>CAMRHE010000108.1:2949543-4381815 GCA_947044405.1 Leptodactylus fallax | reverse complement strand
ACAAATGCCCTCATTTACGTACACATGGCATCTTATCCATAAGTCATCTGAAAGGTTAGGTATGCTTTTACATTTCTTCTTCGTAGCATAACAAGAACAAGGAATAATATTATTTTATCTTTGAAAGTGTAAAGGAATGTTCCAAGTTCCAGCACAGTCTTAGTTTGTGTCCCTGGTCTCTCTGACCTTCAGCTTGCATGGGAGCAATGCAGCCAATCAGTGGTTGAGAATTTATGCTCCATTCGGATGGAGTATCATTGCTCTGCCATTGATTGGCTGACATGCTCATGTGTGTGTGAACCGAGAGCAAGGCAGGTGGTTTGGACTCCGCAATCGGAAATGAACGCACACGCGGTAGTTAAGTTCAAGAAAAATATATTTACTATAATTTAATAAAGGCTAGTTAAAGGCAAAATAACAGGGATAAAGACAAGCAAAATATGCAATATAGCATGAACAATTTCAAGGCAAATTCTATAATGGTTTCTACTTTTATGTCCACTTCTGCAGTATGGACACTGAATGATCAATGTACCCAAAACTATCCCTAACTGACCCTGACTTCACATTTGGGTGCACCCCCTTTTCCCCAGTGGTCCAGGTGGACCGCTTACAGTCCGTAGAAGCGCGCAGTGGGGCCCAAAGTCGTTCCTTTCTTTTATAGTGAAGCGTCCTCTCCTCACGGTTATCAAGATCTCGGGAGTAATGGAGTCCTCTGTAACAGACAGGGAAACCAAATGAATGCAATGTAATCCAACAGCAGATTCCACTCAGCCCTCTGACAGTCCTGCCGAATCCATACACTGAGCTGGAACATAAACCGGGATTTAGCAGTTACTGTCCAGTACTTCAACAGCACTGCAAGTCTCTATCTGTGGTATCCATATACACAGTAACAATGTCAGTCTCACTGATCAGCCACTGAGCGCAGTTCCTTTCACGTGGACTCACTAGTCCTGTTGTCTCTTTACACTCTGTTTGTCTCTGGACCAAGATACAGCTTAGCTGCACAGAAAAATCTCCACACCATTTCCAATACAGCACAGACACCTGTCTTCTCTCTTGCCAAGATGGCTGCTACTCTCTGTTCTCGTCACTTGCTGCTTCTCTGCTCACACTCTGTCTGCAGAACAGGCAGGCTGACATCAAAGGGGGTGTGTCACTCCAGCATCATGTCACAATTACAATGGCCGCTGTCTTAAAGGAACAGAATCACAGAAACACATTCAACATTAACAGTTTATACAGACAAATGAAGCTTAGGACAACTTTGGCTGTCTCTTTAAATGTGGGCAGTAGGCATAAAAAACCAAAAACCCAAAAGAGACTTTCTGTTGGATGCCTGGCCAAACTGAGAGGTGAGAGGCATATTTTTCAGCTGTGGATGAAAAAAAATTATTGTAGAACATTCCTTTACTAACTGAAGATCTTTTTTATAAAAAAAAAAAACTAAAGGCCTGACTTAATCACAAAACTGTCTATTTAGGCTTAAACCAGTAACACTTATCTCCTAGGGATAATGCTTCACTTTTAAGTATGTAAGTCAATGTATGGGAAGTTAGCATAGGAGGTTTTAACACAAGTAGGAGATACTAAATATCTATTTAAAGGGAGTTTGTCAGCAGTAAATTGGTTATAATAACATAATCCCGGTACCTTATAGAGGTCATTCTACAGTTTCCAAATATGTCTCATATGCCAATGAGGGAAAAAGGCCAGAGCAGAGACCAAAGTCAGGGCAAGCTAAGGCACGCTCCCAATGCACTTTCCCTCATTTGCATGTGTATAAAATGGTGATTTACATGAACATCAGGCTCCAAAGCTGAATAACAGAGGCATATTTGGAAACTGTACAAGATACTGAGATTAGGTTTATAAGAAATTCACTGCTGACAGACTCAACAATGTATTGCATAAGGCAATTTTTTATACCTCTACCCAGATATTTTATTTTGCTTAAATGAGCACCATTTCATTAATTGCTAAAATATAGTGCTATACAATGTGTTACCTGGAAAGCAAACTATTTCCTCCCTTGTGTCCAATAATATGGCTTTATAATTGATTTCTGTGTTTTCTATGTAATCTACTGATGATATTAATCCCATTAACCATTAAAAAATACTGTGATTTCACTTTATAAATATCAGATTATACAAAGTATTTTCCACCCCTCATAACAAGGCATCAATAGCTATCTCAAATGAGGGCTTAAATTATTAGCTGAAAACAGAATTTACTTTCCTTAAATCAACAAGACTTTTCTACAGCAATGAAAAATAAAGTAAAACAAGTCGAAGGAAAGGTAAAGTCATCTTTGATGTGAAGTCATTATTTTTAAGAAGAACATGGTGTTCTTATCGTATCTTGGAAAAGGGAAAGCATAACCATACCAAATATGTTTTAGAATCCTGACACTGACTGACATCAGATGTAGCAAACAAAAATAGATGTTTTTGTTTCAAATATTTTTTCAGGTAATATTATGTTTTTCATACCTTTTTGGATAAATCATTGCAAAAAAGTTTTGGTTTATGAAAATCATGTCACAAAAAGGGTAAACTTGTTTCCAGCTATAGTATGTGTATAGCAAGCTAATCTGGCTGTGGATTGATTGAAGACTTTCTTCACACACCAAGGTCAATTTCCTACTTTTTAGTACATTTACATGTATGAGACTCCTTATTTAGTTACAGAGAAAACTTTGTTTTGGAGGAGTTCTAATATTATACATTAAAATTGTATAAATTGCACAGTTACTAATGTGTAGAATATCTGGAAAATTTGCACATTGATTTTGTTGGAGAACAGGAACTTTACCACAATGAATATATATAGTCATTTATATATATACTGTATATTCATAAGTCATTTTTACATATTTATATACATTTTATATACTTCCCCATATGATCTTGACCTTTATAAATTGTTTGTAGCTAATAGAGGGAAAAGCAATGTATAACAATGGAGAGGGTTATATGAGACATTAACTTAGTTACTGCACCCTTAATCTTCTGAACTATGATACAATTGTAAGACATATATTTAGAGGGTTTTCCTCTTTCAGCAACTGCAATTTTTGTATAGTAAAAAATATTCATTTTTCTAATATACCATATTTTTCGGACTATAAGAGGCACTTTTTTCTCACCAAATTTGGGAGGAAAATGGGGGGTGTGTTTTATAGTCTGAATGGGTTGGGGTGGGGAGCGGAGGAGCGGGGGTTGCAGCATTGCCTCACTCCTGCCGCCGTCGGCTTCCTACAGTGGGGCTTCCTGCAGCCGCAGGAGTGGGACTATGTGCGGGCCCTGGGCTTGAAAGAGTGAGTGTAAGTGTCCCAGTGAACCCATCCCGACATCTTCCGTGCTATTACGGCGGATGCCGGGTCTGTAAAGATGCAGTCGCCATAGCTACCAGAGACCACTCTGATCGCGGGCATTACTACTTCAAAGCCCTCTCCTAAAGTGTAAAAACAGCCCTTGTGGCCGATCCCCACTGGCCCCGTACCTTTCAAGTTGCAGGCCGGCTCTTGCGCAGTGAGATTGCAGGAGCCGACCTGTTCCTGTGACAGCCGGGAGCCTTATGAAGGCTCCTAGGCCTGTCATAGTAATATTACTATTGCCACTGGTCTATGACCAGCCTCAATAGTAATGTACAGAATCTCCCATAGACTGCAATACAGTTGCACTGCTGTCTATGGGACTTGCAACTAAATGATTGCAGGTTCAAGCCCCCTGTGGGGGCTAATAAAATTAAAAAATAAATAAAAAAATATAAAAAACTAAAAGTTCTAAATCACCCCCTTTCCCTTTAGTACATATAAAAGCAGAATATTACTGTAAAACACATACACATTAGGTATCCTTGTGTCTGAATACATCCGGTCAACAAACTTATAAAAATATTTTTCCCGTAGGGTGAATGTCATAGCTAGAAGAAAATCAAAGTGCCGAACTGCTGTTTTTTTCGCTGTTTTGCCTCTGATTTGAATAAAAAGTGGTCTAAGCAATAGACATTCCCCAAAATGGTATAACTAAAAAGTGCATCTGGCCCCGCAAAAAAAGATGCCCTATGCATCCCCGTACAGCTGCAGGGTAACCTGTTAATGTGGCCTAGCAGCTGTTGCAAAACTGCAACTCCCATTTATTAAATATTTTACCATTTTTTGCTTAAAATTTTTTTCACATATTTTCCTCCTCTAAAACCTAGGTGCGTCTTATGGTCCAAAAAAATTGGTACTTTCTATTTAAATTCCTTGTGAAATTTAAGTTCTTTGCTTCCAGACATTCAAGCAGAAACTGAAATCATTTTATCTGTTGGACCCAAAGAACCTAATATCAACACTTGGTGCATATTACAAGACCCAGCACTGATATAATCGTATAACTGTAAGAATCCGAGAACCTGTGAGTCTGTCACTTGACCAGTGAACATTTCTATACACTGGATGTAAGAACCGAAGTAGAAGTCTTGAAAGCTGAAATCAGCTTCAAAATTGTATAATCTTTTATTATGCGAACAATAATAATTATTTGCTAAAACCAGAATATCCCTTGAAGGTGCAATAAACTCAGATTCAACTATTAGACTAAATGTATTTGGTACAAATAACTAAATATGACTTATTAGTAAATATGACATTACGTAGACATTAGTCTCTGTCCCATACTATAGCATTCTTCCATTCTTCCATGCCTGCACCTCCAGTGATGTGGTGAATGAACAATGTTTGCATTACATGTAACATGACATACTAGCCAATTTTCCGGGACAATTTAATTTTTTCTCTTTTAAAAGTTGAAATATTATTTAAAACACATGTGATTTCAGTCAGTCCAAAGTGTTTTTCCTTTTTCTATACTCTTCATCCAAGAACTGTTGGCCCCAATACTGGATCTTGCTGTTCCATCTTGAAGTGTCTTCTTAACTGTCTTTCAATTCATAACCTATCATTATAACAGGGAGTTTCTTGGTTATATTAAATGGGATAAAATAGACTTTTTTGTCTGTATAGAACATACTAAAAATGGGAGGAGTGCATAGTTTCCTAATATACTTAATGAACTATGAAAGATATGGGATGTCGAAGACATTTATTGAATTTTTCCATCAGCATAGACATGGGCTGGCTAATGAGCTGGCATTCATACCCAGCCTTAAATCAAT
Organism: Leptodactylus fallax; assembly: GCA_947044405.1. Classification (NCBI taxonomy): domain Eukaryota; kingdom Metazoa; phylum Chordata; class Amphibia; order Anura; family Leptodactylidae; genus Leptodactylus; species Leptodactylus fallax. The sequence goes on along the minus strand of CAMRHE010000108.1, from coordinate 4,376,646 downwards.
TTTGTGCTTGATACTGGAAACCCATGTTATTCATGTTGTATTGTTTGCACTTAAGACATTATTTCATGTGCTGGAAAATCAAGGTGTGCATTCCAATCCACTGCCAAGATACTGTTATGATAATAATAGCGCTAGAAACATAGTCTCTAACCTGGGGCGTCATTGCTTTCCATGCAATGAAGAGCAATCATCCAGAGTCATGTGTTTCATCTACTTTAAGAGTAAAATATAAAAGCACTAGAGTAAATTAACAAGTCATTTGAAGTTCCACTGAAGTATGGAGTTGATTTTACAAGAGCTTACATAAAAGTTACATCATGGCAAGAGAATTGATTTTGTAGGATTAACTAAAGCAGACATTCATTAGTTTGTGAAACAATACACTTTCATAGCCGGTGTCTACCTGTATAGTACATTAAATGAGGTGTGTTCTAGATTGTTACAGGAGATTACATGAACCTGAAATGTGGAGATAGTCCATCCTGGTTAGAATGCATTGACATCATTATTCAGTACAGTGAGTAAGTCACTAATTCTTAGAAAATAAATGTTAGGAATTTTGTCTTTTTTCTACTTTTGTTACCAAGTATTAAGTATAAAAAAAAGTAGACACCAGTCACTTTTTCTGGTGTTCCACCTTAAGATCTGGTCTCCTCTGAGTTTTGATGGAAAGTGTGAAATAAATTCTCAGGGGTATGTATATTATTTCTCTGCCTTATTCTTAAAGAATACGCAGGCTTTTCAGCCTACTGTAATGTTTGTAAAACCTGCTTTCCTATGGTGCCAAATGCACTTAGCTCTTCTGCATATAGAGCACCCCTGCTTATAATAACAATTGAGTCTGTACAGCTAGAGTGGACAGAGCCATATATGGATTTGAGTAGTGGTGCAAAGTTTATACAAAGTGAGGCAAGGTGCACACTAGTGTCGTGCTCTCCATCATTCGTATCCTCTGTGGGACCCAAACAACGGAGAGTCTGCCCTGTAAAACAGCGGTTACCCATGGACACCCACGGATCCCATAGACCATAATGGGGGGAGAGAAAAGTCCTCTGTGCAGATGTGAACGGAGACTCCAACACAAATGTGAACGAAGCCTAACAGGAGGATCTTGATACTTTCCACAAAATGATAATGTGCATTATGGGAAATATTATTCATTGCTTCATCATGGAATTTTATCAAGCATTAGTGAGAAATATTTTGCAAGTGAAAAGTATATTAATAATAGTAATAATTCCGCATTTATGTATCTACATTTTGTTCACCAGACTGCTTGAGCCATTGCATCCATTATTCTTTATGGGAGGTTTTCTCTTAGTAAACTTCAACATTGTATGCTTACTATTGACGTTTGGTAAGAGAAAAACCATGACAATGGAGGCAGTGGCTCAGGTAGCAGTGTGTTATCTTATATCCATAACCATTTAAGTTTGATGCTGGGTTGAACACCCACATCACACCTAATGAGAAAATACACAGGGAAAATCTTTAAATAGATGGTGGATACCCTGTGTAATTTCCTTTATGTTTTAATAATATATTTGTAATTAAATATAAATAGAAACTACATTTGTAATATACTGCATATATATAGAAACTACAGTGGGGAAAAAAAGTATTTAGTCAGCCACCAATTGTGCAAGTTCTCCCACTTAAAAAGATGAGGCCGGCCTGTAATTGGCATCATAGGTAGACCTCAACTATGAGAGACAAAATGAGAAAACAAATCCAGAAAATCACATTGTCTGATTTTTAAAGAATTTATTTACAAATTATGGTGGAAAATAAGTATTTGATCACCTACAAACAAGCAAGATTTCTGGCTCTCACAGACCTGTAACTTCTTCTTTAAGAGGCTCCTCTGTCCTCCACTCATTACCTGTAGTAATGGCACCTGTCCACAACCTCAAACAGTCACACTCCAAACTCCACTATGGCAAAGACCAAAGAGCTGTGGAAGGACACCAGAAACAAAATTGTAGACCTGCACCAGGCTGGGAAGACTGAATCTGCAATAGGCAAGCAGCTTGGTATGAAGAAATCAACTGTAGGAGCAATAATTAGAAAATGGAAGACATACAAGACCACTGATAATCTCCCTTGATCAGGGGCTCCACACAAGATCTCACCTCGTGGGGTCAAAATGATCACAAGAACAGTGAGCAAAAATCCCAGAACCACACGGGGAGACCTAGTGATTGACCTGCAGAAAGGTGGGAATAACATAACAAAGGCTACTGTCAGTAACACACTACGCTGCCAGGGACTCAGATCCTGCAGTGCCAGACGTGTCCTCCTGCTTAAGCCAGTACATATCTGGGCCCGTCTGAAGTTTGCTAGAGAGCATTTGGATGTTCCAGAAGAGTATTGGGAGAATGCCATATGGTCAGATGAAACCAAAGTAGAACTGTTTGCTAGAAACACAACTCGTCATGTTTGGAGGAGAGTGAATGCTCAGTTGCATCCAAAGAACACCATACCTACTGTGAAGCATGGGGGTGCCAACATCATGCTTTGGGGCTGTTTCTCTGCAAAGGGACCAGGACGACTGATCCGTGTACATGAAAGAATGAATGGCGCCATGTAATGTGAGATTTTGAGTGCAAACCTCCTTCCATCAGCAAGGGCATTGAAGATGAAATGCTTTCAGCATGACAATGATCCCAAGCACACCGCCAGGGCAACGAAGGAGTGTCTTCGTAAGAAGCATTTGAAGGTCCTGGAGTGGCCTAGCCAGTCTCCAGATCTCAACCCCATAGAAAACCTTTGGAGGGAGTTGAAAGTCCGTGTTGCCCAGCAACAGCCCCAAAACATCACTGCTCTAGAGGAGATCTGCATGGAGGAATGGGCCAACATACCAGAAACAGTGTGTGCCTACCTTGTGAAGACTTACAGAAAACGTTTGATCTCTGTCATTGCCAACAAAGGATATATAACAAAGTATTGAGATGAACTTTTGTTATTGACCAAATACTTATTTTCCACCATAATTTGCAAATAAATTCTTTAAAAATCAGACAATGTGATTTTCTGGATTTGTTTTCTCATTTTGTCTCTCAAAGTTGAGGTCTACCTATGATGACAATTACAGGCCGGCCTCATCTTTTTAAGTGGGAGAACTTGCACAATTGGTGGCTGACTAAATACATACAGTACAGACCAAAAGTTTGGACACACCTTCTCATTCCAAGAGTTTTCTGTATTTTCATGACTATAAAAATTGTAGATTCACACTGAAGGCATCAAAACTATGAATTAACACATGTGGAATTATATACTTAACAAAAAAGTGTGAAACAACTGAAAATATGTCTTATATTCTAGGTTCTTCAAAGTAGCCACTTTTTGCTTTGATTACTGCTTTACACACTCTTGGCATTCTCTTGATGAGCTTCAGGAGGTAGTCACCTGAAATGGTTATCACTTCACAGGTGTGCCCTGTCAGGTTTAATAAGTGGGATTTCTTGCCTTATAAATGGGGGTGGGACCATCAGTTGTGTTGTTCAGAAGTCAGGTGGATACACAGCTGATAGTCCTACTGAATGGAGTGTTAGAATTTGTATTATGGCAAGAAAAAAGCAGCTAAGTAAAGAAAAACGAGTGGCCATCATTACTTTAAGAAATGAAGGTCAGTCAGTCCGAAAAATTGGGAAAACTTTGAAAGTGTCCCCAAGTGCAGTGGCCAAAACTATCAAGCGCTACAAAGAAACTGTCTCACATGAGGACCGCCCCAGGAAAGGAAAGCCAAGAGTCACATCTGCTGCGGAGGATAAGTTCATCCGAGTCACCAGACTCAGAAATGGCAGGTTAACAGCAGCTCAGATTAGAGACCAGGTCATCTCTACAACAACTGTTAAGAGGAGAGTGTGTGCAGCAGGCCTTCATGGTAAAATAGCTGCTAGGAAACCACTGCTAAGGACAGGCAACAAGCAGAAGAGACTTGTTTGGGCTAAAGAACACAAGGAATGGACATTAGACCTGTGGAAATCTGTGCTTTGGTCTGATGAGTCCAAATTTGAGATCTTTGGTTCCAACCACCGTGTCTTTGTGCGACTCAGAAAAGGTGAACGAATGGACTCTACATGCCTGGTTCCCACCGTGAAGCATGGAGGAGGAGGTGTGATGGTGTGGGGGTGCTTTGCTGATGACACTGTTGGGGATTTATTCAAAATTGAAGGAATACTGAACCAGCATGGTTACCACAGCATCTTGCAGCGGCATGCTGTTCCATCCGGTTTGCGTTTAGTTGGACCATCATTTATTTTTCAACAGGACAATGACCCCAAACACACCTCCAGACTGTGTAAGGGCTATTTGACCAAGAAGGAGAGTGATGGGGTGCTACGCCAGATGACCTGGCCTCCACTGTCACCAGACCTGAACCCAATCGAGATGGTTTGGGGTGAGCTGGACTGCAGAGTGAAGACAAAAGGGCCAACAAGTGCTAAGCATCTCTGGGAACTCCTTCAAGACTGTTGGAAGACCATTTCAGGTGACTACCTCTTGAAGCTCATCAAGAGAATGCCAAGAGTGTGCAAAGCAGTAATCAAAGCAAAAGGTGACTACTTTGAAGAACCTAGAATATAAGACATATTTTCAGTTGTTTCACACTTTTTTGTTAAGTATATAATTCCACATGTGTTAATTCATAGTTTTGATGCCTTCAGTGTGAATCTACAATTTTTATAGTCATGAAAATACAGAAAACTCTTGGAATGAGAAGGTGTGTCCAAACCTTTGGTCTGTACTGTATATATTTAGAAACTACATTTGGTATTACAATAACGGTAACACACTACATAATAAAATTAACACAATATTTAATGTGTGGAATAATGTATTATTTTATTTAACTAATTTGGGGTCCAATATTATTATAAGGGGTCTGAGTATATTTAGCTGTGCCCTTTTATAAAGGCTACACCCCTTAAAAGGCCACTCCTACTTTGGCTGCGAAATGCAATACACAAATCACACTGTGAAGGGCTCTACCAGGTTGACATATCTGTACATGTTGCACTTACATGTAATACAGGCAATACAAGGAAATATGTGTTTATGCAGTTTCCACTGTAATGCTGCATATGGAGGTTTTTTCTCCTGTAAGAGTACTATTTCAATTGAAGAATACCTCTCTATATATTTATTATTTATGATATCTGTGATCTTCATATTCCTCTGTATGACAACAGATACTTACAAAGGTAAAGTAGAAGCCTCATGCACCTCTATGGCAGATGTTTTATTACCTGGTAAATCTGGAGCCACTCTATGACCAAATACATGAGCTCTAAAGAAAGATTTATAGCAAATTAGAGCTGAATTATACTGACTCGTGAATGGTAAGGCAGTCTACCTGTGGCATCAACAATGTTATTAACGTCTTACAGAATGTATGTGACAGATCCCTGGATACTGAATGTATGTTAGCTAGTTAAAATTTAACAATGTAAAATGTATAGTGTTCTTGCAATTGGAAAAATTGACTTGCACTATGTGACCTAGTCACACAATACTCACATCCTTAATGTATCATATTTTTCTAACTAGACTTATGTAGGAAAACATCTGTAAGAACATTTCTACATATTCTACCTTTCAAGACTAAGAGTCATTAATGTGCATTGGAAGAATTTATTCTAAAGGTGAACACTTTTCTGTTACATATTTTTGGTAAGTTTTTTATGGGACATTTAGGAATTTCTTATAGAATAAAAATGGAACCTGTCTATTCAACTTGTTTTTATAAAGATAAATCCTTTATTTCTCCTAAGTATACTAATATTAAATATGGACATAACACTTGTTGCATAACACAGCCATGATAGCCCAAAACAATGATTCCCATAAATAGCTGAACCCATTCCCACCACAGCCATTTTTCAATTTTCGGTTGTTATTCCCCGCCTTCCAAAAGCCATAACTTTTTTATTTTTCTGTTCAGGGAGTCGTTTGAGGGCTTAATTTTTGTGGGACAAATTTTACTTCATAATGGTACCATTTATTATTTCAAACGATGTACTGGAAAGCTGCAAAAAAATACAGAATGAGGTATGGAGAAAAACTGTTGTTTGCGCAGACTGTAATATATTAGAGAAAAAACTAGCATAGCCTGTAATCAAAGTAATGTAACAACAAGCCTAGAAGCCGTCAATAGGTTCCCTTCTGCCATGGTAACGGATTGCCGATACCTGGATCTTATTCTGAGAGAAGGAGATCCTATCCAAAATGGCAGTGCCCATGAGGTTAATGCCCGCAAATCAGGTCAGGAAAATTGAAAGAGAAAACTTCAGAAATGGAGGATTGTGGTGAGGATAGATCATTTTACTGGATGTGGGCTAATGATAGTGACTGAGTAGGAGCCTCAAGGGTACATTTTAATGTTTTTATGTAACAATCAGTCATTATACTGTATTTAGAACGACTATACTCCATATTAATGGTACCAATAGTATAGTTAATAAGAGTATATATATTTACATAGTGTATAATTATTATAAATTGCAAAAAACAGGCAGCACTCCGTAGTAAAGTGAAGAAAAAAAGTGGGTTTATTGCCCCGTGCGACGTTTCGGCTCTATAGTGAGCCTGTATCAAGCAACCTGTATCGTTGCTTGATACAAGCTCACTACAGAGCCGAAACGTCGCATGGGGCAATAAACCCACTTTTTTCTTCACTCTAATACGGAGTGCTGCCTGTTTTTTCCAATTTGTTTTGAACGGGATACTACCTTTTCCCAGTGGTGAGCACCCATATTTATGTGCATATTTTACTGGTGCGGTCATTCATTGTATTGCTATTTTTGGTATAATTATTATATCTACATAGATGGATATAGTATCTAAGTATACAGAGAGATAGACGTAATATATATGCATATATCTATATGTATTTATTTATTTATACCATAACCATAGGCTCAATATCAAAATTTACAAACTAATTATTATATACTCGTTCCTAGCATAGTACATTTATATTTTCTATAGTAAGTGAATCTTCCCCAAGTTTACACCATTTTATTCATGATCTTGTTTGCACCAGAAAACCTGCACCATAATGGGGCTTTTATAGCTATGACGAATTTAGCCACACTCATTTTGGTGCACAAATCTGCCAAGTTTTGAGTCAGTCTTACATTTCTGTTCTTTACAGTGCAATCTATACATAAGTACTGTATTTACCGCAAAAAACGACAGAATAGTGTCATACTTCATTTAATAAATATGTGTGTGTGTGTGTGTGTGTGTGTGTGTGTGTGTGTGTTTAACATAAGGAATATATATTGTATGATTGATGCAAATATGTTGGCTTTATATAAGCAACAGAAAGTGTCCAAAAAGCAATCACACACCTAAATACTAACTTAAATATACAGAATGTAGACTTGAAGGGACTGAAAAATTACTAAAGTGATCAAAAACTTAAAAAATAGAAATAAAAAAGGCAATTGTACATTTGGTCATACATAAATCTAGACACTAGATTAATCTGCTAAATTAGTGTTTTTGCAGCTTGGGCTGCCACAAAGTTACCCAGCCTTGTCGACGGTAAACGAACAATTCAACTCATTGGAATTTTGTCATACTGTAAATGACATGAGCAATTGATAGCACATTTTGATGCAGCTAGCCATAGTCAAAATAACTGTGTGCTTAATGGTAGTTTGGCTAACTGCTATCTCTTCCAACTCCCCTATAAACATGCATGTCACTCTGCTGAGCAGTGCATGTGTACTGAATATGAGTAGGAAGAAAGTCACTGCCAGATATGTGAAGATGTAAACAAGTAGATTGATCAGTTGAAAACCTGACATTTGCCATTGCGGAAGATGGTCATCCAAGTCTGTCAAAATTGGTTTGTTTGGTCAACATACAACTAATGTGTATGGGCTCTTTTAACTCTGTTTCTACCTTACCAACACCTCACATGATCCCTCAATGTGCTACAGTTAAATTCATCAACCATTCAGATTTTATCTTTCATTTTTCCACGACAGATAACAGAAGTACAAAATGATCCTTTTGTTAAGGATAATTTTTTAACTTCCTTTTAATACTTAACTTTTTAACATTTCCATTAAAATACCACATGCACTTAAGTACTGTTGTACTGTTTTACAAGGAAAGCTAATAAGTAGTTCCAAACAATGTAGAGAATTTGCCATGTTTTTTTGCAGATTTTGGATGTCTTTCTTGCTTCTGTCTTTACAGTTAATCTTAGAGAACTTTGCTGGTGTTAAGATCAAGACTACGTGAAGGCCATACCATCTGTTGAAGAACTCCTTGTTCCTTTTGCTAAAGATAATTCTTTGTGTACAGGTCATTATCCTGCTGAAGAAAGAAGTTGGGACCAATCCAGTGTTTCCCTGATGGTAATGCATGATGGTTACGAATTTTCTTGTACTTCTGAGTTTGGAAAGGTTCACTGATTTTTGTCAAATATGGACACCATTTGCTAATATGCAGCCTTAAAACTAAGGGACTCTATCACAGGCTTCAATGTTGGCTGTAGGCATTGATCATTATAGCAATCTCATATACTTTTTTTTATACAAAAAGTATCTGGACTGTACAGTGTGATGAACAGACCCTCAGTTACATATCTTTCTTTGAAATGTATCATTCCTGATTCCTAGTAGTCTTGCCTACTTTTAGGAATGCATTGTTTAAGTTGTGTTTACAGTGGTGGCACCCTGCCTTCAGTGGTGTTGTGTGCATACCATGGGGGATGCTCTCTCTAGCAAGCCAGTTTTTATTACCCCCTGAACAGGAGATGCCATGGGGGAGGGAAAGCGAGCGACACCCCAGCTCAACCCCAGACACACATCTTTCTCTAGCTAGGCAACCATCCCCTTTTTCTTAGGTCCTGTGGGGAGAAGGGGGCTGCCTGGGGAAGGTAGGCTGGACACTCGGTTTATACTCCAAGGAGAGTCGAGGCTCTTTTTTTGCTGTGTCTGGCTAGCATGTAGGAGAGACATGCTTTTGTAACCTGCTGAAGAAAGGACCCTGAGGCCTACCACATGGGCTCAGAGAAACTGACTACAAACCGGTGCCAATATTTTTCTATCTGTTATTTCCCTTTTTATTTGATGTGCTGTATTTTACTTTTATCCGTATTTTGCTTGGTAATTGATATATATTTCTGTATATGTTAATGCTTAGTACCGACCCACTTGGGTTAATAAATATATTACACAGAACAGTAATCAGACATCTTCCTGGTAACGAGCTGTGCACCTGTGTGTCCATCACATGACCATGGGCTGATTTTTATCAGAAATTGTGTAACTTTTCATTATACAAACAATAACAATTTTTTGCTGAAACTGGACAACTGGAGTGTGTAAAAAATCGAAGTAAAACTTATCAATAAGTGATAGATGGGCAATGACCAAATCAAACAACTTTGCAATATAATTATATTAATCAAAATGGAATGGTGGTTATGTTAACCTCTGCCTATATTCTGTATCCTATTCTCCATGAGCCTTTTCCCTGTTTAGCATATACTTCCATCTGCCACTCTATTCCCAGCTGTGTGTGGCCTTCTGCATCATAGATCGGCTGTATGGCAATTAGCTGCCCAAATGAAAAGCAATGACACAGAAAGGTCCACCCAGAGTTGGTGAGAATGGAACCATATACAGAGCTAGAAAGGCTCAAAGACTAGAAGATATGTGATCTAGGCAGGATGTGCCCGGATGGTACATTTTGGTCATTTGCTCATTTTGTGTGTATTGGAACAACACAAAAAACTGAGAAAAAAAGAGGGAATTGGACATAATTTGTCCAGAAATGGGCCGGACAAAATTGTTGGCACCTTTTGTGGGTAAATAACTTTGTTTCAAGCATGTGATGCTCGCGTAAACTCACCTGTGGCAAGTAACAGGTGTGGGCAATATAAAAATCACACCTGAAACCAGATAAAAATGAGAGAAGTTGACTCAATCTTTGCATTGTGTGTCTGTGTGTGCCACTAGGTCATGGGTCTTCCAGTATGACAATGACCTCAAACATACTTCAGAAAGCATCCAGAAATGGATGGAAACAAAGCGCTGGAGAGTTCTGAAGTGACCAGCAATGAGTACAGATCTAAATCCCACTGAACACATGTGGAGAGATTTTAAAATTGTTGTTGGGAGAAGGTACCCTTCAAATATGAGAGACCTGGAGCAGTTTGAAAAAGAAGAGTGGTCCAAAATTCCAGTTGAGATGTGTAAGAAGCTTGTTGATGGTTATAGGAAGCGATTGGTTTCAGTTATTTTTTCCAAAGTTGCGTTAAATTATATAATTTTTGGCCTTTTTTTCTTTGTTTTTTTGTGTTGTTCCAATGTGCTGTTCCACACAAAGGAAATAAACATGTGTATAACAAAACATGTGTAATTGCAACAATTTTCTGGGAGAAATACTTCATTTTCTGGAAAAATTTCAGGGGTGCCAACACTTACGGCCAAAACTGTATTTTGACACTGATAACATTTCATTTTCTTGTTCAGAGAGCTATATGAGGGCTCTTTTTGTGGGGGTAGCTGCACTGTACCAATATCTGGTATGTACAACCTTTGATTGCTTTTTATTCCTTTTTTTCAGGAAGTAAGGTGAGCAAAAAACAATCTGCACATAGCGTATATATGTATGGGAAGAAATACAAACATATTTTGAAAGTTAAGACTTTTATGAATGCAGCGACAATCTGATATGTTAATTTATTTTATTTGAAATGGGAAAGGGTTTTTTAAAACTTTTTAATTTCTTTTTTAGAACATTTTTATTTATTTATTTTTATTTATTATTTTGTTTTATCTTATCACTGTCCCACAAGCAGACTTGAACAAGGGACTGCTTGATCCACTGTACAATATATTGCAATACTTCTGTATTGCTGTATATAGTACATTACTGCAGATGCGTATTAGGTCCTTGTTCTAGCAGGACCTAACACACTTCTGTACATGACAGCTAGAAGGATGTGGATTGGCCTTCTGGCTGCTATGAAACCCCTTAAAACCCTGCAATCTTGTTAGGGGAAGTTGAGGGTGTGAAAGAAGGTTCTTCCCTTTGTAAGCACTTAGATATTTTGATTACTGTTAATTTCAGCATCTAAGGGGTTAATCTGACAGAAAGGAGTTAAAATTCTTTTATTTATTCTTGTTTGTATTTCGTACATTAGCAATTCCCAACTAGTAGCTTGGGAGCAACATGTGGTTCTCAGGACTTTGCATGTGGCTCCTAACTGTTTGGCAACTGCAGATGTTATTTGTGTCTGTTGAGATGTGGGTGTTCTTGCCATCATCAATATCTTTCACCAAAGATTTGGCAAGCAATGCTCATATTTATTTTGAGCATGTCACATAGTGGGTGTGGGCCCACTGTGCTACTATGCTAGTTTGAAATTGGACTACTCCTGAGGGCATTGTCTAAATGGTCCCATGATAGTCACCTTTTAACCCTTTACTTCACAGCAAAGGACCAACAGGCCACTGGAGTATTCCCCATGTTAGTGAAAGCTTACACATGCAGGACAAAATACACTGGTATGTGGCCATAAGGGGAAAAGCAGAGTTCTGGTCAAAGAACAATCCCAAGTCATGGCATCTAGGTCTTGTATTATGGTATTAGACAGGCAGTCAGGACAGGTGGAACAGGTTGGAAAGGTAAACCGACAGTCAGGAATATAGCTGGCTGTTTAAGAGCTGGGCAGGAATATCATCAGTGCCCTGTGGGAGTGAGCAACAGAGGAGGGGATGATATGGAGAAGTCCATGACAAGATACAGGAACATGGATAGAGTAAGTATTCCATTGGCTGCTAATGCTGGTAGAAAAAGGGAGACACTGCCGGTCACAAATCACAGATGCTATAGAGTAAAATGCAAAACTAAATAAAAAAAAAAGGCCAGGAAAAATAGGGGTTAAGTTACAGCTACTTTAGGCTCAAGTAGCATCCCAATTCCTAGCTAATACAATCTTACCTAAATCCAGGAATGAAACCTCTGTTTGCATCACCTGTTAGAGCATATGAATGTCAGAGAAGGGAACTCAACAGTTGTGGCCTTCCTCTGTGAGACAGAATGGAGAGGTGATCTGTACAGTAGGTCTTGTTCCCATTCTGGTGGACTTGAGAGACAAAGTTGGTCATTAATTTAGCGGGCTGTTGCCTCCCCTGGGGCCAGATTCAGAAAGGGCTTGTTTCTGATGGGACAACACCTTAATGATCTTGTAAACTGGATTCAATTCCATAAAAAAGTAATAAAAAATTCCCAAACAATTGAATATTTCCATTCCAGATGAGGAACAAAAATGTAGAGAGTAGGCAACGTAACTCCCCAAGAGAATAGTTTCACTGACATGGTGTAAAAAATAGTTGATTGTTATTGAACATAAAATGCAATATTGTTATTTAACCAGTCCATTTTCTCCTATTTATGACCAGACACATTTTCAGTATTTTTAGTGCAGGCTGATTTTTTTTTTTTAATATCTGGAGGGGGGGGGGGGGGGAATTGTCTTTCAGTTAAACAAGTTGTTACAGAGTTGATTGCTCAAAAAGCATCTGTTACCACAATCCAGTTTGCTGGATATTGTATACAATTGTTTGGTTCTGGCACCAGAGAGAGATGCCAATGTTTACCATCTTCTTTATGGTGGATTCATTTTCTACTTTTGATTTTAAAAAGACATACCCTATGATATTGAGATTGTGAGCCCTACGTGACAGTGTTGACAATATCTGTAAAGTTGTGTGGAATATGTTGGCGCTATGTAAGCAAGCAAACTAATTCAATAAAATGCATATATATATACACAGGGCACACCTGTGAAGTGAAAACCATTTCAGGTGACTACCTCTTGAAGCTCATCAAGAGAATGCCAAGAGTGTGCAAAGCAGTAATCAAAGCAAAAGGTGGCTACTTTGAAGAACCTAGAATATAAGACATATTTTCAGTTGTTTCACACTTTTTTGTTAAGTATATAATTCCACATGTGTTAATTCATAGTTTTGATGCCTTCAGTGTGAATCTTCAATTTTTATAGTCATGAAAATACAGAAAACTCTTGGAATGAGGTGTGTCCAAACTTTTGGTCTGTACTGTATATGCAATAAGAGCAGATATCCTTCACGTGATGTGAAATCAGCTTTACACAGTCAGGACAGAATGGAACAATTGTTTAGTTAATGATGGTTTTGGTTGGATGTTGACCTTGTTGGCTAGGCAATCACAAGACATCTGAAGATGTTCTATGATATTTGGCACCAAGATAAGTTAAGTCCTATAAGTTGCCAAGTGAGATTTCCACAAAGATGCTCAGTGAGAATGGGATCTGGTAAATTTGGCAGCCAAGTCAACACCTTGACCTCTTTGTCATGTTCCTCAAACCATTCGAAAACAACTAATGCAATGTAGCAGAGTGCATTATCCATCTGAAAGAGGCCAATGCCATTGGGGAATACCATTGCAATATAAAAGTGTACTTTGTCTGCAACAATGTTTAGATATGTGGCACATGTCAAAGTAACAGCCACATGAATGTAAGGGCCCAAGTTTTCATGCAGAGCATTGCTCAGGCATCATGCTGCCTCTGTCAGCTTGCCTTCTTCCTATTGCACATCCTAGTGCCATCTCTTTCCCTGTTTAGTGATGTTGAGTGCTGTACTTCACACCCATTGTAATGAATGGAGCAATTAATGCGCAGCTTGACCACCCCTCTATTAAGAACGGACCCCCACTGATCTATGGATTTTTAATAATTTACTCAGATTGGAAAACCCCTTTAAGAACTGTGTGTTTATTTGCTGTCTAATATCTTTTCTTTTTATCCTATTCTGGATATAAGCTGGAACCAGAAAATAAGGATTATATTTACTGTATACTTCCACCCCTGGCTTTGGTTAAATGAAAAAAGCTACTGTGTGAACAAAAGCTTGCTCTGGACTGTATGAAGTCTAAACTTTCTGAGTCTCCCTAGTTGCATCTCTTATAAAAAAAATTCTGAGGAACTTCACTGTAGACACCAACAGACCGTGTGTATTTGTACATTTTTATATCAATTCAGAGTTTATGAAATGACAAAAGGTTATTTTATTTTTGAGGCATAATCTTATTTTCATAGTTTACGTTTAATAGAACTTAGTCTAAAGTTTCAGGATATGAAGTCATCTTTTCACAGTGTGTAAAATGTACTTTTTATTTGGCTGCCTGTGTATTGTATGTTGGTAATTACTGTTGTTATAGTACAAGTGATTTACATGGCTTTGTCTTGAATAATGTAATAGGTAAATATGCTATTCCACACAGTGTTTATTCAGTGATATTTGCTTTATGACATATTACTTTGTGTAATGTGTTTTAATAAAATATTTTTCTTCAGGCTATATACAAACATGAAGAAACATAATTTACCTGAATTGGTTGCTATGGAAAGAAATCAAAACAGGCGAAACAATATATGTTTAAGTGAAAAGTGAAATTAAGGATAACAGTCTCGGAACATTAACTGGTATTCCAACACGAGTATCAGGGTGGTATCTTTCTAAAACATGGATGATAAAGAAGGAAATTCCAGACATATCGCAGCTAGTCAAATAATATTCTCTATAGAGATGATATAAAACTTAAGGATGACCAAAGGCAGTACAAAGCCACTTTTCTGTGCATAGAATTCAGGATTCCTAGAACTGTCCTGGAATACCACACGCACTGATAGTTGTGCTCCATCATACATATGCATGCCCTACCCATCTCCATTGCTAATCTCTGACTGTAAAGCTTAGTGCAGAAAGGGATGGCTGCATTTATATGGCTACTGGTTACTGATGGATCTTAATTTAAATGGACACTGCTGTAGCAGAAGCTTTTGCATGGGCATTGCAATTGATTATTTTTTATTGATGCTATATGACTGAAACAGGTTTAGATGTAATTTGCTACAAGAGTAAAGGTACACTTATATTATTATTATTATTATTATTATTATTTATTTATTTATTTATTTATTTATTTATATAGCACCATTAATTCCATGGTGCTTTACATTTGCAGATTTAGATACGGTACATCAGATATACAAAACAGATAATGCTAACAGAGACCAACTGGTACAGCGGGATAGAGGGCCCTACCCGCAAGGGCTTGCAATCTATGAGGGAAGAGGGATAGAGATAAAAGGTGAGGGTAGAGGCTGTTCAAGGGGTGGTGTGGTGACAGTAGTGTTATTGGAGGTTGTAGGCTTTCTTGAATAGGTGAGTCTTCAGGGCCTTCTTGAAGCTTGTGACTGTGGGGGTCAGTCTTATGTGTCTTGGTAATGAGTTCCAGAGTATGGGGGATGGCCGGAAGAAGTCTTGGAGTTGATTGTGTGAAGAGCAGATAAGAGCAGAGCAGAATAGGAGGTCTTTGGAGGATCGGAGGTTATGTGTGGGCAGGTAGCGGGAGATTAGGTCGGAGATATATGGAGGGGACAGGCTGTGGATGGCTTTGTATGTCAGCATTAGTAATTTGAACTGTATTCGCAGTGCGATGAGTAGCCAGTAAAGGGATTGGCAGCCGATGAAGAACGGGGGGAGAGGTGTATTAGGCTAGCAGCACAGTTTAGGTGGACTGGAGGGGGGCGAGGGTGTTAGCTGGGAGGCCATGGAGAAGGGTATACATTATACGTTGTATAGGATTGAAGCACTCACCACAAAGCCTCCTCGAACCTTACTGTCTTCTGATCCAAACAGAACCTGGAATGGTCATGTAAAACAATATGGTCCCAGTCTGCACCAGTCCCATGTCCTACGGCTAAATGTGTGAAAATTGTCTAGTAGTATAATGTTGTACCGTGTTAGCCATAGAAAGTAGTGGAAGAGTGAAGAAATCAGGCGATACCTTTTAGAGGCTGAGTATATTTGTTACAGATCTCCCAGTGGCCGCACATTACTCCAGAGAAGACCACTCTATTGAAGATTTGCGGGTTGTGGTTTTAATGGGACATTTTAAGACGCAGAATGAGAGGAAACAATGGGAGTACAAGTTAATGCAAAAATATCAAACTCTGCAATTTGGACTTAATATTCATGCCAGCTTCATGTCACACTATGTATGACCTGTGAGGATCACAAATCACCACCTCATTAAAGATAGATAACAGATCCCTCTGTCACGCACCACAAATTTTAGACTGTTTATTTCCTGACCTGTTATAAATAACTTCTCTACATATATTGCATTTTGTTAGTCCAAGAATCCTTTTGAAGATCCATACCTTGTGTATGAATAAATAATGTGAATTTTCAGGTTCTTGTATAACACCATGTCTGATGAAGGGAGCTAGACTTTCGAAAGCTTACTTATCAAATATACTCAGTTAGCCTCTAAAAGGTATCGCCTGATTTCTTCACTCTTCCACTACTGAAAATTGTCTAGGCAGAGACAGGGGTGTGTAATGAAGGTGCCATCTCTGTCTGGATGGTGAAGAAGGAAAATGTGGTAGCTGCTCATGCTTGTCAGTGGGTGAAATGATCTTCTCTACTGGTGATCTATTTGGGCCATCCGGAGCCATATGTGTATGCACTTATGTAACCACTGCTCCCAACACCAAGGTCAGAAGAGCCTAGAAGGAGGGTATGAAATGGCCATCCTGCTTCTCTCAGTCCAATGATGCACTTCCTCTCAAAGTCTGTCTACTGAGCAAAATGTCTTTGAGTATGTCTTAGAGGATCGTCACTGATTTCTCACTAAGAAGTACTCTGCCCAAAAGCTTTTTATATGGCAGCGGGGGAAGCACTTTTACAAAGTACCTTTGAGCACACGTGTGTGGTGTGAGATGGGTCAAGATGAAGCGTGGATAACATGAAATAGCCATAAAGCTTCTGTGTCAATTATGGTTGTTATTAAGTGGTGGGTGCTACAATATTTCTTCACTATTTTTGGATTACTTGCAGCTAGGTTGGGACTGCTGAACACTACATTATGGTCCCAGGTGTATATGGAATTTCCTAAGACATACTGGACTAAATAATGCCAGTTTTAATCACTGAGGATATTTAGAAAAAAAAGTAGACATACAAAGAGACATATGGAAAATGAAATAAAACAAAAAGTTGATCTGCTTTTCAAAGACTTGAAAAGCGGCTAAACAGCGGACAGCACATCACGCATAAATGAGCAGAATGGAGTGCTGTCCATGAAAAGTACAGACCTCAAACATCCACAAATGCTACCTTGACTTTGACTTTGTTTCCACCAAAAAAAAGTAGCAAAATTTTGGGCATTTTTGGTGCACAATGTTGAACAGTTACTTCCCATTAAGTCACACTCACTTTCTGCTAACTCACGCCCTCTTGATATGGTCTAGTGTCTAAAGAGACAGCTGTTCCAAGTGTCTGCACTGGGCTGTTTTATGTTTCAGTCAATTGGCAACCCACTTGTTACAACCTACAGCTAGACAGGTTGTACAGATAGCATAATATTAATAAATAACAAAGGATGGTATATATCTGTGTAACTGTTAGATTGCATCTGTAACTTACAATATGCATTTTAAACATTTTTTTTATTTTAGAGTGCTTTATTAAATGAGGGATCTAATTGATTATTTAAGTCTCCGCCAGCATTTCTGTAGGTATAATTGACATGCTGAGATTTACAACACCACAGTTTTTGAAATCGCAGCATGTCCGCTGTGGATTTTTTTCTGCAATGTGTGGATGGGATTAGCCAGAATCCATGTTGCAGGTACTGTAAAACGCCGGCCAAATCGTGGCGTTTTCTCTACATGTGGCCCCGGCCTTTCTTTGTCTATTTTCTATCCATTTATGTTGTGCTAACACGATGGTAATTTCAATTGATGTGTAGTATATCTGCCCATCTGTCTTGACCCAGCAGCAATTTTCCAAAAAATTTGTCATCAGTGTGATTTTCTGAACTGATTTTCTTGCTCTGGACTTTTCCGTTACCCACATTTTGCTCCAGCGCCATTTTTATTCTGACTCTGAAAGTTCCTGTTTAGACCATCTTCGTCTTTTTCTTTGCTACTGTCCGATTTGGACATATGTGTTCTATTGTACCTTGTTTTGACCCAAAGATGTCTAGCAGATGAACTTAAGGATCAAACTGTAACTTCAAACTACAACTACAAAGTTGATTCTTCTTCCTGTGTAACATAAGCTATTTTTTTATCTACTCATCAGGGATGCCTGCAACTAGAGAATGTTCAATACAAACAGTAGACTAGACCATGTATTAAAATACAGATGTGTGACCGGAGACCTGTCCAAATAAATTACTTATACAATCACTAAGTCAGAATATGTGTACATTCATTGTTGAAACTATAAAAGCTCCTTTATCTTAGATGTTGATTTTCTATTGTCAAAAAAAGAAAGTCTTTGTTCTAGAGGAGAATTTTGTGATGAGTATATGTCTTCTTGTTCATTGCTATTGCTTGTGATAACTTGTTCCTGTCAATTAGTAATGTATTGCGATATTGCTACTATTATGTTCTCTATTCCATAGAGAAACTCATACTCTGCAGCACACCTCCCTAGTGGGTAATTTATTGCAAGTAGCCTGGAGTTAGCAATAAAGAGTTCTGGTTCCACAGACTATGACTGTACAACATGGAAAAAGCTGCAGCAGTCTGCTCTCTTGATTTTCATGAATATGTACAGTGATGTTACCCGTCTGGGTCTTTCTCAAGCTTGAGAAAGATAGCTAGTTCAAAATGTTGCTGTGCATATTTATATGAATAAAGGAGTGCATATGGAGTGCTGCAACTTTTGCCATGTTGTACATTGTGTTGTCTAACACAGGATCAAACTAGTGCTCCACTTGTCCTGTATTATTTCACTCAACGCGTTTCACTCTGTAACCATCACAGGGTTCATCAGGAGTGAATGAGCCAATATAGATCGGGGGGATAATAGGAAATGTTTGCAGTTAAAATTGCATTTCCCGGAGCCCTGATGGTGGGCACCGGTAATCGATACCTTATATACATGTTTGTATATGTATGTCTAGTGTGCTGATGCTGACGTTCACTAGATTATACCTTCATTGTTAGGACCTTATTTTAGGATTATTTATTAAAAGTTATGTATTATATTTTCCTTTCTTATGGGATTAATTCGATTGGTTTTGGTACTCTTATCACCCTCCTGTGAATAGTTCAACCTTTAACCCTACAGTGTTGATCTAGTGGAAGGCAAAAAACCCCATGAGGTTGATGCCAATTGCCCCATGTCAGGGGAAAATATTCCCTCCCAACTCCAAATTTGGCAATCAGCATAAAATCCTGGAACTTATAATATTTTTCGGTTCAAGAAAGGCATCCATCGGGTGCATATAAAATTACTCACTCTCATCACCTGCTACAGAGTTCCAAGCTACATCTGCAAGTGGCATCAGCGCAAGTGGGATTTTCATAAAATATAGGTATCCACGCAAGCTTAAAATCACTGTGAATTTCCTGTCCTCATGTCAGTTGTAGAATCTAATTACTAGTCACATGACACAGCTGAGGACCAGTAGGCAGAAGGTATTTCTCAAATATAGCCGCTAATAAAATGATTGCCTTCACTGTATTTTACATCATGAATAGGCCAGAGAACATTTTTTTTGTGGGAGTGCTACTTTACCACTGGTTTCTGAACTGGATGCCTAACAAGCTCATATAGGTATGTTGGTTAGGTGTCAACGTATTTTTGGCCATATAGTGTGCCTAATTTTAGTTTGATATAATATCTTTGAATTCTGACTAAACACAAATGAAACCTGCAGATTCAACAACCCTGCAATTTGACAACAGGTGCATTGTCTGTTATTGAACGCAACCATCCCAGACTACATTGATATAAGTTTTCGATCTGCACTTTTTGACAATAATTATATTTTAGGTGCTTTATTAAGGGAACATATTTCCCCTCTCTATTTTTTTGTGAACTCTTCTGTGTGTAAGAGGTCATGGGTTCATCATTGCATGGCAGCCTGAGCCCATCAACCTCTTCAATTTCAAATTGAACATCACACTATGGAACCAAAAATTCTTGACCAGTTGCCAGCAGTGGTCTATGTCTAATAAACTATTCTAGTAATGTACGTCAGTCCACTGCCAGTGGAAATTGACTCCACTCACATGTGACTATGAGAACACTCAGCTGTCTTCTTCTGAAATAGAAAACAGCAATATTTCATTTAAAGCAGAGAATTACCTATTCACCTAGGCAAGTAATACAACATGTATATGACATTCTTCTAAGGAGCCGTAGTAAATTAATGTTAGGTCATTCAGCAGTGTTGTCTACAGAATTGTAATTTTCATTCTTGGCATATTCATATCAGTCAGATTTACAGTGTAGTGAAGGGGCATAAAAAACCCTCTCCAAAATGTGAAAAATTCTCCACTGATTTTGATTTCTAAGTGCTAAAAGATAGTTTTAGTCTAAGGCCACACACAGTGAATCAAAGCTAAAAAATACTGCAGAAAAAATGCATATTTCTGTGAGGAAAAAGCAGGGTTATCACTGGTAAAATGAATATGCTGCATTTTCAAAAATACATGCATTTTTTAAAACTCTGCAATCTCTGCAGCCTTCTTTTTGGAGTGTAGGAATGGGATTAAATAAAATCTTCACTTTGCTGAAACCATAAAATGCAGCACTTTTTTGTGCAAATTTCCCCAACAGCCAAAAACTCTATGTTTCAACAATGTGTGGCCTCAGCATAAGGCCTTATACTGTATGTGTGGCCGTACCAGTGATTTGTATAGAGACATAACTATGTTCTTGTCATGGGAATCTATACCTCTTTTGATGCATCCCATAATTTTATTTGCCTTGGCGGCTGCTTCCTAGCACTAGCCACTTGTGAACCGAGAGCAAGGCAGGTGGTTTGGACTCCGCAACCAGAAATGAACGCACACGCGGTAGTTCAAGAAAAGAATATATATTTACTATAAGTTAATAAAGGCTATTTGAAGGTAAAATGACAGGGATAAAGACAAGCAAAATATACAATATAGCATGAACAATTTCAAGGCAAATTCTGCAATGGTTTCTACTTTTACTCTGTCCACTTCTGCAGTATGGACACTGAATGAACAATATACTCAAAACTATCCCTAACTGACCCTGACATCACATTTGGGTGCACCCCCTTTTCCCCAGTGGTCCAGGTGGACCGCTTACAGTCCGTAGAAGCGCGCGGTGGGGCCCAAAGTCGGTCCTTTCTTTTATAGTGAAGCGTCCTCTCCTCACTGTTATCAGGATCTTGGGAGAAATGAAGTCCTCTTTAACAGGGAAACCCAATGAATGCAATGTAATCCAACAGCAGATTCCACTCAGCACACTGACAGTCCTGCCGAATCCATACACTGAGCTGGGTTGTAAGCCGGGGTTTAGCAGGTGCTGTCCAGTACATCAACAGCACTGCGAGTCTCTATCTGTGGTATCCATATACACAGTCACAATGTCAGTCTCACTGATCAGCCACTGAGCACAGTTCCTTTCACATGGACTCACTAGTCCTGTTGTCTCTTTACACTCTGTTTGTCTCTGGACCAAGATACAGCTTAGCTGTACAGAAAAATCTCCACACCAGTTCAATACAACACTTGCCAAGATGGCTGCTGCTCTCTATCTCGTCACTTCCTGCTTCTCTGCTCACACTCTGTCTGCAGAACAGGCAGGCTGACATAAAAGGGGGGGGTCTCACTCCAGCATCATGTCACAATTACAATGGCTGCTGTCTTAAAGGAACAGAATCACAGAAATACATTCAACATTAACAGTTTATACAGACAAATGAAGCTTAGGACAACATTGGCTGTCTCTTACATATTCCCCCCCACTTTAAGATTGGCAGTCCCTGCCTATGACTGTATATCCAGAGGGTTGTACTTTTATGCACAGGGTGGTAGTATACCGATGTATGGCAGGCCAAACAAACTCATCCTGCGCATACCGAACAGGGGGAATACCAGCATTTGGCCTAGTGGTCCGTCTGAGGACCGGTGGTATATTATGGGGTGCTGCAGCTATGGGCTGAGAAGGACCAGCGGATTCCGCACCTGAGGGGGCACAGGCCGGAGATACAGTAGTCACAGGTGGAACATCCCCAGGAGCAGGGATCGGCCAACAATCATCCTCCTCGTCTGAGGCCCATTCCGCACCTCCATTCTCTGACTGTGGGAGCTCATTCACATTGGCAAGCCCATCATGATTTGTCCCTTCAGAATGGCACAGGCGCAACATATTTCGGTGAAGTACTCGAACACAATCAGTTCCTTCTTTCTGGACCTGGTACACTGGCCCATTCGCATACTTGCGGCCAACAACACGATACGGCAAAGCCTCCCATCGGCTTTCCAATTTCCCTTGGGGTTTCTTGACACGAACTAGCACCAGGTCGCCTGGTTGCAATGGTGCTTCTTGCACTGGGGTCTTATCAGGATGGGGATGTTCTTGCAGGCGCTGCCGCACCAAT
This sequence comes from Leptodactylus fallax, assembly GCA_947044405.1. Classification (NCBI taxonomy): domain Eukaryota; kingdom Metazoa; phylum Chordata; class Amphibia; order Anura; family Leptodactylidae; genus Leptodactylus; species Leptodactylus fallax. Next base: position 4,354,182 of record CAMRHE010000108.1, on the reverse strand, counting down.
CGATGGATCGTCTCAAGTCTCTGCCGGTGCGCCCGCACCCAAGAGGTTGGATCCCTCGGAGGGAACCCATCCACATCATCCAACTGTAATTCTCCTATACTTCGCCCAGACCGCCCAAAGAGAAGTGTATAAGGAGAGTACCCCGTTGTAGAATGGACCTGATTGTTATAGGCCCACACCATTTCAGACAAGAACTGAGGCCACTGTAACTTCTTGTCTTCCTCCAGAGTCCGCAGCATCTGTAGCAGAGTTCTGTTGAATCTTTCACAGGCCCCATTTCCCTGAGGGTGGTATGGAGTCGTGTGCGACTTCTTTATCCCGTAGATACGTTGAACTTCTTTCATTACGTGTCCCTCAAAGCAGGCACCCTGGTCGGAGTGGATGCGTTTAGGGCACCCATATACTCGAATGAAATCTTGGCACAGAGCACAAGCTGCTGACTCAGCTGTCTGGTCCTTGGTGGCGGTTACCACCGCAAATTTGGTGAAGTGATCCACCATTACGAGGCAATACTGGTGTCCGCTTTTGGATGGGCCCACCATTAGATAGTCTATCATGACGATTTCTAAAGGTTCCTGGGTCACGATGGTTTGCAGGGGAGCTCTCTGTTCTATTGCCTTATGGATCTCACAAGTTCGACAGCTGCGGCATACTTCTTCGACCATTTGACGAAGACCAGGGCAGTAAATCAGTCGCTGTAACCAACGAAAGGTCTTCTCATGACCAAAATGTCCATTCTTATTATGAGCCTCAACTGCCAACGAGCGAGCCAGTTCACTAGGCACCACAATTTGGTATCGAATGTCGATCTCAGAAGGTAAATAGACCTTTCGGCATAGCACTCCATTTTTCATCTCCAACTTTTCCCACTGACTCAGAACAGATAATATCTCACGTGTCAGTCGTTCTCTTTCCTCTCTACAGGGCTTCTGGCCTTTCTCAACACACTTGATCATCTGTGCCAGCCCCTCATGGGTCTGTTGTATCTGTGCCCATTCCTGTCGTGAGGGACCAAAGAAAGGAGCCGTTTCAGTCCCCTCCATCTCAAACTGATTAGCGGCGGCCAAGGCCTGTGAAAATCTGCTGAAGTCGGGCACCTCCACATGCTCCAACTCATGATCCACGTCTACTGTGGGGGTCTGGGCGGTTACCCTAGAAAGCCCGTCAGCATTCTGGTTCTCTGTCTTGGACCGATACTTAATGCGGTAATTGAACTTAGTCATTCGGGCTATCCACCTCTGCTCTAACGCCCCGAGCTTGGCATTTTCCAGGTGAGCTAGTGGGTTGTTGTCAGTCAGTACTAAAACTTCAGCACCGGTCAAATATTCAGAGAATTTCTCGGTCATGGCCCATACCAGTGCCAACAGCTCCAACTTAAATGAACTATAATTCTCGGGGTTTCTTTCAGAATCTCTCAAAGACCAGCTGCCGTACGCTATGACCCTCTCCTGGCCATCCTGAAGCTGGGAAAGCACTGCTCCAAGACCATACAGGCTTGCATCCGTATACAGCTGGAACGGCAAGTGGTAATCAGCATATGCCAAGATTGGGGCTGTTGTCAGTGCATCCTTTAATGCCTGGAAGGCTTGTTCCTGTTCAAGTCCCCACTTCACGGACCGGTTCTTTGGACCACCGGATGTGCCTCGTAGGAGAGCATTAAGTGGTGCTGCTACCTTGGCGAAATCCTTAATAAACCGTCGATAGTAACCGGCTACTCCAAGGAACGCCCTCACTTCTCGCAGGGTAGTCGGTATTGGCCAATCTTGAACAGCCGCTATCTTGTCTCTTGATGGTCTCACCCCTTCTCCTGATACGCGGTGACCCAAGTAATCAATTTCAGATTGGAACAACCGACATTTACTGGGTTTCAATTTGAGCCCATGTTCCCGCAATCTTCGAAATACTTGCCCCAACTGGTGGAGATGGTCTTCAAAGGTCGCAGAATACACTATAATGTCATCCAAGTAGATGAGAGTGAACTCAAAGTTGAAGTCACCGAGACATTTCTCCATCAACCGCTGAAACGTTCCGGGTGCATTTGTCAACCCGAAGGGCATCCGGTTAAATTCGTATAGTCCCATGGGCAAGATGAATGCCGTCTTCTCCTTGTCTTTTGTGGCCATCGGCACCTGCCAATACCCACTAGCCAGATCTAGTGAGGAGAAGTACCGGGCTCTCCCCAGCGCTGAGAGGGACTCCTCAATCCGTGGCAAGGGGTAGGAATCTCGTACGGTGCAAGCGTTTAACTTCCGATAGTCTACGCAAAATCGGATGGACCCATCTTTTTTTCTTACTAACACCACAGGAGCTGCCCAGGGACTCTGGCTTTCTTGGATGATCCCACCCTGTAGCATCTTAGCTAACAGTTCTTTTACTTCCTGATACAACTGTGGAGGAATTTGTCGGTAGCGCTCTCTAATTGGAGGGGTGTCTCCTGTGGGAATCTCATGGTAGATCCCTGTGGTACATCCAAAATCTTCAGCATACCGTGAAAAGGCGGCTCGGTTCTCCCACAACAGTTCATCTACCTTCTGCACCCATTCCAGAGAACATGAACTTGCATCCATCTTCATCTGTTCTCGAATTGCACGGCCATTCCATTCAGAGGTGGGTTCCTCATCTTCTCCCATGGACACAGTTACGGTCCACTCATCCCTTTCAGTCGGCTTCAGCTGCATTGGAGTTACTTTCCTTACTTCCTCCGGAGTCACATAGATGTTAGCCAGCTGCCTCCCTGGGGTCAGGTCCACACTCTGGTCCTGAGTGTTTACACATCGAAGTGGTACTCTTCCATTGCGAACTATTGCCAAGGAACGGGCCACTAGCGGATCAACACCTCCTTCGGCTGCCTGCAGTGGTTCTACCAACACAGCTATGCCCTCTAGTTTCCGACAGGTGCCTATGGGCATGGACACTATTGTCTCCCGACTGGGTGGCAGTGTAACTTTTGTATGCAAAGGAACTGAAATTCGAGCCAGAGGACGCTGTGCATCTGAACTTTTCTGTAAGCCACATGTCCGGATCAGCCGCTGGAAAGCTGTTTGAGTAGGCCGATGGGTGGTGGTTTCTTTCCAATAACCGTGACCTTTCTTTTCAAAGAGGATCTGATCTAATTCTTTTAACACATTCATCCCCAAAATGACAGGGACCTTTACTTCATGTGACTCCTGTACCACCACAATGCCTTTCCTACCTAGATCTTGGCCACATACCCGGACATTCATCCAGGCCACTCCCACGACTGGAACTGGTAACTGGTTAGCTGCGACCACTCGTACGAATGTATGGGGATCATATTTCACATGTTGCTGGAAGTACCGTTCATAACAGTCTCTACTCAAGGTCGTTACTTGGGAACCCGTGTCAATCATCCCGGTAACCGGAATACCCTCCATTTCCACCTGTATAACAGGACTTGCAGCGATCAGGTCATCATTAGGGCATTCTCCCCACATAGTCTCCTTGTCAGTCTCCCCTACTACACGCCCTACAGCAGCAGGGGACTTCAGTTTAACGGCGGTCTCTCATAAGTTTGTCGCTGCTCTGGACATCTAGCAGCAACGTGGCCCATCCGTCCACACTCCCAGCAGCGTATCTCCCGTCGTTCTGGCCATCTGTTTGGGCCCCTTCGGTAAGCCCCTTCGATTTCTCCTGAGCACTGCATTAACTGATTTGGACCCCTTCGGTAGGTCCTATCCTCATCCCTCCAGCGGGGTGGTGGGTGATTCTGATTTTCTGGGTATGGACGGCTCACCCTTTCACCTCCAGTTTTCTGGAAGTCTGCAATTTTCATAGAATGTTCATCACAACGGGTGTGCAAGTGTTCCATTTGCTCTTGCAGTTTCTGCATTACTGTGAGAATTTCTTTAACCGTCCCCTTTTCTACTGTCTCTGAGCCAGAACTAGCCCCCTGTGACAAAGTAACTCCAACTGCGGTCTGGGGCTTCGGGAACATACTATTGGCACGGGAGATGGCCTCTACCTGTACATCATGGAATTTAGCATCAGTCTCTCGTCGTATAAAATCCTGCATAGTCACAGTTAAACTGCCGTCACGTATCCCCAGGACAAACTGGTCACGGAGAGTCCGATCAGGGTTACAGAAGGCTGGCGAGCCCCCTCTTTCCTTCACTTGAATATCTCGGAGCAGTTCTTGTAGGGCATTTGCATATTGGGGAAGGCTTTCATTCTCCTGTTGTACCCTCTGGAAGAACCGAGCCTGCAGAGACCCCAGCAATGCAGTTTCTCCATAAATGGTTTCTAGAATCTGGACTACTTGCTCAAATGTCTGCCTTTGTTCAAATGGCCTCAATATCACCGTGGTCTTAGCATCCCCTTGTAATGTCAATATTGCTAGCTCTACTAGTACTTCTGGTGCGGTCTGGTACATTCGCTGTATCATTCGTATCTGTTCCACCCACATACTCACTGACATATTATTGCCATCAAATTTAGCTAACTGACTTATTATAGCCCCTGCTGGCATTCTTCCTCCAGCACCATTCTCCCGAACGGGTGCGTCACCGTCCATTCTGGTAAGCGGATCCTGCCGACTACGCCAATTTGTGAACCGAGAGCAAGGCAGGTGGTTTGGACTCCGCAACCAGAAATGAACGCACACGCGGTAGTTCAAGAAAAGAATATATATTTACTATAAGTTAATAAAGGCTATTTGAAGGTAAAATGACAGGGATAAAGACAAGCAAAATATACAATATAGCATGAACAATTTCAAGGCAAATTCTGCAATGGTTTCTACTTTTACTCTGTCCACTTCTGCAGTATGGACACTGAATGAACAATATACTCAAAACTATCCCTAACTGACCCTGACATCACATTTGGGTGCACCCCCTTTTCCCCAGTGGTCCAGGTGGACCGCTTACAGTCCGTAGAAGCGCGCGGTGGGGCCCAAAGTCGGTCCTTTCTTTTATAGTGAAGCGTCCTCTCCTCACTGTTATCAGGATCTTGGGAGAAATGAAGTCCTCTTTAACAGGGAAACCCAATGAATGCAATGTAATCCAACAGCAGATTCCACTCAGCACACTGACAGTCCTGCCGAATCCATACACTGAGCTGGGTTGTAAGCCGGGGTTTAGCAGGTGCTGTCCAGTACATCAACAGCACTGCGAGTCTCTATCTGTGGTATCCATATACACAGTCACAATGTCAGTCTCACTGATCAGCCACTGAGCACAGTTCCTTTCACATGGACTCACTAGTCCTGTTGTCTCTTTACACTCTGTTTGTCTCTGGACCAAGATACAGCTTAGCTGTACAGAAAAATCTCCACACCAGTTCAATACAACACTTGCCAAGATGGCTGCTGCTCTCTGTCTCGTCACTTCCTGCTTCTCTGCTCACACTCTGTCTGCAGAACAGGCAGGCTGACATAAAAGGGGGGGGGGTCTCACTCCAGCATCATGTCACAATTACAATGGCTGCTGTCTTAAAGGAACAGAATCACAGAAATACATTCAACATTAACAGTTTATACAGACAAATGAAGCTTAGGACAACATTGGCTGTCTCTTACACACTAAAGGCAAGCTTGCTGTCCACCAAAATCCCCAAGTCTTTTTCAGTGGCATCTTACCCAGTAATTTACTATTAAGTACATAATCATATATTTTATTTCTTCGACCAAAATGCATAACCTTACATTTATCTACATTAAACTTCATTTGCCAAGTCTCGGCCCATGCTTCCATCTTCCATAGATCCCCTTGTAATATTCTACTATCCTCCACATTTTTGATTACCTTACAAAGTTTAGTATCTGCAACTATGGACACTCTGCTCGCTAAACCCTCTACCAGGTCATTAATAAACTTATTAAACAGGAGAGGATCCAATACTGACCCCTGTGGCACTCCACTGGTGACTTTGACCCAGTCTGAATATTTACCATTAACAAGTACACTCAGTTTCCTATCACTGAGCCAAATCCATATGTTTTCCCCCAGTCCCAACATTCTCATTTTACTTACCAACCTCTTATGTGGTACAGTATCAAAAGCCTTTGAAAAGTCCAGATATACTACATCTACCGCATTACCCATGTCCAATCTAGAACTGACCTCTTCATAGAAGCTGATCAGATTAGTCTGACAGGACCGATCTCTCATAAATCCATGCTGATTGGGTGTTATAAGTTTATTTACATTGAGATACTCCAGGATAGCATCTCTTAGAAAACGTTTAATTAACGTTTATTTCTTAGCATCACATTTGATATGTATGTGGAGGGCCAGAGGGAACACAGAGTGTGAAAAGGCCATTGCCCGAGTGCTCAACTCATCCTCTTTCCACTACTGCTGCTTTTTCATCATGCTACATGGAATAAAGGACGTTTTTATATGAAATACCCATGGTGAGTGCCCCTCTGTTTTTTCTTACCTCTTCAAGTGATGCTGTGCTTTTTTCTTTTGATATATTAGGGGAGAACCACCTATGGTTTACGTCTTGTTGTTCCGATGCCGCTCCATTTAAATACATGGACACTTTTTGAGTCATTGTATCTTAACCTAGGCAGTGCCCTCAGATTTCTTCTCAAATATCTTCAAATATCTTACCTACCACCAAAGTCAAATTTACCGGTCTATAATTTCCAGGCACACTTTTAGACCCCTTTTTGAATATTGGCACCCCATTTTCTATGTGCCAATCATGTGGAACAGACCCAATCATTACTGAATCCTTAAATATTAGATACAGTCATATGAAAAAGTTTGGGCACCCCTATTAATCTTAATCATTTTTAGTTCTAAATATTTGGGTGTTTGCAACAGCCATTTCAATTTAATATATCTAATAACTGATGGACACAGTAATATTTCAGGATTGAAATGAGGTTTATTGTACTAACAGAAAATGTGCAATATGCATTAAACCAAAATTTGGCCAGTGCAAAAGTATGGGCACCCTTATCATTTTATTGATTTGAATACTCCTAACTACTTTTTACTGACTTACTGAAGCACAAAATTGGTTTTGTAACCTCACTGAGCTTTGAACTTCATAGCCAGGTGTATCCAATCATGAGAAAAGGTATTTAAGGTGGCCAATTGCAAGTTGTTCTCCTATTTGAATCTCCTCTGAAGGGTGGCATCATGGGCTCCTCAAAACAACTCTCAAATGATCTGAAAACAAAGATTGTTCAACATAGTTGTTCAGGGGAAGGATACAAAAAGTTGTCTTAGAGATTTAACCTGTCAGTTTCCACTGTGAGGAACATAGTAAGGAAATGGAAGACCACAGGGACAGTTCTTGTTAAGCCCAGAAGTGGCAGGCCAAGAAAAATATCAGAAAGGCAGAGAAGAAGAATGGTGAGAACAGTCAAGGACAATCCACAGACCACCTCCAAAGAGCTGCAGCATCATCTTGCTGCAGATGGTGTCACTGTGCATCGGTCAACAATACAGCACACTTTGCACAAGGAGAAGCTGTATGGGAGAGTGATGCGAAAGAAGCCGTTTCTGAAAGCACGCCACAAACAGAGTCGCCTGAGGTATGCAAAAGCACATTTGGACAAGCCAGCTTCATTTTGGAAGAAGGTCCTGTGGACTGATGAAACAAAGATTGAGTTGTTTGGTCATACAAAAAGGCGTTATGCATGGCGTCAAAAAAACACAGCATTCCAAGAAAAACACTTGCTACCCACTGTAAAATTTGGTGGAGGTTCCATCATGCTTTGGGGCTGTGTGGCCAATGCCGGCACCGGGAATCTTGTTAAAGTTGAGGGTTGCATGGATTCAACTCAGTATCAGCAGATTCTTGAGAATAATGTACAAGAATCAGTGACCAATTTGAAGTTACGCCGGGGATGGATATTTCAGCAAGACAATGATCCAAAACACAACTCCAAATCTACTCAGGCATTCATGCAGAGGAACAATTACAATGTTCTGGAATGGCCATCCCAGTCCCCAGACCTGAATATCATTGAACATCTGTGGGATAATGTGAAGCGGGCTGTCCATGCTCGGCGACCATCAAACTTAACTGAACTGGAATTGTTTTGTAAAGAGGAATGGTCAAAAATACCTTCATCCAGGAACTGATTAAAAGCTACAGGAAGCGACTAGAGGCTGTTATTTTTGCAAAAGGAGGATCTACTAAATATTAATGTCACTTTTCTGTTGAGGTGCCCATACTTTTGCACCGGTCAAATTTTGGTTTAATGCATATTGCATATTTTCTGTTAGTACAATAAACCTCACTTCAATCCTGAAATATTACTGTGTCCATCAGTTATTAGATATATCAAATTGAAATGGCTGTTGCAAACACCCAAATATTTAGAACTAAAAATGATTAAGATTAATAGGGGTGCCCAAACTTTTTCATATGACTGTATAAGTTTCTGACTATCACCGTGCATAATTCCTTCAGAACTCAAGGGTGTATCCCTTCTGGACCCGCGGATTTCTCTATTTTAGTATTTTGAAGGTGGTGCCGCACTTCCTCCTGGGTTAAACAGGTGACATTTAATGGAGAGTTAACATTATCCCTAATCATGTTGCTGTCCATTGGATTTTCTTGTGTAAACACCGTAGAGAAGAAGGCATTTAATAGTTGGGCCTTTTCCTCATCCTCCTCCACCATAACACCCAGATTATTTTTGAGAGGGCCCACATTGTCAGTTTTTATTTTCCTATTATTTATGTAATTGAAGAATAATTTTGGATTATTTTTACTTTTGTTGGCAATTTTTCTCTTAGCCTCGATCTTTGGCTCCTTTATTTGTCTTTTCCACAATTTATTGTTCTCCTTATAGTTTTTTAATGCTGCGTCACTACTTTCTTGTTTTAGTACTTCAAATGATTCTTTTTTATCCCTTATTGCACTCCTTACTGTTTTAGTTAGCCATATTGGTTTTCTATCATTTCAGGCCCGCTTATTCCCATAAGGTATATGTTTTTTAGTGGTCCTATTTAGAATGCTTTTGAAAATGTCCCATTTTGTTTGTGTTCCCATCACTTTGAAGACATTGTCCCAATTTATGATGTTAAGCTCCTCTCAGCTGGTAAAAATTGGCCTTCCTGAAGTTTAGTGTTTTTGTTCCCCCTCTACTGAACATCTTTTTAATGTGTACAAGAAAACTTTCTCTCCAATCTTCCCTTTTATAACGGGTGAAACATGACTCCCCTTACGCCTGGAAGACGGATCATATTTCTTATCTAGGAATTAAACTGACAAGACACAACTCTGATCTTTATGCATCTAATTATCTGCCTTTGCTACGGGAACTTTCGGAGTTGCTTCATTTTTATGACCTTCCATACATCTCCTGGTTCGGCAAGAAGAACCTTCTTCAAACGTACTGTATATAATACCTAAATTGATGTATATTCTCCAGATGTTGCCGATCTACCTTCCTTCCACTTACCTCCGTTCGCTTAGGTCCATGTTTAGCCGCTTTGTTTGGAGGGGTAAGCCATCGCCGATTGCATATCGACTTCTCATTCAATGAAGAAAGAAGGGTGGAATCTCTCTGCTGGATGTCACAAATCTTTACACTGCTAACCTTCTAGAAACTTGGTTGTCACTAGTCTCCCCGATTAAATGTGTGATCATCAGAAAGATGGCAGAATCCTTACATGGCCCAGTTACTGTGGATTCCTGATCCCAAAACACTTAAAGCTTCGACTTTTGACCCTCTGCTGAGAGGTGCCTGTATGGTTTGGCACAAATTACGCCAAATGCTCTTGTCCATGCTTTCCAAAGTTTATCCAGCAAACCTTCTTCCATATCTAGCTCCATCCTGCACCTCAGTAAATGAAGACTTCTGGATGAATCTTAGGGGCAAGTTTATAGGAGACCTCTTTCTCCATGATGTACCTCTCTCCATTGACGCCCTGTGTGTTCTTCTGCCTAATACCAAAGTCTCCCACCTTCATAATCTACACTTCCATTGGTGCGCTCGCTCCCTCCCTGAAGCTTCATCCATGAATAGAGACCTGACCGAGTGTGAGAAAGTTCTCCTCTCCAAGGCCTGTGCCACAAGCATACTCACTTATTGCAAACGTTTCCTGTCTGCTGCTCCTCCTGTATCTCTGCCATCATACCTGTCTTCTTGGGAGTTGGAACTTGGACAGAAATTGACAGAGGAGGAAACTTCATTTGCTCTTAGACATTCTCATGGTTTTTCCACTTGTATCAGACTTCAAGAAATGCACTTCAAGCTACTGTCGCGATGGTACAAAACCCCGGAATGGCTCCATGCTTACAAACTCTCAAACACCACACTCTGTTGGATATGTCATACTGAAAAAGTCTCATTTTCACACATCTGGTGGCTCTGCGACTTGATTAAGCTGTTCTGGTCAGAAGTCCAATCTATTATCAGAAAGGTGACTTCTACATCTATAGTGTTGACCCAAGTGATGATATTCTTCACAATACCGCAACCAGATTTTTCTCCATCCAAGACTGACTTATCTACCTACCTATTGGAAGCAACCAAGTCGCTAATACATTGGCTACAGCCCTCCACACCACCGATTTCTGCATGGTTGAGTAAAGTCGGCCAGATTCGAGGAGGCTCTCAGTTGGTCCCATTACACTCACGATAAATTCCTCAAGTTGTGGTCCCCCTGGTTACTCTTCCGTAAATCCAACATCAGCTCGGACTAGACACCATCACCTAGATAATTCCCCCTCCCCCCCCTTGGTGTGGGCCGTGACCTATCTTATCCAACATGCGTTTGACTTCGTCCCTGGCTTGCCTTCTCCTTTTCCTTCTTCTTCTTCTTCTTCTTCTTCTTCTTCTTCTTCTTCTTCTTCTTCTCTCTACTCTCTTACTTTCTTCTTTCCCTTCCATTCTCCCCTCTCCCCAACCCCCTTTTTCATTCCTGCTCTGTCTCACCTTCTTCCTTCTCACTAACTTATGCAGACTGTGCAGAATATGTGTACTTGATGCGATATTTGCTCTGTCAGAACTTTGTTTGGTTGTGCCTTATTATACGACTTGCTTATGTATGTATATAAAAATGAAAAACTTTAATAAAAAGTGATTTACAAAAAAAAAAAACAAAAAAACTTATTATGTTGTGGTCACTATTACCTAGATGACCCCCAACCTCCACTTTAAACCTACTGTATGTGTCAAGTTCATTTGTTAAAATTAGGTATAAAAGTGCCTTGCCTCTTGTTGGGTCCTGCACTAGTTGTAATAGGTAATTAATTGTCTTTTATTACTGACAATAATCTGTTCCCTTTGTTGGACCTGCAGGTTTCTGCCTCCCACTTGATATCTGGGTAGTTGAAATCCCCTATAATAATGCTTTGAAGCCTCATCTATTTGTTTTATTAGTATATTTTCAGCTTCTTCCATTATATTTGGGGATTTATAACAAACCCCTATGAGTATTTTATTATTGTTTATTCCTTAATTTCCACCTATAAGGACTCCACATATTCATTTTCCTCTCAGATGTCCTCACGCAGGACTGGCTTAAGGCAGGATAATACATTTAAGCAAACCTCTCCCCCTTTCCTATTTGTATGTTCTTTTCTAAACATACTGTACCTCTGTATATTTACAGCCCAGTCATAGCTAGAGTCCAGCCATGTCTCACTTATCCCCACTATGTCATAATTTTTTTTTCCATCTTGTTAGTGAGAATTCTGGCGTTAGTATACATACATTTTATGGGTTTATCTTTATCTCTACTCTTCTTCTGCCTACTGCCTGTTCTCACTACACCCCCCCCCCCCCGCTCCACTCCCAGTTACATTATTTAGCCCTCTTTCCATGTCTACACTATCTTGACCTTTACATCTGTTACCCTCCCCCAGTCCCTAGTTTAAACACTTCTCCAACTGTCTAGCCATCTTCTCCCCAGCACAGCTGAACCCTCCCCATTGAGGTGCAGACCATCCCTACCATAGAATCTGTAGCCCAAACCAATGTCGGCCCAGTTTTCCAGGAACCCAAACCCCTACTTCCTACACCAACTCTTGAGCCACTTGTTTACCTCCCTAATCTCCCGCTGCCTCTCCTGTGTGGCCCGCAATACAGGTATTATTTTCGAAAATACCACCTTGGAGGTCTTTGCCTTCAGCTTGCTTTCTAGATCCCTGAAATGATTTTTAAGGCCCGTCCATCTAGCTTTGACATTTGTGCCAACGTGTACCATGACTGCTGGATCCACACCAGCCCCACCCAGTAATCTATCAACCCAATCCATGATGTGCTGAACTCGAGCACCAAGAAGGCAAGACACTGTTTGATGATCCCGGCTTTGTGACAGATTGCCCTGTCTGTTTCACTAATAATTGAAACCCCCGCTACCAGCACTTGTCTGGCCTGCTCTGCACTCCTATCCCCCTTCTTACTGGAGCAGACATTCCCCTGGCGGTCAGTCTCTTGCTGCAGCAGTGTTACCACTGTATTAATATCCCCTTCTTCTTGCAAACTTGTTTCAATCTGGCACCCAGCTAGTTGCCTCCAGTTCCTGCACCTCTATGCTACCATCTCCTCTGCACTTACCCCAGCGAGCTCCTGCTCTGTCAGCAACAAACTCCTTTCCAAGTTATCAATGGATCTCAGTCTTGCAATTTGCTGATTTAGATCCATGATCTGGGCTTCCAAATCTGCAATGTGCTTACATCTTGTACAGCAGTATGCCTCCTCAAGCACCTGCTCAAGCAGAAAATACATGTGGCAAGATGTACACTGAACCATGTTGCTAAGTATGGAGCACATCTTACCTAATGGGGATTATTATACCAAAACAAAAAAATACAAGTAAAATAAGCACAGTTAATTTTTTTTTTTTAGTTTTCTAAAGTCCCTGATTCTAAAGTCACTTAATCATAGGCCACAATTAAAACAAAACCACACTCAGAATCAAAACACACTCGCAAGCTCATACACTCGCTTTATAACTTAGCTTTTAAAGCTGTTCTCAGATGCACAGAAAGCTGCAACTGATTCCTCTGGTTACAAACTCATAGGGGATGTTCACACTAAAAAAAAAAAAAAAAAATGGACGCCTATTATAACATCAGTTAGTGGCATTAACTGACACTAACTGATGTTAATGTGTCCGTTTCTAGCATTAGTTAGTGTCCGTTTTTATACTGTCCGTCTTTTTTTTGTTCTTCTTTCTGAGCATGCACAGAAGAAAAAACAGACAGTTATAACGGACAGTATTACAGACGACCATCCATTACTATTCGTTTACCATAGACATTATTGTTAAAAAAAAAATAACAGATGCCTAACGTCCATTATTTTGAAGGGACACAAAAGTCCTGCATCCTGCGTTATTATGTCCGGTAAAAAAAAACAGACATGTGACGGATTTGGTGAAAACGGACACTAACGGACATTAATGGACAACAGATCAAAAACCATGGAAATCAGTGGGATTTTTAATGGATTTATGATGGATCTGTTTGTTTCCATTGTTAACATTTTGTAACGAATGCTAGCAATGGACACTACTAACGGTAGTGTGAACGCCCCCATAATACTATTACTATACTATTTTAATGCAATAATCATGTTGTATATAAAACTAAACAATATCTCCTTCTCTATGCTATTGTACAGCCACCGTTATAAAACTAATAATAAAATGGATTGGACAGATATAGTGATCCATTGGTCACAAAAAAAAAAAAAAATATTTCTGTATTGGAAATGAGTAAACCAGTTCAAATCAAACCAGATTTTACCTGAATTTTCCAAAGGTTTTGGGCTTGACTCAAACCAAACCCATAATATTTTGGGATTTGTCACCCACAAATTACTATTATACTTTTGGGTCTCTTCAGATTCCAGAGTGTAATAAGTAGAGGCAGAGGCGTAGCTAGGGGTTCGGCACAGGGGGGGCAAACATATCCAAGTGGGCCCCTACCTGGGTATACCGATGTTATCACTATATGGTGACCACAGATACTGGCTGTACACAGAGCTCTGCATACAGTTTAAGTAAATACAGTACAGGAAAATGTTGTTACTTACAGGTGACGTCTCTGACTGTAATCTTTCACATTTCTCATCTTTTCCATCTGGACCGCCATGACCACTTCTTACATTCGCAACTTGTCTCTAAAGTTTGCAACACAGACATCTTTGGCTCCTCACTTTTCCAGATGTGACCCACATTTCCCTTGCCTATACAAAGTCTTCATCCTGCTGCTACCCCCAATTATAAAATACATGATATAAAAATCGTCTGTAAATGAATGATACCCCCATATGTATCTTAAATTAACAATGCCCCTTTGTGCCCCTTAATTCCTCCTGTGTGCACCCTTAAAGGGATTGTTCGGGATCAGAAATATTAATGCAGGCAGCAGGCCAGGGTTGTAAATAAAGATGCCCTGACACTTCCCTGCATCCTCCCCTCTGTCCCTGCCCTGGGCCAGCCATCGCCATGACTGCACTATTTGTATACAGAGCAGCTGCAGCACTGACGTCAAGTTGACGGGACTGCTGCAGCCAATCACCACTCTACAGTACAGCAGTATATAGTGTTGGGCCGCTGCAGCCAATCACCACTCTCTACAGTACAGCAGTATATAGTGTTGGGCTGCTGCGGTTCCGCCGTTGTGACATCTTTCTGCAGCCGCTCTGTATACAAGTAACGGTGACCAACAGCCCAGTGCAAGTAAAGGGGGGAAAGTACATTATAACGCTCGCCTGCTTTAAAATGTATGATAGTACAACCCTTTAAATTAATAGTGTCCCTCAATTAATAATGCCCCTGTGCCCCCCAATTAATAATACTCCTGTATGCCCTCTTAAATCAATAATGCCGCCTGTGTCCCCCCCCCCCCAAAAAAAAATACCCCTGTATGCCTGCTAATGCCTCAGCTAATAATGCCCCTTAATTAATAGTTCTCCTGTATATTCCCTTAAAGGGGTTGTCCAGGAAATGCAGAACTGGAGCAGGAGGCCGGGGAAGGTGAACTATAAAAAAAAAAAAAAAAAAAAACAACATACTCTCCAGTTCCCGACACTTCGGTGTCCCCCGTTGCTGTCAGGTCCAGCGTCGCCCGGGGGCTTGTTCTGGTGAAAGTCCTTGCTGCACGTGGCCTCAGCGGTCACAGGAAAGGACCAGGGACGTCACTCGCATACATCACTGGTGACCTCCTGGGTCCTTTTTTGTGACCACTGGCCTCAGCAGTCACATGTGGCGAGGACTTCTGCCAGAACAAGCCCCTGGGCAGTGATCGACCAGACAATGGTGGGGAACATCGGAGCGCTGGAGACTGTTGAATATGTTGTTTTTTTTTATGTTTCACCTTCCCCGGCCTCCTGCCCAATTACTGTAATTCTTGGACAACCCCTTTAAATCAAAAATGCCCACCGTAAATTAGTATAGCCCAATACCCTCTTACACCCTTACATAAATCCTGCCTCCCAATAGCCCCCTTATATTAATAATTCCCCTGCTTGCCCTAATGACCCCTTATGGTTATTGGCTCTTAATATTTTTAAGGCTTCCCACCTCCCCAAAAAAAATCAAAAAACAAAAATAAAACAACAATAAAGCACCTGCCTCCAATTCCCCTGCTTGGACTTGCCACTGCCGACTCTCCTTGCTGTATCCTGCAGCCTACAAGATGCCGTTACCACAAGACGTCTGTGTCCCAGCACAGGCGGCGTTATGTAGTGATGTCATTACGCCCGCCTGGGCCAGGACACTGACGTCTTAATTGTCGCTAGGGAACCTGTGTAAGGGTGGGTTCACACTTGTGCCGGAGTCCGTCTGCCGCGAATCCGACTGAAAATCTCGGGATACTGTATAGGGACTGGATAGCGAAAGGTTAGCGACTTATTGCTTAAAAACCCATTCATTTGAATGGGTTTTTAAAGCAATGCGCCGGTGTGTGCTTACACCCTCTGCTGCGAATCCAGTTTTTTTGTTGGAAACAAAGTCGGACATGCAG
This sequence comes from Leptodactylus fallax, assembly GCA_947044405.1. Classification (NCBI taxonomy): domain Eukaryota; kingdom Metazoa; phylum Chordata; class Amphibia; order Anura; family Leptodactylidae; genus Leptodactylus; species Leptodactylus fallax. Next base: position 4,338,270 of record CAMRHE010000108.1, on the reverse strand, counting down.
GACTTTGTTTCCAGCGAAAAAAAACTGGATTCGTGGCGCAGAGGGTGTAAGCGCACACCCGTGCATTGCTTTAAAAACCCATTCAAATGAATGGGTTTTTAAGCAATGCGTCGCTTACCTTTCGCTATCCAGTCCCTATACAGTTTCCCCAGATTTTCAGTCAGATTCGCGGCGGACGGACTCCGGCGCAAGTGTGAACCCACCCTAAGCAGCAATCCACTATAAGCCTGTGGCCCCCAACCTTTTTTGCACCAAGGACCAGTTTTCCACAGCCCGGTGGGGGGAGGGGGGTGTTGCAGGGCCACCCCACATCTAATAGTGCCCCCCTCCACGGGTAATAGCCTCCTCACATAAGTAATGCTACTGTATTACCTGTGGGGGGCACTATTACTGTAATAGTGCTCTAATAGCACCCCCCAAAGGTAATAGTTCCCTCCCCCACATAAGTAATGATGTTACTTATGGGGGGCATTATTACAGTAATAGTGCCCCCCACAGGTAATAGCCTCCCCACATAAGTAATGCTGTTACCTGTGGGGGATCACTATTAATGTAATAGTGAGCTAAGAGCAACCCCCTCCCCCCACACACACAGGTTATAGGCCTCCTCCCCCACATACCATTCCATATACACTTGCTCTATATAGTTTTAATGTACTTACAGAGCAGTGATGGGGTGGGCGGGGCCTCCTTTCGCACACAGCCTGGGCAAATCTACTATTTTCTTCCCACTGGAAACGTAGAATAGTGGTTAAGGTTCCGGGAGGGACCTCCTCGTGCACATTGCCTGTGCACATCTTCTACTTTCCTCCAGGAACCTTGACCCCCTATTCTATAGTACCAGTAGAAAGAAAATAGTAGATGCGCACAGGCTATGTACAGGAGGAGGTACTGCTCACCCTATCACTGCTACATGTACAGGTTATAGAATGGCAGAACTGAAAGCTAATAGCTTTCTTCTCTGTCATGTATTTCAACTGCATCGGTGTCCTGTGCCGATGCAGTTGAAATCTTTATGTGCACTTGCGGCGGCCCCGGAGTGGGCCCCACAAAGTCATTGGGCCGCCGCCCCCTCTGCCTCCCCGCTAGCTACACCTCTGAGTAGAGGCCAAGGGGTGGTGTGGCAACATAACAAACAGTTATACTCACCTTTCCTCACCTCTCCTGGGCATTTTTGTGGTGTCCAATAGCATACAGTGGTCCCCAGTGTCCTCTTTCAGCCTCTGGCTGAAGTAATGCACCCCAGGGTCATGTTGGGTTAAAGTATCATGATGTTGGTGTGCCCCACGTGACTGCTGAGGCCCAATCATAGGTCTCGGCAGTAACCCTGAGCCATATGACATCAGCTAGAGGTCTGAAGAGGATGCAGGAAGACTGTCAGATGACATGAAAATGCCCAGGAGAGGTGAGGTAGAATGAATATAACCAGAGGAGTAGCTAGGGGTTCAGCACAGGGGGGGCCCCCTACTTGGACATGTTCATATACTGATACTATCAGTATACAGTGAGCGTATAGTGGTATATAGTATCTCTACACAGGGCTCTGCAGACGATTTAGGTGAATACAGAGCATTAACATTTAGTGACTTACAGGTGACATCTCTGACTAATCGTTCACATTACCCATCTCTTTCATCTGAACCGCCATGACCACTTCTTCCATTCTCTGTAAAGTTTGCAACACAGACATCTTTAGCGCCTCACTTTTCCAGGCACCAGACCCACATTGTCCTCACCTACACAAAGCCTCCATCCTGCTGCTACCCCAATTATAAAATATATAATATAACCCCCCATAATGAATAATACCTCAAGTGCATCTTCAAACTAATAACTTCCCTGTGTACCCCCTTTAAATAGTGCCCCTTATTAATAATGCCCCAGGTGTTTCCTAATTAAAAAGAAAAAAAAACAAAAAAAAAAACAAGGGAAAAAAAAATATTGGGGTTCTAATACCCGGGACACCAAAGATCAGCTGTTTGAATGAACCATGGTACCTGTGTAAGCTCCGTGACCCCTTCTCTGTTTACATAGTGTCATTCATCTCATAGCAGCCATATAGTGTAACTACAGCCTCGTCCTATACATGTCTATGTGACAAGGCTGGAATTACATCACACGGTCACTATAAACAGACAGCGTGTGATATAAACAAGTGCCATAGTCCCTTCATACAGCTGGTCAGTGGGGAATCACTTATCTCTTATTGATCATGGTTTTTCCTGCAGCACTTTGCACAGAAAGTTTGCAGAGGTTTCCAACTGTTTTGGAAATCGCAGCGTACCCGCTGCGCATATTTTACTGCGAAGTGGGGATGGGATGGGGGCCCCATGTGGCGAAAACCCAAAGAAAAAAAAAGTGGCATTTTAGCAAATCCCATCCACACATTGCGGAAAAATATGTGCAGCAGACGCACTGCAATTTCCAAAACCATTGAGGTTTTGGAAATCGCAGCATGTCAATTATACCTATGGAAACACTGGCGGTTTCTGTATAGGTGTATTAAAAACAGAAAGTCCACAGGGAAAACCTCTGAGGACCTTCTGTGAAAAGCGCTGCGGGAAAAACCACAATGTTACCGCCGCAGTTTTTCCTGCAGCGCTTTTTTTTGCTGCAGCCCGCTACATGGGGACTTATTCTTAATAAAGCCCAAGTGTCACCTTAATTAAATTAATTGCTCCCTCATATTATGCCCCTGATTGCCCCTGACATAAATACTGCACCTCTAATGAACCCTTATATCAATAACCACCCCCTTATGTTCATAATGCCTCCTAATATAAATAATGCCCCCTAATGGCCGCTTATATAAATAACCTCCCCCCTTGTATTCACAATAACCATTATATAAATGACCCCACCATCGTCATAATGTCACCTAATGAATCCTCCCTTTATAGTTATATTTCCCCCTCCTACCCACCCCTTATACTATTACATACCTCCCAACTTTCAAAGGACAGAAAGAGGGTCAAAATATGCGGCGTGCTATGCGCACCGTGGCAAATTTAGCTCCACCCACTTCTACATTGGCTCCGCCCATTCTCATCTATTTTTCCATGTGCCCCACACAGTATAATGCTCCTACAGTAACCCTAACATTATATGCCCCCACAGTATAATGTTATCCTCCAATTGCCCCACAGTATTAAAGAGGACCTTTCACGTCCTCATGTATATGCTGTTTTACATATCGCTAGAAAGTCGACAGCGGGCTGAATTCAGCGCACTGCTGGCTTTCCCGGTATGTGCCCCGGGGCTGGAGATATCGGGGGTCGAAGTTTCACGGTTCACCGTCAGAAGGGCATTCCTGACAGTCTAGCTGGGCTGCGAGGAACGCCCTCCCTGACTATACTCGGTCATAGCCCTGTACTGGGGGGGCGTTCCTCACAGCTCAGCGTCATCACTGGGCTGTAAGGAATGCCCCCTCTGACAGTACAGCGCTATGGACGAGTACAGAGAGAGGGGGCGTTCCTTACTGCCCAGTGATGATGCTGAGCTGTGAGAAACGCTTTCCCCCCAGTACAGTGCTATGGAGGAATTCTGTCAGGGAGGGCATTCCTGGCAGTCCAGCTAGACTGTCAGGAACGCCCTTCTGACAGTAAACCATGAAACTACGACCGCCGATATCTCCAGCCCAGGCACATGCCAGGAATTCAGCGCGCTGTCGGCTTTCTAGCGGTATGTAAAACAGCATATACATGAGGACGTGAAAGGTCCTCTTTAAGTCCCTCTCCTCGTGTCCCAGTTTAAACTGGTGGAAACTAGAGGGGGACATTAAACTGGGGCAGCTGGAGGGGGACATTAAACTGGGGCAGCTGTAGGGTGACATTAAACTATGGGGCAGTTTGAGGGTGACATTAAACAGTGGGGGTAGTTGGAGGGTGACATTAAACATTGGGGATAGTTGGAGGGGGACATTAAACTGGGGGCAACTAGAGGCAGACATGTCCCCCTCCAGCTACCCCCCACGGTTTAATGTCCTCCTACAGTTGCCCCCAGTTTAATGTCCCCCCTCCATCTGCCCCCAGTTTAATGTCCCCCTTTATCTGCCATCATCTTAATGTCCCCCCCTTTATCTGTCACCAGCTTAATTGCCCCATCCATCTACCACCAGCTTAATGTCCCCCTTTGTCTGCCAGCAGTTTAATTGCTCCCTTCATCTGCCTTCAGTTTAACTGGCCCCTACATCTGCCCCCAGTTCCCCCCTCTTCCTCACACATGTAGTCTCTCTGTCTCTTTGATCACTCTCTGTTCCCAGCTTTCTGTGTAACATCACAGTCAGTCCCGCAGTATCCAGATTAGCTCCGCCCACGCAAGAGTCTGATCACATGGTCATAACGTCATCAAAGGTCCTTTACCCACTAGCATTTAGCATCTACCTTTTAGCCTTTACACTACCCTAATAAAGTTTGTTAATAGCAAAACACTTCAGGGGCATAGCGGGACAAACTGTAAGCTATTCAGGACCGCGGTGAAATCAGGATTTCCCCACTGGGAGCTATGCTATTAATGTACCCACAAAAAAAAGTCATACTCACCTACCTGCAATCCTGATGAATGGAGTTGCCGCTTCCTCCCTGTCCACGCACAGGACGTCTGTGTCTGAGCGCAGGCTGCGTGATGTTGTGACGTCATTGCGCCGCCCGTGCTGAGAAGCAGACATCTGTCTGTGGTCTCAGCGTCTTGTAAAACGCAGGCCTGTATTGGCTTGTGGTTTACAATACCTTTAAGTTGCAGGAAGCGTTTTAACTAGATCGCTGGCTGCAGACACTGATCTAGTTAGAAATAAAGGATGTATTAATGGTGGCCCCGGGGTGGGCCCCAAAGACTCAGTGGGCCCGGGGCAGCCGCCCCTCTACCCCCCGCTAGCTTCGCCTCTGAGTATAACTGTTTATGTTACTGCACCTCCCCTGGTATGAGGAGACCCCAGAGTATAACAATAACACTTCCGGTTTGTGCCAAACAAGTTCAGCTTGAAACGAACTGGATAGCTGAACCTCACTGATATTTATTAAAATGAATCTTGTGAGGTTTGCACATCTCTATTCTGGAAAGGAAATCGCAACTTAAAGCATAGCTTCAATTATAAAACAACTTTAAATAAATGAATAGTACATATGGTATATAAGAAACTTTGTGATATATCTTATTAAAGAAATATTTTTCCTTCTCCACTTATTAGGTTCTCTTACTTCTGTCATAGAAGTCATTGGGTAGGTGAGGGGAAGGAGAAATCTTCTAGAAAAGACACACAAATAATTGCAACTGCTACATTCTGCTCCTGTGCTTCTGAGAGAGAGCTCTTCTGACCATGTTGTATCTTTAAGATAAGGCTCTACCACTGCACAGAATGAGGCAATAGAGCAACTTATAGCCATTTCTTCCCCCACCCTTCTCCATAGACTTCTGTTTTTGAGCTCAATACAGAGGGATTCTATATAAATAGTCTAAGTGAAGATAAGGAGAAAGAGAACAGCCTAATAAGTAGAAGGAAACATATTTATTTAATAAAATATATTACAAAGTTCTTTACATTAATCTGTACTATTCATTTTTGAAAATGGGTTTTATAATGGAAGGTACGCTTTAAGAAGCGATCAGACAAGTTGTAAAATGAAATAATAACTCCTTCCCTATCCTCCTTTACACCCTCAGTAATAAAACTCCCAATAAAATGACTTATGACAGATGGAGAGATCCACTGTTCACAAAAAAGAGAAGAAATCTATTTTTGGATAGGAAATTGCTACTTCAGGAGCGACTAGTCAAGTTATAAAATGAAACAATAACTCCTTCACTATCCTCCTTCACACCCACAGTCATAAAACTCCCAATGAACACTTTATAAAATGTTTTTTTGTTACGATAGTCTTCCCCTTAAAATTAGTTTTAAACTTTAACAGATGTGGAAATACTGTGGCCAAACCTTTAGAGATACTGCCCACTCCTCCCTGTCGGATCTGGTAGGCACTAAATTCCTTTATGTGCTTTTGAAGACACTATTTGCTTATTAAAATGTATTTACTTTATTGGCTGGATCAGGGACAAATTCCTATGATACATTCGTTTCTCATCTGTGTTCTCTGTTAAATTGCAGGAAATATTTTTCTACAATAAATGCCTTTCTATTCTGCAGATCTCTAATGGCCATACACTTTCCAGGGTGAATGTTCTCTCAGGATAATGTGTGATTTTCCTATCAATTGATTTTTAAGCCCGCCACATTGCATTACATAGTGAGTACTGTTTTAGAAGAACAGGAAAGTAAAATTCATAATGGCAGACTCTGCCCATTTGGTTTGGATGTGACATTATAGTATATTTAGATAGATAGATAAATAGATAGATAGATTAGATTATTATTGTGAAATGTATACACATATTTAGTATGTAATATTGGACACATAAAAAATGTTTCAGTATTGAATTTGTATATATATTTTTTAAAAATATCTTTTTATTAGTTACCAAATTGCAATATACAGTACATCAAAGACATGGGGTACAGGATAAGGCAACTAAACAGATTATGCTTTTCTTCCTCTTAGGAACTAAACACCTTCCACCCCCACCCTGTGCACCTCAGGTAACTTCCAAAGTACTGGAGATAGTATAGAAATAATTAAAATCATTAAAAACTTAAAAAAAAAAAAAACACATACTCACCTGTCCCTGGTGCTCTGGTGTCCCCCTGCCAATGTCCAGTCCAGCAGCACCCCAGTGCTTCTTCTGTCGGAAGTCCTCACCTCACAAGACTCAGCAGCCTAAAGAAAGGAACCGGGACGTCACTCACACACATCACCTGTGACATCCTGTGTCCTTACCTTAAGCCACAGAGGCCACTGATTGGCCTCAGTGGGCATGTGTGGCGAGGAATTCCGCTGGAACCCAGGGAGCAGCAGGACCAGACCGTGGTGAGAGACACCGAAGCACAGGGGACAGGTGATTATGGGTTTTGGGTTTTTTTCACCTTCCTTTGCGGAATGTGTTTCCTAACATCAGGGTGATGGATGAACTCTTTCCAGTTTTTGATGGCCTATGTAATTCAACTGTGTAAATCAGCTGATAAAATGCTAAGTGGATGCCCCTTGGGCACAGATCGGCTATGAAAAAACAACCAATGCATCTGTTTTCACGATAGAGAATTAGAGATGGTCATATAAATATTGCCTTAAAGATATGCCTTCTTCCTCAGGTCAGGGAAGTCTGAATTGTTGAGCAAACAGCATTCCAGTTTTCTTGCATCCAGTGTCATCTGTCCTTATTGGTCCACAATCTTACAGGTTCATTTATTCAGGACTTCTACATAACTTCTGTTATTAGCAAAGGACTTTGAACAGTTTTTGAAGAAAGATGTGTTGTTCAGAAATGCAAAAATTCCAATACAATGATAAAAAATTGATAAAATCTTCCACCATTCCAGCGCCACCACTCAAATGCTTTCTGTTGGTATTTGATTCCTTAGTTGCAGTGATAATGTGCCCATCTACGTACATGACTGGTGCAGCCAACCACTGGCCTCAGCAGTGGCTGAAACTTCTATACGGGTAGATGGACACATCATTGCTGCAGCCAAGTAAAAAAAAAAAAAAATTCTGAGAGCATCAGAATGGTGGCCCTGGAGTGGTGGGGGTAAGTTATTATTTCCCCTTGATTCCACTTTTCAGTCTTGGAAAACTTCTTAAGGAATATTAGTGAAAAAATTAACCTGTGAGGATCTCATAATAATTATCTCAACGTCATCCAGGGTTAACTACTGTTACTGACTAATCTTCTAATCTTTATCTTCTGCTGTAAACCATCAGCAAAATAGTAGTGCAGCCAAAGGTCATAGAAATGTACACGCGGAAAACATGTTGAGTAAGTGAATGGTGAGAGTACATTCCAGTCTAAAATATCTGATGTACAGTCCACTTACAATTCAAGCACTGAACCTCCCAGAGAGACTCTCTAGTTACTGACTAGAGAGTGTAGTGTGATGCAGTTTGTTTATTGGACTTTCTGAGAATCCTAATGCGCTACGGATGCAATCTGTTGCTAGTTGTTGTTTTTCCTGGCTGCTAGACATTAAACTGTCCACACAGAAGCAAGGCCTCAGAAGACACAATCTTGATATCTGGTCACCCCCTGCGTTCCTCCTACTAGCCATGCTAAGAGCTGATCCAAGAAACTGAGAAATAACCACTGGAAATGTTTATGAAACTGGATAAAGTGCGATTACATGTTATAAATGCAGAATGTGAAAGACTTTTCTTCGCTAAATGGAAAGTTAACATATTTTAACTAATACGGTCAATACTGGCTAAAAATGTTCTTCTAAACAAAATCAAAACAGAAGAAAGTGCCTTCATTTCTCTACTCCTACAGTCTTTGTGTTTAATCAAGTAAAGTAGTTTTACAGATTCTTCTCAAAGAACCCTTGATGTTATTGGATATTGCCATGTTCATTGCAAAATTCTTTTGGTCAATATCATTGCCCTGTAGTGATACAAGAGGAACTGGAGGAGGATGAAGAACTGGGTCTGGGTCATCGTGGTGGAGGACCTGGGACTCCTAAACTGGAGGAGGAGGAGGAGGAGGAGGAGACTTTCCTTCAGATGCGGATGAGAGCTTTGCTATTTCACAGGCAGGAGAGGAGGCTGACCCTTATTTGTTTCAAGATGATGATGATGATGGCCACATTGGCCAAAAAGACCAACCATGGCAGGCCGCTGGGCCACAAAGTTCGTATTTTGTTGCTTACATAGTAAGCATAGTATTATTAGCAAGAAGAAAAGGCATAAGTATTGAATTGCTGTGCTTTAAACCCTCACTATAAGATCAAAATGGGGTAAATCTCCCAAAGGAAAGGCAAAATTGGCATATGATCAGGATAGGCTGTATAACCAGCTTGACACAGCTTTTAGAGAGACTAGTGCCAGTTGCAAGTCTGCCTTAAAATTTTATACATAAAGCATGTGGCACTGGGATGCTGCTATAGTCTTTGTTCTTTTCCCTCATGATGAAACCTATATTTGCCATTATTAATGAATGCTCAACTATTTAGAGCTCGGATATTGGGGGCATCACAGGAAAGTTGTCATTCTATGTTGATGATATTCTTATGCACTTGAAGCACCCAACAAATTCCCAGGAGGTGCTGTCAATTGAGGTAGATGAATATGGGTTCTACTTAGGTCTGCGGGTCAACTGGACTAAGTTCAGAGTTTTTTAGTAGATGATTTAAACATGTCTACCATTACTCCTTACTCCAAACTGGTTTTAGCAGACTGTTTTCACCTATCTGGGTATTGTTATCAAAAAGACCTTCTGTAGTTTCACAACTTAAATGTGCAGACCACTATTGAGTAAGTCACATGGTAATTAGAGGCATGGGAGACCCTTCCCTTATGTCTAGGGAAGAGTCTCCTGTGAGCAGAAATATTCTCCCCAATCGTCCATACCTGTACAGTGCTGCCTCCTGACTTCTTCCGAAATCACACATATGTACTACACAGCCATACAGTTACCTTATCTCTCCTGGTGAATTAGAGTGTATTCTAATAACCCAGCAGTGATATTGGATGTTGGGAGTAGTAGTCACTGTGGTCATAGTGACAAGGGTCTCAACTAGCTCCTCTTAGGCTGGTGCAGTGCTGAGGGGGCCTGTAGGGTGTCTCATGGTAGTAGTAGTGCTCCACTGGGGCACAACCTAGTTGTAGTAAGCCTCCCTGTGCCTGATGGTGGTAGGAGTGGCCATGATGGTTAGAGCAGGTGTAAGATTCAGGAGAAAAACAAGGTAATTCATGGATTTCACTGAGGTAGTACATGGTGAAACCAAACAGCTTCCCAATACTGAGCTCTGACTCAATCTTCACACTCATCCTGAGAAAGGATAGAGCTCACTCCACAATACTTCCTCTTTCCCCAGGAAGGAGGAGACCAACTAGCTGCCTTCCCTCACAGGGAGGAAGAGATTAAATATCTCCTCCCCTTCCCTACTTAGAGTTCCAAAAGACAGAGTTGTACCATTAACTCAGGCCTCAAATCCAAATGGTTTGTTGTGTTCCCAGTGGGACACTACAGGTGCCCAGCTTGATATTACACCTTGAGCATAGTGTCCGTGGTGACAATATGGAAAATGGAACCATCTCATGATTATGTGTGGAGATGCAGAAAGTGAGAGGGATTGGTCTCCATATTTTCTGCTATGGCGCAATCCTAAATTGCAGGAATTCTTGCATATTTTGGATTTCTGGCCTTGTAGTAGGATTAAACATCATCTTCAATTGTATCAGGAAGGTATTTTTTTGTCCCTTTGTGGATTTAAGGCAAGAATTTCACTGGCCCCTACCTCCTTTTCCTGCAACTCGCACATGCAACAAAGGGTCAATTTGGCAGAGCACCAATAAATTTAAAGTGTGGTCCTCTGAAGTCTATTGCAAGGTATGAACACCTCTCCTAAGCAGTTTCTACCTTTTATAAGCAAGTGATTAATATTCAACATTGCCACTAAAGAAATCTTTTAATAGTTGAATCTCCGCACTATACATCTTAAAGTGTAACTAAACTTTCGGAAAATTTTTGATTTTCTGGCAGTATTTGTGTCATAAATAAATTTTGTAATATACTTTATTAACAAGTTTGGATCCTTTCTGTGAAATCCTGCTTTTTTCACTTTTTCTCTTGCTTCTGAAGAGAATAGACCCCAGAGTATATTAATAGTTCTGGTTTGGACATGTTCAGCCTGAACGAGACTGCCAGATTTGCCCAACGCATACTCATATCTGAAAAGGGATGTGTTTTAAGGCGCATGGCCTAAATAATCACCATTTCAGGGTGTTTGTTAAATTGAGGGAATAGTGCGTTTTGCATTTGACAGATCCAGTTGTATCTGCCTGTAATTGTTTACATTTGACTAAACTTTCTTGTTCCTAAGACCTCATGCACACGACCATATCCGCAATTTTGGATAAAAGTATTCACCCATTCATTTCTATGGGCCCATACACACGGCCATAGTTTTGGTCCATGCCGTATACAAGGACCACAAATTATATAGCGTTTCCTATTCTTGTTCGCATTTGTGGCACAGACAACTGTAGGAGAACATACAAGTCTTTTTGCAGTTCCGTGATTGTGGATGACATACTGACACTTTTGCAGATTGCAGATCATTATTTGCTGACAGTAAAAACTATTACTATTATGTAGCCTAAGATTCTCTAGCTCTATTGCTTGTGTAGGCAGGTTGTGGAGGGAAGATACCTCCCACTAAGGTGGCTCCTTTCCACTAGGTAATGGACTGGAATCTATGTCCAGGGTTTGGGTGTGATTACAGACCCGGGCTCAAAGCTCTGGTCCTGGGTTTTGTTAGAGCCAAGTTGAAGCCTTAACGCTGACCAGGTAAGTAGGGTGTGTCTCTCTCTCTCCCCCTCTTCTGATGGTGGCTTTGAGACACAAACACACTGCCTGTGTGGAGGACAGAAAGCGGAGACAAACTACTATCTTGGTGAGCCTGCTGGACTGTTTCTGTCTTAAAAGACTATTTTGTGTTGCTGAACTTTCTGCCACTTGGCTAAAACAAGCCATTCTGTTTTGTGTTGCCTTATGCTGCTGAAAGCCATTTATGTTATGGACTCTCTGAACTCTTGCCAATAAAACACTAGTGCGAACTTGCACAAACTCCTCCAGTGTCTTACTTGCCTGGTAACCAGCCCCTGAAAGGTCTCGCATTGACATATGGTGGAGGACGTGGGCAGAACTGTCGTTGCTAGGGGCAACAGCCTTCAAACTTAACAGTTTTCAGCTGTATATGTCTTGGGTGAAGGCTGCTACAGTGCTAAAAGACAAAAGTGAAGCTATAGACGAGTTGGTCCAGCAGTTGGTGCGCTCTAATGTGAAGCAGTAAAAGACATTGCTTGTTGGTGGAGCAAATGGCAGCGCTCAGGAAAATGGTGGTGGCACAGCAAAGTGTACCTGTAGCTGCTCCTGTCACTGATGTCCAGGAAAGAATACATGCCTCGTTACAGAAAATGACTGCTGAAGATAATGTGGAGGCCTACTTTACCATATTTGAACGCATTGCAGATAGGGAAAAGTTGCCTAGTGAGAAGTGGGCGGAGGTATTGGCTCCCTACCTGACCGGCGAGCTGCAAAAGGCGTATTTTGATTTGACTGTAGAAGACTCTAAGGACTACAGTAAATTGAAAGCTATGATACTGGCTCGTTTAGGGGTTAGTGTGGCAGTCCAGGCACAGCGGGTGCAGCAGTGGTCCTTTTCTCAGGAAAAACCGCCGAGGTCTCAGATGTATGATCTTTTCCACCTGATCCGCAAATGGTTACGGCCTGAGACTCTTACCCCAGAACAGATGGTGGAAAGAATTGCAATGGACCGCTATCTAAGTGCTCTCCCTACTCCATTGTTGCACTGGGTTATCCGGGGAAGTCCAGACAAAGCAGACAGCCTTGTTCAATTGGTTGAGAGGTATACTACTGCTGAGAATTTTGCCTTGCATCCAACTAGGGAGAAAACTTCCCTGCGGAATACCAAGACTTCCCCTGAAGCCAGTAAAAGGTGGTATCAGTCAACTGAAGAGCGGAGGCAACCCCCCGTATACAAGAAGCCTGAAGAACTGGAAGCAAGTTCTAAACCACAGCCTCGCCAGATAGTCTGCTGGAAGTGTCACGTTCCTGGACATATTGCCGCACATTGTCCTGCAAAATCGGAGCCTATGGACTGTAGTCTGACTCGATGCTGCTCTATGTGTGCCTACTCGGTATGCAGCGCCATGTCAACTTACCTGGACAGACCCCAAAGGTGTCAGTTAACTGTTAATGGCACCAAAGTAGTTGCACTACTTGACTCAGGGAGTCTGGTAACTCTTGTCAGAGACGAACTGTTCCCTCTTTTATGTGACCTAGGGCAGGGCATAGGAGTCGTGTGTGTACATGGGGACACAAAAAACTATCCCATTGCTCAAGTACTTATAGAGACTATGTGTGGAAGTGTCACCCACAAAGTGGGCATGGTAAAAAACCTGCTGTATGAAGTGATATTAGGGCATGATTTTCCTTTATTTTGGGAGTTATGGGATAAGCTGCTGCCTAATGATGTAAAAATGTCTATTACAGATAACGGGGTGTCTTCAGGGGGTGGAGAAAACACTCAAGGGGCCGATAAGTTTCCTTTGGCGGTGTTGTTAGGGGGTGAGTCTGAGTCCACAGACACCAAGTCAGTACTCCCAGACCTCGAAGCATCGAGGGTTAACTTTGGGACAGCACAGCTACAAGATCCTACCCTGAAAACTGCATTGGAAAATGTGACAGTCCTAAATGGGGTACCACAGGAACCAGAGGCTGACCTACGGTATCCTTATTTTGAGGTGCAAAACAATTTGCTATACTGTGTGACCAAGGTTAATGATGAAATTCTGGAACAGCTACTAGTTCCGAAACCATACAGGAAAATGGTGTTGGGTATGGCCTACTCACATGTGTTAGGGGGTCACTTAGCATCAGACAAGACCAGGGAACGAATCTTCCAAAGGTTCTATTGGCCAGGGTGTTATAAAGAAATAGAAAACTATTGTAAGTCTTGCCCAACTTGCCAGGTAAATGCTCCTGTTGTAAATTTCAGGAGTCCTCTAATACCCTTGCCTGTCATTGAGGTTCCGTTTGAGCGGATTGCTTTGGATGTTGTAGGGCCCTTGGTGAAGTCAGCCAGAGGACATCAATATATTTTAGTAATACTAGATTATGCTACCAGGTATCCAGAGGCGGGCCCTTTGAGAAACCCCACAGCCAAGTGCATTGCCAAAGAGTTGTTTCATATGTGCACTAGGGTGGGAATTCCCAAAGAAATCATGAAAGAACTGTGTAAAGTTTTTTAAGATCAGACAGTTGAGAACCTCTGTGTACCATCCTCAAACTGACGGCCTGGTAGAGAGATTCAATAAGACCTTAAAGCAGGGGTCTCAAACTCAATTTACACCGGGGTCGCTGGAGGTAGAGTTTGGGTGAGGCTGGGCCGCATCAGGTTTTCCACACCGGTAATATGCTTCATATAGGCCCCTGCACACGGTAGTAGGCTCCCTAGTGGCCCCTGCACACGGTATTATGCTCCCTAGTGGCCCCTGCACTTGTATTATGCTCCCTAGTGGCCCCTGCACTTGTATTATGCTCCCTAGTGGCCCCTGCACTTGTATTATGCTCCCTAGTGGCCCCTGCACTTGTATTATGCTCCCTAGTGGCCCCTGCACTTGTATTATGCTCCCTAGTGGCCCCTGCACTTGTATTATGCTCCCTAGTGGCCCCTGCACTTGTATTATGCTCCCTGTGGCCCCTGCACACAGTATTATGCTCATAGTGGCCCCTGCACTGGTATTAGGCTCCATAGTGGCCCCTGCACACGGTATTGTGCCCCATAGTTGCCCACTCACGAACTATTATTATACTCTGGGTTCTTTTCAGAACCCAGAGTATAATGATCGGAGACCCAGGGGAGGTGACAAACATAAAAACCAGTGTTACTTAACTGTCCTGGAAACCGGAGCACTCCCAGCAGCTTTCGGCTCTGTCTAATTGCGCACAGACGTCACGTGATGAGACCGGCGACGCGACCTGATGACGTCACCAGAGCGCCCAAGCCTGCTCGGAGTGACAGCGGATTGCAGGAGAGGTGAGTAGCATTGGTTTTTATGTTCCTTCACCTCCCCTGGGTCTCCGATTATTATACTCCGGGGTCTAAAAAGACCCCGGAGTATAATAATAGTAGTATTTGAGCCCCGCAGCCTCACTTACCGATGCCCGCGGCTGCTCACAGCGGCATCCACTTCCTCTTCTGCGTCCCATAGCAGATGGGGAAGCGGGGACGGCCAAGAGCAGACACCGGGTAGGGAAATAAATAGGTCGTCACCTGCCGGGGATACTCCAGCAGGTAACGGCCTATTTATATAAATAAAAAAACTTATCCTACCTGCGATGCCTTGATGCAGCTGCCGCCTCCTCCTCTTGTCCGAGACGTCTGTGTCTCAGTGTAGGAGGCGCGATGACGTCATTATATCGCTGCCTGTGCTGTGATGCGGATGTCTCGTAAGCCAGCCCAGGACAGGCCCCGCTCAGCGTTGTTTTTTTTAAAGCGGCCTGTCCTGGGCTGGTTTACATTAGATAGTAAAAAATGCCGCCCCCCCAGACAGTGCGCCCCTGGTGCCATTCGTATCAAACTTGGGCCGCACTAACATTAAACTTTGATATTGAGGTGGGGGCCGCAAACTATTGTCCCGAGGGCCGCGAGCTTGAGACCCCTGCCTTAAAAGCTATGTTAAAAAAAGCTGTTGAAAAGGATGGGAAAGACTGGGATTGCCTGTTACCATATTTGCTATTTTCCATTAGGGATGTTCCTCAGGCTTCTACAGGGTTCTCCCTGTTTGAACTATTATACGGTAGACATCCTCATGGTCTCTTAGACCTCGCTAAAGAAACGTGGGAGTCTGAGACCACCCCATACCAAAGTATTATTGAACATGTGGCCCATATGCAGGAGAGAATCTCCAAAATAATGCCCATAGTAAAAGAGCATTTGCAGAAGGCGCAAGAAGCACAAAAGAGTGTGTATAATTGCTCTGCGAGAGTTCAGTCCTGGGGACCGGGTATTAATACTCATGCCCACTGTAGAAAGCAAGTTCTTGGCCAAGTGACAGGGCCCTTTTGAGATCCTGGAAAAAGTTGGGGAGGTAAATTACAAGGTGAACCAACCAGGGAAAAGAAAACCCATACAGATTTACCATGTAAATCTATTCAAACCCTGGAGAGACATGGAGTCATTGGCCGCTCTAACCTGCCCGTCCGCAGTTGGTGAAACAGAACACCACAAAGTAGGAGTAGCAGAGACTCTGTCCCCCTCACAAAAACAAGAAACAAAAGAATTCTTGCAACACAACAAAGAGATGTTTTCTGGTTTGCTGGGGTGTACCAGTGTTATTGAGCATGAGATTATTACAGAACCACAGGTAAGAGTAAAGGTAAAACCCTAAAGAATACCTGAAGCCTGTAGACAGGTTGAAGTGTCCAAGAGTGACTGGTCTAGTCCGATTGTACTGGTCCCCAAACCTAATGCAACTTGGCGCTTTTGTAATGATTTCAGGAAGCTTAATGAGATTTTGAAAATGGATGCCTACCCTATGCCGCGGATAGATGAACTCATTGAAAAGTTGGGTCCAGCTTGGTATATAACTACCTTAGACCTTACAAAGGGGTATTGTCAGATATCACTGGCTAAAGATGCCCGGGAGAAAATAGCATTTTCCACCCCTGACGGTTGTTTTCAATATGTCAGGATGCCGTTTGGTCTGAAGGGAGCTCCTGCCACCTTCCAAAGGGCAATGGATGCCATCCTTGCTCCACACAAGGAATATGCAACGGCCTACCTGGACGATATTGTTATTTTCAGTCTGGACTGGGACAGCCATTTGAACAAAGTTCAGGTTGTTTTGGATGCTCTTAAGAAAGCGGGATTTACCGGGCTAACCCAGAAAAATGTGCCATAGGCATGGAACTGGCTAGGTATTTAGGCTATGTTGTAGGAAGGAGCTTGATTAAACCCCAAAATAATAAAGTGGATGCCACACAAAGCTGGCCTCGCCCACTCACAAAAAAACAGGTAAGGGCTTTTTTAGGAATCGTGAGGTACTACCGGCTATTTGTGCCCAATTTTGCTAGTATGGCATCACCTTTATCTGACCTCACTAGGGGAAAAAAAAAATCAGTGATGGTACAGTGGTCACTCAAGGCAGAGACGGCTTTTCAGAGTCTTAAAACAGCCCTCTGTAGACAACTAGTCTTAATAGCCCCAGGCTTCTCAAAAGATTTTATAGTACAGACAGATACCTCAGAGATCGGCTTAGGAGCTGTATTGTCACAAGAGGTCAATGGGGACGAACATCCGTTGATGTATTTAAGCCGGAAATTAAATTCTACCGAAAAGAACTATTCCATTCTAGAAAGAGAGTGTCTGGCAGTCAAGTGGGCCCTTGACTTCCTAAGGTATTACCTGTTAGGCAGAAGATTCAGGCTTACTTCGGATCATGCCCCACTAAAGTGGATGAGTAAAAATAAGGGAAATAATGCGAGAGTGACACGCTGGTTTTTGATGTTGCAAGACTTCGATTTTATAATCGAGCATAGACCCGGGAGGGCCCATACAAATACGGATGCCTTATCTAGAATTCACTATTTGTTTTCTAAAGGTGCCCATCCCTATGGCTTTGGGCAGAGGGGGAGGATATGTAGGCAGGCAAAGGGAAAGATTGTGGAGGGAAGATACCTCCCACTAAGGTGGCTCCTTTCCACTAGGTAATGGACTGGAATTTATGTCCAGGATTTGGGTGTGATTACAGACCCGGGCTCAAAGCGCTGGTCCTGGGTTTTGTTAGAGCCAAGTTGAAGCCTTAACGCTGACCAGTTAGTAGGGTGTGTCTCTCTCTCTCCCGCTCTTCTGATGGTGGCTTTGAGACACAAACACACTGCCTGTGTGGAGGACAGAAAGTGGAGACAAACTACTAACTTGGTGAGCCTGCTGGACTGTTTCTGTCTTAAAAGACTATTTTGTGTTGCTGGACTTTCTGCCACTTGGCTAAAACAAGCCGTTCTGTTTTGTGTTGCCTTATGCTGCTGGAAGCTATTTATGTTATGGACTCTGTGAACTCCTGCCAATAAAGCACTAGTGTGAACTTGCACACACTCCTCCAGTGTCTTACTTGCCTGGTAACCAGCCCCTGGAAGGTCCCGCATTGACACTTGCAATATGTAAGCTTTTCAGAACTGAGTGCTCTGTATCATTCAGTGAGATGAATCACAGATGCATCCCTACATCCACCATTACTGCAATGCCTCGTTATCATGTCTACAGCACCTTAGTGTATATGGCATCAGCACCGTAAGATGTCCATTTACCTTTGACTATTGTCTGAGATGCTGTCAGCTGTTGTTAGGTGGTGCTAGAGCGTCACAGTGACTCACAAGACATGTGTCTTGTCTGTATTTTTCCAGCATAATACATGTGGCAGCAGCCATTTTAGCTTGTCAGAGACAATTCACCATTTGTTCGGTAATAAATTATTTCATGGGCCAGACAAAAAACTTTGGGTAATAACTTAGAGTTAAAGGAAATGCAATTTTGTCTAAAAGTTCAAAAGCATTACTTTACTATGTGATCCATAAAGTTATGGAACATGCTCCATTCGCATATGATAATGGAGAGAATTGTTGACAGATGAAAAGGGATTACACCTCAAAGCATATTTATCTGTAATCCATAGAGTAGGTTAAAGCACCCCCTGCTCTAAGGATCGGTGGGGGGTCTCAGTGGTCAGACCCTCACTGATCAGCTTTTTATCCTCTATGCTATGGAGAAAGTGTATATATATGATTCATGGCATAACCCCTTTAAAGAGGACCTTTCATAACTTCCAGCAGCTCCGACTAATTGTGACCTTCAATAGGTGCCAATCCACTGATTCCAGCGTAGTTGGATTTTTTTCTCTCAAAAAAAAATCACTACTATTACTTTAAGCATAATCATGCTCTCTAATGTCAGGTGGGTGGTCCATGGATGGAATAGACAGGGATGGACTTCCCACCCGACACCAGAGAGCATAATTGTGCTGAAACTAACAGAAAAGATTGCTCAGAAATGGTGAAGGCTAGAGAGAAAATTCCAACTGCACCAGAATCAGAAGTGCAGCACCTATTGAATGGAGCATAAAGTGGGTGGTGGTGGTAAAAGATCCTCTTCAAAAAAAGAGTTAGATATTTCCTTGTTAAACTCAATGTACTGTACCTGCTTACTGTTAGAAATGTAAAATGCTGTTCCAGGGATCTGCCGGGGTCTACAGGGATCTGCAGGGGTCTAGAAGGAATTATTTTCACTTTATTACAAATTGGTGCTCTACCATTAACAGAGAGGTTTTTGGCTTTCTCAGAGTCAACCTGGAGGATCTGCATGGAGGAATGGGCCAACATACCAGCAACAGTGTGTGCCAACCTTGCGGAGACTTACAGAAAATGTTTGACCTCTGTCATTGCCAACAAAGGATATATAACAAAGTATTGAGATGAACTTTTGTTATTGACCAAATACTTATTTTCCACCATAATTTGCAAATAAATTCTTAAAAAATCAGACAATGTGATTTTCTAGATATGCTTTCTCATTTTGTCTCTCATAGTTGAGGTCTACCTATGATGTCAATTACAAGCCTCTCTCATCTTTTTAAGTGGGAGAACTTGCACAATTGGTGGCTGACTAAATACCTTTTTTCCCCACTGTACGTAAAAAAGGTACAGTGCGTTACAATAGATGGAATAACACAAAGACAAATAAATGGCAACACTGTAAAATTTAAAAAAATGGAATAACAAGGAACAGATCTGGTTTGTTTAAGTCTGGCTGGAAGCTTCAGCATAGGAAGAAGGACCGATCTCATATTGGATGTGGCTTTAAAGAATCTGACAACTGAAATCATGAACCTCATGGCCCCCCTGACCTCCTAGTTACTTCCTGCAACCTCCCACCTGTGATGTCATTTTTTTCTTTGATCAACATAGTCTTTTTGATTAGCCAGGTCCGCTGCTGCAATGTCTGAGATGGTCTGAAACCCTGGTTTACTCATTAGAAGACCACAAATTGAATTATCACCTGGAGACAGGTTCTTCCTCGTTAGCCTGCGCATTGTAATTACTCCACAAATTACACAGGAACTCGAGCACAGAGAATACACAAAGAAATGGAAAAAAAAAAACCTTATATCTATAACTATAAGAACATTCCTACATAGGCACATAACTTCCATATTTAATCACACTAAGTATAAAATGGATTGTATAAAAATATAAAACTTTTGATAGACATGGCTTATTTTTCAACCCACTAGCTACATGTAGCTTTATGTAAGTTGTTAAATGTGATTAAATAAAATGGCATGAAAAACAGGATTTGGTATGAAAAATATTCTGTACTCTAGTGTCAAAAAAAAATATCACTAGAATTTTGAAAAGTTTTTCCACTCAACAAACTTTTGCACTCCGGTTTTAGTTTTTCAACCTTATGAATTCTTACAAAATGTCTATTATTTCATCAGTTGCATTAATACTGAATGTCTGTTATATTTCTTTGAGTCTAACTATTTTAAACCACTTTAACATATAAATTCTTCATAAAACATTTCCTCGCTCAGTATACAATAATACATTAAAGTGCACTAGGATGTTTGTCTACCAATACCAGAGAAGGTATTAAAGTTTATTGAATTATTTGTGAAAAGGTCACAAAGTATTAAGCAACAGAAACTGAACGAAATGTAAAATCAAACCTAATGGTCTTACAGAGCACAAAGTTTGAAAAAGTTCAGAAGAAAAACTTTCATTTAGTCTGAAAGCTAAACAAAATAAGGTTTATAGTGATATGCTTTCCAACAATTTATTGTGAACTCCAGAAGGCTAGGTTTAGAAGTGGCAGCATTGTTGATATGGTCTCATTTTTTTGTGAAACCAAGGAAAAAAAAGTTTTGCAACAAAGTTACATTTTCAAGGTTTCTGAAAATCGATAATAAATCAAGCCACAAAAAGGAAGTGCATTAACAAAAGTATAGAAGACTCAGATAACTGTGTGATAGCAGTTTGTAGAACAAGGCTTTGTAAGGGTCTTTAATAGAATGACAACTTGTGTTGTTAATTAGTACCATTTTGGGTACATATAATGTATTCTAGAGCTTAGTTTTTGGCGTGAACAATGTTAAAAAAAATTTTTATGTGTGGTTTTTATGACATTCAACTTGCAGTATACAGACGTCTCAGTTTCTAACTTCAATATGAAGGAAAGTATTGAATTAACATCTGTCTGCAGCATTCTTGACCCATGAAAATGTTGCAACAAACGTTGCATGAAGGAAGCACACAACATCAGCCAGAGACACAGATGCAAAGAAGGTGTGTTTTAGACTAAGCTGTAACACAAATCATAGGTGTGTCCCAATGAAACAGAGCTGTAATGTAGCCAAAATATGAAAAGATCAATGCTCATAGATAGAGATGGGTGAATCGGTTTGTAACAAACTGGATTCAACCCAAATATTCCAAATTGTTTGTTTTTTAACAAAACTAAAATGTCCACCACCAGTAAATTATTATAATGGAGTATAATAGCTGGAGGCCCAGAGGAGGTGACAACAAAAATAAAAAAACATTTATACTCACCTTCTATTACCTCTTCTGGGCCTGCTAGCGGCGTCTGACGCTCTGTGTCTTCCTCCTCATGGCGTCTCTTGCTCTTCTGTGTCATCATGGACCTGGGGGTCAAGGATGAGTCCTGTGACTGGACCTCAGTGGTGACATGGGCACACACGAGCATCATAACATCATCAGCGCTGAGCCCTGGCTGATGACGTTACAGAAGTGCACCAAATGTCACCCGGAAAGCATTAGACGCCACGAGGAGGCCCAAAAGAGGTTTCGTAAAAAAAAATTACTAAAAATTTGGAATATTCAGTTTGAAACCGGCTGGGTACGAACCAATTCACCTATCTCTAGTCACCAAGTTCCCCTATAAGGTCCATATTCCATGAAGATAGGGTGTCCCTTTTTCAGTTTGGGCCATTCTTGCTAGTAGTCGCCCTGTCATTTCCACCTTCTGAAACAATCTCACATTGTTGGCCTGCTCAGGGGTATATGCATGCAACTGAGATTGCGCCTCCCTCCACTGTTTCTCAAGAGTTTACTTATACATGTCTAGCCTGCATTTACACCACCCTCATCTGCAGTGTCTCATCTCCCCAAATTTTCTAGATCTGTTTTTGACCACTGTAATTTACAGTATATATACCCCTCAAATTTGCATTCATCACCGTTCATAACTCCAGTAGGAGCTGAACCTATATTATTCCTATAGTAATCTACTATGAATACCTTCACCTCCATTGTACCTATAATTTTAAGCCAGTCCTAGGTGCTTTCCCCTCAAAATTAACACACAAATGCAGGCAAATGGTCTGACATGCCTAGAGGAAGGTACGACACTTGCCTCACATACCCCTTGTAGGGTACAAACTGGACATTACCCACCATCAAGTCAATCTGAGAGACATATATGCTCATAAACCTTCTGTCATATTCCAAGTAACAAACTTCACCCTGGATGCCAAGATGATGTTATAAATAAAGCACAAGTATTGGTTTTGCAGCAACACCAGTGAGGGATCAACAGCTCTTTCCAGCTCTACCCCATGACTGCTCTGCACACAACCCCCCTCCCCATCCCAAAACAAAACATATAAATACAAACTCTCTCCTCACCACAGTGGAGGAAATGTGAATTGAATTTGTACAATCTAGACCTACATCTAGAAATATAAGTTGTAAAAGTCCAAGTGGGTACAACTCCATGCCACTCCCATTTTTTATATCGGTTTCCAAGGAACACCATTTATAGCCCCTCCTCAGTATACTGTTGTTCATTTATTTCTCTTACTTATATAGAGCAAACATGTTCCGCATCCCTTTTCAGACATTAACTGTCACTGTCCCATATAGGACACACAAAATACAAATGTTATAGGAGACCATGACGGTAACTTGCAATATCCTTAGGATAAGTCATCAATTAAAGAGTGTCAGGGATCCGACATCAGGTCAGCATCATAAATTTGTACAATAGCTGTGCTTGGTATCATAGCTCAGCCCATTTACTTGAATGTGACATATAGCCTGTGAAGTGAAAGTGGCGCTTGGAGAACTCCGCTCCGACTTCAAACAGCTGATCCATGGGATCCCAGTTGTTGTATCCCCACTGATCTTCAATCGAATACTAAGGGTCGGTTATCAATTGAAAAGTCTCAGAAAACCCCTTTAAACTAAACATTGCCCCATAAGGTTTCCTATCTTTGGAAAGAAGAAAAAGTAAAGTTGCATTGACCAAGTAGCCCACTATTACATTAAAAGAATATAGTAGTAGTGACCCAGAGCTAGAAATCAGGTTGGGCAGTCTCTCCAGGATGCACAGTTCTTCTCTAATCTCAGATACTGGGAGGATACAATTGTCTTCTTCTTTGCCACCTCGCAGCCAAGCTTCATTGCTATCCAACCACCTCATGGAATTCACTCAGGTAATCAAGGTAGGAAGTGGAACCCAGTGTACCACATGTAGCTTCATGGGGTATATCATAGAATATGGATCATTTAATGCTCTCAGGCATTTTTAATGTCCAGAAACTGGGTCAGGGTTGAAAGAAATGCAATCCTCATTTATGGTGATATCTGGGTTTTCTCTGTCTTTGCAGAATATCAAGATGCAATCCTTGTAATGCGTCACTTTCACCAAGAAATGTCCTGAAGGTCTGACCGTAGGGCCTCGATGAAAAGGGACCTTATGGGCCTGTTCATCCACAAATAAGAGGGTTAAGTGTCCCTTCTAAACGTAGCCAATTCCCAAAATATGTGTTAGGGTCAGCCCCTTCAAACCTCTCCAGGACCCCCACATTTCTCATAATGGTGTAGCCAGTTCTCTAGATCATCTGTTTTAGCAAGAAATGCAGCCACTGTCCACAAGTTATTCTGTATATTCTGCTGTAACGGGGGTAAAGTATCCTTCAATTAATTTTCTGTTATGACGCTAATCTGACAGGTCAGTGAGGCTAGCGAATGACTACACTGGCTATTCACCATAAAGATATCCATCATTGTGGAGCCCAACTGTGCCATTCCTGGGGTATGACTCTACAGTGCTGATCAGCCTCTATCTTCTCCCAGTCATATCTTCATTATAGGGGAGCACCACAAAGTGAGACACCTCTGTTACTCTCCCGGTAGTGCTGGGTATTGTAGGCAGCTGTCTCTGAAAACAACAGGGCCCAGAGGTCATAGTATATTTTTCCGCAACAGCAAAAATACATGTCAGGTGGTTGGTCCTGGTCTGAAGCAGTCAGCCTGGGTCTGCCCACCTGACAGTTCAGAGCCTAATTAACATATTGAGTGCTGAAACTAACAATACCAATTGTTCTAGAACGATAGAGGTTTGAGAAAAAAAAATCACACCAGCACTGCAATCAGGGAAGCTGCGCCTATGGAAGGATATATAAAGAGTTGGAGTTGGTGAAGGGGGTGAAAAGTCCTTTAACACTCTTACTGTCTTGTGGACCTGCACGAGAAGGCCATGTGACCCAAAGTTATTAATATAATATGTATAATTAAAAAAAATAAAAACATTTCCTAACTAATTTACTAATTAAAATTTTAGCCAGCTAAGAAAGAAAGAGGACTTCAGCTGACGTTAGCCTCTCCACAGAGAGAAGTGAAGTCTGCGAGATGTTCTTCATCTGTAATTGGTGCACCTATCGAAGGATATATAAAGAGTTGAGGTTGGTGAAGGTGGTGAAAAGTCTTCACTCTTGTGGACCTGCACGGGAAGGCCATGTGACCCAAAGTTATTAATATAATAAAAATATATATATTAAAAAATAAAAACATTTCCTAACTAATTTACTAATAAAAATTCTAGCCAGCTAAGAAAGAAAGGGGACTTCAGCTGATGTTAGCCTCTCCACAGACAGCAGTGAAGTCTGTGAGATGTTCTGCATCTGTAATTGGTGCACCTGCAATTTGGCCATTCGCATCAGAGGTGCAATGCACAATATGGCATTCATTTGGCCGTGCCCAGCTCCATGGTCTTCAGGTGCCAACAAGCCTCTTTTCCCTCGCAGGCTGCAGCTGGAGTACTTCATGAGTGGAGGAACAGAGATACACAGACTCCGGAGACACCTTAATCCTTTCTGTAGAGATCTTTACTGCTGTTGAACAGGCAAAGTACAGCTGGGTGTTCCTCTCTCCTCTACTGTGCAGGCACTTCCCTTTCACCACTACCCAGCACAGAAATGGCCTTGAATACTATGATACTTTCTTGCCATGGGTCCCAGGCATCCCTGGACATAGTGGGGGGGGGGCTAACGTAAGCCAAACCACATCACACTATGGCAAGTATGTGTCTCTGTGGCTGTGTCCAAGTGCATGCTTAGTGTGAACAGTGGCCATGTCTTTCCCCTAATTACCTACCTAACTAATGGGAGAAGTTCCCACAACCGCACCATTTTTCACACGTAATGTCGGAACAGTTCTCAGATGTCTTTTAATGTTCAGAAACCAGTTAGTTGAATCTGTTGTAGGAGTTTATTCACACACAGTGAAAATTGGCTGTTTTTTTCTAATGAAATTCCATGAATGTCTTTGGGTCTATTCACATATTTATATTTATGTCTGGCAAATCAGACAAACATAGTGAAAAATAGTCCATCAATAAAACATACATGTGAATAGACACATAGACATTCATGGGTATTAAAAATGGCCATCACACAGCCGTTATTAAATGTCGTGTGAATAAGACCTGAGTGTGCAGCATGTAAAAAAGGTAGAGATCTCAGCTGCTGTGATACTCAAATTAATCCTTTACAAGCAGCTGTCTCCTCCGTCTCTAGCAGATGAACCATTTACAAAGAGTTGTATTTTCCTACTTTAACTGGGCTGTGTTATACACAGGGAAATCTCCTCCATATTAATAAAAGGTGAGGCTGCTGGTGGAAAGTGAAGACATTTTTAGCCTGATTTGTGCTTTGCTGGTTTGCTGCCCATTGGGATACCTAGGTGACTTAATTCACTTCCTTTGTGATTCATTTATAATTCAGTTTTGGAGAATTTATGAATAAAATTGGTGAATTGGTTTTCCCCTTGCAAACCAGCGACTTGACACTATAGCAAAACAAGCAAATTTGCTTACTCGGCCCAAAACTTGACTAATACCTCCCAAAGAATAAGAGGGGCTCGCTAGATTTTGACTTGAGACATGATTGGTCTTTTCTAAAGAATATAATCTTTAATTATATTTTCTTTATGTCTTCTTAGGGATCACTAACAATTTTGGCAAAAGATACACTTTGTACCTTCAATAGTGCAAGAAGTCTATGTAAAAAAAGACACCATACAAATGGCAAGGATTGGGCATACAGCTGGTTAAAGTATAAAGTATGAAATGCTGAATTCTGGGCAATAGTTTGTGAACAAAACCTTTAAAACCTGTTATCTCACTTTTAACATCTGTCCAGCATGGTAAATTGTTGCAGTGGCCAAATTTTCGAATATCGCCAAGTGTGAATTTGGCATTAGAGTGGGCAATTGGAAAATGTTCCTTGGAATTCTCCTGTAATATTGCAATTGACAGTGATAAACATTTTGAAGTAAGGCAAACACAGCTGCATGGATCAGTTTCAACAGAGAGTCGCTCAGAAAATCTATTCAAAAGCATGGAAGTACCTTTCTATGAGTAAGTTCATAGCTAAGAGCAAACAAAGTAATGGATTGATTTAAGAAGATCAGGAATATTGCCAGACAGGAGCAGCTACTTAATGCCATAGTGTACATAATGTCCAAAATATGTGCAAATTACAAACACCCACAAACACATGTATCTATACACGTAGGGATCTCACTAGAAGTCATAACATGGCGAAACATAAATGTTTTTGGAGCAAACATATTCACAAATGTTATTCAAGTGATGTTCAACTTGATCATTACTTCATAGGAAACATTTAGCAGAAACCTTACAAACATTCAGTGTCAATTGTCAATAGGTAAGGTGTGGGTAAGAAGTGACAGATTGAACTTGACCAGAAATGCAGTTAACTCTTCCTTTACTCACAAGATGAAGCAGATAGGGACAGAACCTTTAACAGAGCAGTTTCTTTGAATTCAGCTAATAATAATAATGTAGTTGAATGGGACAATCTAGTGTTATAGCAATAAATGAAGCTTAATATCTACACTTCTCTTTTTGTCCAATTGCTCCTTTTGGGGGGGCAGGGAGTTGTCATTTCAGGGATCCCAGGTCCCATTATTTCTAGAGGTCGCTTAATCAAAATTTTTATGCTATGCCCCCTCTTTACTGGGACTGTCTACCTATTTTCAGGTGAAAAAAATCCCCCATTATTCACCCTGAAACAGTATAACGCACCCACAGTATATTTTCATCCTTACTGACCCCTACACAGTATAATTCCCCGTTAACTGGCCCACACACAGTACATTGCACCCTATTATGGCCCTCACACCATACATTGTCCCCTTTTATGGCCTCCACATGATACAATAGCACCTTTCTGGCCCCCACGTGGTACATTTCCCCCTTTTATGACCCCCCACACAGTATAGTGCTGAGTTTTATGGTCCCCACATATTACATTGCCCCCATCCGGAGGTTCACACCATCTGGAGGCCAACGTGGAGCAGATTTGAATAGGAGTGGGGTTGGGTGAGTGAAACAGCAGCTGTTGTCAGTTGTAATAATCCACTAGGTAGAGACGTAGTTAAAAAAAGAAAAAAAGGCCATTATGCAACCCACTGCTGCAGGGCTCCCCTGATATATTGAGTGTCCTATACAATAGCGTAAATTGCTTTATGGCCACACAGCTACTCCTAGAGTACTCAGAGTGGTCCACTATGCCAGGTTGACTCAGCCAGAGTCACTTTCTCTGGCCATTCCAGTTATAGTCCCGATACTCTCTACTAGGCATTACAGATACATGATATAAATTGCATTTTATGACTTACCTGATTTTATATTCTTTTTTTATATTTCTTCACTTACATTAGGGCAACATGGCAATCTTTGGTCGTGCAGGGGGAGTCACAACCAAAGTTGCCGTGTAGCCCTAGCCTTACAGACAGGGATGGCAGCCAGAATGAGGTTGTAAGACGAGTAGGGGGCCCAAGTGGAACTTTCGCACCAGGGCCCATCAGCGTTTAGCTATATCCCTGGCAGCATCAGAACTGGAGACAAGATGTGTAATTATTATTAGTATTATCATCATCACTTCTTACTATTCAGTAGTCATTGGAAGTAGAAGTTACTAATCTTGAAGGTCCTTGTTTGCAAGCATAATGCTAAAACTTGATTCACCACATACACCTCATAATGATGCATTTTGCTGCCAGATTTGTGCTGTTTCATTGTATATGGCTAATATACAGCATATAAATGAATCATTTGTTGGAACATAGAATTCTCTTACTTTAGTATAGTTATATCAGTGTACAAGTAGCATCATATGTCTGTGTACCTTCTCACACTGACCAGTTCTTGCAGGATCCATGACAAATATAATAGAACTATTATCATCCATTTGATGGATCTGTTTTGATCTGTTAGGATTTACCTTTTCATCATTTAGGATTTAATTTTTCCCTGTTGACCTATCCACAATGTAGGTTATAAA
Organism: Leptodactylus fallax; assembly: GCA_947044405.1. Lineage (NCBI taxonomy): Eukaryota > Metazoa > Chordata > Amphibia > Anura > Leptodactylidae > Leptodactylus > Leptodactylus fallax. The sequence goes on along the minus strand of CAMRHE010000108.1, from coordinate 4,309,975 downwards.
TGTCTGATTGGTGGGGGTCCAACTTCTGTAACCCCACTGATAACAAGAATAGGGGTCTTCATACCCCAACTGAATGAAGTGGCAGTCATGCATTGATATTGCTGTTTCATTCCATTCTGTGATACTGTTGGAGGTAGCCAAGCATTGTACTCATCTTCTGTTTGGAAGTACCATATAAGTGAATGGAGCTGCAGTGTACCTGTTTGGCTGCTGCTCCATATTGATGAAAGTACAAAGGGCTCCTGTTCTCATGATCTGTGGGGGTCTCAGCAGTTGGAGCCCCATGGTGAGACATTTGGGCCTGGGCTACACTGCAACATTTTGTAGTGAGACTGATTGATTTTAACTATTTAGTGACAGCTGTGGTACACAAGATTGAATACATTCATTTGGACTGTAACTCAATAGTAGCTCCTCCCCCAAGAATATTCTACTGCCACCACCATGTTACAGAGCACATTACAGTGATGAACATCATACCTGTATGTCACTTTTGTAGATTTGGATAAAAACAACTTTAAAGTCTTATGAAGACTTAGACAGTTGGTGCACTGGGGGTGGGACTTCAGCCCTTGGAGCACTTCTCTTGCGGTTGTAGTATGATGGGTGATGTCTCACTGCGTGAGGTGGCACAGGCAGAAGATGGTAGGGGTCTCAGCAGCAAAAGCAGAGCTCTAGAAAACTGAAGTTTTGCCACCAATCTCATTTGCAGAAGACTTCAAAATAGTTTTGAAATCTACGCAAGGGACATGTATAACAAGCGTATGTTGTTTATCAATATAAAATGTTCTGTAACACTGTGGAGACAGATGGATTTACTTGGGGGAGGGGAAAGACTCCCTTTACAATTAATTTGTAGCACTACAAAAAGCTGCATTGTAGCCCTGGTCTTATTACCTATCCTGTGGACAGGTCATACGATGCCAAATTGGCACAACCACTTTAACTCCAGGGAGCTTGTCATATTTGTATATGTATTGTATTATATATTCTGTAGGTCAATACAAGGAATGGATGAACCATATAGTCTGCGGACTGGTGAGCCTTTTTTAAATTTAGTTTGTTTTTTACTTAGTATAAAGTAGCGAATTAGAAACAGAAGCTAAATGGAGGACATTAATGGAGAATAGTTATGCACGTATTTTAATTCCCATCTCGTGTAGAATCATGTGCTAGAAGGCATTATAATTAAAACAAATTGCGTAAAAAATGAAACGTACTTTCATGGGAAGTGTTTGGAATGACATAATACAATCTTATGTATGCCTGTTTAGCATCACATCAGTAACATGTGCCCAACTGGATGAGAGTATTGAAAAATATTTGGCCCAATACTAATATATCTAGGAGTATATCCAGAGCTAATTGAAATGGACCCTTGAAATTGGAGAAAAAAAAGTTAATGCAAAAATTAGGGTTATTAATCAAAATAATAAAACCATCAATCGTGGAAAGTAATAATTATAGACATTTATATAGGAAACTTGTACTAAAACAAGGGACAGTCAGTAGAAATCCACTTTACTAACACCATTATTTTTAAAATATCTTATATTAGTTAAGTTTATAAAGTTGTGTACAATTGGTTTTACAAACTGAACATCATACAATGTTTTCATTTGTAATATGCCCATACAAAACATTCAAGTTTAAATGACATTAGTGTGAACACACCCTAATTCAGATGTCACATCCTATCTAGAATTGTGAATAATAGTAATGGGACTGTCAATAGTGTACAGATGTGTCCTTCCTTACCATGGCTGGACATGTTCAGATATGTGCATCACGAGATGACCAATTTTTAAAAACAACATGGTTTTGCAATATTGTCTCACAAGATGCCTATCTTGTATGTGTCTATGGGTTGCCGCTCAAAGGTTTTGAGTTGCAGCCTTTCAAGTGTTTTACTAGTATGTTGCAATATTTTACAGATTTTGTTCATGAGAAATTGGAGCGTATAACCAAATTTGAGCTAAGGTAAGTGTGAACACATCTGTAGGAAGATGGGCTACGTCTAAGAAAACCAATATATTGGTTGTGTGGTGCAATTCCCAACTGGGACTTCATCTGATTTGTACCCGAAAAGTAAAATCAAACAGTGCACAGTATGCACAACTAGAGTAGGTACTCACAGATTGCATCAAGATTCTTATCAGATCAACAGAAGTGTAGCATTATTCCTCTTATATAGATAAAAATTGAGTCTATATAAGGTAATATTATTTACACATATATATGTATGTTTGATTATTCTGACATTAATTTAATTGAAAAGTACTATAGTAAACAGTGGCGTAACTAGGAATGGCTGGGCCCCAAGGCGAACATTTGACATGGGCCCCCCCCCCGAACCGTCTTTTCCGACCCCAGAGTATAATAATCGGAGACCTAGGGGAGGACAGAAACATAAAAAAACAACGTTGCTTACCTGTTCCTCGCTCCGGTGCATGCCCGTGCGCTACTCCGGCCTTCTTCTTGTGCGGACCAGGCCGGCGTCACGTGATGCGGGACCGGTGTCGCGATGCAAAATGGCGTCGGCTGACGTCTGGGACGTCAGCAAACAGGCCCGAGGCGCAGGAGCGGTAAGTGTATATTGTTTTTTATGTTCCCTCACCAACTCTGGGCCTCCGATTATTATACTCCGGGGTCTGAAAAGACCCCGAAGTATAATGATAGCAGGTGTTCGGCCCGCGGCCTCACATACCGATCCCCGCTCCTGCTCACAGCCGTCTCCGCAGAATCGGAAACGCAGGCGGCCGTGAGCGGGACCTCGGGGAACGGTAAGTATATAGGGCCCGTTACCTGCTGGGGTTACTCCAGCAGATAACGGACTATTAAAAAAAAAAAAAAAAAACGCATCGGGGGCCCGCGGGGCCCCGTAATGTCTCGGGCCTTGTGGCAGCTGCTACCACTGCTACCCCGGTAGTTACGCCCTTGATAGTAAACCTTTCCCCCGCAACTATATACAGTATGGCTTACAACCTGTACTGAGCTAAAAATAAAATGTAGAAAACTAACCCATAAAATTTATCCAGGGTTTAACTGGACCACCAGTGGATTCACTTATCAGTCCGTAATATAACTTGGTCTCAAAGTTCCAGCAGAGGACAACTCCATTTGGAGCTGAATTTGGAGTTCATAATTTCTAACTATTTCTTTTTAGATTATACACAAATAACCTATTAGCCCTTATTCATGATAAGTCCTGTGTGTGCAATGATACCAACAAAGTTTTCATTGAAATTTAAAGTTGATACTTTTATTTCATTGCGCATTTGCATAGAAGATAGCTATGTCTAGTTACTTCCTCAGAGATTTTTTAGATGCTGTGCTTATGGAATCCACAATGGTTCCATCCCTGGGTCACATGATTAGAACCAGCTCCCAGCCTCAGGGTTACTCCACCTCCTCCCTCCTTTCCTGTGTTCACCTCCTAGTTATCTGTGCTATGGAGGCTGGCTATACTATAGGCAGCCAGTCCCCTTAGCACAGCGGAGTTGGTCCCAATCACATGATCTAAAGTCAGAACCAGTACAGACTCCCTGGAGGTCCCCTTTAAATGATTTTCCAGACACGTAAATAAATACATTGGAGTTAGTGGCTTTTCAGTTGTGCAATGATAGTATACTGATGTATGATCCACTGTTACTGAAATGACTTAAATGAGGGTAACATATTTAATATATTACTGAACACCAGCTTGGTTTCTGCAATACTATCCAACATCGTGAAGGGATTATCAGTTGGTATGCCAAACATATGTGGTAGGTGTGCCCTAGTATAAATCTCATCCAGAGAAATGTTACATTTATTGATGCAGATGTGAGCAGATAGATTTAGATCATTGGAAACCCTAAGCCAAGTCGCTCCAAGATAATGGTATTAAAGACAAATGGATGATCTCATCTGAGAGGGTTGTACTATGAAAGTTTATTCTCCTCAGGAGATTCTGTAGACTCAAAGAGAAGCAAACAAGCAGTTGGCAAACCCACCGAGCCATTACCACACAATAAAGTACTGTAAGGGATGCATTAGTGAATTGCTGTGTACTTACTGGAGAGTTTATACTATTCATTTGCAATAAAGCCTACAAATAATCTGTCTTCATCCTACAAAAGTATAAATGTTAAAAAACAGTATATAAAGAAGTATAAAAACGTTAAAAAGATATAAAAAGTAACAGTGATGTGGGCGACATCCACAGGACAAACAATATTAGTAGAACCAATGATAACGACAGTATAATGGGAAATGCAATAGCAGTCAAATAATGGGGAAAATAGTACACAGTAAGCACTATATTAATAAATTATGAATCCCCATCCCAGGACAAACTATTTCTATCAGATATTGTGTTTATTTTGTCTTACTTTGTCTAATTGGGTTGTGCATATACATCTCTTTGAGTCTGAGAATCATAATTTATTAATATAGTTGTGACTGCGTAATACACACTTCCTTCTATATACAGTATATGGTCCTCACAGAGCCAAGATATATAGATATATATATATAGATATATATATATATATATATATATAATATATATATATAGTGATGGCTGTAAATGTTGGCACCCTTGAAATTTTTCCAGAAAACTAAGTATTTCTCCCAGTATTTCAATTACATGTTTTGTTATTTCCTTTGTGTGTATTGGAACAACATAAAAAATTGAGAAAAAAAATCCAAAAATGATATAATTTAACGTAAAACTCCAAAAATGGTCCAGATAAAATTACTGGCACCCTCAACTTAATATTTGGTTGCACACCCTTTGGAAAAATAACTGAAAACAATCACTTCCTATAACCATCAACAAGCTTCTTACACCTCTCAACCAGAATTTTGGACCACTCTTCTTTTGCACACTACTCCAGGCCTCTCATATTTGAAGGGTGCCTTCTCTCAACAGCAATTTTAAAATCTCTCCATAGGTGTTCAATGGGATTTAGATCCAGATTCATTGCTGGCCACTTCACAAATCTCCAGTGCTTTGTTTTCATCCATTTCTGGGTGCTTTTTGAAGTATGTTTGGGGTCATTGTCCTGCTGGAAGACCCATGACCTAGGACGAAAACCCAGCTTTCTGACACAGGGTCCTTCATTGTGACCCAAAATCCTTTGGTAATCTTAAGATTTCATGATGCCTTGCACACAGTCAAGGCACTCAGTGCCAGAGGCAGCAAAACAACACCAAGACATCTTTGAACCTCCACTATATTTGACTGTTGGTACTGTGTTCTTTTCTTTTAGGTTGCATTCCGATTTTGGCAAACAGTAGAATAGATGTGCTTTACCAAAAAACTCTATCTTGGTCTCATCTGTCCACAAGATGCTTTTCCAGAAGGATTTTGGCAAACTGCAGGCAAGCTTTTTTATGTCTCTGTGTCAACAGTGGTGTCCTCCTGGGTCTCCTGCCATAGCGATTCATTTAATTCAAATGTCGACAGATAGTTTGTGCTGACACTGATGTACCCTGAGCCTGCAGGACAGCTTAAATTTCTTTGGAACTTGATTGGGGCTGTTTATCCACCATCCGGACTATCCAGTACTGCAACCTTTCATCAATTTTCCTCTTCCGTCCACGTCCAGGGAGATTAACTACAATGCCATGGGTTGATTGATTATGTTGTGCACCATGGACATGAAGAACTCTGGAGATGGACTTTTCCACAATTTTGGTTCTCTATACCCTAACCTCAGACAGTCCTCTTCTCCTCTTTCTGTTCTCCATGCTTAGTGTGGCACACACACACATGCAATGCAAATATTGAGTTAACTTCTCTTCTTTTTATCTGGTTTCAGGTATGATTTTTATATTGCCCACACCTGTTACTTGCCACAGATGAGTTTGAATAAGCATCACATGTTCAAAACAAAGTTATTTACCCACAATTTTAGAAAGGTGCCAACAATTGTGTCAGGCCCTTTTTTGGATTTTTATGTGAAATTATGCAAAATTTGCCTTTTTTCTCAGTTTTTTTTTGTGTTGTTCCAATACACACAACGGAAATAAACATGAGTATAACAACGCATGTGTAATTGCAATAATTTTCTGGAAGAAATACTTCATTTTCTGGAAATATTTCAGTGGTGCCAACACTTATGGCAATGACTATATAAAGATATTGGCTGTATGTTTGTCATTGTCCTGCTGTCCTGGAACCAATCTGATAGTATTAATGGTTAAATATCTGCCTGTATTTCTCAACAATGAGGACACCATAAATTCTGCCCTAATCCACAAATCACTGCCAAGATGAGCATAATTGCTTACAAGTCCTGACCACCAGAGTGGTTATTGCATAAACAGCCGGGCAGTGCTGTTTCCATAACTCCCATAAATGTGAATGGGAACTCCAAAAACAGCATTGCACATTTAGCAATGCTGTTTCCATTACTGTGGAGCTACTGAAATAGTGTAGCTCAGTTGTGCTGCTCTGTTTCCATAGCTCCTATTCACATCTAGGGGAGTTTCAAAAACAGCATTAAGCAGCAATGGTTTCCAGTTTCTGAAAGCCCCAATCTGGGGGTGGGAACATGAGAGTAGTTTTTCTCATCTTGGCGGCCAGGGAATAACGCTTTAATTATTGCTGCATGTTACAGGGCTATCCAGCAGAAGCGAAGGAATTGCACCACCTTCTGTGATTCTCTGAACTCACTTCCTACAACTATTGGCTGGATCTGCATCACATCAACTTCCTGTTTTGCCTTCTCCTTTATGGCATATGCATATACTACTGTTAATACTGGAGCTTCCTGCTCTTCTTCTACTTCAATCAGAACGTAGTAAAAGTAGCTACAAAGGGGGAGAAAGCTCTTAACATGAAATCGGTTGTCTCTCAAGAAAATCATGCAAAATAGTATTATCCATAGTGGACAATGCTTTTAAAGGGTTATTTCCATGGGATACAGTGTTATGAACAGTGGTGGTCTGACCTTTGGAAACACATCTGATCTTGAGGTAAGAGGCTGTAATTCTGTCTTGGCACCCCTTCAAAGTTTTCAATGTGTAGCTTGTTTCCAGTAGGATCCATGTGCTGAGGAAACTTTCACTAAGTCATGTGGCACTTCACTACACAGTGAATGGCCACGAGCACTGCTGTACATCAAAGGACAGTGAATAACTATCAAATCTGCTGTAAACCATCTCTATTGTCTCTTCATTCTCAGGATTGTCAGAAGCCAGATTCTCACTGATCACAAATTGATAGCGTATATACCGTATTAGTGGGAAACTACTAGTGGCAAAGTTGTTAAAGTGTTGAATTCCATGTGTGTTTTGCATTGCAGAAACACCAGTTCATATTTTTCATTGGGAAGCCTGGTTTGTATAGATTATTGCATGCTATTTGATATTTAATGTGGTTGTACCTTTATTTCTATTTATGCAACTGTAACTTTAATTATAGGATCAGGACAGATAGAACCTCCCCTTAACTTTAGTATATTCTAGAATGTTCAAGCAGGGGGCTGAGTTAGTCTATAAAAGCTTCCCTTGCTCTTGACCAGTCAGGCAGTTAACGTGTGCAAGCTTACACTTTAAGAATTGGCACAAAGCCTCACTGCTTTTGACTAGGCCTTTCTGAGCATGTGGCCAAGCCTTGGACTTAAATTGCTCAGCTTGGGCATCGTAGCTGGATTTTGAACAAAAACACACTTTCGGTGGAACAAAAAGAATCTAATAGGACAGGGCACAAGTCCTGCTGACCATAAGAATGAACAACTCTGATCCTTTGCTGCAGCCCAGATAGCTTCAAGTGAAAAGTGCCACCATTATCGAAACTGGTTGAAAACTTACTGCCTTCAGTAAAAAAAAAAAAAAAAAAAGAGTTTTACTGCAAGTTATTCTTGTCTTCTGCCTACTTATTCCTGTACTACACCAACAATGGCCCTTCCAACTATCATTAGCTTGGAGATATCACACTTAGGTGTGTCCCAGGAGGAGTAACTACAACCACTATCATCAGCACTGCGGGCCCCTTCATCAGTGTACAGTGCCAAGGAGCATATAAGGTTTGGTGGGGATAAACCTGACCACCACTGAGCTCTGTGACACTACAGGGTTGCTGTCTCAACACTGCACAGCTTTAAGTAGTCAGGGAGGCCTGGTGGAGATAGACCTGGCCACCATGAGCACTGTGGCTAAACATTTGCCAGACTATACAACATGATCATACACTCTAAGTTTGCAACTGGGAAACAAGCTCTGAAACATCTTGCAGAAATTGGTTGCATCTTTCCTTCACTGTAGGCAGTTCTTTTAAAACGTAGTAAATCCTGAGAATTGCGTGGACTTATTCCTAAGGGCCAGTTCACATCTGCATACGGTTTCCATACAGGGGAGTCCGCTTGGGGACCCCCCGAACGGAAACCTATACGCAGAGAGAAGCGGTTTACATAAGAAAACCTGCGGACCCCATAGACTATAATGGGGTCCGCTCGGTTTCCGTTTGCAGCACTTTTCTTTCCGCATGTTTCCGCATATTTTGTGCGGAAACCACACAGACCTCATTATAGTCTACACATTGAGGTTTAGTTTATGCAGTTTTTGAAGCCAAAACCAGGTGGACAGATGGTACTTTCCTAGTTTTTCAATCCACTCCTGGTTTTGGCTTAAAAAATGCATCAACAAAACCTGAAACAGCAACCAATTTTTTTTTTACAATTCTCAGGACTTTTCAATACATTGGGTGTGTGAAAAGTGGAGGATGGCATTCATGTGATGTCCATGATTTTCATGCTCCAATATACTTCAATGTGCATGCTTGGTTTTCAAAACAGACCATAGTAGTGCATGTCTCAATTCTTTTTTCCATGGATAACTGAATTAAAGTCAAGGTGACTTTATGCTGCCTGTGGAGAACAGTGTGAACCGAGAGCAAGGCAGGTGGTTTGGACTCCGCAACCAGAAATGAACGCACACGCGGTAGTTCAAGAAAAAAAATATATATTTACTATAAGTTAATAAAGGCTATTTGAAGGTAAAATGACATGGATAAAGACAAGCAAAATATACAATATAGCATGAACAATTTCAAGGCAAATTCTGCAATGGTTTCTACTTTTACTCTGTCCAATTCTGCAGTATGGACACTGAATGAACAATATACTCAAAACTATCCCTAACTGACCCTGACATCACATTTGGGTGCACCCCCTTTTCCCCAGTGGTCCAGGTGGACCGCTTACAGTCCGTAGAAGCGCGCGGTGGGGCCCAAAGTCGTTCCTTTCTTTTATAGTGAAGCGTCCTCTCCTCACTGTTATCAGGATCTCAGGAGAAATGAAGTTCTCTTTAACAGGGAAACCCAATGAATGCAATGTAATCCAACAGCAGATTCCACTCAGCACACTGACAGTCCTGCCGAATCCATACACTGAGCTGGGATGTAAGCCGGGATTTAGCAGGTGCCGTCCAGTACATCAACAGCACTGCGAGTCTCTATCTGTGGTATCCATATACACAGTCACAATGTCAGTCTCACTGATCAGCCACTGAGCACAGTTCCTTTCACGTGGACTCACTAGTCCTGTTGTCTCTTTACACTCTGTTTGTCTCTGGACCAAGATACAGCTTAGCTGTACAGAAAAATCTCCACACCAGTTCAATACAACACTTGCCAAGATGGCTGCTGCTCTCTGTCTCGTCACTTCCTGCTTCTCTGCTCACACTCTGTCTGCAGAACAGGCAGGCTGACATAAAAGGGGGGGGGGTCTCACTCCAGCATCATGTCACAATTACAATGGCTGCTGTCTTAAAGGAACAGAATCACAGAAATACATTCAACATTAACAGTTTATACAGACAAATGAAGCTTAGGACAACATTGGCTGTCTCTTACATATTCCCCCCCACTTTAAGATTGGCAGTCCCTGCCTATGACTGTATATCCAGAGGGTTGTACTTTTATGCACAGGGTGGTAGTATACCGATGTATGGCAGGCCAAACAAACTCATCCTGCGCATACCGAACAGGGGGAATACCAGCATTTGGCCTAGTGGTCCGTCTGAGGACCGGTGGTATATTATGGGGTGCTGCAGCTATGGGCTGAGAAGGACCAGCGGATTCCGCACCAGAGGGGGCACAGGCCGGAGATACAGTAGTCACAGGTGGAACATCCCCAGGAGCAGGGATCGGCCAACAATCATCCTCCTCGTCTGAGGCCCATTCCGCACCTCCATTCTCTGACTGTGGGAGCTCATTCACATTGGCAAGCCCATCATGATTTGTCCCTTCAGAATGGCACAGGCGCAACATATTTCGGTGAAGTACTCGAACACAATCAGTTCCTTCTTTCTGGACCTGGTACACTGGCCCATTCGCATACTTGCGGCCAACAACACGATACGGCAAAGCCTCCCATCGGCTTTCCAATTTCCCTTGGGGTTTCTTGACACGAACTAGCACCAGGTCGCCTGGTTGCAATGGTGCTTCTTGCACTGGGGTCTTATCAGGATGGGGATGTTCTTGCAGGCGCTGCTGCACCAATCGATGGATCGTCTCAAGTCTCTGCCGGTGCGCCCGCACCCAAGAGGTTGGATCCCTCGGAGGGAACCCATCCACATCATCCAACTGTAATTCTCCTACACTTCGCCCAGACCGCCCAAAGAGAAGTGTATAAGGAGAGTACCCCGTTGTAGAATGGACCTGATTGTTATAGGCCCACACCATTTCAGACAAGAACTGAGGCCACTGTAACTTCTTGTCTTCCTCCAGAGTCCGCAGCATCTGTAGCAGAGTTCTGTTGAATCTTTCACAGGCCCCATTTCCCTGAGGGTGGTATGGAGTCGTGTGCGACTTCTTTATCCCGTAGATACGTTGAACTTCTTTCATTACGTGTCCCTCAAAGCAGGCACCCTGGTCGGAGTGGATGCGTTTAGGGCACCCATATACTCGAATGAAATCTTGGCACAGAGCACGAGCTGCTGACTCAGCTGTCTGGTCCTTGGTGGCGGTTACCACCGCAAATTTGGTGAAGTGATCCACCATTACGAGGCAATACTGGTGTCCGCTATTGGATGGGCCCACCATTAGATAGTCTATCATGACGATTTCTAAAGGTTCCTGGGTCACGATGGTTTGCAGGGGAGCTCTCTGTTCTATTGCCTTATGGATCTCACAAGTTCGACAGCTGCGGCATACTTCTTCGACCATTTGACGAAGACCAGGGCAGTAAATCAGTCGCTGTAACCAACGAAAGGTCTTCTCATGACCAAAATGTCCATTCTTATTATGAGCCTCAACTGCCAACGAGCGAGCCAGTTCACTAGGCACCACAATTTGGTATCGAATGTCGATCTCAGAAGGTAAATAGACCTTTCGGCATAGCACTCCATTTTTCATCTCCAACTTTTCCCACTGACTCAGAACAGATAATATCTCACGTGTCAGTCGTTCTCTTTCCTCTCTACAGGGCTTCTGGCCTTTCTCAACACACTTGATCATCTGTGCCAGCCCCTCATGGGTCTGTTGTATCTGTGACCATTCCTGTCGTGAGGGACCAAAGAAAGGAGCCGTTTCAGTCCCCTCCAACTCAAACTGATTAGCGGCGGCCAAGGCCTGTGAAAATCTGCTGAAGTCGGGCACCTCCACATGCTCCAACTCATGATCCACGTCTACTGTGGGGGTCTGGGCGGTTACCCTAGAAAGCCCGTCAGCATTCTGGTTCTCTGTCTTGGACCGATACTTAATGCGGTAATTGAACTTAGTCATTCGGGCTATCCACCTCTGCTCTAACGCCCCGAGCTTGGCATTTTCCAGGTGAGCTAGTGGGTTGTTGTCAGTCAGTACTAAAACTTCAGCACCGGTCAAATATTCAGAGAATTTCTCGGTCATGGCCCATACCAGTGCCAACAGCTCCAACTTAAATGAACTATAATTCTCGGGGTTTCTTTCAGAATCTCTCAAAGACCGGCTGCCGTACGCTATGACCCTCTCCTGGCCATCCTGAAGCTGGGAAAGCACTGCTCCAAGACCATACAGGCTTGCATCCGTATACAGCTGGAACGGCAAGTGGTAATCAGCATATGCCAAGATTGGGGCTGTTGTCAGTGCATCCTTTAATGCCTGGAAGGCTTGTTCCTGTTCAGGTCCCCACTTCACGGACCGGTTCTTTGGACCACCGGATGTGCCTCGTAGGAGAGCATTAAGTGGTGCTGCTACCTTGGCGAAATCCTTAATAAACCGTCGATAGTAACCGGCTACTCCAAGGAACGCCCTCACTTCTCGCAGGGTAGTCGGTATTGGCCAATCTTGAACAGCCGCTATCTTGTCTCTTGATGGTCTCACCCCTTCTCCTGATACGCGGTGACCCAAGTAATCAATTTCAGATTGGAACAACCGACATTTACTGGGTTTCAATTTGAGCCCATGTTCCCGCAATCTTCGAAATACTTGCCCCAACTGGTGGAGATGGTCTTCAAAGGTCGCAGAATACACTATAATGTCATCCAAGTAGATGAGAGTGAACTCAAAGTTGAAGTCACCGAGACATTTCTCCATCAACCGCTGAAACGTTCCGGGTGCATTTGTCAACCCGAAGGGCATCCGGTTAAATTCGTATAGTCCCATGGGCAAGATGAATGCCGTCTTCTCCTTGTCTTTTGTGGCCATCGGCACCTGCCAATACCCACTAGCCAGATCTAGTGAGGAGAAGTACCGGGCTCTCCCCAGCGCTGAGAGGGACTCCTCAATCCGTGGCAAGGGGTAGGAATCTCGTACGGTGCAAGCGTTTAACTTCCGATAGTCTACGCAAAATCGGATGGACCCATCTTTTTTTCTTACTAACACCACAGGAGCTGCCCAGGGACTCTGGCTTTCTTGGATGATCCCACCCTGTAGCATCTTAGCTAACAGTTCTTTTACTTCCTGATACAACTGTGGAGGAATTTGTCGGTAGCGCTCTCTAATTGGAGGGGTGTCTCCTGTGGGAATCTCATGGTAGATCCCTGTGGTACATCCAAAATCTTCAGCATACCGTGAAAAGGCGGCTCGGTTCTCCCACAACAGTTCATCTACCTTCTGCACACATTCCAGAGAACATGAACTTGCATCCATCTTCATCTGTTCCCGAATTGCACGGCCATTCCATTCAGAGGTGGGTTCCTCATCTTCTCCCATGGACACAGTTACGGTCCACTCATCCCTTTCAGTCGGCTTCAGCTGCATTGGAGTTACTTTCCTTACTTCCTCCGGAGTCACATAGATGTTAGCCAGCTGCCTCCCTGGGGTCAGGTCCACACTCTGGTCCTGAGTGTTTACACATCGAAGTGGTACTCTTCCATTGCGAACTATTGCCAAGGAACGGGCCACTAGCGGATCAACACCTCCTTCGGCTGCCTGCAGTGGTTCTACCAACACAGCTATGCCCTCTAGTTTCCGACAGGTGCCTACGGGCATAGACACTATTGTCTCCCGACTGGGTGGCAGTGTAACTTTTGTATGCAAAGGAACTGAAATTCGAGCCAGAGGACGCTGCGCATCCGAACTTTTCTGTAAGCCACATGTCCGGATCAGCCGCTGGAAAGCTGTTTGAGTAGGCCGATGGGTGGTGGTTTCTTTCCAATAACCGTGACCTTTCTTTTCAAAGAGGATCTGATCTAATTCTTTTAACACATTCATCCCCAAAATGACAGGGACCTTTACTTCATGTGACTCCTGTACCACCACAATGCCTTTCCTACCCAGATCTTGGCCACATACCCGGACATTCATCCAGGCCACTCCCACGACTGGAACTGGTAACTGGTTAGCTGCGACCACTCGTACGAATGTATGGGGATCATATTTCACATGTTGCTGGAAGTACCGTTCATAACAGTCTCTACTCAAGGTCGTTACTTGGGAACCCGTGTCAATCATCCCGGTAACCGGAATACCCTCCATTTCCACCTGTATAACAGGACTTGCAGCGATCAGGTCATCATTAGGGCATTCTCCCCACATAGTCTCCTTGTCAGTCTCCCCTACTACACGCCCTACAGCAGCAGGGGACTTCAGTTTAACGGCGGTCTCTCATAAGTTTGTCGCTGCTCTGGACATCTAGCAGCAACGTGGCCCATCCGTCCACACTCCCAGCAGCGTATCTCCCGTCGTTCTGGCCATCTGTTTGGGCCCCTTCGGTAAGCCCCTTCGATTTCTCCTGAGCACTGCATTAACTGATTTGGACCCCTTCGGTAGGTCCTATCCTCATCCCTCCAGCGGGGTGGTGGGTGATTCTGATTTTCTGGGTATGGACGGCTCACCCTTTCACCTCCAGTTTTCTGGAAGTCTGCAATTTTCATAGAATGTTCATCACAACGGGTGTGCAAGTGTTCCATTTGCTCTTGCAGTTTCTGCATTACTGTGAGAATTTCTTTAACCGTCCCCTTTTCTACTGTCTCTGAGCCAGAACTAGCCCCCTGTGACAAAGTAACTCCAACTGCGGTCTGGGGCTTCGGGAACATACTATTGGCACGGGAGATGGCCTCTACCTGTACATCATGGAATTTAGCATCAGTCTCTCGTCGTATAAAATCCTGCATAGTCACAGTTAAACTGCCGTCACGTATCCCCAGGACAAACTGGTCACGGAGAGTCCGATCAGGGTTACAGAAGGCTGGCGAGCCCCCTCTTTCCTTCACTTGAATATCTCGGAGCAGTTCTTGTAGGGCATTTGCATATTGGGGAAGGCTTTCATTCTCCTGTTGTACCCTCTGGAAGAACCGAGCCTGCAGAGACCCCAGCAATGCAGTTTCTCCATAAATGGTTTCTAGAATCTGGACTACTTGCTCAAATGTCTGCCTTTGTTCAAATGGCCTCAATATCACCGTGGTCTTAGCATCCCCTTGTAATGTCAATATTGCTAGCTCTACTAGTACTTCTGGTGCGGTCTGGTACATTCGCTGTATCATTTGTATCTGTTCCACCCACATACTCACTGACATATTATTGCCATCAAATTGAGCTAACTGACTCATTATAGCCCCTGCTGGCATTCTTCCTCCAGCATCATTCTCTCTAACGGGTGCGTCACCGTCCATTCTGGTAAGCGGATCCTGCCGACTACGCCAATTTGTGAACCGAGAGCAAGGCAGGTGGTTTGGACTCCGCAACCAGAAATGAACGCACACGCGGTAGTTCAAGAAAAAAAAAATATATTTACTATAAGTTAATAAAGGCTATTTGAAGGTAAAATGACAGGGATAAAGACAAGCAAAATATACAATATAGCATGAACAATTTCAAGGCAAATTCTGCAATGGTTTCTACTTTTACTCTGTCCAATTCTGCAGTATGGACACTGAATGAACAATATACTCAAAACTATCCCTAACTGACCCTGACATCACATTTGGGTGCACCCCCTTTTCCCCAGTGGTCCAGGTGGACCGCTTACAGTCCGTAGAAGCGCGCGGTGGGGCCCAAAGTCGTTCCTTTCTTTTATAGTGAAGCGTCCTCTCCTCACTGTTATCAGGATCTCAGGAGAAATGAAGTTCTCTTTAACAGGGAAACCCAATGAATGCAATGTAATCCAACAGCAGATTCCACTCAGCACACTGACAGTCCTGCCGAATCCATACACTGAGCTGGGATGTAAGCCGGGATTTAGCAGGTGCCGTCCAGTACATCAACAGCACTGCGAGTCTCTATCTGTGGTATCCATATACACAGTCACAATGTCAGTCTCACTGATCAGCCACTGAGCACAGTTCCTTTCACGTGGACTCACTAGTCCTGTTGTCTCTTTACACTCTGTTTGTCTCTGGACCAAGATACAGCTTAGCTGTACAGAAAAATCTCCACACCAGTTCAATACAACACTTGCCAAGATGGCTGCTGCTCTCTGTCTCGTCACTTCCTGCTTCTCTGCTCACACTCTGTCTGCAGAACAGGCAGGCTGACATAAAAGGGGGGGGTCTCACTCCAGCATCATGTCACAATTACAATGGCTGCTGTCTTAAAGGAACAGAATCACAGAAATACATTCAACATTAACAGTTTATACAGACAAATGAAGCTTAGGACAACATTGGCTGTCTCTTACAACAGCACATGTCTTGTGGTTCACAGATACGTGACTAAGGGCTTCTCTGGACAACTTGTCGTTGTTTTAGCAGCTATAGGGAGATACATCTTAACATTATTGACCAAGATTGGTGTGGGAAAGAATTTTACAGCGATTTGTGAAGCCACATCATACTGGTCCACTTAGTGTCACCGAACTTTCTCAACTCCTGCAATGAGACTCAGCAAGCAGCAACCAGGCACTTTGTTTTCCATTCCTGTCTTAAGCTGAACCCTGCTGAATCTGGCTGCAAGGCTCCTCTTCTCAATGGTTGGCTGCATTGTATTGCTTGTGATGTCCGGCCTTTTGGCCTATTTGAAGAGAAATCAGCTTTCCTTGCTTTGCATGCTCATAGTTGTTTCATTTCCTTTCCTCCCTCCTGTTCCTTGTGCTACTGGTCATGATCCTGACAGAGCATGGCCTAGACTATGGTCCTAAATATGATTCTTGCATTGCACTAGGGATGGTTCATGTGGTACCTATTGCTTCTCTTGTGGTTTTGAACCTTTGCTCTGTTCCTGACAACACTCATATTGTCTGGCCTGTCACACCCTGACTATTCTCCCTGTCACTTCTGGCTCCATAATTAACTACACTACTGCGGCATCAGCGCTATCACCCACCAGTCGGGGACTATTCTGGGACCATAAGCTTAGAATCCAAATAGGAAAGTCTATAACTTCTTGTAGGATTTAAGGGTGAAGAATTGTGATATTGCTTAGACTCTGCAAACCAGTCTAGCTAGTGTCAAACTTAGAGAATTTACCAAATTCCATTTCTTTTTTCTTTTTGTTCAGGATCCTAGTTAAACTCCAAAGAAACCTGCAAACCTCCCCTCCCTTGTATGGTCCACCTGGCATTTGAGACATGAATAAACATAAAGAACTTGTTACTTACTCTACTAGATCTGTAATATGAACAGGCAGCAGGTGGCAGCATCATCTGTAGAGAGAGAGAGAAACTGCTAGTTCTGCTTCCTCCATCTCACACAGGTTTCACACCCCACTGGACCCCATTAGAGTGCAGTGGAGGTGGGGATTCTACTGGGGTGACTATGGCTGGCACTTGCTGTGGGCTTTTGGTGCTACGGGGTATCCTGTGTTACTTACTGTAGTGAAGATTCCTGTGGGTGGTACTGCCTCCAGAACACTCAGTGTACATCCAATTCAAGGGCTTTCCTCCTAAGGGTTTTTTTCATTTTGGGTAGCTGCACGTGCCCTTATTTATGGGCTATAATATTGGTGCTTTAAAATATATCATAAAAACATACTCTATGTAATTATTCATTAGATTATATTTTGGAACTTGTCAAACGTACTATTATTTCCTAGAAATGTCACTTCCATATACCCACTCCCAGAGCTTAATTCTTTTTGCCATAGTATAAGCACAGCTCACATTAGATGCATAGATTGAAGCTTCTGAGCTAAGATAGAGCAGCCTGTGCCATAGATACAGACTGTGTCACTATGTCAGTACTTTGGGCCCCTTATTTTGATGGATGGCAAGAATCTATGTCAGGGATTTTTCAGAGGCTCTGGTTTGCCAAGCACCCATAAATTCCTGGACAGTTCCTCCTGCTCACTTATTTTCAGAAAAAATAGATGTGTCTATGAATTTGAAGTAGCTTGGACAGTGTATTATTATCATAGTTACATTATTTTATAGGGAATGTTGTTCATGTGTTTATATCACTTTTGTAAGCTGTAGATATGTATTACAAAAAAACTTTATGATGTATTATTGTTTTCCAATTAGTACATGAAAAATATCTGTCTGTAATTTTTTTTATAAGTTGTCTAACAAAAAGGAGATAATCAGGTTGGCACAGGCCTTACAATGGGAGAAGAAATAAACATGAGGAATGAACCCAAATAACCCTAGGTCCACACCTGCATTCGGGTTTCCGTCCTTTGGGTCCGCTTGGAAAACCCAATCTGCTTAAAAAGCGGTTAGCCATGGAAACCCGCGGACTGCATAGACTATAATGGGGTCCTCTGGATTTCCGCACAAAAGATGCATAAAAACGCCCAAGCAGATTCGGGGATGGAAACCCTGAATAAAATCCAGGCGCATGTGTGAACCTAGCCTAAGCACCAATTCCTCCTGACCCATGAAATTAATATTTGCTATGGGTCCCCTGAGCTCTCTGTATAGCAACTGCAAATCCTAGGCATACCTCCTAACCATGAACAGTATTACAATTATATGATGACAACAAACTGTGTAGCATGTGTATATGTAAGTAAAGTCTTATTTTGTTCAGTGAGAAGGATGTATCATCCTTGTCATCTCTGTCACCATACCACTGGTGTTCTGTACATTCATTCTTCTTTTCTTTGTATCACTCATTTTTATTTTTTTTGCACTTCTTATTTTGAAAAAATATACATATAATACATACATATAATACATCTGTTTCAGTATTCAGAGCTGGACTAAGTGAATACAACCGTACATTTAGCAATAAATAAAATGCAAGTAATTCTATTTCTACAATGTAGAAAATGGAATTCAAAGCGCAGGCTCCGACACAGATGTGAACAGTGCCTTACTGACCTTCTCATTTAATTGTTATTTTCAAATTGTTTTCTTAACCCTTGTTATGCCTACATTTTAATTCCCAAAAGTTTTTGACCACATTTTGTTAACCCTTGATGCTTTACTCCCATGCTTTATCTTGACCAGGCTAGATAACTTTGAGACTTCTGTTTAGACTGGCAAGCAATTGTTCTCCCAAATTTTGTTGCCTTGGTTCCTCCAGTCTTACCAAGACACAACCTGAGAACCTCCTTGCACTTAAATCCGAATACCTAAACCAAAATTGTGGGACAATGCATTGTTACAGGTGAAATATGGGATTCAGATAACTCTTTCTCTGGGTGTCATGGAGTCAGACATCTTAAAGGACTGTTCTACAGGACATGTAGTGCCTTTTTGACATTTCCAGTTTTTATATATACATGTATTATAAGACACACAAC
Organism: Leptodactylus fallax; assembly: GCA_947044405.1. Classification (NCBI taxonomy): domain Eukaryota; kingdom Metazoa; phylum Chordata; class Amphibia; order Anura; family Leptodactylidae; genus Leptodactylus; species Leptodactylus fallax. Next base: position 4,290,942 of record CAMRHE010000108.1, on the reverse strand, counting down.
TTTCTCATACGACAAACTAAAAAAGAATGTGTACGTTGGCAAATAGCTGAAGACGCTTATGTTCTGTTCAGTCATGGTTAAAAATGTTTCAAATGTCAGCATTGACCCAATGTCATTCTGATATGACATTCATTAAGTAGCCCAAGTGGAATTGTGGTCAGAAGGCATGTCCAAGTTGGAAACATTCCAGCTCAGCAAAGTGCTTTAACTGGTTCTCCACTGGGTGGCATCTGTAAAAATCATGTGAAAAACAAGTGCTTGAGCTGAATCACTGTGGGAAAAGCTCGTATTCCACCTGTTATAGTATTTTAGTTGTAACCCGTAGTCATTTAGTGCCAACTGAACAGATCCTTCTATTTTCTAGTTCTGTTTGTTTGTGCACACATGGAAATCATTGACAACACCATCAACTAGAGAAGCGGGTATAAATATAGTTTATATTAGGTGTAACAGACTTATGGCTGGAAAATGACTGTCAGCTTCCATAAGTTAGCAGATACAAACACTGTCCTACCAAAATAATGTATTTCCTGACACATCATGGTTTTTCTTAGGACATAACCATATGCTCTTCCAGAGACTTCTATGGTAATAATTGTGATTGATCCTAAAAGGAAGCCTGTCAGGTCCACAGTGCTGTGTATCGGCCTTTAAGAGGAACAGAAACATACCAGTTAAGCTATGCAAAGATAGTCATCTATATATGGATATGCAAACCAGCCTACAAGTGCATTAGAGGTAGGTCTGATTTGTCGGATTTGCTGCGATCAGAAGCTGAAAATGTCAATCGCACCTAAGGGTGGCATTGGGTAGCAGTTACAGAGGAGAGCCATAGCACTTGCTGCTGTTTGTAAGAAAATCTGGCAAACCAGTGCACTACCATGCTGATCTGTATATCCATAAAAATGTGATTGTCTCTGTTGTTTATGTTCCTATTAAAGGTCTTTACACAGTAGTTGATAGACTACTACAAAAATGTGACATGCATTTTAATTAACCCCTTCCCACCGCAGCTATTTTTTATTTTTTTATTTCAAATTTTTAATCCCTGATTTCCAAAAGCTATAACGTTTTTATTTTTCCATTCACTAAGCTATATGATAGGTTATCTTTTCTGAGACAGGTTGTACTTTATAGTGGTACAATTTCATATTCTGTATGATGTACTGGAAGTCTGTAAAAAATGCAGAATGGAGAATTAGAAATAAACTGCATTTGCGCCATTTATTTTTGAAGTTTTTTTTTTTATGGTGTTCACTGTGCATCCAACGTGACATATAACCTATTTTCTGTGGGTCAGAATGATGGCATCAATACCAAATTTTATACAGTTTTTGTTATGTTTTAACTCCTTAACAAAATTCTAAAACTTTGAAAAATAAAAAAAATTCTTGGAGTTGCCATATTATGACACCTGTAAACCTATTTATTTTTATATTTCTGTATATGGGGCTGTTTAAGTCTTTTTTTTTTTTTTTTTTTGCCGCGCTGGTTTTTTATTTATACCATGTTGGGAAATGTCTGAAGTTTTAACAGCTTTTTATTAAATTTTTGAGGGGAGTTAAAACTACAAAAAAAACAGTGGTTTCAGACATGTACATTTTTTTTTTCCCAATATGGCGTTCACCCCATGGGAAGAATATTTTTATATGTTTGTAGCTTGGGTTTTATCGGATAACTAATGTGTGTGTGCTTGTTTTTTACTACTCATTTCTTTTATAGACTGCCATGGGCAGCCTGTAATAGAAATTTAGTGAAGACAAACTTGGGGAGCTTCAATAGGTTATCGGATCATTTTGCAGAGGACGATGATGCTGTTAAACATCCAGTGATCTGATGTCTCAGTCAAAGGATAATGCCCGCTGTGTAAGGCAGCAGAGACCTGGCAACTATGATGCCCGCTCGTCTCCTGAGCAGGCCCCATCTTTAAAGTGCAGACATCTGCCATAATTGTACAGTGGATGTCAGCAAGAATTTACAAAATATTTGGCATCAGCACTTCACAGCCATGGCCATTGGGCACTTTACCATTAATTCATAATCCAGTATATAACAGTATATAATGTGGTTTAGATATTTTTGTACCTTTTTCCTTCTGGCCTTCTTTTAGTGATTGTGTATAAGTAATATATAAAGAGTCTTTAACAAAAGCAGACAGCAAAGTCTTAAAAGATATGTGCCATATGGTTGATGTGTACATGCAGCACTATATATATATATAAAACATAAAATAAAAACGTGTATACAATGAGCTGATGCACCGCTTCCCACACAAGCACATTAAGCAATGTGATACAGCTTTCAGAACTACAGTAAATGTGCTTCTAAGCTGAGTCCAAAGGCAATATTTTCCATATGTATGGTAGACTCTTGGCTGTCCAGCAGCACTGTACAGTCTCAACATTCACAGAAATATTTGGACATTTCATAGCAGAATAAATTATCTAGTTCAGTAGCAGAAATGAAAAACAACCTAAAACAGATGAGAATAGGTCCTTAACCTTTTCTTGTCAAAGTATTGTATTGATATTTATAAATACTGAATGATTAGGAAAATGTCAGTAATTGCTTTCATCCATTACAGGGTTTCAACGCGTTACGTTAAAAAGAAAAATCCAAATAAATATTTTCTTTTTTAATTTTTCACTTACACATTACTGGCATTTGTGCTCATGTTTTAAAATTATATGGTTGCCTTCTTCATGAACCTAACTGTGCTCCTTTATCTATACCTTGATAGGTAATCATACTATACATTATTATGCATTATCCTTATTTCACTCTGTATCATGTGTAATAAACAGCAAGATGTAGTGGGCGGGGGGCAATTTTTTTATGGAAGGTACTCGGATCACACTCAGTGTCATCTGAGTGCCTTCTGTGCTTCATTCATTCCTATTTGGGGGATCCATCCCATTCCGATATCATGAAGCAGTATAGGTCTGCTCTATCGGAGAATAGTATGGAAGACTTAGTTGTGTGCATGTAGCTTTATTAAGTCCATCAGTATTAACCTAGAAATTGCCCTATACATTTACAGGTAAGAGTAGTGGTAGGGAGAATGCCAATGCTATGGGCAATGCTGCCTTTCTTTTAGTTATCACAAGGCATTATGGGAAAAGGAGCTGGGAAGCTCATGCGCCCTCTGTTGGATGTAACAGATCCTCAATTTGCTTTTGACCCACTGAGTCTTGAGACAGCAAAGGGGATTTTAGCCAAGCCAATTTCACTCATCTGCATACAGCGCTGTTTCGGGATTTTTGTCCCTCAGAGCAGAGTGAATTGGCTGGCTTTGTGGGAGGCAATGAGTGGCTCAGGGAAGGGAATCTCTCTCCTTGGGGAGAGCACCAGTGAAGGTGTGTAGAGTTTTAAATTGCCTTTTGCCCTCTACTAAGCATCTACATATCACAAGGCATTATGGGAAAAGGAGCTGGAAAGCTCTTTTAGTTAAACCTAGAAAATCCATTTAACTTCCTTTATAAACAATTGGTTACTTGTTTAAAGAGAGTCTGTCACTTTGGTTGGGGTGACTAAACCACCAGCATGGGGTTTAGGGTCCCACACCTGCCAATATCAGTCACTGTCATCGCTATACTTTTGAGTTTGGTACAATGGCTCAATACACATTGGCCCAGAGCTACTGGAGACAGCAAGTAAAATTCTATTTAACTTAAAAGCAGAGTGATGGCTGGAGAAATGTTGTCAGGTTTGGGACCATAAAACCCAAAGTATAGTACTATATGTATACTTGTATACTACTATTACAATTTCACATTAGAAAGTAAAATTAAATTGTATGTAATGAATTTTCTAATTTCCAATTTCTACTGTCATTACAGTACATACCTACTTAAGATATATTTGTTTGTTGGTGTTTTTGTTGTGATAACAAACAATGTTCATACAGTACTGTGAAAAAGTGTTAGGCAGGTGTGGAAAAAATGCTGCAAAGTAAGAATACAATTTTCAAACATTTGTCAAAATTAAGAGAATTAACAAAAGAGAAATCTAAATCAAATCGAATCAATATTTGGTGTGACCTCCCTTTGGAGAAAGAGTCCTGGAAGTGATGATACGGCCCCAACAGAGCCCTGAACAATATCATTGAGGCTATCTGGAATTATATGCAGTGACAGAAGGATTTGAGCAAGCCTATACTCACAGTAGACATGTGGTTAGTTTTCCAAGATGTTTGGAACAATCTCCCTGCCGAGTTCCTTCAAAAACTCTCTGCAGGTGTACCTAGAAGAACTGATGAAAGGCAAATATTGATTTGATTGTTCAGTCACTTTCTTTTTGTTAATTGGCAAAAATAAACTATTAACACTTGTATTTTAAAAGCATTTTTCCACACCTGCCTAAAATATCTGCACTGTACTGTGTATAAATACACTAACAAAGTATCATAGTTTACATACAGATACATAGAAAGATAATGAAAACTCACAGTATTTATTTCTCAAATGTTCATTCCTCCTGAATATTTGGCCAGGATCTGACCGTTAATGGCTGTGCCAAAACAGGAATCAAAAATAGAAAGAGTTCTTGGCCAGTCTAGCAGAGAAATGTTCTTCGTGTTAAGTGGCTGAATCGATGGTTGCATAATTAGTACATACATTACACTTCTTTATAGACGCATTACACATTGAAACATTGAAACTAGCAAATAGACCCTTTTTAGAAATCTGGCTGCTGTACATAAATTGCACTGGTAACTTGCAGCAGTTCAGAATGTTCCAAAGAGAGAATAGTGACAAATAAAACTCTGTAAACTGCAACTAGGATATTCTTATTCGAAATGCTGAAACCTAAGAAGATTAAAAGGTGAAGTAGATCATTTAAAGGGGTTGTCCTAGCATAGATAATATGATTTGTATCCACTTACTGATCAGCAGAGTTCCAACCTTTGTGACCCTCTAACTAGAAATAATAGCAGCAGACTTAGGGAAAAGTACTTAGTCTCCTGTCAGCTTTGTTCATTATGTTATAGCCAGTGGCCTAACATGAGGCCACACAGAAAAAATTAGCAGAATCAATAAGAGATGAAAGGACTTTTACAATATAGCATACAGAGCTTATACAGATGTAGTAGATGCCAAATGAGTGTTCATTGTGATAACGAATGTTCATTTTGTAATTTCCACGCGTTGCGTAGCATGGCTGCTTTCCATTCAAAGTGAGTGGCAGACACACAACATAATCTGCATAAGCGAGGAATGAATGTTTGCTATTGTGATACAAACATTTCTTTGGTGGCTACTGCTTCTGTACTTATATTAACTATTATTATATATTAATTATAACTATATATTATATATTATAGATAGAGATGAGTGAATTTTTCAAGAATTCGATTCGCCAGCTTTGCCGAATTTTCCCAAACTATTTGATTCGATCTTAATTAATTTGTGGTGAATCACGTTAAAAAACAGCTATTTCCTAGCTGCAGAGAGCCTGTATGGTGGTGTAGCTGCTAAGGACACCATGCTACCTGATAGTTTACACGTTACCATAGCAACGTCGCCTAGCACAATGTATCCAGCTTCGGTGTCTTGCTAGATACCCTGCAGTAACACATCTCACAAAGGTATCAAGCTCGCTATCCCCTACAGCTCAGCCCCACAGGGCCACAGCTTGCCAAATCCACCAAACCTGGACCATAGCTTGCCATCCCCTATAGTAACACAGCCATACCTCCGGGTCCTGTCCCACTGTCCCAGTCGGCGGGAGACATGTCCCGGACGCAGATGAGTTGAATACAATGGTGAATGAAGCAGGAGCTGTCCACAGACAGCTCCCGCTTCACCAACATGCTCCCCACGTGCTCCGGACCCGGGAGCTGTAGGCGAGATGTGATGATGTCACCCTATAGACTGCAGACAGAGCAGCAGGGGAGCGAGGAGAGGTGAGTATCAGTGTTTTTTATGTTAAACTTTGGGGGCAAATTGAGGGGGAACATTAACATTAAACTGGTGGCAGATGAAGGGGGGACAGTAAACTGGGGTCACATTAAACTGGGGGCAGATGAAGGGGGAAATGAAACTGGGGGCAGATGAAGTGGGGCATTAAATTGGTGCAGATGCAGGGGGCATTAAACTGGGGCAATTGAAGGGGGACATTAAACTGGGGGAAGATGAAGGGGGACATTAAACTGGGGCAGATGAAGGGGGGACATTAAACTGGGGCAGATGAAGGGGGCATTAAACTGGGGGGAGATTGAGAGGGTCATTAAACTGGAGGAGCAGATGGAGGGTGACATTAAACTGGGGACTGCAGGATGGAGACATTAAATAATGGGGGTGACTGGACGGAGACATTGAACTGGGGGCAAGTGGAAAGGAACATTAAACTGGGCGCAACTGGAGGAGGACATTAAACCGTGGGAGTAGCTGGGAGTAGCAGTTTAATGTCACCATCCAGCTACCCCTGCAGTTTAATGTTCCCTTCCAGCTGTCCCAGTTTAATGTCCCCCTCTAGTTGCCCCCAGTTTAATGTCCCGCTCCGCTACCATTAATTTATTGTCCCCTACAACTTCCTCCACTGTTTAATGTCCCCCTCCAGCTGCCCCAGTTTAATGTCCTCTCTAGTTTCTGCCAGTTTAAACTGGGGCACAAGGAGGGACTTACTGTGGGGCAATTGGAGGGGAACATTATAATGTGGGGGCATATAATAGGATGACTGTAGGAGCATTATACTGTGTGGGGGCACATGGAAAAATGGCTGAGAATGGGTGGAGTCAATGTAGAAGTGGGTGGAGCTAAATTTGCCGCTGCACGCCATACATTGTCCCTCTTTATATCCTTTGAAAGCTGGGAGGTATGCACAACTCTAAATCCCCACCCTCACACTACCCCAAAGTTCACCATGCATCCCAAAACTCCCCCCCCACAGTTCACCGTGCACCCCACAGTCCACCGTGCACCCCACATCTCTCCTCCCCACACTACACCCTGCACCCCACATTTCCCCCACCCCCCAGTACACCACGCACCTCACATCTCTCCATGTTCCTCCACTGCACGGGATACAACGTTTCATCATGTGTACGGACCTTCTTACAAGCAGATACACCTTCCCAGTCACATGACTAGACCATGTCATGTGACCGTCTGACGTCAGAAGGTACCGAGTATAGTATTTAGTCTTTACCACAATGCCATGTGTGCAGCCAATCAGCGGTGGCAGGCTGCTGATTGGCTGCACACATGGCATTGTGGGCGATCCCGCATTCTCAGAGTTCCTTGACCCATGTCTTAACATGTGCAGCAAGGCATTGTAGGAAATAATGCGATTCGTTACCACGAAGCGTGAGGAAATCCAGATTCGATGCGAATCGAATATTTCCTGAAATTCGGATCGAATTCCACTTCATCAGCTTCGATTCGCTCATCTCTAATTATAGAATTATATTAATTTTAACTTTATATTATATACTAACTATAATTATGTTCACATCTATTCATTTTGGTCCATTCCTTTCATTGGTTTCAGCCTATGCAATGGATACTGTGATGAATTGTATAATGTTATAATATTGTTATAGTTATGAATATGGTCTAGTTATGTTTTTCGTTCAGCAAGTATGTGGTAAGTCTGAAGGCCCTGTGTACAGTAGTTCTAATTTGTATGATAATTTCAAATTCGTTTAGACAGGCAGCTGATCAGTTGAACAGAATGTGAATTCAGTACAGACAGCCACAAATTAGCAAGTCATTGTGTGTGGATTGTAGCAGACATCCTGAGTCCTGGTCAGTCTGAGAGCATGGCTGTATATCAAACAAAGGAAAATTGTGACATTAACTAACCAGTTAAGTGATGTCAACAATCTGCATGTGGAAGATTGGGGAATCTGGGGAATGAAGTATACTTCAATCTGCAGGTTTGGTATGTCTGGACTTGTAAAAGCATTTGGCATCTCTTACCAGGCATATCATGCCTATAAATTCTACTCCCCTGAGAGTTATGGTATATTCTCAAAAATATGTCCTAACTATCTGGGTTTACCATATGTCATTAGGCCACCCAGTCACAGATGGGAGGTTCCAAGAAGTAGGCAGGGCAGGGGATCTTTGAAAAAAGGATGAGGTACAGGAATTAAGGGTCAGATTCTTTACAGCCACAGTCTAGCATGAAGTCTGTCCATTTCCACCACCAGATTTACAAAAAGGTGTGTTCTTTGTTAATCCCTTTTTATTTTACATTGTTTGCATGTATATGATTTTTGGAATACGGGTGAATTTTCCTAGGAGTGGGAAACTTGCCAAAACGACACAGAGAACACAGCAATAACTCAGCAAGTCACAAAACATCCCAGAACAACATCCGCAGAGAACTTCTGGTTTCTTTACTCTCACCTAAGATCTGTGTTTATGACCCCACAGCAAGAATAAACTTGGACAGAAATGGGATTCAGCGGCGAGGAGCAAGGAAGAAACCATGCATATTGTGGGTTTCCTCCATTCCCCCCAACTCCATAAATACAGACTAATAGGTTTATTGGCCATGTAGATATGTCTGAGAAAGAGCTTGCGAGCCCTACTCGGGACAGAAAGTGATGTTAGCAATAACATATATGTATGGCTTTACAGAAAATGTTAGCGCCATAAAATATTGTATAAGACCTGGACTTAAAGGCGTAAAAAACGGTGAATTTGAGTGCATACAACTGCACTCATCTACCATATCAGGGAATACTAGAGCATTTCTAAAATAATGAACTAAAGAACCATGAGAATGTCATGTATCCATCAATGGTAGCAAAGAATAAACTGTTACTGTAAGTTCACCACTGCCAGAAAGGAAATATGTCACCAGAAATTGACCTATTGACCAACATTCTAGGTTAAATATATTTTTTAATAATTGTTGATTTTCTTAAATTTTCCATGTCCCTATCTATAATTTGAAAACAGTACTAAACCCTGCAATGTAAATCTTGTGAGTCTGAGAAAGAGCTTGTGAGACCCACTAGGGACACACAGCAATGTCAGTGAGGACAATTTGTATAGCACTGCAGAATATGTTAGCAGTATACAGCATAGGACATGGTAGAGAGTCCTCTATGATCTCAAACCCTTTAAAACAATATTCTATAGCAGCTCTATAAGTCATCGGTGCTAATAGGTCCCTTTCAAGTATGTTATAGTACTGATTTTATCAGTGTGGGGAGCACTGCTTTCCACAGGGTGCAATCTTTTTAGGAATTGACGTTGAAACCAGATGCTCAGTATCCAGATTGTAAACATGTTCCTCTGTCTGCAACTAATTATAAATGTTATATATTTTATTACTTCTAGTTCTATATAAATGTGTAGTTTACATAACGTATTGCTTTCTATGAGAACTCCCCTGCATACTCTGTACTTAATATAACTGCATAATAATTATAATTATAAGAAAATCAACTTAACAAATATTATGCTGGGGTTCATCCAACATGATGCTCAGCATATTTGTAGTCAAGGAATTAGACAGGAAATCTCAGCCCTGGGGCCCATATGGAGAGGCAACATTTTCCCTGAACACAAATAGTGTTTTTCCTGTGAAAAGTGTCATAAAATATTCTCTGAAAAACATATTTGTCATTCTCTTTTGACATTTGAGGACTGTCCAGAACTGATTGATTTTTTTTTTCTGTGTGTAAATATGTGTCTCTTCTCTCCTGGGTCAGTGTGAGGCTCATCTTCAGAAAATGCACACAGACTGTGACCGAACTTTCTCTGGTGTGTCCTGAGATGGCCTCTTGTAGTGTACCTCCTGACAAAATATTATCTAATGAAATATGCTAGCAAAGATCAAGTTTACATTCTAGTTAAAGTATTTCAAATGTTCCCAAGGGACTGAAGACTGTTTTTGATGAAAATAATAGATATAGATAGTTCATGAAGTGTCTCTGAATAGAAGATGAGAACATCAAATGATTAGTTAGTACACATGAGATTATTAAACCCTCCATAAACATGTGAGGCCTCGTTCGTGAAAGCTGGGATGGTGGAGGAGTTCCTCGGAACAGTCTGTCAGAGATTGTTGTTCTACACTGACTAGCCTAAGCTCCAAACTATATTTGTTTGATGTACTTTGTTGTTTGCTTGCAAAAAAACATTACTGTTAATACTAGATTGTCTTGTTCTTTTAGAGACAGTTTTTAGGATGGGGTTATCTATGTGCTGGTAGCTAAGCCACTGTGATGCACAGTAACAGTAGATTATATTGTTTTAGACACCGCATACTGCAAAAAAACCCTCTCTATGCAATGATATGGCTTTTATGAGTGGCTTTTCTACTTTACATTGCCAAGGTTGCAAACAGCAAGGAACTTGATCCATCTCATTCAGGTGTGCTGCTGCAATTTTGTGAGGGTTTGTTTTTTTTAATGTATTTTTTCAGACAGAAATTCAGATACATGTCCCCCCATGTGTCCTTAGTCTACAGCTGCACCCCAGTGGTAAAATCTTTTTTTCATAAATTGGTATAATTGATTTTCATGAGTGTGTTTGTATGTTCAGTTTTTCAGATGGAGTTATTGATGTCAGAACCTAGAGTGGATAGAAAAAAAATGAGAAAACGTAAAACCCGAACTCTATACTTTCTGTTCTTTTATGATCCACACCTTGTTTTGGCTTCAAAAACTGCATCATAAAGCTTGAACATTTAAACATTGAGGGCTTATTCACACAACTGCTTTCAGCAGACTTGTGATGTCAGTTTAACCCCTTCCCGACATCCACTGTAATAGTAAGGCGGATGGGGGGGGGGGGGGGGGGGCATCCCCCCCCCGCCCCCCCACAATATAGGTCGGGTATTTAAATATGGCGGGGAATATATATGCCCGGGAGCTAAGCAGCCGCCATAGCCGCCAGGTTTCTGCTGTATTATACAGCAGAGACTCAGCGCTAATGCCCGCAATCAGTGCCCACACTGATTGCGGGCATTACCCCCCCTCTGGGCACCTCAGTCAGCTTTGACCCCTCTGGGTGCCGACATTTCGCCAGGGGATCAGCCTGTCTTTAGCTACTTTCTATTGCAGGCTGCTCTATGCAGCCTGCAATAGAAGCACCGGTAATTTGCAATGCATTAGCATTGTAATGCATTGCATAAGTGATCAGACCCCCTGGGGTTCAAGACACCTAGGGGGTCTAATAAATGCAAAAAAAAAAAAAAAAAAAAAAGAAGTAAAAAAATAAATAAATAAAAAAATATAAAAAGATATTAAAAGTTCAAATCACCCCCCCTTTCCCGAGAACACATATAAAAGTAGTTAAATACTGTGAAACACATACACATGAGGTATCCCTGTGTCTGAAAATGCCTGGTCTACAAATCTATAAAAATATTTTTTGGGGTATGGTAAACACCGTAGTGGGAAAAAAGTGACAAACCTCTGTTTTTTCACTGTTTCTCCTCTGATAAAAATTTGAATAAAAATTGATCAAAGCAATAAACATTCCCCAAAATGGTATAACTAAAAAGTACAGTCATGGCCAAAAGTTTTGAGAATGACACAAATATTATATTTTCACATGATCTGCTGCCCTCTGGTTTTTATGTGTGTTTGTCAGATGTTTTTATCACATACAGAAATATAATTGCATTCATATTATGAGTAACAGAAGCTTATATTGACAGTTAGAATGAGTTAATGCAGCAAGTCAATATTTGCAGTGTTGACCCTTCTTCTTCAGGACCTCTGCAATTCTCCCTGGCATGCTCTCAATCAACTTCTGGACCAAATCCTGACTGATAGCAGTCCATTCTTGCAGAATCAATGCTTTAATTTTGTCTGAATTTGTTGGTTTTTGTTTGTCCACCCGTCTCTTGATGATTGACCACAAGTTCTCAATGGGATTAAGATCTGGGGAGTTTCCAGGCCATGGACCCAAAATCTCTATGTTTTGTTCCCTGAGCCATTTAGTTATCACCTTTGCTTTATGGCAAGGTGCTCCATCATGCTGGAAAAGGCATTGTTGAGCGCCAAACTGCTCTTGGACGGTTGGGAGAAGTTGCTCTTGGAGGACATTCTGGTACCATTCTTTATTCATGGCTGTGTTTTTAGGCAAGACTGTGAGAGAGCCGATTCCCTTGGCTGAGAAGCAACCCCACACATGAATGGTTTCAGGATGCTTTACAGTTGGCATGAGACAAGACTGGTGGTAGCGCTCACCTCTTCTTCTCCGAATAAGCTGTTTTCCAGATGTTCCAAACAATCGAAAAGGGGATTCATCAGAGAAAATGACTTTACCCCAGTCCTCAGCAGTCCACTCCCTGTACCTTTTGCAGAATATCAGTCTGTCCCTGATGTTTTTTCTGGAGAGAAGTGGCTTCTTTGCTGCCCTCCTTGAGACCAGGCCTTGCTCCAAGAGTCTCCGCCTCACAGTGCGTGCAGATGCACTCACACCTGCCTGCTGCCATTCCTCAGCAAGCTCTGCACTGCTGGTAGCCCGATCCCGCAGCTGAAACACTTTTAAGAGACGGTCCTGCCGCTTGCTGGTCTTTCTTGGGCGCCCTGGAGCCTTTTTGGCACCAATGGAACCTCTCTCCTTGAAGTTCTTGATGATGCGATAGATTGTTGACTGAGGTGCAATCTTTCTAGCTGCAATACTCTTCCCAGTTAGGCCATTTTTGTGCAGTGCAATGATGACTGCACGTGTTTCTTTAGAGATAAGCATGGTTAACAGAAGAGAAACAATGATGGCAAGCACCAGCCTCCTTTTAAAGTGTCCAGTGGTGTCATTCTTACTTAATCATGACAGATTGATCTCCAGCCCTGTCCTCATCAACACCCACACCTGTGTTAATGGAGCAATCACTGAAACGATGTTAGGTGGTCCTTTTAAGGCAGGGCTGCAATGATGTTGAAATGTGTTTTGGGGGATAAAGTTCATTTTCTAGGCAAATATTGACTTTGCAAGTAATTGCTGTTAAGCTGATCACTCTTTATAACATTCTGGAGTATATGCAAATTGCCATTAGAAAAACTGAAGCAGTAGACTTTGTAAAAATTTATATTTGTATCATTCTCAAAACTTTTGGCCATGACTGTACACCTGGCCCTGCAAAAAAGATGCCCTATGCGTCTTTTGGCAACTTTTAGAAAAATATTTTTTTGGCACAGTTTTAGATTAAGGAGTTAAAATGTAAATAAAACCATATAAATTTGGTATCCCCAGAATCGTACCAAAACATAGAATACAGGTGACATGTCATTTTGGCTGCAGAGTGAACACCGTAAAAACTAAACCCATAAGAAAGTCACACAAATGTACTTTTTCTTCAAATCCACCCCATTCTGAATCTTTTTCCAGCTTCCCAGTACATTGTACAGAATAATAAATGGTAACATCATGAAGAAAAATTTGTCCCATAAACATTAAGCCCTCATTTGGCTCTGAGAACAGAAAAGTAAAAAAGTTATGGGGTTTGGAAGGGGTGGAGTCAAAATCGAAAATTGAAAAATTCCTCCAGCAGGAAGGGGTTAAGGCTAAGACTCCACGTAGCATCCTGAAGCAAAAAAGCACTGCAAGAAAAACCATGGTGGCAACACATTGCGGTTCTTCCCACAATGCTCTGCACATAAATTTCACAGAGTTTTCCTCAGCAGACTTTATGCTTCAATTATACCAATATGGAAACTCCCGGCGTTTCCGTAGGTATAATTGACATACTGTGATTTCCAAAACCACAACGGTTTTGGAAATTGCAACTTGACTGCTGTGCGTATTTTACTGTAAAGTGGGAATGGGATTTTAATGAGTGCATGCAGACATGCTCTATTTTGGTCAGTTTTGTGAACCACAGTGCTTCATTCTAGGCTATGGGTACCTGAAAATCACAAACAGCACACCGGTGCCATCCCTGTGCAGTCCTTTTTTCATGAACCCAGAGATATCGTTAAGTATAGTAAAATATATAAACAAATTGAATTGTTTTTGACATATGTTAAAAAAAAGTATCAACTGTGGACAGAACATGATCTGAAAAAGAAGCATGTGCGGTCCATGAATGCACAAACATCACACCTCCACAGTAAGCCCTAAGGCTAAGACCCCAAATAGCGAGCCACAGCGAAAAAGCGCTGGGGAAAAGACCGCAGTGGAAATGCATTGCTTATTTTTCCGCATTGCTTTTCACAAAAAGTGACTTTCTGTCCCTATTATACCTAGTAGTATAATGTTGTACCGTGTTAGTCATAGAAAGTAGTGGATGAGTGAAGAAATCAGGAGATACCTTTTAGAGGCTAACTGAGTATATTTGAATGTAAGCTTTCGAGAGTACTAGCTCTCTTCTTCAGACATGGTGTAATACCAGAAACTTTTTATACACAGAAGACATGGATCTTCAAAGGATCTTGGAATAACAAAATGCAATATCAGTAGAGAAGTTAGTTACAACAGGTCAGGAAATAAAAAGTCTGGAAAACTTGTGGGGCTCTGCGGATATTTTTCTGCAATGTGTGGATGGGATTAACCAGAATCCCATCCACTTTGCAGGTACTGTAAAATGTAGCGGCACAGCATTTTCGCTACGTGGGACCCCGGCCTAAGGATATATTCACGTGCAGCAGATTTGTTTCTCCATCTAAAAGATCTATGAGGCTGAGGCCAGACACTGTGGGAAAGTAACGTTTTTTGATGTTGTGAAAACACAGCAGGAAAAAAACGCTGCATTTTAAAAAGTGAATGAGATTTTTGCAAATCTCATCACTACACTGCAGAAAAAGGTAATAAATCCTGCATTACATCACCTCATTTTCAGAAACAAGATAGACAAGATGACAGTAAGAGATAAAAAATGCTGATACATCCTCTTTAAGCTTCTCTTCTCAGAGACTTCTTTTTGCTGTTTGCATTACTCAAGATATATGTCGAAGGAGGTGAAATTGTGAAACTTGTATTATAATGATCTTGTGGTGGAAAGGTAAAGGCCTTTTACACAGGTCACTGATACAAAAAGCTGTACTATGCTAACAACATAGAATTTGTTTTCACTTTAATATTTGGGAACCTTCTTTAGGGACCACCCTTTACAAAGTAATGGCTGAATTGGTCAGTCCGCCTACTCTGGTCTGGTCATGTGTTTTAAGTGAATTGCTTCAATGTAAGGCTAGATTATCATCTGCATCTAAGGCTCCATTCAGAGTCTCCATCATAGATTCTTTATGGTGTAGGCTGCACTCCTTGGAAGGTGTGAAGATAGGGTCCCACCCCTTACATCCAATTAAAATAATGGATCTCACACTTCAGAGGATGTTCATGAGAATAATTTGTGTTTATTTATTTAACACACGTGTTTGGACAAGTAGAGCAGTATATAAAGGTAAAGGGCAGAGGTGAACCCAATCTTATGTAGCTTCTCCAGTGTTGTTGGCTTGAATAAGCTTTTTTAGGTATTTCTAGGTTTTTTTTTACCAGAGAGCCCCTTGAACTCTACTTTAAATTTAATACATTTTGTACCTTGATAATCATAATCTGAATAAGATGTGATAATACTCTTGATATCCACCAATACAAAGTTCCACAATTGGATTTAGTTATACATCTGCCGTAGGTCTCCTGGTGGAGTTCCTTGCTAGCATCCACTTATAAATAGTTATGTATTTTACTTGAATAATGTATGTGACTATGGAACAGAAATGCAAACAGTACATTCTGTCTAGGTCATGTAGGGAGAAACAAGAAATATTTTACTGCTGGGAGTACTTATGGTCTGACAAGTGAATGATGTTTAACAAATGGTCCATATAAAGTTTCTCATTACATAATATTGTTTTACTTCCCAGTGGTGTTTAGTCATTTTGCATGAGTATGAAGCATACATAAAACCAGGGCTACATAGCTACATGGTGATTTTGGTATTGACTGAGACTTGTAGTTGTAAAATCATCCAGCAGTGTTTAATTTTTCTGCAGCTAGAAGTCATTGGCGCAGCAGTGTCACTCCATTTACTAACAATAATGATGGAGTCGCAGGGCAACACATCAATAGTCACAGCCAAAATCGCCATCTAGCTCAGCCCTAACAGTGTGCATACAGAGGAGAGGAAGGTAATTCTTTCTGCCACATCTTTGACCCACTGAAATGCTTTGTATGTAAAAGGCTAAGAATGTATAATACTGACATTAAAGGGATTGTGCAGTGAAGGACACTTATACCCTATCCATAGGACATGGAATAAGTGTCCGATCGCTGGCGGTCCAAAATCTCCAGCAGTGACCACAGCTCCATTCACAAGGAGGCTTTAGGGGGACTTTCTGTCCCCTATTCTCTTGATCTCTTGGGCCCCCAGCAATTGGACAATTATCTACTGTCCTGTGGATAGGAGATAAGTGTCCTTAAAGACACAACCACTTTAAGTCAATATAAGCAGTCATCACAGGTAGGGTAGGCCATTGTGGAAATTACTAGATGTAAAGAAACCAGTATCCTTATTGACAATTTATTCTTCAAAATTGTTAACAGACTACTAGTTTTGTATTTAGTGTAGCCAGGATTCTAAACCATAAATATTCTGCTATCCCTAAAATCCAATTTGCATCAAAATTCCATTATTTCATACAGTACAAATTGCCAACATTTAGTTAAATTAATTCATTTCTTCTGGTCTTTTACTTAGAAGATATTTGTGCTTTTTATATGAAACAGATTCTTATTAGTAGGTGAGGGATTGTTACATTATCCTGAACACACAACACTTTGCCCAACGTTTCCTAGCATGTCTGTTTTTGAAGAAAAACACAGATTTGAATCATAAAGGGTGAAAAGTTATTGGTGACAGATGTTACTTCTCCTCTTTAGGGTGCATTTACATGTTCAGGTTTTTGCATACAGTTTTTGAAGCCAAAACCAGGATTGGATTGAAAAAAAAAAAAAGGAGTACTAGCACCTGTATTATATTTTCTTTCCTATTATGATCCATACCTGGTTTTGCTTCAAAAACTGCATGCAAAAACCTGAACATATAAATGCACCCTTACTCAATCAAACCTTAAAGGGGTATTCAGGTTGTTTTATTTTTATTTTTTAAAGTATTTGTCTCTAGAATTTAAAATCACACAATCTTCTAATATACACATCTTTAAAATTCTGCTCTCATACTATACATCAGTGCAGACCCTTCTGCCCAGTAAAATGGTCTAAACCATAGATCAGTCCTATGTAATTCATCAATGGGACAGAATAGGACTAAACATGGTGTCCGTCATGTGACACATCATGTGACCTTGGCATTCAGTAAACAAGTACAGTTTGTAGGAATTTATGACCTGAAATGTTTTGTGTTCTAGAAGAACAGGACAGCCATCTGGCTATAGCTGGAGGGTAGAGGTGGCTGCCTTCTGATCCATCTATAAACAAAGCCAAGGTATCTGCGGTCAGCAGGGAGTGCTCGTGGTCACATGATCAATCTTGCGAGATCACGGGTGCTACTTCAGAAATTTGACAGGAGGTGTGATTACCATCCAGTTTCTCCATAGCGAAGAAGTAAATGTCAGGAAATAAGATGCATCACCATGACAGTAAAAGTCTCATGAAGACTTTAATGAACAAGAAAATAACCAAGTGAAGGGCTACTTCACTTGAAGAGCTGAAAAGAACATAATGAAGCATCCACTGACGACCCTTTAACGAAACCTCTAGATTCTACTTCTTAGATTTGGCATGAGACTGAGGTGTTAACTTCTGGCTCTTGCAGGACCTGAAGGCACAAGAAGTCAGCTATAACTGACCTATACTACTACTAGTAGGCTACCTCCAGGAGAATTGCAGAGTGGGTTGCTGTAACTAGGTAGCTGTCCAATTCCCATAGAACAGTTTTCAGGTCATAGATTCCTGCAAACTGCTTTGACTTTCAGGGAGGTAGCCACCTAGCTCCAGCTAGTGGGTAGAAAGGCATACATCTGGTAATAGCACATAATAATTCTAGGAGTTCAGTCTCTGATGGGCACCTATAGAACTTTAAAAGGTTTTCTCTCTGAGGACCATCCAGCTGCTTTAAGCATAAGTGAAAGGGGTATTTCTTTGGCAGCAGCACAAAAAATGCACCACTTCTTATGGTGTGCTTGAAAGTTACCCGTGTCAATACCTTTATAGTATTTGCTGAGGTCCTCCCAGTAAGGACATCTTGCTGAGATAAACATGTTTGATACCTGTTATCTATGAAGACTGGGTAAGTCAAGGTACTCTTTTAAGGCACTAACAAGACATAGAGGATGACCAACAGAATCCCTAAAAGGTCTCCTCAAATTGGGCAGTTTTTGTCATTTCTTTAAAGACAACCTTTCACCACCTCCACCAATTCAAGTTATTAGTTAGCTGTATGTGTTTGATGGACACTCCCAGAGGGTCGAACCTTTTTTATTTATTTGCTATATAAAGGCAGACTGTTTGTATATATTTATGTGTGTTACCCACTATACACTTGAAAAAGGGGCATTGGTGCCCTGAAACATGTTAATAAAGAAAGCCATTCACAACATTTGGGCAAGCTCTGATCCATTTTTTTTCTTCTGTTTGCAACCGGTCATCCTTTGATAAGCACTGAGTGGTAACAGGCCAACAGGGAAATCAGCCTCTGTAACAGCAACTTTGCTGCTCTCATTTCCAGCAAATTTATATGAAGTCTAGATACTGCAATCGACCATCTTCCCCTTACTGAAGAACTCTGGGAAAAAGCTCTACAACTCTTCAGTGATGTGTAGTGTAGTAACACTGCTCCATCTCAATCCTTGGTGAGTAAGGCTGCATCTGGTGATGGAGCAATCCTGAAGACTGGTTGTGTATTGACTAGCTGCCCAATCAGGCTTTCTAGCTCCTTGAGGGAAACCCCTCTCCTGAGTAGGACCTTGGCAATGTGAGTGATCACTTTTTTTCCCACTTCTCTTCAGGATGCATATTGTGAAGGTTGTTGTATCTAGAGAAAACCCTAGGAGCATGAGAGATCTCGTGGGGAGAAGAACTGACCTTCCTTCATTTACCACAAACCTAGTAATCCATAATAGTTGAAGAATCTGGTCTCTCTAACAATCTAGTAATTTTTTGTCTGAATGAAACACATCGGATGTCATTCATATAAACTATGCAGGTTATCCCTGATGACCTTTTGTGTGTAATTAACACCTTCATCACAGTTATAGGGTGTATGGGGCTCTCTCTCTCTAAGACCTAGTTTAAACATGCTGGTGTCACATAATGTGGTGCCTTCTTTTGAAAACTATAACTCCTTAAAGACACTGCTTTATCACATTTAGGACCCAACAGTCCTTAGTGGGAGAAGGTCTCTGTTTCTCATCTGACTTTTTTGCAGAGGAGGACTTGGATCCTGTGCTTGAAATTGCTCTAGAGAAAGGTCTTCTGGAAATTCCCTGGAAGTTCTGGCCCAGTCCGTGGAACTTGTGGGGGTGACCCTTAGTACAAAAGGGCTTCTTCGTTTTTTTCATCTCAGTCCTATATTTGGGGTTCTCATGAAATTTTGAAACTGAATCAGCCATCCCTGCCACAGCAAGCAAGCGAGCTCTGCAGATGTTTTTGACATTAAATATCTGGCCAATCATTAAAGATGCTCTGCTATCTACCTTAAGCAGTGCAAGCTTACAAGACAATAATCCTTTTGCACTTTAGGATAAAGAAGAGGAGCTGGAGAGAAGAACTGAGTGTGTCTATTTACAAAGAAAGAATAATATAACATTTTAGTTATATAGTCACATAGTGTATGTGTTCTGTTCCTTAGTATACTGCTATTTACATAATTCTCCTACATAATTGACTGCATGCCAGGAGTCACATGACATGCGTGACGCCATATTTAGTCTTATCCAGTTCTAAGGATGTATTTCACAGGACTAATAATGAAGCATATACTTTTTTTTCTTTAGAGACAGACTACTGCACTGACAAAATAAAGATGTGTGAAAAAAATAATACATGTATATTAGAAAAGGGTATGATAACTTGCTCTCTACACAAATAAATAAAAAGGATTGTGCCATTATGGACACTTATAAGTGTCATATCGCTGGGGGACCGACTGCCTGGGGTCCCCCATTGGTCAGGACAGGGGACTGAAAATCTCCCTAAAGCGTCCTTGTGAATGGAGCACCAGTGCACTTGCGGGACCAGTGCATCATTCACTGCTATGGGGCTGCTAAGGCTGTAATCTCTGGCAGCGCCCACGGCCCCATAGAAGTGAATGGAGCACCGGTCATATCCAATGCATAGCACTATTTGGCGTTTTTTGGCAGCAGAGAGATCCTTTTTCTTTCCCATATTGCTTGAAACCTGTGGCCTGCTTAATAATGTGTAAAATCCATCTTCAATTGAGGCCACACATTGCGGAAATGCAACTTTTTTTTGTTACAGATTTTAAAGCATTTTTATGAGCCAAAGCCAAGACTTCTACCTTCTGCTCAATCCACTCCTGGGTTTGGCTAAAAAAAAAAAAAAATGCAGCGAATTTCCTACAAAAAAAGCTGCGTTTACGTAACGTGAGGCCTCAGCCATAAGTAGGTTTGCTTTAATTGGGCTCACCTGGCAAACTAATTTTATATCAGGTGTATGAGATTGATTTCAGGGATCCAAAGAGCCCTGAGACATAATACAAACAAAAAATTAAATCCTCATGACACTTGAATTAAATTTACATAATAATTTGGAATGCGGTGTATTCTGTTACCCATGACCTCTCAGATGTGCTAGAATTATTATTTCTTAATAATTCTGGATAATATCCAGTTTTCCTACACCACAATAGAAACCAGAGTTCATTGTATTCTGATTTCAATTTGGTTACCATAATGGTTGTAGGTGAGTATAAGTTTTTTCATTGTTCATGTTCTTTTTTTATTCTTTTTTTTTTTAAATAAAATCATCAAAAAGAGTTGTGTGGGGGAGGTTCTATTTAAAAAATAAATAAATAAAAAATAAATAAATATATATATATATATATATATATTTACACAATTTTTACCTGGCCACCCACCACCACCAAGGGTGCTGGGGAGAATTGGGTATGATCCAGTGCCGTGACTATCTAGTGATAAACTTAATTTGTGATTTTAATGCTTTAAAATACATACAAGGAATAGTTATAGGCAAATCGAAAATGAAGGATTTTTGGAAAGATTTGCATTTTTTTTTCAAAGCTGATGATCATGGGTCCCACACCTCAATCCCTGGTGATCAGCTGTTATTACACTATGGCTGTGCGTACACTTTCCAATTTATAAAATGTAAGACACACCATATAATACAGTCGTTTCCAACATCTTTGTTATGGGGAACCTCTGATATTTTGTTTTCTACTGGAAAACCCATACAACCACTTTAAAGTGGCACTGTAAAATAACAGGTCTTCTGGGAATTCTCTAACCAGGTTCCTATGAACCTCAGTGTTCCACTGCTTGGGAATACATGGAGAGGTGTGGTCCACCACAGTGGATCCAGTAGCTTTCTCTGCTTTGGCCCATAGAGGGTGGGGTCCCAAGCGTGGGACCTACTTCTCTGATGTCCATATACTCTGATATCCATGCAGCCTTTTTATGAGCATTTTTGTGGAGATTGCAGCTCAGATTGTATGAAAGTGAAACATGTTAGGCTACTTTCACACTAACGTCCGCTTCTGTTTTTCTGCTTCATTATAGAAGCATAGTAATGTAAGCAATGGATATTTAAAATGACTAATGACAACAGAGCCCAAAAGATCTATTAAGCGGTCCATTGGGTTTCTGTTCTGACAACTGCCATTATGCTAAATGGAAAAAGTTCATCAAGCAGGATCTTTTCAACTGCAATTTTTTACAGCTCCTGAGATGGATGCTTTTACTGGAGCATCTGCACAGATGTGAACATAGCCATAAAGATGTTGTGTTTTTAGTAAAATAATATGTAATATATACTGTAATTTTCTATTACAGGCTACTATTGTAATATATATTTGTTGAAATGCTTTATACTGTAGACAGGTCTCAAATTTGGTGGTAACTGTTCCCTGAAATAGCTATGCAGCATTCCAGTTGAAATGTGTGTCATATTTATGAGTCATGATAATTGGAATATGGATGATAACCAAGTGGGCTCTTTTGGACCTTACATGAACAGCTGCTCCAAAGGTTTGTTTAGTGGATAAATGTTACAAGCTACAGTAACTAGGATAGTCATTTAGATAATATGTTTTTGCTTAATTGCTCATAAATAATGGTACATTGTTATGTGATAAGCAATAGGACAAGAGGTCAAATCATGAAAACTAAAAAGGTTATTAAAATGTTCACGCTAGCCATTTATGACTAATAGTGAAGATTATCGAAATAAATCTTGTACTTGTCATAAAATTAATCCCTGATATAAACCCTGCATAAAAAAGTATAGCAAAGACTACACAGATATTATTTGGTTTGTCGTGTCATTACATTTCCATCATTGCCTTCATTACATCAGTCAAGTCTAAGACAGCCAAATTAGAAAATTATGTCACTTAAGCCCCCTACATATCAAACTGAAATACAGAACAATATAAATGGCCTATAAAAGCCTATAAATAGTTATGATAATATTTCATATCTAGTTTTAAAAATGCTAGGCTTTAAAAGGAACAAGCATTTTCTTATCAAAGAGAGACTATTGTCATTAATATTTCTTACTAATCTCCAACAAAATCATCTGTGCATAGTCATCACAAGACTTCTACTGTCAACCAAGAGCTAGAAAAGAAACCTAGATGGTGCCCATAGTGAAATACATTAGAGTACCCCAATACTAAGGTTGTGTAATAGACTCAACACTATTAAAGGCTTTAAAATAATTTGTAAATCTACTACTGCTGTTTCTCTAAATTTCACATTTAGTCGGTGTATTAGGTAAATAGCACTTTACAGACAGAAAGGTTGAGAGATTTTAGTAAGTGCTGTTCACAGAAGTAGAAGATAACCCAATATACTGTTTTAAACAATGATGGCAGATGATGATCATATCTGTCCCGCATAGAAACACATTTTACGTTCTCCAATAAACTGTTGTTTGAAATATACATCTCATTCTTTTATATACCATCTCTTATTGCTTGTTATGTATCATCATATTCTATAATTTATCGTAAGGTCAGATTTTTAGCTTATATACAGTGGGGAAAAAAAGTATTTAGTCAGCCACCAATTGTGCAAGTTCTCCCACTTAAAAAGATGAGAGAGGCCTGTAATTGTCATCATAGGTAGACCTCAACTATGAGAGACAAAATGAGAAAACATATCTAGAAAATCACATTGTCTGATTTTTAAAGAATTTATTTGCAAATTATGGTGGAAAATAAGTATTTGGTCAATAACAAAAGTTCATCTCCATACTTTGTTATATATCCTTTGTTGGCAATGACAGAGGTCAAACGTTTTCTGTAAGTCTTCACAAGGTTGGCACACACTGTTGCTGGTATGTTGGCCCATTCCTCCATGCAGATCTCCTCTAGAGCAGTGATGTTTTGGGGCTGTCGCTGGGCAACACGAACTTTCAACTCCCTCCAAAGGTTTTCTATGGGGTTGAGATCTGGAGACTGGCTAGGCCACTCCAGGACCTTCAAATGCTTCTTACGAAGACACTCCTTCGTTGCCCTGGCGGTGTGCTTGGGATCATTGTCATGCTGAAAGACCCAGCCACGTTTCATCTTCAATGCCCTTGCTGATAGAAGGAGATTTGCGCTCAAAATCTCACGATACATGGCCCCATTCATTCTTTCATGTACACGGATCAGTCGTCCTGGTCTCTTTGCAGAGAAACAGCCCCAAAGCATGATGTTGCCACCCCCATGCTTCACAGTAGATATGGTGTTCTTTGGATGTAACTCAGCATTCACTCTCCTCCAAACGCGACGAGTTGTGTTTCTACCAAACAGTTCTACTTTGGTTTCATCTGACCATATGACATTCTCCCAATACTCTTCTGGAACATCCAAATGCTCTCTAGCAAACTTCAGACGGGCCCGGATATGTACTAGCTTAAGCAGGAGGACACGTCTGGCACTGCAGGATCTGAGTCCCTGGCAGCGTAGTGTGTTACTGACGGTAGTCTTTGTTATGTTAGCTCCAGCTTTCTGCAGGTCATTCACTAGGTCCCCCCGTGTGGTTCTGGGATTTTTGCTCACCATTTTTGTGATCATTTTGACCCCACAGGATGAGATCTTGCATGGAGCCCCTGATCGAGGGAGATTATCAGTGGTCTTGTATGTCTTCTATTTTCTAATTATTGCTCTCACAGTTGATTTCTTCACACCAAGCTGCTTGCCTATTGTAGATTCAGTCTTCCCAGCCTTGTGCAACAGGTGCCATTACTACAGGTAATGAGTGGAGGACAGAGGAGCCTCTTAAAAAAAGAAGTTAAAGGTTTGTGAGAGCCAGAAATCTTGCTTGTTTGTAGGTGACCAAATACTTATTTTCCACTATAAAGTGCAAATAAATTCTTTAAAAAATCAGACAATGTGATTTTCTAGATATGTTTTCTCATTTTGTCTCTCATAGTTGAGGTCTACCTATGATGACAATTACAGGCCTCTCTCATCTTTTTAAGTGGGAGAACTTGCACAATTGGTGGCTGACTAAATACTTTTTTTCCCCACTGTATATGATCGGTCTTCTAATCAACTATGCAATGAAATCACAGATGTGTCCAGCATTGACACAGCTTGAATTTGGATTTCAATTCCCATGAAACCAAGTAAACATAATATTGTGATAAACCTTAATACAATAAAAACACTAAGTGGCCATATGAAGACACATATAGCATATTATTTTATGACAAAATATCAAGAAACAATATTGTTGTAAAAAGCTGTCCATCTCCTGATACACTAGTACTTTTATTCTGTTGAATATTATTGACTATTATGTCTGCTATGTCGTTTGATTTAACTTAATAAAATTGAACTAGTCGTCTAAAAATGAAGAATGTTTTGTACAAATAAATTAGAAAGCATTTGTTTATGTCCAATGACTGGAAAGTGGCCACAAAAAATACTAAATTTCTAAATTATTTGTTTTATCACTTTGTGACACAATAATGCAAAACAATATTGTGTTGATAAGCTAATAATCTTGTGAGTCACATACCAGGACATTTGCAGCCAAGACCAGAGGTAAGGAAGGGCACAGCTGTAAATCTACAGTAAGGATGACTTGTAGCCTGTAGGCTGATTTTAGTCTTGAAATCCAATAGGTGCATTAATGACGGTGAGCTCTGCTTGAAGTGACATGAATAGCACGGTTTATTATAAAAAGATTATGAGTCTTTCTTGGAGCACTGTATGAGTTAAGTTACTTTCAACCTGCCAGAACTAGTCAGTAGTGTTTAATGCTTTTAAATAACAAGCACGTTGGGACTCACCCCTTCACTGCTGAAAGGATTAAGTTATATTTTCATCTTATCCCATGTGAGCAAATACCAAGCAATTATGGTGTTCTTATGTGACCTTATGGGGCATGTGCTTGTCTCTTCGGTCCCTCAGCCAGTGCTACTATAGTGGATATGAGGCCAAGTCTTGGGAGAACCCTGGCTCTCATACAGTGTTTTCTTTGGCAGAGCTCAGTGGATTCTCAGCCTGGCAAGAAAGCACCATTTTGAAAGTATTGGCAACCATCGTGCGGTTTGTCACAGCATTGCTTATGATTTAGAATCCTGATTTAGGCTCAACACTGTGCTCTTTTGTTTGTCCATGTTTGTACATCATTTGCAAGTTTGTATTAGTTAATAAACGTCCTAAGAGTGGAGCATGTCTTACACTGTGGTATAAGAGTTGGGTCTTTAGCATGGAAGCCACAGTGAGAACTAGGAGCTCTACCACTGCAATAAAGCTATAGAAGGCCCTAGATTATGATCAAGTGATTGCTCTAAAATTTGAGGCCTGGTTAACATTCAGTATTCTTGTGTGATTTATGATATCACATAAATAAAGAAAATTAACATTATTTTAAATTATAGTATATAGTCAAACAAAACTTAAAAGGGGTTGCCAATGAACAAAATTTACTACCTAGCTATAGTTCAGGTCATGAATGAATGATTGTTTGAAGTCTGAGAGCTGGGTCTCCCACTGCTTACTAGAATGGGGTCCCATGTCTACTATTTAAATAGAGTGGTGGTCACACATGTATACTAGTAGTTTATACAAAGTCTATGGGACTGTACTTGACTATGTTATTCAGTCCCATAAAGATTGAATGAAGCTGTAGTTGCACGCATGAGCAGTACTCCATTCAAACATGGACACAGGATATCCATTTTTGTGCTCCGGGGGAAAATCCCAACTGTCGTACATTTATTACTTATCCTGTGAGTAAGTGATACTGTAAATGCTGTATATGGGCAATCCCCTTGAATAATATTAGCAAACTTCTACAATTCAAAGATATTTTGCAAGATTATTGGGTCTCAATATCACAAATAAAGTTACTTAATTCTAAAGTTACAACTGCAAAACTGTTAATACTAAGATGGAAGTGCCTACAAGCCACATTTTAAGGCCAAAATGTCTTCTTAAGACTTCAAGTCACTTTCTTCTGATATCTGATATCTTGCACATACAGTATGTTTGCATTGTAGAGGGAAGCACTGAAAATTTTATAATGACTCAAAACCCAACTATATCCCAATGAATTTGTAATTAACTTAAGTGGGTTGTTTACTGTATAAGGCTTGTTGTAAAATGCCATTTCTATCTACGTTTAGATAATAGAGGGAGGTCCCAACTTCTGTCCTCTGAACCACCATGAGTATCTCAGGTAATCACCAGCAAACCATTTTTGGAATGTTAGTTCTTCATATAAAATAGTACTGAATACAAATAACCATGATGAGCATTCACATGTATATTTGTGAATACTTATATAAATATCAATATTTTCTTTGTTTTTCTCTGATACTAGGTTCACACCTGCGTTGGGGGGGCCCGCCGGGTGGGGTGGCCCCCGGGGGGCCCGGCCGCCCCCGTTGGGGGGGGGCCTTTTTTACTTTATATTTACTGTAAACCAGCCCAGGACAGGCCGCTTAAAAAAAAAAAAAAAAAGAGCTGCGTGATACCTGTCCTGGGCTGGTTTTACCAGATTTCCACATCTCAGCGCAGCCGGCGATACAATGACGTCATCGCACCTCCTACGCAGAGACACAGACGCGGGTGAAGAAGAGGCGCCGCGGCGTTTTCCATCAAGGCATCGCAGGTAAGTTTGGATAACTTAATATACATATATATTGTGGGGAAGGTAGCTCGGTAGCAGCCTAGGTACGGGCCCAAACAGTCAGAGACAGTGACACGAAAACTTAGGTGTAATAGGTTTATTAGAAAAATGACAACAAAATAAATAAACCTTCCCTTCAGGAAAACAGGCAAAACAATATGAGCCTTAACTTCAGGCACAAAAAATAAACAAACTCCTGCTCGTCTGAGCGGCTACCTAAACAAAACACTGCTTACTAACCTGTGTGGCTGTCTGCCAGCCACACCAGCAACCAGTTTGGCACGGTAACAGTCTTTGGAAGATCAGGACAGATCCAGACGCCTGCTCTCACTCCCCAGGATCTGCACTAAAGTGCCGGCTCTGCAGGTCTATAGGGGCCAGTAATGAGCCTCAAGACCCGCACCTGAGCTGGGGCTTACTCAAAAACCAGCGCTGGACCAGCTATATGACAAAACCTGGGGACTGACATACCGTGACTCCAGCACTTGTCCTGTCACTTTCTCACATACCCCCCCCCTTTGTTCGGACCTGTAGGGGCGGACACCTCTAGCTAACATACAATGGGTCCTGGACAGGGCATCGGCATTCCCCTGCAGCTTGCCTGCTCTGTGTTCCACTGTAAACTTGAAGTTTTGTAAAGTTAGAAACCACCTGGTTACTCTGGCATTTCTCTCTTTGGTGTGGCACATCCAAGTAAGGGGAGAGTGATCAGTGACCAATTTAAAGTGTCGGCCCAGTGGGTAATACCTCAGGGATTCGAGGGCCCACTTAAAGGCTAAACACTCCCTTTCCACAATACTGTAATTTTTTTCTGGCGGTGTAAGTTTCCTACTCAGATAGGTAACCGGGTGCTCTTCACCACCTACCATTTGGGACAACACAGCGCCTAACCCCACATCAGAGGCGTCAGTCTGAACTATGAACTCTTTTGTAAAGTCAGGTGTAATCAACACCGGCTGCTTGCAGAGAGCTGACTTCAACTCCTGAAAGGCCCCCTCAGCCTCTTCAGTCCACTTAACCATTATGGAGCTAGTTCCCCTAGTTAGGTCTGTCAGCGGGGCTGCAATAGTCGCAAAGTTAGGGATGAACCTATGATAGTACCCTACGATTCCCAAAAAAGCTCTCACCTGCTTTTTATTCAAGGGTCGGGGCCAATTTTGGATGGCCTCTACTTTATTAACCTGGGGTTTTATTACCCCTCGACCTATTATATACCCCAGGTATTTGGCTTCTTCCAGACCCAAAGCACATTTTTTTTGGGTTGGCGGTTAAACCAACTGCCCGGAGGGAATTTAGTACGGCCTGGACCTTTGGTAAGTGACTCTCCCAGTCCGTACTAAAGATGACAATGTCATCTAGGTAGGCTGAAGCATACCTTCGATGAGGCTTAAGGACTCTGTCCATCAACCTCTGGAACGTTGCTGGAGCCCCGTGTAAACCAAACGGCATAGTCACATATTGGAACAGGCCGTCTGGGGTGACAAATGCCGTTTTTTTCTCTGGCTTCCTTAGTGAGCGGCACCTGCCAGTATCCTTTGGTTAAGTCGAGGGTGGAGAAATATCTGACAGGTCCCAACCTCTCCATTAACTCATCGACTCTGGGCATTTGGTATGCATCAAATTTTGAAACTTCATTAAGCTTACGGAAGTCATTGCAGAACCTGATGGTACCATCTGGTTTAGGAATCAAAACAATGGGGTTGGACCAGTCACTCTTCGACTCCTCAATGACCCCAAGTGCCAACATATCTTTGACCTCTTCAGATATGGCTTGTCTACGAGCTTCAGGTATCCGGTAAGGTTTTAGATTAATCCGTACCTGCGGCTCGGTGACAATGTCATGTTTTATCACATTAGTGCGTCCAGGTAACTCGGAAAACACATCATTATTTTTCTGTACAAACTCTTTTGATTCCTGCTTCTGTGCCTTAGATAGGGACTCTGATATTTGCACCTTAGGTGAAGCTTTAACAGGAGTCTTTACCCTTTCAGTAGTAACCTGGCCAGGTGTACCCACTACTGTCAATGTTTCCCTGTCCTTCCAGGGTTTTAGTAAATTTATATGGTATATTTGTTTGGGCTTTCTCTTGCCCGGCTGGTATACCTTATATTTTACTTCTCCCATTCTCTCAAGAATCTCATATGGCCCCTGCCACTTGGCCAGAAACTTACTTTCTACCGTGGGGACCAATACCAACACCCGTTCACCTGGACTAAAGGTCCTAAGTTTAGCCGTTCTGTTATAGACCCGGCTTTGAGCCCTTTGGGCCTGCTCCATATCTTCCTTTACAATGGGCATTACTGCCATAATTCTGTCCTGCATCAGGGTAATATGTTTAATTACACTCCTGTAAGGAGTCTGCTCCTGTTCCCAGGTTTCCCTAGCTATGTCTAGGAGACCCCGTGGGTGTCTGCCATACACCAACTCAAACGGAGAAAAACCTGTGGAGGACTGGGGCACCTCCCGGATTGCAAACATTAGACAGGGCAATAGGCAATCCCAATGTTTGCCATCCTTGCTAACCACCCTCTTTAACATGCCCTTAAGGGTTTTATTGAACCTCTCCACTAGGCCATCTGTCTGGGGGTGATACACCGAGGTTCTCAGGTGTTTGATTTTCAGAAGTTTACACATTTCTCTCATTACCTTGGACATAAAGGGAGTCCCTTGGTCAGTTAGGATCTCCTTGGGTATACCTGTCCGAGAAAACATCTCAAAAAGCTCCTTGGCAATTAGCTTAGCCGAAGTATGTCTTAAAGGCACGGCTTCAGGGTATCGGGTAGCATAATCTAACACCACTAGAATATACCGATGCCCCCTAGCAGACTTTACAACAGGTCCTACTAAGTCCATGGCTATCCTTTCAAAGGGTACCTCTATAATGGGTAGGGGTACCAAAGGACTCTTAAAATGTGACACAGGAGCGGTTAGTTGACACTCTGGGCAGGAGTTACAATATTCTTGAGTGTGCTTATCAACCCCTGGCCAATAGAAACGCTGTAGAATGCGCTCTTTGGTCTTTCCGTACCCCAGGTGTCCTCCTAACACATGTTTATGGGCCAAATCTAGAGCTACTCTTTGATAGGGCCCGGGGCACCACCAATTGTTCGACAATTTCTCCCCGCACCTGGTTTACCCTATACAGGAGGTCCTGATTCATAGCTATATAGGGGAGCTCCTTGTCAGCCCCCGGATACTGGGGTTCACCATTTATCACCTTGACATTTTCCCGAGCATGAGACAGATTAGGGTCTCTAATTTGAGCAGTCCCAAATTTCTCCCGGGTCACCTCAAGTTCAGGCATCTTGGGAACCTCCTCCAGGCCTTCAGAATCACCAGCTAACACAGACAGGGGAAAAACACTACCATCTTGGGTCACCCCTACAGCTGGTGTTTCCCTGTCAGGATCAAAGGGTTCAGGGTTAACCTCAGGCAGGACATCACCAGTCTTACCATTTTTAGGACATGGCAAACCCTGCTTTTTCCACATAGCCCAAAACAAAGGAAAATCCCTCCCTATGATCACGCTATGGACAGGGACTTAACCACACCCTCTTTGCGAGAGGCGGTGCCAGAGGCAGTGTGTATGGTGACCTCTGCAATAGGGTACTCTCTAGTTTCCCCATGTATACACAAGACCCCAACAGTTTGTTCACCGCACAGTGCAGGGTCAACCAGTTCATGGTGCACGAGGGTTACCAGGCTCCCAGAGTCCAGGAGAGCCAATACAGCACGCTCAGCTATAGTCACCGTGCACATCTGTGGTTCTGTTGCGGTTTCTGCGGTACAAGCAGGTTGAGCAAACAGGGAAATACGCCTGGAGCTGTTGCAGTCCATAGGCTCAGTCGTCAGGGGACAGTACGCAGCGACATGACCCAACTCCTGGCACCGCCAACATTTGAGACGATATGGGTCTCTATTTTGAGACCTGGGCCTCGAGTCCATAGTCCCTGCTGCCTGTTCCCCCTCTGAGCATCCTCCCCTCACGACCTTCCTCACCCCCGAAGTAAGTGGTACGGTCTTACCCGTCTTAGGGTTACCAGGTCTGGGAGACGACTGTCGTAGCTCATCAGTGGCTTGGTATCGTTCCACCAAACCTACCAGTTGATCAGCTGTGGTAGGTCCCGCTTGTCCGACCCAGAGCTGGATCTGAGGCGGGAGCGATCTTGTGTATTTTTCGAGTACCACTTTTTCCACTATTTGTGCTGGAGTGGCTTCCTCAGGCTGAAGCCACTTTTTCACGAGACTTATCAGGTCAAACATCTGAGATCGGGGTGGAAGGCTCTCAGAGAAAGTCCAGTGGTGCACTCGCCAAGCACGTACATGCGTGTTTACTCCGAGACGTGCTAGGATCTCACCTTTCAGCTTGGAGTAGTCCTCAGCCTCCTGTTCAGACAGGTCATAGTAGGCCTTCTGAGGCTCTCCGGTGAGAAAGGGCGCCACAACATTAGCCCACTGATCCTTCAGCAACCTCTCCTGCTCAGCCATCCGCTCAAAGACTTGAAGAAAGGCCTCCACGTCGTCTGAGGATGTCATCTTTTGTAGGGAAGTCCGAGCGGCGGCTCGAGCAGCGGTCTGTTCCCTCGAGGTCTCTCTGGCACCAGCACCTTCTCCTGCCGTCCTCTGGTCAATCAGGGCCCGGCTGAGCAGCGCCAGGGTTTGCTGCTGCTGTCCTGGGTTTTCTGCTGCTGTAAGAGGATCTGCCCCATCTGTTTTATAACGTCCTCCATGCTGGCGGTCTCCTTTTGGATCTCTCCTGCAGCCTTCACCCAGGACATAAAAAATAGGTGTGTGTCTCTTTAAGACTGTTTAAAAAAAAATTGGGCGTGCCTGCATTCTCCACCATATGTGGGGGAGGTAGCTCAGTAGCAGCCTAGGTACGGGCCCAAACAGTCAGAGACAGTGACACGAAAACTTAGGTGTAACAGGTTTATTAGAAAAATGACAACAAAATAAATAAACCTTCCCTTCAGGAAAACAGGCAAAACAATATGAGCCTTAACTTCAGGCACAAAAAATAAACAAACTCCTGCTCGTCTGAGCGGCTACCTAAACAAAACACTGCTTACTAACCTGTGTGGCTGTCTGCCAGCCACACCAGCAACCAGTTTGGCACGGTAACAGTCTTTGGCAGATCAGGACAGATCCAGACACCTGCTCTCACTCCCCAGGATCTGCACTCAAGTGCAGGCTCTGCAGGTCTATATGGGCCAGTAATGAGCCTCAAGACCCGCACCTGAGCTGGGGCTTACTCAAAACCCCGTGCTGGACCAGCTATATGACAAAACCCGGGGACTGACATACCGTGACTCCAGCACTTGTCCTGTCACCACACATACACAAAAAACCACCCCCCCCCCCCCCCCCCCCCCCCCCCCACCCCCCCCCCCCCCCCCTCCCCCCCCCCCCCCCCCCCCCCCCCCCCCCCCCCCCCCCCCCCCCCCCCCCCCCCCCCCCCCGCGGCGCCCGGGGGGGGGGGGGGGGGGGGGCGCCCCCCCCCCCCCCCCGCGCCCCCCCCCCCCCCCCCCCCCCCCCCCCCCCCCCCCCCCCCCCCCCCCCCCCCCCCCCCCCCCCCCCCCCCCCCCCCCCCCCCCCCCCCCCCCCCCCAACAAAAAACACACACCCCCCCCCCCCCCCCCCCCCCCCCCCCCCCCCCCCCCCCCCCGGCCCCCCCCCCCCCCCCCCCCCACCCCCGCCCCCCCCCCCCCCCCCCCCCCCCCCCCCCCCCCCCCCCCCCCCCCCCCCCCCCCCCCCCCCCGCCCCCCCCCCCCCCAAGCCGCGGCCGCCCCGGTGGTGGAGAGTCCTCCTCGGGGGATCGGAGGTAGGTGAGTAGCATCGACTTTTTTTTTTTTAACTCACTTTGGGCATTGTAATTGGGGGTGGGGGATGGAGGTAATACATATAGGAGGTCAATAGGGAGCATTGAGAATTATATTGGGATATAAATTATAGTGAAAGGTCAGTGGGGTCTGTATGAATGTAAGGGGAGATAATATTAGGGGGCATTGGGACAGTATTAAAGCAGTTTTCTAGGGAATAATAAAGTTTACTGGTAAGGATTGTATTGGGCAAATTGGAGAGGAGG
Organism: Leptodactylus fallax; assembly: GCA_947044405.1. NCBI lineage: Eukaryota > Metazoa > Chordata > Amphibia > Anura > Leptodactylidae > Leptodactylus > Leptodactylus fallax. The sequence continues at coordinate 4,257,654 of CAMRHE010000108.1, read as the reverse complement.
CGGGGAAGGTGAAACATAAAAAAAATACTCACTTGTCTCCAGGCTACCGATGTCCGCAGTCCTCTGCTGCTGTCTGTCCAGGCACACACACGCCGCTTCCCTGCCGCAAGTTCTGCACTGCATGTGATTGGCCTCAGCAGTGGCTGGAAAAGACTCTGTGATTTCACTTATATACATGACTGGGTCCTTTCCAGCCAATATTGAGGCCACTGATGGCCTTAGCAGTCACTTATGGCACGTGTCTGAACAGATAGTGGCGGCAGACAGAGCACTGGGGACAGGTAAGGCTGGGTTCACACTAGCGCTCGGTTTCCGTTTTTCGGGTCCACTTCGCTTTACAATTCGCTTGTAAAGCGGTTACCTGCGGACTATAATGGGGCCTGCTGGGTTTCTGTGTGGTTTCTGCCTGAAAAATGCAGAGAAAAAAGGCCTGCTTGCAGGACTTTTCTCTCCGCATTGAAACGGGGGCCGGGTTCAAGTGTTGGTGTGAACCCAGCCTGAGTATGATTTTTTTTATCACCTACTCCACCTCCACTCTGATTTGTCCACTTCCTGGACAACCCCTTTAAAGAGGACTTTTCATGTCCTCATGAACCTGTGATTTTATATACCGCTAGAAAGCCGACAGTCGGCTTTCCCGTTATGTGCCCCGATGGAGGAGATATCGGTGCTGTTAGTTTCGGCACATATCTGTCCCCACTGTCAGAAGGGCATTCCTGACAGTCTAGCGTCATCGTTGGGCTGTGAGGAAGGCCCCCCCGACAGTACTCTAACGTAACCTTGTACTGTCAGAGAGGGCGTTCCTTACCGCCCTGTGATGACGCTGAGCTATGAGGAATGCCCCCCTCCCCCAGTACAAGTCTTGGGGGGGGGGGACGTTCCTCACAGACCAGCGATGACGCTAGACTGTCAGGAACGCCCTTCTAATGGTGGTAAGAGATCAGTGCCGAAACTAACGGCACCAATATCTCCTCCACCTGGACACATAATGGGAAAGCCGACAGTGCGCTGAATTAAGTGCACTGTCAGCTTTCTAGTGGTATATAAAACCGCATATGCATGAGAACATGAAAGGTCGTCTTTAATACAAAGGGGTTATTAATAGGTATTATTAATACAGAGGGGCATTTATGTAAGAGGCATAATTTATACAAGGAGACATAAGAGGGTGTAATTAATAATAGGGGAATTGGGCAATATTAATTTTAGGTGGCACTCGGGCATTAAATTGATTTAAGGGGGTACACAGGGCGTTATTAATTAGGGGGAATTATTAATTGAGGGGCAGTATTAAATAAATGGGGCATATAGGAGCATTATCAAATTAAAAAGGCACATGGGGTTATTATTCATTTCCAGGGGATTTTATATCATATATTTTATAATTGGGGTAGCAGCAGGATGGAGAGTTTATGTAGTTGAGGACAATGTGAGTCAGGTGCCTGGAAAAGTGAGGAGCCAAAGATGTCTGTGTTACAAACTTTACAGTCACAGCTGGAAGAAGTGGTCATGGCCGTCCAGATGGAAGAGACGATAAATGTAAACCGTGAGAGATGTCACCTGTAAGTCACAACATTGTTCCTGTACTGTATTTACATAACTGGTCTTCACAGCCCTGTGTAGAACCACTATCTACCACTATACAGTCACCGTATAGTGATAGAGTTGGTATACCTGAGTTGGGGGCCCACTTGGATGTGTTCACCCCCCCTGTGCTGAACCCCTAGCTACGCCTTTGGGACACAGAAGGGGGAATCAGAAGCGGCTGTGAGTGGCAGCGGGCATTGGTAAGTGAGGCGAAATACTACTATTATTATACTCCGGGGTATAATAATTGGAGACCCCGGGGAGGTGATAAACATAAAAACCAATGTTACTCACCTCTCTAGCGATCCGATTTTACTCCCAGCAGGCTTCGGCCTTCTTTGGTGACGTCACAGGTGTCACATGAACCAGGCTGATGTCATTATGTTGCGACGCCGGTCTGTGCGACATTGAAGAGGGCCGAAAGCAGGGAGTGCACCGGAGCCCAGGTAAGTAACGTTGGTTTTTATGTTTGTCACCACCTGGGTCTCTGATCATTATACTGAAAAGACTCCAGAGTATAATAATAGTTCATGGGTGGGTTACTATGAAGCAGAATACTGTGTGCAGGGGCCACTGTGGGGCATAATTACATGTGCAAGGGCCACTATGGAGCATAATACCATGTGCAGGGGCTGCTGCAGGGCATAATACCGTGTGCAGGGGCATAATACTGAGTGCAGGGGCCACTATGGAGCATAATACCATGTACAGGGGCCACTATGGAGCATAATACCATGTGCAGGGGCTGCTGCGGGGCATAATACCGTGTGCAGGGGCATAATACTGAGTGCAGGGGACACTATGGAGCATAATACCATGTACAGGGGCCACGATGGGGCATAATACCATGTGCAGGGGCCACTATGAAGCATAATACCATGTGCAGGGGCTGCTGCTGGGCATAATACCCTGTGCAGGGGCCACTATGGAGCATAATACCGAGTGCAGGGGCCACTATGGAGCATAATGCCAAGTGCAGGGGCCACTATGGAGCATAATACCGAGTGCAGGGGCCACTATGGAGCATAATACCGAGTGCAGGGGCCACTATGGAGCATAATACCGAGTGCAGGGGCCACTATGGAGCATAATACCATGTGCAGGGACTACTATGGAGCATAATACCATGTGCAGTCTGGTTCTGTTGCTCTGGTGTTTTCTTCTGGCGGAAGTCCCCACTGCACATGACCACTGAGGTCGCTGACACGGGACGTCACAGTGCTGTGGGGAAGAAAACACTGTAGCAGCAGGACTGAAACGCGCTGGGAGACACCGGAGCACCTTCCCCAGCCTCATATTAAAAAAGTGGTTATGCTGGACAATCCCTTTAAGGTGGCACTTGGGCTTTATTACAGTCTTGTCACACAGATATGTATAGGACGAGGCTGTAGTTACATGACATGGCCGCTATGAGATGAATGACACTATAACCTGGAAAACCTTTTAATTAGTTAACACCTGGGGATTATTAATAAGTCCAGTCCTCAGCTATCTGAGGCACTCCTATTATAGAGAATGGGGGCCACGTGGGCTCGCCCATCCTCCAAGCAGAAGATATGTGAAGTTACTTTCATTGTTAATGTCGTGTTTTTGATTTCTGATACTGAAGTAATGCAGTAAGAAGAATTCTTAAAAACTGTTTCATAAGTTTGTGTATGTTTATTGTACGACAATATGTAATTCAATTTTATATTTTTTTTTTTTTTTTGGGGGGGGGGGGGGAGGCGCGTCTTTCGATAGTCCGCCTCAGGCAGCAAAGAGGCTAGGTTCACCACTGGTTAGGGTTTCTGTTCTTCGGGTCCCCTTGGGAACCCAAAAATGGAAACCCAATCTGCTCACAAAGCAGGTTACCCGCAGATCCCATAGACTATAATGGGGTCCGCTGGGTTCCGCCCGGTTTCCACACGAAAAATTCAGAGAGAAAAGTCCTGCTTTTCGAGTGGAATGGGGGTGGAATCCCCGAATGGTGATCAAGTGCAGGTGTGAACCTAACGTGAAGTGGTATAGTCACTTAGAGTAAAACAAATTGTTTTAGAAGTAAACTGTGTCTTCTACTGTAATGCTTTGAGTGAAGATGTGATAGTTATGCACCATCATTGTTCTTGCTCTTGTGTGAGATTACTTACCATTTATGAATAAGGGTCTAGATATAGCCGGGTAATCTACTGTGTTGTCTTTCTTTATAAAAAAAAAAATTATAATAAAGTTGGCTAAAGTTGGTGTTGGTGTGTTGGTCACTAGGGATCAAGGGAAGTCAGAACTAATAAGTGGGTTCTTTACCTCTATATGTACATAGAAAGAAAGAGAGGCTGATTTGCGATAGGCTGTATAATAATAATAATAAGACATACTTATTGGATTTTTGGTATTATACAACATGTTCAAAAAATTCCAATGTTAACTCTCATTTACTGACCTACTTTCAAGTTTCTCAGGTTACATTAAGGGGATGGATGGATTAGAGTATAAAGATAGAATATCAAATTTAGGGTTGTCCAGTTTGGAAAAGAGATGGCTTAGAGGTGACCTATATTGACATACAATCCACAAATATATGCATGAACACTACAGAGATCTTTCCAATGATCTCTTTATACAGAGGCCTGTAACTGTGACAAGGGGGGCATCCTCTACGTCTAGAGGAAAAAAGGTTCTATCCTGGTCATAGGAATTCTTCACAGTAAGAGCAATGAGACTATGGAACTTACTGCCACATGATGTGGTGGTGTCTGATAACCTATGTTTATTCTTGAATGTAAGAATATCATAAGATCTCAAGATTTTTGGGATGTTGATCTAGGCTGGAGTTGATGGACTTTGTTTTTTTATCCAACCCTATCTACTATGTTACTATGTTACAGAAGTCATTGCCTGGTTTAGATCAAGTGGCTTATCTTGGTCATTGAAATTAGGTCACTGACCACAAGTTGCTAGTTAAATAGCTGGATGCTATTTTGAGTGAAACTTGTTGGATAAATACCAAAAGTTTTGGATGCTTTAGAATCCAAAACTTGGCGACATTCATAATGCATTAAATTTTGCCAAATAGATTTATTCATCTCTATTTGAAAGTGTAAATTATAATAGGATTGCAAATTGTCTCAATGGTCATATCCAGAAAATGGTGGTAAATGCCTCCTGGTCTGACTGGTCCCTGGTTATAAGTGGAGAACTCCAGTAGTTCAGTTCTGAGTCCACTATTAGTCAACTGATTTACGATTGATATAGAAGACGGGACTAATAGCTTTGTCTCTATTTTCAAGTTATGTAGTAGGACGCTGCAAATACAAGCAGCAATTTCAAACGTATTGGCATCTGCAGGATGCAGACACAGTTGAAATACATTGTAGAGGAGCAAACTGCTGGCTTCCTGCTCGACCACTTTCAACTTGTGGGCCGCAGGCCACTATAAGGCACTATAACATCATCATTGTAGGCCACAGGCCTGAAGTGACTTGCCGCCTACAGAATAGAACAAGAAAATGTGTCAGCAGCAGCGGTGGCATCAGTGGAATGAAGGTAGGTGAGTATAATTTTTATTATTTTTTCCACACTTTGGAGGATAATATTTTGTTAGGAGGATCTCATTAAAACAGAGGGCAATACTTATATAAGGAGGCCTTATTAATATAAAGGGGAATGTCAGGAGTTACAATTTAAAGTGGCATTAGGAGGTATTATTAAATGGGTAGTCTGGGATTAAAAAAAAAAATGTATGCAGGCAGCAGGGGAGGTGTAAAAAGTAACACTACATTTATACTTACTTGCATCCTCCCCTCCATTCCTGCTCTGGGCCAGCCGTCTCCTCCACTGAATGACTGCAGGGGTGACATCACTCTGACAGGATTGCTGCAGCCAATCAGCACAGTATACAGGAGGAAAGGTTGCACCAGTCCTGTTGATATGACATCACTGCTGCATCTGTTCTGTATACATACATAGTAGCAGAGAAGATGGCTGGCTCAGTGCAGATGTAGGATGGGGAAACAGCCCTCATGTTATGAATGTACCTGTTTCTATAAATAAGTTTATTGTTTTTTATAAACTGAAATTTGTTTGTATGACCACAAGAGGCTACTGTTACCTCAGAAATGGGAAGGACTGTAATTCCCTGGAGTAGACCCTGTTCTGCAGAGGTGGTAAAAGAAGGAGCAGAGTGTGTGTGGCAGCCATCTCAGGAATGTGCTTTTGAGCTTTTAGAAGAAGAAGGACTGAAGTGAGAGAGAAGGTGGATTTCTAAGGGATCATAAATATAGCAAGGTGGTGCTGAAGCAGAGACTGTTCCAGGGTTTGTTCAGACAGCATCCTAAGTTGAAGATTGCTATCAAGGACCCAGCTGAGAAGTGGCCCTGTCAGTGAGGTTGCATGTTTTCTGGATGATCCCCGCTTCCAGCTGTTCCAGACCAAGGCTAAAAGGTACACAACAAAGCTGGATCAGTAAGAGAAGTAATCATGCACGCACCGCATTACAGTGTTTTGTTTGGGACTGAGTAAGGGCCTGTAGTTAGACTAGTTAGGCATACTCCTCTTCACAGGCCACACTATTGGTGAATTATCTACCTATTCGGTAGTAAGGACTAAGACTCAGAGAGTTCTATAGACTTGTAACTCCCAGAGAGGAGCTTCTGAGGAAGTCTAGAAGCAACATTTTATACATTGTCACATTTCTTTGGCTTGCAAGCTGACCTACTATTATATTTACTCGGTTGTACTTTGTTTGTGGGGAATAGGGGTATTTTGATAAGTTTGTAAGCTCTTGTGTTGTACCGCCGATGCCCCTATCACACTCACTGAATTGTTCCTGTGACTAGGGTGATAAAAAGGTAACAAGCGGCTGGTTAGTTGCAGCCTGCAAATAGGTAAAAGATTGGAGTGTTTTGGAGCTGCACATGAGAGGGCACCGCGCTGTACAACACCAGGGCCTCAGCTTCCTGGCTGAGTGTATGTAAATAATTGGGAGTGTTTTTTTTGGTAAAGAGGTGTTACTACACAAAGTAAAATCTTGTTTTTACTAAATTGATTTGGAGTCGCTTCCTTTGTTCGTGACTTCGCTGTATCCTGGGGAGCCCACCCCGGTACACGGCTTACACAGAAACGGAGGGGAGGATACAGGTAAGTATAAAAGCATTTTAAATTTTACACCTCCTTTGCTGCCCACATGTTTTTAAACTATGGACAAACCCTTTAATATAAGGGGGGCATTAGAGAGCAGTATTTACAATATACATAATATTAGGGGGTACTAACCTCCGAGGTATTGTGTAGAATTAGTTTAAGGTGGCACATGGGCATTATTAATTTAGGAGCACTATTAATTTAAAGGACATTCAGGGGCTTTATTCATTTATGGAGGCACATGGGGGCTTTACTAATTTAAGGGGGCACACAGAAGGTATTATTAGTTTAAAGATGGACACAGGGGGTATTGTTCATTTCCAGGGGATTTTTCTATTATGCATTTTAGAATTGTTGGTAGTAGCAGGACGGGCAGTTTGTGTAGGTGAGGACAGGTCAAGCTCCTGGAAAAGCGAAAAGCCAAAGATGTCTGTGTTGCAAACTTTACAGAGACAAGTCACTGCTAGAAGAAGTGGTCATGGTGGTCCAGATGGAAGAGAACAGAAATGTGAACAATTACAGCCAGATTACAGTCACCTAGATACTGCTGTACCTTAAATAGCGCAAAGGTTTGTCAGATAGGGACATAATATTACAACTTTACAAAGCATTAGTGTGGACTCATGTACAATATACCATTTAATTCCTAGCACTTGTTCATAGAAAGGATGTCCTGCAGTTAGAGAAGGCACAAACAAAGGCAACTAAACTATTATAAAATGGAAATCTTAGCAACAGGCAGATATTAAAAGGGGTCCTCTAGTACTAACATTAAGTCACACCTTGTCTTTTGTTATTTTAACCATTAAAAAAAAAAAAAACGAGTAGAAAAAAAAGGCAAAATCTAAACCAAATAAATGTGTTGCAAATAATTACAACACACAAAATGGATTGCAAATTCTGATTATTCACCTTGTCGAGATTTATTACAATAATGTGATTATACATAAGTCTATTTCAGCATCTTTGGGTGCCGAGACACCTTGGGTGTTGAGACATTTTGTCCAGCCCTGTTTTTCTGCTTGGATTTAATTTCGTCTCATTGTAAATGGATGACCCTTCTGCATTGGTCTGAATACAAAAACATTTTGTCTAAGTCTCTTACTCTGTATTTTCATTAGCTAATTCACCATGACCTGTTCTCAAAATGTTGCCAAAAAACTCCACTGGATCTATTGTCTGTCATTTGTCTGTTTGCTTCTGAACAGTTCACCTAATTCCTTTTAGGTGATTTATAATGTGGAAAATCTTGCGGAGCATCAGTGTTATGTGTTCTGTAATTAGTGGGAACTGCCATTATACACTTCTCTGACTCACGTCTTGAACATTTGTAAGGAGACTTTTAATTGAGCTTAATGCAAACAACTCTTGTTTTATATAAATTTCTCCTTATAATTTATGTTCTTAAAACATTTATTTGTCTTGACATGATGAGTGACAAGATCTCAATGAAAGTAAAAAATGTTACGTGAAGCGGATAGTATGACACATTTGGAAATTTGCATTGTCGACAAGGTCATTTTGGCTGCTTTCCTGTACACAGCTAATTTAGTTGTATATTTGAAAATCAATTTGTTGACCATTTAAGGAACTGAGAAAAGTACAAAATGTTTATGTAGGGGGATTCACTCTTAACGTGCCACTTTATATTAAGACTCTGTGTTCCTAGAAAGACAAGGATTAAGTGGTATCTTGGCAAAAGACATTAGAAAAAAATGTACCAACATGGGTTCTTAGCTAGTTAGACCAACTAAAGGAATATGGATTTTGTTATAAAACAAGAACAGATGTAATACGATCTACAATATGCAATAGTTAAAAGAAGTAAATATTTATTGCCCGATATTGAAAAACTGATATATGATGTAACATTAAAGGGATATTTCCATCAGGGGCATTTATGGCATATGCAAAAATGTGTAAGTTGTGACAGTGCAACCTGGTGCATTGCTAAAGACTCAAGGGATCCAATGCACAAAATTCAGTTTGGGTATCCCCTTTCCACAAGTTAAGGCCCTGTACCTTTCACCAGCATTGCTCGGTCCAATCTGCAGGATCGTATTATAGCCCTAGTGGTCGACCTATATTCTCTTCTTCCTCTCTGCAAAGTGTTTTCAGTTGCTGCACCCTGATAAGGGCAAGAACAATGCTTTATCAATGAATCATATCTCTTTATGTAAATCCAAAGAGGGCAAAAGAGCATGTCTGGCAGCCTGTGTATCATTCATGTAGAGAGAAAAAGGATTCATTAAACATAGAATACCAGACAAGAAAGAATATTAAAGTTTTGTGAGAAGTGCCTATAGGCACCCCTGGCTTAAATTCTACTATTAAAACCTCTATAGTTGCACCACTGAGTGTCACTGGGTGTGAAAAGTAGGGGCCTGTCAAAGTGGTTATCTGTGGGTGCTTTCACCATTAAAATTGTAAAGATGCAACCATTCTCATGGAATTTTACCTGGGTTGCACCACGGTTGCAGAACAGCTCTGGAAGAAAAGTCATTCCTAGGAGGACTTCATCAGGTATGAAGAGGCAGTTCTCAACTTCAAGAACTCACTCACCTTTACAAAACAGGTCTATTTCACCACACTCATATCTTCCCTATCCCACAACCCCAAACAGCTATTCACTACCTTCTACTCCCTTCTCCGTCCTCCTGTGCCCCCTCCAACATCACTTATCTCAGCTGAAGACTTTGCCTCTTATTTCAAAAACAAAATTGACACCATCAGAGACAGTCTCACCCTACACCCCCACAACCACTCTACCCAACTGTTTGGTGCTCTTCATCCTTAACCTGTTTCTCCACCATCACCACTGAAAAGCTCTCCACCCTAATTTCAAAATCCTACCTCACCACCTGCATGCTTGACCCAATCCAGTCACACCTCATCCCCAACCTCACTAAAGTCTTTACTCCTGCCCTAAATCATCTCTTCAACCTATCTCTAACCACAGGATCGTTCCCTTCAAATACGCTACTGTCACACCTATCCTTAAGAAACCATCCCCCAACTCGTTCATCTTATTGCTCCCGTATGCTTCAAAATTGCTTGAACAACAAGTCCACTCTGAACTATCCTCCTATCAGACCCCATCATTTCATGGAAACTGCACTAACCAAAGTCACAAATGACCTACTAACTGCCAAAGCCAGCATCACTACTCTGTTCTTTTCCCCCCTTGACCTTTCCTCCGCATTTGACACAGTCAACCACTCCCTCTTATTGCAAACTCTCTCATCCCTTGGCATCACAGATACGTTTCTGGATCTCCTCACACCTCCCCAACCGCACAATCAGTGTCTCCCACTCGTACACTACCTCCTCGCCGTGCCCTCTTTCAGTAGGTGTTGCCCTAGGTTCTGTCCTAGGACCCCTCCTGTTCTCCATCTACACAATCGGACTTGGCCAACTCATAGAATCTCATGGTTTTCAATACCATTGCTACGCTGACAACACTCAAATATATCTCTCTGGACCACACATTACCGCTCTGTTGTCTAGAGTTCCAGTGTGTCTAGCAGCTGTAGCCTCCTTCCTTTCCTCCTGCTTTCTCAAACTCAAAATGGAGAAAACAGAGTTCATCATCTTTGCCCCACCTCACACAGCACCCCTACCTAACCCATCTATGAAAATTAATGGGACCACAGTTATCCCAGTCCCACAGGCCCGCTGCCTTTGACTCTGACCTATCCTTCAACCCACCCATCCAAATCCTCAACACCTCCTTCCACCTCCAACTTAAGAACATCCATCAAATCCTCTCTTTTCATCCTTGAAACTGCAAAAATTCTAGTCCATGCCCTCATAATCTCCCGCTTAGACTACTGTAACACCCTTCTTCACGGCCTCCCAGCAAATACTGTCACCCCCCTCCAGTCCACCTTAAACTGTGTCATTCGCTTAAAACACCTCTCCCCCCCATTCTTCATCAGTCGCTCCCCTTTGCCATTCCCTTCACTGGCTACACATCACCCAGCGAATAGAATTCAAAATGTTAACACTGACAAACAAAGCCATCCACAACCTGTCCCCTCCATTCATCTCTGACCTAATTTTCTGCTACCTACCCACACATAACCTCTGATCCTCCCAAGACCTCCTACTATGTTTTGCTCTTATCTGCTCTTCACACAATTGTCTCCAAGACTTCTCCTGTGCATCCCCCATACTCTGGAACTCATAACCACGACACATAAGTCTGTCCACTACACTCACAAGCTTCAAGAAGACCTTGAAGACTCACCTATACAGGAAGCCTACAACCTACAAACTTCAATAACGCTACTGTCACCACTCCACCATCTGAACAGCCTCTACCCTCACCTACTGTCTCTATCCCTCTTCCCTCAGAGATTGTAAACCCTCAATCCCGTTGTGCCAGCTGGTCACGGTTAGTATTGTAACTGTTTTATATATTTAGTGTACTCTATGTAAAACCTCAAATTTTCAGCACCATGGAATTAATTAAACCTGAACAATTTTTGGTCCCCACCGAAGCATATAGTTAACGCTCTGTTCTATAATAGTGCAGACCTAGGTTCCAGTTGTTTAACACAGTCAGAATCTTGTTGCCAGAGTTCGACATAAGTGATATGGGCAGATTTACCTGTCCGGGGACTTCTATTTAACTTACTTTGGCCAGAAGTTTCTTTATGCAGGACTGGGGGTTTGGGGCTGGATCCAACCCTGGATCACTTGATCAGTACCAGCACTCATCCCTTGGGCCTCTTCATCTCTTTCCTCCTCTCTCATATTCACAGGTATTTATCTGTGCTATGGAAGTTCACTTTATTATAGTCGGCCAGCCCCCATAGCAAAGGCAAATACCTGTGAAAATGGAAGAGGAGGGAGGAGGTGGATGGCCTCAAGTGATCGCATGTTCAAGTCCCCAAGTTTTTAAAATATTGTAAAAATAAATAAATATTAAAAGTTGAAAATCTATATAAATAAAATAAAGTTAACTAAAACAAGAATAAACATAACTGATATTGCAGTGTGCATAAAAGTCTGAACTATATATAATGTTGTTTATCCCGTACTATGAACGAAAAAAACTGTACCAATAGACAATTTACAGTGGGGAAAAAAAGTATTTAGTCAGCCACCAATTGTGCAAGTTCTCACACTTAAAAAGATGAGAGAGGCCTGTAATTGACATCATAGGTAGACCTCAGCTATGAGAGACAAAATGAGAAAACATATCTAGAAAATCCCATTGTCTGATTTTTAAAGAATTTATTTGCAAATTATGGTGGAAAATAAGTATTTGGTCACCTACAAACAAGCAAGATTTCTGGCTCTCACAGACCTGTAACTTCTTCTTTAAGAGGCTCCTCTGTCCTCCACTCATTACCTGTAGTAATGGCACCTGTTTGAAATTGTTATCAGTATAAAAGACACCTGTCCACAACTTCAAACAGTCACACTCCAAACTCCACTATGGTGAAGACCAAAGAGCTGTGGAAGGACACCAGAAACAAAATTGTAGACCTGCACCAGGCTGCGAAGACTGAATCTGCAATAAGCAAGCAGCTTGGTGTGAAGAAATCAACTGTGGGAGCAATAATTAGATAATGGAAGACATACAAGACCACTGATAATCTCCCTCGATCAGGGGCTCCATGCAAGATCTCACCACACGGGGGGACCTAGTGAATGTCCTGCAGAAAGCTGGGACTAATGTAACAAAGGCTACCATCAGTAACACACTACGCTGCCAGGGACTCAGATCCTGCAGTGCCAGACGTGTCCCCCTGCTTAAGCCAGTACATATCCGGGCCCGTCTGAAGTTTGCTAGAGAGCATTTGGATGTTCCAGAAGAGTATTGGGAGAATGTTATATGGTCAGATGAAACCAAAGTAGAACTGTTTGGTAAAAAAACAACTCATCGTGTTTGGAGGAGAGTGAATGCTGAGTTGCATCCAAAGAACACCATACCTACTGTGAAGCATGGGGGGGGGGACATCATGTTTTGGGGCTGTTTCTCTGCAAAGGGACCAGGACAACTGATCCGTGTACATGAAAGAATGAATGGGGCCATGTATCGTGAGATCTTGAGTGCAAACCTCCTTCCATCAGCAAGGGCATTGAAGGTGAAACGTGGCTGAGAGCACACCGCCAGGGCAACGGAGTAGCTTCCTAAGAAGTATTTCAAGGTCCTGGAGTGGCCTAGCCAGTCTCAAGATCTCAGCCCCATAGAAAACCTTTGGAGGTAGTTGAAAGTCCGTGTTGCCCAGCGACAGCCCCAAAACATCACTGCTCTAGAGGATATCTGAATGGAGGAATGGGCTAACACACCAGCAACAGTGTGTGCCAACCTTGTGAAGACTTACAGAAAATGTTTGACCTCTGTCATTGCCAACAAAGGATATATAACAAAGTATTGAGATGAACTTTTATTATTGACCAAATACTTATTTTCCACCATAATTTGCAAATAAATTCTTTAAAAATCAGACAGACAATGTGATTTTCTAGATATGTTTTCTCATTTTGTCTTTCATAGTTGAGGTCTACCTATGATGTCAATTACAGGCCTCTTTAATCTTTTTAAGTGGGACAACTTGCACAATCGGTGGCTGACTAAATACTTTTTTTTCCCTACTGTAGCTCAAACAGCTCCAACAAAATTACAATGTCATTGTCACTGCTGAATGAGTGCCAAAAAAATAAACAAAAAAGGTTGATTTGCCTTTCTTCACACAGTTCCCTCAAAAACATTAGTAAAAACTGAGCACCCTAAAATGGTGCAACTTAAAATTCAATTCATCACACACAAAACAAAACGTAGCCACATACTGAAAAATGATACCAGCTTCAACATAGAGACATGGAAAATACTAATTGTTAAATGGCAAATATTAATGCATAAATAATTAGAGTGATACGATTATCTATCTGACAAGCAAATTAGTTGAAATTTCAAATAAAAAAAATCTGTAAATGTATTATTTTTAATAAATAATTACAAAATGTAGTGACGAGAATTTGCCACCAACATAAACTAGATTGTTTTGAAAGAAATCAAACTCAGTAAATGCACTATAGCTAGAGATGAGCGAATCGAAGCTGACGAAGTGGAATTTGATCCGAATTTCATGAAATATTCGATTTGCATCGAATCCGTATTTCCTTCGTGGTAACGAATCGCATTTTTTTCAAAATGGTTACTGCACATGTTAGGGCATGGGGCAAGGAACTCTGGAAACGCGGGATCACCTACAATGCCATGCATGCAGCCAATCAGCAGCCAGCCCTGTGATGTCACAGCCCTTTAACCCCTTCGCCAGCGCCCACAGCATGTTTGACCGCTGCATCCAAGATGTTAAAACCCCCGATCGGTTATGGTGTTAGCTGTAACTGACAGCTAACACCCTGCTCTATAACCGATCGGGGGGTTTTAACACCTTGGATGCCGAATCGAATCGGATCGAATAGAATCGTTTTGGAAAAATTCGGCAAAGTTGCCGAATCGAATTTTTGAAAACTTCGCTCTTCTCTAATTATAGCTATTCTTGCATAATACGAGACTTGAAAAATAGGTATTGAGCCAAAAGACCTAAATTAAATGGCGTTCTTAAGGGTTTAAGGTCTAAAACATGTGCAGCATTAGGCTACTTTACAGCCAGTGTTTGGTCAGTGATTTTCATCAGTGATTTTGTGCCAAAACCAGGAATGGTGAAAACCCAGAATAGGTGGAAATGTTTCTATTATACTAGATGTCTGTGTTTCCTCCACTCCTGACTATGGCTCACAATCACTGATCAAATTCACTGACCAAACACAGACCTTGTGAAAGCAGCCTAAGGCTAAAGCACCAACTAGGGTGGGACTGAGCTGCAAACAGGCCTTGTGACTGATGAATGTGACATCTCATGCCCTATGAAGCAGAAGAAGTGCTCTGGAAGCACAGTTACCACATCAAACAAATGATCTGCGGGGGTCTCAGGTGTCAGATTCCTGTAGATCTTCAATTTATGATCTTGCCTAAGAATAGGAAATCAATTAACAAATCCCAGAAAACCCCATTTAACATTATGGCCCCATGTTGTGAAAAAAGTAGCTGTTTTTGTTGCAGATTTTGATGCTTTTTTTGAGTCAAAGCCAGAAGTGGATTTAACAGTAGGGAGAAGTATAAGTACTTCCTTTATATTTCCCACTCATTTATTTTGCTTACTCATTTTATTTTTATTTATTTTGCTTACTTATTTTATTTTTATTTATTTTGCTTACTTATATAGCACCGTCATATTCTATAGCATATTCTTTTTTAAGTCACTCTTGACTTTGGCTCAAAAGAACACAGCAAAATCTGCAACAACAAAAAAAGTAGTTTATCTGCAATGTGGGTCCTTAGCTTTAGGGATTACAATTGCATCACTCTTGTCCATGGTCTGTTTCTGTTATTGTTGCTCAGCCCCATTTCACTAAAAATAAACTGCTTTTATTTATCACATTAGAGTTGGAATGCTTTCAGCTATTGCCCAAGAAATATTTTAAGCAACAAAATGTCTGTCCAAATCTATCCAAAAATAGTTCCTGTCTTGTATCTTTCCTTGAATCATTTATTTATTTTTCATGCATTACAGTTGTTTATAAAGTGTGTTTGGTTTTATTGTCTAAGGCTTAGCTCACGTCTGCACCGGAGTCCATCGCAATGTCCACCTGAAATCGGTGGATGAAAAAGCCCTGCATGGAGGACTTTTTCAATGGGGTCCACTGGGCTCTGTATATGACCGCTATTACAGTGGTCCATCTGTCTGTTATTCTGGTCCTACGACGGACCAGAACAACAGATAGGCCAATGTTAATGTGAATCTTGCATCAACTGAGACATGAAATAACCTGGCACAGATGTAGAGACCACTACATCACTTCTAGTTCGTACCGAACTTGATGGAGCCAAAATAAGGCACCCAAAACGGAAAGACCCCAGAATATAATAATTTAGCTCAATGCATGTCACGATGGTCATTTTAGTTCATCCAAGATGAATCCCCAATTGTTCAGCTTTATTAAAAATCGAACAATTTGGAATATTCGGGTCGAACCTGTCTCGGAAAGAATTGGTTTCCCCATCTCTAATTGCCATGTACAGAAATGACTTAATTATTAACATATTAAAAAGTTGTCAGTCAATAATAAGTATAATGTAGGGTAACCATGTTTGTAGGTTTAAAGTGTACATCCAGTTGTATTATATCAATTTCATAGACCACTGCTGAGTCAGTCATTGTTGAATGACATTATATAGGTTAGGTACCTTACCTTAAGCTACGCTTTTCCTACAATAGTGTTCTGACACTTATCACGTCTATAGAATAAGATCTTTCTTTCTTGTTGAACATGAATCTTCTAAGCCTTGTACCGGGAAGATGTAGGACATCAGCCAGGATGTCTGGAAGTCTGAGTTACATCATGCAGTTACACAAATACTTTTGATCTGTGAATAACTGTTCTTGTATTATCATATTGTGCAAAGTACAGAACACAAAGGTGGTAAAAAATGTAATAAAATTGTTCTTCACTTTCAGCCCATTTGAAAGCTAAACAGTCTACAGACTTTTTTCCCTGTATATCAATTTTAGCACTGACTTCTTACTATGCTTAATGTTGCTATAAAATTACCCTAGATTAAGGAATAGATGCTCATTAAGGCTGGAGGTCCAATCCACACAGGGAGTTTTTGTGTCTTTTTACTGCTTTGATTTGAATTTTATTTGAATTTAACAATTTGTATTCACACATTAGTAGTAATGTTGTAAGTGCTTGAGGATTGATGCAATTTTGGCCTTGAGGTGATAAATAATATTTAGATTTTTCCCTTTGCAATCCACTGGACATACCTTTTTTGCAGCTTTATGATGCTTTTTTCTGGGATGAGTAGTATATTTTGTAGGTGCAATGATTTGATAGCTATACATATATCCATGGAAAAAAGAAATCCCTCTGCAGTTTTTACTATTTTTATTAAATGTGTTGTACAGATTATATCTCTATCTATCTATCTATCTATCTATCTATCTATCTATCTATCTATCTACTGTGTGTATATATATATATATATATATATATATATATATATATATATATGTCTTAGACTTACATTGATCAGCCATAACATAAAATTCACCTCCTTAATATTGTGTAGGTCAAAACAGTTCTGAACTGATGGACCTCTAAATATGTAACCTTGTATTGAAATACAACATTTTTTATAGTGCTGTTGTAAAAGTTTTTTTTTGCTTTGTATATATGTGGTGATCTATTATATATATATATACATATATATATATATATATATATATATATATATAATCTTTGTATTTTCTATACAAGGCTATGTCTATACTACCATTGCCTGTCCAATGGGCTGATCCATAAATGGAAGTTTCTGCTTCTACATTATTTCTTCATCTAAAAATCATGGAAACCAGATTAAAGGGACTGGTGTCATTTTAACATTGAAGTAAATTATGATGTTTATAGACAGTAAGTCTTCCTTTTCAAATTGTTGATAAGTTTACGGACAGATTCGGATGATATTAAGGTACCAGCAGTGTGAACATAACCTAAGACAACTATTTAAAGGGATTGTGTCATAATAAAATATTACATTTCTCTATAACAGCATACAAAACAACATTACCTTAGCCTTATTTTCACTTAGTTAAAATACATAAAGCAGATTGATACCTTTTTATTGCTTTTCTATATTTCAGTCAACTGCATCGTTCCATGGTCCTACAGAAGAATCCATTGTAATGAATTTGTGTATAAGAAATTAATTATTTCTAAGAATAGATGTGTGTTTATAATTATCATTCACATGTAAAAATGTAAGGCAGAGTGAACATATCATTCTGTAACATTTCTATTTCCATCTGGAATTCTCCACTTCTAAATGTCAAGTAAGATCCCAATTATTCTTTTCAAAACTGACCTTTTGTTGGCCACATAATCAGCAACATCACTGACGATGAAGCCAAATTGGTCATAAGCCACTATATGTGGACAAGAAAGAAGCACAGCGCCAAAGAACAAAATGGCTAAGCAATCAGATCTTTAAGTATGGCAATAAATCAGGTCTCTGCTAGATAGCTATATATCTATCTTTTTGTACATTTCTTGACTTTGAACAGATTTTCAATGGCTTGAGAGCAAATGGTTGTAGTTATCCAACTTGATCACCCATGTTGCCAATTCTGTAGATGATGATATCCATGGAACATAGAAATACATTGAGTTCTGGTAATGTTTTCCGTATTAAGCAAGGAAAGACAAGGGTTTGTGGGTGGAATACATTTTACGTGAGAAGAGGGAATGAGAAAAATCAAAAATCAAATTTTGGAGGAAGCTTTTAGTACATGTGATGGGTGTTTGGCAACCATAATTATATTTTAAAAAACTGACAGGACTCCTAGAGAGACCATATGAGTCCAGCTTACCTCACTCACACACGGTGACAGCTTTCTTTCTATCAGTGTGTGTGTAGAGAAGGCTAGCAGTCACTGTGTGTGGGAAGAGCAAAAAGGACTATGTCAGTCTTTCCTTGACACATATGCTTGAAAAAGGACCTTTCATGCCCTCTAAGACAGGACGTATTATATGTTATTACAAAGCTTCATTAAGAATAAACATTTTTATAACAATTTTTAGCACTGTTTTTCTCTTCATGCTGTATCAGTAGTTTTCATTTCTGTTTGAACTGGTGGGTGGACACAAGCCGCATTACACTGCACACTGGTAAAGGAGAATCTGCTATATAACTGTCTCTTGCTCAGAAACAGCCCCAAGATCATGCAAGACATATGCAGAGAAGTAAGTGTGAATTAAGTTCTTGTGATAGGCAGCTTCTATTCAGCTCCAACATCAGTCTAAGGCTAACTCCCCACTTTGCGGAAATGCAGCATTTTTTGTTGCAGATTTTTCTGTGATTTTATTGAGCCAAAGTCAGTGGATTCAAGAGTGGATTTAACAGAAGAGAAACGTCTAAGTGCTTCCTTTATGTTTTCCATTTTTTTAAAGCCTCTTCTGACTTTAGCCTAAGCTTGTCTTTTTTCTACTCCATATACTGCTCACTTCCTCCTCCCCCCTTCAACTTCTATAGATCGTCTAAGACATGTGACCTGCAGTCTCTTTCGAAAGCAGGGATTTTCACAGTGAAATTCACTTTAGCAGAGATAGATGCAGCAGGGAAACAGTGTGATAACAACAGAGGCATTCTTCTCTGATAAGATATATTACAAACTTTCTTACAATAGCCTCTACTACTCATTTACGCAGTTTGTTGAAAAAGCGGTACCTATTTAAGAAGATCTGCATTTTTTGGTGTCCATAGTGGTGACCTTTCATTCCTCATACAATTATTCATTGAAGTGTTTGTAGCATCCATTTTATTTAATAAAACAAGACATTTAAATGTGCAAAAAACATTTTACTAACATTATATCATTGCAGCATTCTAATCTATTATTCTGACACTAACTATCAAGTTCCTTATAAAATTTCAAACATTTAGAATGGCGTCCAACTACTCTGAGCCTGCATATTTTACATTTTATACATCTCTTGTAACATGACTTAGCTGATATGGGCCAGGATGTCTGACAGCTGTGAAGTCATCAGAGAAACATGTTATGCCACAGGGATGTGTACTACAGCTTGCTGCCCTAAGACGCAGGCTTTTCCATGGGCTTGAGCCCATTAATGACTCATGAAACATAATGGTGTATTGTTGACTGCTTTGGGAACATGAGAATGTCTGCAATGCTCACAATAGGAAATGCTATGAATTGTGAAGATATTTGAGCTGCATATTTCAG
Organism: Leptodactylus fallax; assembly: GCA_947044405.1. Lineage (NCBI taxonomy): Eukaryota > Metazoa > Chordata > Amphibia > Anura > Leptodactylidae > Leptodactylus > Leptodactylus fallax. The sequence continues at coordinate 4,238,122 of CAMRHE010000108.1, read as the reverse complement.
TATATAGAACAATGTGTAGCGAGAATATAAGACAGACTTGAGTCACATTATATGATAGCATTCTAATAGTCATTGTTTAAATGTGTATAGCACAGCTTCTGATATCTCATTACAATGTGAAACTATCTTAGACACCCGCATATATATATATATATATATATATATATATATATATATATTATTCAGGTTTTCGATAGTTATTTATGCATTAATACTGTCATACTGTATGCTTAAGTGAGAACAGCGAAATTTCACGATTTTAAGATTTTTTTTCCTTTGTCATATTCTTAAAGGGAGTCTGTCAACAGTTTTGGCCCTTCAAAACTGATGCAAGCTCTAAATAGGAGACCGTATGACCTAGTAAACATATCTGAAGTAGCTTTTTTAATAGCAGCAAGATGACCAAGGAAAACCTTTAATCTAACATGCACCGCATATGCTAAGTACCTTCAGCTGTCTGAATTGAGCTGTTACTTAATGAAAACTGTAGCAGATTCCTGGTTGGACATGACCTCAGAGCTACATTTGTGCAAAATGAGGTTTAAATGGGCACTGAACTTTGAAACAACTTTGTTTATTCTGAAAGTTAGAATATCTTTCCTTCTTTTAACCACTTACAGGGGTTGTCCGGAATAAATTGATCTCTCTAATCTAAGCTAAACACCTCACCCCATGCCTATCTTCTAAATTACTTAGTGTACCAAAAATCTATATTTACATAGATCGCTGGGGCAGTCATGTGACCACCCCAGGCACATTTTCCGATTTTCCAGTGATGTTCCGTTTCCCTGTTTCCGGAAACAGAGCATCACCTATACTAAACCAATTCACCCCACCCCATCATACTTACCGGTCTTCCGGGCAGGATTTTCTGTTTCCAGAAGGACGTCACTTCCTTCTGGGCATGCACTCTGGCTCTATTGCACAGGCATGGGCCCAGAAGAAATGATGTCCCGTGCCCAGAAGACATGTAAGTATGATGGGGTAGGGGGGTTAAGTTAGTTAGGAAGGGCTAGAAGTGGGTGGGCTAGCTAGGGAAACAGGTGAGTGAGAAAAGGAGAGGGAGGGAGTAAGAGAGGTAGGTGGTGTGATTCAGTTCTGATTGACCCAAGGCATCATGGTAGTTGTAGGAAAAAAGAAAAGAAAGATACCCATGTAAACAAATGCAGAAGATGCCAGGAGCTCAGAGAAACCCAGAAATCACTCAAAACACTGCTAAAGGTATTTGGGTGCACTTATTAACCTATTAATAGCACTAACAGACCTTTTTTTGAAAAATTATTTTTTGTCTGAAAACCCATTTAAGGACCACAATATGTATATATATAAATTACCTCACTAAGAGGCCTTAAAAGATTGTATGGCATTTTGCACCAGAGCTCCATAGAGCCATTTCGGTTGAGCAAGTTCGATACGAATCACAGCTTAAATTGGCTTAAAACATAGTGTATAACACTTTAAGGGCTCCTAGGAACCTATCTATCCAACTTCTAGCTCTCTAAGGCAAACATAGCCGAAGTTATGTCAAAGTGAAAGTGACATGTATGTCTATGGGAAAATGAATGGTAAGCAGTGGATACAAACTCAGACTATAACCATACACTGTGCTGCTACTCGCTTTTACACATTTTAACATTTAAAATGCTCCAAAAATCACCCTTTTTGGGGAGAAAAGGTGCTTGCCCGTGTTTTTTTAGACACATATTACAGCTTTATTGCAAAAAAGCAATTATTTTCTAGAAAAATTAGTCGGTTTTGATGACTTATAAGTGCAACAAGTTTGTTGTTAGCTGGGAGACAAATTTTTGGCTGTGTGCTTAGTTAAAAAGTGATGAAAAATTGCCACCATAATGTATCCCTTTATGGGAGCAGATGTGAAATCAAAATGGTTGTGTTTTTTTTATGCCAAGACTCTGGCACCAAAGTGTGCTATAGTGGAATGTGATGAACTAGACCACAGGACATGTCAGACTGAGTGATGGCAGTGGTGGTAGCTGTGGCAACTTGAGTGGTAGTATGGTATGGAATAATATGATATAGATATTTTCCCTCACTCCTATCTGTGATTTGTATCACTATCTGCCGGTAGTTGATTAAATCTGACTAAACTGTGTTGTAATTCTCTTACTCCTAAAATTCTCCAGCTCTATTGCAAGCTTTGTAGCACTCAGTGCTCTGTATCCTGCAGTGATGAATACATCTATCCTCTACTCTCACGACCACTGAAATGTCTTGTGTTCCAGCCCACACAACCTTATATACTGTTTATGACATCAGCACTATAATGTGTACACCTACTTCTGACTGATTGGCTAAGAGTCACAGTAACTCACATGACATGTGTCCCTTCTGTATTTTTACTGTGTAATACATGTGGCGGCTATTTTAGTTCATCTGAGACAAATTGCCATTTATTTGGTTTCTTTAAAAACTGAACAATTTGGAATATTCGGGTTGAACCCAGCTCGTGACAAATCCGTTCGCCCATCTCTAATAGCCGCCAGGTCCCTGCTGTTCTGTAAGCAGGGACTTTGCAGGAGTGCTAGTGATTGGCAACAGCTCAGATCACAAACAACCAACCCCTCAAATGCTGTGGTCAAATGCATCCATGGTATCTGAGAGGTTACGCATACTGTGGGACAGCTCTCCTGCAAGGAGCCGCAAGAAATGTTCTGTTGCTGTGGCATCCAGGTGCCTTCTGATGCCAATGCTAAAATATGTTAGATCTCTAAAGAGTTAAAATACACATAAGGCACCGGAGTTACGTGTCAGTAATATTTATATGAGCCATAAATTCAAAATCTGAAATAAAAAATAAATGACAAATTCAGGAGGGTTTTTGCAATTTTAATGTGACTGTTAGGGGGTTAAACAATAATTGGGGTACAATGTATCTATCTATTTATCATCTATCTATCTATCTATCTATCTATCTATCTATCTATCTATGTGAAGACGTGTCTGCATTAATTTTAATATGTACTGTATAAAGAAAGATAGGATAAAAAAACTGAAGAAGCAAGGGTGCTGCTGGTCTATTCCCCTGCATGTGTTATAGTGTAACAGTGAAAGCCACAATGCAATACTGTACCTAATACAGTAGGGACCCTTTTGAAAGTAGTCACCATGAATAAGCAATTCAACTTATACTGTTTGATCAAATTGTGTGCTTTTTCTTAATTTAGGTGACCAGCAATGGATCAATGCAAAAAAAATAACATAAATCTGTGGTCATTGTCTTTTTTTTCTGCAATTTGGATATCTCTCCATTCACTCCCTTTCTAATAAAACACTATCTTAATAGAAGGACAGGGATTATTTTTTGAACCAATAAAAAGCTACAGCCACCAAGCAGCCAACAGCCAGCAGGCCACAAACTTGGCCACAGTGAAACAAATGCTTCAGTATAGTCTACCTAAAGGCAGGACACAAGCCAATGAAAGCAGTAGAGTGAGCTTTACACATACATCGCACCCTTGGATATCTAAAGCTTAAGAGGCATACTATGTTAAACATGTTCTATTTATTGAAATGCAAGGATTTTTCTTCTTTGGCATGGAGGAGAGTAGGGAGAAGGTACTCAGATAGGAATATACATAACATTATTAATACATGGATTAATATGAAGTTTTATATATATATATATATATATATATATATATATATATATCACAAATATTTGTGATTCTGTTACTTAATGTATTGTATGATTGTGAGCGCAATCTGCTCTAAGTATCTGCATCTATAGAATATTATCAGAATGCACTGTAAGTGAATAAATATTTTCTTCATTTTTCTGTCTTATCACAATTGAAACATGAGCTCAGCTATATCCAATGGTAACATTTAACAACTGAACAAGCGAATTACAGCAAATATTTGATTAATAAAGTTAAAGGGGTATATTGACAATTGTCCTATATAGTATATCAACAAGATACAGCAAAAATGCCTGAAATGTGGGAATCACCACTAACTTGGCTGTTTCTGCAACTCTTCATAGACAGTCAACTCTTCTCTAAATCTTTTCTCCGCATGAGTCAATTCAAATAAGCAATGGGGGACACAGGAGCAGCTTAGGGGACCCAACCTTTCTTGTGGGTAAGCCACAATTGTATGTATTTTAATGTATTGGCAATGATTGGTCTCACGTGTTCACACTGCTGAACCAGCCTAGAAACCCATCTGACAGAATCTGCATGTTGAAATCTGCTATGAAAGTTCACAACAGATGAAGCATGCTTCATACAGTATCTGAAAATGTTCAGCAAGTTCAGGATGCACTGTGGATATTTTGAATGGGGTTTGACAAAGGGGTTGTCAGGCAGATCAATATTTTCAGGTGGGATAAAAACACAAATGAAATCATACTCACCTCCACCAATTTCTAGCTGTTCCTGTGGCAATGCTGGTCTCTGCTTGCTTGTGCCTCCCAACACACAGGACATACTAGCTGAGATGAGTCACTGTTGCAAGGGGAGCAGTGGGGAATTGGTAAAGGCTAGTATTCTATAGATCCCTTCTATGTTTTTATGCCACTCTGAGCCTTTACAAATAATAACTGCTGGACAACTCCTTTAAAATCCCATTCACTCACATTGTACTGTACTCTGTCAGAATTTTACACAATTGAAATTCAACAAATACTACAAATATGCACTGTGTAAACCTGGCCTTAGAACGTTTTTTTTCTGTATCAGCATTGTATATTGAAACCCAACCATGTCATGTTTCACACGTGCTCAGGAGCTGATGTTGGAATAAGCTGTAAATGAATATGTGAGGAAGTAATTAAACTAGCCGTACGACAAGTTGCCAGCCTTTCCAGCCTGCCGGATCTATCTACAAGTGCTTCACTTTTTGCCCAGCTGCTCAAGATATGCTATTGTAGCATCTTGTACATTTCTAGTCTAATATGCAGAAAACAAGCTGAAAGCAACACTTCGTGAAACTTTTTGGACAATAGAAATTCTAGGACAGCTGTTGGAATTGGAGCCTCCAATATATTAAATAAATCTGTTGTATGAGAATATTTTGAGTTGTTCAATATTAGACAATAAGATAAAATATTCATAATATTAGTATTTGCATACTATATGTATGCAAAATAGGGTACAATCATGCAGCACATGAACAGCATCGTTAAAGGGTTTTTTCGGGTAAAAAATAATTTTTCAAAAAGGTCTGTTAATGCTATTAACAAGTTAATAACTGCAACCAAATACCTTTAGCAGTGTTTTGAGTGAGTTTCTTTGTGAGCTCCTGGTATCTTCTACATTTGTTTACATGGGTAGCTTCTTATTCAGTTTTTTTCCTACAACTACCATGATGCCTTGCGCTTCACTCAGAGCTGACTTCCTCCCCCCCCCCCTCCCTACCTCTCCCTTTCTCACTCCCTGTTTCCCTAGCAAGCCTGCCCACTATTATCCCTTCCTAACTTACCCCCACCCCATCATATTTACCTGTCTTCCGGGCAGGATCCTCTCGGCACGGGACTTCACTTGTTCTGGGCTTGTGCAATAGAGCCAGAGTGCCGGTATGGCCAGAAGAAGTGACGTCCCATCCCCAGAAAATTCAGACAGGAAGACAGGTAAGTATTATGGGGTGGGGGTTGGGTTAGTATTGCTGATGTTCCATTTTCGGAAACGGAGAAATGGTACGTCACCAGATAATGTGCCTGTTAATTTAGAAGGTAGGCGGGGGTGAGTGGGTAGCTTAGATTAGAAAGATCATTTTATCCCGTACAACCCTTTTAAGTTTAGTTCACACTTTGTTGACCTATGCTCACCATATGCGCCAGTGAAGCTTCCTGCATGTGGTAAATATACCTATAGAATCACATTTCCTGACTATGCCGAAAGAGTGTTCTTTTGGCACCTATTCAGCCAGTATGCATCAGCATGACTTTTTTCCTACTGTATAGGATAGTGTAGTAGGCTACAGCATTTTATGCAGAGACATCCCATAAACAAAAACATATACAGCATAGTCTACTGTTTTTGTTTTTGCTTTGGATTCTATGAGGTATGCAGCTGTTTGGTTATACGTACTTTTCAATCATATATTGTAGGTATACATTAGAGAAGCTTCCTGATTTAATTCCTGAGCTCTTTGGATCAAGGTTGGTGGGTGTTCTCTTCATTAGAATGACATGCACAGAACATACTTATACATTTTTTTTGGGGGGGAGCCATTACATGCAGATAATTGTGGGGAAACATTTATTTAACAATAATTTACTAAGTTATAAAGTTGTTAATAAAGTGAACTGTTAAAACTTACACACACTGAGACAGACAGAAGATTGCAAGGGCTGCCCCTATACAGAGACAATAATACAGATGTTTAGATTATCACTAACTTTTCAGATACTTTGCGTAAATCAAAAGTGCAAGCACATAAACCCTGTAAAATATCTTATCAGAGAAAAATGCCTCATTCTCCAATTTTTATTTTTTTTTTTTAGTTGCGCATATTCACATGGTAATGAAATTTTACTTATATAAATTTGTATGAATTTTTATTAATGAAATGATCTATTGATCACTTATTTTTATCACACTTTCTTTCACTTTTATACAAAGTTTGCTGAAAGGTTAGGCAACCAGTCAAATTCTGATCCGATTGGATGGACCTTTCAACCAATTACGTGTGCCAACAACATGGACTGTCTGTGGCATTGTATGGTGAATGTGTTTTCAAGTGACACTGGCTCGGGAAAGACCATTGTATGTTGAGGATATTGCACCCTGAAGCCATCTTAACATATGGAAGCAGTGTATATTAAGACCTGTATGAATCACCATTATACAAATGTAAACTTACACTATGCAGAAATAATTGAAATGATGAAAGGGTTAACACTTAATAATAAAATTTCAAAGAAATACAGTACAGACCAAAAGTTTGGACACACCTTCTCATTCCAAGAGTTTTCTGTATTTTCATGACTATAAAAATTGTAGATTCACACTGAAGGCATCAAAACTATGAATTAACACATGTGGAATTATATACTTAACAAAAAAGTGTGAAACAACTGAAAATATGTCTTATATTCTAGGTTCTTCAAAGTAGCCACCTTTTGCTTTGATTACTGCTTTGCACACTCTTGGCATTCTCTTGATGAGCTTCAAGAGGTAGTCACCTGAAATGGTTTTCACTTCACAGGTGTGCCCTGTCAGGTTTAATAAGTGGGTTTTCTTGCCTTATAAATGGGGTTGGGACCATCAGTTGTGTTGTTCAGAAGTCAGGTGGATACACAGCTGATAGTCCTACTGAATGGAGTGTTAGAATTTGTATTATGACAAGAAAAAAAGCAGCTAAGTAAAGAAAAACGAGTGACCATCATTACTTTAAGAAATGAAGGTCAGTAAGTCCGAAAAATTGGGAAAACTTTGAAAGTGTCCCCAAGTGCAGTGGCCAAAACCATCAAGCGCTAAAAAGAAACTGGCTGACATGAGGACCGCCCCAGGAAAGGAAGACCAAGAGCCACCTCTGCTGCGGAGGATAAGTTCATCCGAGTCACCAGCCTCAGAAATCGCAGGTTAACAGCAGCTCAGATTAGAGACCAGGTCAATGCCACACAGAGTTCTAGCAGCAGAGACATCTCTACAACAACTGTTAAGAGGAGAGTGTGTGCAGCAGGCCTTCATGGTAAAATAGCTGCTAGGAAACCACTGCTAAGGACAGGCAACAAGCAGAAGAGACTTGTTTGGGCTAAAGAACACAAGGAATGGACATCAGACCTGTGGAAATCTGTGCTTTGGTCTGATGAGTCCAAATTTGAGATCTTTGGTTCCAACCACCGTGTCTTTGTGCGACGCAGAAAAGGTGAACGAATGAACTCTACATGCCTGGTTCCCACCGTGAAGCATGGAGGAGGAGATGTGATGGTGTGGGGGTGCGTTGCTGGTGACACTGTTGGGGATTTATTCAAAATTGAACGAATACTGAACCAGCATGGTTACCACCGCATCTTGCAGCGGCATGCTATTCCATCCGGTTTGCGTTTAGTTGGACCATCATTTATTTTTCAACAGGACAATGACCCCAAACACACCTCCAGACTGTGTAAGGGCTATTTGACCAAGAAGGAGAGTGATAGGGTGCTACGCCAAATGACCTGGCCTCCACAGTCACCAGACCTGAACCCAATCGAGATGGTTTGGGGTGAGTTGGACCGCAGAGTGAAGGCAAAAGGGCCAACAAGTGCTAAGCATCTCTGGGAACTCCTTCAAGACTGTTGGAAGACCATATCAGGTGACTACCTCTTGAAGCTCATCAAGAGAATGCCAAGAGTGTGCAAAGCAGTAATCAAAGCAAAAGGTGGCTACTTTGAAGAACCTAGAATATGCAACATATTTTCAGTTGTTTCACACTTTTTTGTTAAGTATATAATTCCACATGTGTTAATTCATAGTTTTGATGCCTTCAGTGTGAATCTACAATTTTTATAGTCATGAAAATACAGAAAACTCTTGGAATGAGAAAGTGTGTCCAAACTTTTGGTCTGTACTGTATATAAACCAGTTATGCTTTCCAGATATACATAATTCCTTTAAAGGTTAGATTTGACTGTAATATAAAAAAAATTGTAAACTTGTATGATGTCAAACTTGAAATATTTGAATTCATCTTCTATATGGACCATATGCTGACATAACATACAGAAATGCAACTTCTAAGTGCACTTTTAAAATGAAATTTAATGTGACCCTCACTTACTGTACTGCGTGACTTTGTGTGATATGGTTCAGATAATGTAGAAAAGCAGCAAACAAACTAATGGATGTTTATTAGTACCATAAAAATACTGAAAAATCCATTAGGGACATAAAGATAGTCTGAGAATTCATTTTAAGAGTACAGATAGACCTATAGAAGCAAATATGCAATTATTTGGGAGTTGTAAAAGTTTGGAACATGTCCTTAACTTAACATTATGGCATAAATCATTCAAGGACACAAGGATTTGGAACTGGTAAGGAAATATAAATCTAGTCATAGGGTATGAAAAATTACACAAATCAGATAAATGGGCAGACTGGGTGGGCCAGGGTTTCACTTGAAACCAGCATATACTTTCTGAAATCGTGTTAAGTACATAATAGATTTGATGACAATGTTACAGTGTCAACATTTTCATTGCATGGCTAATTGAAATTAAGGTATGCGTGTAGAAAACTTTTCCTAAAGCACAGCCATGATATATGCTTTATGTAAGGGTAAGGGACACATAAGGACAAGCACACACAGTCTTCAGACAATCGTTCAGTCTTAAATACTCCCCCACATAAAACAGCCAAGGGCCTCTGTATTTTTTTTACATTTTGCTTTCAATGACTAACTCAATTAACTGGAAGATTAGTCAGAGATCTGAAGGTATATTGCCCTGTATAGAACTGTCAAGTATCTTGATTAGAGATGAAAGAACCATTCTATGGGGTCTTGGCAGGCAATGAGATGACTGGGGAAAAAAAGCCAATATGACTCATGTTAATAGAGGAGACAGGGCATCCATCTTGCTGCTCTGGAACTGAGTAACTTCTGAAACAGATGGGTTTTACAACATAACCTTCTATTTCTAGGAATAATAAACATCAACATTTGGCCACAGCAGGAAATTTAAGGGACCCTCACATTTACTGTAGTCCCCGCCTTACCCAGGAACTTTTGTAATTCTGCAACTTTATATTTATTGACTTGGAACTCGGTTTTGAAAATAAAAATAAAAGGACTACCCATCATGTAAAAAATAGAGGCCATTAATCCTCCACTTTGTGGCTCTTTGAAACAATGGATAGGCATAAATTTTACTTGGCTTGTGATTTAATGTGCAGCTTTTTGATTTATGCATTTTGGCCTTCAATGGTTTTATCTATTTTAACCCCTCTTGTAAGGCTTGGATAAAATCCCAAGCTTTTTTGTGAAGCTACCTTTTCCAAGCTTTTCGAGACCTTGACTTTGAGAGTTTGTGCTTGTTGAGCCCTGATGTTTCACGGCTGAGAAAGTTTATAGAAAACATTTAACTTTTGTTAAATTTGGAAAAGACACCAAGCTTGTTATTACTGTATTCAGTACCATGACTTGTATCAAACCGTGAGTGGTGACAGCATGACAGATCTCTCAACTTAGCTACGAAAATGGCCAAGAAACTTTGAAATCAAGGCCGTTGCAGCAAAGAGAGCCATTTATCAAGGGCCAAGGCATGATTTAAACATTAATCTGACACAGTACATAGTACAGTACCTAGACCTGTCAAAAGATCTGTGAAGGCTGTGGGAATATAAAAGACTTATTATTAAGAAGGGAAGACTTTTATCTAAGACTTTCTTCTATTCTACACAGTTTCTGAAGTCATAGAGAGTCTTACAGTAAAATGCAAGAAAAGCTAATAAAAAGAATATATTCATAGACTATAAAATATTTATATTTGTTATATATCCACTTTTACTATATGTGTAGGTTTTCTTCCATGGCTGCAGTGTTCTCTAGTTTATAACACTGGTCACCCTTAGGTTACAATAGATTCTTGGTACAATGTCAGTAACTTACAATGGACTTTCTTTTGTCACCGCAACTTGAAATGATATTGGACACAGCAAACATCCAATAAGAGCATCACAAGTCTGTGACAACTGGATCCAATCACAGAGTATCATTTGTATTACTTACTGATGAGCCAATTAGCTGGTAGTACCCCAGGTTCTCCGCATAAACTGTCTGTCTATCTGTGCCAGAACAATATGCTCCTTTGGGCACCAGATGTGTGACATAGTTTATAGTAAAAATAAAAAAAATTAAAAAAAATGTACTGACGAAATTTCTGTCCATGGGAAAGGACACAACTGTAGGGATGAGTGAAGCAAATAAGTATTCTATACAGTTCCATAAGCATCAATGTTATTTTGATGTAAAAAAAAAAAAAAAAAAAAGGCAGCTAAGCGGCTTTTGAAGCTGTCAGCTGTTACTGCTGTGGCTGGCTCCTGGGGTAGGCTATTCCACAGGTTCACAGGACTTACAGTGAAGAAGCCTTGTTGCCTCTAGAAAGGGAGTGCACCCTTGTCTTTTCAGGGGATTTTACATGGAACAGCGTTTCACCCTATTTCTTGTACAGGCCATTTATATATTTTAAAAGGTTTATCATATCACCTTAAGTGCCACTTCTAAAGACTAAACAAATTAGCTGAAAAGGGCTTTATGGATGTGTCTCCAAGGGCTTCACTCTCACTCCAGATAACAGATCCTGACTGCAGACAAATTGTGACAAAGTTGAAGTCGTCACTTTATTCAGCTAATTTGAATAAAAAGAAAATCCTGATTTTCATGAAAATGGAGCTGCCATGAAAAATATGAAAGGCATATTTGGAAAGTGTAGAAGCAGCCCTACAAAGTAATGTCATTAGTAATACCAAATTTCCTGATGATAGACTCACTTTAAATGCCTGTTTTTATTGTTTATTGCCCTGGAGCCATGGGGGGGGGGGGGGGGAATTTAAGGCTTGTATACTTGTTCCCTATAGTTATATATTTTGCTATACACTTACTCAAAATAGATTTAAATTTCTCCCACTTGACATCTGTATCATTTTATGACAATAGCTGAAGTGCAGCCCTTAACTTGAGAAAACTGAAGCATTTTGCCATCGCGATCTTTGTTTGTGCTTTACTATTTAGTTGGTATGTTATTAGATTATGGTCGCTATTACCAAGGCTTTTATGAACAGTTACATTTCCAATAAGTCCCACATTATTAGAAACAACCAGATCCAGCAGTGCTTTCCCTCTAGTTGGGTCTCCTATGAACTGGACCGTAAGATCGTACTGCAATAAGTTGAGGAATTTTCTTCCTTTTGCAAATGATGCAGAACAATGAACCCAGTCAATATTCAGGGAGTTAAATCTCCTATCATTACCACAGTACCTGCCTGTGCTGCCCTCTTTGCTTATATAACTGGTCATCTTGTTTAGGATTAGTCCGCAATCGCCGTCATACTACTATTCCCAGCAGGCACCGCCCCATGGTTACGTTGTTTTCTCACTGTGCAGCTCATGCTTCTCGATGTGGCTGGGGAGTCTACTTAGACAACACCTTTGGGAGTGGCCTAAAGCCAAATTGGTTAGGTGGCACAGTGAGTCCACGACCTGCTGCCCATTACAAGGAAATCTTAGGATCACTTTATTTTGCACTGATACACCAAGCGTGCATAATTTTGTCATAATCTGGAGAAAGGAGGCTGCAAGAAACCCTTCAGTTCTAGTGAAATATACTTTATAATTACTGTCATTTGTAATACTGTGATACTCAATATTTATATCTTACCAGGCATTTGCAATAAAAAAAAAAAAAAAAACATAAAAAATTAAAATATAGTAAACCAGAAATTTGAGGGAAATATAAAGTTTATTAAAGTCCAAAGACCACACTCAGTTCACACATTTTGATGCAATTATTTCTTACATATATTTGCTTCCTAAACTAGCAATGGATATCAAAAAATATCAAACTTTTAAGTATACATCATATATCTTTAGGTACCATTCTTTATGTTGACTAAAATTATGTGGAAAAAATTTTGATTAAAAAATGCAATAATAATACAGCTCTAAGCTGCGCTGACTATAACAACATGACTGGTGACATCCATGGATTATATTACCATTGTGGTCTATAGATATTAATAAGATCACTTATTTCGTTTTCAAACCTTCTCTGGAAAAATGATGGTTGAAACCTAATTGGCCATTATTTGTGTAGCCAAGGTCCAAGCTTCATGTAGATGTATAACCAAAGTGATCACACATAGTAATTGATGATAAGTAATGCCCTACATATATTTTAGAGTCTATGTGTGTACTATGGCAGTTGAGTGTCAATAGATTAGACTGAACAGGTCATCAGGGAAAGTTTGTTTTGTCACTGTTTATGTATGTGCTTCTCTAAGAGGTACACCCATGGGTTAAAACCACTTAGCAGTAACTAAAGTGGAGACACACTGTATTAATAGAGATCTCTTCACATTTATGGTTCACAGTAATTTCAGATTTGCTATGTGACCTACTTTATACATTTTTTCTGTCAAAATCTAGTATGACTCTTTGTGGATTTTTGTGTGGACAACACAGTACCCACAAAAGTGGTGAGGTGCTTCTCCAATAACAAACCATGGATTAACTCTGATATAAAAACACTACTTAAGGAGAAAAAGATGGCATTCAGGACAAGAGATAAGGAGGGGTTGAGGGAAGTAAACAAGGAGCTGAGGCATCAAATCAGGCAGGGAAAAGCCAGTTATAAAGAAAAAATGGAAAAGCAAATGGAAAGAAAAGACATAAGGGGGGTCTGGGAGGGGCTTAAGTCAATTTCGGGTCATAAACAGTCTGTCTGCCAGATTGAGGCAGATGTTAATTGGCTTAATGAACTAAACCTATTCTTCAACAGATTTGATCACACACCAGCTCCTCCCACCCCAGTATGTCCTTCAGCTTCCCCCACCACAATGACTTCTCCCCATGCGGCCACTTCCCAACAGACCAGTAAATCCAGAAATCCGTCTTTATCTGGCCACAGTCTGACCTTCACACGGGCCCAGGTGAGGAAGGAGATGAAAAAGATCAAGGCGAGGAAAGCCGCAGGACCAGATGACATCAGTGCAAGGCTAATTAAGACTTGCTGGGACCAGCTGTGTGGTATAATTACATATATGTATAATATGAGCCTGAGGCAGGAAATAGTCCCTGAATTATGGAAATCTTCTTGTGTGGTACCAGTTCCAAAGAAACCCCACCCTATGGACCTCAACGACTACAGACCTGTAGCACTGACAACCCACCTGATGAAGATCTTGGAGAGATTGGTTCTCACACATCTCCGCCCTCTAGTGAGCCCCGCTATGGACCCCCTCCAGTTTGCTTATCGGCCGGGCACTGGGGTAGATGATGCCATCATCCATCTTCTGCACAGGGCTCTGTCTCACCTGGAGAAACCAGGGAACACAGTGAGAATAATGTTCTTTGACTTCTCCAGTGCTTTTAACACCATACAGCCCAGGTTATTGAGGGACAAGCTGGGCCTTGCTGGAGTGGACCACCACCTCTCCAACTGGATCCTAGACTACCTCACAAATCGACCTCAATACGTGAGAGCCCGAGACTGTGTGTCAGGTACCGTGATCTGTAATACGGGGGCACCTCAGGGTACGGTTCTCGCCCCTTTCCTCTTCACACTGTACCCTCTGCAATAGTGGGTCTCATCACAGATGATGATGACAGGGAGTACAGAGAACTGAACCAGGATTTTGTGGACTGGTGCCACCGGAACCACCTGAAGATTAACGCGGGGAAGACCAAGGAGATGGTGGTGGACTTCCGCAAAGGCAGAAGCCCTCCTAAACCAGTGGACATCCTGGGGACGGGCATCGAGATTGTGAACACCTATAAGTACCTGGGTTTGCTCCTTAATAATAAGCTGGACTGGGCAGATCATATGGAGGCCCTGTACAGGAAGGGCCACAGCAGGCTCTACCTGCTTAGGAAACTGAGAGCCTTTGGAATCCGGGGGGCACTTCTTAGAACTTTCTTCAACTCGGTAGTGGCATCAGCCATCTTCTTTGGAGTGGCCTGCTGGGGGAGCAGTATATCAACCAGGGACAGAAATAAACTTGACAAGCTGATTAGAAAGGCCAGCTCTGTCCTGGGGAGCCCACTGGACCCAGTGCAGGTGGTGGGTGACAGAAGGATACTGTCCGTGGTGAGCTCCATGCAGAAGAAGAAGTCCCATCCCATGCATGAGACTGTGATCGCGCTGAGCAGTACTGTCAGTGACCGACTGCTCCACCCTAGGTGTGAGAAGGAGCGCTATCGGAAGTCTTTCCTCCCCACCGCGGTTAGGCTGTACAACCAACACCGACCTAAGCGGAGATCATTACACACAGAGAACTGAAATATCTCTCTGCCTGTTAAATCCCCCCCCCCTCCTCTGCTACGTCCTATCTGTCTGTCTGCTATTAATGTAATGCCTCTCACCTTGGAACATTCCTGTACATGTTGTATTTGTATTTGTATCTGCTTATCTTTGCTGCTGTAACACACTGAATTTCCCCATTGTGGGACTATTAAAAGGACTATTATTATTTTTCAGTTCAGTAAAAGATTGGAATGGTTACATGTTAAAAGTTGTCTTTCTAGTGTCAGGCAGTATGTTGACATTGGGACACTGCATTCATATAGCCAACTATATCATTTGTAATGAAGCATAGAAAATGGGAATGTAATAGCATATGAAAATATTGGGCAAATATTGAATTTAAATTAATTTATAGGTAACATATTGGAAATATATAATATAAGTTCAAGACAATGTAAGTCATAGTTTATATTCAAGAGAGAGAAATAAATAAAAGAAAAACATACTACAAAACATTATTGTATACAAGTGAAAAAAAGAAAGCAAAAAAAAACTATTAAAAACATAAGGAATTAAAAATTCTAATCACCCCCCCTTTTCTAGAACACATGTAAAAGTAAAAAAAATACCATGAAATACATATACATTAGATATCTCTGTGTCCTAAAACACTTGGTCTACAAACATATAAAAATATTTTTCCCATACGGTGAAAACTGTAGCGGGAAAAAAATCAAGAGGTAAACCACTATTTCTCCTCTCACAAAAATTTGAATAAAAAACGATCAAAGCAATAGTATAACTATTACTACTATAATAGCAACAAAATAGTATAACTAAAAAGTAAATCTAGCCCTGCAAAAAAACATGCCTTATGTATCCATGTACACAGAAATATTAAAAAAAAAGTTATGGGTGTCAGAAACTGGCGACTCCAAGAATTTTTTTTTTTTTATAAAGTTTTGGATTTTTTTTAAAGGTGTTAAAATATAACAAAAACTATATAAATTTGGTATCACCGGAATCGTACCTATCGTACGTATATAGGTGGCATGTCATTTTCGCTGCACAGTGAACGCCGTAAAAAAAAATTCCTTTAAGGATATCGCAGAAGTGTAATTTTTCCACAATTCTAGCCCATTCTGAATTTTTTCCTAACATCCTAGTAAATCTTACAGAATATTAATTCAAACCATTACAAAGTACAATTTGTCCTGAAACCATTAAGCCTTATATGGCTCTGTGAACGGAAAAATAAAAATGTTATGGGGTTTGGAAGGCGGGGAGTCAAAGTTAAAAAATGCATACTGCAGGAAGGGGTTAAACCAAATAATAGTACCAGTTAAGGGACTTAAATAGATGTGGAAACATACACCACCTATGTGACCATTTATTGGGGTCTAATTCTTCAGAAATAAGACCTAAAACTGATAAGTGCTCAGGCTCTCCTCAGTAGACCTGCAGAGCATGCTTATAAAAAGGGCAAAAACACCACCAAAAGGCTGAAATCTAAAACACTATGGTCCAGATTTACTAATAGTGCCAGACTATGTGCCAAAATATGCCAGATTATCACAGTGGTTGATACTAGATCACAAATCTGGCATATTTTTAGACTGTCTAGTCCACATTTATACCACCTTTAGGTTAAAGCCCTACGTTGTGGAAATGCAGCGTTTTTGTTGAAAATGTTGCTCTGTTTTTTTTCAGTCGAAGTCAGGAGTGAATTATACAGAAGGGAAAAGTCTAAGTGCTTCCTTTATATTTTCAAATCTTTTTTGAGCCACTCTTAACTTTGGCTCAAAAAACCACAGCGAAATCTGCAACAAAAAAGCATGCGTTTCCGCAATGTGGGGCCTTAGACTTAAATTGACTTACTTTGAGGCAGAATTTTAGGCTATATTTTTGACACTTTTTTGACACATCACAGCACATTTAAGCTACACCCCCTTTTTCTAAAAATCTACATCCATATGTCTACATTTGTGCCACATTTATGCCAGTGTCTAGTCATAACCACAATAGTAAACCTGGGCTTGTGTATGTAGACTCAATAATTAATAATAAAAATAATAATAATAATAATAATAATAATAATACAATTTATGTAGATAGCGCCAACATATTCTGCAGCCCTGTACAATTTGTAGGGTTCAAGTACAGACAAAAAAGATACATTACAAAGAAATAGTCAATTCACACAATGGGACTTAGGGCCCTGCTCGCAAGAGCTTACAATCTATGAGGTAGAGGGAGTGACACAAGAGGTAGCAGGGGCGGCATCTTAAAGACAGTCTGGGAGATCTTTTTCTATGACAACTGGATCATCCATGATTGAACATGTGATATTTATCTCTTCATTATCCTATCTTCCGTTGTCTGCTTCATTTGCTTCTTTGCACTTGTTTCTGCAGTTCGCCTGCTTTGGGACATATAACATGAGCACATGATTTTTTTAACTGGATACTTCTGCTTTGGCTGACTTCTCGACAATGTTGTCAGCACCCAGAGATATTTCACGTGTTCTACTGGATGTCCATTCCAATGTTTGCCAGGCTGGATTTGCTGAAGGCTGTGCTCATTCGCCCGGACAACAATATGAGAAGTGCGATTTCACATAAAGTATTGTCCGTTGTCTCCTTGAGGTAAGCTACTAATAATGTTCTGGTTTTGCTATTCATGCCTTTTTCTTTCCATCCATGTCCCCTTTTTTTTCTTTTGCAATCCGAAACACATACCTTCTAGCCCCACAATGTATAATGTTCTCCTTGTAGTGTTGTGCATGCATAATAATGTTCCCCTGGTGGTTCCACATGATAGACCATCACCCACCCAGATGTGATCTAGCAGCCTCCAGGCACTGGAATTAGCAGCAGCATATGCTAAGTGAGGCAACTCATCCTATTAAAGCAATGGGGATAGAACAGCAGCCCCTTCTACTGCAGCTCTGCTCCTATTTTTATACCTACAGTAATACATTTTTTGTTTTAATGTAAGAACATATTAAGGATAATACAAAAATCAAGCATTTTATCCTTCAAATGCTATTTTTTGTAAAAAAAAATTGTTAAAAATATAAAAGTCAATGAAACAAACTCTTATAATAAAATAACATAATAAAAGTGTACATATAAAATAAGCATGAGACAAAGGCAATGTCCTAGTGTAAGAACATAATTTTTTTCCCTTCTTGTTATAGGATAAATTAACTTAATAATGCAACAATATGTTGTGTCAACATAATAAAGGCAATGAGAATAACTATATTATTATTATTATTATTGTTTATTTATATAGCACCATTAATTCCATGGTGCTTTACATTTGCGGATTTACATATGGTACACCAGATATACAAAACAGATAACGCTAATAGAGACCAACTGGCACAGTGAGATAGAGGACCCTGCCCGCAAGGGATTACAATCTATATCTCTAAATGGGAAGGATCTGAAGCAAGAGAAGGACCAACATCTCTTACATCCTAGCTTTCTGGATAACCTTAGAGTTGTTATGTGCTGGAAAACCAGAAGAATATCCAGCATGACTGTGGCTCCTTTGTTGACTTAACTGTGAATAACAATGGCTTTGAGATTGTTGTTGCTCATAACTGGTTTGGCCAGTTGGTGGAGGTGCTTGACCATATGAAGGATCAGTCAATGGACCAGGCCCCCTTTAATGGCCAAAAACTGTGCCAGGCTGCTAAAAGGTTACAGCTGGAGGGTATCATAATTGGTCATACTCAGATGCAGCATGTTAATGGGAATAATAGCTACGATCTTGTGAAAAAAAGTTGATGGACCAAAATACTGCTGCTGATCATCCTGCAGGTGGTACCTTGCAGGGCTGGGATGCAAAGGACTTCAGATACATTTCTCCCCCCCCCCCTTCAGTGGCTGCAGCTGCAACACCTTTGCACCAATCATAGTTTTTACATTGGGATCATAGATAAGTGTTGGGGCAGCACAAGTAGGTCATCATTGTGGAGGTTGTTGTGAGGAATGGTGGATATTCCACTGGCTTGAGACTGAGGTGCTTGAGGCTAAGGTGCTTCTCCTCCCTTTTCCCCCATGGCATCAGTCTTCATCCCCTTTTCCCTCATTCTGTGGCTCTGATGTGAAATTATCATGAGTTCCAGAAATTTAGAAAAAAATTCTTAAAAAGTAAAGACAATTTTTTTTGATAATGCTAATTGTGCTCAGAAAGCACAACCTTGTCACAGGTTCCAGCGCCTCCTCTCTCTTCTCGTGCTGACACGTCTCCACAACGTCAGCACCTGCCCAGCGCGTCTTCGGGATCCAAATCCCACGCATGCTCAGTCGGCTCTGCCACTTCGTGTTGGACAGAGCCGACTGCGCATGTTCAGTCGGACATTTTGATGTGGTCTCTTACACATACAGTGGGGAAAAAAAAGTATTTAGTCAGCCACCAATTGTGCAAGTTCTCCCACTTAAAAAGATGAGAGAGGCCTGTAATTGTCATCATAGGTAGACCTCAACTATGAGAGACAAAATGAGAAAACAAACCCAGAAAATCACATTGTCTGATTTTTAAAGAATTTATTTGTAAATTATGGTGGAAAATAAGTATTTGGTCAATAACAAAAGTTCATCTCAATACTTTGTTATATATCCTTTGTTGGCAATGACAGAGGTCAAACATTTTCTGTAAGTCTTCACAAGGTTGGCACACACTGTTGCTGGTATGTTGGCCCATTCCTCCATGCAGATCTCCTCTAGAGCAGTGATGTTTTGGGGCTGTCACTGGGCAACACAGACTTTCAACTCCCTCCAAAGGTTTTCTATGGGGTTGAGATCTGGAGACTGGCTAGGCCACTCCAGGACCTTGAAATGCTTCTTACGAAGTCACTCCTTCGTTGCCCTGGCGGTGTGCTTGGGATCATTGTCATGCTGAAAGACCCAGCCACGTTTCATCTTCAATGCTCTTGCTGATGGAAGGAGGTTTGCACTCAAAATCTCATGATACATGGCCCCATTCATTCTTTCATGTACACGGATCAGTTGTCCTGGTCCCTTTGCATAGAAACAGCCCCAAAGCATGATGTTGCCACGCCCATTATTCAGTAGGTATGGTGTTCTTTGGATGCAACTCAGCATTCACTCTCCTCCAAACACAACGAGTTGTGTTTCTACCAAACAGTTCTACTTTGGTTTCATCTGACAATATGACATTATCCTAATACTCCTCTGGAACATCCAAATGCTCTCTAGCAAACTTCAGACGGGCCCGAATATGTACTGTTTTAAGCAGGGGGACACATCTGGCACTGCAGGATCTGAGTCCCCGGCGGCGTAGTGTGTTACTGACGGTAGCCTTTGTTACGTTAGTCCCAGCTTTCTGCAGGTTATTCACTAGGTCCCCCCGTGTGGTTCTGGGATTTTTGCTCAGCATTCTTGTGATCATTTTGATCCCACAGGGTGAGATCTTGTGTGGAGCCCCTGATCGATGGAGATTATCAGTAGTCTTGTATGTCTTCCATTTTCTAATTATTGCTCCCACAGTTGATTTCGTCACACCAAGCTGTTTGCCTATTGCAGATTCAGTCTTCCCAGCCTGGTGCAGGTCTACAATTTTGTTTCTGGTGTCCTTCTACAGCTCTTTGGTCTTCACCATAGTGGAGTTTGGAGTGTGACTGTTTGAGGTTGTGGACAGGTGTCTTTTATACTGATAACAATTTCAAACAGGTGCCATTACTACAGGTAATGAGTGAAGGACAGAGGAGCCTCTTAAAGAAGAATTTACAGGTCTGTAAGAGCCAGAAATCTTGCTTGTTTGTAGGTGCCAACATACTTATTTTCCACCATAATTTGCAAATAAATTCTTTAAAAAATCAGACAATGTGATTTTCTTGATATGTTTTCTCATTTTGTCTCTCATTTTGTCAATTACAGGCTGGCCTCATCTTTTTAAGTGAGAGAACTTGCACAATTGGTGGCTGACTAAATACTTTTTTTTCCCCACTGTATGCTCTGTACTCTGTACACCTTAGAACTACATCACCGTACTACACTCCTTAATGTGTCGTCATGCCTCTGTGTGGCGGTAGTAACAACAATGGAGGGTGAGCGGAGGCAGGTCTCCTCCTGTCCAAGTAAAATGGGTGGAACTGAAGTTCCCCTGAGAAACTACTATGCCTTATGGTGCTATGCACATATTAGGTGGAGACCCAGGGGAAGAGTAAAAACATTTATTAAAACATAATACTCGGTGTTTCCAGGTCACTGCTGAGGCCCAATCAGTGCTGAGCCCGGGCTGATGACGTCACAGAAGAGCACCAGGACTTCAGCAGGTTATGATAAAAGAGGTAACGGAAGGTGATTATGAATGTTTTATTTTTTTCACTTCCACTGGGCCTCCACCTATTATACTCTGGGGTCTGAAGAGACCCCAGAGTATAATGTGGTGTCCATTTTGGTTTGTCCGAGACAAATCTCCATTTGTTCAGTTTAAAAAAAAAACAAAAAAAACAATTTGCAATATTTGGGTCAAACCTGTCTCAGTACAAACCGATATGCCCATCTCTTCTGATAACATGATATATACTAACATCTAAAACATTACATATATAAGCTGTGCGTCTGCAAAAGGGGGAAGGCCAGTAAACAAGTGTATAAATGCATGGATGACAAATTAAAACATTTAAAAATGGACAAAGGAGAATGGTCAATGGTATTTACCAATAAGTTTGCGGGACTCTGATCCATGCAACCACTCCTCAGCAAACATCTCACAGCCTATCTTCTCCCACGCCCTTTCTTTCTGGGACTTATAAATATCACTTTTGCTGTCCCATATTGATGACCTATTCTTCACGAACAAAATAAAATGTTCAGGATTAATGTGTCGTCTCATTATAGATGTTTTAAACACTATATTAAAAAATTCACATTTGCACAATTTATTCCCTGAACACCACACGGCCTGGGTAGCTTATTAGAGACCGCAGAGCCACCTGGCAAACAATCCATTTTTAACAGATGTCGAACCGATATCCATGCGTTTCATGTGTGTTAAAAATGTACCTATAGACTTGTATTGAGTCTTTTTGGCCATCAAAACAGACAAAGATAGAGCATATCAGTATTTTTGACAGCTGTGAAAAATGGACCGTCAAAAAAACGGACATGTGAATAGACATGTGAATTGTCATGTTCTAAGGCCTAAGGCTGTTCTTACTTTTAGATTTCAAGTTTAAGCTCTCTTAGTATGTTCATATGTAATCTGAATGTGCTGAATATTACTGCGACAGAATTACAGCTCTTTTCCATGTTGATAAAGCTGTGTTGCTGCAGATATTTTATGCTGACAGTAGGGCTTGTTAAAAGCTCTGTCTTTAGAAATCATATATCCCTCTATCTTATTTTGACCCATTTCAAGCAAGTAAGTTCTCCATCACTAAGCATCTGGGTCTTTTTCTGTTTCTGTGGTTTGGACACTGAAGCATCTTCAAGATGAATATTCTACTATGTGTTTGTTTACTTGTCACATTCTTTCCCCATTACCACCATAGCATCCTACAAAACCTTCAAACTAAATTCATATGTTCTGCTAAACCATCCAAAGGTTAATTCTCATCATGCCACACTGTACTAGGTACTAAGACTGCCTGTCATTCAGCCATATCATGCAGATTGTCATCTCATCATAGGTTGTACAGTGTTGTATAGCCAGCACTGCACACACAGCTGTGGCTTACACTGCCTGGAGGAAGGGTAGCACCAATAGTCTCCTTGCTCCCTGCTTTCACGGAGCACATGTCCCTTTACTTCATCAGGCATTTGGCTGTAAGCTCAAACTTACCATTAACAGTTCATCCACCATCCACCTAATGGCCACTGACTTTTCAGACAACTTAGTCTCATTTCATAGAGCATGTGATTCTGGTCCAATATATAATGCACTTTAATTAAACGTGTTGCTCCTTTTTTTCCTGAAAAACCTCTCTCAAGCTAAGGCCCCATGTTGCGGAAGTGCAGCTTATTTTGTTGCAAATTTTGTTGCGGTTTTTTGGGCCAAAGCCAAAAGTAGATGGAAAAGGAACGGGAAATATATAGGATGTACTTATCTTTTTACCTTCCATTCAATTCACTACTGGCTTTGGCTCAAAAAATCGCAACAAAAAAAGCTGTGTTTCCTCAACGTGGGGCCTCAGCCTAAGACTCCACATTGCGGAAAAGCTGCTTTTTGTGTTGCAGATTTTGCTGTGATCTTTTGAGCCAAAGCCAAGTATGGATACAAACAGAATGGGAAATATATATGAATTACTTATACTTCTACCTTCTGCTGAATCCACTCCTGGCTTTGGCTCAAAAAACACAGTAAAATCTGCAACAGAAAAAGTTGTGTTTCTGCAATGTGGGGCCTCAGCCTTAAGTTCCTGCCTCTAGGAATATCCCTTCTAGCTAATTTACAGTTGACTCCTTTGTTGCTAGGGAAGTATGTCTCTAGATACATTAGATGAGCAAGATGGAAAGACAGTGAGGTGAGGGGGGAGGGGTTTTCTCTTTTCACAAAGTGAATGCAGATGGGAGTGGCTGTTTCTACTCACAGCCTCACACAAGCCTGCAAACTACAAGGACTGAAGATTCTGCACGTCTCACAGTTGGCAATATAAGAAAAGTCTTCTATGTCCTTGTATGTACTTCTGGTTGCTTGTGTGGTTACAGATGGGATATTATTCACAGACAGCAAGTAGCTTTACCGACTGTGTTCATAGATTACTCTTTTCCTGTGTCATGCCTGCATGTTAGGTGCTAGAATGGCGTGGGTATCTGCATATATCTGCTCTATATTTGCAGTTCAGTGTTCATTTTCTCAGCTATTTATTTGTTCTTGTACAGTTACTCTTAGCAAAATTGCAAGTAAATAAACCAAACTAGTTATAATGATAGGGCAGGGGGCAGACTGCTCCTTATTGTACACACCTACAGCCTCAAAGTAAAATGCAAAAATGTGCTTCAGTTAAAATGGGGACATTAGCAGCAGATAAACTGATCTTATGCAGTCATAGAAGAGACTGCCCACCAAGACCCAGCACATATTTCAACTTGACATGAAACCTCAAGTAGCAATAAAATAATAATCCTCACTACTAGGCCATGTTATCTAGCAGCAATCGTACTTTGAGGGTGGTATGCAACACATCATGACTCCCTTACCTTTTCATCCGCTTGAAATTATAGTGATATATGTGATGCAAAATGTCACCTTTGAAAATTGTTGTGTACCAATGGTCAATAGAGTAATTGAAAAAATTATTTTTCAAAGTAGTCATCGTGCACTACATTTATCAATAAACTGTACCTTCTAAACAGGAGAAAAAGTAAATGAGGGCAAATTTATTCATTACATTGCATAGCATAACATAGTACAAGTAGACAGGTAAAATTTCCACTGGAACTGAAACAAAGGGCATCCATCACAACAATAAGGTTGCAATGGTTTAAGTACTAAATATTGGTCATGTCAAGTTGGTGTGCCTTTTTGTAAGATGGTGGCAGACCCATTTTCAACCCTCTTACAAGGCCATATTCTCCTGAAAATGCTGTAGTAAGTCAAAACAGTTTCTTCACTCATAAGCTCATCAATAATAGACCACCTCTCTGAGACAATGAAAACACAGAAGTGCCTATGGGGTAGACAATAATACTACCATTAAAGGGAGGGTGTCAGAGATGAGTAAACTTTTCAAAATACATTTAGTTACGGATTTGGCTGGTTTGGACCAAAAATTTGATTCAGGTTCAAACCAATTCCTTCCAAACCAGAAATGCAAATTGTCTTAAAAAGTCATATTTTTTAGTCTTTTGGATGCTTTTTATTCATGTTTTTGTTGAGGGAAAGCAAAAAATGGCAGCTCATCCATTTTGATTTTTTTTTTTCTATGAGGTTTATTCTATGAGATAATTGAAATTTTATATTTTTAAAAAAATATTTTAAAAACTTTTTTTTTAAATACTAATCTATTGCAGTATATTGAAAAAAACATTCCATACTAATACAGTATTTGTCTTTACTGTGTAAAACAAGAGGGAACCAGCGGCTATGGCAGGTGTCATATTTAATATTCTGGCAATCACTGTACTGTTACGATGGATATCGGGAAAAGGTTAATGCAAACACAGTCTAAGTAATGTCAAAGTCACAGCAACACATACGGTTATGGGTAAATGGAAATAGTCCATGGTAACAAACAGCCTGCTGAAAAATATCCTGCACTGGCAGTTTTTTTTTTTTTTTTTGAATTTTGAATTTTAAATCTTTTTATTATGGCAATAAAAGCAATTCAAATCAAGAACAAGTTAGCAGCAAATATGTGGCATCTGGTGGTATGTAGCAATAGCTGCACAAGTTACGGGACAGTTTGGAACAGGACTAAACATTCAGGAACAGAATATCCTGCTGTATGGTCGTGATAGCAGTGGTGGCAGCAGTGCCAGAACAGTATGGAACTGTAGAATCCCAGTGAAGTTAATTGTTTGCATTTACTGTTGTCATTTTGTAAGAGTTCACAATGACATATATAAATTATAATGAAACTGTGCCTTCCTTTAACTTGAACCTACCATTAGGATGTACACATGTGGACAAAATTGTTGGTACCCCTCGTTTAATGAAAGAAAAACCCACAATGGTCACAGAAATAACTTGAATCTGACAAAACTGGAATTTGCCAAACTACATGTTGACAAGCCACAGAGCTTCTGGGAGAATATCCTATGGACAGATGAGACATAAATCGAAATTTTTTTGAAAGGCGCATCAGTTCTATGTTCACAGATGGAAAAATGAAGCATATCTTGAAAAGAACACCATCCCTACTGTGAAACATGGAGGAGGCTCTGTTATGTTCTGTGGCTGCTTTGCTGCATCTGGCACAGGGTGTCTTGAATCTGTGCAGGGTACAATGAAATCTCAAGGCTATCAAGGGATTCTACAGAGAAATGTGATGCCCAGTGTCAGAAAGCTTGTTCTCATTCGCAGGTCATGGGTCTTGCAACAGGATAATGACCCAAAACACACAGCTAAAAACACCCAAGAATGGCTAAGAGGAAAACATTGGACTATTCTGAAGTGTCCTTCTATGAGCCCTGACCTAAATCCTATTGAGCATCTTTGGAAGTAGCTGAAACATGCCATCTGGAAAAGGCACCCTTCAAACCCGAGACAACTGGAGCAGTTTGCTCATGAGGAGTGGGCCAAAATACCTGTTGAGAGGTGCAGAAGTCTCATTGACAGTTACAGGAATTGTTTGATTGCAGTGATTGCCTCAAAAGGTTGTGCAACAAAATATTAAAGTAGTTAAAGCTACCATCATTTATTTCCAGGCCTGTTTCATGAGCTTTCTTTTTTTAAAAATTCTATTGAAACATGGTTGAAAAGCAATGTCTGACTTTCATTTGTTAATTTTCATAGAATTTTTATATATTTTTATACATTATTACTTTTGTCAGATTCAAGTTATTTCTGTGACCATTGTGGGCTTTTCTTTCATTAAACAAGGGGTACCAACAATTTTGACCACGAGTGTAAGCTGAGAGATGGTATAACCCTTGACTAAATGCCCTCTAGTTCCTCCTCAGGAGGAGGAAGTAGAGTCTTTTCCTTCTGTACTTAGGAGGAGTAAGTGTGAGTCTTCTCTCGCCACAGCTAGGGAGAAAAGGAAAGTAGAAAGTCCTTTGTTAGCTTGAAGACCCTGTTTGCCCAAATATTGTTCTGCAGTCAGGATATGGGTGAAAGCCATGACCTACAGGGAGTACAGATTGACCCCAGAGAATACCATCATCCAGCCTCAGCTCCAGCTAAGTGGAAGGTCCTAAGAATAGTGCTTCAATCATATAGATAAAGTTCTGTTGTTTAATATGTGATTCCTGTGAGTAAACCATAAGTTATTGCTTCTTTACACATTGTCTTCTTAGTCTTCATCCTACATTCACCTTTGGGGCAATCCAACCTCCATCACGCTCAGTGAAGCTCATCACAGTGACATGCCCCACAGGATACTACCACCAACCATCAACATTCACTCTGCAAGCCCCCTCTACACTGTTCCAGCCCTTAAAGAGTGTTGGAGGGTGTGATAGAGACCCTTGCAGACATGACTACAAATATTACTAATCCCATCCTTCTATCCTTACTCTATTGGGTTGGAGAACAGGATGGAAAGGAGAAGATGTCCCACTGTATATTGTGTTGGTAGTAGCAGTGGTGGCAGCGCTGGCAGGACAGTATGGAAGTATGGAACAGGCCAGGCAAAGCTGTAAAAGGTGTCTGAGTTTATAGCAGCAGCGGTAGTCCAACACAAAACATAATAGATAGACAACAGCAGTGGCATCACTGGGCTGGTGATGAATGGCCAGTTCGTCCCACATACTCTGTCAGCAATCAGTGGCATCTGCTAAAGGTGTATGAAAATCTTCCTGCCTTTATAGCAAGGGCCTAAAAGTATGGCTATCCAATAGTCATCCCTTAATGCTAACGATATGCTTGTCAGTACATAAGCAATACAGCATGCCTCCTGACATGTTTGCCAGCATGTCAAAGGCACAAGTTTGGTTCTCCAAACGGTTGGTCTTGGCTAGTGTTGTCATAATCATCATTGCTGCCAAAGTAAAGATCCTTTTTAACACTAGGTTCACACCTGCTTCTGGTATCCATCCACTTGCAAACTGTTTTAAGAGAAAAACGGTTTGGAACAAAAAGGATTCCAAATGGTTGCACAGCAGATACCCGAATCCGTCTTTTTAGACGTTTAGTCAATGAGTGTCCATTCAAAAAAACTGACCGTTTTTGTCAGTTTGTGTCCATTTGTGATCTGTTTGTGTCCATTGTTGACTAATCCGTCCATTTGTAATCCATTTGTAGTCCGCTTTCCATAAACCTCAATGTTAAAAAAAAAACAGATTGGTTGCTGTCCGTCTGGTATCCTTATTTCTTGGAAGGAGAAAAAGTTCTGCAAGTCCGACTTTTTTCTCTGCTCAAAAGAGCGGATACCAGATGGAAATGCTCCAAATGCACACCTGAGGATGGTTTTTACAACCAATTGAAATCAATGAATTTAAAAACAAACCATCTGAAATCAGCTTTTCAGGATTTTGAGACGATTTCAAAAACTGATTTTGTGCGGAGAGCCAAACGCAGATGTGAACCCAGCCTCACAAATCTGGTGGCCTTCTTGAAGGGCTACACACTTTCCTGATGAGCTTCCACTGCCTGATCTTAAAATAATAAGACATTATTCCTGTGGTCTGCTACATGCAGTATTCATTAACTGCTTTCCTTTGCTTGTACAAACAAGCAAGCATGAACAAGGTGGAAATCCAGCGACTTGGAATGTTGCACATTAAGCAATGCAAAAGCAGACTGTTCTGTCGCTGCAAGTTCAGGATGGCATACTTAGCCACATAAGACTGGCTGCAATGCCCAAACACTTTCCTGGCCATGTGCAGCACCTCCTTCATGACTACATGTTTTTTTATAAAACATTGCATCACCAATTTTATCACATGTACCATGCAGGGACATTTTATTTTACTCAACTGCATCGCAAGCCACAATGTTTTTGCTATTGCCACTCCCTATGTTGCCTATTTGAATTTGATGGGGAGACATCCAAAAAAAATTTTTCTGCTTAGTGCAGAGGAGCAACTACTCATCATTAGAGATGAGCAAATCAGTTCATAACGAACCAGATTCGAGCTGAATATTCCAAATTAAAAACTGAACAACTTGAGATTCATCTCAGAAGAAATAAAACGGCTGCCATGAATAGATGATAGTGGGATCATCAACAATACGGTGATTCCACTACCACAGAAGAGCCAATTGAATTCAATAGCAGCAGCAACTCTCCTGTGATTAGCCCATTTAAATTTAGTGCCAAATCACCTGCTCTGGTGCTACATTCAAATGGGTCAATCACAGGAGAGCCGGCGGCTCTATTGCATTCAATAGCGGCAGTGGCTCTTCTGTGATAGCAGGACCACCGCTGATCATAGCAGTGGTGGTCCCACTATAATCTATCCCTGTGCTGTAACACTATGATGTCACAGCACAGTGATATTAAAAAGCATTAATGACCACATGTGGGGAAAAAAATTGGTGGCAATGAGTGAAAAAAAAAAATTATGAAGGTGGCAGCTACACTATGATTTTTTTTTTCATTCGCTTCCACCAATTTTTATACTATTGAAATTTTTTTCTTAAATTGTTATACTGATGAATAAAACAAACACAGATAGAAGAAAGCTTATTTTTACTATTAGAGTGAATGATTAAATATACAAAGGGAAAGTGCTCTGTCTGCGTCCTTCATTCTGTCAATGTTTCAGTCCATTCTTCTGGTCCTATGACAGATCAGAACAGTGGACATACTTCTAGTGTAATGGGGGGGTTTGGTGTTGTTTGGCAAGGAAAAATATAAGTAAAATTTTGCTGAAAAACTTTTATGCAGCAAAAACTTAATTAAATAAATGATGAAATACATAGTACTAGTGGTATAGTGTATATCTAGTGTATATCTGGCTTTTTTTTGGTGTTGTTTAGCAAGGAAAAAAAACGACCATATTTTACTGAATGACTTAAATTCATGAAAAAAATTCTAAAGAAATACACTGTACTAATAGTGCAGTATATAACTGCACTGGGTTTTTAGGTTTATAGTGAAATCCAAATAAAATTTGGCCAGTTATTTTAATTGCTAGACAAAACCTAAAACTGGCATGGAATAAACGCCCAAATAAAATGGCCATTTTATTTGAATTTCATTGAGAATTGTGATTGATTGATTGATTGATTGATTGATGCAACTGCTGCAGCGTGCATAGTAGCATACACTGACATAGTCACACAGCCTATGCTGCAGTGTTGGCTGTTCTAATAGCCAGACAGACAGAGAGAGTGAGTCAGTCCCCTATCCTATCTCTCTCAATCAACTCTCAAGTTCTAAGGGCACTATAGTTCCCCAGAATTTCCACACTGTGTTATCTGTATACTATTTCCTTTGTCTTTCAGTCTTCAGTCTGAAATGATCCTATCTGTCTAATCTCTCCCCACAAAATAAACACTTTCTCTTTCTGCCTGTGCTTTTTATTCTGCCTTCTGCCTGGGCTTTTTATTCTGCCTATGAGTTATCAGTGACCCCTGACCTAAAGCTCCTCATGATTGGATGTCCCATTTCATGAGGCTACTTGTAAGGCATTATTGGAAAGGTCTTCTGGCCCCAAAGCCAGCTACAGCTTGTTCACATACAAAGTCAAATCTGATTTCCTAAGAACCAGTATACTCCTTATTAGTCAGTAGTTCTGACCCCTAAAAGCATTGCTACTTCTAGATAGGTGAGGTGTAAAGTAGGTAAAATATACCTACATACCTAACATACTGTAACGTACCCATAGCTCTTCACTGAATTCTCTCAAACACTTTCCCTTTGCGCTTGCGTGTCACTTGTAATGGTCTCCTGGATGTTAGAGCAGTCACTCGAAAGCAAAAGAGATAGGATTCTCATTCATTTGTGTACCTACACAAATACCTGCATATATACTCCCTCATTTACCCAAACATTAATACCATCCTTTCTAGCAGCTTAACTTTCAGTAAACCTTTGGTAAGTAGTGCTGTCACCTTCTGGTGATTCACAAGGGATAGCATGGTGCTGGCCTTGAAAGTAGGAAGTTCAGTGATTGTCAGAAGACTGAGTTAGGGGCTACTACTTGAAATTACGTTTGTCTGATAACAGACACTATAAATTTGGTATGGTTGTCACTGTTATCAAATGATAGGGTTTCTTCTATGGAGGACAAATACTTCAGTTTTTTTTGCTAAATTCGTCATCTGCAACCAGCAGATGAAAATATACATTAACGTTAAAGGGGTTGTCCAGAAATTTCAGAAGTCAAGGAGGAGGCCGGGAAAGGTGAAACATAAAAAAAAATCATATTCACCTTTCCTGAGGCCACTGACTGGCCTCTGCGGTCACATGTGGTGCAAGACTTCCACTGGCAAAGGCAAAGCTGGACCAGACAGGTAAGTAAGATTTTTTTGATTTTTTTTTTTTTTTGCCTTCTGTGGCCTACTCCCTGACTTCTGGAATTCCTAGACAACTCCTTTAAGTCATATTAACACAGGTCAATTATCAGGAAAAAGTATTGGAAGATTCATTCCTGATAACGGACCCATATGAATGAGCTCTCGATCAACCGACAAATGAGCAAATGCTTTGTTATCATCTGATTGCATGGTATATTCAGTATAAAAGATGTTACATTGTCAGCAGCATATCACCTTGTGTAACCACTCTTGCATGTCCACCTTTTTTCTCACAGTGACAATAAGTTAGCTTTACTGATATCCCAATATCCTAAAAGAAGTTTCAACCAATAGAATTCAGAAACACCAGATCTTATTCAACTGATTAAGGCTAAGGCCCCACATAGCAGGCCGCAGCAAAAAAGCGCTGCAGGAAAAACCGTGACAGCAAAGCATTGCAGTTATTCCCACAGCACTTTTCACAGAAAGTTCGCAGAGGTTTCGTCTGCAGCCGCCGATGTAGTTAAAACGCTTCCTGCAACTAAAATATTATAAACCGCAAGCCAATGCAGGCCTGCGGTTTACAAAACACTGAGACCACAGACCGATGTGCGTGGACAGGGAGGAAGCGCGGTTCCATTCATCAGGATCGAAGGTAGGTGAGTATGACTTTATTTTTCTTTTTTTTTTGTGGGTATATTAATAGCATAGCTCCCAGTGGGGGAGTCCCGATTTTACACAGCTGTCCCGCATAGCTTACAGTTTGTCCCGCTATGCCCCTGAAGTGTTTTGCTATTAACAATCTTTATTAGGGTAGTGTAAATGGTAGATGCTAAATCTTAGTGGGTAAAGGACCTTTGATGACGTTATGACCATGTGATCAGACTCTTGTGTGGGCAGAGCTATTCTGGATACCGCGGGACTGACTGTGATGTTACACAGAAAGCTGGGAACAGAGAGTGATCGAAGAGACAGAGACACAGCATGTGTGAGCAAGAGGGGGGAACTGGGGGCAGATGTAGGGGCCAGTTAAACTGAAGGCAGATGAAGGGGGCAATTCAACTGCTGGCAGATAAAGGGGGATGTTAAGCTGGTGGTAGATGGAGGGGGCAATTAAACTGGGGGCAGATGAAGGGGGGGCATTAAGCTGGTGAGATGAAGGGGTGAAATTAAATTGGTGGCAGATAAAGAGGGACATTAGACTGGGGGCTGATGAAGGGGGCATTAAGCTGGTGACAGATGAAGGGGGACATTAAAATGGTGGAAAATAAAGGGGACATTAATCTGGGGGAGCAGATGGAGGGTGACATGAAACTGGGGGCAACTGGAGGAGGACATTAAACCGTGGACATTAAACCGTCCAACTACCCCCACTGTTTAATGTCACCCTCCAACTGTCCCATAGTTTAATGTCACCCTACAGCTGCCCCTGTTTAATGTCCCCCTCTGGGGCATGATTAGAGGGACTTAATACTGTGGGGCAATTGGAGGAGAACATTATAATATGGGGGCATATAATGTTAGGGCTACTGTAGGAGCATTATACTGTGTGGGGGCACATGAAAAAATAGATGAGAATGGGCGGAGTCAACATATAAGTGGGTGGAGCTAAATTTGTCCCTCTTTCTGTCCTTTGAAAGTTGGAAGGTATGTAATAGTATAAGGGGTGGTTAGGGAGGGGGAAATATAACTATAAAGGAAGGATTCATTAGGGGGCATTATGACGATGGGGGGGTCATTTATATAAGGGTTATTGGGGGGCATTATGAATCCAAGGGGGAGGTTATTTATATAAGGGGCCATTAGGGGGCATCATTTATATTAGGAGGCATTATGAACATAAGGAGGTGGTCATTGATATAAGGCGTCATTAGAGGTGCAGTATTTATGTCGGGGAATCAGGGGCATAATATGAGGGGGCAATTAATTTAATTAAAGTTGCACTTGGGCTTTATTAAGAATAAGGCCCCACGTAGCGGGCTCCAGCAAAAAAAAGCGCTGCAGGAAAAACCGCGTCGGAACATTGTGGTTTTTCTCGCAGCACTTTTCACAGAAGGTCTGCAGAGGTTTACCCTGTGGACTTTCAGTTTTTAATACACCTATATGGAAACCACAAGTGTTTCCATAGATATAATTGACATGCTGCAATTTCCAAAACCGCAACGGTTTTGGAAATTGCAGTGCGTCTGCTGCACATATTTTTCCGCAATGTGTGGATGGGATTTGCTAAAATGCCACGGTTTTTTTTCTGTGGGTTTTCGCCACATGGGGCCTCCATCCCATCCCCACTTTGCAGTAAAATATGCGCAGAGGATACGCTGTGATTTCCAAAACAGTCGCAGTTTTGGAAATGACAGCATGTCAGTTATACCTATGGAAATGCCAGCGGTTTCCCTATAGATATAATTGAAGCAGAAAGTCCGCAGAGAAAACTTATGCGAACTTTCTGTGCAAAGTGCTGCAGGAAAAACCGCGATCAATAAGAGGAGCTAAAGATGTCTGTGTTGCAAACTTTACAGAGACTGGAAGAAGTGGTCATGGCTGTCCAGATGAAAGAGATGGAGAATGTGAACGATTAGTCAGAGACGTCACCTGTAAGTCACTAAATGTTACTGCCCTGTATTCACCTAAATCTTCTGCAGAGCCCTGTGTAGAGCCGCTATATACCACTATACGCTCACCGTATACTGATAGTATCGGTATACAAACATGTCCAAGTTGGGGGCCCACTTGGACATGTTCGCCCCCCCCCCCCCGTGCTGAACCCCTAGCTACGCCTCTGATTATACCTATAAGGAAACTGCTGGCGTTTCCGTAGGTATAATTGACATGCTGTGATTTCCAAAATCGCAACTGTTTTGGAAATCACAGCATGTCCGCTACGCGTATTTTTCCGCAATGTGTGGATGAGATTCTCTTTCCAGGGACTGTAAAACACTGCAGTTTTTGCTTTTACGCCACGTGGTTCCCCGGCCTTAGAGAGTTATATTTTTAATAATAATTATTATCACATCAAAACCCTTTGTTTGTTCTGAGAAATAGATGGGTTATTATTGTGGATTATAATTGACTTCAGCTTAGTTTTAGGTTTAGCACCATATGTTAAACACGTCTGTAAGAGACAGCCAATGTTGTCTTAAGCTTCATTTGTCTGTATAAACTGTTAATGTTGAATGTATTTCTGTGATTCTGTTCCTTTAAGACAGCAGCCATTGTAATTGTGACATGATGCTGGAGTGAGACCCCCCCCCCCCTTTTATGTCAGCCTGCCTGTTCTGCAGACAGAGTGTGAGCAGAGAAGCAGGAAGTGACGAGACAGAGAGCAGCAGCCATCTTGGCAAGTGTTGTATTGAACTGGTGTGGAGTTGAGCAGCAGGGAGCGATACCCCAGAGCCTTCACCCGAGACTGCTCAGAGTCCCTTTTCCAGACAGTGACCACGATCTTAGCTTTGACAGTAGTGGGTGGCAGGCGATCCAGAGACACAGAGAGGGGGAAGATGACCTCATCACAGGATACTACGGGGTCCGTGACAGGCGTCCCGGGCGGGCTGCTGCTGCTGGCTCAGGATGGCTCTGCACCCCCGGTACGATCCGCCGCTCTCCCCGCTCTCCTCCTCTTCCTCCTCCAGCTCTTCTCCCGGGCACACACTGGCCAGGGCGGACAGAGAGGCCGCCAGCGGGGCCCACGAGCAGTTCTCAGTCCCCGGGCTCTCCTGAGAAGTGTCCCCGCGGCAGCAGGCCTCCGGCCCCGCCCTGTCCTGGCTCACCTCCCCGCCACTCCGGAGCCGCAATACCAGCAAGAAACGCAGCGTCTCGTCGTTCAGCAAAGTGTAGGTGACCCGAAATGGAGTGTGTGCCTGTACCGGGGAGTCACAGCGTGCCGTCATCACAAACCGCGGTCTCTCATAAGTTTGTCGCTGCTCTGGACATCTAGCAGCAACGTGGCCCATCCGTCCACACTCCCAGCAGCGTATCCCCCGTCGTTCTGGCCATCTGTTTGGGCCCCTTCGGTAAGCCCCTTCGATTTCTCCTGAGCACTGCACTAAATGATTTGGACCCCTTCGGTAGGTCCTATCCTCACCCCTCCAGCGGGGTGGTGGGTGATTCTGACTTGCTGGGTGTGGATGGCTCACCCTTTCATCTCCAGTCTTCTGGAAGTCTGCAATTTTCATAGACTGCTCATCACAACGAGTGTGCAAGTGTTCCATTTGTTCTTGCAGTTTCTGCATTACTGTGAGAATTTCTTTAACCGTCCCTTTTTCTACTGTCTCTGAGCCAGAACTAGCCCCCTGTGACAAAGTAACTCCAACTGCGGTCTGCGGCCTCGGGACCATACTATTGGCACGGGAGATGGCCTCTACCTGTACATCATGGAATTTAGCATCAGTCTCTCGTCGTATAAAATCCTGCATAGTCACAGTTAAACTGCCGTCACGTATCCCCAGGACAAACTGGTCACGGAGAGTCCGATCAGGGTTACAGAAGGCTGGCGAGCCCCCTCTTTCCTTCCCTTGAATATCTCGGAGCAGTTCTTGTAGGGCATTTGCATATTGGGGAAGGCTTTCATTCTCCTGTTGTACCCTCTGGAAGAACCGAGCCTGCAGAGACCCCAGCAATGCAGTTTCTCCATAGATGGTTTCTAGAATCTGGACTACTTGCTCAAATGTCTGCCTTTGTTCAAATGGCCTCAGTATCACCGTGGTCTTAGCATCCCCTTGTAATGTCAATATTGCTAGCTCTACTAGTACTTCTGGTGCGGTCTGGTACATTCGCTGTATCATTCGTATCTGTTCCACCCACATACTCACTGACATATTATTGCCATCAAATTTAGCTAACTGACTCATTATAGCCCCTGCTGGCATTCTTCCTCCAGCACCATTCTCCCGAACGGGTGCGTCACCGTCCATTCTGGTAAGCGGATCCTGCCGACTACGCCAATTTGTGAACCGAGAGCAAGGCAGGTGGTTTGGACTCCGCAACCAGAAATGAACGCACACGCGGTAGTTCAAGAAAAAAAAATATATATTTACTATAAGTTAATAAAGGCTAGTTAAAGGTAAAATGACAGGGCTAAAGACAAGCAAAATATACAATATAGCATGAACAATTTCAAGGCAAATTCTGCAATGGTTTCTACTTTTACTCTGTCCACTTCTGCAGTATGGACACTGAATGAACAATATACTCAAAACTATCCCTAACTGACCCTGACTTCACATTTGGGTGCACCCCCTTTTCCCCAGTGGTCCAGGTGGACCGCTTACAGTCCGTAGAAGCGCGCGGTGGGGCCCAAAGTCGGTCCTTTCTTTTATAGTGAAGCGTCCTCTCCTCACGGTTATCAGGATCTTGGGAGAAATGAAGTCCTCTTTAACAGACAGGGAAACCAACTGAATGCAATGTAATCCAACAGCAGATTCCACTCAGCACACTGACAGTCCTGCAGAATCCATACACTGAGCTGGGATGTAAGCCGGGATTTAGCAGGTGCCGTCCAGTACATCAACAGCACTGCGAGTCTCTATCTGTGGTATCCATATACACAGTCACAATGTCAGTCTCACTGATCAGCTACTGAGCACAGTTCCTTTCACGTGGACTCACTAGTCCTGTTGTCTCTTTACACTCTGTTTGTCTCTGGACCAAGATACAGCTTAGCTGTACAGAAAAATCTCCACACCAGTTGGGGCAAGTATTTCGAAGATTGCGGGAACATGGGCTCAAATTGAAACCCAGTAAATGTCGGTTGTTCCAATCTGAAATTGATTACTTGGGTCACCGCGTATCAGGAGAAGGGGTGAGACCATCAAGAGACAAGATAGTAACCGGCTACTCCAAGGAACGCCCTCACTTCTCGCAGGGTAGTCGGTATCGGCCAATCTTGAACAGCCGCTATCTTGTCTCTTGATGGTCTCACCCCTTCTCCTGATACGCGGTGACCCAAGTAATCAATTTCAGATTGGAACAACCGACATTTACTGGGTTTCAATTTGAGCCCATGTTCCCGCAATCTTCGAAATACTTGCCCCAACTGGTGTCTACGCCAATTTGTGAACCGAGAGCAAGGCAGGTGGTTTGGACTCCGCAACCAGAAATGAACGCACACGCGGTAGTTCAAGAAAAGAATATATATTTACTATAAGTTAATAAAGGCTATTTGAAGGTAAAATGACAGGGATATAGACAAGCAAAATATACAATATAGCATGAACAATTTCAAGGCAAATTCTGCAATGGTTTCTAATTTTACTCTGTCCACTTCTGCAGTATGGACACTGAATGAACAATATACTCAAAACTATCCCTAACTGACCCTGACATCACATTTGGGTGCACCCCCTTTTCCCCAGTGGTCCAGGTGGACCGCTTACAGTCCGTAGAAGCGCGCGGTGGGGCCCAAAGTCGTTCCTTTCTTTTATAGTGAAGCGTCCTCTCCTCACTGTTATCAGGATCTCGGGAGAAATGAAGTCCTCTTTAACAGACAGGGAAACCAACTGAATGCAATGTAATCCAACAGCAGATTCCACTCAGCACACTGACAGTCCTGCCGAATCCATACACTGAGCTGGGATGTAAGCCGGGATTTAGCAGGTGCCGTCCAGTACATCAACAGCACTGCGAGTCTCTATCTGTGGTATCCATATACACAGTCACAATGTCAGTCTCACTGATCAGCCACTGAGCACAGTTCCTTTCACGTGGACTCACTAGTCCTGTTGTCTCTTTACACTCTGTTTGTCTCTGGACCAAGATACAGCTTAGCTGTACAGAAAAATCTCCACACCAGTTCAATACAACACTTGCCAAGATGGCTGCTGCTCTCTGTCTCGTCACTTCCTGCTTCTCTGCTCACACTCTGTCTGCAGAACAGTCTCTGTTAAAGAGGACTTCATTTCTCCCAAGATCCTGATAACAGTGAGGAGAGGACGCTTCACTATAAAAGAAAGGAACGACTTTGGGCCCCACCGCGCGCTTCTACGGACTGTAAGCGGTCCACCTGGACCACTGGGGAAAAGGGGGTGCACCCAAATGTGATGTCAGGGTCAGTTAGGGATAGTTTTGAGTATATTGTTCATTCAGTGTCCATACTGCAGAAGTGGACAGAGTAAAAGTAGAAACCATTGCAGAATTTGCCTTGAAATTGTTCATGCTATATTGTATATTTTGCTTGTCTTTATCCCTGTCATTTTACCTTCAAATAGCCTTTATTAACTTATAGTAAATATATATTCTTTTCTTGAACTACCGCGTGTGCGTTCATTTCTGGTTGCGGAGTCCAAACCACCTGCCTTGCTCCCCCGTCGTTCTGGCCATCTGTTTGGGCCCCTTCGGTAAGCCCCTTCGATTTCTCCTGAGCACTGCACTAAATGATTTGGACCCCTTCGGTAGGTCCTATCCTCACCCCTCCAGCGGGGTGGTGGGTGATTCTGACTTGCTGGGTGTGGATGGCTCACCCTTTCATCTCCAGTCTTCTGGAAGTCTGCAATTTTCATAGACTGCTCATCACAACGAGTGTGCAAGTGTTCCATTTGTTCTTGCAGTTTCTGCATTACTGTGAGAATTTCTTTAACCGTCCCTTTTTCTACTGTCTCTGAGCCAGAACTAGCCCCCTGTGACAAAGTAACTCCAACTGCGGTCTGCGGCCTCGGGACCATACTATTGGCACGGGAGATGGCCTCTACCTGTACATCATGGAATTTAGCATCAGTCTCTCGTCGTATAAAATCCTGCATAGTCACAGTTAAACTGCCGTCACGTATCCCCAGGACAAACTGGTCACGGAGAGTCCGATCAGGGTTACAGAAGGCTGGCGAGCCCCCTCTTTCCTTCCCTTGAATATCTCGGAGCAGTTCTTGTAGGGCATTTGCATATTGGGGAAGGCTTTCATTCTCCTGTTGTACCCTCTGGAAGAACCGAGCCTGCAGAGACCCCAGCAATGCAGTTTCTCCATAGATGGTTTCTAGAATCTGGACTACTTGCTCAAATGTCTGCCTTTGTTCAAATGGCCTCAGTATCACCGTGGTCTTAGCATCCCCTTGTAATGTCAATATTGCTAGCTCTACTAGTACTTCTGGTGCGGTCTGGTACATTCGCTGTATCATTCGTATCTGTTCCACCCACATACTCACTGACATATTATTGCCATCAAATTTAGCTAACTGACTCATTATAGCCCCTGCTGGCATTCTTCCTACAGCACCATTCTCCCGAACGGGTGCGTCACCGTCCATTCTGGTAAGCGGATCCTGCCGACTACACCAATTTGTGAACCGAGAGCAAGGCAGGTGGTTTGGACTCCGCAACCAGAAATGAACGCACACGCGGTAGTTCAAGAAAAAAAATATATATTTACTATAAGTTAATAAAGGCTAGTTAAAGGTAAAATGACAGGGCTAAAGACAAGCAAAATATACAATATAGCATGAACAATTTCAAGGCAAATTCTGCAATGGTTTCTACTTTTACTCTGTCCACTTCTGCAGTATGGACACTGAATGAACAATATACTCAAAACTATCCCTACCTGACCCTGACTTCACATTTGGGTGCACCCCTTTTCCCCAGTGGTCCAGGTGGACCGCTTACAGTCCGTAGAAGCGCGCGGTGGGGCCCAAAGTCGGTCCTTTCTTTTATAGTGAAGCGTCCTCTCCTCACGGTTATCAGGATCTTGGGAGAAATGAAGTCCTCTTTAACAGACAGGGAAACCAACTGAATGCAATGTAATCCAACAGCAGATTCCACTCAGCACACTGACAGTCCTGCAGAATCCATACACTGAGCTGGGATGTAAGCCGGGATTTAGCAGGTGCCGTCCAGTACATCAACAGCACTGCGAGTCTCTATCTGTGGTATCCATATACACAGTCACAATGTCAGTCTCACTGATCAGCCACTGAGCACAGTTCCTTTCACGTGGACTCACTAGTCCTGTTGTCTCTTTACACTCTGTTTGTCTCTGGACCAAGATACAGCTTAGCTGTACAGAAAAATCTCCACACCAGTTGGGGCAAGTATTTCGAAGATTGCGGGAACATGGGCTCAAATTGAAACCCAGTAAATGTCGGTTGTTCCAATCTGAAATTGATTACTTGGGTCACCGCGTATCAGGAGAAGGGGTGAGACCATCAAGAGACAAGATAGCGGCTGTTCAAGATTGGCCGATACCGACTACCCTGCGAAAAGTGAGGGCGTTCCTTGGAGTAGCCGGTTACTATCGACGGTTTATTAAGGATTTCGCCAAGGTAGCAGCACCACTTAATGCTCTCCTACGAGGCACATCCGGTGGTCCAAAGACCCCCCCCCGCGGGGCGGGGCCCAACAACAAACAACCCCCCCCCCCAACAAAGCAGCAACAACCACCACCCCCACCCCCCCAATCCCCCCCTACCCCCCCCCCCCCCCCCCAAAAACCAAAACCAACCCCCAACCCCCTCGGGCCCCCCCCCCCCCCCCCCCAGGACCGCGAGGGGGGGGAAAAAGCCAACGCCAGCCGGCCCCCGAAAAAAAAAAAAAAAAACCCAAAAACAAAAATTTAATTTAAATTAAAGCCGCCCCCACCCGCACGGGCCGCCCCCAAAAAAAAAATTTTTTATAAATCCGGCCCCGGCGTTAATATACAAACACACAACCACACCCCCCCCCCCCCCCACCAAACCACCCCCCCGCCCCCCCCCCCCCCCCCCCCCCCCCCCCCCCCCCCCCCCCCCCCCCCCCCCCCCCCCGCCGGCCCACCAAAAAGGGGGGGGGCCCCCCCCCCCCACCACCCCCCAATAACAAGGCCCCCCCCCTAAAGGAACAAAACCACCGAAAAACATCCAACATTAACAATTTATACCCCCAAAAGAAGCTTAAGACAACATTGGCTGTCTCTTACATATTCCCCCCCACTTTAAGATTGGCAGTCCCTGCCTATGACTGTATATCCAGAGGGTTGTACTTTTATGCACAGGGTGGTAGTATACCGATGTATGGCAGGCCAAACAAACTCATCCTGCGCATACCGAACAGGGGGAATACCAGCATTTGGCCTAGTGGTCCGTCTGAGGACCGGTGGTATATTATGGGGCGCTGCAGCTATGGGCTGAGAAGGACCAGCGGATTCCGCACCTGAGGGGGCACAGGCCGGAGATACAGTAGTCACAGGTGGAACATCCCCAGGAGCAGGGATCGGCCAACAATCATCCTCCTCGTCTGAGGCCCATTCCGCACCTCCATTCTCTGACTGTGGGAGCTCATTCACATTGGCAGGCCCATCATGATTTGTCCCTTCAGAATGACACAGGCGCAACATATTTCGGTGAAGTACTCGAACACAATCAGTTCCTTCTTTCTGGACCTGGTACACTGGCCCATTCGCATACTTGCGGCCAACAACACGATACGGCAAAGCCTCCCATCGGCTTTCCAATTTCCCTTGGGGTTTCTTGACACGAACTAGCACCAGGTCGCCTGGTTGCAATGGTGCTTCTTGCACTGGGGTCTTATCAGGATGGGGATGTTCTTGCAGGCGCTGCCGCACCAATCGATGGATCGTCTCAAGTCTCTGCCGGTGCGCCCGCACCCAAGAGGTTGGATCCCTTGGAGGGAACCCATCCACATCATCCAACTGTAATTCTCCTATACTTCGCCCAGACCGCCCAAAGAGAAGTGTATAAGGAGAGTACCCCGTTGTAGAATGGACCTGATTGTTATAGGCCCACACCATTTCAGACAAGAACTGAGGCCACTGTAACTTCTTGTCTTCCTCCAGAGTCCGCAGCATCTGTAGCAGAGTTCTGTTGAATCTTTCACAGGCCCCATTTCCCTGAGGGTGGTATGGAGTCGTGTGCGACTTCTTTATCCCGTAGATACGTTGAACTTCTTTCATTACGTGTCCCTCAAAGCAGGCGCCCTGGTCGGAGTGGATGCGTTGGGGGCACCCATATACTCGAATGAAATCTTGGCACAGAGCACGAGCTGCTGACTCAGCTGTCTGGTCCTTGGTGGCGGTTACCACCGCAAATTTGGTGAAGTGATCCACCATTACGAGGCAATACTGGTGTCCACTATTGGATGGGCCCACCATTAGATAGTCTATCATGACGATTTCTAAAGGTTCCTGGGTCACGATGGTTTGCAGGGGAGCTCTCTGTTCTATTGCCTTATGGATCTCACAAGTTCGACAGCTGCGGCATACTTCTTCGACCATTTGACGAAGACCAGGGCAGTAAATCAGTCGCTGTAACCAACGAAAGGTCTTCTCATGACCAAAATGTCCATTCTTATTATGAGCCTCAACTGCCAAGGAGCGAGCCAGTTCACTAGGCACCACAATTTGGTATCGAATGTCGATCTCAGAAGGTAAATAGACCTTTCGGCATAGCACTCCATTTTTCATCTCCAACTTTTCCCACTGACTCAAAACAGATAATATCTCACGTGTCAGTCGTTCTCTTTCCTCTCTACAGGGCTTCTGGCCTTTCTCAACACACTTGATCATCTGCGCCAGCCCCTCATGGGTCTGTTGTATCTGTGCCCATTCCTGTCGTGAGGGACCAAAGAAAGGAGCCATTTCAGTCCCCTCCATCTCAAACTGATTAGTGGCGGTCAAGGCCTGTGAAAATCTGCTGAAATCGGGCACCTCCACATGCTCCAACTCATGATCCACGTCTTCTGTGGGGGTCTGGGCAGTTACCCTAGACGTCTATAATGTGATTCAAGCACAATGTTCTCAATTATTTTGGTACAAGTAAAATTTCTACATTAACCTTCATGTAGCACAGAAATTATTCATTTTAATAACAATATAAATTATGAAGAGGGTCTTGAAGTAAAAGGGAGGATAAAAAATAGATTTATGCTTATGTTGAAAATAACTTTGTTTCCTGTAAAAAGGGTTAAAAAGCGCGGCTGTTATCTTCTAGTCTGACAGACATTTCTATGACCTCGGATAAAGAGGCACAGCTGCTTAGCCCGAACAGATTTGACATGGGGTCCCCATTGGGATTGCAGTGAATGGGTCTCCACCAGCAGCTGCTTTATATACGGCAAAGCAGTACATTGGCAATATGCTAATAAAAATATACCAGACAAGAAGAAAATAGGAAATATGGCACATGGACTGTATAGAAGTCC
This sequence comes from Leptodactylus fallax, assembly GCA_947044405.1. Classification (NCBI taxonomy): domain Eukaryota; kingdom Metazoa; phylum Chordata; class Amphibia; order Anura; family Leptodactylidae; genus Leptodactylus; species Leptodactylus fallax. The sequence goes on along the minus strand of CAMRHE010000108.1, from coordinate 4,195,053 downwards.
TGCTCATTTGCAGCTATATTAAAATAATATATCTGTTACATATAGAGAAAAAAGTTATGTCCCTCAGAAAATGGTGACACAAAATATGACTTTTTAAAAAAGTCGTTACTTTATAAAAGTAGTAAAATGTAAAAATAACTATATAAATTTGGTATTGCTGTAATCATACCAATCTAACAACAATCCAATTAACATATTTCTAATACCAAAGATGAAAAGGCATTAAAAAAATACCCCCCAAAAAAAGCCAAAATTTGCTTCTGGTCAGCGATCATTAAAAAAGGCGGCATCCATGATGCCTGCACACTTTGGATGTTTTGCCACGGCATCTAAACTGTTAACAGCTGCGATTGGTGCCAGCACCATTCACGGCTGTTAGCGGCGGGTGCAGTCTGTGTTATACAGCCGGCTTCCGCCTTGTATAGGGAGGGCTCAGATCCTGAGCCCTCTCCTTACTGCCCTTCATGCCTAATCACGTACATGTACATGATTTTGCGTGAAGGGGTTAATAGATGTGCTTTCAAAATATGGTCTGTTGAGGGATGTTTCCTATGTTTTGACACTCCAAACCTGACTGAAAAGCATCTTATCAAAATCAAGGTCCTAAAATCCACAAAGTTTTCTTTTACTTCTGAGGACTCTGTTTGACTAAAATGGCACACTAGGGCCACATATAATACAAACTGCATCAAGCTAATAAATGCTGTCATTTGTTTTGTGGTTAAACCTTGCCTTGTTACAGGAAAAATTTTAAAATTTCACCCTTACTTAGCCACGATGTGGCTTCCGTCTGACCTGGCGGAGACATCATCTGCCGGGGTCCAGAGACTGTCAAAGCTGCTGGGTCCCAGATCATCTCTGCAGGTATGATCAGGAGGCTGCATTCCTCCTGTAACTGGGGCTTTATAAAAAATAAAAATAAAATAATGTTAAGATGCCAAAGATCTATTATTACCTTATGGGGGGGGAGAGAATGTAAAATAAATAAATAAATAAATAAAAAAATAAAAAAAAATGTAAGCTAAAAAAGACATTAAAACCACACCCACATCACAGGTTCTAGACCCGCCCCTGGCGACGCAACACTACTTAAAAATTACTATAATGGAGAGGGAAAACTATTGTAGGCTGGGGCCCCACGTAGCATAAACACCGCAATTTTGCCGAAGCACTTTACAGTCCCTGCAAAGTGGATGGGATTCTGCCTAATCCCTCCACGCATTGCAGAAATTAATCCGCAGCATAAGTGGCATAAATCGCAGCATGTCAATTATACCTACAGAAATGCTGGTGGTTTCCGTATAGGTATAATGGAAGCAGAAAGTCCACAGAAGAAAACTCTGAGGGAAAAACCGCAATGCGTTTCCGAGAAGAATGTGAAAAAGAGACACATTTTTCCTCCTTTTTTTCTTACATTTTATATATATATATATATATTTCTATGTATTGTGGTAAAGTATATGGCAAAGTGCTGGACGGGGTCTATATCTCGCCTGGTTTCCTCAGCCAGGCAAAGTAACGGAAACCCAGGTAGATACATGTTGCCTTAGCAGAACATAGTCTGCTAGGGAGTTTCTTTAATTTACATGGGCTGGATTTTCTGGACTGGAGGACAGGTTGGCAATGGGAGTCTTCCAGTCCACACCCCTGGTCCACTACTGGGATTTTCCCCTACCCCAGGTGCTCTCAGCTGAGACTTCCGGTCATTGATTACTGAGGAAGGAAGCCTGGCAAAAGGAGGTCTGAGAAGTTGCAGGCTGGGAGACAGAGCACCCCTGGAGTGGAGGTTTACACACTTTGATACTGTGTTTACTGGTATATATTTGCCTGCCCTAGGCTAGTGAGGGGCTGTTTAGTTAGAGCTGGACAGGCTTAGGCTTTTTTTGTTTTGTTTATCCAATGTCATTTTGTACTGAAGTGCCTAAATAAAGGACCATTGGAGTTTTAAAAAACCTGCTGCCTCTGTGAACTTGGTCATTGTCGACCCCCACCGTGTGAGCTGTTCCCTACAGTATATAAAAAGAAAAACATATAAAAATAAAAATAACATAAAATTAAAGCCCTATGTGTCAATGAAAAAGATTATTATTTGAATAGTCTAAGCGAAAAAAAATGTTTTAGACCAGGACCCCATGTGGCGGAAACGCAGCGGAAAGCATTTTACAGTTACTGCAAGGTGGATGGGATTGTAGCAAATCCCATCCACAAACTGCGGAAAAATATACACAGCGCACATGATACGATTTCCAAAACCGTTGGAAACCGCAGCTTGTCAGTTATACCTACGGAAATGCTGGCGGTTTCCTTGTAGGTATAATGGAAGCAGAAAGTCTGCAAGAGGAAACCTCTGCAGACTTTCTGTGAAAATCGCTGAGGGAAAAACCATGATGTGTTGCCACCACGGTTATACCCGCAGCGTTTTTTTGCCTTGGCCCGCTAGGTGGGGCCTTAGCCTTAGTCCTCAAAACAACCCATAAATGTGTCCGGTCCTGAATCAGGTAAAATAGCCCAGTACTTAAGTGGTTAACTATCTTGCGTGGTATGCCTATCTGTCTTACGAGCAGAATATATGAAATTATGAAACATTAACAAAAAAAAAACAAAAAAAAAAAGGCAACAATATATACCACCAACATAAGTGGCAACTTTTCAGGAGAAAACAGTCTAAGAATCTCCTGGATAAGTAAGTGCTAAAGATAAGCAAACCTTGCAAAATTCAGTTCTGATTCAGGTTCATCAGTTTGGATTGAAAGTTTTGGTTTGGTCTGAAATGGTTTGTTCTGACCCAGAAGTACAAATAAATTATTTTTATAAGTTGTGTATGATACTCTGAATAACACATCCATCTACTACTTCCACCATCACTGAAATGCCTTGTGTTCCACATCACCTTATAAATGTAAATGACATTAGCACTATAAGATGTCCACCTACCATTGACTTTTGGCTGATGGGCTGTCAGGAGGCTCCAGAACATCACAGTGACTCACAAGACACATGTCTCTTCTATATTTTTACTGTGCAATATGGTGGCCATTTTAGTTAATCTGAGATGAATTGCCATTTATTCAGTTTTGTTAAAAATCAAACAATTTGGAATATTTGTATTGGTTCGCCCATCTCTACTTCTTAGTCTTGCTGGGCTTTTTATACTGCCTATGAGCTATCAGTGGCCTCTGCCTCTAGTCTCTTATGTTTGGCTGTCCTCTGTCATGAGGGCTGCTTGCAATGCATCATGGGAAAAACACGTTTGATCTCTGAGGTCATGTGATCATTTTTCTCTGCTTTCTCTATGCTTTTACATAGTGGCCACCATTTTAGTCAGTGCAAATTGAACTGCGCAATCAGTCTTTTTGTCTGTACCGTATTGTACCTCTCAGTTCTACACATAAATATATACTGTACCTATACTATATGGAGAAATGTATTGGGACACACCTTTCATTCAATCCCACAAGTATATAAATCCAGCACCTCACCATGCAGTCTGCCTTTACAAAGATTAGTAAAAGAATGGTTCGTTCTAAAGAGCTCATTGAATTAGATGCGGTACTGTAATAGGATGTCATCATTGCAAGTCAGTTCATGAATTTTCTTGCCTCCTAGATATATCATCTGTGAGTGGTATTACTGAAAAGCGGAAGTGCTTAGAAACAACAGCAATTCAGGCATCATGTGGCAGAACACGTAAATTTATAGAACAGAGACTATTAATGCTGAGGCGCATAGTGAATACATTTCACCAATGCTTTGCTCGTGATGGGCGAGTCTAGATTTGGCTGATGCGAAGAATGTTACCTGCATGACTGCATTTTGCCAACTGTAAAGTATGGTGGGGGAGTAATAATGCTATGGAGGTGTTTAAGGAATTAGTTCCAATAATGCAAAATCTTAAAGAGGTATTTCCAAAGATCATATTCAGACTTGCAGCTGAAGCTAACTGAAGTGCTTTACCTAACACATTGTTTTATCTAAGACCCGTAGTGATTCATAGGCAGTATGAAAAGAGTATAAAAAGCTGCAGATACAACTCTTCTTTTTTTTCTTTTATTAGAAAAGTACAGGATATAAATTGTAGTTAAAGATGGGCAAACCCCTGAAGATTTGTTTCGTCCTGTATTCGGACGAAGCCAATTCCCAGTTCGGTTTGGTGTAAACTTCTTCAGATAAAACTGGAGGGGAAATTAATGTACTCTGGGGTCTCTTCAAAGAAACTGGAGGCTCAGGGGAGGTGACAAAAATAAAAAAAGTATTTACAGTTGCGCTAAAAAGTTTACATACCCCGGCAGGTTTTTTGTTTTTTTGGCCTTTTTTCAGAGAATATGAATGATAACACAAAAACTTTTTCTCCACTCATGGTTAGTGGTTGGTTGAAGCCATTTATTGTCAAACTTCTGAGTTTTCTCTTTTTAAATCATAATGACAACCAAAAACATCAAAATGACCCTCTTCAAAAGTTCACATACCCCAGTTCTTAATACCGTGTATTGCCCCCTCTAACATCAATGACAGCATGAAGTCTTTTGTGGTAGTTGTGGATGAGGCTCTTTATTTTCTCTGATGGTAAAACTGCCCATCCTTCTTGGCAAAAAGTCTCCAGTTCCTGTAAATTCCTGGGCTGTCTTGCATGTACTGCGCGCTTGAGATCTCCCCAGGGTGGCTCAATGATATTGAGGTCAGGAGACTGAGATGGCCACTCCAGAATCTTCACTTTCTTCTGCTGTAGCCAATGACAGGTCGACTTGGCCTTGTGTTTTGGATCGTTGTCATGTTGGAATGTCCAAGTACGTCCCATGCGCAGCTTCCTGGCTGATGAGTGCAAATTTGCCTCCAGTATTTGCTGATAACGTGCTGCATTCATCTTTCCTTCAACTTTGACCAAGTTTCCTGTACCTTTGAAGCTCACACATCCCCACATCATCAGTGATCCACCTCCGTGCTTTACAGTAGGAATGGTGTTCCTTTCATCATAGGCCTTGCTGACACCTCTCCAAATGTAACGTTTATGATTGTGGCCAAAAAAGTTTGATTTTTGTCTCATCACTCCAAATTACCTTGTTTCAGAAGTTTTGAGGCTTGTCTCTATGCTGTTTGGTGTATTGAAGGTGAGATTCTTTGTGGCATTTGCACAGTAATGGCTTTCTTCTGGCAACTCGACCATGCAGCGCATTTTTCTTCAAGTGCCTCCTTATTGTGCATCTTGAAACAGCCACACCCATAGTTTTCAGAGAGTCCTGTATTTCAGCTGATGTTATGTGTGGTTTTTTCTTTGCATCCCGAACAATTTTTCGGGCAGTTGTAGCCGAAATTTTGGTTGGTCTAGCTGACCGTAGTTTGGTTTTTACAGAGCCCCTGAGTTTCCATTTGTTAATCACAGTTTGAACACTGCTGCCTGACATTATCAATTCCTTGGATATCTTTTTGTATCCATTTCCTGTTTTATACAGTTCAACTACCTTTTCCCATAGATCCGTGGACAATTCTTTTGCTTTCCCCATGACTCACAATCCAGAAACGTCAGCGGCTGGAGCAAAGATGCAACAGTCTGTCTGGATCCCAAAAACTCACTCAGCTTTTATGCACACACTGATTACAAGCAAACAGGACACAGGCGAGGATGTTACCTTTAGTAGCCATTCAAACCCCTTTGTGTCAACTTCTGGGCATGTTATCAGGCCAAAATCACCAGAGTACGTGAGCTTTTGAACAGGGTAATTTTGATGTTTTTGGTTGTCATTATGATTTAAAAAGAGAAAACACAGAAGTTTGACAATAAATGGCTTCAACCAACCACTAACCATGAGTGAAGAAAAAGTTTTTGTGTTATCATTCATATTCTCTGAAAAAAGGCCAAAAAACCAAAAAACCTGCCGGGGTATGTAAACTTTTTAGCACAACTGTATACTTACCTTCCGTTACATGTTCTGGGCCTCCTCGCAGCATCGAGCACTCTGGCACTGTGCCCACTGCTGGCACATGACATTACAGAAGAACGCCAGACATCACGAGAAGGAAGACACAGAGCCCAGAGTATAATAATTTACCGGCGGTGGCCATTTTAGTGTATCCGAGATGAATTCCAAATTGTTTGTTAAAAACTGAAAAAAATTTTTGCGAACCAATTCTCCTATCTTAATTGTAGTAAAGGTAACCATTACCTGTGGCTGTATTTGTGAACTATCCTTTACGTTTTGGTCCTTTTTTAAGTGACTATTACTAATTCCCTCTGACACAGCGTCTCATATGTGGGCAGACAGTTTCTCTATTTATTCCTATAGGAGCCTTGACCCGAGTCTTATGAATGAATAATCCTGTCCATACATGAGAAGCTGTGTCAGTTGGAGAGTCTGGTCACATGACACAAGAGTGGACCAGAAAAGAGTCAATAACTCACAAATACAGCCTCCAGTAAGATTACCTGCACTGTAATTTATATAGCATACATTATCAACAGGTCAGAGGATAGTTTTTCTTTTTTTTTTTTTTTTTTTATGGAAGTGCATATTTAATGCATGCACATATTAGAACTGGAAGGTAAACGTTACTAAAAAGATTTTTCTCTTCTAGTTGTGAAATATTTAATGTTACGTTGCATTTGGGAGGATTTGTTGGGATTTCAAAACAGGATGTTTCAGACATGAGACGAAGTTTCAACAAGCAAGGTTCACGTATGGTACATCTTCCAATGATGTCATTGCTTGCTTATGCTTCCTCTTTTTTTTTTCTTATAAACCCCTGCTTTATGGAGCTTAGATTTCTGCTAGCTCTAATGGTCAACACCTGCTATAATGAAAACATTTCTTGTCCCTAGCTTTAACAGAAGTTCTTATCTTCCAATTAAAACATTTAGAAAATGTTCTGCAGAGTCTTATTGTCAGCGCCTGGAACCAATTTGTCATCACCTTAGGTAGCTTTTAAAAATTAATAACCTAATCACAACCTTTTCCTTGCCCGGGGCGAATGGAAGGGATACAAAGACAGCACAAAAGATCGACAGAGAGGCAACGCAGGGATCAGCAGGAATTTGGGAATTGCCTGACATAACTGTAGGAATTTCATATGGGACATATTATCTCTAGCTTTATACAAGAAGCTCATTAAAATGATTCAAGATATTAAAAAGTAAGAGCTTGATTTTTTCAGTTTTTGTTAAATATATTCAGCTGAACTATTTTATAGTAGTTTCTGATAAAATTGTCAGCCAAAAGCTGACAACTTTGTGGAAGCTTTTCTTTTGAAAAGATCAGCATAGAGTATCCCCCTTAAAGAGGTTGTCCACTGCTACTAGAGGTATAAACCTAACACACCAGTACCTCCGTTTTCAATACAAGCAGCTCCGCTGGTCTGTATACAAGTCCCCTGGCTGACATCACCAGTCTTGGCTGACGTCACCAATCACAGACCTTAGTGGTGACCTCTTCACACATGGCACATGGCTGCTATGAATGAACCCTGTAACAGTGGAACCTGTATACAGATCAACGGAGGCCCACAGAGAGGCGAGTACTTGTTTGATATGTAGCCCTGGCCTTATTGTGAGCCTTGATATTTATTATCTCAGTCCCCTGAATGCATTCTAAAGCTGGTCATACACTTAAAGGGGTATTTCCATCTCAAGAATCCCATCTAAACTGCTAGCTTATGTAAATTTAAGAGTTTTCCTAAATACATTTCTTTAGAAGTGCTGCTCAATTTGCCTGCTATGTGAAATTATTCCTCCCATTGTTTACAATAATAATAATACATTTTATTTATATAGTGCCAACATATTCTGCAGCACTTTACAAATTGTAGGGTTCAAGTACAGTCAGAAAAGATTTATTACAAAGAAATAGTCAATTCACACAAGGGGACTGAGGGCCCTGCTTGCAAGAGCTTACAATCTATGAGGTAGAGGGAGTGACACAAGAGGTAGCAGGCGCGCCATTCATTAAATCTCTCAACATGCTTGCCCTTACTGAAACCTGGATCCAGCAGTCTGATTCCGCCTCCCCTGCTGCTCTGTCTCATGGTGGCCTACAATTCTCACACACCTCTAGGCCTGACAACAGGAAGGGTGGAGGGGTAGGGTTACTTCTGTCACCGTGCACTTTTCAGGCCATCCCACCGGTACCCTGACTCACATTCCCCTCATTTGAAGTCCATGCTATCAGACTTTTCCGCCCACTCTCCTTACGTATAGCTGTGATCTACCGTCCCCCCGGCTCACCCTACCAATTTCTGGATAACTTCGCTTCTTGGCTTCCCCTTTTTTATCCATTGAAATTCCTACCCTCATCATGGGTGACTTTAACATCCCCACTGACACCCCTGTCTCCCCAGCTGCCTCACAGTTTCTCTCAATAACCATTTCTTTTGGTCTTTCACAACTTTCCTCTTCTGCCATACATGTAGATGGCAACACCATTGATCTTGTCTTCCATCGACTCCTCACAGTTTCTAAATTTACTAACTCTTCTCTGCCACTCTCTGATCATAACATTCTGTCTCTCACCATCAGTGCTTTCTCTCCTTCACAGGACACACCTACTCATCATACATATAGGAATTTTTACGTGCTATTAACACCCAGCACCTCTCAGATACTCTACAGTCCTCTTTGTCCCCCATCTCTTCACTGTCCTGCCCCAATCTAGCCACCAGTCACTATAATGAAACCCTTAAGAGTGCATTTGATGAGTCGGTCCCCCCGCCTCTAGAAAGGTTAGACGCAGGAGGCAGCAACCCTGGCACACGCCACAGACACGTTTTATTCAGCGGTGCTCTAGGTGTTGTGAGAAGGTGACAGGACAAGTGCTAGAGTCACGGTATGTCAGCCCCCGGTTTTTGTCATATGGCTGGTCCAGGGCGAGTTTTGAGTAAGCCCCAGCCCAGGTGCGGGTCTTGAGGCTCATTACTGGCCCATATAGGCCTGTAGAGCCTGCACTTGAACGCAGATCCTGAGGAGTGAGGGCAGGTGTCTGGATCTGTCCTGATCATCCTAAAAACTCTGATACTGTGCCAAACTGTTTGCTGGTGTGGCTGGCAGAAAGCCACACAAGATAGTAAGTGTTATTTTGTTTAGGTAGCCGCTCAGACGAGCAGGAGTTTATTTATTTTGTGCCTAAAGTTAAGGCTGATATTGTTTTTGCCTGTTTTCCTGAAGTGAAGGTTTATTTATTTTTTGTCATTTTTTAATAAACCTGTTGCACCTGAGTTTTCGTGTCACTGTCTCTGACTGTTTGGGTCCCTACCTAGGCTGCTACCGAGCTACCTCCCCCACATATGGTGCTTCGGATGCGGGCAGACCCAATTTTTTTTTTTAAAAACTGTCTTAAAGAGACACACACCTATTTTTGTTTGTTTTCTCTATGTCCTGGGTGAAGGCTGCAGGAGAGATCAAAAAGGAGACTGCCAGCATGGAGGACGTTATAAAACAGATGGGGCAGATCCTCTTACAGCAGCAGCAAACCCAGGCACAGCAGCAGCAAACCCAGGCACAGCAGCAGCAAACCCTGGCGCTGCTCAGCCAGGCCCTGATTGACCAGAGGACGGCAGGAGAGGGTGCTGGTGCCAGAGAGACCTCGAGGGAACAGACTGCTTCTCGAGCCGCCATTCGGAGTTCCCTACAAAAGATGACACCCTCAGACGACGTGGAGGCCTATCTTCAAGTTTTTGAGCGAGTGGCCGAGCGGGAGAGGTTGGCTAAGGATCAGTGGGCTAATGTTGTGGTGCCCTTTCTCACCGGAGAACCTCAGAAGGCCTACTATGACCTGTGTGAACAGGAGGCTGAGGACTACTCCAAGCTGAAAGGTGAGATCCTATCACGTCTCGGAGTAAACACACATGTATGTGCTGGGAGAGTGCACCACTGGACTTTCTCTGAGAGTCTCCCACCCTGATCTCAGATGTTTGACTTGATATGTCTTGTAAAAAAGTGGCTTCAGCCTGAGCAGGCCACTCCGGCACAAATGGTGGAAAGAGTGGTACTTGACAAGTACACCAGATCTCTGCCGCCTCAGATCCAGCTCTGGCTTGGAGAAGCGGGACCTACCACGGCTGACCAGCTGGTATGTTTGGTGGAACGCTACCAAGCCACTGACGAGCTACGACAGTCGTCTCCCAGACCTGTTAACCCCAAGACGGGTAAGACTGTACCACTTACTTTGTGGGTGAGGAAGGCCGTGAGGGAAGGACGTTCAGAGGGGGAACAGGCAGCAAGGACTATGGACTCTAGGCCCAGGTCTCAAAATAGAGACCCATACCGTCTCAGATGTTGGCGGTGCCAGGAATTAGGTCATGTCGCTGTGTACTGTCCCCTGACAACTGAGCCTATGGACTGCAACAGCTCCAGGCGTATTTCCCTGTTTGCTCAACCTGCTTGTTCCGCAGAAACCACGACAGAACCACAGATGTGCACAGTGACTGTAGCAGAGCGTGCGGTACTGGCTCTCCTGGACTCCGGGAGCCTGGTAACCCTAGTGCACCATGAACTGGTCGACCCTGCACTGTGCGGTGAACAAACTATTGGGGTCTTGTGTATACATGGGGAAACTAGAGAGTACCCTATTGCAGAGGTCACCATACACACTGCCTCTGGCGCCGTCTTTCACAAAGTGGGTGTGGTTAAATCCCTGTTCCATAGCGTGATCATAGGGAGGGATTTTCCTTTGTTTTGGGATATGTGGAAAAAGCAGGGGTTGCCATATCCTAAAAATGTTAATACTGGTGATGTCCTGCCTGAGGTTAACCCTGAACCCTTTGATCCTGACAGGGAAACACCAGCTGTAGGGGTGACCCAAGATGGGAGTGTTTTTCCCCTGTCTGTGTTAGCTGATGATACTGAAGGCCAGGAGGAGGTTCCCGAGATGCCTGAACTCGAGGTGTCCCGTGAGAAATTTGGGACTGCTGAAATTAGAGACCCTAATCTGTCTCATGCTCAGGGAAATGTCAAGGTGGTAAACGGTGAACCTCAGTATCCAGGGGCTGACAAGGAGCTCCCCTATATGGCTATAAATCAGGACCTACTGTATAGGGTAAACCAGGTACGGGGAGAAATTGTCAAACAATTGGTGGTACCCTGGCCCTATCAAAGACTGGCTCTAGATTTGGCACATAAACATGTGTTAGGAAGGCACCTGGGGTACGGAAAGACCAAAGAGCGCCTTCTTCAGCGTTTCTATTGGCCAGGGGTTGATAAGCACATTCAAGAATATTGTAACTCCTGCCCAGAGTGTCAACTAACCGCTCCTGTGTCACATTTCAAGAGTCCTTTGGTACCCCTACCCATTATAGAGGTACCCTTTGAAAGGATAGCCATGGACTTAGTAGGACCTGTTGTAAAGTCTGCTAGGAGGCATCAGTATATTCTAGTGGTGTTAGAATTTGCTACCCGATACCCTGAAGCAGTGCCTTTAAGACATACTTCGGCTAAGCTAATTGCCAAGGAGCTTTTTGAGATGTTTTCTCGGACAGGTATACCCAAGGAGATCCTAACTGACCAAGGGACTCCTTTTATGTCCAAGGTGATGAAAGAAATGTGTAAACTCCTGAAAATCAAACACCTGAGAACCTCTGTGTATCACCCCCAGACAGATGGCCTAGTGGAGAGGTTCAATAAAACCCTTAAGGGCATGTTAAAAAGGGTGGTTAGCAAGGATGGCAAAGATTGAGATTGCCTATTGCCCTGTTTAATGTTTGCAATCCGGGAGGTACCCCAGTCCTCCACAGGCTTTTCTCCGTTTGAGTTGGTGTATGGCAGACATCCACGGGGTCTCCTAGACATAGCTAGGGAAACCTGGGAACAGGAGCAGACTCCTTACAGGAGTGTAATTGAACATATTACCCTGATGCAGGACAGAATTGCGGCAGTAATGCCTATTGTAAAGGAACATATGGAGCAGGCCCAAAGGGCTCAGAGCCGGGTCTATAACAGAACGGCTAAACTTAGGACCTTTAGTCCAGGTGATCGGGTGTTGGTGTTGCTCCCCACGGTAGAAAGAAAGTTTCTGGCCAAGTGGCAGGGGCCATATGAGATTATTGAGAGAATGGGAGAAGTAAACTATAAGGTATACCAGCCGGGCAAGAGAAAGCTAGAACAAATATACCATATAAATTTACTCAAACCCTGGAAGGACAGGGAAACATTGACAGTAGTAGGTACCCCTGGCAAGGTTACTACTGAAAGGGTAAAGTCTCCTGTTAAAGCTTCACCTAAGGTGCAAATATCAGAGTCCCTATCTAAGGCACAGAAACAGGAATCAAAAGAGTTTGTACAGAAAAATAATGATGTGTTTTCTGAGTTGCCTGGAAGCACCAATGTGATAAAACATGACATTGTCACTGAGCCGCAGGTACGGGTTAATCTAAAACTGTACCGGATACCTGAAGCTTGTAGACAAGCCATATCTGAAGAGGTCAAAGATATGTTGGCACTTGGGGTCATTGAGGAGTCCAAGAGTGACTGGTCCAATCCTATTGTTTTGATTCCTAAACCAGATGGTACCATCAGGTTCTGCAATGATTTCCGTAAGCTTAATGAAATTTCTAAGTTTGATGCATACCCAATGCCCAGAGTCAATGAGTTAATCGAGAGGTTGGGACATGCCAGATATTTCTCCACCCTCGACTTAACCAAAGGATACTGGCAGGTGCCGCTCACTAAGGAGGCCAGAGAAAAAACGGCATTTGTCACCCCAGATGGCCTGTTCCAGTATGTGACTATGCCGTTTGGTTTACATGGGGCTCCAGCAACTTTCCAGAAGATGATGGACAGAGTCCTTAAGCCCCATCAAAGATATGCGTCCGCTTACCTAGATGACATTGTCATCTTTAGTACAGACTGGGAGAGTCACTTACCAAAAGTCTAGGCAGTACTAAATTTCCTTTAACCGCCAACCCAAAAAAATGTGCTTTGGGTCTGGAAGAAGCCAAGTACCTGGGGTATATAATAGGAAGAGGGGTAATAAAACCCCAGGTTAATAAAGTAGAGGCCATCCAAAATTGGCCCCTACCCTTGAATAAAAAGCAGGTGAGAGCCTTTTTGGGAATTGTAGGGTATTATCGTAGGTTCATCCCTAACTTTGCGACTATGGCTGCCCCTCTGACAGACCTGACTAAGGGAACTAGCTCCGTAATGGTTAAGTGGACTGAAGAGGCTGAGAGGGCCTTTCAGGAGTTGAAGTCAGTTCTCTGCAAACAGCCGGTGTTGGTTACACCTGACTTTACAAAAGAGTTCATAGTTCAGACTGACGCCTCTGATGTGGGGTTAGGCGCAGTGTTGTCCCAAATGGTGGGTGGTGAAGAACACCCGGTTACCTATCTGAGTAGGAAACTTACACCACCAGAGAAAAATTACAGTATTGTGGAAAGGGAGTGTTTAGCCATTAAGTGGGCCCTCGAATCCCTGAGGTATTACCTACTGGGCCGACACTTTAAATTGGTCACTGATCACTCTCCCCTTACATGGATGTGCTGCACCAAAGAGAGAAATGCCAGAGCAACCATATGGTTTCTGACGTTACAAAACTTTAAGTTTACAGTGGAACACAGAGCAGGCAAGCTGCAGGGGAATGCCGATGCCCTGTCCAGGACAGTGTTCGGGAAAATACTTTGGGAAAGTATTTTAAATACAAAATACAAAATACTTATGACTGAAGTATTTAAAATACAAATATTAAATACTTTCATCCCGAAGTATTTAAAAATACACATACTAAATACTACTTCAAAAGTATTTTAAAATACTAAAATACTTGAAAAATGTAAACAAAAAATTTAATAAAAACAAAAAATGGAACAATTGAACATAGGCTAAATGGAAAAAGAACTTTTAAGTGCATTTCCAAAACTCGAAAAGTTATTATACATTATTTAAGTTATGTTCTTGTTTGCATTCAGAAGAACAAGGATTTCAAATGTTTTGTCCGACAGGCGGTTTCTTCTCGGTGAGAGAATTATTCCCGCTTGAGAAAATAAGCGTTCGACTGGAGCTGATGAGGGTAACGCACTTTTTAGTCGGATAAATGCATATTTGACGCAAGGGAATTTGTTCAGAACGTGAATTTGACTGCTTGTTTTCTCCTCTAAATATCTGAGGCACTCGAGCTTCGCGATTGGCCCAGGTCCTTGTGGTCCACTGTCAGAGGAGTTTCCATCGTCCGAATCACTGAAGTCGAAGAACGGTGATGAATTGATGTTTGTGCGTTGTTTTTTCTTTGGATTTCCATAATTCTCCCGTTCCTCACGTTGTTTTTTTCCTTTTTCTTCGTTTCTTTCGGCCTCCAATCGTTGCACGTCTGCAATAAAGCAGTCCCTCGCCCAGTCCCGGTGTTCTTCTGGAATCCATTTCAATTTGAAGGATGGGTGAGATACGGCCGAAACGACGAACAGACGACTGTCATCGTTGAACGTAAGAAATTGCGAGAAGCGCGTGTTCAAATTCGAAAGTAGTGCTTCGACTAGAAATTCGCTTTGAGTTTGTTTTGTTTTTTGTGTGAGCAATTTCTTCTGAATTTGCAAGATGGTTGGCATGAGCATCCTCAGGAACGACTCCTTTTCTGATTGTAATAGGTCCAAACCCCTTGCAACTGGCTCCATAATGGATTTATACTGGTATAGCAACTCCAATTCACCGGGCTTGAAAGCCGGAAGTTTCAAGGCTGTCGTTATTTCGTGTAATTTGGGCTCCACGTTTTCAGAAATCAAACGACAGACAGCGTCGTACGTTGAGTTCCATCTCGTCTCACCGGGCGGTTTTAGGGAAAATCCAGTGATGGAATGTATGAAGTCTGAGGTCTTGGTACTGCGAGATGCCAAATTCCAGAGTTTTGTGCATTTGGCAAAAGTGGCCCGGTACAGTTTTTTGTACTGACCCGATCCTGTAGTGCTTGTAAAAGCGTTCTTGACGTCGGTTGTGGCAAGCAAGTTCAAGGTGTGGCTCTGGCACCTTAAGTGCTGAGGCAGGATAATGGCGACACCTAAGTCACCTTCATCCAGGGCATCGTTGGTGCTGTCATTGTCCGTTTCTTCATGCTGAAGAATTTCGTTAATGTCCAGCCTTTGTAAGTCGTCATCCTCGATATGGCCACTATCTTCATCTTCCGAATCGACGTCTTCAGAGGCACAGAAATCAGAACACCATGGATTTTCTTCACCAAATTCGTTGAACGCCTTAACGAAATTGCTGCCGTTGTCAGTGACGGTGTATGAAATTTTGTCGACGCTTAAACCGAACTTCTCATGCGTGTGGTATAAAGCTGCAGCAACTTCTTTGTAAGAATGTTCCCCGACGAGCCTTTTGCAGGAAATGGTGATTGATTTTCATTCCAAATCGTTGGAGATCCAATGAGCAGTGACGCCGAAGTAACTTTTCCGGTTACTCGACCATAAATCGGCTGTAGTGCAAACGCTGTCAGCACTTTTCAACATGCTCTGCATCGTGCTTACCAGCTCGGTGTATTTTCTTTCGATCTGGTCTTTCAATATTTTGGTGCTAATCACGTGTTTTCCTGGTACTAAGCCTTCAACTAAGTTCTTTAAAGTCTGCTTCTCCACTGTGTAAAGAGGAAGGCCTTCTGAAACAATAAAGTTCATTACAAGATCGTCCACTTCTTTCTGGGTTATTGCGTGATGCATCTTTCATCAAAGTCCATGGTGTCTGGACTTTAGCCGAGGTCGAATCGTAACGTGCTTGAGGCTGTTGGGTCTGATCACCTTTGCGCTGTCTGCCTTTCAATTCGTTATACTTTTTGTACTTCTGAACGAGGCATGGATGGACATTCTTGAAAAAAAAAAAAACCATTAAAGTTGTGCTAACTATTGCAAAATCGCTAATTATTTTAAATATTTTTAATGAAACAAAACTTCACAAGGGTTTTTTAAGTGTAGTCTATGGTAATTTTTGCATTATTGCATTTACGGTCCATTTATAGATTTCTTCCGCATATTTTTTTTTTTAGGTTTTTTTTTATGGTAATATAATGTAGAAAAAGTTTACCAAAAAGCGTTTTAAAAATTTGCTTCGGGGTTGGGGATTGTAAAATAAAAACCAAACCATGATGTAATTAAATAACTTACCCTTAAGTGCTTAAGGAAGTTGGATGTTGAGTTTATTTGACCCGTGATTAACTTGTTTGGACAGGCCTTGCAGTAAGCAGACACTTTTTGTCCTGCCCCTGCCGCTTTGGATTTAGTCTTGTTAATTTTGAAAAAAGTTCTGTCCAAAATTGCAGGGAGATGTGGGTCTTCGAGATCTGAATCATTGTCGGTTGTGTCCCCTTCACTGGTATTACGATTTTCCTCCATTTTTGGAGTGTAAGCCGACTTTTTCAGCACATTTTTCATGCTATAAAAGCCCCCCTCGGCTTATACACGAGTCAGGGTCCACGGAGCACAGAAAACTGGAAGGACCTGGAAGGGGGAGGTCTTCTAGTGCTACTGCTCTGTGATTTGCTTGTCATTAGGTCACGTGACTGACTGTGATGTCATCAAAGGTCCTGTAGCCACTGGTATGTAACATCTGCAGATAAGGTTGAGTCTAAATCCTAGTAGCTCCACCCACACCAGAGTATGATCACATGGTCATGATGTCATCAGAGGTCCTTTAGCTCGCTAGGATTAGCATCTACCCTGCAGATAAGTCAGTGGCCAGGATTCATTGTGTCCTATAGAAGATGTCTGTCACATGGAGGAGAGGATGCTACAGTAAAGAGAAACATACAGGTACCTTCCTTTAGTTACTAACCCTATTAATGTCAGGCATTTGGGGATATTAATTTAGTTTCAGTAACTCCATGTGCGTCACATTAATAGCAGTTAACCCCATCATGTCCCTCATATTAACCCCTGTGTGCCCTATATAAGGGTTACTAATATGTGAGACACATGGGGGTACTAATAAAGGACCTTAATTATGAAGATACCTAATTATTACCTCCATGTCTCTCACATATCAGTAACTCTTATTTGAGGCACACAGGGGGTTAATGTGAGGGACATGATGGGGTTAACTGCTATTACTATGAGGCACATGGAGTTACTAAGCTGTAATGCACATGACCAGACTTTTTATCTGCAATGGTGGATTTCCCCCCCCTCGGCTTATACTCGAGACAATACGTTTTCCCATTTTTTTGTGGTAAAATTAGGGGCCTCGGCTTATATCTGGGTCGGTTTATACTCTAGTATATACCGTAATTTAAGGAATGGATTACGCGATCGGGATGATTAAAAACTAAAAATAAATCACGCTTCACTACAAGGCGGACTTGCGTTGTTGGAACGCGCTGGAATTTTCCCTCCTCTCGTCGCACCTCGCACGAGATACGAGAAACGAGAGTGATGACATGACTCGCGCTGTTGGTTTTTTTTTAAGTGCGGTGAGGCGGGTTATTTAAATTACATTTGTTTTGAATTTAGAAAGTAATTAAAATACGTAAAATACTTCCTAAAAGTATTTTAATTACAAATACAAAATACTGAATAAAAAAGTATTTTAATTTTAAAATACAAATACCTGACAAGTATTTTAAATACTATTTTAATTACTTGTATTTTAAATACTCCTGAACACTGGTCCAGGACCCATTGTATGTTGGCTAGAGGTGTCTGCCCCTACAGGTCCGAACAAAGGGGGGGGGGTATGTGAGAAGGTGACAGGACAAGTGCTGGAGTCACGTATGTCAGCCCCTGGTTTTTGTCATATGGCTGGTCCAGGGCGGGTTTTGAGTAAGCCCCAGCCCAGGTGCGGGTCTTGAGGCTCATTACTGGCCCATATAGGCCTGCAGAGCCTGCACTTGAACGCAGATCCTGGGGAGTGAGGGCAGGCGTCTGGTTCTTTCCTGATCATCCTAAAAACTCTGATACTGTGCCACACAAGGTAGTGAGTGTTATTTTGTTTAGGTAGCCGCTCAGACGAGCAGGAGTTTATTTATTTTGTGCCTAAAGTTAAGGCTGATATTGTTTTTGCCTGTTTTCCTGAAGTGAAGGTTTATTTATTTTTTGTCATTTTTTAATAAACCTGTTGCACCTGAGTTTTCGTGTCACTGTCTCTGACTGTTTGGGTCCGTACCTAGGCTGCTACCAAGCTACCTCCCCCACAGTGTGCTGAACGTCTGTGGAGAAAATCATGTACACCTGCAGACTTCCTCCACTTTAAATTTATGCTTAAAATCTATAATTCTGCCCTTCACCTAGCCAAACAAGTCTATTTCACCGCTCTCATCTCTTATCCCTCCTGTAACCCTAAAAGGCTATTTGAAACTTTTCACTCCTTACTCACTCCCAAGGTGCAGATGCCATTCACAGACCTTAGCGCAGATGACCTGGCCACTTATTTCCATGATAAAATTGATAAGATCCGTCAGGAAATAACTGCCCACTCCCCAGGTGGCACTGACCCCCTCACCAGCCGCAATTCAGACTGTTCATTCTCATCTTTTGAACCTGTTACAGAGGAGGAAGTATCTCAGCTACTTTCTTCTTCTCGCCCTACAACCCTTTCCCCTCACACCTTCTCCAGTCTCTGTCGCCTGCCGTCATGACTTACCTTACTAAAATATTTAACCTCTCTCTCTCTCTCTTCTGGAATTTTCCCATCCTCTTTCAAACATGCCGTCATAACCCCACTACTGAAGAAATCCTCCCTTTTATCTCCAAAATCTTGGAACGCTTAGTCTATTCTTTATTCTCATTAGGAGTTGTGATAGGCCTGTCTGAAAAGATATGTCTTTAGTTTACGCTTGAAGCTGTGGAAATTGGTGGTTAATCTAAAAGCATGGGTGGTTCTGATAATAGAGGATGTTAGTCTTAGGTCATTGAGTGAACGGAGAGCACGGGTTGGGCGATAGACAGAGGTGAGGGAGGAAATGTAGGGAGGTGCAGCATTATGAAGAGCCTTGTGGATGAGGGTGATAAGTTTATATTGTATTCTGTCTTGAATAGGCAGCCAATGTAGTGACTGACACAGCATGGAAGCATTGCTGTCAAAGTACTAGGCCTGGTATTTCTCCTTCTCTAACATTATAGGACAGGTGACGTGACTCACTCCTCTCTAGAGGGGAGGGGGGCTGAGTTCTTAGATTATGTTTGCTCTCAGGGCTGTTATCTACTGCACTTCCATCCAGGCAATCAGGTTAGCTAATTGCATTTTGTTGAAAAAGGCTTGGACAGTTTTGTTATTTATAAGATAAGATAAAATAAAATAAGATAATCCTTTAATAATCCCACCATGGGGAAATTCAGTGTGTTACAGCAGCAAAGATATGCAATACAAATACAATACAATACAAAACGCTCCAAGGTAGAGGCATTACATTGACAGTACGTACAGATAGTGAGGTACAGGTAAAAAAAAATAGCAGAAGGGATATCACAACTTAAAGATCTTTCAGTTTTCTGTATGGAGTGATCTCCGCTTAGGTCGGTGTTGGTTGTACAGCCTAACCGCAGCAGGGAGGAAAGACCTCCAGTAGCACTCCTTCTTACACTTTGGGTGAAGTAGTCAGTCACTGACAGTACTGCCCAGCGCTATCACGGTGTCATGCGTGGGATGGGAGTTATTCTCCCGCATGGAGGTCACCACGGACAGTATCCTTCTGTCACCCACCATCTGCACTGGGTCCAGGGGGCTCCCCAGAACAGAGCTGGCCCTCCTAATCAGATTGTCGAGTCTATCCCTATCCCTGATTGATGGCTGATACCACTACAAAGTAGAAAAAGGCCCTAAGAAGTTCCCCCTGGACTCCAAAGGCTCTCAGCCTCCTAAGCAGGTAGAGCCTGCTGTGGCCATTCCTGTACAGTACATCCAGGTGATCTGCCCAGTCTAGCTTATTATTAAGGAGCACACACAGGTACTTATAGGTGTTGACAATCTCAATGTCAGTCTCCTGCATGTCTACTGGTTTAGGAGGGTATCTGCATTTACGAAAGTCCACCACCATCTCCTTGGTCTTCCCAGCGTAGACAGAGAGATGAAATTGAGTTTACTGCAAGACCGTTGTCAGTCCTAGCCCTTTTTTTTATCTGCAAACCTGTGCATATTATTTAATCTTCACTTATATTAGATTTCTAGTAATCATAATAAATAATCTTTCATGGTAAAGGCAATGTCTATATCTACTGAGGTACTTGTCCTGTTCATCAACAGTCAAAGACCGCCAACTAGCTTATTGAAGAATACAGGTAGTGAGAAGAAGAGACAGCAGGCAAACTGCTGAGAGAGGTAGATTGGAAAATGAAAGCTCTGATCATGAACGTGATAAGACTAAAGCTGCAGATCCAGAACACTGTTAAAAATATATTGTAGAAAAAAAATGTTCTTGCAAAAACCATGAAGCACTGTACTTGTGTGGTTTCAGTAGAAAAGTTTTTAAAAACTACTTAGTCAAATTTTAAACCGATGACAAAATGGTACAGATTAGCTATTCAGACTAATTTACATGTTATGTGTATGGATAGATTAACAGATAGTTGGAAGCTGCTTTTGGCCCCCCTGACCTACTGGGCTAATGTACAACTGGACTGGCGAAAATATGGTAAATCTGCCCCAACATAATAATAATAATTTAAACAAAGTTGTTAGTCTAGAAGAGATTTTTTCATCGACAATAACTTATTTCAATATGTTAAGCTTCTGTAGCTGTTCTGCCATCCATAGATTGAGGAGTCACAGGTTATGGCACTGTCAGTAAATGTATGCACAGTGTTTGCTGTTTTTTTCAGAGGGTGTTAGCATACACTACGGAGAGACTTGGCAGATATTGATGCTATGCTTATACAGGCAATCCTAACATTGCATATGACCACTTATGTTATTAGGCGTGCCCAAAAGCAAATATATTAATACGCCTTTAAGCTTTTTACTATTAGCCTCCACTATAAATTAAAACTTAAGGTGACCATACACCTTCAATAGCTGTCAACCGAACAACTATTCTTCCTTTCTCCCTCCTCATACACATGCATGCTGTGTCTGCATGTATTTCCAATAGGGAGAGGTGAGTAAATCACTGCAAGACACCTCTGGCAGGCAACTCCCTTGAGAATAAAAGCGTCAGGCAGGCTGAAATTAAACATGCTTGACCTTTACTCCTCACATTTTCTGATGTGTAAAGGTTGCACTCTCGAACAAATTAGAAGATTGGCGAATTTTGCTGAAATCAGTGGATTTGACTGTCATGCAATGTGCAAGGACACCTTAAAGGGTTTGTCCATTTGTCCCCCTGCATCCTCCATTGCAATTGTGTAACTGGCGCTCCATTCATTGCTTAATGAGTTGCCAGGACCATAAACTGCACTTCATTCATGGATGATGCAGGGTGATTTACGCATCAAAAATGCTTGTGTTTTTAACTGCTTTTCCACAATGGTTTGCATTTTTTCCTCCCCCATATAATTCTATGTGGAAAATGCAGTGTTTTCATAGGTAAAATTAAGATGTTGTGTTAAAAAAAAAACCATGGCAATAACGCATTGCGGTTTTTCTCGTAGCTCTTTTCACAGAAAGTCTGCAGAGGTTTCCTCTGTGGACTTTCTGCTTCCATTATACCTATAAGGAAACCACCGGTATTTCCGTAGGTATAATTGACATGCTGCAAATTTCCAAAACCTGAATGGTTTTGGAAATCGCAGCATCTCCGCTGCTTGTATTTTTCCGCGATGTGTAGATGGGATTCGCTAGAATTCGCTTTGCAGT
This sequence comes from Leptodactylus fallax, assembly GCA_947044405.1. Taxonomy (NCBI): domain Eukaryota; kingdom Metazoa; phylum Chordata; class Amphibia; order Anura; family Leptodactylidae; genus Leptodactylus; species Leptodactylus fallax. Next base: position 4,173,380 of record CAMRHE010000108.1, on the reverse strand, counting down.
GACAGTAAAACGCTGCGTTTTTTTCTGCAGCGTTTACACCACATGGGGCCCCAGCCTTAAAAACACTGCTTTTTCCACAATGTTTCTTTCCAGAATGTGGGGATAAGACTAAATAAAATCTGATCTTTGCTGTGACTGCAAAATGTGGCATTTTTTCTGCTGCATTTCCGCATTGCCAAAAACACTGTGTTTCTGCAATGTATGGCATATTCTTTTATATAATATCCATAGGATGTAACATACATTTCTGGTAGTTTGGGTCCCAGAGGTAGCTATTGCATCTATCTCAATAGTGCTGTCTCCTGGCTACTTTCCTACCTGGTGAGGCAAATGCTGGTGGTCTTTGACTTGAGGATTATTATTATTATTATTATTATTATTATTATTATATACGTATTTTCTGCTAGTTATTATTTGCAACAATAGATAAGGATAGCGATATTATCTCATTTATATCAAATAATAAAATGTGATATTCTGGTCTATTCTGGTAAAATTCTATTATCAAATGTAATTTGAAGAACTGTGTGATTTTTTTTATAAGTGTACTATCGATTACATAATCTTCCCAAGCACACAGGATGTAAACATATAGTGATACACAAATATATGCAGACTGCATTGCATGAAAAGATGTGACTTAGAAATGTAGTATTCGAGTCATAGTAAACACAGCTGTCTCTCCTTCTGACTGTGCCTTGTAAGACAAGCACTGGTGTGATGTGACCCGTCACCCCTGGACAGCTGTTACATCCTCATAGCTTAGAGAACACGTGTTTCCCTTTTGGGGTTGATGAAAGGTTCAAGGTGTAGAATGTGAATGAGAGGTGTGTTGCAGGGTGTTGTTCCAATTGGTTCACTCTAGAGGAGTGTACGCTTATAGGCGTGTCTGACAGAGGAATTGTGATTGACTATGCGCCTTCTGTCATGTAGAGCTTGTAGCCTTCAGCAATATCATGTGATCTCCACAGACCCCAGCAACCTTCTGGTGCCCCTTGCTTCCTGAGTGTTTATCACTTTGTCCCAGCCCCCATCTGTGTGTGAAGACTGAAAACTGCTAGCTGTTTCTTTCTGTGTTCAGGTGACAGAGAAATGCAAAATACAATCCACTCTAGAAAGGAATATACATGAATACTAAACATACACACTAAAGGTCAGACAAAGGCCTGTAGCTATGTTCAAAGAAAATAAACATGACTCTGGGTCAGTTCACACTTGCATTACATTGTATTTTGTTTTAGTAAATAGTGAACTTTATTGAAAATAAAAAGTAAAATAGCATTACAGGATGTTGTAACTAAAGAATAAGGTGGTCACTCACAAAATTAAAAAGCAGTACAACTAATACGCTCAAAAATACAATAAAATTAAAAAAATAAATAAAACTAAAGAGGCTTATTAAACATAAGTGCAAATCTAAAATGTATAATAATATATAATATCACATATTAATGCCACAAATTAAACTTAAAAACCTCTAAACAGATATTATTCCTAGAAGTCCATAGATAATACCATTAAGGTTACATATCCTTTTCTCCTTCAAAATGTTTAGATGACTCGTATAAGTCAATAACTGAGAATGAATACTTAAAAATAACAATAAAAGTAATAATATAAGGGAATCACTAGAGGAGCAATTCCCCAGTAGTTGCTGGAGAACTTAGTGGGGAGGGGCACAACAAGACAGTGGACCCTAAGCTGAATCCCCCCACTGTCCCTGGCTAACTTGCCCGATCTGTCCTAGGTGACAGCCAGCAACTGGTCGACAGTCCCTCCTTATAGTAAGTGATAACACAGAACGCAGACAGGACGCACAAACAACAAAGGGAGGTCAGCTAGCCAAGGGTCGGTAACAAACGAGCAATGCAGTACAAAATCACAATCCAAGAGAAGTCAAAGGTAAGCTAGTGGTCATAAAATCAGAAGAGCCGGTAACAAAGAATAAGGAGTATAGCCAGTAAGAAAAATGCAATAGCAGGCGCCAATGGGAAAGTGAGCAAACAATAAATAGGGAGAAAGAACCCGCCCCAGACTTGATAGGAGGACAGGCTGTCAATCACAAAGGCAGGACCAAAGTTAACTCTTAGTGGAGCAGGGGGAGAGCAAGGTGAAGGAGAAGGGCATGGTGGAAAATCAATTAAGGAGGTGAGGGAATAGGACAGTGTTCAGACAATACAAGAAAAACCCAAAGGAAGGAATCACAACCGGGCACTCCTCCTGCGCTGCAGCATGCTCCCGGAGGATGGTGCCAAAGCCTGGACAGGCAAGGATGTTACAAATAATAAATATAACATTGTTCATTTATCGATTAGGAAAGATGTAGCATGAATATTTAGCTAATGATATGTTATTCTATAGTGGTAACTAGAGATGAGCGAATCAATTCTGCAGAAGTGGAATTCGATCCGAATTTCAGGAAATATTCAATTCGCCACGATTCCGGATTTCCTGATGCTTCGCGGTAATGAATATTTAGTAAGGACCTTTGTGACATCAGATGGCCACATGATATTCTCTAGTGATGTGATTGGATAGGCGTGTCTTTGTTTGTTAGCAGATCCTTCCACATGAATAAAAGTTGTCCGTGCTGGAGAGAGAGAGAGAGGGACATGACCATGGCATCCAAGGGCTTCCGCCATTTTGCCGCCCACCCTGGCTCTCTGCAGGCCAGAAATAGCTGTTTATTCGCCGCAAAGTAATTCGGATCGAAGCCAATTTTTTTTGAACTTTGAATCGAACTGCCAAATCGAACTTTTGAGAAATTCGCTCATCTCTAGTGGTAACCTTCATAGCATATAGCATCATCTATGGACTTTTACATAGTTACATAGTAGATGAGGTTGGATGAAGACATCAGTCCATCAAGTCCAACCTATAACCCTTTTAATGCTATTAGTTTGATATTACATTGTCACAAAGGTATTATTATAAAAATACATTACTAGTGTAAGCACAACAGTGTGCTCATTCTCCTTAAGGTGAAAATACTTTTCCTTTTAGGTTATGCTTTTCTGAAAAAAAAAACAATAAAAATTAAGATATAAAAAAAATCTGTACACAGAAAGAAACAGTCATGTTGTGATCCAGGATAAAGTCATTGGTGCAAAGCTGAATCAACAAATAACCAGGAATATGATATAAACCATTCATAAAATGTCCCAGGACATCAAAATGATATAAAAATTTGCAATAATTATTGCTACTATAGTGATATAGCGTTGCATAAACTATATGAATAGCCTGAGCATATTAAATATTCCCAGAATATTGAATAGTCATTTGTCGTCAGTATGCGTCATACTCAACCCCACGCATATCGCAAGATTGTTATCTGGGCTTCCTCCAGGGTAATTGAGCTGTGGCACCATTCCAATATATATATCTACAAAGCATTAGTGTGCAATAAAGAGTTCACAATGCAATATTATACTCACATAAGAAGATAATAAAATATCAAGCACACCTTGGTTTCATTGTAATTTCCCTTCATACCCTTCAACCATATCATGGTTGTTCCTCACTGAACAGATCATTTGCATGCAGATTAAAAGTTCATTTTCTTAGCAACAAACATCTTGGTGGTGGTAAAGCAGTTAATAAAGTCTTACGGCAAATAACAATTTGTTTTAGATGTCCGCTTATGTATATTACACTTTTTTATATATTGACTTCTAATAATTTTGGTTCAGTTCACAGCAGGGTCAAGGTTTCCAACATACAGTGCCTTGCAAAAGTATTCGGCCCCCTTGAACTTTTCAACCTTTTGCCACATTTCAGGCTTCAAACATAAGGATGTAAAATTTTTATTTTTTGGTGAAGAATCAACAAGTGGGACACAATTGTGAAGTGGAATGAAATGTATTGGTTATTTTAAACTTTTGTAAAAAATAAAAAACTGAAAAGTGGGGCGTGCAATATTATTCGGCCCCTTTACTTTCAGTGCAGCAAACTCACTCCAGAAGTTCAGTGAGGATCTCTGAATGATCCATTGTTGTCCTAAATGACTGATGATGATAAATATAATCCACCTGTGTGTAATCAAGTCTCCGTATAAATGCACCTGCTCTGTGATAGTCTCAGGGTTCTGTTTAAAGTGCAGAGAGCATCATGAAGACCAAGGAACACACCAGGCAGGTCCGTGATACTGTTGTGGAGAAGTTTAAAGCTGGATTTGGATACAAAAAGATTTCCCAAACTTTAAACATCCCAAGGAGCACTGTGCAAGCGATCATATTGAAATGGAAGTAGTATCAGACCACTGCAAATCTACCAAAACTCGGCCGTCCCTCTAAACTTTCATCTCAAACAAGGAGAAGACTGATCAGAGATGCAGCCAAGAGGCCCATGATCACTCTGGATGAACTGCAGAGATCTACAGCTGAGGTGGGAGAGTCTGTCCATAGGACAACAATCAGTCGTACCCTGCACAAATCTGGCCTTTATGGAAGAGTGGCAAGAAGAAAGACATTTCTCAAAGATATCCATAAAAAGTCTCGTTTAAAGTTTGCCACAAGCCACCTGGGAGACACACCAAACATGTGGAAGAAGGTGCTCTGGTCAAATGAAACCAAAATCGAACTTTTTGGCTACAATGCAAAACGATATGTTTGGCGTAAAAGCAACACAGCTCATCACCCTGAACACACCATCCCCACTGTCAAACATGGTGGTGGCAGCATCATGGTTTGGGCCTGCTTTTCTTCAGCAGGGACAGGGAAGATGGTTAAAATTGATGGGAAGATGGATGGAGCCAAATACAGGACCATTCTGGAAGAAAACCTGTTGGAGTCTGCAAAAGACCTGAGACTGGGACGGAGATTTATCTTCCAACAAGACAATGATCCCAAACATAAAGCAAAATCTACAATGGAATGGTTCACAAATAAACGTATCCAGGTGTTAGAATGGCCAAGTCAAAGTCCAGACCTGAATCCAATCGAGAATCTGTGGAAAGAGCTGAAAACTGCTGTTCACAAACGCTCTCCATCCAACCTCACTGAGCTCGAGCTGTTTTCCAAGGAAGAATGGACAAGAATTTCAGTCTCTCGGTGTGCAAAACTGATAGAGACATGCCCCAAGCGACTTGCAGCTGTAATCGCAGCAAAAGGTGGCGCTAGAAAGTATTAACTTAAGGGGGCCGAATAATTTGGCACGGCCCACTTTTCAGTTTTTTATTTTTTACAAAAGTTTAAAATATCCAATAAATTTTGTTCCACTTCACGATTGTGTCCCACTTGTTGTTGATTCTTCACCAAAAAAATAAAAATTTTATATCCTTATGTTTGAAGCCTGAAATGTGGCAAAAGGTTGAAAAGTTCAAGGGGGCCGAATACTTTCGCAAGGCACTGTAAATGGAAACCATGTTGTAGTGCAGCATCTATTGCACAACAGACACTTGCAATGTCCAACAAATCACATTGACTTACTATGTGGTCCATCAGGTTCTGCCTCGGACATTGTCGTTTTGACAAGAAAGCTTTATTTTTCCTTTCAAAAGCAACAGAGGAGGCTCCTAAGGCTAGGTTCACACCTGCACTGGTGTGAACTGCATCCACTAAAACAAAAGCTACCTGCAGACACCATGGACACCATAGACTATAATGGGGTCGGTCGGGTTTCCACCTTTTTTATACTGAAACTGGCGGAGAGAAAAGTCCTCCATGTAAAACTATTCCCTCCACCGATTCTCAGCAGTTTCCTTGATGGAGTGTCCAATGGAGACTCCGGCGCAGATGTGAACCCAGCCTAATAAAGAGAATATATTGCTAAGGCTCCACATAGTGAAACACTGCTCAAAAATGCTGTGGAAAAAAAAACGCAGTGAAAACTCATTTTTCTCCAGTTCGTTTTTCATTTTTTGCTAATTTTTTTTCTGTGCTTTTTCTTCCCCTATCAAATATATAGGAAAAACCCACACGTTTCCAAAGCTAAGATTAACATGCTTTTTTGAAAATTTCGGTTTTGTACAGCTTTTTTTTTTCTGCAGTGTGTGGATAAGCTTAAAGAAATCACATTCACTTTGCTAGTACTATAAAATGCTGTATGTTTTCTCCTGCATTTCTGGGAGCCTTAGCCTAAAACCATAATCTCTAAGTGTAAAAGCAAACAACAATCAGCAATAAGCAGTCCAGGAATTAACTATTGTTGAACCCTTTAGGCCAGGGCCCCACATAAACGCTGTGGTTTGGTTGCAGCAGAAAAAACACAGCGTTATACAGTCCCTGCATAGTGGATAGGATTTTAGCAAATCCCATCCACACACTGCGGAAAAATACGCGTAGTGGACACACTGCGATTTCCAAAACCGTTGCGGTTTTGGAAATCGCAGCATTTCAATTATACCTACGGAAAGCTGTTGGTTTCCCTATAGGTATATTTGAAGCAGAAAATTTTCCTCTGCTGACTTTCTGTGAAAAGCGCTGCGGAAAAATCCACGATGCGTTGCCACTGTGGTTTTTCCAAGAGCACTTTCCCACAGCCCCGCTACTTGGGGCCTTAGTTTTAAGGATGTAGGGTAGGTTGGGTATTAAGACTCGGCGACTTTTTCATAATTTCCGCCTTTTTTACTTTTATGCTAACATAGCCATATGATGACTTATTTTTTGCATAATGAGTTGTATTTGTTGTGTTGTAATATAATATAATAGAATAGAATGTTTTGACTAGCTTTTATTAATGTTTGTCATTTATTTTGTGTTTTTGGTGTTCACTCTGTATTGCTTGCAGGACTTTTCTCTCTGCATTTTTTAAGCGGGTTCAGGGACAGAGACCCCGAAAATATAGTGAACGCAAATGTGAACCTAGCTTTAGATTAAATTAAATTAATTTATGTGACAGAGAGATATAGGAGGTTGGAGTTACTCTGTATCGGTCTGCCACACAGTTGACCACCAGCACATGCTGTTTGTTTCAGTGACTATGTTACTGTCCTGCAGCAGCTGCATCGACCAATCCCAATTACAATTTCCTAATTCAATCTGTATTGTCTCCAAGAACAATTTAGTCACGTCGCACATCACTCTTTTTGCATGTATGTGGTGTAAATTAGCTTTCTTTCATTGTCAAATGCCAAAACCTAGTGAAGTTGTACTAATACTGTACCTTTGCAATTGACTAAGTTTTTGAAGTGGTATAGTGGTGGTTTTTCCTTGCCAAACATAAAAAAACACCAGTGAAGTTATATACATGTAGCAAGTTCGCGAGTGCTAATGATTAGTAATGGGCAAGTCCCTGCAATGTACTCAGGTGACACCCATGAATCTCCATAATTCACAAAGACAGATTATAATGTCCATGCTGTATCGAAAAAACTGCATCACGTTTTTTTCCCGCAGCGCTTTTCACAGAAAGTCCACAGAGTTTTCCTCTGCAGACTTTCTGCTTCAATTATATCTATAGGGAAACCGCCGGCGTTTCCGTAGATATAATTGACATGCTGTAATTTCCAAAAATGTGACAGTTTTGGAAATTGCAGCATTTCAGCTGTGCATATTTTTCTGCAATGTGTGGACTGTAAAACGTCACGTTTTTTGCTGCAGCATTTCTGGCGAGGACAAACTGTGACGTTTACGCTAAGTGGGGCCCTGACCTAAAGAAGTTTTCTAGTCTAAAAAATGTTAATGACATTTCCTACGGATAGCTCAATATCAGATTTATAGTGGTCTGACATCCAACACCCCCATCGATCAGCTGTTCCCAGCAGTTAATACACAGAAATCTGAGGAGGAAGCAGACAGCACTGTTCTCTGTGTCGTGGACAGATCAGGTTATTGCAGATCAGCTCCCATTCACTTAAATAGGAGCTAAACTGCAGTGATTCAATTCTGCCACTACACAGAGATCAGAGCTGTTGCTTCCTGCTTCATTCTCCGTGTATCAGATGCTGAGAACAACTGACTGGTGGGGGTGCTGGGTGTCTGACTGACAGCTTTGCTATATCAAAGAGGTAATATATTATACTTTTTTCTTTGCCAAACACCAAAAAAAAACACAAAAAAAACAGTGAAGTTATATATACTATACTTACTATACTATACTTTGTTGTATCAAAGTGGTACAGTAATATTTGGCCTGTTTTTATTCCTTGACAAATGTAACATGGAGCTGGGCTTGTCAGCTGCGGGAGCCCAGGGTGGGTGGAATGTTGGGTTGCTAAAACCCCAGTTGTTGGCATGTTCAGGGCAGTTGTTGCACAGGAAATCAAGATGCTCAAAGGGCCCATGAGAATGTTACCTGTGCACCAGTGGGACAGTGTGCGTTATGGCACTCACCTGACCATGACCAGCACCAGTTTTCAGTAGCAAATATGCCATTTGCCTGATAGGCCTTCAACAGAGCAGCCACCCAGCCATCACCACCCCCTTCTAGGTCACCTAAAAGAGCTTTTTGCTGGTGAATGAAGAAAGACTGACTTCAGACCCCGGGATCTTCACTGCAGAGTTCTTCACTGTGTTAAAGATGTTCACTCCACAGCAGACAGGATGTTACAGCAGCTGAACAGAAGAATGTAGAAGTTGAACCAATGACCTCAGTGACAGACAACGTGCTTCTGATAATGCATGGGCTGCAAAGCTTACCTCCCGCAAAACCATTTACTCTGATTAGACTACTGGTGGAGGCCTGGTTACATGAACCAGTTGATGCCACAGAGGTTTACTGAGATGCCTCTTTGGCTCAAGCTCACCAGACCTTGGAGACCACAGTGCAAGCAAGCTAATGCTCTTCTCAAGTTCTCCTTCAATAGTATCCCCCTTCCTGCCATGGTTAGCTGGGGCAACCCCTGACATCTTTGGATTGCACAGTGGGAGAGTAATACTCCACTTATGCTACAGTGCAACTCTTAGGTGCAACTCTGTTATGCCTATGAAGAGCCATGATGTGATCCAGAAATTTCCCAAAGCAATGACCACACAATGGCCTGCACCAGCCAGAGTGATGCGCACTAATCAATACATCACACATTGCAAGTCAGAATGTACTTCAGTGTGAATAGAGGCTAGATCCCTTCCCTGCTTATCTATGCAAGTGTTTAAATGGACCAAGAGGAGAACAGACAAGCTATGCGTCTGGACCACCTTTTTTGTTGTATAAAAGTGCCTAAATAAAAAAATGTCTAGTAAAAGTCAAGGGTGGCAAAGGACAGGGTAATGTAGGAGAAGGAAACACCCATGCCATGAAGGCATGAAGTTATGAAGGAAGCAGACATTGTGGAATATATAGTTTACTTATCTCAATCACAGCAGAATGATGACAGTGGCAATGTGACTTTAAACCAGTGTTCAGCAACTACAGTGCATTTCTCTTCCTTCCCCACACGTGCAACAGTTAAATATCTCCATAGTGACCCTTCTATGTCATCTCCATCTTCTTTACTGACTCATAATGAGATACCTTTTGTCTTAGAGAGTCAGCACTTCCACAGGTCTATAAATTGTACCCTTAACTCAACCGATGCCCTAAGTACTGATCACATTGACTTCTAGGGCAGCAGACTGGACCAGTGTAAGGGATGCCTGTCTTATCTAGCCTCCAATGTAATGTCAGAGTATTTAGTGTGGCATGTTGTGTTATCACACTGAAGCAAAATTGTTCACCAAAAGTGTGGAAAAGTTTCATAGGTGAAACTGGTGCCATTGCTGTCAGTGGGGGAGCTCTAGCTATTTATCACTGGTTCCAATCATTCCACTCCTGGTGTCTGACTGTCCATCTTGTTCTATGCTTTACTGTTGTTGCTGCTGTTACTGCTATCCCTTCACAGCCAGATATCATCTCCTGTCTTGTCTGTTACATTCTATAGTGTCCTGCAACTACTGCCACCACCTGCCTTGTCTGTCCTGTAACATACTGTACTGCCACCACTGCTGTCACCATCAGACAGCAGGACATCATTTTGTGCCTTGTCTGACCTATACTTTCCTGCTATTGCTGCTGGTACTGCTGCCTACCACCAAACAGCCAGACATCTCCTGCAACCTTATCCACCCTGTCCTGCACTGATTTATTGGCAGCATGATAAAAAAAAAAAAATCAAACAAAAAAGTCATTGTTTCTTCACTTTCCAAATACCAAACATTTTCCTACTATTTTATTTTATTTTATATTATTTATTTATTGTTATTTTAATATTTATTATTTTATTTTATTATTTTTATAATAATAAAAGAATGAATAATAATATATATACAGTGGGGAAAATAAGTATTTAGTCAGCCACCAATTATGCAAGTTCTCCCACTTAAAAATATGAGAGAGGCCTGTGATTGACATCATCGGTAGACCTCAACTATGAGAGACAAAATGAGAAAACATATCTAGAAAATCACATTGTCTGATTTTTTTAGGCCACTCCAGGACCTTGAAATGCTTCTTACGAAGTCACTCCTTCATTGCCCTGGCGGTGTGCTTGGGATCATTGTCATGCTGAAAGACCCAGCCACGTTTCATCTTCAATGCCCTTGCTGATGGAAGGAGGTTTGCACTCAAAATCTCACAATACATGGCCCCATTCATTCTTTCATGTACACGGATCAGTCGTCCTGGTCCCTTTGCAGAGAAACAGCCCCAAAGCATGATGTTGCCACCCCCATGCTTCACAGTAGGTATGGTGTTCTTTGGATGCAACTCAGCATTCACTCTCCTCCAAACATGACGAGTTGTGTTTCTACCAAACAGTTCTACTTTGGTTTCATCTGACCATATGACATCCTCCAAATACTCTTCTGGAACATCCAAATGCTCTCTAGCAAACTTCAGATGGGCCCGGATATGTACTGGCTTAAGCAGGGGGACATGTCTGGCACTGCAGGATCTGAGTCCCTGGCAGCGTAGTACTGACGGTAGCCTTTGTTACGTTAGTCCCAGCTTTCTGCAGGTCATTCAATAGGTATCCCCATGTGGTTCTGGGATATTTGCTCACCATTCTTGTGATCATTTTGACCCCATGGGGTGAGATCTTGCGTGGAGCCCCTGATCGAGGGAGATTATCAGTGGTCTTGTATGTCTTCCATTTTCTAATTATTGCTCCCACAGTTGATTTCTTCACACCAAGCTGCTTGCCTATTGCAGATTCAGTCTTCCCAGCCTGGTGCAGGTCTACAATTTTGTTTCTGGTGTCCTTCCACAGCTCTTTGGTCTTCAACATAGTGGAGTTTGGAGTGTGACTGTTTGAGGTTGTGGACAGGTGTCTTTTATACTGATAACAATGTCAAACATGTGCCATTACTACAGGTAATGAGTGGAGGACAGAGGAGTCTCTTAAAGAAGAAGTTACAGGTCTGTGAGAGCCAGAAATCTTGCTTGTTTGTAGGTGACCAAATACTTATTTTCCACCATAATTTGCAAATAAATTCTTTAAAAAAATCAGACAATGTGATTTTCTAGATATGTTTTCTCATTTTGTCTCTCATAGTTGAGGTCTACCTATGATGACAATTACAGGCCTCTCTCATCTTTTTAAGTGGGAGAACTTGCACAATTGGTGGCTGACTAAATACTTTTTTCCCCACTGTACATGGTTTTCAGGCCAAATGTCATATTTTGCAATCTGTTTACAGTAGAAAACTGGTGTAAAAGCATTAATACAGCTGTCCTAGTGTCTTTGAAAGAAGGCTAGGCAAAGCCGGAACCTAGCAGTAGTATAGTCTCAAATGCTATAAACACAGGTTTGTAACTAAAAGCACTGATAAACAGAGGAACATTATTTAAGTCTAGATATGACATTTTACATATTTCTTATACAACATATATAACTTTTTTAGATAAAACATTGCATCATTTTTTTCCTCTCATGTACATGACACATTGAAAAGTGATGTATAAACAGTACTTGTAGAGGCCTCTTCTCTGTTTCTTTTTGTGTTTTTAAAGTATGTCCTCAGCTTATGTTGTATAAACATGCATTAGATCATTTTATTTTTAGTAGCCATTTACAATGTTGTCTTTAGGTATTTGGCTTTGTATACTGTATAGTAGGATTAAGAAATTTCCTATGTCATGTTCATGTGCATAGTGGCCTTGTTAAACAAATGGAGAGGCCCTTAGAGGCCCTTACCAAATGCTATGATTTCTCTAAGATTTACAGAAAGTCTTGATTACTGCTTTTTTCACTTCTTGTATTAATGGATAGTACTGGGCTTTTTTTTGCCATGTATAGAAAATGAGCAGCAGCATATGTTGCAGCATTACACATGGTTTTTCCTTCTCAAAGGAAAAGAGAGAAAATAACCATGATGAAGTTTTACGGCGCACAAAAGAAATTGCATAAAAAGATTGTTTTTTCTTACATGTCCAGTATCCCTGGTAGATAAAATTTGATAATGTTGCGTTTCTACCTAACTTGTTAAAAAAAGATGACAAACCAAGCTTATCATCACTTTTCTGGATGATATTAACATTTGAGATTTGAGAAACTTGAATGTCAAAACTTCTGTTAAGAAGAAAGAACTGATAAAGTGAAATTGATGCAGATCCTTATTGCTGATGAAATGTCATCTTCTTATAATTTGGTAACAATGATTTTTTGTCAGATTTTATTGTGGTTCCGGTAGGTTGTCATCCGATTATAATGTGGTTCCAGTGGATTGTCATTTGATTTTATTGTGGTTTCAGTAGGTTGTCATCTGATTATAATGGGGTTCCAGTTGGTTGTCTTCTGATTTTATTGTGGTTTCAGTAGGTTGTCATCTGATTATAATGGGGTTCCAGTGGGTTGTCATCTGATTTTAATCGGGATCTTAGAGAGAGTTTGTGTCCCTCATCTTGATATTTTATGGCTTACAGAAAAGGAAACTACCCGCTGTGTAAGTTTTTGATATTAAGCCAACTATTTTTTCACAAATTTGTTTGGTAATATGTTGATACTTGCATGTGTTTCCATTTTTTTTAAATTGTATACTATGAAATAATAGTGGGAAAATATGGGTACTAATAGCTAACTGGATATCTGGAGACGTAAATCTGAAGATGTGACCTGAATATCTCCTGCGCAAAGTCTATATCTGAAAGGAACAATTAAAGAGGACCTTTCACCACCTCCACCAAGTCCAGCTTTTTGGACTTCAAAAGTCTTTTCTCCACTGATTTCAGTGCAGTTGGATTGTTTTTTTCTAGACCATACTGTTCCCGAGCAATCAGTGCAGTTAATTCTGGTGCCTCATATGCTATTTAGGCTCTGTACTGTCAGGTGGGCGGTGTCAAGCAAGAACAGCCAAGGAAGTGATTCTGAGTTCTAACACTGGTTGCCTCTGATTGGAGCTCTGAGTCATGTCCCCTTTCCTGATCCTGCCTGACACTTCCCTCCTGACACCAAAACTAAGTTCAGGAATGCTGGGGCTAGAGAAAAAGTTCCAGTGGCACCTATTAAACAATGCAAAGAACTGGAGTTGTTGGAGTTGGTAAAAGGTCCTCTTTAAGGAAATGCATTCAGTGTTTTTTATTACCCTCAGAGAACTGAATCAAGGAGAAACTATGGCTTAAGATGACCATTCACATTAGATAAATGTGGGCCAAACCTGCCAGTTTTGGCAAGACCAGCTGACCATCTAATGTGTATACGGGTTTCCTGACTCTTCCCCCAATGGGAGATGTTGAGGTAAAGAAACATAGGGCAGTTGTAGTTCAAGATACCTAATCTTTTTGGATCCTGGATCCTCAAGGGAGATAGGCCACCACCATAAGTGTCTGCTAGTGACTTTCTCCTCTCCTTTTAGAAGAGTAGTCATGGGGAATAGCTTTTGTCTGATAGCTATCTGATGTGTATGGCCAGTCTTAAGTAATAAGATTTTGGGAACAAGTGTTAAAGTCACCATACACATTACAAGAAGGTCAGCTGAATCCTCCAGGTTCAGTGGGACCAGCCAAACATCTAACCTGACTTTTCTTTGATGGCACAAGTTAAGGGAAAAAAAGGGTCAAGCATGTTGGATTTCAAAGTGTCTGATTCTTTTGTTTTCAAGGGAAGTGATCCACCATGAAAGGAGTGTGGCAGCTGATGATTTCCTTCTTCCTATTGAGAGCAAATGCATGCTCATCTAAGCTGATATGTATCCTTGGAGCTCTAGCCATGACCTTACAAGTAGACCCACAGCTTCAATGTAAGTTCCCTTTACAATTCAAGCTGCCACAGAAGCCTTCTAACAACTAATAACTATCTATGTAACTAACCAAATTATTCTCACTTCAGGGAATGTGGAACAGTTGATGAGAAACGGCAAATATTTGTAGTGTGTGTGCTTTCCTCACACAAAGGACTCAAAGCACAGGGGGATTTGTGGAGCATAAGTCAGTGTCTGTCATATAGGTGCACATCCCAACACTTACTGTGAAGAGTTTTTCATAGGAAGCCAATTCACCTCTCAGTATAATTTTGGTATTCGGGAAGAAACCAAAGTACTCAGAGGGAACCCACAGAAACATGGGGAAAAATATTCAAACTTCATGCAGATGGTCCCCTTCAAACCAAGGACTAATTCAACTACTACTAATAACAGCCACCATGCTGTTGCCCTTGTATTTCCCTTTTTTTTTGCCCAGATCCATATACCTATACCATAAACTAGGTATAAGGACATTGTAAGGACAGAGATGCTCCTTAGCTATCAGACTACTGTAGGTGCATAGACGATACGACTGCTTTAAAGTAAAGCCTAGCATGACTCTTATATCAGAAATTCTCTAATATTTTCTAAAATATTCACCAAATGTGAACCAGTTTTAAATTATATATTGCCCAACGGTGAACTAGTCAAGACAATTGTGGAGCCAAATTACAATGTTGGGTTTTAGTATTGTCTCTCATTCGAAAGCCATAAAATTTATAAATGTAAGTATGGCAGATTAGTTTTTCATATCCAGCCTTAGTGGTAGTAATAGACAACATAAGCTATGTGTCATTAGCATTCCTAAACCTTCTCCATAAGCCAACGAGTCCTGTAACAGCACTGAACAATGGTCAGAACCATTAGCTATCTATTTAAAGAATGTGTCCTCACGGTAGCAATGTGTGCCTACAGAGAGTAGGACATCCAACACATAGTTGTTTGACTATTCAAAACCATTCAGTCTTTAATTCATGATTCAACAAATGGTACCTTACTCCACAGTCTGATAAGCCCCATCTGAGCTAAAGGGAAAACAGAGAAGATTTTTTGAGCTAAAAATTATATGCAAAAGCATACAAACATACATTTGAGCAAATATAATAGCTCACAGATTCTCACAATCTAATCATCAGCATTCTTTTTAATGGAAATAGGGCACTTTTACAATGAAAATATTTCTCATGGAAAAACCTCAGTCCTATCATTTCATTGCAGCCCACAAGTAAACTTCTTTGTTTCCTGTGAATTGTTTGGCTTGTAACAAATATCAAGCCATTACAAAGAATATTATACCAATCAAGGTCTGTAATATATACAAAAGCATACAATATTAGCAAATTATGTTTTATCTATGACCATAAATCCAAAAAGGACACACATTTCTGTGAAAGGAATGCTTCTTCCCCGAGATGTTGTCCCATTGCATTCCAGTTGGATTGAGGGGTTTAATCCCATGGATCAGAGGGAATTAGATCTTCGTCCATAGAAAATATCTATGAATGGGTTAATGTACTAGACACTGAAATAGAAAACCCCTGCAGCAAACAGGCTTAATCTGCATGACAGCAAAAAGGATCAACTCAAAATGATCAGCATCTAGTGAAGTAAAATATAATTTGAATAGAGCCTGTCTTGGTTTCACACTAAATCTAAAATGCACATTGATATATATTATCTATCTATCTATCTATCTATCTATCTATCTATACTACTATACCTTAGAGAGTCAGTACTTTTCTACATAGTACTCAGTTCATTATATTTCATACATAGGTTACATAATACATGTTCTTCATAATATTAAACTAACTTGTACACCATTCCAGTCAAAGATGGAGTTTTACTATAAAATATTCATATTTTGGTTACTCATACTGGAGTCTCAGAGACAGGGAAATTATCGTTACCATTAGAGAGTTTTTCCACATTAGGCCTCCTTCACTTAGAGGAATATGAGCTGGAAAATCTGTTCCATATATATGCCTGATTGCCAGCCCCAAACCAAGTCTGGAGACCCAGACTCCAACCATCACAGTCATGTAGGATACTATAATGCTATGAGGCCCTGCCTACTGCAATATACAGCTAAGCCCCTGCTGCTAGGCCTGTGATCTGAGATAACTCTGACTAAAGGCAAAGATTCTGTGGTTAATGCTGTTTCTGCATGTAAATGGTATACATAGATTGGGAGCTGTTTCCTTTTATCAAACTCACAAAAAATCATACATTACCCAAAAGTCATATATTATGTCTGCAAAATGGTATCAATAAAAACTGCAGATTGTCCCACAAAAAGTAAGCTTTTGCACACAATAATAATAGTATGGGTTATTGAACATGAGGACTCAAAAATATTTTTAGAGTGCTTTATTGTGCAACACTAGCAATTTGGCATTACCGTTATTGCACAGACCCACAGAATAAATTACATTTATACCGCACAATGGACACTATAAAAATATAGCAAAAAGGCTTTTTTTCTTCATATCACCTTCAGAAAAATGGAATTAAAAGTGATGAAATGTCACAAATACCCCCAAAACAGTATCAATGAAAATTATGAATGAAAAGTCCTCAAACAGCTCTGTTGACAGAAAAATAAAAAAGTAATAGCTGTTTTAATATAGAAACAAAAAGTTATTTTTTAAAAAAAAGTTTTTATTTTGCAAATGTAGTAATATATAGAAAATATATATATAAATTTGGTATTGCCGCAATCATACCAACTCATGGAATAAAGTTAACATGTCAACATTTTCAATACATTACATGTACCTCAAAATGGTGCCAATAAAGATCTAACTCTTCCCACAGAACAACGAAAACAAGCTCTTATATAGTTACACTAACAGAAAAATAAAAAAGTTATGGCTCTTGGAAGGCAGGGATGGAAAGCCAAAAATACTGGTATTTCATAAATGCCTAAACTGGCTGAGGTTGAAGTTAAATGCTATTCTGTGGAGGGACAAAGGGGCACCAGACATAAAGTTCTTATGTTTGCCAGTGGTCCTAATAATGATGTATTTTCTCTTGATCCAAAATTTTTTACACAAAGACAGTCTTATGGTATTATTCATACTAGGCTAAAAAGCACAAGAAATAGGCTAGAATTTATTATGTCACAGATACAACACAACAATGATACTCAATGATAAGTTCTGACAAGTGCCAGACTATTGAAAGTTCTTGCATTCATGGCCGTATCCATTGGCAACCTATCAAGATATCAGACTGTCACCACTAAGTTTGTTACAGAAAATCTTTAAAAATCTACCAAAAGTTTATTTGTTTATAGAAGCAAAAAGGTTTATTTAATTGTCTATAAATGTAAATATAATCACGTTCATGGGAATATCTGTTTAAGGCATTCCATGTATTTTTAAAACAAGGTCAAGCTTTATTTGAAACTTCAAGCTATACACCAGAACTAGACATTAAAGGGCATCTGTCTGCAAGAAAATTTGTATGCAACTAAGTCCAGTACCTTGTAGAGGTGATTCTCCTGTTTCCACATATGCATGCTTATCTAGGTCTCATGTCCAATTTGCACGTAAATTGTGGAAATTGATATACCCAGACCTCCAGTACTTTAATGACAGGCTTCCTCTGACTTCCAGCATCAGCAGCATTCCCGACTGCTCTGTACTGCCTTTATTGCACATGCTTCATAATGTCAGTCATGGAGGATGGTATTATTGGAGCTCATTTTTAAAAAAGTTTACTAAGACTATTTTATGTCATACTTTACTCCATGTGATCAATACATACATTGATTATACATGAAAGATCCATTCATACAGTACTGAATATCATGTGGGATGATACCGCAATGGATTGATGAACTTACAGACAGGACCGCAAAGAAAAGGTGTCCTGACTAATGTCCTGGCTAATTTTGTACCTTTCCACTTAAAATCCCTGCATCATGGTAAACTGAGACATCTCACATTGATGGTTTTCTGGTTGTGTTGTAATGCATTAATCGTTGTAGTTTGCTTGGCCACAAGGGGATAAATTTAGCAAGAAGTGGTTTTAAGATGGATGAATCTGTTGACTAAATGCGACTTAGGTGCAATTTCTTGGAATCACGTTGGTGGTCCACAGCAGGACATCTCTGTTTCTGAAAGCTTCTATTTAAAAAGAAAAATGAAAAAAGTCCATTGTATGGCTGAATCAGCATTGCAATAAATGCCCACACCCTACTGGTAAAATTCCTTGCATTTATATTAAAACAAGAGGCCTGGTCTTTATTCCTGCCAGTAAAAAGTTAAGGAGCAACCTCTTGGCAAATGATGACAGAATGTGGTAAATAACCTCAAACACCATGAGTAAAAAGTCCTCCACAGATCTACATCTCCTGAATAAAGCATAAACTCACAGACTTGGCCATTGAAAAGAATGATCCTTGACTGTTTTCAAGGATAATGATTTTAGTGCTGGTACTTAACACCCCATTTTACCAGGAACATTCTGATCAAAATAGTTTTGCAGTTAGAACATTTTTGCTTTTATAATGAGGGGTACAAGGAAGCACCAATGTATTAATATCTGCTTTACAGGAACATTTCAGAAGTTATTTTGGTCATTTGGATAATGTTGAGCTCTTTACAGCATTTTCTTTCTTTGTTTCCATCATTTTACGATTTTCACATTATCCCCTTTCTTATTCCTGTCTTTCAGTGGAACGTCTCATGCATTTAAAAAGTCATTTTTTTTTTCTAAATGGCTCAAAGGATGTTGAAAAAAGAAAAGCCTTAATATTTTTCATCTAGCCCCCACTGTCCCTAAGCAATAAATGCAGCTAGTTTTGGTGCTTCATATGCTATTTAGTCTCTGTACTAGCAGGTGGAAGGTGTCAGGTAAGGGATGTGATTTTGAGCTCTGACACTGTCCACCTTTAGTACTGAATCTCATCCCTGCATGACACTGCCCACCTGATAGTATAAGCCTAACTAGCATATCAGGCATCAAAACTAATTGCATTGATGACCCAGGAATGATGGAAGCCAGAGAAAAAAATTCCAAGGCACTGGAATCAGTGGAGTTGCGCCCCTTAACAGCTGCTAAAGATTGGAATTGGTGGAGGTGGTAAAAGGTCCTTTTCAAGTGGGTAGTCCTAGTAACACAACCTCTGTCGTAGAGGGAGTTTTGGGGATTTCTCTCTATGAGAGAAGAGAGCAACTAAATATCACTGACTCCAAATCTGGGGGAACTAGGGTATCCATGTAGTACATAAGTGTCCAATCTTTTGAGTACTACAACAACAGTAACTACAACAGGGGAAGTCTGTATTCTACATATGATAGTGAGTTTGACAACAAGTCATTGTTTTATGTCAAAAACTGGATATTGGGGTTACGATAGTGGGGGTTATAAAACATATGTAGCATTTTTGGTTTCTGAAAGATATACTCAGGATCAGCCAGTATTCAAGATGGACAGATAGCTAGATAGATAGCTAGATAGATAGCTAGATAGATAGATAGATAGATTCTGATTCTCATACATTGCATCAGGTACCTTTAATGGCATCAATTCCTGCCCTAGTAACATGGAGGTCAACCAAGAACTTCATATCAAGCGATGCTGTACCACACTCACCAAAATCTAAACATATTCATCCTACTTGTAACTTTATCAGATCTTGGATCGTGCAGCTGGCGGAAAGCTAAACCACATTTGGATGTTCTCAGGGAAGAGGGAAAAAAACTTTGTGTTTCAGTCATAGGCTTGTTAAAGTGGGAACTCCTGGTTCAAGACTAGTGCCAGCTCCCTCCTGGGACAAGTTACTGCTATCCTAAGTGATTTTTCAGTGTGTCTTTCTTTTTGATTTTATATAGTATGAGGTCTACATTGATGCAGAACCCACTAATCCCAGATACTGTATCTAAGAACTTGCAATGTGTTCTCATATATCAGCTGAAAAGAAGCAAGTTTGAGTTGTGTTATGATACTTTATACGAAAGTTTATTTATTTAGTACAACAGAGTTATTCATTTAGATTGACTTGTAGGATGACTATACATGTATTCTCCCTCTGTATAATTTAGAATTTAGCTAATGTCATTTAATTCTGCCAGAGAAAAATGAGACAAGCCTAATCCATTCAGCATTCTCTATAACATTTTCTTTCATCACATCTATACATTACATTGCTCTCCTGGAACCCCACAATTAGCTGATGTCAGTCCTAGGCTGAGGCCACACATTACAGAAATGCAGCCGAAAAAACACTGCATTTTACAGTACCAGCAGAGTGAATGAGAAAGCAAATGGGCCCCATCTGGTGTTTGACCTGGGCCTGTACAAACAGGATGGTACTAGCACCTGGCCTTGTGTTTCTGGACTGTTGTTCAACATGTTGACCTGGTGGGCTGTGAAAACCATTGCTGCTCAATGTGTCAACAGTGGTGTGCACTGTTGACAAAAAAAATGGATCCCATACTATATGTCCAGTAGTAGAGTCCAATCCACTGCAATCTCCAGGATTGATGAAAGAACTATTAAAAAAGGGGCACTGTTTGATGTTTCGGTCCCACCACCCTTATTTTCTTTGTCACCAAGTAAAGAAAAGACAAAATGTATAATAGGCACTTGGAGAATGAAATACAGAGTTTATTTTCAATTGTCCTTTTATCAAAGTCCTTTTATGTATCCAGGGTTGTGGGATGTTTCCCCTTCAACAAACACCTTCCCATCACAACCTAAGTGTAGCTCAGTTTGATTGGTCATATTATGGGCATGTGAGAGTTTAAGGAGTTCTCCACTTTAGACAGTCCCTTGACTATAAATAAATTAATCTTAAAGTAGCCATTGCTGAGACCACTGCTGATCAGCTATAATCTCCAGAATTTCCTACAGTACCAGCACAGGGTCCTATAATAAAGACTTCCTGTTGCTGTAAGTCTGGTGGTAGGATACGTGTGATTATTCAAATATGTCTTTTGAGGATCCTCACAGGATTGACTATTGTATAATTATTAAAACCATCTCGTGCAGTTCAATTTGAGCTTTCCATTAAGTACAAACTCCTCACCATTTCTGCACACCCTCTAACATATGAGTCATGGTACCTCTATGATCATTAGGTCATGTTTGGGTTCCATCTGATTGGCACAATGTATGACTTGTATATGCTTTCAGGTGGATTTGCATATACTTTCTTCCCATTCCCCTGGGATTAAACGAGGTCCTTACCACTAAGTGATATTTTTTTCTCCTTTTCATTTGATAACTCTGGCGCCATTTCACATAGTAGCATAGTAGATAAAGTTGGATAAAAACACAAGTCCAACTTATAAACCTACCAAGTTGATCCAGAGGATCCACTGATGATGCCAAATGCCCCATCATAAAAAAAACTTCTTCTCAATTCCAAATAAGCAATTGGACTAAGTTTCTGGATCAACATCCTATCCCACAAATGTCTAGCCCCCATAACCTATGTTATTCATACTTTTAAAAAAAAAAAAACTATCTAGACCCCTCTTGAACTTGTAGTTTGTATGTCTGTTATTCCTGTAATTTTTGATACTTAGAAGCACTGTATTTTTGTACATTAAATCTTAAAAATAAGTGTGTTCCTTGGAGTATATTGCTTAGCCATCTAACACTTTAAATGCCATTGTGCTAGAAGTTAAAGGGGTTATGCCTTGAAAATGATTTATTGAATGAAAATTGCTGATCACTGGGGGTTTGATTACTAAGACCCCCACCTATCCTGAGAACAGGGGGTGTTTTGCCGCCATTGTAAATTTAGCCGCGGTGGACACAGACTCCATTCACTTCAGTGGGAGCACCAGAGATACAGTTAAATCCATAAATATTTGGACAGAGACAACATTTTTCTAGTTTTGGTTCTGTACATTACCACAATGAATTTTGAATAAAACAATTCAGATGCAGTTGAAGATCAGACTTTCATCTTTAATTCAGTGGCTTGAACAAAGTGATTACATAAAAATGTGAGGAACTAAATCATTTATTACACACAATCCCTTTCAGGGGCTCAAAAGTAATTGGACAAATTAAATCATTTTAAATAAAATGTTAATTTATAATACTTGGTTGAAAACCCTTTGTTGGCAATGACTACCTGAAGTCTTGAACTCATGGACATCACCAGACGCCGCTGTCTTTCCTCCTTTTTAATGCTCTGCCAGGCCTTTACTGCAGTGGTTTTCAGTTGCTGTTTGATTGTGGGCCTTTCTGTCTGAAGTTTAGTCTTTAACAAATGAAATGCATGCTCGATTGGGTTGAGATCAGGTGACTGACTCGGCCATTCAAGAATATTCCACTTCTTTGCTTTAATAAACTCCTGGGTTGCTTTGGTTTTATGTTTTGGGTCATTGTCCATCTGTATTATGAAACGCCGACCAATCAGTTTGGCTGCATTTGGCTGGATTTGAGCACACAGTATGTCTCTGAATACCTCAGAATTCATCCGGCTGCTTCTGTCCTTTGTCACATCATCAATAAACACTAGTGACCCAGTGCCACTGGCAGCCATGCATGCTCAAGCCATCACACTGCCTCCGCCGTGTTTTATAGATGTGGTATGCTTTGGATCATGAGCTGTACCACTCCTTCACCATACTTTGTTCTTTCCACCATTCTGGTAGCGGTTGACCTTGGTTTTATCTGTCCAAAGAATGTTCTTCAAGAACTGTGCTGGCTTTTTTAGGTGTTTTTTTTAGCAAAGTCCAATCTAGCCATCTTATTCTTGAGGCTTATGAGTGGCTTGCACCGTGCAGTGAACCCTCTGTATTTACTTTCATGCAGTCTTCTCTTTATGGTAGAGTTGGATATTGATACGCCTACATCCTGGAGAGTGTTGTTCACTTGGTTGGCTGTTGTGAAGGGGTTTCTCTTCACCATTGAAACTATTCTGCGATCATCCACCACTATTGTCTTCCGTGGGTGTCCATGTCTTTTTGCATTGATGAGTTTACCAGTGCTTTCTTTCTTTCTTAGGATGTACCAAACTGTAGATTTTGCCACACCTAATATTGCAGCAATTTCTCAGTTGGCTTTTTTCTGTTTTCGCAGCTTAAGGATGGCTTGTTTCACCTGCATGGAGAGCTCCTTTGACTACCACATGTTTTCTATACAGCAAAATCTTCTAAATGCAAGCACCTCAAATCAACTCCAGGCCTTTTATCTGCTTAATTGAGAATGACATAACAAAGGAATTGCCCACACCTGAACATGAAACAGCCTTTGAGTCAATTGTCCAATTATTTTTGGTCCCTTTAAAAACAGGGTGGCACATGTTAAAAGGAGCTGAAACTCCTAAACTCTTCATTCAATTTTAATGTGGATATCCTCAAATGAAAGCTGAAAGTCTGGACTTTATGTCCCTGTCCATTATATAACTATAACTTGAAGATGTTTCAGTAAACAGGTAAAAAAAAAAAAATTGTGTCAGTGTCCAAATATATATGGACCTAACTGTATCTAAGTGCCAGTGATAGTGAAAAGAAAACACTCTCTGAAGTGGAACTCTGGAGCATAGTTTAGTTAGACAGACAAAGAGGCAGAGGAATCATAGATGTGGGGGGGAGAAGGTCTACACCGTACTGTGACTGTCCATTGTGTTGCACACACACTGGCCAGGTCACCCTTTGGGTACCAAATCTCATTTTGTTATGCATTTCTTTTGCAATAGACTATTTTGCATTTCCTGAGAATGAAGATGATATTACTTGACTCACTCATCTCAGTCATAGCAGGATATTACATCTGACAGCAGTGATACAGTCACACTGAGTCAGGGCTCTGTGTGTTCCTCTTCTTCCTCTGCTGTTAAATCATGTAAATTACTGCACAGCCTTTCTGCACTGTAAACCATGTCTTCTTCATTTACTCTGACACTAATCCATGGTAGTGATGTGGAATTTGCTGGGAAAGATATTCCTTGTAATCCTCTTTTTGATGAGTTGGATGAGAACAATCGATGTATTTTGGATGAAGCAGAGGTGGAAGACATGACTGTTGTGACAGGAGGTGGACTCCTGGTAGTCATGCTGGTAGGGGAACTAGGGGTAAATCTCAAAGCTGGCATTATGATTGTGTGAAAGAACCCCATTGCCATAATGAGTCAGAAAAAAGTGGTGGGGAAAACGATGACATTGCCTGTGATAATTCTGTTGTGGATAACACATGGCAACTGGGTCAAGGTGACAAGGTAAAATCAGAGGAAGATGGTGCTGGCAGCAGTCATGATAACGACTAGCGATTCAAGCCAGTGCACAGTCCTGCCTGGGGTAGAGCAAAGAAAATCTTGAGTGGTGGTGGCACTGGCAGACATGCTTCAAGGGATGATGGTGTTGGTGGTGGCATGATGTCATCTTTCATGTGGGAATTTTTTTGCACACTACCAAATAATAAATTCATGGCACTGTGCAATATCTGCAAGCATAAAATTAGTTGTGGCTATGCAGGCAAAAATGTAGGAACTACAGTGGGTACGGAAAGTATTCAGACCCCTTTAAATTTTTCACTCTTTGCTTCATTGCAGCAATTTGCTAAAAGCAAAAAAGTTCATTTTATTTCTCATTAATATACACTCAGCACCCCATCTTGACAGAAAAAAAAACAGAAATGTAGATATTTTTGCAAATTTATTACAAAAGAAAAACTGAAATATCACATGGTCATAAGTATTCAGACTCTCAATAGAAGTAGAAGCACCTTTTTGAGCTAGTACAGCCATGAGTCTTCTTGGGAATGATGCAACAAGGTTCACATCTGGGTTTGGGGATCCTCTGCCATTTCCCTGGAGATCCTCCCAGTTCCACAGGTTGGTGGTGAATGTTGGTGGACAGCCATGTTCAAGTCTCTCCAGTTTTATTTGGTTTGGGGGCGGGGCCCTGGCTGGGCCAGTCAGTGGTCCAGAGTTGTTCTGAATGCACTTCTTTGTTATTTTAGCTGTGTGCTTAGTGTCATTGTCTTGTTGGAAGGTGAACCTTCAGCCCAGTCTGAGGTCCAGAGCACTCTGGAAGAGGTTTTGTTCCAGGATATCTCTGTACTTGGCTGCATTAATCTTTCCTTCAATTGCAACCAGTCGTCCTGTCCCTGCAGCTGAAAAACACCCCCATAGCATGATGCCGCCACCACCATGTTTCACTGTTAAAATTGTATTGGGCAAGTGATGAGCAGTGCCTGGTATTCTCCACACATACAGCTTAGAATTAACGACAAAAAGTTCAATCTTCGTCTCATCAGACCAGAGAATCTTATTTCTCATAGTCTGGGAGTCCTTCATGTGTTTTTTGGCAAACTCTATGCGGGCTTTCATAAGTCTTGCACTGAGGAGAGGCTTCCTTCGGGCCACTCTGCCATAAAGCCCCAGCTGGTGGAGGGCTGTAGTGATAGTTGACTTTGTGGAACTTTCTCCCATCTCCCTACTGCATCTCTGGAGCTCAGCAACAATGATCTTTGGGTTCTTCTTTACCTCTCTCACCAAGGCTCTTCTCCCACGATTGCTCAGTTTGGCTAGACGGCCAGATCTAGGAAGAGTTCTGGTCGTCCCAAACTTCTTCCATTTAATGATTATGGAGGCCACTGTCCTCTTAGGAACCTTGAGTACTGCAGAAATTTTTGTAACCTTGGCCAGATCTGTGCCTTGCCACAATTCTGTCTCTGAGCTCCTTGAGCAGTTCCTTTGACCTCATGATTCTCATTTGCTCTGACATGCACTGTGAGCTGTGAGGTCTTATATAGACAGGTGTGTGCCTTTCCTATCAAGTCCAATCGGTTTAGTTAAACACAGCTGGACTCCAATGAAGGAGTAGAACCATCTCAAGGAGGATCAGAAGGAAATGGACAGCATGTGAGTTAAATATGAGTGTCACAGCAAAGTTTTCAGTTTTTCTTTTTTAATAAATTTGCAAAAATATCTACATTTCTGTTTTTTTTTCTGTCAATATGGGGTGCTGAGTGTACATTAATGAGAAATAAAATGAACTTTTTTGCTTTTAGCAAATGGCTGCAATGAAACAAAGAGTGAAAAATTTAAAGGGGTCTGAATGCTTTCCGTACCCACTGTACATCTCTCCATACTCACATAAAAAGCAACACTAGCTCATTTGGCAAAATAGAATTGGCAGTGGCAGCAAAGTGAGCAAGAACTTCCTACTCCTTCTCTTCATGATCATCCTTGTAACCAGACCACATTCACGCCTAGCACATGATCAGTGTTATCATCATCATCATTTTTGTGTTCAGGAAACAGCAATATGGTTCGGAGAATGTGAGACATTTCTTGGCTATGTCAATGTGGAGAAAAATGCACACTACTGTTGACACATTGAGCAGCAATTATGGGAAAGTACAAAACATGGTTTTCACAGCCCACCGGGTCAACATGTTGAACAACTGTCCAGAAACACAAAAAGGCCAGGTGCAAGTACCATCCTGTTTGTACAGGCCCAGTTCAAACACCAGACGAGACCCATTTGCTTATTCTGGTTCCTCCTAACTGGACCACTTCCTGCCCCAACTTCACCAGGGCAATCTATTGCTTTCCCTCCCCCTCCCTTATTTCAAAGGTGTAAGGTGAAGCTTTACCATGCCATTTTACAGTGAATGAGTCTGGATAAGAAAAACCACAAGTATTCCCCTGCAGCAAGTATCCTGCTGGATGGCTCCCTGGCAACTGCAACTCTTGCCAATGACAATGGTACCAATATTGTGGGTTGACCCTGAATGGCCTATGTGCTAAATTTCTTGTTGTGCCTCTTTATAAGCATATATAGTAGCTTAAAGAAGGTAGTGGTCATGACCAGAAAAGTGTCTGCACATTTTAGCTGTTATGTGGCTAAAAACACCTTGCTGAACATGCAGCAACAAAATGTCCTGCCCTTTCAAAGCCTTGTCTGCAACGTTTCAACCTGCTATACTTCTATGTTGCACATGTTGAAACATCTGTATGAGCAACAATGGTGGTGAGAGATTACTGCATGTAACAAGCAACAAGGAAAATGTGTTGTTTTTTTTTAATCTGCCATTGGAGGATTATAAGAGAAATTTTTCTCCTTTTGAAACACTTTGAGAAGGCCAACAAGTTTGCTAGCAGAGACTACTGAACTATCAGTGATGGTATCCCCTTATATCTTACAGAAAACACTTACACTCATGCAGTGAGGGATTAAAGAAGAATAACAGCTTCCAACTCTTGATAACAGTCAACACTCAGAGGTACTGTAAGAAGAATTGGAGGAGGATGAAGAACTAGGTCTGAGTGGTCATGGAGGAAGACCTAGGAGGAGGAGGAGGAAGAAGAAGACTTTCCTTTGGATGCTAAGGGAGACCTTGATATTTCACAGCCAGAGATGGAGGCTGACTCTTATTTGTTTCAAGATGATGAGGATGATCACACTGGCCAAGAAGACAAACCATGACAGGCACCTGGGTCCATGCACACACTTGCAATCATGGCAGTGTGTGCATTTGCTTACATAGTGACAAGCATATTGTTAGCATAATACAAAGGAAAGTGTACCAAAGCCTCAATATAAAGCCAAAATTAGTGAATTTCACCCTGCCTCCCAAAAAGCCAACAAAATTGGTGTATTATCAGAATAGACTGTATACCCAGCTTGTCGCAGCTTTTAGGTAGACCATTGCCATTGCCAGCCAAAGTGTCTGTCTAGGAGGCCTCTACTTACTCTCAGACCTCCTCATTCAGACAGCACCATGCCACCTCTTGCAGTGCTACAGTTACACGTAGCAGGAGGAAAATCAGCAGCACCTGAACACAAAACTTTGGGGGTCACATAAATCATTGATTATGATGTTAATCTGTTTTCCCTTAGTCCTAACAGCAGCGCAATATGGGGTATTTCTGTCCCTGTGTGCTGGTAGGACAGGCGGAATTTTTAGTTTCAATACTTTTTATTGAAGGTTTTACAAAATTTACAGATAAAGGAACAAAAACAATAGCATAAATGATTTGCACACATTGGGCAAGCAGCATGTGTGGGATAAATGTCACATTTTCAATTATAGCATAAAGACACATGTTGCCTATACCCGTTGGTATAGAACCGAAATATAGCGATCTAACATTGAAACAATAGGCATGGAACAATAGGCAATGAAACACTTGGGTCTCAGAAAATGAGAGGCACCTTGATCTAGATTTTAGCAGGTCAGGCGGAATTTTTAATTAGCATAATTAATTGCAGGACAACACCCTTATAAGAGGGCAAAATAGACCTCCTCCCCTTGTGTCAATTATAAAGAAAACAATATTACCTGAGGAGAGGGGAATCTTGTGCTGCTGTTACGACTAAGGGAAAACAGATTAACATCATAATCAATGATTCCCTTACGTCCTACAGCAGCACAATATGAGGACGTAGCAAACAAATCTCCTAGGGAGGGTTCTCTTGAACTACAGTGCTTAAGATAGTATGAATATCCAAAGGCAGTAGCCTCTGAACTACGGACATCTAACCGATAGTGTTTAATAAAGGTTAGTTGGGATGACCAAAAGCAGCTGCACAAATCTGCTCAAAAGGCAAGACCGACTCTCAGTCCAGGAGGCCAACACAGCCCTGGTTGAATGGACTCTGATGAACTCGGGTGGGGTGGAGTTAACCCAAGCAAAAAGAAGTTTTAATTGCTTCCTTAATCCATCTTGATAAAGAGGGTTTAGAAGCCCTGAGACCTTTGTCTCTACCATATATATTAATTAAGAGGTTCTCTGATCTTCTGAAGGGCGTGTACGCAGAAGATAAATTTGGAGACACCTTACTACATCCAGTGTATGGAGTTTTCCCTCCTCCTTGGAAGATAGAGCTGGGAAAGAAAACTGGTAAGGAGACC
This sequence comes from Leptodactylus fallax, assembly GCA_947044405.1. Taxonomy (NCBI): domain Eukaryota; kingdom Metazoa; phylum Chordata; class Amphibia; order Anura; family Leptodactylidae; genus Leptodactylus; species Leptodactylus fallax. The sequence continues at coordinate 4,144,449 of CAMRHE010000108.1, read as the reverse complement.
ACCTGGTTGATATTAGCCCGAGAGGGCACCTTAGGGTTAAACCCAGAAATAAAATATATGGCTCTTCAGAAGAAAAGCCTGCAACTCTTGTACTCTTTTTGCTGAGGTGATAGCTAGCAAAAAGGTGGTTTTGAAAGCCAGAAACTTAAGATCCACCTCCTCCATTGGTTCAAATGGCGGGCCACAGAGGCCAGGAAGAACTGTGGATAGATTCCAGTGTGCAACGGGAGCTGCCAAACTGGCCTGTCTCATAGCATCCTTAAGAAATCTGGGAATTAAGGGGTTCTGATACAATCATCTGCTTAAGCAGGGGATAGGGCTGAAACCTGTACCTTAAGTGTGGCAGGGGAAAAGCCCTTATCCAAGCCATCCTGAAGAAAATTTAGAATCACTCCCGTAGAAGGAATTGAACTATTCTCATGGTACCCTTAAGAAATCTGTAAATTAAGGGGGTCTGAGACAAACATCTGCTTAAGCAGGTGGATAGGGCTGAAACCTATACCTTAAGTGTGGCGGGGGAAAGGCCCTTATCCAAGCTGTCCTGAAGAAAATTTAGAATCACTCTCGTAGAAGGATTCGAACTATTCACTTCCTGTCTGGAGCACCACTCCTTGAAGACATTGCCTATCTTTAGGTAGCATTTATTGCTGAATTCTGCTCTTGCGCAAGAAAGGGTCTTCAGGACAACTTCTGGCAGTCTTCTAGATTTCCATAGGGACTGACCAACTTTCAGGCTGTCAGGTTGAATCTCCTCAGATCCTGGCACTTCTGAGCTCCTTGGGAAATCAGGTTCTGGATTGGGGGAAGCCTCCAATAGATCTCTCGACTCATGAGCATGAGTTGGGAACACCAAGCTCTTTTTGATTAGAATCGCAGAATGGCTATCACAGAGGATTGGTCCTGTCTGACTTTCATCAATGCCCTTGGTATCATGGAAAGTGGAGGGAAGATGTACTCCAGCCTGAACCTACAAGGGATGGACAGGGCATCCACTGCCAAGGGATAGTCCTCCTGATACAGTGAGCAGAACATCTCTACCTTGGCTTTGACTCTGGTCGCCATAAGGTCTACTTCTGGAAGACCCCACTTGATTGAGAGACCATTCTCCTGATACAGTAAGACCCCGACTCAACTGATCCACTGCTATGTTCAAGGAGGCCTTGATGTGAACTGTGGAGAGATGGGTCAGATTTTTCTCTGCCCAGGTGAAACTCAGAGCTGCCGCCCTGAGGAGGGATAACTATCTGGTGCCTCCCTGTTTATTACGGTCGCCATGTTGGCGCACCGGATCTTGACAGTTCTTCCTCTAAGAAGAGGAGAGGAGTGCCAGACTCCTTGTATGGTCTTCTCGTACGGATGGGCTCCTCATCCTGAAAAGGATGCATTGGTCAACAGGGTCCAACGAGATTGGACCGTGGACAGCCGACTTTTAGGTGTATCCACCAGTTGAGAGAAAGACGGGTTCTGGGAGAAAGTCTGATCCTCTTGTCAAGACTCAGAGGGCCATGATTTCGGACCCCTAGTTCTTCCGACTGGAGGGGAGGCATATGCCATAAAGTCCAAGGGACTGCATCAGCTGAGGCTGATATGTGGTTTGGACTCTCATAGCTATTCTGATGAACACCCGACGTGTCTTGAGAAGACACTGAAGCGCTCTGAATATCTTTTCTCTCCTTGTCGGAGGAAAAGAAATTTCTAGGCGGATAGTCAGGCTGAACCTCAGAAACTTCTTCCGTGTGGAGGGAATCACCTCTGACTTCTCCCGGTTATTAGCCTAGATGCTGGAGAAAAGACACAGTTGTCTGCAGGTGCTAGAGCAGGATGGTTTCTGACTAGACTTTTATTATCCAGTCGTCCAAATATGGCACTATGAACAGACCTTGAAGTCTGAGCGTGGCTGTTACTGGAGCCAACACCTAGGTAAAGGTGTGGGGAGCCGAGGAAATGCCAAAGGGTAGAGCCGCAAACTGTAAATGCCTCCTGTGACCAGCAATTGATACAGCAATTCTCAGATACCTTCTGTGAGGAGGATAATTGGAATATGCAAGTATACATCCTTTAGGTCAAGAGTGACAAGAATATCGCTTTGCAGAAAGGATGGGACCAACTTCACGATCTCCATTCAGAAATGCTCTTCCCTATGAAGAGACTTAGATATATTAGGACTATAATCATAGATTATATTGGAAGTCTGGAGAGTAGACCCCAAACCTTCTGAGGGGAGAACTTTTTTCAATGCCCCCTTGCTCAGGTATTCCAGAATGGAATTTTCCAGTATAACCTGCTTCAGTGCAGAAAGAAAGCAGGTTGCGATGAATCTATCTTGTGGCAGGCGAAGAAAATCGTCTGCATAACCCTGCTGTATTACCTGTAAGGTCTTGGATTTTCTCCTGCCAGAAGGAGAGAAAAAAGGGGAGAGGCATTCCCAACAGTAGCATTTGCCGCTACAGGAGGCGACAAGCTGGTGTCAAAAGCCAGGTTTCTTTCTGTCCCCTTCCTTAGGGAACTTATGTCCAGCCCCTCTGGACTGATATCTAGCACACCACTGATATTGGAGTGCAGATTGAGGCGGCTGCTGATAACTTCTGCCCCGGTCAGAAGGTCCTGCTTTTCCTCTAAAGGACTGCGGAAGACCTTCCATGATGTCATTCAGGCCTCTGCTAAAATGTTTACACAGCTCAAAGGGTAGGGAGCATAAGTTATACTTGGATGCAATGTCCGCTCTCCAAGGCTTCAACCATAATGGCCTTCTAGCAGCTGTAGAGAGGGCCATAGATTTGGCGGCCATCTTGACTTGGTGTACGGAAGCTTCCGCTAGATAGTCTGCTGCCAAGGAAACCGCACCCATAAAGGATAATAGATCATCTGGAGACTCCAGAGTCAATGTCCCTATCCAGTTGGGCCAGGTCCGAGCACTGCTTATTCACTACCTCGTTGGAGGCGATGCCCACAGAAACCTGAGAAGAGGCCAAGGAATAAGCCCTCCTAAGGGTGCACGCCATGCGTCTATGTATAGACACTTGGAGATTGGAGCCATCTTCCGCCGCATGGCAGGACAATTTAGCTACCGCCATATCCACCTTAGGTGGGGGACCTCAATGATCCTGCTGACACTCAGTGATGGGAAATAGGGTCCTAAACCTCCTGAATAAAATAGGTTGCTTTTTTGGGATGTCTCCACTCCCCTGTCATAGGTTTATCCAGTGTCATGTCTACTTGGAAGGCCCTAGGCCCCCTATTGGTGGACCTAGAGGCTTCCCTCAGTTCAACATCACGGTCCCTTGACCAGATGGACTTCAGCAGCCTATGTATCCTTTCCAAGGGAAAAAGAGGCCTGCTGGGATTTCATTGAGTACGTGAAATTCCTCCTCTAATGGAACTGACTTAGAATGTCTTTCAGTACGAGGCTTCTTAGAGATCTGAGAAATCAAGTTCCGGATCTCCTTCATGCTCCTTGACCCACAATTACGTCACGTATGGACGGATCCTCAGATGGGGCCCCACGGCATTGGCGACAGCGAGTGTAGTCATACCATCAGGCAGAGGGAGGTCGCACTCTGTATAAGCAAAATGTTTCAGCTTGGAGCACCTTTCCCTCCTGGAGTCGCCGCTGCCACCAGAAGCAGAGGAGGACATCTATAACAGAGAGAAAGTTAGAACAGTATGTTTGACAGTAACAGGAGATCGGAAAAAAATGCAGACAGCAGCAAACAAAAGGAAGCGTACTGAGGCCTCCCCCTATAAGAGACAAACATTGTCTCAGGGAAGAAAATTTAAATAGGTAGGGAGGAGACCATACTTCCCCATAAAACTTATATACACAAACTCTTGCAGAGACCTTTAACAATGGGGTCTTTAATACCGCTACAGCAGTAAAGAGACTGGCCTTAAAACTAGGCCAGTAGCGCAATCCAGCAGTACAGGAAGTAGGCCGCAAAAGTATAACAGAAAAAAGGGTCCCCAGGGAAACAGGACACGCAAAAAGGTTCAGGAGCCTGAAGTGACAACATCACTCCCTCATTCCGAAGCATAAGCTCTGCTGAAGCGCTCAGCCAGTCCAAAAGCTGCACAGTGGCTGCGATCCGACAAGGGCAGGCACACTCAGCCCAGAACGGCCACTGACACAGAGCAAAGCAGAGGGAAACAAGGAAGCCTCAGGAGTAGAAAGCTCCACAGGGAAAGAGATGAACAGCTGAAGAGGAGAAAACTACTAAAAAGTAGTTAACCTTCAAAATCCTTTTGGAAAAAATGGGAGGACAAAAGAGCCTCCCTCCACCTGTCCCACCACACAGGACATAAAAAAACACAAGGGGAGGAGGTCTCTTTTGCCCTCTTTATAGGGGTGTTGTCCTGCAATTAATTATGCTAATTAAAAATTCCGCCTGTCCTACCAGCACACAGGGACAGAAATACCCCATATTGTGCTGCTGTAGGATGTAAGGGAAACTATTATACTCTGAGGTCTCCTCAGACCTCACAGTATAGTAAGTGGAGGCCATGGCATGCTGAGTAAAAATAGCAACCAGTTATACTCACGTTGCCTCACCTTTCCTTGGTGTCAAATTCCCCATCTTACTTTTCAGGCATCTTTCGGCCACTGGCTGATTCATGAGACCCCAGAGTATAATAACAGTGCAACTGGTTCATACTGAGCAAGTTCTCCCCAAAGCAAACTGGAGGGCTGAATCTCATAAATATTCGCCAAAACAAGTCTTGTGAGGTTCGCCCATCTCTACACAGCAGGTAACTGAAATCCACTAGCTGCACAAATAATTGTATCTAGTGTGTTCCTTACTCCAGCAGATAGCCTTGACCCCATGGAGTTCTGGGCCAGAAAATTAGACCAGTGGCAGGAGTTTACCCAGTTTGCCATGGGTGATTTCACTTGTCCAGCCTAAAGAGCTAGGCAGCAGTATGGATATGGCACAATCAGGAGAAAGACGGAGATGGCGGCCCCACTGGTTACGGTGCCTTTTGCCACCAAATCTTCTTAAAGGCATCAGGCTGCCACATTGATGAGGGAGTTACACTAAAGTGATGGTGTTAGGTCCCCCAGAGCACTCCCTGCTACTTGTCAATTAATTGTGAATGAAGCACAGGAGACAGGATGACAGTTGAAATGCACAGGTTGCTGCTCAGTTTACTTAGCAAGAATCATCCAGTTTCAGAGCAACATGAAAGCACAATTCTCGTACAGTTTGCACACAGTTTACACACAGGACAGAAGTGGCTATGTTCACCCCTTCCTCGGTCCTCTGACCCTTTCCACCATGGCGATCTTGGACAGCCCCTGGAACCTAGTCCTCATTTTCAATCACTATTGGGAAATTCAGGGCAAGTTTCGGCTGTGGATACCTAAGTGTTCACACTTGCCAGTAGTAAAGATGTTAAAAATACAGCAGGGTTACAAAATCTTGGTTCTGCGAGCTTGGATCCTGTGACATGGAACCTCCTGTTAACAGCTAATTGCTGCTACCTATCCTACAGAGCTGAGAAACTAAACAGCGCTCTAATAATGCTGTCACCTGCTCTGAACAGGAAGTCCTCCTGGCTAAAGAACTGGGAACCTCTATGATGCTGCCATTTATTATTCTGTACAATGTACTGGAAAGCTAGAAAAAAATTCAGAATGGGGTAGATTTGAAGAAAAAGTGCATTTGTGTGACTTTCTTACGGGCTTAGTTTTTACGGCATTCGCTCTACAGCAAAAATGACATGTCATCTGTATTCTATGTTTTGGTACGATTGCTTTAATCACTTTTAATTCAAATTTATATCAGAGGCAAAACAGTGAAAAAACGGCGGTTTGGCACATTTGATTTTGTTTCCGGCTACGGCGTTTACAGTACGGGAAAAATATTTTTATAGATTTGTAGACAAGGCGTTTTTGGACACAGAGATACCTAATGTGTATGTGTTTCACAGTATTTAACTACTTTTATATGTGTTCTAGCGAAAGGGGGGTGATTTAAACTTTTAATATTTTTTATTTTTTTTTATAATTTTTTTGTACTGTTTTTTTTATTTTTTATTTTGCATTTATTAGACCCCCTAGGGGTCTTGAACCCCAAGGGGTCTGATCACTAATGCAATGCATTACAATGCTAATGCATTGCAAAAAAACGGCGCTTCTATTGTAAGCTACATAGAGTAGCCTGCAATAGAAGTTAATGAAAAACAGTCCTGGGAACCTTCACAAGGCTCCCAGCTGTCATAGTAATGGGACACCGGACCCGGGGCTTGCTCCGGGTGTCGGGTATCCCCGGCAAAATGGCGGCGCCCGCGCGTCACCGATAAAATGGTGCCTCGGTCAGCACTGATCACAGGCATTAGCGCCGGGTGAGCGGCCGCCATATTTAAGCACCCGGCATCCGCCATACTATTACGGCGGATGTCGGGAAAGGGTTAAAGATGTATTCTACAGTGGAGACCTGGCGCTAATACCCGCAATCAAAGTTTACTCTGATCATGGGCATTGCAAGGCAGGACTCCCCTCCCCAAAGTAAAAAAATGGCCCCCGGTTCCTTTAATGTGGCAGGACGGGTCCCACGTGACGAGATCGTGGGAGCCGTCCTGTCCACTTGACAGCCGGGAGGCTTATGAAGGCATTGCATTATAGCTATTGAGGCTGGTCTATGACCAGCTGGTCTATTCTATGTAGTAACTCTCCCATAGACTGCAATACAGTTGTATTGCAGTCTATGGGACCTGCAATCAGAATATTGCAGGTTCAAACCTCCTAGGGGGGCAAAAAAAAAAGTTATAAAAAAACTAAAAATTCAAATCAACGTCTTCCCTAGATTTGAAATAAAGAAAAATAAACATAAACAAATTATACATCCCCATGTCTGAAAACGCCCAGTCTACAAACATCCAAAAATATTTTTCCCATGAGACAATTCTTTCAGCATTTTGTTTCCTGTAAAAATTTTAATAAAAAGTGATCAAAACATCAGACATTCCCCAAAATGGTATTACTAAAAAGTACATCTGGCCCTGCAAAAAAAGACACCATATGCATCCCCATACAAGGAAATATAAAAAGTTACGGGTGTCAGAATATGGCGCCTCCAAGTAAAAAATTATATTGTAATGTTTGGATTTTTTTTAAGGGGTTAAAAGATAAAGCACTGACCGACCAATAGAATACAGGAGACATGTAATTTTGGCTGCACAGTGAACGCCGTAAAAACAAAGACGTAAGAGGCCCGTAAGGGGAGTCAAAAAACGAAATTTGAAAATCGAAAAATGCTTGCATCGGGAAGGGGCTACAAAGACAATTCTTCCCTTTTCAACTCTCTGACAGTCTGCTACAATTTTTGTTTTAATAAAACTGCTGTGTGTATATTAAAAAAAACACAGGAAAGCACCTTCACCCAAAACAGCAATTTTTTGGAGAATCTTAAATGTTAAAAAGCATTTAAAACGTGTGTTTTATTTACTGCCTACCATCTGTTTTCCCATAGACATGCATGTTGCTGTCACTTTGACATAACTTTGGCTGTGTTTGAGAGCTAGAACTTGGCTAGATAGTTCTATTAGCCCTGATGGTGTCATTCAGTATGTACTCAAATTTATTCGACCTGAAACGAATCTTGGGACCGAACCACCCAAACTCAGAACAAAAAAAATCTTCAGAGGTTTGCCCATCTCTACCGGCAACCAATGTGTTATTGCTAATATTTACGGAAGCACCAGTTTATTTTATTCCCATCAGTGGCGTAACTAGGACTGCCCTGGACCGCCCCCCTCCCACCCCCCTTCCCGCACAAACCGCATTCCTGCGCACACTATTATGCACCATAGTGGCCCCTGCACACAGTATTATGCCCCATAGTGACCCCTGCACACAGTTTTATGCCCCATAGTGGCCCCTGCACACAGTATTATACCCCATAGTGGCCTCTGCACACAGTATTATTACCCATTGTGGCCCCTGCATACAGTATTATGCAGCATAGTGGCCCCTGCACACAGTATTATACCCCATAGTGGCCCCTGCACACAGTATTATGCCTCATAGTGGCCCCTGCACACAGTATTATGCCCCATAGTGGCCCCTGCACACAGTATTATACGCCATAGTGGCCCCTGCACACAGTATTATTTCCCATAGTGGCCCCTGCACATAGTATTATACCCCATAGTGGCCCCTGCACACAGTATTATGACCCATAGTGGCCCCTGCACACAGTATTATGACCCATAGTGGCCCCTGCACACAATATTATGCCCGATAGTGGTCCCTGCAAACAGTATTACGCCCCATTGTGGACCACCCATAAACAATTATTATACTCTGGGGTCTTTGGGTCTGTTTGGGACGTCACCAAACAGGCCCAAAGCCTGCGGAGCGCTGGAGAGGTGAGTTACAGTGTTTTTATTATGTTCCCTCACCTCCACTGGGTCCCCGATCGTTATACTCGGGGGTCTGAAAAGACCCCCAAGTATAATGATAGCAGTGTTTGTGGGGTTCGCAGTAGCGGCTAACCTGTTATTTTTATTTAAGGATAGATATCTTTTGGAGTGGTTTTTTTTTATCCAAAGGTTTTGTAAGTATAATTGACATGCTGTGATTTCCAAAACCACAATGGTTTTGCAAATTGCAGCATTTCAGCTGCATGTATTTTTCGGCAATGTGTGGATGGGACTGTAAATACAATGTGTTTTGCAGGAGATGCAAAACACTGCAGCTTCTGCCGCGGTGTTTCTACCTTGGCTAAACCACAGCGTTTACGTTATTTGGGCTCCGGCCTAAAAGGGTTTTACAGGCTAACACAGTCCAATGTTTTTCCTCCTAGCGTTTTTTTGTTGCATTTAGGAGTTTGGGGATTTTTTTTTTTCTTTTTGCATACTCTAATAATAATACTCTAAGTGTATTATTAGCATATGTACTGTATGTTGTTTTACGAGTGTTTTTTTTTTCCATACATGTCTCTTTATGGCTAAGGCCCTATGTTGTGGAAACACAGCATTTCTGGCTGCGAAGGAAACACATATTGCATTTTACAGTTCCTTAAGGTGAATGAAATTTCATTTCATCTCATTCACACATTACAATGCGTTTTTGCTGTTTTTTTTATCCTAAGATTTGAAAACTGGCAAAAAACAACTGTGGAAAAGCTGTGTTTCTGTTGCAGATTTTGCTGCGATTGTTTGAGCCAAAGCCAAAAGTGGGAAGTGGGATATATAAACAAAGAGAAGCACTTACACTTCTCCCTTCTGCTAAATCCACTCCTGGCTTTGGCTCACAATTCCGCTGTTGCTTCACTAAGACAAGCGCATTGTTAATGGATTCAGTTAGCGGGAACGTTCACTGATTCTAATAGTAAAAATAATCTTCACAAGAAATACAGTGTTAGGGGGCGTTCACACTGGTGACCATCAGTAGTTTCCGTTGCTAATGTCCATTACAAGATTTTAGCAATGGACACTTGGAGAAACATCACAAATCCATTCAAATTTCCACTGATTTCAATGGGATTTTATATATTGTCCGTTAGTGTCCGTTTACACCAAATCCATCTCATGTCCGTTATTTTTCGCAGACAAAAAATCCTGCATGCAGGACTTTTGTGTCCTTGAAAAATAAGGTATTCATGATGGACGTCAAGCGTCCGTTATTTTTTAACATTAAAGAGAAAATACAGAGAGTCCAATGCTATCACAAGTTGCACATTTTTTAGACTTTTAAAAAGTTCCTATTTCACCCCAAGTGCTTTATTAACATCAATATCGTTCAGTAGATCTCTGCAATGTCCTCCATACTGCTTCTGTATGAGGGAAAGTTAAGCAGAATCTCCTGTGTTTTTTCAGTGTGTTGTGCTTCGGAAATATCATAACAGCTTATTTATATCCACTAGTTTAGGGGAAGAATATAGATGGGGCCAATAGAGAAGAAAACTGCTAAGAATACAAGATACAAGTTATATAATGGCCAGTGTTACTCCTCATGCAAACATAATTGACAACTTATCCTGAAAGTCATGCATAGCATAGCTACACTTAAAAATTTTGGCAATGACCATTAACGGTATCAAGGATTTCAGAATACAGTGTATTAGGATTACAAACATAAAGTTAGCAATAATTTTTATCAGTTTTATTTAAATGCAAGCGTTCTATTCTAGTAAGCCTGAAGAATACACGCCTAAACAAAGCCAAGGCTTGGTGACATCAGTTTTGAAAAAAACAACGTAAAAAGGATTTGGTCTTTTTTTTAACGTTCAGTTAACCTGATATTTCCAGTAGTAAAGAAGATGTTTCCATTCCGTTCCGTTCCATTCCATTTTTTTCTTTTGTAAAGTGATGTCATCTGGACATTTTTGGTGGAAAACTAATTCATTCCCAGTAGTTTTCCACCTATTATTTTAAGAGCAGTACTCTAAACAAATGTGGAGAATATGAAGTCAACCCGAAGTACTATATACAACATGTAGTTCATGGGCTATTTTGTAATTCCTAATAGTAAAAGACGAACACACAGTCATCCCATGAAGCTGTAGCTTCCAAGTCACCAGTACAGTCTGTTTCCCATCATCTATCCTGCATTAGTTATATTAGTAAAACATTTTATGTTTATTTCCATCAATAATATGAACCATGCATTCTTTAACTGAGCATTTAAGATAAAAGGGAATTTATAATTCTGGCAAATTGTTTGGAATTGTGATTTAATAGCATCTGTTTTTGATATTTAGCAGTCTAAAAAAAATTGGCTTTTCGTTTAGTGTATTTTATTTATATTGAAATAAAATGTACTCTGGAACGTGTTCTTAATTCCGTTTTTGTGTTTTATCAGTTTTATATAAAATCTACAATGGGTAAGCCGCAACTCTCCTTTGAGACTCTTCTGTGAGTGATGTATGATCTAATCTAGGAGAATGTGAACAAAAAAGGCTGCTCTTTTGGATACTTGCATTGACCACAGCACTCATAGAGGATGGCTAAATATACCCTGGTAGGTGGCCCTCTTGTTTAAGCCCATAACTGGGTAATAGAGGAAAAAGAACATCAAATATAGTCCAAAATGGGATTGTCATTATAATTTTCTTTCGAGTCTTGAAAATTAAAAGTCATATTACACCTTATAAACATGTCATATAAATAGATATTACTAATGGGAACCTGTCAGGAGATTCATGCTGCCCAAACCACGGGAAGCATGAAATATGTACCAACAGGCAATTCCCAAATAGGGAGAGACCTGTCAATACAGCCGAGCCAGCAGGGAGAAGCCAACTGGGAGCTGCCCAGATGAGTATCCTGATCCTGGCTTGTTTTTAAACTATGTTTTCTCTAAATCATAGCTATCTGTAATGGGGGAGCCTGTCAGTATTCCATGCTCTCTGTGGTAAACGGATACTGGACAATCACTGCCAGCAGGAAAGATATCTCATAAAGACAGGTCAAACAAAACCAGTCACAGAAGCGGGAGAACTACCTCCACATAATCACAGGAATCAGGTGAGACTGTGACACTACAATGATTAAGTGACAGCTTGTCTTCATGGATAGAGACACGTGTTGGATGCAATATGTCACCTTTTGGACAAGATATATTGACCACATACTTGTCATATGGTTGAGTAATATGGACTCCTTTGTGGCATTTGTAGAGTCTCTAATTGACAATGAGTATAATAATAAATAGGAGACCGGATAACAGCATCCAAACAACTTTATTTAGGAAACCTAAGGCAACCAATAGTCTTCTCCAATGGGGTAGTTTCCATCCTTATTCCTTGAGAAGGGGTATTCCAAGGGGGCAGTTCCTGCGAATTTGCATCTTTTCAAGAAGAACTATTGAAACTCTATGAGAGGTTTTGAGCAAGGGGTTATCCGAACATGGTGCAAGATAAGTCCTTCATTTGTGTGAGTAGGGCTTAGAGAAGTAGCCCAGAGAAACATAGGGGACAGATGGGCAACAAACCCATATGAGTTATTGGTACATTTGACATTAAGGAGGAAGAGGGTCATCAACTTCTCTCTAAATATTGGATACTCCTTAAAAGTGATCCTGTTCTTGAGAATGCAATCACAGATAGACCATGTATCACATATCAAAGGGGAAGAAATTTGAGGGACCGATTGGTTAAAAGTCACTTTGAATCATCTATACAGAGTACTTGGCATATGGAGACTCCAACGCAGATGTAAAACTAGCCTTAGCCAATGTGGGTAATACGTTTATTTAGGGAATATTATAGGTATAGGGGGCTGGCCTTTGACACCAATCTCCTCCCCCTTAAGTCCTAGGGGTATCTGAGTACTGGTAGACAGACTGCAATAGGTAATGTCAGGCTCAATATGCCCATGTCACCACTAAAGCCTAATCACAGGCCTCAGCATTGACCCCGGGCATGTAACGTTACAGAAGACATCTGAGATGTCACGTGCCCGGAGGATAAGGAATCAGATCATCGGACACCACGAGGAGGCACGAAAGAGGTGAGGGCAGGTGAGTATAAATGTTTTTTATTTTTTACACCTTCCTTGGTCCTGCTCCTATTATACCTTAGGGTCTGAAGAGACCCCAGAGTATAATAATTTCACATCCGGTTCTATCCTAATAAGTTCAGACTGAACCAAACTGTAGGATCACTATATTTCCCTTTAAAAACTAAATGTATATGACTGGATCTACTGGGTCTCGTATGAAGATACTGTGCAAAAAAGTAGTTTCTACTTCAGTCTTCAATGCTCTATTTGATACATTTACATAATTTTACCCTATAGATGAGCAAACCAGTTCATTTTATACCAGGTTTGTTACGAATTTTGAAAATGTTTGGATTTGAGCAAATGTGAACATTTTGCAGTTTCATTCATGTGAACCAACTAAAAGGGCTGTCATCATGTGAAAAGCATAGAGAAAAGGATCACATTACCTCAGAGACAAGGCCGCTTGCCCATAATGCCTTGCAAACAGCCCTCATGAAAGGGGAAGCCAATCATGAGGGACTATAGGTCAAAGTTCACTGATTACTCATAGACAGTACAAAAAGCTCAGGCAGAAAGAGAATTTTGTGAGGAGAGATCAGGGAGATAAGGTCTCAGTCAGAATCATAGATAGAAAATAATACACAGATAATACAATGTGAGAGGTCAGAGGATTAGTTTATTTATTAATATGTATGTTTAATTAATTAGTTAATTATTTAATTAATTATTTAATTGAGATAGTAGATGGAGTAAAAATGTCTTTAGGCTGGTTAACGGGCTGTAATGGATGAATGCTGTTTGTGTTACTAGCTAGCTTTGGGAAAGTGTAATGTAAGCTCTCCAGTTAGTGGATAGTCAGCACCTGGGTTGGTCTTTTACTGACCCTCTAGTCAGTGTGTGTGTGTGATTACTGTGTCTTCTATATGTACATACCGCTATAATGGCTGAGAGGGACTAGCAGTGGATTTATTTTTACCCTGCTTTTCACTCTTTTATTAGGAGCAGTTTCTCATTACACTACTGGGGGAGCTATACTTTATATGATAAGGTGGGGCATGTTTAGGATTCCACAGCTAGCTACTCGTGTGGGCTATAGAACCACCTAATACTAGTGTTCATAGATACTGAGCCCTGATTCTGGGACTCAGTATTCATGTTATAATACACATATATATATTTTTCGGCCTCCCGGGTGCTCATCTATTGGCACGATTCAGACTTCAGGCCTCTGGCCTTTTTTGTTTCTAATGTTAGTTTTAGAATTATCATTAAAAGTTAGCTTTTAGTGCATTTTTTTCTTAATTTTTTATGGGTTTTCAAATTTGATGAACATACATTGTTATCTTCTATTGATTTTTGTCAAAAATGTCTTTATGTCTCTTCAAAGTACAACACTGTTAGAGCAGCCAGCAGTGCACTGCAGGCACAGGCTGTGTATGTAATCAGTGATATGGGCAGCAGCTGCATCAAGCAATAGTCATACATTTTCATTGTCCAATTGAAATCTAATCTGTATTGTGCGTACTATAGTACTGCATCATGAAGTAGCTGCATGAATCAGTTGCAATTCAATTCAGTACAATGTTTGCTCAAGAAGACCAAGAACAGACAATTTAGTCATGTCAAACACACTCTTTTTGTGCGTTTCTGGAGTAATTTGGCAATTTTTTTCAGAAGTAATATTTAATTAAATTAAATTTTAAAAATCATAAAATATAAATGCAATCCAGTATGTTTTTAAACAGGCTGTTTGTTATCACAGGTTACTATCTCTTTACCTACAGTATAGTCATATTCGTTGCTGTCACTTTGACATTACTAAGGCTGTTTTGCAATAGAGATCTGGAAAGGGGTTAGATGGAATTCTAGATGCCCTCAGAGTGCCATATGGGACTTTTAAGGCAGTTTGTACTTCTTGTTCATAAAAAACAGGTTTGAGCCCAAATCAAACTTTTAGTCCAAACCTGCAAACCTGAAGATGAATTGAACCTTGAAAGGTTCACTCATTTCTAGTATTCACATGAATAACATTAGAGATGATCGAAGCTGACGAAGTGGAATTTGATCCGAATTTCAGGAAATATTCGATTCGCATCGAATCCGGATTTCCTCACACTTCGTGGCAATGAATTGTACAGCTCCGATCTGGAGTTTTAACCCCTTGGATGCCACGGTCAAAGATGACTACGGCAGCCAAGGGGTTCCGCCATGCTACATGTCCCCCTCGGCACCCCCCGCGGTGATTAAAAATAAAAAAATACTGATACTCACCTGTCCTGGGCTCAGCATCCACCTGGGGCTCTTCCGGCCACTAACTGAGGTCTTGCTCTCCAGGCCTCACTGCTGGGGCCTGTGATTGGGCCCCAGCGGTCACGTAGAGCATGCTGGCGTAATGACGTCATTGTGCCTCCACGTGACCACTTACACCCAATCACAGGCCCCAGCAGTGACGACTGGGGAGCAGGACCTCAGTCCAAAGGAAGAAGAGGAGCGAGGAGGACACTGGAGAAAGCTGGATTCCCAGGAGAGGTACGGTAAGGTGATCGCTGCTTCAATAGGTATACGCTGCAGTACACGTGTATTGCAGTGTATAGGAGGCTGTCAGCCCGTGCAGATGCATAGGCTGACAGTCTCCATTCAAGGCAGGATCAACCAGGTATGCGGAGGGACAGAGATGGGGCAGACCCATGGTCACTGGAGCGAATAGGAGCAGCGGCACCCCCCCGAAAAAGTCACGGGGGGGCGATCGGAACCCCAATATATAATAAAACCCCTGAGATGCTGCGTTCATGTTTGACCGCGGCATCTCGGGGGTTAACACCCGCGATCGAAGCTCAGCTCCGACCGAGGGTGTTAGAGGTCAGTGTCAGCCGTTACAGACGACTGACACCCGCAAAGCAGGGTGCGCACACAGTTTTGGTGTGCGCACCATGCTTCCACCATGGTTTGCAGGAAGTCCTTCCCAGCAGCGCCTTATTATTAGGGTGGATGTCGCAAAGGGGTTAACGCGATTTACAATTTTTATTGTCGCTTATTAGATTTAAAAAGAATCGCTAGAATCCCATCCACTATACAGTGACTGTAAACAGTGGCGTTTACGCCACGTGGGACCCCGGCCTAAAATAAAGCAATCTGAGCAACTTCATACGTGTTATGGTCATTGGAACTAGATGAGAGAATTCAGTATTTTAAAAATGGCCAATTTTGTGGGCTTTTTTCTGCAAAGAACAAAGTGAGACTGGTGTGTTCGATGAAAAGCATCCAGCACTAGGGAATCCTGTTTACATAA
This sequence comes from Leptodactylus fallax, assembly GCA_947044405.1. NCBI lineage: Eukaryota > Metazoa > Chordata > Amphibia > Anura > Leptodactylidae > Leptodactylus > Leptodactylus fallax. The sequence goes on along the minus strand of CAMRHE010000108.1, from coordinate 4,128,716 downwards.
CCAGCTCATTGACAAAAGTAGTCAGAGATACCTCTCAAGAATATTTCTAACAAAAAGGTGGCGCACAATAACGCAGTATTTACTTACCCTTTTACTTGTCTGTATTAAAAGCTATTGATTAATGGGAGCATTTCATCACCCCCAAGTTTATACAACTGCCTACACCATATTAGAGAGCACATTACAATGACAATACAATGATATTACAATACCTTTGTTATGTCACTTTTGTAGATTTGGAAAAAAAAACAATTTTTAAGTCTCATGCAAATGAGGCAAGTGTCGCACTGGTGGAGTCAGATTCAGCTTCTTTGACTGAAACTGCTTTTGTTGCTCAGATCCCTACCATCTCCTCCCATTGTTGTGACATCACACAACCTACACACATGGACAAAATTGTTGGCACCCCTTGTTTAATGAAAGAAAAACCCACAATGGTCTCAGAAATAACTTGAATCTGACAAATGTAATAATATATAAAAATTCTATGAAAATGAACAAATGAATGTCAGACATTGCTTTTCAACCATGCTTCAACAGATTTTTTTTAAAAAGAAAACTCATGAAACAGGCCTGGACAGAAATGATGGTTCCCTTAACTTAATATTTTGTTGCACAACCTTTTGAGGCAATCACTGCAATCAAACGATTCCTGTAACTGTCAATGAGACTTCTAAACCTCTCAACAGGTATTTTGGTCCACTCCTCATGAGCAAACTGCTCCAGTTGTCTCGGGTCAGAAGGGTGCCTTTTCCAGACAGAATGTTTCAGCTCCTTCCAAAGATGCTCTATAGGATTTAGGTCAGGGCTCATAGAAGGCCACTTCAGAATAATCCAATGTTTTTCTCTTAGCCATTCTTGGGTGTTTTTAGCTGTGTGTTTTGGGTCATTATCCTGTTGCAAGACCCATGATCTGCGACTGAGACCAAGCTTTCTGACACTGGGCAGCACATTTCTCTCTAGAATCCCTTGATAGTCTTGAGATTTCATTGTACTCTGCACAGATTCAAAACACCCTGTGCCAGATGCAGCAAAGCAGCCCCAGAACATAACAGAGCCTCCTCCATGTTTCACAGTAGGGACAGTGTTCTTTTCAAGATATGATTCATTTTTCCATCTGTGAACATAGAGCTGATGTGCCTTGCCCAGAAGCTTTGTGGCTTGTCAATGTGTAGTTTGGCAAATTAAATTTGTCAGATTCAAGTTATTTCTGTGACCATTGTGGGTTTTTCTTTCATTAAACGAGGGGTACCAACATTTTTGTCCATGTTTACTTGAGCAGCAAGAGCAGCACTCCCAAGGAAAAGGTCCGCCTCCAGTGCACCAACAGTCTAATTTGCATAAGACTCCAAAGTTGTTTTTCTCTAAATCTACAAAAGATATGTGTATCACTATAATGTCCTCTGTATACAGTGGCGGTTGCATATTCATGGGGGAGGTGTTAGATTCACTGTAACATTTTTTTAATGTTATGAAATGTTGCACAATACTTTTAAAGCCATCCTAAGGCTAAGGCCCCACATTGCAGAAACAGCAGTTTTAATGCTGCTTTTTACAGTACCAGAAAAGCAAATGAGATTCTGGTTAATCTCATCCAGACACTGTAGAGAAAAGAGCTGCATTTTCAAAATAGTTTATCACTTGGGCAGATTGCTATTCACCAAGGCTGAGATGCCAGCACGATTCAACATTGCATGTCTAGCTGGTTGGAAGAACAACAATGAACTGAAATGAGAGCAAGAGGTGTGAAAAGGTGAACCTCTGCATGGATGGATGATCCATTTTGTTACTGTTAGGGAAATTGGTCTCTACATCCTAAGACTGAGGCAGCAATATCAACACAAGCCAACATAAGACAGTTGCATGACATTGGGCTACAAGCCATGTACATGTTTTGAATATTTAGTTTTAATTTTTTTAGCATTTGCATATTATTCAAGGGAGTCTGTCAGCATATCGGTATCAAACTAATGATAGTACCTTGTAGAGCTGCTTCTACACTTTCCAAAGATGCCTTTTTTATTCTGCATTGCAGCTCTGTCATCATTGTTTTATTCCTATGCAAATTAGGTTAAAAGTGCTTTAGGAGAATTTCTTCTCCTTTTAGGTTCATTTCCCATTGTTTGAGCTAAATCTGCCCCCCGGTCATGATTTGTATAGGTTGTGGCAAACGCAGTTCTGACTGTAGTGGGCATGCCTGACGACATCAGGGTGCACCTGTCATTTAAGCAATGGGGGTGTGAAGCTGGGCAGCAGTTAGGGGTGATTATCTAGAGCAGAGGGGTTATGTGAAGAATTGTACCCATTCTTATATTTTCACAGAGCTGAGGGAAGCTGGAAGTCTTGTCTCTCTGCCTCCTCTGCTGAAGCATCAACTTTGGGTCATGTTACCAACACGGCTCTACTCATTGCACAAGCAACAGGAGGTTGGTCACATGCCCCAGAGTCGAAGGATCGTCAGAAGAAACAGAGAGACAAGACTTGCAGCTACCTGCAGTGCTGTGAAAATTTTCTAATTTTCATAGTTTTAAAACTCACTTTCTCAGCAAAAGGACAGTCAGCTGTGGTAAGAATGGTACATATGTAAAGCTGTCAGAGTGCTCTACTAAACACTATATTTGTTTATAGACCATCAGGGAGATGTTAGATTCTCTTTATTACCTAATTTAATGTCTTCATCAAACCAAACCTGGAGAAAAACAAGAACACAACAATTACAGCACCATGCTCTTCACTTTAACTTTACATGTTTATTTCTATGTAGCAATCTTTGCTTTGGTGTGGATGGAGGGTGGGGGAGGGGGAGCACAATTCAAGACATTTAGTATCCATTTAAAAGACCAGATGCCATACATCACCCAAAACAGGTTTTTGTTTCAAAATGGTTAGACGGTTTTGTTGAAAGGAAGAAACTCACCAAGAAACTCAATATCAGACCAGCTACAGTGCATTGTAGGGGACATTATCCTATTCTATATCATACCTTTTGTCTAATAGATGTACCATTTCCTTGAAAAGATTTTTGCATAAATTAGATTATGCATTTTTATAAATATGCAAACAAGGATCTATGTAATGGGAAGTGCCTGAGCCTCCAAGGGCTCTGTATTAAATTTTGAAAACCTGGGGCTCTGGCACACCCTATTAAACTTGAGCCTCATTTGAGTATCTAAAAGTATGATGGTACTAGGCATAATATCCCCTACAAGGTACTGTGGCTAGTTTTATATCAAGCACTCCTGGTGATGACAGACTCATTTTAAACATGCAATTTCTTACAAATTAGAAGACAGATGGCAATATGATGCAACCAATGGCTCACATTACATCAATGTTTTTCAATCCAGCCCTGAGGAGACATTCAACAAATTAAAAGAATAATTTCCTAACTTTAACTGACAGTTAAAGTTGACTAGAATGTCAATTGACTCAGTTTTTTGTTAGGTTAGCATTTTAACACTACACCTGTCACCCTCAATAACACTTTTACTGATGCAACAGTAGTAACTATTGTCACTATTAATAAATATTAATACAAAATATTCATACAAAATATGAGCAGAATATACTATTTTCATACTTTAAAAAAGTTCATTAATTACGCATTTATAATAATAAGACAAAGTAGAATTGGTAAATTCCAATTCTTCTTTGTCTTAATAGGCGTGGGTAAAAAAAAACAAAGACCTGATATTCACCTGTCCTCACCTATCTTCAGCTCTCAGCCTCTTTCAGACTCCTGGGTGATGCCACTAGCTCCAGGACACCAATGAGTCATGTGATTGGGCCTCAGCATTTAAATGGGGTGCATCAATATCACCTTGGTGCCAGAGGTGTCACCCAGGAGGCTGGAAGATAATGCAAGAGAGAATCGGATGCTGTGACAGAGCCCCACAGAAGAGAGGAAAGATGAGTACCAGTGTATCTTTTTTCTGCACTCCCTTGGGGCCTCCACTTATTATACTCTTGGTTCTGAACAGAACCCAGGGTAAAATAATGATTTGTGGGATATGAACCCCAAAAATCTCGACTTCAGCTAAATCTAAAATTTTGGAGAATTTATACCGAACCTGCTCATTATGACCCATAGTATAAATGTAACATGTTACATATAGTGTTTAGTTAACAATGCAAAATATATAATGCAAAAAACAATGGTGGAATGGTGGTTGTATTTTTCCATTCCCCAGAAAGAGTTAATAAAATGTAACCAATAAGTAATAAGTACCTCTAAATGGAGCCATTGAAAATACAACTCATACAACAAAAAACAAACACTCATGCTGCATTATTGATAGAAAAATAAATCTCTTGGAATACAATAAAAAAAAAAAAACAACAGGAAAAACTTGCTTGTACATTAAGGCCTAAAATAGCCAGGCTGCTAATGAGTTAATAAGCCTTAAGAGGCTCATGACCTTGTCTCTGGTTTACCTAATATGCTTCTTTGGATCACTTTCCCTACTGGGAACACCCCATATGACCTGCTGTTTGGGAGATTCTTTGACATAGCCGTCTATTTACAGTGGGGAAAAAAAGTATTTAGTCAGCCACCAATTGTGCAAGTTCTCCCACTTAAAAAGATGAGGCCGGCCTGTAATTGACATCATAGGTAGACCTCAACTGTGAGAGACAAAATGAGAAAACAAATCCAGAAAATCACATTGTCTGATTTTTAAAGAATTTATTTGCAAATTATGGTGGAAAATAAGTATTTGGTCAATAACAAAAGTTCATCTCAATACTTTGTTAAATATCTTTTGTTGGCAATGACAGAGGTCAAACGTTTTCTGTAAGTCTTCACAAGGTTGGCACACACTGTTGCTAGTATGTTGGCCCATTCGTCCATTCAGATCTCCTCTAGAGCAGTGATGTTTTGGGGGTGTCGCTGGGCAACACGGACTTTCAACTCCCTCCAAAGGTTTTCTATGGGGTTGAGACCTGGAGACTGGCTAGGCCACTCCAGGACCTTGAAATGCTTCTTACGAAGCCACTCCTTCATTGCCCTAGCGGTGTGCTTGGGATCATTGACATGCTGAAAGACCCAGCCACGTTTCATCTTCAATGCCCTTGCTGATGGAAGGACGTTTGCACTCAAAATCTCACGATACATGGCTCCATTCATTCTTTCATGTACACGGATCAGTCGTCCTGGTCCCTTTGCAGAGAAACAGCCCAGAAGCATGATGTTGCCACCCCCATGCTTCACAGTAGGTATGGTGTTCTTTGGATGCAACTCAGTATTCACTCTCCTCCAAACACGACAAGTTGTGTTTCTACCAAACAGTTCTACTTTGGTTTCATCTGACCATATGACATTCTCCCAATACTCTTCTGGAACATCCAAATGCTCTCTATCAAACTTCAGATGGGCCCGGATATGTACTGGCTTAAGCAGGGGGACACGTCTGGCACTGCAGGATCTGAGTCCCTGGCGGCGTAGTGTGTTACTGATGATATCCTTTGTTACGTTAGTCCGAGCTTTCTGCAGGTCATTCAATAGGTTCCCCCCCCCCCCCCCGTGTGGTTCTGGGATTTTTGCGCACCGTTCTTGTGATCATTTTGACCCCACGGGGTGAGATCTTGCGTGGAGCTCCTGATCGAGGGAGATTATCAGTGGTCTTGTATGTCTTCCATTTTCTAATTATTGCACCCACAGTTGATTTCTTCACACCAAGCTGCTTGCCTATTGCAGATTCAGTCTTCCCAGCCTGGTGCAGGTCTACAATTTTGCTTCTGGTGTCCTTCCACAGCTCTTTGGTCTTCACCATAGTGGAGTTTGGAGTGTGACTGTTTGAGGTTCTGGACAGGTGTCTTTTATACTGATAACAATTTCAAACATGTGCCATTACTACAGGTAATGAGTGGAGGACAGAGGAGCCTCTTAAAGAAGAAGTTACAGGTCTGTGAGAGCCAGAAATCTTGCTTGTTTGTAGGTGACCAAATACTTATTTTCCACCATAATTTGCACATAAATTCTTAAAAAATCAGACAATGTGATTTGCTAGATATTTTTTCTCATTTTGTCTCTCATAGTTGAGGTCTACCTATGGTGTCAATTACAGGCATCTCTCATCTTTTTAAGTGGGAGAACTTGCACAATTGGTGGCTGACTAAATCCTTTTTTTTCCCCACTGTATCTATTAACTAAATGATTAAGGTCCTTATCCTTGCCCATTTTTCCTATTCCCAACACATTAACTTCAAGAACTGACTGTTCACTTGGTGCCTAATACATTTCAACCCTATGTTAAAGTACCACAAACACGTAGGAAAAGTTTTAGATCCCTGGACTTACCTGATTCCTTAGCTGTTAAGGCTACATTCACAACTGCGCTGGGTGACTGTCCAATGCAGATCCTTGAGAAATCTCAGATGAAAAAATCTTTTTGCCCAGTGACTATGTGAAGGATCATTATGAACTTTTTTTAATTTTATACTTTTATATCTGTTTTATATTTTCATATCTGCTTAAGGTGTAATGTGTGTAAAAAGCATTGATATCCTTAAAGATGAATATTAGATGTGGTTGTTTATGCTTGAAACTGAGTGTAATGTAATGTTACACTACCAGATAGTGTCTGCATAACAAAGTGAGAATCCTTTGTGTCCAAGAAGACATGTGTTTGGCTTACTGCCAGAAGACAGGTCCCTGCATCACAGCGCAAGACAGGAGATGGCTGACCATATATGGAACTGCTTATATCTGTTATCTATGCATTCAAGATATACTACACCAATTAGGATTGAACATGAGAACTTACGTTGCTATGTTAACCCTTTCCTATACTTGCTGTTATATGAACTTATGTTGCCTTAATAAAGTATGCCAGTGCGTCCCTGTATTCAGCTAAGAAAGAGGGTTCATACCAGCTCTGTGTCTGGTGTCAATTCCTCGCCGCTAGCACTTAGCTCGTATCAATTAGGACAGTAACAGTTACTTGGGGAACCTGGTCATCTGGCCCCCAAAGGGTATCATGACCTTATCAACTTCAGGGGGAAAAAAGAGACATTCAACAGGTACTTGACAGACCCCATTATAATTAGAGATGAGCGAATCATTTCTGCAGAAGTGGAATTCGATCCGAATTTCAGGAAATCTTTGATTCGCCACAATTCCGGATTTCCTCACGCTTCGATGCATCGAATCGCATTTTTTTTAAAAAATTTTTAAAATGGCCACCACACATGTTAGGACAAGGGGGAAGGGACTCTGGGAGTGCGGGATCACCCACAATGCCAAGCGTGCAGCTAATCAACAGCCAGCAGGACCTGTGATGTCACAGCCCTATAAAAACCCTTTTAGGTACAGTCATTCCACATCACTCTTACTGAAGGGACAGGCGTCGGCAGGAGCTAGGGAAAGACTTAGAAAATATATAGAAGTTCAGGGAAAGAGGCTGAGCCTTAGAACTGTAGGGAAAGCATAGGGAGGAATTGAGAGAAGACTTTGGGGTGGTTGCAGGGTCATTAACAGCAAGAATTTGCAGCATAATTCACATTGCCATTATACTGCTGCTCATTATTCATATCTGTGTCATCAAGATGGAACACAACAAGCCTTTTGCAGTGCAGTACAGCAAAAAAAAAAGTGAAATATCACACACTAATATCTGCACGTATCTGTAAAAGAAGCCTTTTTAAAGGCCTTTATTATAAGGGGCTTATTCACTGTTCTTACAAGGCATAACATTTTTCTGTACTATTATGTCAAAGCCATATCTGCACGTATCTGTAAAAAAAAGCCTTTTTAAAGGCGTTTATTATAAGGGGCTTATTCACTGTTCTTACAAGGCATAACATAATTCAGTACTATTGTGCCAAAGAAAACTGAATTATCATCCAATAATATCTGCACTTATCTGTAATAAAGGCCTTTAACGTGGGGAAAGACATAATGACCATATTCACCATTTTGTTACCAGTATAAAGTTGCAGGCAATATTTAAAAACATTATTGTCAATAAAAATTCAATAATTCAATAAATCTTAGTGGTTATCACTTATTTAAAGGTCTTTATTAGTGTCAAAACACATAAAAAGGACCATATTCGTTATTTTGTTACCAGTATAAAGTTGCAGGCCATTTTTCAATACAGTATTGTCAATATTAATTCAACAATTCAATAATTCTTAGCGGTTATCACTTATTTAAAGGTGTTTATTAGTGTCTAAACCCATAAGAAGGACCATATTTGCCATTTTGTTACCAGTATAAAGTTGCAGGCCATTTTTAAAACAGTATTGTCAATAATAATTCAATAATTCTTAGCTGTTATTATCACTTATTTAAAGGTGTTTATTAGTGTCTAAACCCATAAAGAGGACCATATTTGCTATTTTGTTCCCATTATGCTGATGGAGCCGATACTGCTCCTGCCACCCCCCTCCCCCTCCCACAGCTGCCATGCCAGTGCAAGTTGAGCTCTCAGGGCCCCCCCGGTCAGACATGCGAGAGGATGGACGATGGCGTAGATAGGCAGCAGCCAACTTACAACATTGGATATCTCTATAGTAGTTCAGTTTGTCCTCCTTCTCAGCGGGTGTAAAAAAGGCCCCCATTTTTCCCCGGTAGCGAGAGTCTAACATGGTGGAGAGCCAGTAGTCATCCCTCTACTGAATGGTGACAATATGGCTGTCACTCCTCAAGGAAGACAGCATGCATCGAGTCATTTGCGCAAGTGACTCCGAGGGACTCCCTGCATCCATCTCCACTGCATATTGCCAACGGTGTGTCTGGGTCATCTGTCTCATCATCCTCATCTCCCTCTGGCTGTTCTGGTTGCTCCTGTTCCTCCTCTCCACCCATTTTGCAACACATTGTTTGTGCTCCAATGTCCATCTCATCCTCCTCCTCCAGTTCAGCCCCCACAGGGCGCATGTGGCCTTGAGATGTAGACGCGACATCTCCAGTACCCTGACCAGCCAGATTGAAAAGCATCTTTTCCAGGATGTGAATCAGTGGAATGACGTTGTTCATCCCATAGTCCTGGCGACTGACTAACAAAGTGGCCTTCTCAAAGAGAACGAGCAAATGGCAGGTGTCACGCATGAGCTGCCACTGGCTAATGTTAAAGTTACAGTTGTGCTAAAGGCACAGGAAACTTGGTCAACGTTTAAGGAAAGATGAATGCAGCACGTTATCAGCAAATACTGGAGGCAAATTTGCACTCATCAGCCAGGAAGCTACACATGGGATGTACTTGGACGTTCCAACATGACAACGATCCAAAACACAAGGCCAAGTCGAACTGGCTGAAGTGCATGCAAAGTTTCCTTGACATTTTTAGGATGTCTTGCAGATGGGTGGAGCACTTAAGGAAACGCTTGACAACCAGATTGAACATGTGTGCCATGTAGGGCGTAAGGCTCAGCCGTCCTTGACGAAGCATCGACACCATGTTCTTCCCGTTGTCGGTCACCATGGTTCCGATTTTGAGGTGTCACGGAAAAAGCCAGGATTCGATTTCTTGAGGAAAGACACAAAGCAGTTCCTCCCCTGTGTGACTTTGTTCACCCAGGCAAATGAGGTGTAGAACAGCATGACACCACTGTGCCCTGCACATGTGGAATGCTGGAGGAGCACTGTGAATTGTCACTGCAGTGGAGGCTGAGGAGACAGTGGAGGATGAGGCTGACATTGTTGCAGGACCAACGGCGTGAGAACGTGGAGGCTGAAGCTGCGTCACCTGTCCAAGTTGCTGGTGTGTCTGGGCAGGAACCACATTAACCCAGTGGGCCATAAATGACATATATTGTCCTTGACCGTAGTTACAGCTCCACATGTCGGCGCTGCCGTGAACTTTGGCAGACACCGACAGGCTCAAGGACTGGCCCACCTTCTCTTCTACATATTTGTGCAGGGCTGGTACTGGCTTTTTGGCAAAGAAATGACAGCTTGGGACTATCCTCCTCGGCTTGGCACAAGCCATGAGTTCTCTGAAAGGTGCAGAGTCCACTACTTGGAAAAGGAGTGACTGCAGCACCAGCAACTTGGACAGGAGTACGTTCAGCTTCTGCACGCATACTGTTGTCTCTTCGAAATCGCTTCTGTGATGCATTGCTGACGCAATGACTGACTAGGTGGAGGAGGAGGAGCATGAGCATCACGACGAGCAGATGATGGGAAGGACACACAGCTTCCTTTGGCTGAGGTGGTGGAGCCTTGACTGCCTGAAATGGCGTGCGTGCCTCTGGGTGCTGCAGCAGTTGCTGCGGCAGACTGGACCACCACATTGGAGCCACAGTTCTCCCAGGCCACTTTATGGTGACGCTGCATATGTTGACGCAGGGCTGTGGTGCCAACATTGACACCCTGGCCACACTTCATCTTCTGCCCACAGATTGAACATATGGCCATGTTGACCTCCCCCGGCAGCTTTACAAAAAACGGCCACACCGCCGAGTAGGTGATTTTACCCCCAACACTCCGGGATTACTGACTGCTACCTCTGTGAACCCCTGCACCACTGCTTTCCAGGCAGGTAGGCTGCTGCGAAGTGGGTGGTCTACCCTGGGCACGTTTAGCTCCCGACCTCCCACTGCTGCCACCCTGCTGACTCCCCCACTGCCTCATGCGCAAGCTGCAACCCTCTTCTCCTGATGACGATGAAGCCCCTACCAATTACGATCGACTACATCGTCAACCACTACAGTCTGCATTTCACTGATGTCCTCCTCAACACCAGCTCCCATGCCACTCTCCTCATCACTACTTGCCCACCTACCGGAGGAAGCAGCGGATGTCTTCTCCAGATCTTAGCTTAGCAGTAGCTGCTGACTGTCCCATGGGTCCGCTGCCTTGGGATAACCTTGGACTCTGACCTATCATTCAAGCCGCATATCCAAACCCTCAACACCTCCTGCTGCCTCCAACTCAAGAACATCCATCGAATCCGCTCCTTCCTTACCCCAGAAACTACAAAGATGCTAGTCCACGCCTTCATAATCTCCCGCTTAGACTACTGTAATACCCTTCTTCATGGCCTCCCAGCAAATACTCTGGCTCCCCTCCATCCCACCTTAAATTGCACCGCTCGCTTAATACACCTCTCCCTCCGTTCTTCATCAGCCGCTCCCCTCTGCCAATCCCTTCACCAGCTACCCGTTGCCCAGCGAATAGAGTTCAAATTAATAACGCTGACATACAAAGCCATCCACAACCTGTCCCCTCCATATATCTCCAACTTAATCTCCCGCTACCTGCCCACACGTGACCTCCGATCCTCCAAAGGCCTCCTACCTCTGCTCTTATCCGCTCTTCACACAACCGTCTCCAAGACTTCTCTCGTGCATCCCCCATACTCTGGAACTCATTACCAAGACACATAAGACTGACCCCCACAATCACAAGCTTCAAGAAGGCCCTGAAGACTCACCTATTCAGGAAGGCCTACAACCCCCAATAACGCTACTGTCTCCATACCACCACCTGTACAGCCTCTACCGCCACCTTCTGTCTCTATCCCTCTTCCCTCATAGATTGTAAGCCCTTGCAGGCAGGGCCATGTATCCCAGTGTGCCAGTTGGTCACTGTTAGTATTATCTGTTTTGTATATCTTGTGTACCGTATGTAAATCCTCAAATGTAAAGCACCATGGAATTAATGGTGCTATATAAATAAACAATAATAATAAATAAAAATAATAATACCTCCTCCTCACTGTACAGTGGATCTGATCCCACAGCATAGAGTACTTCTCTAGCTCAGGGAACAGAAAAGGACAGAGGCAAGTAGAGGACAGGGGAGGGCACAGGGCCTGCTGCCGGGCCATACCAACTAAGGGTTGTGTCTGACGAACCCACCGACTCTTGGCTGGGGGTGTCTGATGTGACTTGGGATGAATTGGATGACCAAGTCAACCAGTCTACAACTGTTGGGTTGCTGGTCAAGAGACGACCGCTACTTGACACTGGGAGCTCAGGCCTCTGTAACTGACCCCTGCTGCCACACCTCCTTACTCTGCTGCGACCTGTGCCTGCGTCAGAAACATTTAGGCCTGCGTCCCTCCCCTGTGCATGGCCTCTCGCTTCTCTTTCTGACATACTGTTGATGACAAAACGTAATTGCAAAGGGCAAAAAGGCCTATTATTTTCTACTTTGAAGAGAACAGCAAATATGCCCCTTATTTCTTTTCCCACCAATGAACACTTATAACAAAAGCGTAATAAAGGCAGAGATTTGTGGCTTCGAATTATTGAATTATTAACAATACTGTATTGATAAATGGCCTGCAACTTTATACTGGGAACAAAATGGCGAATATGGTCCTCCTTATGGGTTCCCACACTAATAAACACCTCTAAATAAGGTGTATGCTCCTCCAGCATACCATATGTGCAGGGCACAGCGGTGTCACGCTGTTCTACACCTCATTTGCCTGGGCGAACAAAGTCACACAAGGGAGGAACTGGGTCACTTTATGTCCTCCTCATGCTGCTTCCCACTGGGTCACTCTGTGTACGCCTCATGCCGCTGCCACTGGGTCACTGTATGCCCTCCTCATGCCACAGCCACTGGGTCACTGTATGCCCTCCTCATGCTGCTGCCACTGCTGGGTCACTGTATGTCCTCCCAATGCCGCTTCCACTGCTGGGTCACTGTATGTCCTCCTAATGCCGCTTCCACTGGGTCACTGTATGGTATTCTCATGCTGCTGCCAACTCCACATTATGTCGCCTTGCCACTCTGTAGACATCTATGTGGAATCTGCAAACGAGGGTGTAAAAGGAGTGCGCTCTTTCCCTCTACAGTAGGATGTTGGGCCTCTGCACGGTTCTTTCTACCTGACACTAACATGGACCTGTAAGGCTGGGTTCACACTTGAGTTAGTTGGACAGTTTTGGCCCCGTAACTGTTCAAATAAGTGAAGTGTGCATCGATTCTAAGAGCGACGCCTGTCATGTGCGCGTCATTCGGACTCACAGTATTGTTTGACTACCACAGTAGGCTCCCTATGTGTGTTACTGCAAGGCACATTGTTCTACACCACTATACAGGCTCTCTGAAGCTAGGAAATAGGTGTTTTTAGCGATATTCACCGCAAAGTAATTCGGATCGAAGCAAATTTTTTTTGAACTTCGAATAGAAGTGCCGAATCAAACTTTAGACAAATTCACTTATCTCTAATTATAATCAATGGAATTCTTTGGGATACGTTCTGGTCCAGCAAAAAACAGTTTTTCCATTCTTCTGGTCCTGGGACAAACCAGATAATTGGACTTCCCAACACAGATGTGAATGCAGCGCAAGGCTATCGACATATATACAGTACAGACCAAAAGTTTGGACACACCTTCTCATTCCAAGAGTTTTCTGTATTTTCATGACTATAAAAATTGTAGATTCACACTGAAGGCATCAAAACTATGAATTAACACATGTGGAATTATATACTTAACAAAAAAGTGTGAAACAACTGAAAATATGTCTTATATTCTAGGTTCTTCAAAGTAGTCACCTTTTGCTTTGATTACTGCTTTGCACACTCTTGGCATTCTCTTGATGAGCTTCAAGAGGCAGTCACCTGAAATGGTCTTCCAACAGTCTTGAAGGAGTTCCCAGAGATGCTTAGCACTTGTTGGCCCTTTTGCCTTCACTCTGCGGTCCAGCTCACCCCAAACCATCTCGATTGGGTTCAGGTCTGGTGACTGTGGAGGCCAGGTCATCTGGCGTAGCACCCCATCACTCTCCTTCTTGGTCAAATAGCCCTTACACAGTCTGGAGGTGTGTTTGGGGTCATTGTCCTGTTGAAAAATAAATGATGGTCCAACTAAACGCAAACCGGATGGAATAGCATGCCGCTGCAAGATGCTGTGGTAACCATGCTGGTTCAGTATTCCTTCAATTTTGAATAAATCCCCAACAGTGTCACCAGCAAAGCACCCCCACACCATCACACCTCCTCCTCCATGCTTCACGGTGGGAACCAGGCATGTAGAGTCCATTAGTTCACCTTTTCTGAGTCGCACAAAGACACGGTGGTTGGAACCAAAGATCTCAAATTTGGACTCATCAGACCAAAGCACAGATTTCCACAGGTCTAATGTCCATTACTTGTGTTCTTTAGCCCAAACAAGTCTCTTCTGCTTGTTGCCTGTCTTTAGCAGTGGTTTCCTAGCAGCAATTTTACCATGAAGGCCTGCTGCACACAGTCTCCTCTTAACAGTTGTTGTAGAGATGTGTCTTCTGCTAGAACTCTGTGTGGCATTGACCTGGTCTCTAATCTGAGCTGCTGTTAACCTGCGATTTCTGAGGCTGGTGACTCGGATGAACTTATCCTCCGCAGCAGAGGTGACTCTTGGTCTTCCTTTCCTGGGGCGGTCCTCATGTGAGCCAGTTTCTTTGTAGCACTTGATGGTTTTGGCCACTGCACTTGGGGACACTTTCAAAGTTTTCCAAAATTTTCGGACTGACTGACCTTCATTTCTTAAAGTAATGATGGCCACTCGTTTTTCTTTACTTAGCTGCTTTTTTCTTGCCATAATACAAATTCTAACACTCCATTCAGTAGGACTATCAGCTGTGTATCCACCTGACTTCTGAACAACACAACTGATGGTCCCAACCCCATTTATAAGGCAAGAAATCCCACTTATTAAACCTGACAGGGCACACCTGTGAAGTGAAAACCATTTCAGGTGACTACCTCTTGAAACTCATCAAGAGAATGCCAAGAGTGTGCAAAGCAGTAATTAAAGCAAAAGGTGGCTACTTTGAAGAACCTAGAATATAAGACATATTTTCAGTTGTTTCACACTTTTTTGTTAAGTATATAATTCCACATGTGTTAATTCATAGTTTTGATGCCTTCAGTGTGAATCTACAATTTTTATAGTCATGAAAATACAGAAAACTCTTGAAATGAAAAGGTGTGTCCAAACTTTTGGTCTGTACTGTATATATATATATATATATATATATATATATATATATATATATAGTCATATGAAAAAGTTTGGGCACCCCTATTAATCTTAATCATTTTTAGTTCTAAATATTTGGGTGTTTGCAACAGCCATTTCAATTTGATATATCTAATAACTGATGGACACAGTAATATTTCAGGATTGAAATGAGGTTTATTGTACTAACAGAAAATGTGCAATATGCATTAAACCAAAATTTGACCGGTGCAAAAGTATGGGCACCTCAACAGAAAAGTGACATTAATATTTAGTAGATCCTCCTTTTGCAAAAATAACAGCCTCTAGTCGCTTCCTGTAGCTTTTAATCAGTTCCTGGATCCTGGATGAAGGTATTTTTGACCATTCCTCTTTACAAAACAATTCCAGTTCAGTTAAGTTTGATGGTCGCCGAGCATGGACAGCCCGCTTCAAATTATCCCACAGATGTTCAATGATATTCAGGTCTGGGGACTGGGATGGCCATTCCAGAACATTGTAATTGTTCCTCTGCATGAATGCCTGAGTAGATTTGGAGCTGTATTTTGGATCATTGTCTTGCTGAAATATCCATCCCCGGCGTAACTTCAAATTCGTCACTGATTCTTGTACATTATTCTCAAGAATCTGCTGATACTGAGTTGAATCCATGCGACCCTCAACTTTAACAAGATTCCCGATGCCGACATTGGCCACACAGCCCCAAAGCATGATGGAACCTCCACCAAATTTTACAGTGGGTAGCAAGTGTTTTTCTTGGAATGCTGTGTTTTTTGGACGCCATGCATAACGCCTTTTTGTATGACCAAACAACTCAATCTTTGTTTCATCAGTCCACAGGACCTTCTTCCAAAATGAAGCTGGCTTGTCCAAATGTGCTTTTGCATACCTCAGGCGACTCTGTTTGTGGCGTGCTTTCAGAAACGGCTTCTTTCGCATCACTCTCCCATACAGCTTCTCCTTGTGCAAAGTGTGCTGTATTGTTGACCGATGCACAGTGACACCATCTGCAGCAAGATGATGCTGCAGCTCTTTGGAGGTGGTCTGTGGATTGTCCTTGACTGTTCTCACCATTCTTCTTCTCTGCCTTTCTGATATTTTTCTTGGCCTGCCACTTCTGGGCTTCACAAGAACTGTCCCTGTGGTCTTCCATTTCCTTACTATGTTCCTCACAGTGGAAACTGACAGGTTAAATCTCTGAGACAACTTTTTGTACCCTTCCCCTGAACAACTATGTTGAACAATCTTTGTTTTCAGATCATTTGAGAGTTGTTTTGAGGAGCCCATGATGCCACTCTTCAGAGGAGATTCAAATAGGAGAACAACTTGCAATTGGCCACCTTAAATACCTTTTCTCATGATTGGATACACCTGGCAATGAAGTTCAAAGCTCAGTGAGGTTACAAAACCAATTTTGTGCTTCAGTAAGTCAGTAAAAAGTAGTTAGGAGTATTCAAATCAATAAAATGATAAGGGTACCCAAATTTTTGCACCGGTCAAATTTTGGTTTAATGCATATTGCACATTTTCTGTTAGTACAATAAACCTCATTTCAATCCTGAAATATTACTGTGTACATCAGTTATTAGATATATCAAATTGAAATGGCTGTTGCAAACACCCAAATATTTAGAACTAAAAATGATTAAGATTAATAGGGGTGCCCAAACTTTTTCATATGACTGTATATAAGCAAATATTCCTGAATGTTGCACAGTAAACAAATGACTAGCTACATAATTATTGTCCCAGAACTTTTATCCTTTCTAAAGATTGCCTACACACCAATATGTCTCCATTGAAACAAATGACCAGCAGTTTAAAGCACTGACATAAGATGAGAGTGTCATGGCGGGATTAGCTTCCTTAATAAATTGCATTATCCTACTGTGGCAGGTCCTTCTTAAACATGTCCAATATTAAGGCATTTATAATAATGGCTAGATAGGAACTATTTCTAAAATCTGTGGAATTCCTGGATTGATATGTATAAAGTAAGAAAAAAAAAGAGATGTAGCTTAAGGCTGTCTGATGACCAATTTAGGATAGCATGCTTGTTTGCCGAAAATATATGGCAACCATTTCTATATTAGCATTGGTAGTGTGAGGTGATGCTTCCCTTGGTATGCAAAGAAAAGCAAATGCTGGCTTTACAGCTGGAGCGGACCTCGTGTGACCTCGGAGCTTTCTGTTGTAACTATACAAGATCCATAATTAGAAATGTTCTTCTTTGAATATTAAATAGTCAAGAGATGGAACGAAATGGTCAGGTGGGAAATACTCAGCATTCCTAAGTTAAGTACATTTCCCAACATTCTACGCCAGTCACTGCAATAACAGGAGATGAAGTTCTTTAAAAGGGATTCTGCCAATTACGCGTCAAAGACGTCTGTAGCCTCAGATTGATAGAACCAAGAGCTTATTGCCACGGCTGTCAATATCTCCTGCTCAGTTTTCACTAAGCAATTCTTGTTATTTTTCAATCTCATCCTAGGTTTTGGAATTATTTCTACAGTCACTAGGCAGTCGGCCATAATCCTTTGATTTCTCTGTGTGCTTTCTCAGTTTGCGATGGAGTTCTGTGTTTAATGTATTGGAATGATTACAGTTGCTGGTTCTGTTTTGCTTCTTCAGACACTTAAGCATTTCCTCTTACAGTAATAATTTTGTTTCCCGGATTTATAGACTGTGGTATCACTTTCACACAAGCCCACCCACATTCTCACACAAGGCTTGCACTTAGGTATCACTGCTTCAGATGTAAGATATCAAGGTGGCTTAGTGGAATAATTTAAAGACATTTTATAATGATGAACTGTCGTTTCTACACATATGTAAAGTTTATTAATAAGAATAAGGTGAAGTACAACTTAAACTACGACTTACATAACCTGCTGCATTAGATAAAGTTTAGTGACCAAACATTTTTCTTACCATGTTGTAACGTCTCTGCCGTTTCGGGTCTCGGCGCCACCCTCCGCTCGCACGCTGTGGCGAAGGAGGCATGTTCAGTTTGATTCTTTGTGTAAGTTTCTTGCTGCTCAGTCTGAACATGGTCCTAGTCAGTGTAATTGATTTCCGGCCCCACCCGTGTCTGAACATTTCTCTCTGGACTGCTTAGAGTTAATCTCTTTCTGGCCTGTGTGATTGACAGCCTGTGTACCTATCAGGTCTGGGGGCTGGTCCCAGACTTTCTATATACAGGATGTCATTTCTCAAGAGGTGGCCGGTTATTACACTTGTGTTTTGCCTGCTGTCTTTCTATACTCCTTTATACTTTGTTACTTGATTCTCTGACCCTTTGGCTTGCCCCTGACTATTCTCTTGGATTTTGACTTTGTACCGCTTTGCTCGTTTGTTACTGACCCCTTGGCTTGCTCACTCTGCTTCTGTGTTGTTTTTGTCTTGTCCTGTTCTGTGTGTCACTTACCCAGTATAGGGTTTATCTTCTGGTTGTCCTTTTACCGTTTAGGGTAACTGAGGCAATAGGAAGGGACAGTGGCTGGGGTGAGATTAGGGCTCACTTGTCTCTGTCCTTCCTCCCAGACCGCTGCAGTAGTGTCAGGGTTGCTACGTTTGGCAAGACCCTTACACATGTAATGTTCTGTAATATAATTTCAGTCATTGTGATGCATAATGTCCTTTTATACCGAGAATGATGTCTTCTTGGTAACAAATAACATCTCTTCCTGTCTCAGGGACCAAAGACCTGGACAAAGAGTCCTGAGACCAGAAGTGTACAGAACTTAGAAGTTCTACCCATGACCCCAAAAATAGTTTCACCTGAAAAAACTTCTTAGGATGTGCACCTAAATTAGGAACGTAAGATGGTAATATACATACAGCCAGGAGTTCTGCTACTTTAGTAGGGTTGAGTTTTTCGAGATGTAAAACTCACTTCTTCAGTGAAATAGTCAGACTTTAAGTTGCAACAATTTGAGGTTTGTTGGAGCTCCTTGTGAATCTTTGCACTAGTCCCTGTATTGTCACTTTCTTAGTACTGCATAAATATCACACTAATCTGGTTGTTACTTATTACCAGTTTCAACAATGGAATACAAAGAAGAATGGGAGCCTAGCAGCAAAGATCAAAATGGCCACCTATGGTGGTGCTGATATGCCATCTTTTCGCACATATTGGAAACCCATGGGCCAAATCTCCATCTCTCCCTTGCTAGTTAAAGGGTGTCTATCTGCAGTAAATTAGTTATAAACCTAATCCATGTACCATGTAGGGATGATGATTCTACAGTTTCCAAATATGGCAAATCTGTTATTCAGTTCTGGAGCCCCAGTTTCATGTAAATTGTTGTTTTATTCATAAACAAATGAGAGGAAAAGTACTTTCCCAGGAATCTACCTGTAGGTACATTTGCATATGATTAAAATTATAATTAAAATGAAAATTGGGCTGCAAAGTTGAATAACAGAGGCATATTTGGAGACTGTAGAATCACCTCTACAAGCTACTGGGTTTAGGTGTATAATCAATTTATTGACAGACTCCCTTTAACAATATATTTTCTCTGGGAAAGAGGTTCCTACAAGTAACAAATGGGAAGGGACTAACCCAAGTTGTGCTACTGCTACATTCATGAGACCCCTACCCACCTCTGTGATAAACTACACCTTTGGACTTCAGCTAACTGGCAGCCAGACATGGATGCCATCACACCCATAATGATGGAGAGAGGACATAAGAGTGGACAATGCTTGGACAGGTGTGGTTCTGTTTTGGGGCAAAACAGCCATTTATTCAAATCCTTGACAACTCCTTTTTAGTACCATAGCAACTTTGGTTTCTCTGTTTTTTACTTTTTCTACGGACCACCCTTCCACTATTTGTAGATTACTCCTGCATTTCTCTATTGCACTCAAGCTCATAAAAGTCTGCCAGCACTGGGACAACATTTCCTATGGTACACAATTTTCTATGGTTCACACAATTTTATATGTTTCGCTTAATGCACATTCACATATACTTTATTAATATTTAGGATTCAAGCACATGACACTGACTGCATTAGTTTTTTTGGTTGTCACTTTTTTCGTATTACATAGCTCACCGCTAAGGAATATAAACCAAACATCTATAACATACCCCATTGTAGGGTTTGAGATGGATCTTTTTGGCATATTTAGAACCTTTTGACAATATTCTGTTATTTTCCCTGTTTTTGTGTTTCTGTTTTGATGTTCTTTGTACACATTGTTGTAAAATTTCAATAAAAACTGAATTGAAAAATGATTCAGTGAATGGAGCACCAGTCATATAAGTGCAAACAGAGGAGGAATGGGGGACATTTTTTTTTGGATCGATGATAAGTGTCTTTAATGGGACAACCACTTTAATAAGGCACATGAATACTGGCTGTTGAGATTATAAACCACATTTAGTGCTATTTATGTGCTGTATAAGAGTAGTTCTGGATGCATGCTTGATAGAGTCCTCATTTGCATGAAGGGTATTCTGGGATATTAATATTGATGACCTATTTTTAGAATAATAAGGCAGTACAGCACAGTATATCCATCACATGACCATGGACTGTAAATCACATGACCATGGTCAGAGTTTTATCCACTAGAAGTAACAGAATGAATGACAGCAAGCAAATATCTAGAAAACTGTGAGGAATTGATACAGAAAGTATATTGGAAAACTGTACAACGTTTTTTTTATACAAACAATAACATTTGTCTCTCAATATTGGTCTGGAAGTGGCCAAGCCCTTTAATATTAGACTTCTGGCCGTCCAACTCCTGGCATTCCCACATTTCAGTTGTTTGAATTGACTGCTACACTCTAGAACAGCCACATGAACAGCTCAGCGACATACTCAGGGCAATGGCACATAAGGGTTCGCTAATCTGATATTAATGACTTATCCTAAGCATAGGCCATCAGTATTAATATTGTAAAATACATCTTTAAAGGGGTTGTCCAGTTTCAGACCAATATTGAGAGACAAATGTTATTGTTTGTATAATATATTATCCAATATATTTTCTGTATAAATTTCTCATGGTTTTCTAGATCTCTGTTTGCTGTCATTCATTCTGTTACTTCTAGTGGATAAAATTCTGACCATGGTCATGTGATTAACGGTCAATGGTCATGTGATGGACACACAGGTGCACAGCTCATTACAAGGCAGATATCTGATTACTGTGCTGTAACTATAACGAGCTGTGCACCTGTGTGTGATCACATGACCAGGGACTGTATATCACATGACCATGGTCAGAAGTTCATCCACTAGAGGTAAGCAGAATGAATGACAGCAAGCAGAGATCTCGAAAACTGTGAGGAATTGATACAGATAGTATATTGGAAAACTTTTTATTATACAGATAATAACATTTATCTCTCAATATTTGTCTGAAAGTGTCCAACCCCTTTAAGTTCACTGCTCTAGCCCTATATCTATCGTACATATCCTGGCAAAGTGTGGTTTGGTGCCACCCCCCTGGCACATGCTCTGCCTGTTACAGCACTTAATGCCCCAGTGGCATATCTTTGTCATCGCCTCGAATAAGGATTGGCCCCATTGTTTCTTGATATCTGTAAACTATGTACATATTTTCTGTCTTGCCTCATATAAATTTCCAAAAAACATTGCTATTGCTTAAGATAATCAATTGGCTGCTTTATTTAATTCTTTCTTTTTATTGACATTTTCACATAATAACACATCATAGAGATATGTTAGTATCAAAAAAGCAATGCAGCCAGGAAGGAGAAAGTTGACGAAAAGAATGTTCAGGATTCCTTTCATGACACTTCCAAGTATTGCATGAAATGGCTTGAATAATGACCGTAGGAATCTGCTTTTAGTAACACCATTGTTTTTATGAGCAGTTTTAGGATCCTCATAATTTAATATCAATGGTATTCCTGCTGGAATAAAATCCGCCAGTGACTGAGAAACTGGTAAGAGAGATTATGACGAAACATTGAAGGAAAACAAACTCTTGTAAAACCACTTCCGTAGATTAGAACATTTCATATTAAACAGTCTAGTCTTACACTCTTCCACCATGCTGCTGGTTTCACATTGGCAACTGAATATCTAATGCTATTCCAGAAACCTTCAAAGTCATACTAAACATTTGTCCAGTCTCTGCTGTCAAAAATAATAATAAGTAAATTCGGCATTTATAATTTCCATAAATCTTTCAGACAGATAGTTTTTAAAATAAACCTTTGGCAGTCCAGATCCAGAGTGGAGCAAGACATCAAGGCCACTCTTCAAGAATTCCACTTTTATTACAAACATAAAAAGAAAACAAACAGAAAGAATTTTTGGCACTTCCAAGTTATTTCCTTTCCCCTCCATAGGGAGCTTTTTTATTGTTATTTTCATCATGCACCTGCTGACACCTTCAAGAATAAGACTTATGTTGGGAAGGGGATATATCAAAAAGTGCTGCCTAATGTGCTAAAAACCCAGAAATGCATGATCTGTGATCTTCCTGTTAACTCTTTAGTGACTGGCCTGTTTTAGGCCTTAAGGACCAAAACCATTTTTAATAAATAACTTTTTTATTTTTCCATCAATGTAACAGTATAAGGGAATGTTTTTGCGGGACAAGTGGGGATGTGTAATGGCACTATTTTGGGGTAGATATACCTCATTGATTAATTTTCATCAATTCTTTCTGGGAAGGAATAGAAAAAAAACAGCAATTTGACACTCTTTTTATGCTATAAACTTAACTCTATTTATCATGCGCTTAAATAACCTGATAAATTTATTCAACGGGGTCAATATGATTAAATTGATACCAAATTTGTATAGTTTTACAACTTAAAAACCCTTTTTCTGATAACAACTTTTTTCCATCTCCACTTTCCAAGACCCATAAATAATTTTTTTGTTAACAGAAGTGTGCAAGGGCTTATTTTTTGTAGGAAAACCTGATATCTTTATTGATTCCTTTCTGGGAACCTGTTTTTAATGTTTTTTTCTGCGATCGACAGATAAAAATGACTATTCTGACATTTTTTTTTTTTTATGCCATTCAGCGAGCAGGTAAAATAACATTACAATTGTATTGCTCGGGTCCTTAATGGACATTGCAATACCCAATACCAAGATGTGTGGTATTTTTTTATTTTGGGATGAGGGGATAAATGCAGTATTATGTTTAAACTGTGTTTTGTTTTTTAAAACTTTATTTCATTTTCTATCTTTCCTCAAATTCAGTATCAAAAATCTGTTTTTGACAAGCAGAAGAAATCTGGTTCAAATTCCTGAAACAGAAATTTTCTGCTTGACAAATTCAGCACCATATTCCTGTGTGTGAACACCCCCTAAGGCCCATTGTAGAAAGTCTATATGCTGGTCCCTAATAGGTTAGTGTAAAATAAAGACTCACAAGTTCATTCCAGTATTATAATGAGGAGGATAATACAGCTTTTGGCTTATATTAGCATTTAATTCTTATTCATGTTTATTGCATTTTTAAATGCTGAAAATAATTTCAGTTTTAAGCTAAGGCCCCATGTTGCGTTTTTGCCTGCTGCAGAAAAACAGAAAAAAAAAAAACAGCTATGGAAAAGCTGCATTTTTATGGCCAGGGCCCCACATGGCGTAAATGCGGCATTTTACAGTCACAGCAAATTGGATGGGGTTCTAGCGAATACCATCCACACACTTTGCAGAAAAATATGCGCAGTGAACACGCTGTGATTTCCAAAACCACTGCATGGAAATCATAGCATGTCAGTCATACCTACGAAAACACCTATAGGTATCTGTGAAAAGCGCTGCAGGAAAAATCGTGCTACGTGGGGCCTTAGCCTTAAAAACATTTTTGAAAAACTCAGCATGTCAATTTTAGCTGTGTAATCGAGGGCGTTTTCCATATACATTTAATAAGGGAAGAAAAACTCAAGAGAAAAATTCAGCAAAAACACAATAAAAAATGCTGCGGGAAAAAACACAATGGCTCTGATTTACTATTGTGAATTACATTAGACACTGACATAAACATGTCGCATCTTCGGCACATCTTTGGCACAGTGTGGCACATCTCTGGTGCAGTGTGGTGCATCTTGATGCATCTAGGTTGGGCTAGAATTTTCCAACATGCTTGACATGTTGGCGTGGAGTCTCATAAAAATGAGGCATAGCTTAAATGTGCCATGATGCACCAAAAATGTCCCAAAATAGTGTCAAAAAATTCTGGCACAAAGTAAGCCAACTAAAGGATGGTATAAATGCAGCCTAGTTAGTCTAAAGATATGCCAGATTTATCATCCAGCATTAGTCACTGTGATAAAACTAGCGTATTTTCAGGTTGCCTGTCTAGTTAATAGTAAATGTGACCAATGTGTTTTTCCTGCATTCATTTTCTTTTTATGTTTTTTTGTTTTTTTTTCTAAGAGAATTTACAAAAACAAGTCATCAGAAAATAAAGAAAAAAGAAAGATAACAAAATCCTACAACAAACAATTTTACAGTATTTCGCATAAATAAGAAAAAAAGAGAAGAAAAAAAAACTGAAATAAAAAAACCTATCCCAGATGGCCCATTTCTTATTCAGATCTTTAATATTCTTTCATATTGAGAAAAACAGTTCACCCTAGTTATTATTCCATCAAT
Organism: Leptodactylus fallax; assembly: GCA_947044405.1. Classification (NCBI taxonomy): domain Eukaryota; kingdom Metazoa; phylum Chordata; class Amphibia; order Anura; family Leptodactylidae; genus Leptodactylus; species Leptodactylus fallax. The sequence goes on along the minus strand of CAMRHE010000108.1, from coordinate 4,104,201 downwards.
GTCCAGAGGGACATTGCGTTTATTTTCGACAGTACAAACATAAAAATGGACAAAACAGAAAGACGTAAGTAACCAGGACATCACATAACATATCATAACTTAATCAGGATGTGCAATGAAAAAGAACACACAAGACCTAAGGTACAGTAAGAATTACTACTGTAAGGTACACTATAATAGGTACCAGTCAGGGAAGAACTGCCAATGAGCCATGCTTGAAAAGTGGGAAAGCCATGGAAACTTATTCATGGGGACCATTATGTAAAAAAAATTTGGAATAGAAGATTTATTTCCAACATATGTTCCCTATGCAATAATATTAATATTATGTGAATTCAAACTTCAGTTCTTGCACCAAATGTAAGAGGTTTCCTTTTTTGGACAGAAATTTGGGGCAGCAGAAGTATTTGCTTGGAAATGTTGCCTAAATGCTTAAATATCAAATGAATGTCCCTTGGAGGAAGGAGCTTAAACCAAGACATCAACCATATCCTAATAAGAATTACATTCATCAACAGCATCTTGTTGATCGATCCCATATAACACCCATTTTTCTGCACTGTATTGACTAAGAATTGAAGACAATAGGAAACATATTACAAGATGCTAGATTTTAGAAGCGTGCTGTCTTCCTAACTAAAGTATAGAGGTTTACTTTAAACTGCTAAATTAAAAAAGTAGCCTAACCAGAAATATGATAAAATACATAGTACTCATCACTTGTCTGTTAACTTCCCCATTGCGCAAATTCCAATGCTACCTGGTTCTTGACAGTTTTATTTACTATATTGCAGCAATAACATGTCATACATCCGCATGACCTCTGCAGCCCATCTCTAACCTCAGCAGTGATGCTTACATGTATGACCCAAGGCTGCAGAGGCCAGTGATTGGTTGTACATAGATGTTCTTGTAGATGTATGGCATGCTATAGCAACATAGTAACTAAAGACCATTGGGAACCTCTGGCACTGAAGCAGTGGGGGAATTAACAGGTAAGTGATGGTTATTTTCTATATTATCACATTTCCAAATATCAAACTAATTTTTTTAAACTCACAAAACCATATTAATTTAAGGACATTACTGGGCCAAGTATCCAAACCATGCAACAATATTCATATTAAGCAAAGCTTCCCCTTCACTGTTTCAAAATGTAATTTTACTAAGGCTTATTTAGTGAGCAGTAAATGTAGATTGAATTCATTGTTCGGTTGTTTTCAGATATAACAGCATAGATCCTGACCACTCCTATTTTTATCCTATATTTCATAATACAATATTATAAGCTACAAAAATGTAGGATTTGTTGCCTTGTAATGTAGGTGCAGTTTTCAACAAGGTTTGACTAATATCAGACAATATTCAACGCTGCCAAACATAAATGCTTGCACTCTTGGTGAGCAGCTCCATTTAAAAGAATATAGATTTTTGGGAAGGACGTTGACTCTGTAGACTCCATGATACATAGGTGATGACATATAGAATCATACTTCATCACGATTCAGCAAGAACACAGAGTCTAGTTTCAGTTAAAACATGGTCCCCAGATGTTTTCAGAACATTCTAAAAAGTCCAATGTACCATAGCCAAAAATGTGCGGCTCAAAACTGTCCTCGAGCAAAAGATGATAAATTAACAAAATACAGATGGAGCCACAAAGCTATCTCACATTCTAACTAGCTTTGGTGCACTATTTTAGACAATGAGATCCAAAGTAATCCCATGATTTCATGTTCCTTTGAATTGTTTTATTGTTTCCTTAATATGCAATAGACATACTGTACATCTCAAGGATATAAGGACATATATTGGAAAAACCTTTTTTTTGCCAATTTTGCCTTCAGATAATCAGAAATGCTCTGATTGTCCTGTAAAATTTCTGCCTACTGTCACCCCTTTAACAGTGAATGGCATTTGCAGCCTCTGGCTACATCACAGCTGTCTGTAGACAAACCTGGCACATTAGTCCCACCCCCAGTGCACTTGAGTATGATTTGCATATCCATAACAAGATGATTATCTCTACATGACTTCATCGGTTTGTGGCCACAGAGATATGTTTCTTTTCATACAAAAGTCATCCACATTGCTTTATTATTGTTTTCAGAAGCATTTTGGACCCGAAGGACTCACTTTTTCAGCTATTTTGGAGTTAATAAAAGTTCTTCCCTATTTTATGAACATTTTATGAGCATTATGTACATTTCCTTAGATATACACATTAAGAAGTCATAAAATATCACTAGGATAAGCCATCACTTCATAATTGTTGTTGCTTTTACCTTTAGAACCCCTCACAAAAATTAAGGATCAGCAGCTCCTTAGGCAGTTATTGTGTATATCAAAGGTCCTGCCCACAGCACTGTTCAAGTGAGAGTGACAGTACACAAGGTTCAATAGGGCTTCTGGCATTCTGACCCTGAATTATATAGAAGAATATACTTTTCTTTGAGACTACCACATAAAATTGCAGTACATATGTGCTTCGAGAAGGGTTGTCCTCCCTAAGATAATGGGCATTATATATAAGGGAATTGAAAATCTGGTCTGTATCAAGGGTGGTCTTCTGAAAAAGGTTCTCCAATAAAGTGTTTAACAATGAATTCTTTGTAAATCATGGAAAATCTGCTTTAATGCATTTTTAATCTCTATCTGCTCTTAGCAACATTGTACCAATGTGCATGGTACAACATTCAAGTAGCATACAGCTCTTGGCTGTTACTGAGCTCTCTGAAATATACAGTTTTCAAGACATTAAACAGAAATCTTTCTAAAAATAGGCAAAGCGATGCGTGCTTGGTCAGCTTATCCCCACATAAATAACAGTTATGTATTTAAAACATCAAACAGAGATTTCAGGGGATTAAAACCAGAAAGAATTTTTTGTGAAAACTTGCAGTTACTGATTATGCTTGATTACAGTAGGATAAGGGGAATCTATCTAGACGTTCCAAAACTCAAAGTGACCTTGCAGTTCTTGCTGTAAATGAAATCCTTCTGGACAGGAATTGCATAGCTAATATTCCTTTTTTAATACAATCAACTTTTAGAAGCTGATTTTTTATGAAAAATAAGAACTTTGGAATTTCTTACTGAATAAGAATATATTCACTGCAAAAAAAAAAGAATAAAATATCCAAGCTTTAATGAATATAATATAATAATATGCTAAAAATTCCTAGGAAGAATAATGGCACAACATAATGATATGAGAAAAGATACACAAGACATGTCCATGGGCTGTGTCTGGTAGTGCAGATCATCCTTATTTCTTACCTTCTCATTAAAGGGGTTGTGCCATGAAATGTATTTTATCCTCTGTCCATAGGAGAGAAGATACATATCTGACCAGGAGTAGTTTGACCACTGAGACCCCCACCGATCCCAAGAACAGGGGGTCCATTCACTTCAATGGGAACACCAGATACAGCTGAGTGCTTTAATTCAGATATCTCTGACGCTCCCAATGAAGGGAATGGGAGTGCCGTACACCACCAGTTACACTTACATTCAGCTTGGATGAAGTCAGGCTGAATGTGCAGCAGGGGGAACTATCCCCCTTCTCAGCATCGGTGGGAGTCTCAGAGGTCAGACCTCTAATGATCAGGTATTTATCCTAAGGATAGAGGATACTTTTCATGCAAACATCTATCAATCATGATGCGGCAACTCCAAGCATATAGACATGCATACAGGGTCAAGAGACTCCTTTGTTGTTTGGACCAAACATAAAAAGTATGAAATCTAAGTTACATTGACCATCACCACTGTTACTGACTGAAGGTGGGGTTTATCTATTTGCAAGTTACTTTGAGGGTCATAAATGATCTAATTACAAATAAAATAGAAGAGTTTTGGAGATAAGCTGCCAATTGAACCAGTGGTTTATTCTGACTGCCATGTTTGGAATTTGTAAGGATTTTTCCTCCTAATATTGGCACCCGTCATTTAGAGGGTTTTGCATTTCTCTGGATCAACGCTGTATTATAATAGGTTGAACTTCATGACTGTGCATATTCTTTCAACTTTATGAACTATGTAACTATGTAACATATTAGTAATTAGATTGGTGAGAGATGAGGCTGAAGAGAAACAGATTGAAGTTGGACAACAAAACTTCACTTTACCTATAGCAGTCCCTGTTCTCATTTACTACGGTAGTATAGTAGTAGTACATAAGAGTAAAATAGTATTTGATCCCATATTAAATTATATGGTTTCCTAAGGCCAAAAATCTCTCTATTTGAGATGAGAGATATGTAAAATGTGTCAAATCTTGCTGGTCATACATACATAGGTGGGCTTATCTAAAGCATAGATAATGGCAGGAATGGCTTTAAAGTGCTACATATTTTATTGTACCTTATAGATATTTCACACATTTCCAGATACAGGAGGCAAGATGTCCCCATATGCATCTGCATTTCTCCCTAACATCTTAAGAATTGGACACTCCAGAGAAGCATTTAATTCAATCATAGTAACATAGTAGATGAGGTTGGGCGAAGACACATTTCCATCAAGTCCAACCTGTAACCTTACAATGTTAATCCATAGGAAGACAAAAAAAACCCCATGAGGCTGATGCCAATTGCTTATCAAGTATCAAGTCTAAGGATATTTAGCATGGACGTGATTCACATGATTAATATAAAACTTATAACATAATGGATTTCTGGTGCCGAGATACCCACATTTCTGTGGTATAATAATGTGGCAGGACTACAGCCTTTACATACTTCTTTCATACTTCTTTCAACATCCTCATTCACCATAAACATCCTTTTTATCTAATCTTGTCCATTTACCTGACCCAAATGACCCAAATATATATAACCAGTTACTTTCCTTACAGGAATATTACAGCCTACTCCAATAATTTCAATAAAATACATTATATTTATTACCTATCCACTGGCTGTTCCAATCAGCCTCATAGAATATGAATGGATGTGTCATAATGTTGTGCAATTAAGAAGAAGGCCGCCACTTTAGTGATCATGCAGCACACCTAACAGTAATAATATATTCATAATCTATCCTGTGCACATGTAATAATGGGAGTCATGCATACACTCCTTTGAGGTTGCGGACCCACGTTGCAAAAATGTGATGTTTTACAGTACCTGCAAAGTGGGTAGTATTGTGGCTAATCCCATCCACACAAATGCTGCGTTTTTGTAAATCCCAGCATCTCAGTTATACCTATAGGTATAATAGAGACAAAATGTCTGCAGAGGAAAACTGGTCTTTTCCGCAGCATTTTTTCAGCTGCGGCTCGCCTTAAGCACGTTTGCAGATTGATAGGATCTCTCTCCCACAGCCTATATTGTTCAATATAAAGTACTGCCATACATTGCTGTTCAAAATACTACATTCGGTAATGCACTGGGATACTATTTTTGTTTTTCTCAATAGTCATTGCAGATTTCTCTGAACAAAATCTAAATAGAGTGCTATGGAGTGCTTCATTGTACAGTGGTCCTTAAAACTTTGTGAACCCTTCAGAATTGTCTACATTTCTGCATAAATTTGACCTAAAACTACTTCAGATTTTCACATAAGTTCTAAAAGCAGATAAAGAAAACCAGCTCAAACTAATGAGTGAGAAATAATCCAATATTACATATCTGTGAGTGGCAAAATTAAGTGAACCTTTGTTTTCAGCATCTGATGTGACCCCCTTCTGCAGTTATAAAGATATCCAAACATTTCCAATTATTGTTAATATGTCCTGCACATCCACATGGAGGACATTTTTGTCTATTTCTGTACAAAACAGCTTCAGTTGGTGGGTCTCCTCCTGTGGACTGCTCAATTCAAGTTCTTCCACAACATTTCTAGTGGATTAAGGTCAGGACTTTGACTTCGCCATTCCAAAAGTTTAACTTTATTCTTCTTTAAGCATTCTTTATTCACAGATATGTCATCTTTGTTCATTTTCTTCTATAAATAAATGACCAGTTCTAATGTTTTTGACTCATTTGTTTGATTTGGTTACCTTTATCTCCTTTTAGGACTTGAAAATTTAATGTAGTTTTAGGTTAAATTCATGCAGAAAAATTGGAAGGGCCCACAAATTTTCAACCACCACTGTGGGTCCTACAATATTTATAGCACTATGTTAATACCTAAAATAAATAAGTAAATACAGTTAAGCACAAATATATCTTGCTTCTGAGAGTTAAGGAGTGTTCTAGCCATCATTGAAATGGTTTCTTGAGTTAGCATTTTAGTGATAGTTTTGGCATGTGCAAACAGACCACATCTGTTTGTGGTGGAGATGTTCTACAGAAATATATTAATTTTCTCTACCAAAATTTTTGGTTCCGCAGAGAACAAATTTTCTGCTGATAAAAAAAAAATCCATATAAAAATACAGAAAGGTGTCATACAGGACATGTCACTACAGGAATGTGATATGGTAGAAACTCTTGTATTTAAAGAGAACCTGTTAGCTCTCCTAACAAGTGTGTTTCTGCAGTAGTATCTTCTTCAAAATGTGCATTGTTCAACTTATGTTGTGTTATTATTCCTCTAAATGGACATTGACCACTGGGGGGTATCTAATCAGGGCTGACAATGTGACACCATGAAGGGAGGGTGAAACAACCTACTGACAAGGGGGAATGGTAATGCCCATTTGTCAATTTATTCATGCATTTCAAACAGGACAATTCTTAATCCTACAAAAATATGCTCCAGAATATTTATTTTGAAGAGAATACACATATTCATTAAACAGACAGTTCAGGGCCAATACATTTTTCAGTATTTTTGTCTTTTGCTTCCTGCTTTCCAAACGCCATAACTTTTTTATTTTTATTATTCACATAGTTGTATTAGGGCTTATTTTTTACAGAACGAATTGTACTTCCTAATGGCACCATTTAATATTCTGTACAATGTACTGGGAAATTGGAAAAAAAATTACAATGCGGTGAAATTGGAAAAAAAAATTGGGCTTGGGTTTTGATTTAATGGTCCTCATTGTTTGGTGAAAATGGCAACGTATATTCTGTGGGTCACTACCATCACTGCAATACCAAATTTATATACCTTTAAAGAAATGAACAAACAAACTATTGAAAAAACTAAATCTTTGAATCATCATATTGGGACACTGTAACTTTTTTACAGTTATGTGTACAGAGCCATGTCAGGCTAGGTTCAAACCCACTGGGGGACCCAAACAACGGAGAGCCCAAAACAGCGATTACTCTACATAGACTGTAATGGGGTCCGCCATTTTTATACTGAAACTGGCGGAGTGTAAAGTTCTCTGCTCATTTCTGGCAGTTTCTGCAGTGGAGTTTCCAACGGAGACTCCGGCACAGATGGGAACTTAGCCTAAGGTGTAATTTTTTCAAGACAGAATATTGTTTTTATAGGTGCCATTTCGTAAAATGTCCAATGTTTTGATCCCTTATTATTAAATCTTTTTTGGGTGGCCAATCAGCAAGAAAGCAGAGATTAGGACATTTTGATTTGTTTTCCATTACAGCAATCGACAAGTGGAATAAATATTTTTATATTTTAGTAGGGTAGGCAAGTTTAGATGTGGGGATACCAAATTTGCTTATGTTTATCTACTTTTATATTTTATCTAGGGAAAGAGTGGTGACTTGAACATTTGTATTTTAAAAATTGTATTAAATTTGATAAAAACTTTTAAGTTTTTTTTAGTTTTTGTTTTTTTTATTAGCCAACCTAGGAGACTTAAACCAGCAACCATGAGATTGCTTATATCATAGATTGCAATACTACAGTAAAAACTAATTATTAAAAACTGCTGTCTATACACAGAGCAGAGATTTTGTTAGAAATATCTAGTTTTCATACCTTGGGAAACCTCAGTTTTGGTGTCATTGAGTTGGTGAGAAAGCCTTTGTCAATGGCTATAATAGCAACAAATGGAAAAAATCCACAAGAGATTTCCTTCAGACTGACAGTAGCAGAAAATTTTTTTTTGATAAACATGGCAAATTTGAGGTAGGAAAAAAATTAATAGAGGAGAATAAAAGACTGAATAAGTGAAATATAAAAGAAATGAGCTTTTATTGGCCCATTTATTAAGGTTGGGTTTTGTTACACCAGGAGATAAGTATTTGGAGTGATTTTTGGTAAATTTTTTAAAATGCAGTTTTGATCTGGCCTGGAAATGAAAGCTACATCCCCTATTTCTAATTTACCTCTACAGTCAGTTCCTGGGAGTTATAGGTTAAGGTTCTTCGAGCATGAAAGTATATATAAGGACATGTAGCCGGTACGGTAGCTTATACTGGTTCAGGGATTCTTGGCACAGAGACATTGCAGTAAGCCCTGGATTTCATGAGGTGTAATTGGATTTCCTGAATTACTTGTGACAGCTGTGGAGAGCAGTCTTCACTGTCACTGTGTCTGCCTCTCCAGCTGTACAACATTGGCATAACGGAGAAGGAGGGAGGATATGCTCAGCAAAGAGAAATAGGAAGAAAAGAAAAGGAACGAAGTGAAAAGGGGACTGATGTAAGAAGAGGCTTTATTCATATAAGGGGAGGAGACTTTTCCTGACTAAAGGTTCAGCTTCACACTGCAGCATGATGAAATACAACAGCAGTGTTAGCACATAAGCATCCTAGGAAAGCTTGTGCTTACAATGAATACACATGAATAGATGTAACTGGAAATCCTAGGGTCAAACTGCAAAGTGTTCCTTGTTATGCAAATACCTATTCATTATTTATACAAATGTAGCTATTTATTATTTATTTTGAAGCACCATTAATTTTATGGCATATCATAATTCCATATGTACATAATACAAAAACAAGTACAATAAACATAAAACTAAACTGAGTGACTGGAACAGAAGTAGTGGGGCCCCTGCCCATCAGGACTTACAATCTGCATGGGAAGGGGAAAGGAGACAGTGGATAAAAACTTTCATTTCTAGATAGTATGATGCAATGCAACTGCAATGCAAATGTTGCAGCTTTGCAAGTTGCCAATGTCAAATCATCGTCTGACTATGCCACGGTTGTATAACCATAGGATAACGCTTATACAATATTGTCTTCAAAGCCAACGGTAATTCCAGTCTCTACATTTATCATGGTAATTTGCAGTTATTTCACCTAGAAACATATGGAATGTAGACAAAGACTTTACTCGTCTTTAAATAGTTATTTGTACAAAATAATAAGCACTCGTGGAAGAAGCCCTTATTGCATTTCATTTGGTGGGTGAACTGTACAGTAACCCTGCTATTACACAGTGGCCACATATACAATGGAGCAGGTTAGTGGACCTCAAAAGTAAGTATGGGGTTAACAAGCCAGCCCCCAATTTTAATTCTTGCCAATGTGCTCTCAAAGACAAGCACAGCAGAAAGAAATTTGTTTTAACAATGCAATATAGAATACAAATTGAATCCAGAATCAATTTTTCTAAATGGAATAAAATTTTATTTATTTTATTTTATTATCTTTTTTTTTAAAGAGGACTTTTCACCATCTACACCAAATTCAGCTCATTACATCAATTAATAGGTGTTGCTCAGTTAGAATTTTTTATCTATCCCCCACTGTTCCTGAGCAATCCATGCTGTTAGTTTTGGTGTCTGATATACTATTTAGGCTCTGTCAGGAGGGCAGTGTCTGGCAGGAGCAGGCGAGGAATGTGATTCTGAGCTCTGACATTGGCTGCCTCTGATTGGAGCTCTGAATCACACACCCCTGCCTGACACTGTCCTTCTGACATTACAGAGCTTAAATAGCACATCAGGCACCAAAACTAACTGTAATGGTTGTTTGGGAATGGTGGAGGCTACAGAGAAAATTCTAACTGTGGTGGAATCAGTGGGGCAGTAACTATTAACTGATGGTAAGAACTTGAATGGTTGATGGTGGTGAAAGGTCCTCTTTAATAACCTGTTGGGTGATGGCTGAAGCTTGGTATATGGTGATTGATATGTGTAGCTTTCAAAACTATATATAAAGAGGAAAGAAGTAAAGGAAAAAAATATGGCAGTTCAGGCCAACATCTCAGAGCCGAAAGACCCACTGCTCTTCTACCGCTTTACCATCCATTGGATGTGGCGAACCTTTGGCGTATCCAGTTTTTCTTCATTGATAATGCTTGCTGAGTGGAAGAACCGTATCCAGGCTTCTTTACAGAAAACTTCTCATTTTACAATTTACATGGTAACAAGATATAAATTTAATTTTTACAACTTTTTATAAACAGTTCTCTTTATTAGTACCAAGAGGATCTGTATGTTTATGGCCCTCATTATGACCTCAGATGGAAACATTATTGCCTCACCAATAAAAATCTCATTCACATGGTAGTATAGTCTGTTTTTATTTCCTTCTCACCTCTTGAAACAAGCTATTTGCTTCTTGCCAAAACCAATACAGAATCAACCAGTCACTGTCTGCAGGTATCTACCAGCATAAACCTCACAGCGCTATGTTGCAGAAATTTGTTGAATATAAATGGAAAACAGGCCAAAACTGTAAGTTGGAGTTGACTGATGTGTAGGCTTTAGAATAGAAGGATGCTTAGAGTACATTTAAGGTCAAAGCCTCTCTTGAAATTATAGAAAGTAAAGGTGTTGTAAATATTCCTTCTTACTTTTTTACCGTATCCCAAATATTTGGTTAGTTATCCATCTGAGTCGAATACGAAGTCAAATAGTTTATGTAACTATAAAAAGAGAATAAAAACACAAAGTTGTTTCTTTTTCATAGGGTCAGTGGGTTTTATTACATGTACTTGTTGTTCTTGCCATTCCTATAGAACAAATGCACAGTCTAATTTTATAAAACGCCAATAGAAACCTTTCTTGCACTGTAATTTTCAATGTAAATATACCAAGAAGGTGATATGGTTTAGTGCAAGATATACAACTGAAGATGGTTCCATGGACTCTTTACAAGTCACCTTTGCAGTTTTATGTATATTATATAGGCCATGGAAGGATCATTTGGGTTTGTTTTTGTAATAAACCATTTTCCATATTATAATTATACATCTCTGAGTGATACTTCTTGTGTCATTTGTATACACCCTTGTTTATAGCTTATAAAATAGCATCAAAAACCGCCACAAACACTAAGTGATAATAGCCTTATATTTACTTGATGAGCTGATGTTTCACCCTGTATTTTATTTACAGCAATAACAGTGATGTTCATGGGGATATTACTTAGTTCTAGTGTTTATCTACATTTGTACCTCTTACACATCTCTCCCCACTGCTCTGCAGTTTGCTGCCAGCCTGGATGTCAACTATCACACAGTGATGTTGCCACTGGTGTAAGCACCCAGTTGACATACCAACTAAATCTTGGCAGCCTATTAAAACCGACCTCCTGACACTTGCCTGGGTATCAGTTCCTGGTCTTTCATACTGCCTTTAGCTTATGTACTCCCATTATTTGCCTGTGTATTGACCCTGCATTCTTAGTTGGATCTACCTCTCATTGTGTCCATCAGATTTGGCACCTTATACCTTCCAGCTTGACCTTTGGCCTGGACTTTACATTATTTGTCTTCATTGTTCCTGGTTAATGTTTAAGTTCCAACAAGTGAATATGCCTGACTACTATATCACTGCCACATCCATGACTTCTATATCACTGCCACATCCATGACTTCTATATCACTACCACGTTCTGCTACCAATCACTGACTAACCACAAAATTCCTTGCTGCTATACCTGGTGAACACATTTTATTCAGTATCAGGCCAACTGCAGTGCCACCTTACAAGGTACACATAGCTTAGGTACCATTTAATGAACACTAACCATAGGCAAACACAAAAGTATAAAGCTGATAAGATCACACAAACCACATTTCATACTGGTTTGGCAAAAGCCAGTTGAAATCCATTTGAATCTCAAAGTGCCCTGGCTGTATAAGCAGTTAAACCAGATTTGCAATGAATATATATGGTCATAAAGGTGACAAACAAACCACGGTAATGAATTATACTCATCAAAAGTAAAAGGCTGACTTCCTTTTAAGGGGAATCTGTCACCAGAACCCAGCATGTCAACCCAGCCCTTCAGATAGGTTCGGGTGTTGCCATTGCTACAAAGAGGTAATTGTCAATGGTCTTGTTGCTCGATTGAACTAATTTGCATAGTAACTGTGATGCTGCTAAAAGTATTCTGTATGTTCTTTGCTGCTTATTCATTTTGCTTTGTCTGCCTAGCAACAGTGAGGTAGTAAGGGAGGAGGAGCTGAGCTAGGAGGAAGGATGCTAGACAGGAAGCCTTGAAGGGAGCATGGAATAAAGAGTTCTGATCCATAAAAGTCATTATCGCATAGTGGACTAATTCCAGGTGACCTGCATCCTCACTACAACACTACAGTAACAAAAACAGTAATATCTCGGAAATGTAAGCACTGATTCACAAGTATTCACAAGGAGAAAACACTGTCTGATTCTAACCTGTCTTTGGGACTGGTTTGATATGTTGGGTTCTGGTGACAGATTCCATTTAAGCAATCACTTTGTCCATGGCCATGAAGGCAGCATACTGGGTGCAAATGAGTCTGTCCAACTGCTGGACTACATGTTTAAAGGGGTTGTCCGGGCATTGGTAATTTACTTATCTGTCCTGGGTTATTGCAGATGATGGACCTGGGGGTTCTGGCCACATCATGACCCCCAGCCTTCCAGGACAACCCCTTTAAATACAAATGGATATATGCTGTCTTTGCTATACTATGTATGAAATTATTACAGGTCATTATTATCAATTATCTACCGAACTTACACACAAGCTTTACACTATATCAGTGACAGACACGCAAAGAAGTAGGCCATTGTGTGAAAAAACTATCTGGTCTCTTTGCTGTTCAACAGCTTGTCTAAAGTGAAGAGATCATCATAGAGGTCCTAGATCATAATCACTGGTAACATTGTCATAGTTATTACACGCAGACTTTGAGGCAGTAGGGACAATGATGATCAGAGGCTTGACCTTGAAGCCCATGGGCCACAGTGAAGAATCTGCAATGGGGCCCCTACCTACTTTGTGCCATTTAGAACAATTATATATTTTAAGTAACAGCAGAACTTTTGGAGCCCCCTCAGGGTCTAGGGTCCGGTAGCAACTGCTACTGTTGCTTCTCCTATAACTGTGCCCTTGAGGATAACCATATACCTTAGATAACTGTTGCCAAAAGCTTGCTCAGCTTCTACATGCATGCATAGCTCACAAAGTACAAAGTCAGAACACCTCTATACACACTGGATGGCCATCCAGTCCAGCCAAAATTGGTGAGCTCGGTGGATGTTCAGCTAATGTGCATGGCAAATTTAGTCTCAGTGTGTACATAGTTGCATTTCAAATATCCATCTAAGCCGTGTGACTGGGGTTGGGACAAACCGTCATGGTTCCCTTCTCAGTTCCTAAAGTTGTGCATGATAGTTGGAATACATCTAAATATGACAAGGTGATGAGGGATGTTGCACGTTAAGAGGTCTACAATACTTAACGGGAATCTGTCAGGTCAATCTGGGACACTAAACCACCCACAAGTTCTTATAGACCTGGGGTTTAGTGTCCCAAATCGCCCTGTTGTAATGCAATCCACAGGCGCATTAAAAATAAAAAAACCTTTATACTTACCTAGAGAAGAGTCTGATCAACGCTGTTTGGCGAGAACAGTCTGGCTTATTCATGAGGCAAGCCTCCCGGCGCCTGCGCTATTCTTCAATGAAGCCAGAGATGGACACCCCGACTTCACTGCGCAATTACCGGAGGTACGGGGCATTCGCACCGAAGCCGAGGTGTACTCCTCTGGCTTCATTGAAGAACTGCGCAGGCGTGGGGAGTACAGCAGCAGGGTGAGTATAAAGCTTTTTTATTTTTAATGCGGCCATGGATTGCATTATAACAGGGTGGTTTGGGGCACTAAACCCCAGGTCCATATGGACTTGTGGGTGGTTTAGTGTCCCAAATTGCCCTGACAGATTTCCAGTGGAATTCACATTTACGTGGGTTGATAAGTCAATACTTGTACAATTTTTAGACTGACTTTGTGATACCTGTGACTAGTATGACACCACAGAACAAGATATATATGTTGCTGTATATGCAAATGTGTTCAATAACAATCTGCACCACATTTTTTTGGCGTATGAAAGCCACAATCTGGTGGTCTGCAACTTTGTACTCTGCCGTCACAACAAGTGGCAGGGCGTAGACTAGATCATCGTACATGCCACATTAACTATCATTTATGATACATTTGTGGTGTAAATGATGATAGAAATTTAAGCCAGCTATGAGCTGGGAGATTTACTGAACAAAATGGATCAAACTTATTTTTGCACCTCAAAATGTCTAATATGCACCAGATTTATCAAGTGTTTTATACACATTTCAGACACATTTATGACTTATACAAAAAGGGGTTTGACTTCATGTGAAGGGCAGTGGTTTAATGGAACATGGGCATGGCCTACGTTGTGACATTTTTCTGGCATACGCTAAGCCAACTGATATGAGGGGCAAAGATAGACTAAACAGTATAATAATGTGACAGATTTATCATCCAACATCAGACACTGATAAACCTGGTGATCTTTAAGACAGCCTAGCCTAACAGCAGTGTCTAACTTTTAGACAGTATTAATAAATCTGTCCCATAATATTTAGCTAAAATATTTAATTACTGGAATTTTCTCATTCATGTACCTAAAGGAGAAACATTTGTAAAACTTCTCACAAGCTGTTTTTTTGGCATGAATATGGAGTCAAAAATGATGCAAGCACATATGTCATAGCAATAGAACAACATCTGGCAGAATAAGGAAACACTGTAGCGTTCACATCTGTAACACTGGTAAAAAACCAATCCATCCAGACTTAAAGCTGAAATTGCTGCCAAATGTGAATGTTAGAAATCCTAACTGGAGGGGTATAAATAGTTATGGATAAAATGCTGGGTTTAATAACTGTAATGGCATTAGATATCTAGATACTTATTTGTATCACTTTGATGGTAAAAAGGCTCTTTCTATTGATCAGGTTAAGAAAGTCAAATGAATTAATCAATGATTGAGAAGTTGAATACTCTTAAAGGCATTGTATATTTTAAAGGGATTTTCTGAGATCGGAAGTAGTCTGCTTATTTTTCTCAAGAAACAGCACCACTTTTGCCCTTGGGCTTTGTCTTGTATTGCAACTGAGCTCACTTTGCTGGGTCTTAATGGAAATACCTGGTATAGTCTACAGACAGGAGGGGAGCTCCTTCTGGGAAAACACATGCCCTTTTATTTCATACAACATTTCTCCATCAATTATGTCTCTGGTCTAACAACAACTAAACATTTTGTAAAAGCAGACACATGAGCATTCTGGTACCTGCAGCATTAAAGGAAGAAAATGAGGTCCTTCCAGTTTGTGATAGACATAAGACTGTATGTTTGTTGGACACCACCATTTCACTACAGTACTGCTCCTTCACTGTGATAGGAAGACAGATGATAGATATATCTAAGGCTTGCCATATACTATCAATGACTTTCAGTTGAATGTGCATTCAGCAACAGCTATTCCTCCCTATTACCATGCAAATATGTGGACAATGTGCCCATATATATAATATAGCCAGTCCTGCCAAAATCAGTGTATTCAGTCAACTTTGCTTCTATGTCTATAGGCATACTAAGCAATAGCTAAATGAATAGATAGATAGATAGATAGATAGATAGATAGATAGATAGATAGATAGATACTGTAGATAGATCAATACAATGCAGTACAATGATGCAGAGATGACTGCAGATAGAATAATGTAGATAATTAGAAATAAATAAATTATATAGGTGACAGAGAAAGATACTGTAGAGAGATAGATAGATAGATAGATAGATAGATAGATAGATAGATAGATAGATAGAATAATGTAGGTACTTAAGATATACACAGATTAGATAAGTGACAGAAAGATACTGTGAATAAGAAGAAAGAATGAAAGAATAATGTAGGTACTTAAGAGGTATATAGATTAAATATGTGACAGAGAAAAAATACTGTAGATAGATATATGGATTGATAGATAGATAGATAGATAGATAGATAGATAGATAGATAGATAGATAGATAGATAGAATAATATAGTAAGTAATACTGTAGATAGATATATAGATAGATAGAATAATATAGTAAGTAATAGATAGATAGATAGATAGATAGATAGATAGATAGATAGATAGAATAATATAGTAAGTAATAGATAGATAGATAGATAGATAGATAGATAGATAGAATAATATAGTAAGTAATAGACAGATAGATAGATAGATAAATAGATAGATAGATAGATAGAATAATATAGTAAGTAATAGATAGATAGATAGATAGATAGATAGATAGATAGAATAATATAGTAAGTAATAGATAGATAGATAGATAGATAGATAGATAGATAGATAGATAGATAGAAGAATAATGCAGATAGGAGTAGATAAGCAGAAAGAATAATACAGGCAGGAACAGACAGACAGATAGACCGACCTGAGGCGAGAACAAAAAGAGCATTAGCAGTGTATAAGAAACTGGATGAATAAGAGGTTCAGCCTCTGGAGGGAAGTGAAGCAAGTAGTGACTAATAATGGGACAAGTTGACACCACATGCATGTTGCTCTCAGTAGTAGTATGTGGGCTGGATCTCCCTCCCACTGAGTGTTTTGTCAAAGTGCCTGCATGCAGCTATTGGTTCTCACTGAAGACAACACCTGCTTGACTCCTTCATTCAAGTGACACCAGAGCTTCCAGGGGATATTTGAGGCACCATCCCTCCCAGATCCTCATCATTCCCAGCTGGAGTTGTACTGACAGTGGAAGGGGCTGGCTAAGCATAGGGCTATAGAGCACAGCAGGCTGATCTCTCTTCTCAGCCTCTCACTTCAGTAAGACAGGACCATGTGCAGGGAACTCCTCAGCAGGCTAGTTACACTGGGGCTGGTGTTTGCAAGCCTTGATGCAGTTTATGGGACAGATGCTACAGACCTGCCTGAGAGTAACCAGGATAGAGACAAGCTGGCTAATCAGAAAGGAAGGCTCTCCCTGCAGAATACAGGTATTTATGGCACAGTGACTCTGCTCAACCACTGGTACATGTAGCAAAGCTGAATTTGTCAAATCTGTCATTTAACTTTCTGTGGTTACTTTCTCTGGATATAGTGATAGTTCACTCTGTCTTACCTGCAAGTGCTATGTAAAGCTACACCACATTGATAAGTTGTGCCAAATGACAAACTCTTTTTTTTATTATAATTGGAGAGTTTATGCTTTCATTTTATTAACTTTTAGAGATCAACTCAAATTCTATAAATATTTTATATCCTTTAGCTTGTAAACTCCAAGGCTAGAAATGCATGGCTACAACCACATCTTAATGGTTTGATTCATGAAAATACATCCAGTGGCATAATGTATGGGACTTATCATGACTGTGTCATAGGGTCATGGCCAAGTTACAGTTTACTAAAATTTGGCTGCGATGTTGCAGTCAGGGCTGTCTAGAATCTGGGATGTCCCTGTCTATGAGAGCATCACACAGCTGGGATAAGCATGCAGTACATCTGAACTACAGAACCCTAAATTTGCCATTTTTTTTATTTTTTTGTATGCTGTTTTCCCTGATTGTATGTAGCAGAGCTGGAGTTGTAAATGTAACTGAGCTGAGGCTGTCACCTGCCCAGATATTGCAGTAGGTTATGGTGTGAATTATATGTGTGAAGGAAACAGTTAACAGCTTCAGCTCAGCTCTTTAACATTTGTAAATAAGGTTTCTATTATCATCATTATTATTATTATTTGTCCCACAGATACATTTTATATTGTATCCAGGGAGTAACATGTAATATGCCATGAGACATATAGAAAGCACATTGTCAGTTTAATGGGTTATAGCACATATTTCAGCAATCCTGTAAAGATGTGATGTGTGAATAATACATTTATAGTAATAAAATGGGTCTTGATGACAAGTGCTGTGATTTGTAGTGTGCGAGCACCAGATACTATCTTCAATGCTTGTGTAAAACCACGTGCTAAGAGTGCATAGCAGAGCTGGAATGTTACTCCAGTCACATGGGGATTGCAGAGTTAATGTCTTCAACCCAGAGGATGAAAAAACACACATCCCCAGACAGGCTGCTGTAGTAAATAGCTGGGTGTTTTGTCTGAAAAGACCAAGGCTGAGATCTTTTACAAGAAATGCCCTGTCTGATGCTTCGCAAACATGTCAGTGAAATCCAGTTTGCCAATTTGGGTAACACTAGTACTTTGAGGTGATTGGGAGATGCCCAAGAAACCATTCTACACAGAAAGCTTGTACTGTAAAGACTATTCTGAGTGTAATGGTATGTGCTGATGTTCAGAATTATAATTTGCATATTTACATAACCCATTTTTTAAGGATTAAAAACACGGCTTTAAACATGCAATGTGCTTTTCATTCTCGCTTTACACTATGCATTTCTTTGCAGTTTTCCCTTAGGGGAACATTGCATTACCTCTGTGGTCTACAAAACCAAGCCCGATTGTGCCTCTGTCAGGCACAGTTACATTCCTAGCAAGCTAGGCTTGATAATGATTTATTCTGTTTACAAGCCACTGGCTTACACTGTGCCAAGTAGATAGCACTGAGTGGGAAAGTTCCTGTTCTTTCTCCACAGAGCTGACAATCTATTTTCGTCTGTTCCAAAATAGTTGTAAATTGGGGATCAGTGTTAATACATCCACAGACAATAAAGTGTATTATATTTATAAAGCCCACCCAGCTTTGCTATCTCTCTATCTATCTCTCTATCCATAATCTAGCTACAAATTTGTCTGTTTGTTATTTATCTATTTATAAACCTATCTGTAACCTAGCTACTAGTCTGTCTATCTATCTATCTACTGGTCTATCATCTATCCATCTAGTTAGCTGTCTATTATTATTTACTAATATCTAGCTACCTGTTAAGCTCCTGTCCAAAGGCTTGTTCAGCCAATAGCTATAATGTCTTGCTCCCCCACACACATGCACACTTGGCTGAGCAGTGCATGTGTACCAAACAAGGGGGTGGCTGAAAGTTACTGTCAAACTTCTCTGGAGGGAGCTTATCTTTCCAAGAATAATATAACTACCCCCAAAAAAAAAATCTAACTACCTGATCTTTATTTCACAGACCCTTTAAAGTCAGAGGGTTCAGCCAATACATATCTAATGTGTATAGTCAGCTTAATGGTGTGTTCTGGTAACAGGAATATACCCTATATGCAAAGGATAAGGTAACTTGCTGTCTGGTGAGGTTCCAACCAATTGGCACCCCCACTAATCATGAGGACTGGGGTGTTTTGCAGCGAGTAGGAAATGCACCACTCCATTCATTTCAATGAGAACCACTTGAGACAGCCAAGCACAATACTTTGGCTGTGTCTGGCGGTATAAATTGAAATAAATAAAGTATCAACAGGTATCTCAAAACTGCTGCGCTCTTCAAACTGGGGTGGAAAACAATGCACTTCTCATGATCTGTGGGATTCCCACAGATCAGCAGGTTATTCCCTATCCAGCTTCTTGTTACCATAATAGCCTATTAATCAGTACTTTTGAATAAGATAACACTAGGCATATTCTGTAGAATGTATGTCTTGCTTACTTCTTCTCTAGTGCTTTACCAGTCAGTGCATACAGAAAATGTACTCAAAACTCAATTTTTTTACCCTTATGTCAACATTTAGGTAGGACTTGAATTCTTGTAACATGTACAAAAAATGGTGACATGTGAAACGTACAAAAAAAAAAGTGAAAGGGCACTCTACCTGACTTTTTACTTATTAAAACTATGTATCTGTCTAATTTGTATAGAAGCAGCATCAGGGCTCCAATCTCCATAGAATAAAATCTAAAATACATTGGAGATGTATTTCAGACTTTGTCATATGCAGAAAATGTTACAGATTCACTTTAAGACATTGGTTTGAAGGTCTTTCCTCATCAGAGTGTGGGAAACATGGTGAGTTTTAAGAAGTAACATAATCTGTTTTATACAAGCGGCCTAGACGTCATCTCAGTGCGGTCAGGGAAATCTCAAATAACTATAAATATCCTTGTAATTGTCAAACTCTCCTCTAGGAGGCCGCTGTGGCATAGAGAATATAGGACAATCATTATTTGTTCATGGCACTGTAGATATCTTCGGTATTATTTATCATGTATCATCATGCATATTCAATCACTGCTCTTACAATCCAATTTACTACCAGTGTCACACATCTGACTCTATGTACACATATAAGTATCAGTTCTATGAAAAGCCTGTTGTAACTGAAGAGTTACAAAGGGTCAGTACTACTATTGTCACAATGAATTATATTCCTGTGCCTCATTCTGAACTCTTTTTCCTTGGAAAAGGAAGGGGGGGGGGGTAAATTTTTAAATGGCATTTGCAATAAAGTTTGGCACTTTTTAGAAAGGAGCCATGTTGTGTGCTGACTTATTAGCCCCATTAGATTTATCATCATTTATGTCAGTTTAGTGGTGTAAATGATGCCTAAAATCTAAAGTAGATTTCAGTGTATGCATATTCTCTGGTGGCACAGGTATTAGCAAGACAAATGTGCCGATCTTGATAAAACCACCCGGCAGTCTGAAGAAGAAGGAAATAAACTTGCTTCTGCCCCTACAGAATGGGCATTTAGCTAGAGCTTTATAATACAAGTGTTCATCATTAGAGAATTTATGTAATGCCATGACACAGCTTTCTTGTCAATGATAATATTGTCATACAGATGTTTAATTTGATACAACATTGAAAAGCCATTGAAACTGTCAAAATAAAGTTTTGTGCAATAGTGTAGTAAATATCGTGAAATATCAAGTTAAACTTTGCTTTGCTTGTATACTTTTTAACATAATAGGACCCCCAGCAAATCTTGTCAGAAGAGCGATTCAATATATTTTGCCATTAAAGACCTCCTTACCAATAGGTGGCAGTAAATACTCTTATTAGTATCATTACTGTTACAATATGTTAACATCCATAGTGTTAACCAGAGGAAATAGTCATAGCCACTATTCTACACTGCACCTGTCAATAAAACTTTTGTAGGTGTAGTTCTAAGACAATAGACAGTCAGTGAAGGTGTGATCCTACCAGATTGTAACAAAAAAACATAAACTGATCTGATCGAAATCTTTTAGGAGTAAATAAAGTACCAAAACCTAGGATTATAACACCCTGACTACCATTACAATAAATGGATTGGGGGCAACAATCCACTATAAAACCCACTATACACTATAAAACCCATATTTTATAGACTGTTACTGAGCAAATTCCTAACTTGACCCCAGGAACAATCACCCTGTAGGTCTCAACAGTAACCAATCAGGGCATGTTGCTGGGAAAGCCAAATCTGACTCAAAAAGGCGGAAACACCTAATTTTAACATTAACTAATAAATTTATCCAAGGTGTTTATAATACAATGCGGATCCCTCCACATAAAATTGTGGGATCCTTCCAATCACAGTCATTTTCTTTGTGTTCCACAAACTCAGTTCTTTATGACTCGAACATCTGGACCAATAAGTTAGCAGGACATGCAATGTTCTAGTTGTATGGTACCTCAAAGGCCATGTTGGTCAGGCAGGGGCAGAACTATTGCTGTCGTATCCACTGTAGCAACCGAATGGACCACCAGCAGAGAGACCTGAAGCCTAATGCAATGCTCTGGCGCTTAGTAGAAACCAATACATGTGGATAGTAGGGATCCTTCATCACTTCCTCCATTTTCTTCCTCGTTTTTTGTTTATCAGCAAACAGCAAGGCTGTAAATCAGTAAGACCCCATGTCATGACAAATATTTTTTCTATATGGCTCTATTGGTAAACTAGTCCTCACTCTTTACAGTCAATTTATTTATTATGCTTATTTGTATAGCGCCATCATATTCTGCAGCGCTTTACAGACGTTGTCAGTCACTGTTCCTTAGAGGGCTCACAATCTACATTCCCTATCAGTATGTCTTTGGCATGGGGGAGGAAACCCATGCAAACACGGGGAGAACATACAAACTCCTTGCAAATGTTGTCCTTAGCAGGATTTGAACCCAGGACTCCAGCACTGCCAGGTTACAGTGCTAACCACTGAGACAGCCAAGACTGGTGACTGGTACTGCACATGGCAAAAGCAATATTTTCAGTGCAGCTTTGGATATGACTGGAGAGAAGAAAATGAGAAGGATAAAACAATGTATTTGTCATGTACTTTAACATGTAGGTTTTGTAAAGTTATAACCATACAGTCTTGGGTTTGGAGACTGAGGGTTAAGTCACAGTCCAGACAAAGCAGCATACTTTGAATAGTAGAACATGGCTTGATACCTTGTGAGAACAGTCAATTCTCAGCAGTATGGTTTTTCTTAGTAAAGTAATGTTTGCTAAGTATAAAAGCCAAGTGAAGTACAAGTAGGGTCACACTTCCTGGCTGCTCCAGCAGATGTTTAAAACATACACTGCTCCCATAGGTCACAGGGTCAGCATTTCGTGGAGTATTTGATATCCTCGATTTACAACTCCTAGTGCACTTAATAACCCAGGATGGGGGCAAGAGGGATGTTTTCAAAACATACATGTAACTAAGTTACTGAGATGCTCATTCACTGGTGTGACGTGAATGAGGAATGAACTGGCACACACTTCACAAGCATGGGCTGTTGAGGGAAGGTTTTCAAATCCAAATGAAAACTAGGTCAGTTATGAATATTATTTTCATAAAAATAACTATTCTACTCCCATCCTGAAAATGAACATAACAATCTGTGCAGATACAAGATGTTTTGATTATTGTTTTATAGTATATTCTATTACCCCTGTATCTCTGGAATGCCGATCATGCCAGTAGGATGTTCCTGACCATTGGACGATTTTTGTTTTCTGCCACAACACTTGAGATATTACCTCTTTAGTTAGAAGCCAAGGTAGACCTAAGCATTGGGACCTAAACATTTGAATACTAAGACCTGTCAATTCAGGTCTAGATTAAATTTTGGGCTAGGTTAACATAAAGTCTGATCCATATCAAGGTTTAAAAAATTGTCCCATTATACTTGCTGCCCCCGATTTCTAACATGTACTAAACTACACATTTAACAAAAATAGTTTAGTTCTATTATGTGTGGTAATACCCATACAGGTCTAAAGTTCTAGGCACTCCAACATAATGTTATATGGTGTAGGGAGGTGAAAGAATTCATGGTGATATTTGCAGTGGTGCAGTACAGTAAAGGGCTAAAGAATACATATAATTTCAGAGCTCCCAATAAATCACCAAAATCTGTCTGGCACCAGCCACCACTAGGGGGCTCACTGCATTTGTACTTATATAGCCCCATCTGAAATCAATAAACATTTTTACTAATCCTGTTTAATTTTTAGACAGTGTAAACCTAGAATAGACAGTCTTAAAATGGTCTATATTTGTCACAGAGGCTGATACTGGATGCTAAATCTGGTGCATCTTTACATTGTGTAGGCTTAATTTATACCACCTATTAGTTTCTATTGCAAGGTTGTGGTGATTGATAGAATGAGAAGTCTTGACAACTCACGGAGCTTTCACTATATGCTATACTGTATTTTGAGTAACGCTGCTAAACACTTGAGCCTGCAGCCAAAGCTTAAGTTACATCTTTAATAATACATCACCTGATATTCAGCATCATTGTAATGTTTAGTGAGGGAGTTGGACAGAGAAAGTGTACAAGTGGAATACGAGAAGTTAAATGTGTTTCATGTTACTCTTAGCTTTCAAGGGCACAGAAATTTGTTGTTACCAGACTAAAGAACCCAAGAGAAAAAAAATAATTTATAGTGATGAAACTGAAGTCAAATGTTCAAATAATAGGAATAACACAATAATTTATGTGCACCAGTATACTCCGGAGAAGTAAAATGCATACAAAATGTCAAAAATAATAATAAAAATAATGGAACATTACCAAACAATGAGACTCTGAAATATCCATCATCTTGTGCACGGTACATTCACATGGAGTGATAATGTTGTCAGCCATGGTTTTCAGAATAGAACAAACTATTGGGACACTAGGACACATAGCCAGTAGGAGTTCACAGCTCTCTTGTCAACTACAGCTGCCTTTTTTTTGTTGTGCCTTTGGAAAATCCATCTATAAAATTAAGGGAAAGTGGTAAGTGAGATGTAAATGTATGCAGCTCTGACCGTTATCCATTAATGAAATATTCAATATGTCCATCCGAAATGTATCATGGCTGTCGTGGCTGCGATGTCCAGTAAGTGTCCAGGGTTCAGACAATTCTTGTCTAGTCTTGTAGTAAACTAGTTAAAGGAACTCTTGGCGAATCTGACCTGTGTTCGATAAATCTTTAAATGCAGCCTGACAGTTTAACTCTTAGAGCTTACTCATTCCATCTCTTATTGGGTCTGGCCAGTAAGTCTTCAATTTTGGGACACTTATGGAAGAATTTATTAAGACTGACATTTGTTATGCTAGTCTTAATTCATTCCCTGACAGGCGCTAGACATGCCAGAATTACTAAGAGGCTGTGGCCTCTTAATAATTCTTGGGTGTGTAGGTGTTCCTGAAATCATATTTACACCAGTCAGGGACAGGAATAGATTTCTAATATGACACACTCCAAGCCCGGCCCAACCAGATTCCTGACCTGCTCTGCCCCCTATCTAAAAACGTGTGGGGCTCTGGAGCTGAATTGTGACACCATGTGCCAAATATACACCAAGTTGAGGTGCTTTTTTGTCAACTGTCTAGGCACAGTTATCTTGGCCTATTTTTTTTTAACTCAGTTGCAATTTCTTTATGCATATTTGATGTTTTCCTATGCACTGAGTACTACACTAGTTTTACACTGTTATCTTTATGATTTCAGCTGAAATTCAACATTGTCTTGTCAATGCTGGAGATGTTGGCTGTGGCGTCTTTGAATGCTTTGAGAACAATTCCTGCGAGATCCGAGGTCTACATGAAATCTGCATGACCTTCCTACACAATGCTGGCAGATTTGATGCACAGGTAGTGTTGAATTACTAGATTTAATTTCATGACCAAAATGCTAATATTTCTGTCTTTTCTTGCTAAACCTCCTGATACTCTAATGGGTATGGAGTTCCCAGATACATTAGGATGTCCTCACATGGGACAGGGCAGCTAGACTGATGATTTGAAATACAGAATACAGAAATACATGTAGTTGGAAACAGACACCAAGCCCTTTTGTCTTGAGTGAAAAAAGCAGGCAATACATTATGGAAAACATTTTTATCTTTTCTGTAAGGGGCCCCCTTTTTTCCATGTACGCCACTGGGGCTTGATATTAATAGCTGCTGATGGAAACAATTGACCAGTGTAAGGTTATATTCATATGTTCTTATGAGTTGCATGGGTAAAATATGCTGTGAAAATCCTTGGAAAGAATTAACGTCAGTTTTTCACCCATACTTTTCTTTTGCAGCATTTGGATGAAATCTTATCCACTTTACTGATACTGTAATATGCTGTGGATTTTCTACCTGCAAATACACAATATATCTGCTGCATTTGAATATACTTTTAGGTTTCCATCCTTATCCTTCCTTTAAAGGGAGTCTGTCAGCAGGAAAATCGGTATCAGACTATAGACAGTATCTTGTAGGGCTGTTTTTACTCTCTCTAAAGATGCCTCTCTTGTTCTGCATTGCAGCTCCATTTTCATAAAAATCAGCATTTTATTCTGATGAAATTAGATGAAAAAGGCTTTAGGGGTGTGTCCTTTCCCATAAGGACTTCATTCTCTGCTCTAGATAATTGCCCCTGCCACCAAGCTCTGCCCATGTTGCTTGAGTGACATCTCCTACTTTGTTACACTTTGTCTGCAGTTAGGGGCAATTATCTGACACTAAGAGCAAAGCCCTGGAAGGAGAGGAAATGCCCCTAAAGCCCTTTTAAACTAATCTGCATAAGAATAAAACACAGATTTTCATGAAAATGGAGCTGCAATGTAGAATTTGAAAGGCATCTTTGTAAAGTATAGAAGCAGCCCTACAAGTTACTGTCATTAATCTGATAAAGATTTTCTTGCCAACAGACTAACTTTAATCTCTGCAAACCATTATATATCTATTTACCACAATGCACGTAATTCATATACTACTCACCAGTTTGAACATCTTATAGCACAGAATTTTTATTTGGCTAGGACTACAATTCAGTTACAGTAAAGTGCAAAAGTTGTAGCCATGTGTAGGAAAATGCTGCAAAGTACAAAATGAAGTGAATGAACGAAAGAGCGTTCATCAATATTTGGTGTGATCACCATTTGCCTACAGAACCGCATCAGTTCTTCTAGGTACACAGTACACAGTTTTTGAAGGAATTTAGCAGGGAGATTGTTCCAGACATCTTGGATTACTAAACACAGATCTTTTGCGGATGTAGGCTTGCTCAAATCCTTCTGTCTCTTCATGTAATCCCAGACAGACTGGATGATGTTGAGATCAGGGCTCTGTGTGGGGTCATATCATCATTCTAGGACTTCTCGTTCTATCAATGTGATTTACATTTCTCTTTTATTCATTCACTTCATTTTAATTGACAGAAATAAACTGTTAACACTTCTGTTGTTGAAAGCATTCTTACTTTTCTTTTACCTACCTAAAACTTTTGCACAGTACTATATTTATTGCAAATGAAACAATATTACAAGGCAGAAATTTTGTATTGTATTATACGAATGCAAAAGAAAATATGTAAATCAGTTTATTCCATTTGTATTTCAGGGAAAATCATTTATTAAAGATGCCCTTAAATGCAAAGCTCATGGGCTGAGACATAAATTCAGTTGTATCAGTCGTAAATGCCTTGCCATTAAAGATATGGTGTACCAGCTCCAAAAGGAATGCTATGCCAAGCATGACCTCTGCTCTGCTGCCAAGGAAAATGTCCAAGTGATTGTGGAGATGATTCACTTCAAAGACCTCCTGTTACATGAGTAAGTGATGATGGTCAGGAAGCGTTGCGGCTCTGCCAGGGGCATTTTCTATCCATTAGTTCTGGAATTCCTTCTTTTAAAGTTTTTAGCTAGTAGTATAAATCTGACATCTGAAATACAAGTCATATGCAGAACTGACACTTTTATTAATGAGAGTCGAAGACTCCAGAATTTTTGGTTGTTTTTTTGTTATGAAACTAAAACATCTAGAGCAGGTCACACTTCATTTGCTAAATATAATGTATTATTAGGACTGTTTCATGTACTAATTTCTCAACACTATACAATTTATCAAAGGCGTTTTCCTTCAATCCAAACAAACTACAATGTAACAAGTATTTCTTCAGCGGTATTCCGTCCATCAACTAATAAGCCCCCATGCAAACAGCCAAATCTGAGACAGATTTCCCGGCCGAACCTTACCAGGAGACGCTTTGCATCAGAGTGATTTATGAGGCTGGGAGTGCACTAAGACCTTAGGGGGCCTGTAAGGTATCTCTTCCCAATATGAAGAGACTGGTACTGTAAACAATACATTATAGTCGGGGGCACCTGAAGTAGATTTTGCATTGGAGCCTAGGAGCTTCATGTTACACATGGTCTCTACCTCACTGTCCATACTATATATAGTATAAGAAAATGGGAGACTCCCAGCATCATAGATCACTCTGAAGCAGAGAGTCTGGGTATCCAGAATGATTTCAGACCAGGAAATCCTGCCAATGTACGGACCAGATTTTGATTTATGTGGATATTTTCCTATAGCAATGCCATTGATGTGCTGGGTACATAGGCATGTTCTATTTATATCTTTGAGAGGTCCAAGAACAGTAGACAAGTATGCATGCTGGGAGTGGTAGTTTCACAACAGCTAGGGTTGTTGAAGGTTGCTTGCTCCATACATACACATTAGATTAAACTCATGCAAACCCAATTGTCCCTTCTCAAATAAAATGATAAGATGTTGATGTTTTGAATACTATAACTCTGTAAGACCCCAAATTGGCATTAAAATTATACCATACTCTAGGCTTAGACAGTAATATGAGATACAGTATTTAAAGAGGACCTTTCACCACATCCAACAAATCTAGCTCTTTACAAAAATTAATAGATGCTGCTCCACTGATTCTGGTACAGCTGGAATTCTTTCCCTAGTCCACACTGTTCCTGAGCAATAAGTGTAGTTGATTTTGGTGCCTAATGTTATTTAGGCTTTGTCAGAAGGGCGGTGTCATGTAGGAGCAGACAAGGGGTGTCATTCTGAGCTCTGGCACTAGCTGTCTCTGATTAGAGCTCTGAATCACACACCCCGACCTGACACCGCCCTTCTGACATTACACAGCTTAAATAGCACATCAGGCACCAAAACTAACTGTACTTGTTCCTCAGGAATGGTGGAGGCTAGAGAAAAATTTCAACTGCACTGGAATCAATGGACCAGCGACTATTAACAGATGCTAATAACTTGAATTAGTGGAGGTTGTGAAAGGTCCTTTTTAAGTTTGTCCCAAGTTTTCTTTCACTAGGTTTACACCTGCATTCAGGTTTCCATTCGTGGAGTCCGCTTGGAGACGGAGCTGAGATCAGACGCAGGTGTGAACCTAGCCTTACTCTAATAAACAGCACAAAAAGATCAAGCATAATAATGGTCTTCCTCATCCTACTAGATCTGTCTCATGATTATCATCATTCCTCTCAGATTTTTTTCAATACTATATCTGGGAGAGAGAAGTTATTCCTCTTGCAAAAGATATGATGGTTACACCTTTAGAACCCTTTAAACAGTCAATATATGTTTTTTGTAAATTATGTAAATCTATACATATAAATGATAAGAAATTCTAGGTTAGACAGCTATTACGGCAAAATAGTGAGACATGATGTATTGTAATAGGCAATAGTAAGATCATAAAAGAACTCACATTAAATGTTTTCTTCCGACAGGCCCTACGTTGACTTGGTCAACATTCTGCTGACCTGTGGGGATGAGGTGAAAGAAGCAATAACCCGTAGTGTGCAAGCTCAGTGTGCACAGAATTGGGGAAGCCTTTGTAATATTCTTAGCTTCTGCACCACTGCCATACAGGGAGATTCTGCAGTGGGGTCCAGTGCCAGCCCAGAAAAAAAACAAGGAAATTTAAACAAAGACAAAGCAAAATCCTCTCGCGGCCATAGTGATTCTTCCTCTCAGTCTGATGTGGAAAGAGATGCCACAAAAGTCACAAAAAGTGAAAACGTTAACAAGTTACAACCAAATAATCGTGCAAAGACGAGCTTCAGCAAAATGGTGTTCAGTGCCACAGAGAGCTCTGATAAACCAGTTGGTTTGACAGATGTCAGAAGGTGAAATTATTTTACTTCCATAGATTTCCTTTCTCCTTCATTGAGAAGTTTATCATATCTCCTACCAAGGACATTCCAAGGCATTTATAATACAAGAGGGCAATTCATTCAGTTGCAGTTCATTCTCAGACTCCACAGCATTACCCCAAGTTCCTATGGCGAAGATGGAGCAGACATTCAGAATTTTACCCTCTTTCAGCTCATTTTACCTGCAGGGATTGATGGTATTAGATAAGATTATATGTACTAAAGAGATCAAGCAGCTAAAGTAGTTTAGTTATATTGGAAACTTTTTTGTTACTGACACAAACCTGTTTCATTTTTAAGCTATATTAGACATTTTGTATCTATAAATCTCCCTGATGTACTGAAAAGGTTATTATTAGAGCTATAGTCCACAAGTCAATATGTCCTACCCCTTAATCTACGATTCTGTGATTTCAATGTGTCATATACCCTTTATTCTTTTACATAATTATACAAGTCTAAATACTAGTGTGTGAAGAGAAAATTCCTTGTTTTGTGAAGATTAAAGGCATAGCCCTGCCCTTTACTAATAGTTCCACATTGGCCTCCAGCTTCACGTGCCCTGCTCGCTAACACTGGGACCATTGCCTTATCTGCAGGGACCAGATCAACCTTTGACCCCTTCTCACTTTGCCTATCCTTGAAGCTGGTTCCTTGTTAAAAACGGCAATTTATGGAAATT
Organism: Leptodactylus fallax; assembly: GCA_947044405.1. Lineage (NCBI taxonomy): Eukaryota > Metazoa > Chordata > Amphibia > Anura > Leptodactylidae > Leptodactylus > Leptodactylus fallax. Next base: position 4,074,108 of record CAMRHE010000108.1, on the reverse strand, counting down.
AAGACTTAACTTTATTAGGAGATATCTCCAAAACCTTTGAGTTTTCATGTTTTCTTTTTTGGCTATAAACTAACCAAATAGCCTGATTAACAATAACCGGCTGTTATTGTCAATGGGTAATATTCAATATTTAGAAAGGTATGGGCACATCAAGCATCCAACAAAGTCCATGCAAAGCATTGAATGTCTTGTTCAACAGATCACCTCAGCATGCATCATATAAAATTATTATTTCATATTACAAGGATATATTTCCTTATCTTTATATAATGAATATTGCTGCCATGGTGTGTGTGTATGTGTGTATACATGATGTATATGTATGTGTGAGTTTATATATGTCATAAACTCACACATTAGTATGGTTAGGATTGAATGAAAGTTTGGATGAAGTTAAATGTATGTTTACATGTATATCTACTGGTTCAGTCTTTCATATTGTATATATTTCTTGCTTCTATTTATTGTATTGTTTTTCTTTATGGACACAATAATACATACATACATATATCTATATACATGCACATTATGCACACATGTTTCTTACTATACACATGTACAAACACAGGTACACTGGGGGAGATTTATTACAACTGGTGCAAGGGAAAAATGGAAGAGGTGCCTATAACTACCAATCGCAACTGCTTCACTTTTCCATTGCACCAGTTTTGAGACGTCTCCCCTACTGTCTCTGGCTCAGCTAATTTAACATTAAACATCTTTCCCACCTTGTGTTGTACATATTTTACGCCACTAGTAGTATATTTTGTTAAGCAACTTAATATAATTTTATGCGGATCTGTAATGTTATTAATGTCATAACACATTATTTATTGCTATAATTATTTTATTATTAATAAACATTTTATGTTTAATCAGAGTTGTGTGTATGTACCCACTTATCTTTCTTGTTGAAATCCAATCTGATAGCAGTCCAGTGGTTAGATATTAATAGAGATGGGCGAACCTGTCAAGATTTGTTTCATGTTCGGTTCGGTAGCTTGGGTCCCCGGTTCGTTGCAGTACAAACCACACTTTAAATTAGCTTAAAACATAGTGTAGGACACTGTTGGGGCTCCTAGGAGCCTATCTATCCTTTCTAGCTCTCTAGGCAAACACAGCTGAAATTATGTCAAAGTGATAAGTGACATTATTATACTCTGGGGTCTCTTCAGAGTCCCCTTATTGAATATATTTTGGGTACACAAACTCATGGAATATCTACCTGCATTCACAGTTTAATTGTAATAAATGTGAATTAATCAATGGACAATCTTTAGGTTATGTATGATCCAAAATACCATAGATTTTTTTCTTCTGGTCGCTATACAATGGCTGGCTGGTGGTAATGTTTAACAGGAATTCATAAATGGACGTCAGTAACTGAAGTGCTGCATGAAAGTAAATTATGGAAGGAATAAGTATGCCTAAACATCATGTACTGCATCATCAGGACATGATGTTTAGGCATCATCAGGACATGATGCCTAAACATCATGTCCTGATGATGCAGTAGATACTTCAGTATGTGATTCACAATTTGGCAAGTCAGAAGAGATTGACGTTACAAATTGCTGGACAGTAAGCTCTCCTCCTTAGGGAAGATATCTAGTACATACTGTAACTACAGCCAACAGAAGTGTTTATAACACAGACAACGCTCCTTCAAGGGTATGACCTGTTATTATAAAGGTCTTTGGCTCCCACTAAAGCCACCAAGCCGACACTCTGCAAATCCAAAGGATTATTAACCCAATAGGTTTATTACTGGAACTTGGTATTCTAGTCTCAGCTAGACTGTATCCTTACTCTCTCATGTTTGTCATTGTTTTCTCCATCAAAAATGTAAGGCATCTTACAACGTAACCCATCATCCTATACTCATTAACACAAAAAATAATGCCCCAAGACAGGAGTTATTGGAATCAAAGGAAACTTTCTATGTGTAAATGTAATGATGTAAGTGATTACAATTTTAGAGGGAAATGATAAGTTTATTGTGGAAAACTGTACAATTGAACGGAGGCTCTAGTACCCTTTGGGGCTGCCTCTAGCCTGAAACCAAGATGAGAAATGGTTGGGCATGCAGGCGTAAAGGTTCTGTATGGTATCCTGCGACATTTTTGCCCATAGATGTTGCAGTTGGGCTGGTAGATTCTGCACACTTATAGGCTGCCTGAAGCTGGCATCCCATCTGGTCCCATAAATGCTCGATTGACAATAAATCTGCCAACTGGTCAGGCCAAGGAAGTGTTGTATTCTGGTCAAGAAATTCCTGGAAAACCCTTGCTGTGTGTGGGCAAGCATTATCCTGATGAAAAATGCCAGTGGAATAAGGTTGAAAGTTTACAGATGAAAAGCAACAGTTGAACATGAGGCCTGGTTCATAAGCTTCAAAATTTCCTCTGTTGAGGGGTATGCACTGCCTTCCACATTAAAATCCATCCTCTTTCTCATGAGTGACTTCTGGGTGCATTGGTTTCTAAAGCCGAATGGTGTCTCTTTGGCTGGCAGTCCGCTCTACTCCATAATCTATCCAGGAAACTTCCAAGCCTCTTGTACCTCCATAAGCAGTCCTTCAAGCTGTTCTCCTTGCCTACAAACTGCCCCAACCTGAAGCTGACTGACAATCTGGTCCACTTTCTGAGATGGCAGAAACAGGCCCTTAAATACAGAGCCATTCCCGCCCTAACTTGGGCAATGCCTGATGTCAATGGGTCACATCAAGAGGGAACAACAAACAGCTTCTACCATGTTGCATCCCACAGGTGCAACTTCATTCCACCTCCACTGACTGTGTGATCACTGCACCATTTAAAGTGATACTGGCATATAACACAATACACAATATTAATAATTCATCATGCCTGATACAACAATATAACAATAAAACTTCTTGTGCTGCGCCACATCCAACGCTGTGTGTTGAGTCTAAACTCTTCCCATGCTTATCACAAGTCTAACAGCTACCTGTTGAAGGTGTGCATCTGCATCAGGCACCATAGTACTCATTAAATGATGCTGTCCAGCAATTCTGTCCACAAATCTAGAAACAAGCTTGCCGTATTACCATTCATTATCAAGGAGGAGGTCAAAGTTTCCTACATACTGTACATGTCAGAGTAGCATTGGAGCAGGCTTGCCACTATTTAAAGAACAGCAGGATTTCTTTTACCTATTACTTTACAACTGCCTCACAGTTGAACCTCTAGTGAAGTCACATGACCAATGTGAGCACAATCCGCTCTAAGTATCACTGTATTGAAGTCCAAATTAGTATAAAATGATATATGAGCTAGCTCAGAGAAACACACACAGTCACAAGGTGCAAGTATGTAACCAATATGGATTCTGGTCTTTAATGGTGGATAGTGAAGTTTTCATACATTGTGGGTGTGGTTATACATTGCTGAGTCAAAGAGAAGGTGCGATTATTATAACTAACATAACATTATTGGGTATAAAGCTGTCACATAAGTTTTAGTACATAACTATTGGATAAGGCGCTAAGAAGAAGCTTCATCTCATTATAGGTAACAGTTTTCTGCAAGGAGGGGATAAGCTCTGGACATTTCCCGAAAAAGGACTTTAAGATGGCCACAGGCACAAGCTGCATCCCTCACACCAATGAAAGGAGTCTGTGACTTACTTGATTGTTTAATTCTTGGTTTCTTGCAGTTTGTTGCTTACGCTAGGTTCACTCCGTCGTTCAAGTCTGTAAGGGGACCCAAAAGACGGAGAGCCTGTCCGCTTAAAAAGCATTTACCCACAGACACCAGCGGACCCCGCAGATTATAGTGGGTCCCACCCGGTTTCTGTCCAGTTTCTGACGGTTTTCTATTGAAGCCGGCAGAGAGAAAAGTCATCCTTGCAGGACTTTTCTCTCGTTCATTTTAGACGGAATCTGTGGCAGAGTCTCCAACCCAGATGTGAACCTAGCCTTATATGTGTGTTTAATGCACAAGTCTATATGGCCCACTCTCTTGTTCCAGTCCAGTAGTGTTCCTATTACAGTGCTGTTTTATTCCATTGGTTTATTCTAGTTCCTTGTGCTTTATTTTTTTCCACTTTCTCTATTGTAATTTGTTCCATGTCTATCTACTGGTATTCAGGTCTGCTTAGCTTGGTTTTCTTGTCTTGGGATCCTAGTGTTCTCCTGTTGTTAGGGTCAGTGTTGTAGATTAGGGTTTCCATTAGGGATATCTTTAGGGTCAGTTCTTGTCTGTTTAAATATCTGTTCACCGTACCATCCGTATAATTTTTCTGTTTCATTGTCTGACTACCATCACCATCTTACTCCAGTTATCTCTCTCTGAGTTCTTATTTCCTTGCGTTATTGTTACCTGCTAATGTCGTGATATGTGCTCATATTTCTTTATGTAGTTGTCTGGTTATTGCATGATTTGGCCTAATTGTACTGGGAGACACTGTTAGAGCCCGTTCAGACAGCAGAAAACGAAGAGCATTTCGGCTTTCTGCTGCAGCTTTTACTAGTTGATCAGCCCTAGATGAATGGGACGGATCAGCTGAGTGTCTCATACCATGGGTTCTGTGGCTGATGACAGTGGAATCCATTCGGAATCCATGGCGAGATCAAGCAGGACGCTTATTTTTCCTTCTCTACCGCCCATTGAAAGCAATGGGAGGTAGATTCCGGAATCAGTGCCAAATCCCTACGCATAAATATATCCTTAGTATCCAGAAAAGAAGATTACTATAGATAAAGTCCAGTTTAAGTCTAGTTTAAGTCCAGTGCAACTCTACCATGAGCAGTCCATGGGAAGCACTCAAGTAGCAGACACTTCTCATATTGAAGGCAGAGTATCCTCCACACATCCTGTGAGCGCAATATCACTGAGGTAGAAATGTAAGAATTAGCAAATCTTCTTCAGATTTATGGGATATATTGCCATGTCTCTTGGGTATATTCACACTATGGTCATGCAGCATAGTATATAATCATATCCTTGGGTTACTGTTATGTAATTTTTGGACTAAGATGTTCTTAACTTAGAAACATGTAGAATCACTTATAATTGGGTCATAAATGAGATGGGTTGGTGAGCCCTATTAAATATAGGGTCTTTTGGTCCTATGGTGTTACAGTGGTTTTCCACTAAGATGTAATTGGAGAGCTATAGCACTTTAGTCACAAAAAGGCAACAGATGGCTTGAACCTGCGACACTTTGCTGATGGTGTGACACTTGGCTGACATCTGCGACACTTTAATAACACTTGTGATACGGTGTTGATATTGACCTCTTCAGCAACATCTCAGTCCTGGACAGTCTCTGTCAAAGCAGCTCAGCATTATATCAACAGCCCAGCTTTGTTTCACAGCTTAGTTTTATGTAAGCTGGTATCAGACCATAGATACCACCATTGTAATATGCTCCTATAGTAACATAAAGGGGTCTCCAAGGGTCTATCAAATACAGTATCAGTCTTTCATTTGTCTCTGGCGTGGCACTCCTTTTCACTCTTAGACATTGCCTCCTAGATGCCTCAATACATAAATTCACGGATGCACTTTCTCTTGTCACTGGTGGGCTGGCATCCTCTATCCAGACAGATGACAACTACCTGTCAGGCTGGACTGTAGAGTTCCTCTGTGGCCCAAATCCTAAGCCCTAGGGCAGCACACCTTAATAGCAAGTGCTTATTCAGCAACTCAATGGAGGGACCTGGAGGTTGGAGTAGTAGAAATGTTGAGGGTTGTAAGTAGTGCCCTTAGATTCAGCCAAAACCTCAAGCTCACCTCCTGGGATGTAGCAGAGCTGAGGGGACCTGGAGGGTACCTGATTGTGAAGGTAATAATAGCCAAACAGTTTCTAACAAAAGACAGAGGTACAGATCTTGTTAGCTGTATATCTATCTCTCTCTATATATATATAGATATATATATTCCCAAATCAATACTCTTTTGTACCAATAACTCCAGTTCCTCTTACTGTCAGTCTTCTTGTTCTATATATCTCAAGGGTGGCTGCTTTATGGTGCAATAGGGTCTCTTCTCAGAGGCCGTGGATGACCTCAGACTCTCTCCCAAAATGGCAGTAAATACTCAAAACTCTCTAAGGGCTCTCCTTCTCTCTCCATTCTCATTAGCAGATCTGGAACACATCTTCCCCCTTTGGAAGCAGGATGAAAATTCATAGTCTCCCACCCCCCAACCATGTGTTGGCAGAGCTAAACCATCTGCTACATCCCCAATGGAACAGCCCTTAATGGGAAATAGTTAGAATTTCATATAACACAGTACAAACTATATACAAGTGGCAGTGTTTTGCAGTGTCCACTGGAATGCTGCACTTACCCTCAATTGCAAGATAACTATTGCGCTGTAAGCTGGCATTCTTATCATAACCTCATGTACCTGTCTGCACTGTCCGAGGGTCTGGGCCCTACAGAGAATGTGGCAGTTCAGTGCTAAAGAGTGTGGTCCATATCAGGTTGATGTCCATATTTGGTAAGAGCAGACCCATTCTCAAGACTCTTATGTACTGTCTTAGATAGTATCAACATGTAATGGGTGCCCAAAATATTGTGGACAGACTTTAAAGTTACTGCAATAATTGTATTTATTGGATAAAAAACCAGCAAAATTGAATGGGGTTTTCCAAGATTATTACTTTGATAACCTCTCCTTAGGATTGGTTCTCAATAGCAGATTGGACGGGTTTGTCTGGCAGCACCTCCGCCAATCAGTTTATTGAAGGGGCCTTGGTGCATAGGCAAGCACTGCAGCCTCTTCTAAAGTTGGCCATACACATAAGATATTTTTTTCAGGCCTTTGGCAGATCCAGCTAAATTTAGTGAAATTTGTTAAAAATCTGATTTCTGCCGTAGTCATACACATAACATTAAGAGCAGTTGCTACTAAAACAAGATAGATCTGCCAATGATCTGCAAATAAAGTCCAATTCAAGTGAATGAGACCGAGCATAGCCTCTACACTTTATTTGTAGAGTTCACAGCCCTTCAATGAGCTGAACGTTGAGGAGTTTGGGAGCCAGACCTCTACCGATCTGATATTAATAACATGATATGTCATCAATATCTATGAAAAACTTAAAGATATTGTAAATTCTTGTTTCTGGAAACCACGGAAGCCAGTGCTGGTTACTAGCAGATGTTTACAAGATCCCTTCTCAATTTATTCTCCAAAATGAGTTAAAAGGGCTGTCCAGGCTTTTTCTTATGGCCTATTGTAAGGTCATAAAATATATGATCAGTAGGGGGCCGACACCCGATCCCTGAACCGATTCTCTGTACAGAGCCACTTGTAAACATTATGGGGCCAGAAGCAGAAGGTTCTATCCACTGTATAGCTGCCCAGCGCCTTCACTGCAGCTCAACTCCCATTGACAGTGAAGGCGCCGGGTCGCTATACAACAGACAGAGCCTTCTGCTTCTGGCCCCATATTGTTTAAAAAATGGGCGTCAAAATCGTCTCTGTACAGAGGATGGGTTTGGGGTACTGGCCCCTACCAATCATATATTTATGGTCTATCCTGAGGCCATAAAAAAAAAAAGATGAACAACCCCCTTAATACAAATTTGGGACCCGGTGAATTAACTCTACTCTCACTATTGGTAAGTGGTTAACTGATTTTTGCCTATCTGTATATGACTTTGGATCATGCTGTTTTGCTATGGATAATAAGGACATGAAAAGAAACCCTTCAGCAAAAAACAATGAAAATTTAATCAATTTTTTTAGTATATCACATTAAAAGCAGGATTCATCCAAATAAAATAAAAAGTGCATTGTTACACTCTTTACACATTTCAAGCATAAATGTTCTTCCTAATAACATTTCTGTTCCAAATGTATGAGCGATGTCACAATGGACTTTTATTCTTTTTTATGTTCTGTATCCTGCTTTTAATGTGATCTATAAATGAAGGGATATCATTTTAGTTGAATTATGCCAGAGCATTTCATTTTATAGACAAAAAGTGTGACATTATAGTCAAAAAGTGTCACATTACTGATCGTATTTACAGTTCCATCTGCCTAAAACTACTATATGGACCATAACCAAGCAGATATATGTAAAGCCCAAACTCATACACTCACACTACAAAGCAAAACTACTGGTGGAGAAACATATAATCTATTACAAGTTATAAAGGAGTTACTGACCATAGCAAGCAGTCATGTTGCACCCCCACTATCTGACAAATGTCTATTCTGAAACTTAACCTGTAGAAGAAATTTCCCTTTATTTCCCTGTAATGGTGTTCTTGAATAGGTAATATGAACAGTGACTTCTTCTCTTCTGCCATCTTCTGGTGCTATTGGAAAATTGCAGAACAAAAAAGAATGGCCTCATAACCAACAGCTGACAATCCGAAACAGTCTTTCACTGTCTGGGTGCAGTTATTGAGAACTAAACCAAATTTCCTAGATCTCTATGGGCTACAAGACCACTGCTACTCCAAGAGTTTTGATTCAATGTCTTGTGGTCATCTATTCATGGACAAAGGAAGTATTTGTATTTATTATAAATTGATATTTTTATTATATGTACATATATACAATTGTGCAATAGTTTTAGGCTGGTGGTGGGTGGTTGTAAAGTGTTAATATTGAAGTTAATAGTTTATTTTAGTCAAGTAACAAAATGCAAACTGGTTTAACAAAAGACAAATATAAATCGAATCAATATTTAGAGTGACTAGACTTTTACCAAAAAATTCTTCTAGGTACACGTGTGCACAGTTTTTCAGTTTTTGAAGGAACTCTGCAGGGAAGTCTTTCCAATCATCTTAGAGAACTAACCACAGTCTTCTGTCCATGCAGACTTGCTCAATCCCTTCTGTCTCTTCATGTAATCCCAGACTGTCTCGATGATATTTATCTCAGGGCTCTGTGGGAGCCATACCATCACTTCTAGGACCCTTTGTTCTTATTTACCCTGAAGATAGTCTTGGTTCTTGATATTCTATTTAGTCTCTATATTGTCAGGAGGGCGGTGTCAGGCAAGAGCAGGCAAGGAGTGTGATTCTGTGCTCTAACACTGGCGGCCTGTGAATGGCGCTCTGAATCAAACATCCCTGCCTGACACTGCCCATATGACAATACAGAGCCTAAATAGCCCATCAGACAACAAAACTACCTGCGCTTGTTACTCAGGAATGGTGGGGGCTAGAGATAAAATTCCAATTGTGACGGAATCAGTGGAACAGCAACTATTAACAGATGCTAATAACTAGAATTGCTGAAGGTGGTGAAAGGTCCTCTTTAATGACATTGGCTGTATGTTTGAGATTGTTGTCTGCATCAGCAAGGTCCAACTTTTGCAAATATTTTAAAGCAGTCTTGGGTTTCAAAATATGTTGTTCTCTTAAAGAAGCACCAAAAAATGGGCAAAGTTGAGGACCATACAAAAACTGTTCCTCTCATGAAACTTAGTGTAACAGATAAAAGACACCTAATGCTTACAGTGGGGAAAAAAGTATTTAGTCAGCCACCAATTGTGCACGTTCTCCCACTTAAAAAGATGACAGAGGCCTGTAATTGTCATCATAGGTAGACCTCAACTATGAGAGACAAAATGAGAAAACAAATCCAGAAAATCACATTGTCTGATTTTTTAAGAATTTATTTGCAAATTATGGTGGAAAATAAGTATTTGGTCACCTACAAACAAGCAAGATTTCTGGCTCTTACAGACCTGTAACTTCTTCTTTAAGAGGCTCCTCTGTCCTCCACTCATTACCTGTAGTAATGGCTCCTGTTTGACATTGTTATCAGTATAAAAGATACCTGTCCACAACCTCAAACAGTCACACTCCAAACTCCACTATGGTGAAGACCAAAGAGCTGTGGAAGGACACCAGAAACAAAATTGTAGACCTGCACCAGGCTGGGAAGACTGAATCTGCAATAGGCAAGCAGCTTGGTATGAAGAAATCAACTGTGGGAGCAATAATTAGAAAATGGAAGACATACAAGACCACTGATAATCTCCCTCGATCAGGGGCTCCAAGCAAGATTTCACCCCGTGGGGTCAAAATGATCACAAGAACAGTGAGCAAAAATCCCAGAACCACACGGGGGGACCTAGTGAATGACCTGCAGAAAGCTGGGACTAACGTAACAAAGGCTACCGTCAGTAACACACTACGCTGCCAGGGACTCAGATCCTGCAGTGCCAGACGTGTCCTCCTGCTTAAGCCAGTACATATCCGGGCCTGTCTGAAGTTTGCTAGAGAGCATTTGGATATTCCAGAAGAGTATTGGGAGAATGTCCTATGGTCAGATGAAACCAAAGTAGAACTGTTTGGTAGAAACACAACTCGCCGTGTTTGGAGTAGAGTGAATGCTGAGTTGCATCCAAAGAACACCATACCTACTGTGAAGCATGGGGGTGGCAACATCATGCTTTGGGGCTGTTTCTCTGCAAGGGGACCAGGACGACTGATTCGTGTACATGAAAGAATGAATGAGGCCATGTATCATCTCAACCCCATAGAAAACCTTTAGAGAGAGTTGAAAGTCCGTGTTGCCCAGCGACAGCCCCAAAACATCACCGCTCTAGAGGAGATCTGCATGGAGGAATGGGCCAACATACCAGCAACAGTGTGTGCCAACCTTGTAAAGACTTACAGAAAACATTTGACCTCTGTCATTGCCAACAAAGGATATATAACAAAGTACTGAGATTAACTTTTGGTATTGACCAAATACTTATTTTTCACCATAATTTGCAAATAAATTCTTAAAAAATCAGACAATGTGATTTTCTGGATTTGCTTTCTCATTTTGTCTCTCATAGTTGAGGTCTACCTGTGATGTCAATTACAGGCCGGCCTCATGTTTTTAAGTGGGAGAACTTGCACAATTGGTGGCTGACTACATACTTTTTTTCCCCACTGTACTTATATTTGAAATCAGATGTCCTGCAGAGGATCAGCTCAGAACTGGCAGAAACCAGTGGGACCCAGGTGCACACATCTACTGTTTGGAGTACTCTGACCAGAAGAGGTCAAAGAAGAATTATGCTCAAAAAAGCCATACCTTTGAAGTGGAAACAAGGCCAGGTGACTCAAGTATGCATGAAAACATGAACTGTGGTGTAGCAAAAGGGCAGAGGTGTTCAGTCAAATTTAGAAATATTTGGCTGTAACAGAAGGCAGTTTGTTCATCGAAGGGCTGGAGAGTACTACAACAATGAGTGTCTGCAGTCAACAGTAAGGCATGGTGGAGGTTCCCTCCAAGTATGGGGCTGCATTTCAGCAAATGTAGCTGGGAATTTGCTCAGTGCTTCCATCATCCAATACCATCAGGGAGGCATCTTATTGGCTCCTAAATTTATTCTGCAGCAGGACAACAACCCCAAACATATAGCCAATGTCATTAAGAACTATCTTCAGCGTAAAGACAAACAAGGAACCCTGGAAGTGATGGTATGGTCCCCACAGAGCCCAGATTAAAATAGAGACAGAAGAATTTCAGCAAACCTACATCCATCTACATCTGTGGTTAGTTGTCCAAGATGATCTCCATGCTGATTTCCTACAAAAATGGTTTGCAAATATATCTAGAAGAACTAATGCTGGTTTGAAGCCAAAAGATGGTCATACCAAATATTGATGGAATTTAGATTTCTGGTTTTGAAATCATTCTTACTTTGCAGCATTTTTCTACACCTGTCTAGAATTTTTGCACAGTGCTGTATATTAGAGATGTGCAAATACTTGCACGATTCATTCCAAATTGGAAGTGTTATTATAGAGATATATTATAGCTCTTCGGACTCCAAACTATAGTAATCAGAGTCCCAGGGAGATCAACCTCATGATACTTGCTTCAAAGTGTCATGACGTTGACACAACCCATGTGACGTCAGCAGTGACCTGGTGCTGCTTAAACCACACAGGAAGCCCAAAGAGGCTGGAAGACACCCAGGAAAGAATGCCGGACACAGCCAGGGAACCCAGGAGAGGTGAAGAAAGTGAGGATGAGTGTTTCCACACGTTCCCTGGGCTTCGAATTATTATATTCTGAGATCTGAAGAGACCCCAGAGTATAACAACAACTTGTGGGTAGTGAACACCGAAAATTTGTTTTTGAAAGCATTCTTACTTCACAGCATGTCAGAAATTTTCTGGGTTCACTACCCACAAGTTGTTATTATACTCTGGGGTCTCTTCAGATCACAGAATATAATAATCAGAGGTCCAGGGGAGGTGTGGAAACACTTATCCTCACTTTCTTCACCTCTCCTGGGTTCCCTGGCTGTGTCCGGCAACTTGTTACAAATCAGTTAGCTCACTTCTACCGTGGTTGTATATTGCGATATTCTGTCAGGATTTCCTAATGGATTCTATGCCCAAATTTTCACAGAACTGGCAGGCTTTTTGCTGGCAGTAGACGTGTATGAAGCATTTTATGCTCTCATTACATGCTCCAGAATGAGTAAGGGGTAACTTGCTGATCGGTGGGGACTGACGAAAAAAGAACATCCATGGTGGGAATTTTTTGACAGCCGTCAACTGAAAATACCAGTGTAGGGAACTGCCATTTCTACTAGTATATAATGTATCTGGCTTCTTTGCCCCTGCAGTTTGGCTTCAGAGACCCCAGGCATTTAGTGCAAGTTTTGTTTTGTAAATACAGTGAGTCAGACACATGTGAGGCAGAGCTGCTGGGGGGAGAGATGTGAGCAGAGCTGCTGAGACAGACATGTTATGTCTGGGGGAGTCTAAGAGCCACTTGTTCCTCTTTACTTCACAGTATATAGTTAGGTATGTGTTACCCCCTATATACTCACAGGACCTAGCTAGTAACCGTAGTTAGGGATCCATATATATATATAGTTCAGGGCAGTGATAGGTTAGGCTTCCGAAGGCCAACTAGCTAGTTAGAGGCCCGGTGGCACTAGTAGTTTAGCTGGCAGGTTAAGGACTCAGTGTTAGGGTAGTCAGGCCTGCATCTACTGCCATCACCGTCGCCCTGTTTGCTGCCTGTGAAGAATCTCACCATCATCATCATCTCCTGATCCGCCTCTCCCCTTTCTCTCAAAAAAAAAAAAAAAGAAACACAAAAACAGACACCAGCCGCCATTTCTTCTCTTCCCTGGGGTTATGGAATGTACGCTTTATATATTTATTTATATATAATAAAATAAAAAAAAAAAAAAAAAGAGGAAGGGGTTGTTGTTTTTTGTAGTTTTAGTATTTTTTTATTATTTTTTTTTTTTTTATTTTTTACTTTTTTATTTTTATAAAATTATATTTTTATATTTTATTTTATGTTTTTTTTATATTTTCAAATTGAAAATTAATTAATTGATTGTTGGTAAAAAAATTAATTTTTTTTAATAGAGAGAAGGAGGAAGAGATTCTCCCAATAAAAAAGGGGGGTTCTCCGGGGGGGGGGCGATTATTTTTTTTTTTTTTTACTCCCCCTCCTTCCATCAGCGGTGGCGGCCCCTCTTATAACACACGCGGGGGCCCGGGGGGGTTTTGGGGGGGGGGGATTATTCTTCCCCCCCCAAAAAGGGGGGCCTTTGGGGGGGCTGCTGGGATTTAGAAGTGGGGGTAGTCATTGATATGGAGAAGCGATATAGCTCAGAGGGAAACCTCCCACTAGCTACTACATGGGATTACCGACCTCCTGTTCCTCCCCTGGTTCAGGTAAAGGAAGAACCCCGCTCAGCCAGTTATCCCCCCAGTATGGCCGTCGCTAGCAGTTCCTCTAGTGACAGTGCTATTAGCACTTTAGCCAGGCTGACTGAAATGTTAGCTCAGGGCCTGCAGGCCACTCACTACAAGAAACTAAAAGTATTCTCTGGTAATGTCCCAGTACCACAAGGGGAGGAAAACTTTGAGATATGGAAAGAACATACTCTCCAATGCCTGAAGGAATGGTCTTGCTCTGAAGAAGGCAAGCGGCAGCGTATCAGTGAAAGTTTGCGGTCTCCTGCTGCAGAATTGATCCGCTTGTACAGAGACTCTCATGAAGGAGTGAGTGCATTGGACTATATACAAGTACTGTCGGATCACTTTGAGCCATACTATGACCTTGCCCAGATGGTTGCTGATTACCGAATGGTTCGTCAAAAAAGAAGGGGAAAATGTCTCTACTTTTATTATCCGTTTACAGCTACTTCTTTCACGTCTGGTGTACCACGAGCTATATCTACTTCAGAGGTAGACGCTATGAGAACCGGTCAGTTGGTGAGGGGTTACAACCTCATCATCCTCTTGCTCAAGTACTCAAGGTCTTACTATCTGATAGAGTCCTTCCATTTCCTGACTTAATGAAGTTAGTGAAGAAACAAGAAGCTGACATTAGTTTTAGTACCCCTAAGAAAGCGAAAAGCATCTCTAAAGAAGATGTTGTTCCTAATTCAAACAAGGACAAACCAGCAGAACGGTCAGAACTTAGACAGTCCGCCACTCCACCCACTGCCACTCAATGGAGGAAGGATGCTAGAACCTGTTATAAATGTGGTCAGACGGGCCATACTGCCAGACAGTGTACGGAGGACAGTGAGGGATTGGGACACAGTGCTGTCTTCTCCATTCAGAATCAAAGACACCCAAGGAAGGCGGGCCGAGTAAAGACCAGAGGCGCTATCGCGGGCTCCAGGTCCGTTGTCAAAGTCACTGTCAATGGTCATGCCGCTCCTGCCCTGTTTGATACAGGATCTCAAGTGACCCTGATTTATCGCTCGTTCTACCAAAAGTATCTGAGGGATATACCTCTTCAGTCTACAGGACAAATGAAATTGTGGGGGCTTAATTCAGGATCATATCCTGTAGATGGCAGCCTACAAGTAGTTATAGCTGTCCCTGAATTAGAAGATCAGAGTGTCGCTCCCATGAAGATTACGGCTCTTGTCTGTCCTGATACAGGGGATTCTTGTGCAGCTCCTGTGATACTTGGCACTAATTGTCCCGCAGTGCATTATGCTTTTCAGAAGTTTCTTGGAAGAGATTGGAACCCTGCAGCTCAGCCGGTGAATATATCTTCTGATCTTAGAGAACTCTGTGATGCCCTGTCTACTGGCTATCGACATGGAATGGTATATCATATCGGTGAGAGAACCGTGGAAGTTCCTGCCGGCGGGGAGAGAGTTCTGAGAGTAGCCTCCAGCATTGCTCCCGATTTGCTTGAAGGGGGGAGTTATGTCCTTATGGAAACCCCTGAAGAAATGATTAACCAGAATGGCTGGATGGTGATCCCGGAGAGAAAGGACTGGAGAAATAAAGTGGAGTTATCTACCTGTGTGACAGTGAGGAACTGTTCACCGCATCCGATCGTAATTGGACCATACCAGAATGTGGCCCACTGCTACCCTGTGCTTGGAGTAAATCCATACGCTGAAGTGTGCAGGATTCAAATCCGAGATGCAATCCCTAATCTCAATCTTGACTTGAGTGATCCACATTTACCAGAGGCCTGGAATCAGCGACTGACACAGAAGTTGTCTGAATTATCGGAAGTGTTCTCCATGGATGATATGGATGTAGGTTGTGCTAAAAGTGCTCAACACACTTTCCGATTGACCGATTCTACTCCCTTCCGGGAGCGACCACGGAGAGTTGCTCCAAAGGATGTTGATGAGTTAAGACAGACTCTACAGCAAATGAAAGGTCAGGGGATCATTGTGGACAGTAAGAGCCCCTATGCCTCACCTATTGTGGTGGTAAGAAAAAAAATCTGGAGCAATTCGCCTATGTGTGGATTACAGAACTCTGAACCGGAGAACCTTACCTGATCAGTATACACTGCCGAGAATTGAAGAAGCTCTGGAAGCTCTGAATGGAAACTGTTGGTTCACAGTGCTGGACCTAAGATCGGGATACTATCAAGTCCCAATGGCACCTGAGGATCAGGAAAAGACAGCCTTCATATGCCCCTTGGGTTTCTTTCAGTTCACTCGTATGCCGCAAGGTACAAAAGGTGCGCCAGCAACATTCCAAAGGTTGATGGAAAGAGTGTTAGGTGATTTAGTGCCCCGGGAATGCCTTGTATATCTTGACGACATTATTGTGTTTGGAAAGACGCTGGAAGAACATGAAGAACGACTCATGAGAGTACTCCAACGCTAAAAGAAGAGGGGCTGAAGTTGTCGGCTGACAAATGCAAATTTTGTAGATCTTCGGTCACTTATGTAGGTCATATTGTTTCTGCTGAAGGAGTTGCTACCGATCCTGGTAAGATTGAAGCTGTGGTGAATTGGCCCCCGACCGCAAAATATTACGGAGTTGCAATCTTTCTTGGGGTTTTGTGGATTCTATCGACGATTTGTGGAAGGATATTCAAAAATTGCTCGAGCCCTCCTCGACCTGTTGAAGAGTGATGCAGGAGATCCGGGAAAGAAGAAAGGGTCTTCCAAAAGCCTTTTTGGCGATAGGTGGACTGCGGATTGTGAAGAAGCATTTAAGTTGTTGAAGAAGAAATTGACAGAAGCTCCCGTTCTGGCTTATGCTGATGCACAGAAGCCATATGTGCTACATGTAGATGCCAGCTTTGAAGGATTAGGTGGCGTGCTGCACCAAGAATACCCGGCCGGGTTACGGCCCATAGCTTTCATAAGTCGAAGTCTTTCTCCCAGCGAGAAAAATTATCCAGTACATAAATTGGAGTTTTTGGCGCTCAAGTGGGCCATTGTTGATAAATTACATGACTATTTATACGGAGCCACGTTTGAAGTAAGAACAGACAACAATCCACTGACATACGTTTTGTCAACCGCTAAACTCGATGCTACAGGACATCGCTGGTTGGCAGCTTTATCCAACTACCAATTCACACTCAAGTATAAATCGGGGCCTAAGAACATTGGGGCAGATGCTCTATCAAGACGGCCTGGATTACCTAGTCCGGAAGTAGTGGATGAATGGGAAGAAGTGCCAAGTCCTGGAGTAGGAGCTTTGTGTGCCATGGCTGCTGTAGTTGAAGACCGAGTAGCCTTTTCTGAAACTCGGCTTATTGACTCTATTGGGGGAGGTCCCGAAGCTGTACCAGACATGTTTGCCTACCCTGCCGCTTTAGGATCCTTTGAGAGTTGTTCTATATCTTCAAAGCGAATGATCTGGAGTCAAAAAGACTGATCCTTTAATTGGACCTCTTTATCAAGCAGTGAGTTCTCAAGACAGAGAAATGTTAAAGACATCCCTACCCTCTGAATGCAGTCAACTTCTACGAGATTGGGAGAAGTTTGAAATAGACAATGGCCTACTTTATCGTGTGGTGCTGTATCATGATCACCCTGGAAGGCGCCAACTAGTTATTCCAAGCTGCTTTCAGAAGATGATTTTCCGAAGTCTGCATGATTATCATGGTCATTTGGGACCTGAGAAGACTTATGGCCTAATACAAGACCGATTCTACTGGCCCAAAATGAGAGATACCGTGACTCGTTTGTGTAGGTGCTGTCGCAGATGTTTGCAGAGGAAGACTGTCCCGGTTCGAGCGGCCTTCATGGGACACTTGAAGAGTTCGGGCCCCATGGATCTTGTCTGCATAGACTTCCTTTGTATTGACAACGACTCCAGAGGATTTGGAAATGTATTGGTGGTGACTGATCACTTCACACGATATGCTCAAGCCTTTCCGACTAAGGATCAAAAAGCAGTCACTGTTGCAAGAGTGCTTTGGGAAAAGTATTTTATCCATTATGGCTTACCACACCGGTTGCATTCTGATCAAGGCCGGGATTTTGAGAGTAACCTGATCAAAGAGTTACTTCAGTTGTTGAACATCCGCAAAAGTCGGACGACGCCTTACCATCCAGAGGGAGATGCCCTTCCTGAAAGATTTAACAGGACTTTACTTGATATGCTTGGTACCTTACGAATTGAGGATAAGCGATCCTGGAGTCGAAAAGTGGAGGCTATGGTGCATGCCTATAATAGTACAAGGCACGAGAGCACAGGATATTCACCATACTTTCTGATGTTTGGAAGAGAGCCTAGGCTACCTATTGACATCTTGTTGGGAGTCTCTACCGATGGTATCAGTCATCGAGATCATTACCGATACGTGGCACGTTTGAAAGAAACGCTTAAGAGTGCTTATCAGCTGGCTGAGGAAAATGCGACCAAAGTGAATGAAGGAAATAAAAGGAGATTTGATCTTCGAGTAAGATACCGAGAATTGAACCCTGGGGACCATGTTCTGCTACGGAATTTGGGAGCATCTGCAAAACATAAGCTGGCTGATCGATGGCGCAGTGAACTCTTTACAGTGGTCGATCGGTTGCCTGGAATACCAGTCTACAAAATAAAAGGACGGGGGGCGGGACCGAAATGCCCTTAAGGGGGGGCCCCCCCGCCCCCCCCCCCCCCCCCCCCCCCCCCCCCCCCCCCCGGGCGGGCGCGCCCCCGCCCCCCCCCCCCCCCCTCCCCCCCCCGCCCCCCCCACCCCCACCGCCCCTGGCTCCGCCCCGCGGGGGGCCGGCCCCGCCCCCCCCCCCCCCCCCCCCCCCCCCCCCCCCGGCCCCCCCCCCCCGGGGCCCGCCCCGGCCGCCCCCCCCCCCCCGGGGGGGGGGGGGGGGGGGGGAGAGAATCCCCCCCCCCCCCCCTTGTGGGGGGGGCCCCCCCCCCCCCCCCCCCCCCCTTTACCCCCCGCGGGGGGGGGCGCCGCCCCCCCCCCCCCCCATTTCCCCCCTTCCCCCCCCCCCCCGCATCTACCCCTTCACCTTTTTCTCTTAAATCAAAAGCAACCATTTGATATTGTCATTGGTAATGTTGACTGTATACTATGACTTTGTATGTCTTTGACGTGACGTAAAGATTTCACCAGAGGGAGAGTGTAGGGAACTGCCATTTCTACTAGTATATAATGTATCTGGCTTCTTTGCCCCTGCAGTTTGGCTTCAGAGACCCCAGGCATTTAGTGCAAGTTTTGTTTTGTAAATACAGTGAGTCAGACACATGTGAGGCAGAGCTGCTGGGGGGGAGAGATGTGAGCAGAGCTGCTGAGACAGACATGTTATGTCTGGGGGAGTCTAAGAGCCACTTGTTCCTCTTTACTTCACAGTATATAGTTAGGTATGTGTTACCCCCTATATACTCACAGGACCTAGCTAGTAACCGTAGTTAGGGATCCATATATATATATAGTTCAGGGCAGTGATAGGTTAGGCTTCCGAAGGCCAACTAGCTAGTTAGAGGCCCGGTGGCACTAGTAGTTTAGCTGGCAGGTTAAGGACTCAGTGTTAGGGTAGTCAGGCCTGCATCTACTGCCATCACCGTCGCCCTGTTTGCTGCCTGTGAAGAATCTCACCATCATCATCATCTCCTGATCGGCTGTCTGTCATCTCCTGGAAGAATCCGAGGATCCACAGTCATCCACAGGGGCCCCTGCATCTCTTCTGTTGCCTGGAGGTATTGTGCACTGGACTCTTGCTATATATCTATATATATACCCGGGTATATAACCTAAGACGGTTGAGGACTTGCTGGTTGTTGTAGTATTGCTGTGTTCTGAGTATATTTTATGTTTGTATTATTACCCTGTTGATTCTTATAAAGCTACTGTTATAACCTTATGTGGTATCTGTATGTATTCTTCAGACTGTGAGATTAGTACAGTGATCCTTGTTAAGGCTACTAACTGTATTTCATGGGTAAGCCCCCGGAAGCGACCCCCCCCCCAAAACAGAGGCCCCACCCTGGGTGGGGCCCCCGGTATATTTTTTATATGTTCCCATTCTTCCCTTCAGCGAAGGCTTCAGGTCCCATTATACACACAGGTCAGCGCCAGAGTCTGTTGCGGGAGGGATAATACTCATACCCCCACCCCCAAATAGGGCTACACCAGTTTTTAGCTGATCTTCAGCCAACTTGTGCAGACTTACTGCGCTTTTTTTTTTAACAACTAACCTGCACCCTCCCTCCCGCCCCGATCAGGTAGTTTAGTTGTTAGTATGGGATTGACAGCCACATGACAATTTTCCAAAATCTAATGTGTATGGATGCGGTGACCAGATGGAAGGCAACGCTGCAGTTGGGATTGCGGGGGTGCAAACAGCGCAGACTTGTCACGGTCTCTGGGCACGAGGGCGCAGCGCTGGTGCTGTCCCACGTTACCACCACTGGTACCGGTGATGAGGGGGGCTGCACAAATGTTGGTGGTGATTGTTCCCCCGGGGCGCTTCCCCTATACTGTGCCGACTGGTGGTGTTTGGGGCGCCCTGATGTTGTCGGTGCAGAGTCAGACACAGAAACGGTTGTAAAGTTGAACTTTTACTTCCATGGGTGTGGAGGCACAAATGCTTAAACAGTTTCTTCCATACAAAACAACGGGGTACGCCTGGTGACACAGCAAAGTCCTGGGGTGCAGGGTAGACTTGATGAAAGGTGTTCCTAGCCCCTTATACTTCAGTGTTACAGCCCTAAGGTGCGTCTGGGCTCCTATTTGGCTCATAGGAGGATGCCCACCATGATACTAGTACATAATATTCCCCACTCACGTTATGTGGTCCTGATAGCTCAGAGTTTCGGGGTACAATAGTCAGGGTGGCGGGATATTCCACAGGTCTGGCCTTGGCCCCTGGATCCTGTGATACTTGCTATGGAGCACGTGTTCCAGAATTTTCTCTCCACAGTCTCATGCTGACAAGATAATGATGCTTGACTTCCTTCAGGGCGATGGCTAGGCAGACAGGGGACAGGATCTTCTGAATAGCTGGAGTATGTCAGCTCTCCAACCTTCCTGGGCCTGTCTAGGACTTGAGATTCCTGCACTAAACTCACTGCTTTCTTCACAGGACATCACACTTATCTCCTCACCTCCTCCTCCTAACACTCCACACTTCTAACTCCTCACACGCAGGACCTTCCTGCAGGGGTGTTACCATGGGGACCCAGTGATCAGCTGACTCCTCCCCCTTTTCCCAGGCGATGTCCTCCCATTGGACATTTGGTTACTATTCAATCCTATGGGAGGTGTAATGCATGTGTGAGGCTCACTAGGTGGCACTGTGTTGTGTGAGACTCAGGACCCCCTGCTATGTCACACAGGCTATGAAGCAACAGGAAATAATACAATGCACAGAGATCACCCTCAGCCCAGCCATAGCCAGCTCGGGGATGCCACATGGACTACATTATAGTCGTCAAACAATCTAATGCTTGCAGCATTACTTTTCTGTGAAATGTGAAAGAAACTGAGACAGAGGCTCAGTTAAGAGCCTTTGAGGCAGATGTGAACACAACCTTATTATTTGAGTTTATTACCCCCCAGGTCCCCATTAGCAATCACCAGCATGTTCAATGACATTTGATTAAGAAAACCCTTCTTTCTTAGCCTAGTGCAGACACTAAGTTTAAACTCCTGAGCCCCAATACCAAGTTTTTGAAGCTCCAGTCCACTATGTGCAATATCGTGGTGTGACATGGCATTGAGGCCCTTGTGCAACTTGAAGCACCAGGAACTGGGTGTGACTGCTTTCTTTGCACCCTTAATAACCAAGCCCTGGCCTAGTGGTGTTCACTGTTTTTGACGTTATTACAAATTGCGTTGGTTATATAATTTTAATAACCTGTGAATTTGTAATAAATATATGTCAAGCTTCACAAATGTTTCAGAATGCAGTGGGTTATTTTAGAAGTGTAGTATAATTTCTATCAGATTTGGTGGTTTCTATTTAATATTTATTTTATGGGTTTTTTTAGAATGGATCTGGTTAGGTAATTAAATGCAAGTGTCTGTATTCTGTGTATAATGTGCCTTGTTGTAATACTGGTATATAGCCACTGGAGGTCACTATAAGACAGGTCTGATTAGGACATTTCTCCTGTATGTATATATCTACTGTGGTTTTACTAATTTAGATATAAATACATTTATACATATTTAAGCCAAGGGATACACAAAAATATAGATTGTAGACAAAATTTTCATCTGCTACTGTATTGAAAGAACCAAAAATATAACTGTATTTAGTGCAAGTATTCTTGTGATTTTACTTGTAGCATTCAAGTTTTTATTAAATAAAACATTCCACTGTTTTCTATCAAAAACTGACAATGGTATTGCATGTATAACTGTACATATCTTTCCCACATGTGCTACAGGAATTTGATGTGCACCATAGATATAAGACAGAGCTCTATGTCAGTATAAGGCTAGGGTAACACCTGCGCCTGAACTCCGTTGGGGGATTCCATTCCCCATTCCACTTGAAAAATGCACAGAGGAAAGTGCTGCAAGCAGTGCTTTTCTCCCCGCATTTTTCACCTTTCTCAGGCGGAAACCGAGTGGAACCCCAGCGGATTCCATTATAGTCTATGGGATCCATGGGTTTCCGCGGGTAACTGCTTTTTAAAGCGGATTAGGTTACCGTTCGGGGGGGTCCCCAACCGGAACGCAGGTGTGAATCTAGCATATATGAATTGTCCTTAGATTACATTCACATTAGTCATGGGCACACATAGCAAGGGTGCAATCTGTGCAGGTCAGGGGGCTCTATCACCTTACCAGGGGCGCACCGCTAATGAGGCGAAGTGAGGCGGCCGCCTCAGGCGGCACTGTCTGTCACTGTCTGGGGGGCGGCAATTTTACTTTTTATTTAATGTAAACCAGTCCAGGACAGGCCGCTTTTAAAAAAAAAAAAAAAAAAAAACAGAGCTGAGCGGGGGCCTGTCCTGGGCTGGTTTACGAGACGTCGCATCTCAGCGCAGGCGGCGATGCAATGACGTCATCGCGCTGCCTACGCTGAGACACAGACGTCGCGGACACGACGGGATTGTAGGTAGGTGCGGATAACTTTTTCTTTATATATAAATAGGCCGTAACCTGATGGAGTATCCCCGGCAGATAACGGCCTATTTACCTACCCCGCGTCTGCTCGTGGCCGCCTCCGCTTCCCCTTCTGCTATGGAACGCAGAAAGGGAAGTGGATGCCGCTGTGAGCAGCCTCGGGTATCCGTAAGTTAGGTCACGGGCATCGGTAAGTGAGGCTGCGGGGATCGGTAAGTGAGGCCGCGGGCCTCAAATACTACTATTATTAGTCTTTTCAGTCCCCAGAGTATAATAATCGGAGGCCCAGGGGAGGTGAGGGAACATAAAAACCAATGTTACTCACCTCTCCAGCGATCCGATGTCACTTCGAGCAGGCTTGAGGCCTCTGGTGACGTCATCAGGTTGCTTCGCCTTCCTGATCACGTGACGTGTGCGCACAATTAAACAGGGCCGAAAGCTGCGGGGAGTGCAAGGTGTCCAGGATAGGTAAGTAACACTGGTTTTTATGTTTGTCACCTCCCCTGAGTCTCCGATCATTATACTCTGGGGTCTGAAAAGACCCCAGAGTATAATAATAGTTCATGGGTGGGCCACTATGGGGCACAATACCATGTGCAGGGGCCACTATGGAGCCTAATACCAGTGCAGGGGCCACTGTGGAGCATAATACCAGTGCAGGGGCCACTGTGGAGCATAATACCATGTGCAGGGGCCACTATGGAGCATAATACCGTGTGCAGGGGCCGCTGCGGGCCGTAATACTGTGTAATACTGTGTGCAGGGGCTGCTGTGGAACATTATAGTGTGTGTAAATGGGGTGCTATAAACAGGGGCTATGGCGCCTGTTTATATTATACGCTGTCTTTTTATAGTGGCCATGTGATGTAATTCCAGCCTTGTCACATAGACATGTACAGGACAAGGCTGTAGTTACATGACATGGCCGCTATGAGATGAATGACACTATGTAAACAGAGAAGCAGTCATGGCGCTTACACTGGTACCATTCAAATAGCTGATCAGTGGGGGTCCTGGGTTTTTGAGCCCCACTGATTAGTGTATTAATGACCTGGAAAACCTTTTAATTAGTTAACACCTGGGGCATTATTAATAAGGGGCACTATTTATACATGGTACACACGGACATTATTAATATAAAGATGCACTTGGGAGTATTATTCATTATGGGGGGTTATATGATATATTTTATAATTGGGGGTAGCAGCAGGATGGGTGTGCAGGTGAGGACAATGTGGGTCAGGTGCCTGAATAAGTGAGGAGCCAAAGATATCTGTGCTGCAAACTTTACAGAGACAAGTCACAGCTGGAAGAAGTGGTCATGGCGGTCCAAAGGGAAGAGAAGGGAAATGTGAAGGATTAGTCAGAGACGTCACCTGTAAGTCACAAAATGTTACTGCACTGTATACACCTAAATGATATAGGATAAATACCTGATTGATGGGGGTCTGTCTGCTGAGACCCCCACTGGGCCTGAGAATTAGTTTTTTTCCCCCACTGGGTGGGAATTCAGCCTGACCGCAGCCATATATAGGTGTGTCGTTTGGTGGATGGACAAACCCGCAGGGTTCTCATTCACTTCAATGGGAGTGCCAAAGATACCCGAAGTCCAGTACTCAGCTATCTGCAGCGCTCCTATTATAGAGAATGGGGGCCACATGGGCTCGTCCATCCACCAAGCAGAAGATGTGTGACGTTATTGTCATTGTTAATGCCGTGTTGTTGATCTGATACTGAAGTAATACAGGAAGAAGAATTCTGTTTTATAACTTTGTGTATTGTGTATATTGTGTGACGATAACAGTGTGTTAAACTAGAAACTAGTTCATGGAAACTCAATTTTTTTTTTTTGGGGGGGGGGGGCGTCATTCTATAGTCTGCCTCAGGCAGCAAAGAGGCTAGGTTCACCACTGCACCTTACCAACAGCTTTCCACTATCTATTACAGTGGGGGAAAAAAGTATTTAGTCAGCCACCATTTGTGCAAGTTCTCCCACTTAAAAAGATGAGGCCGGCCTGTAATTGTCATCATAGGTAGACCTCAACTATGAGAGACAAAATGAGAAAACAAATCCAGAAAATCACATTGTCTGATTTTTTAAGAATTTATTTACAAATTATGGTGGAAAATAAGTATTTGGTTAATAACAAACGTTCATCTCAATACTTTGTTATATATCCTTTGTTGGCAATGTCAGAGGTCAAACGTTTTCTGTAAGTCTTTACAAGGTTGGCACACACTGTTGCTGGTATGTTGGCCCATTCCTCCATGCAGATCTCCTCTAGAGCAGTGATGTTTTGGGGCTGTCACTGGGGAACACGGACTTTCAACTCCCTCCAAAGGTTTTCTATGGGGTTGAGATCTGGAGACTGGCTAGGCCACTCCAGGACTTTGAAATGCTTCTTACGAAGCCACTCCTTCGTTGCCCTGGCGGTGTGCTTGGGATCATTGTCATGCTGAAAGACCCAGCCACATTTCATCTTCAATGCCCTTGCTGATGGAAGGAGGTTTGCACTCAAAATCTCACGATACATGGCCCCATTCATTCTTTTATGTACACAGATCAGTCATCCTGGTCTCTTTGTAGAGAAACAGCCCCAAAGCATGATGTTGCCACCCCCATGCTTCACAGTAGGTATGGTGTTCTTTGGATGCAACTCGTGGAAGAGTGAAGAAATCAGGCGATACCTTTTAGAGGCTAACTGAGTATATTTATAAGTAAGCTTTCAGGAGTACTAGCTCCCTTCATCAGACATGGTGTGATACAAGAACTGAAAATTCACAGACTTTTATACACATGGTCTTCAAAGGATTTTAGAGTCCTTAAAAAACCAAAACAAAATGCAATCTAAGTAGAGAAGTTATTTATAACAGGTCAAAAAACAATCTGGAAAGTTGTGGTGCGTGACAGAGGGATCTGTTATCTGTTGGCTATCAGGAGGTGATTTGTGACCCTCACAGGTCATACATAGTGTGACATGAAGCTGGCATGAATATTAAGTCCAAATTGCAGAGTTTGAAATTTTTGCATAAACTTGTATTCTGATTCTTTCCTTTTCTCCTGCGTCTTAAAATGTCCCATTAACACCACAACCCGCAAATCTTCAATAGAGTGGTTTTCTCCGGAGAAATGTGCGGCCACTGGGAGATCGGTTCTGCTGTTATTAATACTGGATCTGTGTGAGTGCAACTCAGCATTCACTCTCCTCCAAACACAACGAGTTGTGTTTCTACCAAACAGTTCTACTTTGGTTTCATCTGACCATATGACATTCTCCCAATACTCTTCTGGAACATCCAAATGCTCTCTAGCAAACTTCAGACGGGCCCGGATATGTACTGGCTTAAGCAGGGGGACACGTCTGGCACTGCAGGATCTGAGTCCCTGGCGGCGTAGTGTGTTACTGACGGTAGCCTTTGTTACGTTAGTCCCAGCTTTCTGCAGGTCATTCACTAGGTCCCCGCATGTGGTTCTGGGATTTTTGCTCACCGTTCTTGTGATCATTTTGACCCCACGGGGTGAGATTTTGCGTGGAGCCCCTGATCGAGGGAGATTATCAGTGGTCTTGTATGTCTTCCATTTTCTAATTATTGCTCTCACAGTTGATTTCTTCACACCAAGCTGCTTGCCTATTGCAGATTCAGTCTTCCCAGCCTGGTGCAGGTCTACAATTTTGTTTCTGGTGTCCTTCCACAGCTCTTTGGTCTTCACCATAGTGGAGTTTGGAGTGTGACTGTTTGAGGTTGTGGACAGGTGTCTTTTATACTGATAACAATGTCAAACAGGAGCCATTACTACAGGTAATGAGTGGAGGACAGAGGAGCCTCTTAAAGAAGAAGTTACAGGTCTGTGAGAGCCAGAAATCTTGCTTGTTTGTAGGTGACCAAATACTTATTTTCCACCATAATTTGCAAATAAATTCTTTAAAAATCAGACAATGTGATTTTCTGGATTTGTTTTCTCATTTTGTCTCTCATAGTTGAGGTCTACCTATGATGACAATTACAGGCCTCTCTCATCTTTTTAAGTGGGAGAACTTGCACAATTAGTGGCTGACTAAATACTTTTTTTTCCCCACTGTAGATTGTAGGTAAATGCCTAAGTTAATGAACTAATTAGCTAATGATTACTGGTGGATTTTTCACTGTATGTGTTTTTGTTGAATATGCACAAGAGATCAGTCCTTAGACCCTACTTATTTAGGCAAAATACAGGTTTAGTTTATCAGTCTTCCGCATACAATTTGTTTTGCTTCTTTATCATTGAAGTCAATGGGTGGCAGATTTAAAGACTGATATAAAACTGTTAATTTGGCATCAGATCTGTGGGGTTCCAACTCTCAGCACCCCTGCTGATCACCTATCTGAATGTTTGGGAGTGCTGCAGCTTGTTCATTATATAAGTCCATGTACTTGCACGCCATGTTCCTTGTAGTGCCCTGAAGTGCTTTTTGCATTGAGCTGCTCCATGGCCCTCCACTCTGCTGTGTTGCTGCAGCAGGTACCAGCTGGCATACTACTAGCTAACCTTCCACTTGCAATAACTGGCATACCACCAATCTGGAGCATTATGGCACTTTGAGGAACTCTGAGCTTTTTATTTTAAAACTATATATTGCTGTGTTTTAATGTAATTTTAAAATTTATTTGGTCTGGTAATGTAATATATCTCCATTACATTAGCACTGCCTGTACTGTAGACCAAGTTCAGATACAGATATATTACATTTTTAATCCGTATTGGTATGGTAAGTCTCCACACATGAGCATTGTATCCCACTGTAGAATGTATGTTTTGGTCAGGCACAAGGTCATTGCGCATGTTCACCTTTATTATGGCTTATACTTGATGAAACATTACAAAATGTGTCATTGAGATGGAAGCCTAGTATTCCAATTGCACATAGATAAGACTTGTAGAGGATGCCAGTCATATAAT
Organism: Leptodactylus fallax; assembly: GCA_947044405.1. Taxonomy (NCBI): domain Eukaryota; kingdom Metazoa; phylum Chordata; class Amphibia; order Anura; family Leptodactylidae; genus Leptodactylus; species Leptodactylus fallax. The sequence goes on along the minus strand of CAMRHE010000108.1, from coordinate 4,046,433 downwards.
AAGGCAAGGTGCACTATGTTGGCATACCTTCAGATCAGACTGCCGGTCCAGGTCTGGGTATGCTGGCATACCCATATCTTCAGATCATACAGACTGTCCAGCACCTGTATATGTACATTCCACAAGCACCAACTCCCCATTTTCCCTCAACAAACACACCCTGTGAAAAATGGGTTAATAACCATGAGGTATTAATAGATATCTTGGCCAAAATAGGCCAGCTTGCAACTCACATCAAGGGTTGCCATGTTGGCGAATCCTTATGCTCAAATCAAAGACATTACACTGAAAGAGATATCATTATAAATCATATCACTGAAAAAATACCATATTTACCTGATGTCAGGTGACGTAATGGTTCACAGCAAGATGCAGACAGGCTCAAATGGTATATGTTGGAGGCTGCACAGGTGTAAGATACTGATATAACATCCACCTTCAATCCATGAGGGGGTGTATGTCTATTTTTCCAATTATTAAAGGCTACTATTTAAGGATTATATCAGGTGCCAGTCACATATAATATCATGATAATGGAAGGTACATAATGCTGGCTAATAGCCTATTAGTGACACCTATATACGTACACCGCAAAATTGCCAGCACCACATTTCCGGGTCCACTACAGGATGTCCAAAACTGCCATTGTGAGATAAATCTCAAGAGGTTCACCTAACACGACTGCCAATCTGTATGCCCATTAGGGACTGCAACTGCTATTCTTTGTAACCTTCACACTGTGTACCCTAAAGAGACTGTAACCGCCAAGCAAAGTGCCACTATTTTAGCCAATAACCCTTGTTCCCCAGGTGAAGTAAAGTTCTTTTACTTTCAGCTGCACTATGTCCACCTCCATAACTATACCATTTTCAACTAGGGGTATCGTAACTAGGTCAAGGCCAACACCTTAACAATTGGCTTCCTTTAATGCTGTATTCCATATTAGGTGTGCTTTAGGCTGGAGAATACAGCTCTTAGTCTTATAAAAGTAAATGTGTGACACTGTAACTATTCTATACACAGAATTAAACCTTCTTCTACTTTTATGGGAATATTACAGTGCCTTGCAAAAGTATTCATACCCCTTGAACTTTTTCACATTTTGTCACCTTACAACCACAAACTTAAATGTATTTTCTTGAGATTTTAATTGGTAGACCAACACAAAGTAGCAGATAATTGTGAAGTGGAACAAAAATGATACATGATTTTCAAAATTTTAATCAAACAAAAATCTGAAAAGTGTGATGTGCAAAAGTATTCAGCCCCCTGTACTCTGATACCCCTAAATAAAATCTAGCGCAATCAATTGCCTTCAGAAGTCACTTAATTAATCAACAGAGTCCAGCTGTGTGTAATTTAGTCCCAGTATAAATACACCTGTTCTGTGAAGGCCTCAGTGGTTTGTTAGAAAACACTAGTGAACAAACAGCATCATGAAGACCAAGGAACACACCAGAAAGGTCAGAGATAAAGTTGTGGAGAAGTTTAAAGCAGGGTTAGATTATAAAAACATATCCCAAGCTTTGAGCATCCCAAGAAGTACTGTTCAATCCATCAGCCAAAAATGGAAAAAGTATTATACAACTGCAAACCTACCAAGACATGACCATCCATCTAAACTGACAGATCAAGCAAGGAGAACACTGGTCAGAGAAGCAGCCAAGAGGCCCATGGTCACTCTGGAGGAGCTGCAGAAATATACAGCTCAGGTGGGAGAATCTGTCCACAGGACAACTATAAGTCGTGCACTCCACAAATTTGGCCTTTATGGAAGAGTGGCAAGAAGAAAACCATTGTTGAAAGAAAGACATAAGAAGTGCCATTTGCAGTTTGCCACAAGCCATATAGGGGACACAGCAAACATGTGGAAGAAGGTGCTCTGGTCAGATGAGACCAAAGTTGAACTTTTTGGCCTAAATGCAAAGGGCTATGTGTGGCAGAAAAGTAACACTGCTCATCACTCTGAAAACACCATCCCCACTGTGAAACATGGTGGTGGCAGCATCATGCTGTGGGGAGGCTTTTCTTCAGTAGGGACAGGGAAGCGGCTCAGAGTTGATGGGAAGATGGACGGAGCTAAATATAGGGCAATCCTGGAAGAAAACCTGTTGGAGGCTGCAAAAGACTTGAGACTGGGAAGGAGATTCACCTTCCAGCAAGACAATGATCCTAAACATACAGCCAGAGCTACAGTGGAATGGTTTAGATCAAAGAATATTCATGTGTTAGAATGGCCCAGTCAAAGTCCAGACCTAAATCCCATTGTGCATCTGTGGCAAGACATGAAAATTGCTGTTCACAGACGCTCTCCATCCAATCTGGCTGAGCTTGAGCTATTTTGCAATGAAGAATGGGCAAAAATCTCAGTTTCTAGATGTACAAATCTGGTAGAGACATACCTCAAAAGACTTGCAGCTGTAATTGCAGCAAAAGGTGGCTGTACAAAGTATTGATAAAGGGGGGCTGAATACTTTTGCACATTACACTTTTCAGGTTTTTATTTGATTAAAATTTTGAAAACCATCTATCATTTTCCTTCCACTTCACAATTATCTGCTACTTTGTGTTGGTCTACCACTTAAAATCTCAAGAAAATACATTTAAGTTTGTGGTTGTAAGGTGGTTTGCAAGGCACTGTATATTAGGGAACTGTTCATAATTCAGTTCTATAATATTTTATAAAGTGGTTACAAATTTGATTTTGACTTTAAAGTTGCCAAGCACAAAAAACTGAAAAGTGGGGGGTGCCAAATTATTCGGCCCCCTTAAGTTAATACTTTGTAGCGCCACCTTTTGCTGCGATTACAGCTGCAAGTCGCTTGGGGTATGTCTCTAATCAGTTTTGCACATCGAGAGACTGAAATTCTTGCCCACTCTTCCTTGGAAAACAGCTCGAGCTCAGTGAGGTTGGATGGAGAGCGTTTGTGAACAGCAGTTTTCAGCTCTTTCCACAGATTCTCGATTGGATTCAGGTCTGGACTTTGACTTGGCCATTCTAACACCTGTATACGTTTATTTGTGAACCATTCCATTGTAGATTTTGCTTTATGTTTTGGATCATTGTCTTGTTGGAAGATAAATCTCCGTCCCAGTCTCAGGTCTTTTGCAGACTCCAACAGGTTTTCTTCCAGAATGGTCCTGTATTTGGCTCCATCCATCTTCCCATCAATTTTAACCATCTTCCCTCCCTGTCCCTGCTGAAGAAAAGCAGGCACAAACCATGATGCTGCCACCACCATGTTTGACAGTGGGGATGGTGTGTTCAGGGTGATGAGCTGTGTTGCTTTTACGCCAAACATATCGTTTTGCATTGTGGCCAAAAAGTTCGATTTTGGTTTCATCTGACCAGAGCAACTTCTTCCACATGTTTGGTGTATCTCCCAGGTGGCTTGTGGCAAACTTTAAACGGGAGTTTTTATGGATATCTTTGAGAAATGTCTTTCTTCTTGCCACTCTTCCATAAAGGCCAGATTTGTGCAGTGTACGACTGATTGTTGTCCTATGGACAGACTCTCCCACCTCAGCTGTAGATCTCTGCAGTTCATCCAGAGTGATCATGGGCCTCTTGGCTGCATCTCTGATCAGTCTTCTCCTTGTTTGAGATGAAAGTTTAGAGGGACGGCCGAGTCTTGGTAGATTTGCAGTGGTCTGATACTCCTTCCATTTCAATATGATCGCTTGTACAGTGCTCCTTGGGATGTTTAAAGTTTGGTAAATCTTTTTGTATCCAAATCTGGCTTTAAACTTCTCCACAACAGTATCACGGACCTGCCTGGTGTGTTCCTTGGTCTTCATGATGCTCTCTGCACTTTAAACAGAACCCTGAGACTATCACAGAGAACGTGCATTTATACGGAGACTTGATTACACACAGGTGGTGTAACGTCTCTGCCTGTTTGGGTCTCTGTGCCACCCTCCGCTCGCATGCTGTAGCGAAGGAGGCGTGTTCAATTTGATTCCTTGCGTAGGTTTCTTGTTGCTCAGTCTGAACACTGTCCTAGACAACGTAATTGATTTTCATCCCCACCCGTTTCCTTCAACTTGGTTTTCTCTGTTCCACTAATAGTTAATCTCAGCCTTGCCTGTGTGATTGCGATGTTACTCCACAAGGTGGCGATACAAAGTATGGCAACGCGTTTCGACGTCTTAGCTGACGTCTTCATCAGGCCAACTAGATAAGAATCAAATAAAACAGTGGTATAGTATAATGTATAATAAATAATACAAGATATAATAAAAACATTGTTATACATAAGAAACAATCTACATGTATATACATAGACACACACAAACACATGTATGCATGTATGTACACACATATCCCAGCACACATATAAATGTACACATATGGTGGCAATCACCAAATGGTTAATGTATAAATAAGTAAAATGAAAAGTGAATGGATTGGTATAAGAACAAATATGGGTTAGATAAATATGAAAAATAGTTATAGTTAATGAGAAAGAGGAGATGGGGGATATATATGGTACCAAGATTAGATGATTAGGTAGGTAATAATAGAATAGGGGGATATATATGAATACGTCTAGGAAATAGTTGTAATAGATGAAAAGAAGGGGGGAGGGATATGGTTGTGACATACAATAGATGGGTGAGTAGTCAATACATCTGGTTGTTTATAAAAGGTGGTGGAGTGTGAGAGTATATCTAATTGATACAATAAATAATTAGGATAGGGATGGAATAGTTGATAAAAAATGGAGTGAAGGATAGTTGATGAATAAATAGTTGATGAAAAAATAAATAAATAATGGGTACATGAGCAAATAAATGGAACATCAGGTAAATAGATATGTGATGATAATCCTAATAATTGATTGTAAATGTTTGTAGGGTTAAATGAGAAATATACTTAAAGTAGACTAAATAGTGGATATAATGTTTGTAGAAGCAACTACTGATTTGATATATACAGAGTTGATGTGAAATATAAACAAATAAATAGATAAATGTGACCTTAAAAGCATATAATGAATAACTAAATGGATATGGAGATGAAGGTTTAGATTTACCACGCTAGATCATGGAGCAGGCACAAAGTGTGCCCCTCTCATGATACTAGCGCTTTAAATAAGGGCTTGATTAGTGCAGGTGGCATTGAAAAAAAAAAAAAAAAAACAAGGTACATGTTTTTTTTTAAAATTGGATTCTACAGTGTCATTTATTTGCTCATGTACTCATTATTTATTTATTTTTTCATCAACTATTTATTCATCAACTATCCTTCACTCCATTTTTTATCAACTATTCCATCCCTATCCTAATTATTTATTGTATCAATTAGATATACTCTCACACTCCACCACCTTTTATAAACAACCAGATGTATTGACTACTCACCCATCTATTGTATGTCACAACCATATCCCTCCCCCCTTCTTTTCATCTATTACAACTATTTCCTAGACGTATTCATATATATCCCCCTATTCTATTATTACCTACCTAATCATCTAATCTTGGTACCATATATATCCCCCATCTCCTCTTTCTCATTAACTATAACTATTTTTCATATTTATCTAACCCATATTTGTTCTTATACCAATCCATTCACTTTTCATTTTACTTATTTATACATTAACCATTTGGTGATTGCCACCATATGTGTACATTTATATGTGTGCTGGGATATGTGTGTACATACATGCATACATGTGTTTGTGTGTGTCTATGTATATACATGTAGATTGTTTCTTATGTATAACAATGTTTTTATTATATCTTGTATTATTTATTATACATTATACTATACCACTGTTTTATTTGATTCTTATCTAGTTGGCCTGATGAAGACGTCAGTTAAGACGTCGAAACGCGTTGCCATACTTTGTATCGCCACCTTGTGGAGTAACATTGTGATCCAATAAAAAAAGTTTCAATTTTAATACATGTCTGGCTGATTAAGTAGCGCTCATACATACCCTGTTTTTTTACTATTTTACTATTTGCACTACCACTGTCCTACAGACAGGTGGTCCCAGGGGGAGCAGCAACTTGCCGGACTCTTTCTCTCTTTTTACCATACTTAATCCTGAGGCATTACTATCCAGGTCCCCACAGGACGCCAGTGTGGTAATAAAACCTTTTTCTTTTCATTATTTTTTTGCCTGTGTGATTCACAGACTGCCCACCAATCCAGTCTGGGGCTGGCCCAGACTTTCTATAAACAGGTTGTCAACCCTCACATGGTCGCCGGTTATTGCTCTGACTTTGCCTGCTTTCTTTGTGCTCTTGATATTTACTGTGCTATTTCTCTGACCTCTGGCTTGCCTTTTGACTATTCTCTTGGATTGTGATTTCGTACTGCATTGCTCGTCTGTTACTGAACCCTTGGCTTCCTGACCTCCCTTTTTGTCGTTTGTTCTGTCTCTGTTCAGTGTTGTCACTTACGCAGTATAGGGTTTGTCTTCAGGTTGTCCTTTTACCGTTTAGGGTAACTTAGGCAATAGGAAGGGACAGTGGCTGGGGTGAGATTAGGGCTCACTTGTCTCTGTCCTTCCTCCCAGACCGCTGCAGTAGTGTAGGGTATTGCTACGTTTGGCAAGACCCTAACAGAATAACTGGCCCATAACATTCTGCCATTTCTTCCCATAAGATCAGTATGGATCCTATTCAGGGCCTTGCAGCCAAGTTGGAATGTTTGGCAGGCCTGGTAGCTGAGCATGCTAAACAGGATCAGACCCTTACTGAGGCTGCTGCAGCATCCCCGCCTGTTTCTTCCCCTTTTAAGGTGAAGATGTTACTCCCGGATCGTTTTTCAGGGGATCGTGAAAAATTTGAGACTTTCCGGGAGTCCTGTCGCCTGTATTTTCGGATTAATCCACATGCATCCCAGGCCCAAATGGTAGGAGTAGTTATATCCCTCCTACAGGGGGATCCACAAGCTTGGGCCCTTAAACTCCCTCCTGGGGCTGAGGAGTGGATTAATTTTGAAAAATCTTTTTTGTTCCTGGGGTCTATATATGCTGAGCCAGACCACATTGGACTTGCAGAATCGCAACTCCTCACTATGCGACAGGGCAAACGCTCTGCTGAGGAGTACTGCTCAGAATTTCGCAAGTGCAGCGTGACTGCAGGTTGGTGTGAGTCAGCTCTAAAGGCCCACTTTAAACAAGGCCTATGTGACCGTGTTAAAGAGATCTGGGTTGGTCACCCAGATCCCCCCTACTCTTAAGCAGGCTATGACATTGGCTGTCCGTATTGACCGTAGGACCCGGAAAAATGTTAAAGAGAGAATAGGGTCTGCTTCTTCCAAGTTTTCTGTCTCTCCATCTCTCTCTCCTGGAAAACCTGTTATTTCTCCCATGACTCCTGGTGAGGAACCCATGCAACTGGGAGCTATGGACGCCAAGATTCGACGAGAGCATCGTCTCCAGAATAACCTCTGCCTGTACTGTGGTACTTCAGGGCATATCATACGAGACTGCTCCATCAGACCCCGCACACCAGGGGAAAAGCTTCAGTGCCTGAGTGGTAGTCAGAAGAACCACTCAGGCAACCAGGTATTTGCCAGTAGTAACAATAAGATGTTGTTATCTGTGCCTCTGTCCTCTGGGGACAGATCTGTTTCTGGCCAGGACTTAGTTGACTCTGGGTCTGCAGCAAACTTTGTCACATTCTCATTTGTCTCAGCTTTAGGCATTGAGCTTTTGCCACTTGACACTCCTCTGGCGGTTACTGGAGCGGATTTTGCCCCACTGGCCAGGGGTAAGGTCCGATTCAAAACCCCCTTAATCACGTTGTAAGTGGGTTCTGCTCATTCAGAGGTCATGAGCTTTTTTGTTATGGAGCATCTGTCTTCCGATGGGGCTCCCCTGGTTGAACCTGGTTGAACCTCCATAACCCTATTTTTGATTGGGGTAAAAGGGAGTTGGTAAAATGGGGAGATCAGTGCTCATCCCACTGTATTGTTTTGCACACCTTAGATTGTGTCAGTGAGGAGACGGTCTCAGCTGTAAAGGTTGGAAACGCCAGGCGAATAAAAAAACGTTTGCCTGGTCCTCCAGCGCCTGTTGTTGTTGTTCAGGGAGATCTGGAATTAAAGGCAGAGAAAATACTGGGTCCTACTAAAACTGGTTTATCTGGTGAGGGTCCGGTGGCCCCTCATAAAGGGGGGGTACTGTAACGTCTCTGCCTGTTCGGGTCTCTGCGCCACCCTCCGCTCGCACGCTGTGGCCGAAGGAGGCGTGCTCAGTTTGATTCCTTGCGTAGGTTTCTTGTTGCTCAGTCTGAACACTGTCCTAGACAACGTAATTGATTTTCAGCCCACCCGTTTCTTTCACCTTGGTTTTCTCTGTTCCACTAATAGTTAATCTCAGCCTTGCCTGTGTGATTGACAGCCTGCCCACCAATCCAGTCTGGGGCTGGCCCAGACTTTCTATAAACAGGTTGTCAACCCTCACATGGTCGCCGGTTATTGCTCTGACTTTGCCTGCTTTCTTTGTGCTCTTGATATTTACTGTGCTATTTCTCTGACCTCTGGCTTGCCTTTTGACTATTCTCTTGGATTGTGATTTCGTACTGCATTGCTTGTCTGTTACTGAACCCTTGGCTTCCTGACCTCCCTTTTTGTCGTTTGTTCTGTCTTTGTTCAGTGTTGTCACTTACGCAGTATAGGGCTCGTCTTCAGGTTGTCCTTTTACCGTTTAGGGTAACTGAGGTAATAGGAAGGAACAGTGGCTGGGGTGAGATAAGGGCTCACTTGTCTCTGTCCTTACTCCCAGACCCCTGCAGTAGTGTCAGGGTATTGCTACATTTGGCAAGACCCTAACAGGTGGATTATATTTATCATCATCAGTCATTTAGGACAACATTGGATCATTCAGAGATCCTCACTGAACTTCTGGAGTGAGTTTGCTGCACTGAAAGTAAAGGGGCCGAATAATATTGCACGCCCCACTTTTCAGTTTTTTATTTTTTACAAAAGTTTAAAATAACCAATAAATTTCGTTCCACGTCACAATTGTTTCCCACTTGTTGTTGATTCTTCACCAAAAAATTTAAATTTTATATCTTTATGTTTGAAGCCTGAAATGTGGCAAAAGGTTGAAAAGTTCAAGGGGGTCGAATACTTTCGCAAGGCACTGTATATGGTTTTGAGGGCTAGAAGGTTTTTTTCATTTGGGTTATTCAACTAATTTTTGCGTCTTTTTCGGTGACACATAGGGCTTTATTTTTTATGTTATTTTTATTTTTGTATGTTTTTTTTTTTTTTTTTTTATATCCAGGAAAATATAAACAAAAGAGGAGGGAAAACGTGTGTTTTGTTTTTTTTTAATAGCACAAAGTGCTACTAAAAAACTTTTTTAAATAGTTTTCCCTCTCTGTTACGGTAATTTTTATTTTCTATTGTGTCGTCCGGGGTGGGACTAGAATCTGTGATGTGGGTATATTGTTGGTGTATTATTTTTTTTAGGACCCATGCAGCTCTAACAGTTTCTGATCCCTGGCAGATCATGTGAGCACTGGGTCAGAGGGGAGCCACATCGTGGCGTCTCCCATAGCTGTGTATACATCGATCATTGAGCGCTGTGTACACAGTGATCGGGAAGGCAGGGACAGTAATAAACCACTCCTGCCTTCTCTATAGGAGCTCCAGCTGTAATAACAGTCGGCTGCCCAGTTCTGCAGCTGCACTATCATGTGCAGCTGCTTAAAACTTTAAGGACATACGGATACGTCCTTGCAGAACAAGAAAGGGACCGTCCGGATGTGTATAGTCAATGGGCAGTCTGGAACTGGTTAAAAATGATAAATAATCTACTTAAAGAAGTTATCCAGGCTAAAAAAGGCTAATTTTTTTTTTCTAATTAGGCCAGGGGAGGTGAAACAAATAAAAAAAAACCATTCTCATCCCCGGTGCTCCAGTGTCCTCCCAGCGTGGTCCGGTCCTGCTGCTTGGCTGTCTTCTTTTGCTGGAAGTCCTCACCGGTCTGTTATGCCATGTCCCTTCTGTTAAGGCCGCTGTATGTTTGTTTGTTTGGTTTTTTTATCACTTCCACTAATTAAAGCCAAAAATTTTAGCCTGGACAACCCCTTTAAAGAAAGGGAATCCCAATTCTTATTGCACAGAGGTCAATCTCCCCACCATTACCAGTGTAAGTCAAAAAGACAAGGCTTGTCGCTAGATAATGGTTTCATTTGGCTAACAGCTATCTCCTCGAGCTTTCCCATATGCATCCATTAACATACACTAAGCATATTAGTTTTAGGAGGATAATAAGCCTAAAGGGGTTGTCCAGGAAAAAACGATTATTCTCTGGGGAAGGTGAATAATATAATAAAAAAAAACATACTCACCTGTCCCCAGTGCTCCAGTGTCCCAGGTCGCTGTCTGGTCTCGCAGTGACCTGGGGCTTGCCTGGCAGAAGTCCCTGCCCTACGTGAGCAAAGGATACCGTATGTCACTCGCATACAGCACCTGTGATGTCCTGATTGCTTTCCTTAGGCTGCTGAAGCTGCTGATTAGCCTCAGCAGTCACGTGCAGTGGGGACTTCTGTCGGAAATGCCCTAGGGCGCTGCAGGACCAGACAACGGCTTGGGACAACGGAGCACTGGGAACAGGTTAGTATGTTTTATTTTATTTTTTCACCTTCCCGGACCTCCAGAGAATGGGAATAATCGTTTCTTCCTGGACAACCCCTTTAATAATAATAATGATGATAATATTAATAACTTTATTTATATAGCACCAACATAATCTGCAGCACTTTACAAATCAGAGGACACATTAACAGACAATATGAGACATTACAAAGTGACAAAGAAATAAACATATCATACAATAGGAGTGAGGGCCCTGCTTGCGAGAGCTTACATTCTATGATCTAATATAATATCTAATCTATGAATACAATCTATCTAAACTCCCTATAGATTTAAGAACAAAGCTGAATTTGTCAGTTTCACTGGGACTAATTGAGTACCTTATTTGCATAGGGGCCAATAGATGATGTGAGGGAAAGAAAGATGGGACATGTTAGATTTTAACACTAGATCCTTTTGTTTTTAGAGGAGATAAACACCTCCAAACGGTGTCTGGCTAAGCCGAGCATTAACTTTCAGTAGGAGTAGCTGCTTGTTTAGCCCTACAACAATTGAAGGTGCCTTAGGCTAAGGCCCCAGGTTGCGGAAACACAGCATTTTTTGTTGCAGATTTTGCTGCATTTTTTGATACAAAGTCAGGAGGGGCTTGAAAAGAAATGGAAAATATAAAGGAAGCTCTTAGACATTTCCCTTGTGTTAAATCCACTTCCGACTTTGGCTCCAAAAACCATAGGAAAATCTGCAACAAAAAATGATGCGTTTCCCTGACGTGGGGCCCTAGCCTTTGAGGGGTTGGCCAGGATTTTTTTTTTTTTTTTTTATGGTGTATCCTTAGGGCAGCCTCCGCATGGTTCAGCAGTTTGGGACAACTTTCAACACCTGTATGTACAAAATACAGAGCTGGGACAATTGTCTCTATACCCTCCAGGCAAAGTTGTATCTGGTGGATTGGGCTAGTAACATACGCAAAAGAAGGATAATGTAGTTAACCACTTCCCTGGTTCAGGACCAAACAGCATTTCCACAGGTATAATTGACATGCTACGAATTTCAAAAACGTGAGCGTATTTGAAAACGCAGCTTTCCCATCCACTTTGCTGGTACTGTAAAACGCAACGTTTTTTTGCCGCGGTAGAAACGCAGCATGGCACTTCAGCGTTAAAGAAAAACTGCAGAGTTTTCATTTCATATCATACTCTGCCCTTAAAAAATTAAAGCTGCTCTCCCCCTGACACAGCTACAACCGGTGCTAGACATAGTAGGTGTAGCAATGACTTTATAAGGCCGCATGACCATTGAATGGCCCTCTGCATATGAAGAACTGTATACAGTGTACAGGCAGAACATGCACAGGGTAAGCCACAGCTGCAAGGTGACTGAGAACATCATGGGCGGTAGACCAAATGGCCAAATGGGCCTGCATTCTTTACAACATTAAATTGGTAGGTGGGTTACTTTTCATAAACAATCCCTTTACCTTCCCTACAGTAGCTCTGTAAAGCAGTCACTTATACTTTGCTTTCTTAGCTGAATAAGCTATACCTTGCCAACACCATAACCTACCACAGTGGAGGAAGAGAATACTTGATGGATTGATTAAGTTAAGTATAAACCTTCCGTATAGCATTCATCTCAGTAATACAAATACATACATATTAATTCAAAAGAGTGCCTTTCCTCTTCAAAATCTGAGAATCTGTTATTAGTTGCCAGCCATGCCAAAGTGTAGCAGTGTTAGGTTAATGTCATACACAATGTATACAGAAAACCTGCATTAGTCTCAGATATATTTCAGCTTAGCCTTGAAGGTCAGATGGTATGGTCTGCACTGTGTCACATAGGGGAAATGAATTAGAATTGTTTATTATTATAGTGCGGAATTAAGTGATGTCATAAAGGATGACATGCAACAAATGGCTAGACACACTATAATGCATGGGAAGTTCAATGCTTTCCCTTCATATTAAATACATCAGGATTATTCATTTAATTGTGCATTTCCTCTGGTGGCATTAATATGTATATATGTATAATATGTCATACTAGAAGGTCACATGGAGAGCACTATTCAGCTCTTTTCAATTATGTTTTGTCAACTGTAAAGTGGTTTTAATATACATGCTATATACAAGCGGAATTAAATCCAGAATGGAAAGAATCCTTTCTTAGACTACACTCATTCCTAAAAGGCAGAAATTCAGTGACAAACCTACCTTGCCCTATCCACAATGGTGTTCTTTATTTACACCTTTTATTTTTTAGGTCTTAGATCCATTCCCATATATGGGACTTCGTTCAGATGGTTGTACTAAGACCAAGAACATTTCTCAAATGTTTTGTGTGACAAAAGTTTCACCAACTTTTACCCAAAATCAATCTGTTTTCTTGACACCACATATTCTGATCCTATACAACATCCCTTTTTGCCCATCTGAATGCAGCCTGGGATATGTGCACTGAACCTATGTGGTAATATAAGGACAATCTGCAGTTCTGCGCTGGTGTACGATGCCTATGTATAGTCCTATATTATGGATGTATAATCCTTAAAGGATCACTGCCCAACATCACCTCCTAAAGCAGAGTGGCATCAGCATACAACTGGTTTAAGGCTGGGGCCCCATGTAAACGCAATTGAAAAAAAAATGCGGTGTTTTACAGTCACTGCAAAGTGGAGAGGATTCTAGCGAATCCTATCCACACATTGTAGAAAAATACACGTTGCGGTTTTGGAAATCGCAGCATGTCAATTATACCTACAGAAACGCTGGCGGTTTCCCTATAAGTATAATTGAAGCAGAAAACCTCTGCGGACTTTCTGTGAAAAGTGCTGCATTTTTTCCCGCAGCGCTTTTTTGCTGTGGCCTGCTACATGGCCTAAGTGTGGTTTTGGTAGTTGTAAACTCCCTTTAACATGGCATATCATATGGCATATCAGTTTCCATATGAATCCAACAATATGGGGGCATAGTATGGCTCCATAGTCTTGTATGGACATGATACAGCTCAGAACTTGTATGGAACAGTAATGAAACCATGTGCATGAAACCTAAGACTCGTGTCTGGAAATAGAATAAAAAATGGCTGTGTTAACTCTTTGGGGGGAATTTATGAAGACCAGCTCTTATTACATAGGTCTTGATAATCTCTGCAGTACCAGAGAATGTGCCTCATTTATGACAATGCATATGTATCCTCATAAATGAGGCGTATTCTCCGGCAGGGCTGACCGCCTGCTCTGAAATCTATGCCAGCTTTTACCTAGCGTAAATTTCAGGCATCATTTACACCAGTAAATTGGCATAAAGGAGAATAGATCTGAGAGGGCCAGTGCCCATCCACACGGTGCCCCGTGTCACACGCCTTTTCAGGAGTGTGTTGAGAGCAACATAAAAACACCACTTGCAAGAGTTTCTTTGCAAGTTTTTAAAAAGTCACAAACCTGTGTAAAATGTTTATAAATCTCTAGTAGATGCAAATAAGATTTTCAGAGGGACATATGGCTTTTGTTATATTGCTTAAATTGTACTAGATACATATAGGTTTGATAACTAAGTCAAAAGAATGCTTTATTTATCCAGTCCTTTACACACATATAACATGTACATTCATACTTCTAAGGCTATGTTCACATCTCCACAGCTTTGTCCAATCTTCTGGTCTGTCGGAGGACCATAAGAATGGAAAAATGCAAAAATAGCAGACTTGAACAGAGCCTGAGGGACCACATTGCAGCACTTTTTTGTTAAATTATGACAGATCTGTGGCGGTTGTCTATCCAAATGAATTTAGCTTAAGGCTATGGTCCCTACATTGCAGAAAAGCTGCTTTTTTGTTGCAGATTTTGCTGCGTTTTTTTTTTTTAGCCAAAGCCAAGAGTGGATTGAGCGGAAGGGAGAAGTGTAAGCGCTTCCTATATATTTGCCATTTTTCTGTAGCCATTTCTGGGTTTGGCTCCAAAAAAACGACAGCTATACAAAGTGATAAAATACATCATCCTTTTTAGCATTATTAGGATCTGATTGTACATAAGGTATAGTATAACATATAACTACATGCTGGTAGTTTTCTTTCAGATAAAATTTTTGTTTTCTTTTTTTTTTAAGTTATAAGTTTCCATTGATGGATCCAATAATACTAATAGTAACTAATAATAGTTAACTGGATCCATCATTGGAAACATTACTTTCACTGTTTTTTATTTTCCCTTAAAATGGAAAACAGTAATTGAAAAGAACAAGCCAGAATGAAGAGCACATGCTGAACTTTTTGGAATAAGTAAAATAATAAATGCTGGCATGAAGGATGCAAACTAAAGTCAGATGAATGATCATTCACATTTTTCTAACAAAGTACATGGGAAATTAATGACACAGTGATTATATAACAATGCTCAAATAATAAAAACCTTTAACTTACCAAGTATCATGTGGATACAAGTATACCTGCGCCGGCTTTGCCACTTTCCCAAAAAGGTGGCGTGGTGAGGGCATGCAAGGGACAGGGCCATTGGCCCTGCCACATTTATCATCTTGCAAAATTATGAGGAAAATGTATGCCAACTATGAGATGGCAAACATTTCCCTCACGGTGCCTCATTTATGAGGAGCTTAGTAACACCATTCTTTATAAAGCTGCCCCACTGTTTCAATAAGCTGCCACCAGACATCACTCATTTATATGCTAGACAAGTAGTACTATTATAGATAAACTATGAATGGCCGCATGTTTAGCCTACAGAAGGCTTATCTTACATGTACAGTATTATATGATGTGTGTATATTAAATGATATACTAATATATTAGGAATAATTATGCATGTATGTAACACAGTGGTACTTTATTATTATTATTATTTATTTATTTATTTATTTATTTATTTATTTTTAGAGCCCTATTAATTCCATGGTGCTGTACATTATTATATTAATTCCATGGTGCTGTACATTATTATATTAACTCCATGGTGCTGTACATTATTATATTAACTCCATGGTGCTGTACATTATTATATTAATTCCATGGTACTGTACATTATTATATTTACTTCATGGTGCTGTACATTATTACAGTAATTCCATGGTGCTGTACATTATTATAGTAATTCCATGCTGCTGTACATTTGAGGGTTTACATACAGAACACAAAATACACAAAACAAGTGCAATGCTAACAGTGACCAACTGGAACAGTGGGATAGAGGGCTCAGCCCGCAAGGCATGATAGACTGAATTGAATTGGGGTCCACTAAGTCATCTATTGTTTTAATAGGATAGTGCTGTATGCAATGCTACAGTATTTCTCCTGTCAAATGGGACTGAATTTCAAATGAAGGATCTGAATAGAGCCTAAAATGACAATGTAAACATAGCCAGACTTTGTCACAGTTTAGTACATCACTTAAAGGGGTTTAGTACTGATCTCTTATCTTTAGGATAAGCCATTAGTATTGACTAGTGGGGCAAACAAAACTGGTCAAATAAGATTAAGACTAAGGCCCCACAATGTGGAAACATAGCATCTTTGGCTGCTGCAGAAATGTATCAGGAAAAATGATGCATTTTACAGTACTAGTAAATAGATTTCATTAATCTCATCCACACATGGTGGGGGAAAATAAGCTGCAGAAAAGCTGCGTTTTCAAAAACATTTCCATTTTTAAAAAAAGCAGTATATTAATTTTAATTGCATAATCGTGAGTATTCTCCCTATAGATTTAATAGTGGAAGAATAAACGCAGCAAAAACTCAATTGTAAAAAGCTGTGGGACAAAAAGGCAAAGTATTTTCACTGCATTTTTTCCATTCTTATTTTTTAAGCTGGGTTTCGCTACATGGGCCTTTAACTTTTAAAGGGGTTTTCTGGGAAAATTATATTGATAGCCTATCCTTAAATTGGCAAGAATCTGACACCTAGAACCTGCAGGACCCATGCCAGTCAGCTGCTATCAGTAGCTGCTTTATGGAGAACAAAGCCGGAAGCAGGCAGCTCTGTGTTCTGTGTAGTGGATGGAGAGTTACTGCAACTTATCTCGTATACTGGAGAAATGGAGCTGATCTTATATTGATGACTTAATCTAAGGATAGGTCATCAATACTGTTTGCCTGGAAAATTCCTTTAAGACCCTATTACACTGGCCAATGATCATCACATAGTTTTGGCATTCGCCTGATCATTGCCCCATGTAAATGAGAAAAAACTTGTTTGGCAGCTGACGGCATAATTTAGGAAGCATAGATGATCATCCTGTGTAAACTGGGATGTGCTGCCAGCAATAATGGAACATTCAGGTACATATAGTCCCAATAAATGCTCTATGTAAATGGATCTAAATGAGCACCAATCAGTTTGCTTTTTCATTCGCTGGCGCTTGTTAAATACCCATCATCAGCCTGTGTAATAGGGCCCTGATAGCCTGTGTAATAGGTATTGTAACAATGATATATACATTGCTGTGCCAGAGCAGACAACTAAGAGATTTGGTGAAGGAGAATCATAAATAAAATGGCCTCTCAAGACTAGGATATTATTATTAGTCATACAAAATGTCTTTAAGGCTGAATCCCATTCTCACATTGCAAAAAAAATACCCGCAGCGGAAATGCTGCGATTTTGGAAATCACAGCATGTCAATTATACCTACGGAAACGCTGGTGGTTTCCATATAGTTATAATTGAAGCGAGTCCGCATTTTCCCTTTCTGTGAAAAGTTCTGTGGAGAAAACTGTAATGCGGTTTAACCAGGGATATGCTGCTGACAAATGCTGTATGTGCCAAATGATCATATTACCAAACAACATGAACCATGTGCGCAGGTGGACAATGCCATGACTACAGTGCTCTGCTAGCACCAAGAGCATTACTGCTATATGTACTGTATATATACAGTGGGGAAAAAAAAGTATTTAGTCAGCCACCAATTGTGCAAGTTCTCCCACTTAAAAAGATGAGAGAGGCCTGTAATTGTCATCATAGGTATACCTCAACTATGAGAGACAAAATGAGAAAACATATCTAGGAACCAAGGACCTAGTGAATGACCTGCAGAAAGCTGGGACTAACGTAACAAAGGCTACCGTCAGTAACACACTACGCCGCCAGGGACTCAGATCCTGCAGTGCCAGACGTGTCCCCCTGCTTAAGCCAGTACATATCCGGGGCCGTCTGAAGTTTGCTAGAGAGCATTTGGATGTTCCAGAAGAGTATTGGGAGAATGTCATATGGTCAGATGAAACCAAAGTAGAACTGTTTGGTAGAAACACAACTCGTTGTGTTTGGAGGAGAGTGAATGCTGAGTTGCATCCAAAGAACACCATATCTACTGTGAAGCATGGGGGTGGCAACATCATGCTTTGGGGCTGTTTCTCTGCAAAGAAATCAGGACAACTGATCCGTGTACATGAAAGAATGAATGGGGCCATGTATCGTGAGATTTTGAGTGCAAACCTCCTTCCATCAGCACGGCCATTGAAAATGAAACGTGGCTGCGTCTTTCAGCATGATAATGATCCCAAGCACACCACCAGGGCAACGAAGGAGTGGCTTCGTAAGAAGTATTTCAAGGTCCTGGAGTGGCCTAGCCAGTCTCCGGATCTCAACACCATAGAAAACCTTTGGAAGGAGTTGATAGTCCGTATTGCCAAGCGACAGCCCCAAAACATCACTGCTCTAGAGGAGATCTGCATGGAGGAATGGGCCAACATACCAGCAACAGTGTGTGCCAACCTTGTGAAGACTTACAGAAAACGTTTGACCTCTTTCATTGCCAACAAAGGATATATAACAAAGTATTGAGACGAACTTTGTTATTAACCAAATACTTATTTTCCACCATAATTTGCAAATAAATTCTTAAAAATCAGACAATGTGATTTTCTGGATATGTTTTCTCATTTTGTCTCTCATAGTTGAGGTCTACCTATGGTGTCAATTACAGGTCGGCCTCATCTTTATAAGTGGGAGAACTTGCACAATTGGTGGCTGACTAAACACTTTTTTTTCCCCACTGTAGATACATGAAAATGAGGTTCTTAATATCAAATTGTGTGTTCGCAGAGGTTTCCTCTGCAGGCTTTCTGCTTCAATTATATCTACAGGAAAACCGCCAGCATTTCCGTAGGTATAATTGACATGCTGCAATTTCCAAAACTGTGTCTGTTTTGGAAATCGCAGCGTTTCCACTGCGCATATTTTACTGCAAAGTGGGGATGGGGGCCACATGTGGCGAAAACGCACAGAAAAAACCCGGCATTTTACATCTAGCAAACCCCATCCACACATTGCGGAAAAATACGTGCAGCAAATGCACAGCGATTTCCAAAACCGTTGCAGTTTTGGAAATAGAAGCATTTCAATTATACCTACAGAAACACGGTTTCCATATAGGCGGTTTCCATATAGGTGTATTGAAATCAGAAAGTCCACAGGGGAAGCCTCTGTGGACCTTCTGTGAAAAGTGCTGCTAGAAGAACCACAATGTTACCGCTGCGGTTTTTCCTGCAGCGCTTTTTTTTTCTGCAGCCCGGTACGTGGGGCCTTAGTCTTATTAAAACCCAAGTGCCACCTTAATTAAATTAATTGACCCTCCTATTATGCCCCTGATTCACCCTGACATAAATACTTAACCTCTAATGGCTCCTTATATTAATGACCACCCCCTTATGTTCATAATGCCCCCTAATGGCCCCTTATATAAATAACCTCCCCTTTGTATTAATAATACCCCCTAATAACCCTTATATAAATGACCCCCCATCGTCATAACGCCCCCTAATGAATCCTCCCTTATAGTTATATTTCCCCCTCCTAACCACCCCTTATACTATTAATATACCCACAACTAAGCTAAAAAAACAAAAACAAAAGTCATACTCACCTGCGATGCTGATGAATGGAGCTGCCGCTTCCTCCCTGTCCACGCACAGGACGTCTGTGTCTGAGCACAGGCGGCGCGTTGTTGTGACGTCATCGTGCCGCCTGTGCTGAGAAGCATCGCCTGTGGTCTCGGCGTCTTGTAAACCGCAAGCCTGTATTGGCTGGTGGTTTACAATACTGTTAAATGGCAGGTTACGTTTTAACTAGATCGGTGTCTGCAGACACCGATCTATTTAGAAATAAAGGATGTAGTAATGACGGCCCCGGGGGTGGGCCCCCAAAAATTCAGTGAGCCCGGGGCAGCCGCCCCCTCTGCCTTCCCGCTAGCTACACCTCTGGTTGCATCTAAAGAGGTTGCCTTTTCACTGGCAGATGTACAAGAACCTATTTTTCAGGTATTTTTATGTACAGTAGGTATTAGCAGTAATATTCTTGGTGCTAGCAGAGTGCAATTTTTGTGTTTCCATTTCTGTTGCAGCCATTGCTGATATAATTCATGTTGTTTGACAGTGTTGACTATTTTTGTGTGTTTGTTGTATTCTGCATATAGTGGTCAGACTCTATTTTGGTTGTGCATGCCCCCCATCTGCGAAAAGCTGATTTTAAATATAACATAATGTGGTTGAACTACACTCCCCTTTAATTCATTTAGAGGCCCAAGTCAAAAGATAGGACAGGATTTGTAAGTACTGTATGTATGGTAAGCATAATATGGGTGAAATACACTTGCACTGAATTTATTTGAGACAGGTGATTATTGTATTGTAGGGTCCCATCTAAAGATGTCACCTTGTCACAGGCAGATGGGCTTACACAATTTGATAAAAATGTTCACCAAGAACCTCATTTTCATCTAAGTATCAGCAGTAATGCTCTTAGCGCTAGCACAATGCTGTTGCTATATTTGTGTTCATAAATAATCATATTAATGATCATTTATCCCAATACTAATGATGATTGTGGCATGGAAATGTTAATGAAAGAGAGCAGAGTGGCATGCCATGTCAGTCATCTCTGCTTATTGACAGGCAGAAATCTGGATGAAAAAATCTGTAGGATGAAAAAACACTGCATCCTACAGCATCTCTTTAGGAATGCCGCCATGGCTACATATGCAAGTAATGGCGTGTTTTTTGGTGCAACATTCTTGCTATAGTCACAGCAGGTCTCCTGCTCCTTTAACATTTGTATTGCAAGAGCTAAAAGCCACAAGGAAATCTAGCAGCAGAAACTGACATGCACAGACTGAAAACGTGTATTGCAATGCAGGGTTTTTTTTTCTCAGCATTTACATGAGATTTGCAAAAAAGAAAACTGATCCCTCATACTAGGATCCGATGAGAATTGGTCTACTTGTATTTCTTTTTTAGGTATAATAATCCCTTAGTAATGACGTAAAGTATATACAAAACAAGTAAAAAATGCTTCCATTGGTTCCATTATCTGCCTTTATCTTTACTCATGTGTGGGACTCTATCTACATCCTATTTTAACATGTAAATCTCAGATAAAACATGCCCTCAAGGGTGATAGGGTCAAGTCCCTTGGAAACCATTTGAGTAGATGTGACCACTTTGTCCCTGGGTGACTCTGAAGGATTTGAAGGACATAAGGTGTCCCAAGATGAGTAGCCAATCTGTGCCACAGTACTCCTACACTACAGTGCAGTGACCAAAACCGAGATTTATATGTAGTATTCCTGAAGAGGGTTCCTTGTATGTGCCAAGAAAATCACATGGAAGATGTAAATAAACATAGCCAAAATCTCCAAACTAATGTTAGAAGGTACCCATAGACTGTAACAATACTGTTGTGTCAGTTCTCCTTCATTCTAGGAAATAACAGAATCTTACCTCAAAGAACCCAAATGATGAAAACTTACATCTGACATGGCTAAGGTTCCATGTAGCGAACCACAGCTAAAAACCGCAGCGAGGCTGAGACCCCCACCTTGCGGAAACACAGCTTTTTTGTTGCAGATTTTGCTTTTTGTTGCTTTTTTTTGAGCCAAAGGCAGGAGTGGATTGGGCAGAAGGAAGAAATATAAGAACTTTCTATATATTCCTTTTGTAGCTATTCTTGGCTTTGGCTCAAAAAAACCGCAGCAAAATCTGCAACAATAAAAGCTGCTTTTCCACAACGTGGGGCCTTAGCATGAAAGTTCTTTTTTTCCATCCAGCGTTTTTCTTTGAGTTTTTGCAATGCTTTTCTCTGCGTTTTTTTCCCCCCTATTAAATATATAGGGAAAATGCTCACATTTCGGCAGCTAAAAATGACAAACGTTTTTGAAAACACAATTTTTCCACAGAATTTTTTTTCCACATTGTGTGGATGGGATTACCCAGAATCTCATTTACTTTGCTGATCCTGGAAAATGCAGCATCTTTGTTGCAGACTCTGCAGCGTTTTTTTTTTTTAACCAAAGTCAGGAGTGGCTTGAAAAGGAATGGAAAATATAAAGGAAGCTCCTAGACATTTCCTGGCTTTGCCTCAAAAAGCAGTAGCAAAATCTGCAACAAAAACTCTGTGTTTCCGCAACATGGGACCTTAGCCATAGCCTTACAGGTGGCCATAATCCCAGATACTTTGTTTCACAGGTTTTTCCAACAACTCAAAGAGGTTATGTAATCATGACCCCCTCCTCAAAAGGCTTAAGGAAGAGGGGTTTCTAATCTATCCACATAGTCTATATACCCCAAAAGGGTACAATCCCTGAAACAAAAGGCAAGTCTGATGATTTCTATTTTGCAGGTGATTATTTTTAATATTTTTAGGGGAATTAGCCTTGAAGCTTGACATCATTATTAAGAAAAGATACAGTCAGGTGTCTGCCTGCTTCTCAGCTCAGGGACAGCAGAGGGAGGTAGAGTCCTCTGATCTGCCTACTGACAGCAAGCATACCACGAGAGAATGTGAGAGAATGGAGCCTGTGCTGCTGAGCTTTTCCTGCTGCAATTTATTAACCCTTTCCCTGCTGTAGACTATGGCTAATGCCCTTTAGAATTTGATGTCTGCATGGGTAATGTAAGTAGTGCATTATTATTATTATTATTATTATTATTATTATTATTATTATTATATGTACTATGTAATCCTGCTGAGTGGTTCATTCCCAGACGAATAATATTACTTATTCATGGTCACAAGATATTAGTAACAATCAAAATGTAAATAAATGGTTATTGTTATTATTATCAACTTAGTAATCAATATATTGTAGGGAAATAATATTACTAAAATAAAGAAAAAGATCTTAAAACGTGCAATGGAATTAATATTATTACAAATGAAAAAAGATCTTAAAACTCATACATTGGAATATATTGTATAGAAACAACTATTAGACACGGCAGGCAGCACATAGGAGATTTCTATGACTGAAGTTCCATTAGAACCATTAGAAATGGATTAGTGTAAATTAGAAGAACAGATAAGTAGTCACGTCCCAAGTGCAAGGAGTTAACATGATATGGGAATAATTATACCTAAACTTTAGAATATCTGCCATTGTAATGGGCGTAATAGATAGATCAATAGATAGGTTATACTAATGCAATAAACAATTCACACCTGTATATAAATGAATAGCTCATTTAATCTTCTTTTAGTATTATTAGAATAATATCAATAATAATAACAATAAATCTATTATTATAATTATTATTGCACTGTGTCAGTTGAACCATCACTCCATATTCAGGAATTTATTCTGTTACTCTTCTACGGAGAGTTCTGTTTGTTCTTATACTACAGCTGAAACCAGATGAATTGTTAAAACAATCGTTTAATCTTCTTTTTGTTAATAAGAATTATTATTTGCATAACAGTATGTTAGATGTCGCTATGTGTAGCTATTAATATAGCGTAAATTCGTTATTATGCAACGTTTTACTTGTATATGTTAATGTTCCATGTAAATATTACTAATATAAATGTATAGATTTTAGATATAAAGCTATAAGGAATGTTATAGTAATATATGTATATGCACAATGTTATAGATATGATGATTCCATTATATATACGTATAGCTATATATATCATGTATAATAATATATTTATATAGCATAATGTAATTTATGTAGAACAATGTAAATATATTTAAATATTTTAATGCACAGTAATATATAACTAACTTTATGTGTGTTCCGTTCGATAATCATATTTTATGTATGTATTTTATTATTCTTATAAAAGTTATAGCACATTACAGGGGAGCAATATATGTGGACGTCTCTTTATATTACAGGATGTCTGTGTGGAGCTCTGATTCTTTGCATTGTGCTCAGGCAATAAACTTACATTAGTAAACTGCAGTATATTAATATTATCTACAGAGGTGCCGACTACAGCGCTACTGATGTGTGTGCCTCTATATATATATATATATATATATATATATATATATATATATATATATATATATTACATATAACATATAAACTGCAGGATAAAAATATCCAGGGAATTTATGAAAAGCGCTGTCTCTGGAGGGAAATAATAGCCTTGAGATAAGTCTTAATATTCTAATCTTAAAATGTTTGTCCTCTTGTCTTTTCCTTATCTAATCTCCTGGGTCTCAATAGTGCCGAGTGTTCCCCTTCTACTGCTTAGGGTCCCAGTACCTATAACTTAGTGCTTGGCTCTGTGGCCAGCCGTATGCCAGGGAATTTCTGTCTGTCACCAGTGATTGCCAGCTGTGCCATATTGGTACCAGTGATTGCCAGCTGTGCCATATTGGTACCAGTGATTGCCTGACCATGACCACTAACTAATTTCTTTGTATGTAATCTTACTAATGTGTATGGCCATAGTTTAGAGAGGTCACTATATTATTATTATTGTTGTTGTTGTTGTTATAACTAATAATCATAATAATTGTTGTTATTATGATTATTAGTAGTATTATCATCATCATATTAAATATTTATTATTATTAATCATAATAATATCAGTGTAATCTATAAAAATCTTTTTTTTTTTCCTTTT
Organism: Leptodactylus fallax; assembly: GCA_947044405.1. NCBI lineage: Eukaryota > Metazoa > Chordata > Amphibia > Anura > Leptodactylidae > Leptodactylus > Leptodactylus fallax. The sequence continues at coordinate 4,021,997 of CAMRHE010000108.1, read as the reverse complement.
AAGGTCTCTGCATTGTGAAATTAAAAAACAGACAATTTGAAGGGTACTTGTCAGCAGGTACTATGCCTAATAATGGGTATAACAAGTTGGGACAGCAGTAATACATCTGTTGATTGGACATAACTAATACATGTTCATCCAAGAGCTATTTGCAGGGTAGAAGTTGAACCCTTGAAGGCACAGGTATTTTTCATGTTTGTATTTTAATTTTTTTATCCCTGTGTTCCAAAAGCTATAACTTATTTCTATCAATATAGTCATATAAGGGCTTGATTTTTGAGAGACAAATGGTACTGTAATATCGCCATTTAATATTCTATACAATGTAGTGAGTTTACAGCGTTCAGTGAGTGGTATAACTTACGTATTAGTTTTATTCTGGTGATCAGTATGATCACGATGACACAATATTTATATACATTTTCTTATGCTATAACACACTTTGAAACAAGTGTCTCTATGTCGCCATATTCTGACACCCATAACTTTTGTTATATTTCCGTATAAAGATCTGTGTAAGGGGTCACTTTTTGCAGGGCAAGCTGTAGATTACATTGATATCCTTTTATGAAATGTATGTTGTTTTGGTCACTTTTTATTCATTTTTTTTTGGGGGGGGGAGAGTTAAAAAAAAAAAAACAGCAAACACTTATTAGGGCATTTAGATATTTTGTCTATTCTGTATGGTTACAGAGTTCACCATAAAAGATAAATATTTTTATATTTTAATAGTCTCAGCATTTTCAGGTGCAGCAATACTTAATGTGTTTACTGTTTGTTTATTTTTATATGTAAACTAGGGAAAAGGGAAAAGGGAAAGGGAAAAATATGATTTTTATATTTCTTTGTTTTTTTCTTATATTTTTTAAAACCTTCATAAAAAATCTTTTAGGCTAAGGCACCACATAGTGGGCCACAGCAAAAGGCACTGCAGGAAAAACATCAGTGGCAACACATCATGGTTTTTCCCACAGCGCTTTTCATAGAAAGTCCTTAGAGGTTTCCTCTGTGGACTTTCTGGTTCCATTATACCTATAGGGAAATCACTGGCTTTTCTGTAGGTATAACTGACATGCTGCAATTTCCAAAACCACAATGGTTTTGGAAATTGCAGCGTCTCTGTTGCATGTATTTTTCCTCAATGTGTGGACAGTGACTGTAAAACAAAATGGCTTCCACAATCTCGCTGCAGGGGAGCTATTCAAATGCTGGAAGGAGAAGTGGAAATAAAAATAATCACTTCGATTTTGTGATCTCATCTGACCTATTTGACCAGGCATTTGAAGAATTAATGATTCGTGATCTATGTTGTTTTCAATCATGGGCACTGTTGTGTAAGTCTGGGGCCCCATGCTTCAAAAACGCAGCATTTTGGCCGCAGCAAAAAACGCCCACAGTTCTACAGTACCTGCAAAGTGGATGGGATTCTGGCGAATCTCATCCATACATTGCAGAAAAATATCCACAGTGGAAATGCTGCGATTGCAGCATGTCAATTATACCTACGGAATCGCTGGCATTTTCCATATAGGTATAATAGAGACAGAAAGTCCGCAAATGCATTTCCGCCGTGCTCTCTTCTCCGCAGTGCTTTTTGGCTGCGGCTCGCTACGTGGGGCCTTAGCCTAATAGTGGAATCTAGGCAATTCTAAACAACTTGGATTCCAGATTGATGTAAACATGGTACATTGATTGATATGTTGTCAACATTAAAAGGTTCCACATATTAAGGGCTGGACACTAATTATTAGGCCCCATGCATATGACCGAGTATGCTTCCGATCTGTGGCCGAGTTTGCAGCAGAATATACATGGATGACACACAGCGTGACATCCGAGTGTCACCCAAGTGCATTCCATAATGCACTTATATCTTTGGGGGCTTCTGATCCATTCCGATGACACAGAGCAGGATAGGATCTGCTCTATAATCATCGGTGTCACTAAAATGGAATGTATCAGAGGTGAGTGCATCTTGGAATGCACTTGGATGTCTCTCCAAGTCCCATCCAAGTACATTCTGCTACAAACTCAGCCCACATTGGAAGCACACTCAGTCATGTACATGGAGCCTTCAATAATTCATAGGTAGAAAACTCCACTAATCACTATCCACTAACAATTCATTCAAAAATATTTTTAATATTTCTATTAATAAACTTTGTATGTGACTTGTTCTAGAATATTGAATATTGAGAGATTTGTGCTGCTGCTGATGCACTTTGCAGGCAGGATATAATTGTATCCACTTATAAGTTGATAATTAAACAAGAATAATCTTATTTACCGATCACAAAGACATAAAAAAGTATATTAAGCTAAATTCCTGCTGCCAACACAATGTCTATTGCTCTGCTCTGTCAGAGGACCTAAACAACCGTCATTAGAGTGTTTCTTATTGATGGATACAAAAATTCACTTCAAAAATATAAGGTCCCTTCTGTCTACTTTTTTCTTTTTTTTACACAAAAATAACACTGGAGTCTGCATTATTTGTGGTATAAAAATATAAAGCAGATAGAAGTGACCCTGTGCTTTTTTTTTTTTTTTTTTTTTTTTTTAAGCAGCTGAAGACAGCTGCAAGTGGCAATTTTTCATTTGCATTCATTAATAAGGAAAACTTATGAGTGAAAGACAAAACAACACAGACCTCCTGGAGGAGAATAAAATAAGATTTCTCATCAGAGCTTTATCCAGATCTATACTGCTCAGCACTGTTAAAACCTTCTGGGAAAACTGCTATACGAAAACTGCTAGAAATTTGCTAAACACTGTTATCTGATAACAGCAGATTGAAGCTTTTTTACTTCCATCTTATATTATAGTTTCTTATATTCAACTGAGCTGTTCACTTTCATATTCTGATGGATCTTGGCATTATATTGTGATTCAGCTTTATTAACGTAAAATCAGAAAAACCCTTGAAAAATGACGGCATGTACCACATGGTCTTCAGCCACATTGAGGCAGATTTACTACTCCAGTGTAAGTTTTAGACAGCGCAAACTTAGACTAGGTTGAATTACGGTATCATAGTGGCTGGAGCTGAATGATACATTTTTGGTATCAAAATAAGCCAGAATTATGATGCATTAGGGCTGCTCCAGTGTTTACTAAGCCCCATTTCCATAACAGGTCGGGCATAAATCAAGTCAGAAGTCACAGATTTCTTTAGGCTAAGGCCCCACATAGCAAACCACAGCTAATAAACCCTGCAAAGAAAACACAGCAAAAATGCATTGCGTTTTTGCTGCATTTTTTCTTTCCTTATTAAATCTATAGGGAAAACGCTTGCATTTCCGCAGCTAAAATATAAATTCAGCTTTTCTACAACTTTGCTGGCACTGTAAAGCTAAGGCCCCACGTGGCATCCCGCAGCAAAAAAGCGCTGTGGGAAAAACCTTGGCGGAAACCCATCACGGTTCTTCTTGTAGCGCATTTGACAGAAAGTTCATAAGAGTTTTCCTCTGTGGACTATCTGCTTCAATTATACCTATAGGGAAACCGCTGGCGTTTTCATAGGTATAATTGACATGCTGCGATTTCCAAAACCACAACGTGGGGATGGGATTCGTTTTTTTGCCGTGCCGTTTACGCCACATGGGGCCCCGGCTTCAAACACTGTTTTTTTTTTTCCCGCAGCTGGCAAAAAACACTGTGTTTCCGCAATGTGGGGCCTTAGCTTTAATGTCTCTTAGAGGCCATATCTTGGGTGCACAAAGTGCACAAATTTGTAATCAGTTGTATCCAAATCATGCATTAAACAGGCTGGACACAACTGATCTATGCAAACTCAGCCTTACATAATGCACGAAGTATGGTACATGCTGACATTCTTGCAGCTATGCTTGACCCTTGGCAGCCGATTACAATTTCTCTAAAGTAGATGTGACTTGAGTCAGGCTAAGGCCCTATTTATGGGCCACAGCAAAAAAATGCTGCAGGAAAAACCATGGTGGCAACGCATTGTGATTTTTCACGAAGCACTTTTCACAGAAAGTCCGCAGAGGTTTCCTCTGCGGACTTTCTGCTTTCATTATACCTATAGGGAAACCGCCTGCGTTTCTGTAGATATAATTGAATTGACATGTTGCGGTTTTTGCTGTGGCATTTCCGCGGCAGGCAGACTGCGGCATTTACGCCACGTGGGGCCCTGGCCTGAGAGTAATTTTTTTAACCTACCTAAAAATGAGGAAGTGCATTTTCAAATGATTAGTTCCCACCTTGCAGCTGAGGCAGGTGAGCAACAGCATGATCATCCTCTTGCTCAATACCCTCCCCTGCAACACTGATGTAATCGGAGCTTTCCCCCATTTTCTCCCGAGCAAGCGGAAGTTCTAAGCTGTCCCAGAAAATGCACTCTTAGCTCACTTGCATAGGAATAAAAAGCAGTTAAATTGTCCAAATCAAGCAGCCATTCTACAAACAAATTATAGCATTGTGTTCAAGTGAGACTCTGCGCACTGTAAAATACTAGGGGTGGTTTAAGACTAAGGCCACATGTGGCTTCCCGCAGCAAAAAAGCGCTGCGGGAGAAAACGTGGCGGGATCACATCTCAGTTCTTCCCGCAGCACTTTAGACAGAAAGTTTACAGCGTTTTCCTCTGCGGACTTTCTGTTTCAATTATACCTATGGGGAAACTGCTGGCGTTTCCGTAGGTATAATTGACATGCTGCGATTTCCAAAACCGTGCCAGTTTTGGAAATCGACGTGTGTCCACAGCGCGTTGTTTTTCCACAAAATGGGCATGGGATTCACTAGAATCCCATCCACTTTGCTCTGACTGTAAAATGCCGCGATTTTTTTCCGTGGCATTTACGCCACGTGGGGCCCCAGCCTAATAATTTTTTTTTGGTGCTAATAGTCTCCCTTTATAAACAGCCTGATCCTCATGACAGAAGTGTTGCACACTATGCCCCTGTTATGTGGGCCATACATAGGTTTTAATTTACCCAGGGAGTAGGATAGCAGGTACCACATATGTCCACAATGGATTTCAGGAGCTGTGTGTGTGTGTGTGTGTGTGTGTGTGTGTATGGGTGCAGGGACTTAGAATGTAGATATTTTACTCTATAACTGAGGATAAGTTAGCAGCGAATTTGGAGATATATAAAAGAAAAAAAGATATGACACCTATAGATGTATGTTAGTACATGTATGGGCCATAAAAATCCAGCACACCTGTGAATGTACTGGTCCGTAATAAAATTAGTCAAAGTCATGAGATGGAAATTGGCCATCATCGATGGTATTTTGTCTTATCACATTATAAGCTTATGTAACCATATGTAGACAAATTATCCTTGCTTGAGACAAACCTTCAGAGTATAACTGGCCAAAACGGCCAACATAACGTGTTTTTTGAAAGATTGTTGGATATTCCTCTGTTGGGTTAAAGCCACGTAATTGCTAACAGTCTAGAAAACCATTGTAATTTTACAATTGTTTCCTGTCTATGGTCATCTTGAGAGTCATTTCCACTGTGCAGGGTAAGATGTTAAATAATGATTCAAAATTTCCATATAGCAAAAAGAAAAGAACATTTCTTATGTTTTGTCAGACTGTCACCAATATAATCCTGATGGAAAAGTAAACCACACAACAAAACTCTTCCAAAAGTAAAGTTGTACAAGTTGTACAAGTTGGACTCATTCAGGCACTAAGCTGAAGTTGTTTTCATTAGCTTTATTACAAAAAGTGAATGTGCTCTTTTATTGGGCAGACAATTTCAGTAAAATGGTTGAGTTGACATAAAAGAAAAGGACAGTGTATTGCAGGTAAGTTTGGTGTTTTTGTGAGAGATTTGGAGCACAATTTTTGTGGCAAAGACTGCCCCAGCAAGCCAGACACAGGCTTACCCTAGAGAGTGCCATCACCAAGATTCAGTTCAAGTTTTTTGGTTCCTAAAATCTGTTTCTCCATTTCATGGAAAATTCATGTTTGCTGTTTACCAGTCTTACTTGACATAAACCATCAGTTGTTGCTCCGTTAAACATTGTCTCCTAAGTCCTCTACCCTGTACTACCATCAAAGGCACTTCAACCACCAACAGGCACAGGGAGACTTACTACAGGGAAGTGCCCCGGGGAATATGCTGTAAGAAGTATTCTGAAACTTGTAAGCAGACAACTCTATCTACATGTGTAGAGAGTGTTTTTCAATACTTCAGAATAAAAGTTGTGTTTTTTGAACAGATTGGCAACTCTCTTGGTACTGGATTCCAACTTTTTCCTTATGCCCCGGGATATACTACTACCATATTTCACACTCCAGGCTCCCTGAGGTGTCCTGCATTCCTCTACTAGGTTGCTGCAGTTTTTTCACAAAAAATATCAGACTCAGCGGTGCTCATGCCCCTACCTGCACAGCATGGTGACTGATAATTAGGCAGGTTTTACTGTCCATAGATGAAGGCAAGACATTTTAATATGTATGACCAGCTATATTTTTCTAACCTTCGTACATTAGGTTTAGGCAACTTTCTAGAATTTACATTGCGCCATTTTTTTCCCCTCTTGCAGGGAGTATGCTCAGATGCAGTTGCATTTAAATTCTTCCTAGCCATAAAGGTGTGACTAGTAGCCTTGGGTGAACCAGGGTCCTCCATTCTAGCAATTGGTGGGGGTCTCCGAAGTCAGACTCCATTGTTCAAACTTTTATCTCTTGTTCAATGGGCAGGTGATGACTTTTTTAGGCTTGAATTCCCTTTAATTTAAAATATACAATAACAGTAAATTCTAAATTTACTTGTCAATTCTGAAATTAACTGAAGGAGGCTGCAAAATAAATGTTCAAGAATAGCACTTGATAGGGCAGCTGAAGCTAAAGGTGGCCAAGCAAACTGTTAAGTGCCATGCTCTTCCAGGTTCTTGTGTCCTCCCTTACTGACACTATTTGCTTTTTTGTGATGTGCAGACAACACAAGCACCACAGGAAGGACAGATGAATAGTCTGCTCTTGCATCAAAGGGGTCACAGCTCATTAGGACCTACTGTGTTTGTATATACAGTATGTGTTGCTCCTCTTGTCTGCTCAAAGTCCCAGCCATTAGCTAAATTAACCTTGAGGAAGGGTGATAATGCTAGGGAGATTGAAGTGGCATTTCTGAGTGAGTGAAACATACAAAAGACAGCAGACAAAGGGGGAAGGACAACAGCTAACACCAAATGAATCAGGTAGAGGATGGACCAGCGTGACATCTCTACTACACCCAACGCTCCCTCTCTAGCCTATCCGTCCTCTGACAGACAATCAGCTCAAGCTTCATCATTTCCTTCTATATTAGGCTGGGCTTATATACAGTGATGTTTGCTCTAATCTAATGGAAACCCAGATAAGTCTGTAAGTAACCCAAACATAACCCAGATGTAAGTTTGACGTTTTTAGATACCATCATAATCCATAAAATAACATTATTATTGAAGATTACAAGGATTAATATTACAGGTGTATTCCTATATTCTGCGACTATGGCATATCAGCAGCAGGTTTGGCAAATGTTGTGAATTCAATGGACTACTTTTTTAATAAAAAATTGATTAGGTTATGATTTTTTCAAAGATGGAGAAACATGTGCAGGTTATTGTGATCAATAATTATTAAGATAATTATCACAATTATTAATTATCATTTTACATTTCATAGTAAACACTACTAAGGCATTAGAGCATTATAAAGAGAAAAATGCACGGTGTAAAAGACAAATGTAATGATAATTTTTATTTATACAGCGCCAGCAAGTTTCACAGCACTTTACAAATCAGAGCGTATATGCAAAGAAAAAAATCAGACAAAACAGAGAGATAAGTTAGTTATTAATTCGGACAACTGAAGTGAAGGTCTTACTCTTAAGAGCTTACAATCTATGAGTAAGAAGGGGTGGTAAAAGAGGTTGTATAATGGTCTAGCCATGTTTTACAAGACAATTGAAGCTGCGTGGGACACCAGTCACCAATCTGTGTATCTGTGCATGTAAAGATACAAAGGGATGGCCAGTTTTCTGGTGTACAGGGAGGATATTCATTATAGCTCACACAAGTATTATGGTGTGAGATATAAGGGAAATCTACATCAGAGACTCTTCATAAATCAATCGTGCCCTATGCCAGTTGGGGCCTTTATTAAGGGTGGTGTACGAAACACCAATTTTAATAAATCTGCCCCAAAGTACCTTGGCATACAGGGTTCTTTTCACATGAGTGTATCAGGGGTGTCAGACAAATGGTGGAAGCAAAAATTGAGACTGATAAAATCATTGGCAAAGTAACCCAAAAATATTCTTCAGCTATATAATAAGAAGAAAATTAAAACTAAAATTGTGTGACATCGCAGAAATAATATATGTGTAATGGTGGAGGAGGATGAGCAAAACACCAAGAATACATTTTCTTCACTGGTGTATGTGCATAGTAAAATTCAATGATGACATGACATACAGTATGACATGACTGAGAATATCATAAATTCTCTATTGAATGTCACTAGTTTAAAGTTTGGGGAGCCTGGATGCATGGACATAAAATGGCAGATAACATTTAATGTGGATAAATATAAGGAAAAAAGTTTTACAATTATATATTAAATAGTAAAACACTAGGTAAACCGCTACTGAAAAAAACTTTGAGAGATTTGTGAACAGCAAACTTAACTTTAGCAACCAATGCCAGGCAGCTGCTGCCAAGGCATCATGCAATGAACCAAGCTGGGGATAGAGCTCATGACAAGAATCTAGTTTTCCCTCTATACAACTGACTCAGACCACACATGAAATATTGCACACAATTTCGGTTACCTGTACAGGTGCAGAAATGGATGACCATAGTCAGTAAATGGATGGGAGAATGATAGTACAAAGACAAGTTAATACATTTGTCAAAAAAAGGGCAACAGGACGATCTAATTACAATTGTTAAGATATGTATAATATGAATGGACACCACAAAGTTCAGTCAAATGCCTAAAACTGTAACCATAACCAGTGGCCATTCTCTACATCTAGATGAAAAAAGATCCCACCATCTTCATAGACAAGGATTTCCTTATTGTAAGATTATGACACTATGGAACTATCTGCCACCGTATATTGGGATGGAAGTTCTAGTATTGGATTTCTGAGGGGACAGTGATCCAGGGATTTGTGCCGATTGCCATATCTGGAGTAGGAAGGCTGCTTTTCCCTTCGATATGTCGCAATTGGCATCTGTCTCATCTCTAGTCAATTGTATTCAGTATTAGTCTTAGCATATAATTTTGGATGACACTGCCATTATATTGTTAAATATGTCTGAAAAAATCTGAAGCAACTTCTCTTTTATCAATAGCTCAGACTAGGTTAACATCTAGTGCCCAACCACTAAAACAGCGGTTACCCGCGGACACCATAGACTATGGAGACCCCAGCGCAGATGTGAACCTAGCCTTACACTTCAATCCCGAATGCACAGCACTGCAGCTCTGTGTGTTCAGATTGACTTCTGTGTGCAAGCAGAAGCTCAGCCCAAGTACATCAGGAAGTCATTGTACAGCACCTGAACCATGGGGAAAAAAGCAGAAATTGACACATATATAGTGAACCAAGAGATCCACAGTAATGGAAAGTCTGGAATTGTCTTAAAGGTAAGATAATGGTCTCATATGTAACGCTATTTTATATGTAATAATATCACTCAGTACAATGAGATGCTCTCATTTGGATTATGGAAGGCTGTTATGTATAATGCCTTCTCTGGAAGGTCGTCCCCTATAACAAGGTACTTTCTGCTTCAGAGCACTGTATTTGATTCATCCATCCAGTGGCGTAACTAGGAATGGCTGGGCCCCAAGGTGAACATTTGACATTGGGCCCCCCCCAAGCCGCCGCCCCCAACCCCCCCAAACCGCCACCCCCAACCCCCCCCCCACACAAACCGCATTCCTGCGCACACTATTATGCCCCATAGTGGCCCCTGCACACAGTAGTTTGCCCCATAGTGGCACCTGCACACAGTAGTTTGCCCCATAGTAGCCCCTGCACACAGTAGTTTGCCCCATAGTGGCCCCTGCACACAGTAGTTTGCCCCATAGTGGCCCCTGCACACAGTAGTTTGCCCCATAGTGGCCCCTGCACACAGTATTATGCCCCATAGTGGACCACCCATGAACGATTATTATACTCTGGGGTCTTTTCAGACCCCAGAGTATAATGATCGGAGACCCAGGGGAGGATACAAACATAGAAAACACAGCAACTTACCTCTTCCTCGCTCCGGTGCACTCCCGTGCGCTACTTCGGCCATCTTCAATGTCGGACCGGATCTCGCGCGATCCAGGCCAGCGTCGCGACGCATAATGACGTCGGCTGACGTCTGGGACGTCACCAAACAGGCCCAAAGCCTGCGGAGCGGTGGAGAGGTGAGTTACAGTGTTTTTTATGTTCTCTCACCTCCCCTGGTCCCCCGATCGTTATACTCCGGGGTCTCAAAAGACCCCAGAGTATAATGATAGCAGCGATTGTGGGGTTCGCGGTAGCAACTGCCACAGGGCTCCGGGCCCCGTAATGTTCCGGGCCCTGTGGCAGTCGCTACCACTGTTACCCCGGTAGTTACGCCCCTGCATCCATCTATGATTTGTGGGTGACTTTAATCTATATTTTGATCTTTAAGTCAGGGTTTATATCCATTCAACATGAGGAGATAAGTTTATTTTAGAAATAGCAGCATTCTGAATGATGTCCACATAACTTAAATCCGGACTTCTCTCCATGGATTCTTTGCTTCTATTTTGGCTATCAGATGCCAGATTGTAGTTGTTTAGGGGAACTTGGTATGATAGTGATGTCCTTTTCCTAGATATATTGAAGGACAAGCACTTCTAGGGTTATTTGTGAAATCCAACAGTGACTATAGGACTTACAGAGCTCTGAATGGATTTCAACAGAGAGAATGCCAAATAGATGTCAGCACTGGTTCTCTGGAATCCCTGCTTCTAATGCCTGTAGTTATGCTTTATCCAGGAATGATTCTGCAGAAATAAATACATTCTTCGAATGACATGGAGAGCCATTCATGGCATCTGGTACCATTCACGATATTTCCTATACTACATATGTATGGCAGACCATATATGCCTTTTAAATAATGCAATTTTAGTAGCATATGACTGACAGATATTAGAGTAGCTAATAGTGCGCCACAATGATCTTCTGTCCACTGCACACTTCACTGATAAAAACCACCCTCAAGACCAGCAAATATAGTCTAGTTTATAATATGAAAACATCATAATCATTATAAAATCTCATAGTCTACATAACTATCCATATGAAGACCAATACTGATTTGTGTCCATCTTATGCATAAGAGTGGTACGTGAGCCATAACTCCCTGGCACGACAGCTCATGATCACTCTGCCCCCATTGTCAGCCTCTGGCACCTGCATGCACCGGTCTCATCCATAGCTTGGTAGTGAGTAGAGGACCTTGTGACTGTACATGTCACTTTGCCTTCTCCACCACACCATCATTAGTTTGCAGAGCACAGTGTGGTACTATAGAGGAGGCTCAGTGACATTTACAGTCACACGATCCTCCACTAACTACCAAGTTATAGACAGGATCGTCATGTGCAGGTGCCGGAGGCTGACAAAGGGGGCAAGGTGATCATCTGGAATAATGGCATAAAGGAACTAATGTGTGGGGCACTATTGGGGAATTAAACTATATTGGGGAAACTAATGGGCTTTATACTCTGTGTGTATAGAAGGGCAATAGGGAGCGTTATACTGTATATAGGGGCAATAAGGAGCGTTAGATTTTGTATAGGGGCAATAACAAGAATTATACTGTGTACAGGGAGCAATATGGAGCATTATACTGTTCATAGGGGCAATAAGAAGCGTTATACTGTGTATAGGGGTCCTGGAAGTCTACTGCACAAAATAGCGCAGATTGCTGTACAATTTTGTTAGAATTTTTTCAGGTTCACACAGCTGTAATACTGAGTTAATCTACTCTCTGTATTACAGCTGCAAGTCCCATTATATTAAGTTTTATGTAGGGTCAACGAAATTAATTTTTGCCGAAACCCTTGTCCTTGATTTCTTTATTTAAATCGGCACGCCGTACAAAAAAGGTTGCCTACCCTTGCTCTAACCTATGAATCTGAATGGCTGGGTTGATCTACTGGGTTCTTGTGACGGACACCCTTTATGAGAATATGGCCCAATACTGCCCATTGTAGAACCTCACTACTTACTTGGCCCATTCTAAGTATGTATCATTAAAGTCAGCCTTTTTTTTTCTAACCAAGAGCCATTTATTTACCCACAACACTATTTTTTTTTTTTTTTTTTTTTATTCCAGTCTAAGCAAGTCTTTTCATTTTATGTACCAGTCTTTTATGAACCACTGTATTAAATGCTCTGGAAAATGCAAGATATCTGACATTCAATGACTCAACCAAGTTCAATCTAGAATGTATAACATACATCTTTGGGTTCAATTTACCTAGGGGGTTCTAAAAATGACATTAATAAAAAAAATATTAAAGTTTAAAAATTTTTTAAAAAAAATATTAAATTTTAAATCACATTCCCCTTTGCCTAGATCCCAAATAAAAATAAAAAAAACAAAGTCAAACATAATCACATGTTATCCCCACATCCAAAAATGCCCAAACTATAAACATATAAAAATATTTTTCCCATATGGCAAACACCGTAGCAGGATAAAAACAAAACCACTTTTTTCACCATTTCTCCAACAAATAAATTGAATATAAAGTGAGCAAAACATCATAAATCCCCAAAATAGCATAAATAAAAATTACAACATTGTCAAGAATCCCACTATACTATCTCCTGCTTGCTGTCACCACCTTAAGCTTTCCATAACCACCAAACATAAACGCTGCCTGGGTCTGCAAAGCTTACCAGAAGTTTAAGGCACAGACCCAGTCAGAAATCTGCCTCATAATTCAATTAAGTATAGGTGGGGTATTTAGACCCTGCTGAACTTCAGTCTTTGCCGTCTTTGTCTAGTGCAAGTGGGCTCTTACTCTGCTGAGAGAATTGGTCTTCCGGTTCTGACTGTTGGCTATTTCTCCTTGTTTATCCCCCTTGGCTTCTGATTTGGAATTGGCTTTGACTTCTTGGATTTGACTTTTTGGCTTAGGCTTCAACTCTGCTCTGATACTCATTTTGGCTACTATTTACTTTCCTGGTACAAACTTGGTTAGTTTGTTACTTCATTTGTCCTCCTATAGGTAACTGGTAAGCTATTTATGACGAGCTTAGGGTGGTCCTATGTTCAGTCATGTGATCAGCAAAAAAATAGCTTAGATTTAGAATTGCTCTTGAAATAATTCTGCTTTTGATGCACCACACAGTTTGATAAAGTCACCGAAACCCAACAAAATCTAATAAATGATTGCATAGAGGCAGTTGATACCTCTGGTAGTTGTATTAGGACACACATCGTGCGGTAGAGCAGCAGTTGGGAGATATAGTATACCTATACTGCATGACAAACTGGGGAACTCAAACTGACATAGACTGACCAGTTTCTCTTATAGACTCAGTTCTAAAAATAAAAAAAATTATTAAACTGATTATATGCGGGGGGGGGTTTCGTTGCGGTTTTGTCTGACAGATGTTTTCCCTCATATAAAAGATATTGTCCAATCTGAACTGTTTAATCCAAGAAGATCAGGATCACTATCTATTAGCTAAAATAAATGTCCAGTAACTAGACTGGCCTCCTATGGTCAGCCATTCACTGGAATGGTTGGCATGCAATACTACTGAGCAGTGCAGGTGAAATGTATGGCTGGTTTCCCTACCAATGACAGCTGTCCACCAAGGATTTCAGAAGCAGATCCTTTGGTGACCAGTTGATCGTCAGACAGTCTTCATTAGAAAAAGGGGATGACTTGATGAAACATCCCCTTAAATCAGGGGAAAAGGAATATTAAGAGCCAGGTATAATCCATGCCTTACAAGCCACATAATTCTGTGGTCTGTTGTGCAAACAGTATTTGGTTTGGTAACTTCTGAACATTTTTGTAAATCACTAAAATGAGCAGGACACAATGGATACACTTAAAACTACGTACTCAACTGCTAAAGTGATTTTTTTTTTTGGGGGGGGGGGGGGGTTGTCTTCAGAGAAGTTTAATTTTTTTTTCCTAAGTAGGAAAAGCAAAATTGAATGTTATTATAAGCAGGAAAGAAATAGGATCATATTAAGCTTATATATTTTCAGAATCTCATGAAATTGCATTAACTGTTAATGAAAGAATATTTTTAGCCTTAGCAATGCTTGTAATGGAGCTAAGCCATATAAAAAATATATTGACTGGTACCCTTAAAGTTTGGCAAAATGGATTCGTTACCACTGGTAAAATGGTTCTAAAAATCCTGGTACAGAATCTATGTATTCCCTTGGGTTTGTAGAATATGTCACCCACTAATTACTCCGAGACAGATTTCACTCAGACTCCTGAGCTGCTGAATGGAGAAAAAGGATTTTGGATGTAACAGAACAATGTACTAGCTGCACTGTGAGTCCCTAATGCATGTGGCGTCTCCGCTGTAAAGGGACAGTGCCACAGACAAGAGATAAAATACCAGTGTAGATCTCACCCTGTCACTCTGATAAGTGATAAACCTCCACTAAACAACAGGATAGGGGGAGGGGAGAAGGAAGACATGGATATACGAAAGCTAAATCTACTTTTCTCTATGCGTGAAATACTGCAGTGTCAAAAACAGCTGTACATGTTATACTATCTACCCTCATTGCTATTTACTAAGCTTTATTTTAAAAATGGCAGAAATTTTTATTGGCGGAAACATGTTGAAAGAGTTTTTCTTAACCTGGGAAGAGAACTTTTTTTTTTTTTTTTTTTTTTTTTCTCTTCTCTGCTTTTCTCAAATTTACCATTAGGGTCATTTGAGTACTTAAAATTGATGCACTTTGGAAGTGACTTGTCCCATAGAAATGAATAGGTCATATAAAGCTGTTGTTTTCCCAAAATCATGTTGGAAAGAAACACTAGTGTGGATATTCCGTAAGTCTGGGTCCCACATGTAAAAGACTTTCCACTTTTAGATACACTTGTTTGTCAATGTACAATCCTATGGTCATTGACTAATACATGAACACTGAATATGCATTGTTAGAGTTGTAAAGGAATCTAAAAAAACATAGTGGTCTTAAAGACACACAGTGGTGGCATGTGGTTTCACTGGATTTATTTAATTTCCTATAAAGCAGTAAATTGTGAATCTCACTTGAGATGGCAGAATATATGTGTTGTCTTGAACATACATATTCTGTTAAAGTTGACGCCCTGGTCAGATTTGAACCCATGGTCCATGTTCTGCAATGTACTGGGCTAACTGCTGAGATACCACATTACCTTGCAGGCAAACAAATTAGGATTGTCCTAAAAATGACTCTTCAGGCTTCATTAAAAAAAAAAAAAAAAAAGTTTCATCATAAAGGAAAGAATCTTCAGACTTTCTTTAGGATACAAATTGATGCTAAAATCCACCAGATTGGGTAATGGATCAGTATGTCAGCAGACGCCAATGTTGGAAGAAACAGGCTACATCTCTGGGTCCTGAAAACAGAAAAAGATGTTTTGCCCAACCAACAAGGCCTTATGCAGTTTTATATCTTGTTAATAGTTGATCTTATATCTATAAATTATTTAGAGCAGGGATTGGATATATACTGTATTACATGCCCTGGTAAGCGTAGGTTACAAGGTGGACAAAAGTTGGCAAAGAAACAGTAAAAACATGAACTACTTACACAGTGCATGGTCTACATCACTAAGCCTATCAGCACGTCTAAAGGATCTTAATACATATACCTCAGAGGGCAGAACAGAGAGTAGATGATAGAAACCTTCAAGGATATTAATGGATTTGACAAAGTAGTGTACATTTAACATACAGAAGTGCTGTAACAAGAGGGCACAATCTGAGACTGTTGGACGTTGTGCTATGTAGTGTTCATATGAGAATGTTCTAAGTATCTGCAATGACACTTGTAAGAAGGTCTTCTACATTCAGTCCTGACAGGGAAGTCTATCTTCAGGTTGTGCAAGAATGAAGACAGAGCCTCTGTTATATAGACACTATATTATATAGACACTAAGCATTTACTATGCCCTAGACTCATATTGTTATGTAGCAAATTTCATCTTATCATGCCTCCAGGATTCAGAAATTGCTTTTATTTGTTTGTTTAAGCATTGTCTATGGACACATTGTATGCAAAAACTGCAGTTCAATCTGCGTGTCCATAGACTGTTCTGTATGTAAGGGCTTGTAGAGGGCAACCACATGTCCATACAGGACTGAATTGAAACAGACTATAACACTGAGACATACTCGCTGCCTCCTGTCACATCTCTATACATCCTAATAATGGTCAGACTGCGGTAGTGTGACACTGAGCACTGATATGAACTGAGGCCCAAACAAGGGACATTTAAAAGCAGACTTTTTATCTCCCTTGGAAAATGTTGTGTGGACAGACAAGGATCAGACTTGTGCTGCATTTCAGAATCTGAAATCCTTGCATCCACTTTTAAATATGCCACGACAGGCCATGGTCTTATCTGTTCTATTTCAAGTGGAAGTCATCCTGGCATTTTCCTCATCTACTTTTCCAGGGTAATTAATTGCTTTTTCTTTCCTGTAACCTCAAACATATTAAACTGCAATGATTCCAATTCCCTAAAATATGTAAAAAAAAAGTCAAACAAAAAAAAAAACTGTCATATGTACTGTTACCATAAATAGCAAAACAGATAATGTTATGGGTCATTGACCTACCATTACATCAGGAAATGACTAATTACAGATTTCCATCTATCATTGAACAGGGTCATTTACTGGAGAATAGCTCTGAGTCTCCTGATATAATGTAACAGAGAGACCTATGGCTTTCATGTTATATAAACCACAACCCAGTAAAAGTAACACGGTAACTAATAAAATGTTTGTCATTGTATTATTTACTATATCACTATTGTTGCTCAGTTTGAAAGCATTTATTAAGACAAAATTGTACAAAAATAAGTCAAAATAATAAATGCATTAAAATAATACTGTATTTTATTGAAATGGCAGTATAATTGCAGCTTACTTTATTGAATGTATTCTTTTTTTTTTTTGTCCTAAATATTTTTATGTTCATTATTTGTGCTTATTGTTACAATATTGCCACATATACTATTATACAGTTATGAAAAGAAAAATGCAAGTATAATCAGACATATTTTAATATTTTTTAGTCAACAAAGCAGTGTACTCACTTTCTTATCAAATCAATATAAAAGTATCTAAATCCTAAACTCTACTGGAAACTAACAATTTTCCAGTGAAAAAAAAGTAATTGTGTCCATAACCAATGTGGAATTTTATCTGTCTGCCGGTCTATCTTTTCTTCACCTTTCTTACCATTATTCACCTTTATTTATCTACACATTACTTTTATATGCTTAAAGAGGTTGTCTAAACAAGAAATCTCCAGGAGACATATTGCTGTTATAGAGGGGCATTCAAATGAGACAATCCCTTTAAGCCCTTGCCGATAACTCATTAACTACATACGTCATAGGGGTTGGAGTTTAATTGGTACATGTTTTAATATACTTGTACATCACTACAGAGTTTGCAGCTGCATGAGATTGTGCAGCTGCAGGAGTGAGGAGGTCAGTGACATCCAGGGATAGTGCTGTGTATACAGGCTATCAGGGTGCATCTTCCTCCCAACTTGGCCCCAGTAACATGAGAAAACAGCAAAAAGTATAATAATTCAATGTTGAAATCACTCCGCCACTGACCCCCCCCCCCCCCCCCATGTCCATTATGATATTACTGGGGGGAAGGGGGGAGACACAATGTATACAAAGAAAAGTAAAAAAAAAACTAAATAGCTCCAACTTGACAATACAAACATATGTGTTATATAAAAATAACCATACTATAAAAGGAAAACAATTTTAAAAAATATTTATATTATTTTAGTACAACTTTTTCTGTTACAAAAAAACGGAAAAAAAGTCAAAACAGATAATTTTTTTTTTTAAACATTTTCCCTGATATTAAAAAAATTAAAATGAAAGAATAAAAGTGACATAAAAATAAAACTCTTTGTATCATCAAGTTAAGATGCAAAAATTATTTGAATAAACCAAATGTAGAAAAGCAGTTCTAGCTGTCAAAATCGCATACTCCAGAAAAGCCAAAAAGGTGTGCTGTCACGAACCATATATATTGTATATGCAATTCTGTTTTTGTAATTCTTGTTCCTCGCAAATCTTTTATATCATTTTGTCTGGGAATTGAAGAGCTGACTTTATCATTTTTATTATTATTAATGAGAAGTTATACAATTTCAATACAATTTGGTCAACTTTAATTAACTTTTTTAGTTAGACTTTATTGATGCACGGTGTAACACATTTATGACTGCAAGTTTCTCTCTTTGATAAATCTGCCACAACATATCACACTTTCCTGGCCACAACAACTTTTTACTTCAATTTTACAAACTAACTTGCATGGGACATATGGTTATAAATATGCCATGGAGCAGACCAGTCACCGTTTTGGAGTAAAATGCGCTACAAAAACAGAACAAATCTATTAATAAATGTGGTCCTTTGTTCTAAATTTCTATGTACTCCTATTTCAAAATTGGTACTTGCTGTAAGTGAATAGAAACATTCTTGCTAGCATTCAGTGGTCAAAACTTATTATTACTTAGTCCTGCTAACAGTGAACACTGTATCAATGTATCAGTCTTTGCAAGTGTCTGTAAGCTAAGGCTGGATTTACACCATGGATTCCGTCCCCCATGCCACTTGAAAAATGCGTAGAGGAAAGTCCTCCTTAAGGCCGCATTTCACGTACGTATGACGCCCACATTTTTCACAGAATATGTATCTATTCATTTCAATTTACTTATTCAGACATCTGTTTTTTTTTCACAGCCTGTGGGTCCATTTTAAAAAAGGAAGCATGTCCTTCCTTTTTTTTTTTTTTTTTTTTTTTTTTTTTACTAATGCTCATGTCATCTCCACTTCAAAAACATCTCCAGAATCCGCCCTTTCCTTACCACAAATACACTAAAGACACTTATTGTTGCCCTGATTCACTCTCGCCTTGACTACTGTAACTTCTTACTAATCGGTCTTCCCCTTAGTAAACTCTCCCCTCTACAACCTATTCTGAATGCAGCGGCCAGGCTCATCTATCAGTCTAGACGCTATAGCGATGCCTCCGGTCTGTGCCGGTCACTACATTGGCTTCCTATTCAATACAGAATACAATATAAACTTATCACCCTCATTCACAAGGCTCTCCATAATGCTGCACCTCCCTACATTTCCTCCCTCATCTCTGTCTATCACCCAACCTGTACTCTCCGTTCACTCAATGACCTAAGACTAACATCCTCTATTATCAGAACCTCCCACGCTCGTATACAAGACTTCTCCTGAGTTGCACCACTTCTCTGGAATGCTCTATCCCAGACTATCAGATTAACCCCCAATTTCCACAGCTTCAAGCGTAAACTAAATGCATATCTTTTCAGACAGGCCTATCATAACTCCTAATGTAAACCCTTCTGTAGTTATAATCCCTAAAACATACCCTCCTCTGTTCACACTTCCGCATTACCTCACAGGATATGATACCGTATCAGACTAACTTTATATGTCCAGGCACCATCTGCACGTTAAAGGACATGACTGGTGACGGCTCATACAGCTTTATATATGTGTAATGACAGTAACCTCTATTACAAAATTGTCTGACCATTGTATAAACAATGCTACCTCCGATGCTGCCCCTGCTACCTCTTGTGTCACCCCCTCTACCTCATAGATTGTAAGCTCTTGCGAGCAGGGCCCTCAGTCCCAGTGTGCGAATTGAATATTTCTTAGTAATATATCTTTTTTGTCAGTACTTGAACCCTACAAATTGTACAATATGTTGGCGCTATATAAATAAAATTTATTATTATTATTATTATTATTATTAAAAGCAGATGTATCATGGTTGCCACACACAATGAAAGTCTATGGATCTGTGAATAAAACAGATGACATCAAACTTTTGTTTTGCATGACCTAGAGACATAGAAAAGCATAGGAAGTGTCAAAAAAAATGTTTTCTGTTTTTCATGAATGTGAAAACCACTGAGAGCATACAACCTGCAAATGACGTCAGTCCATTTTACACTAGTTGAAAAAAGATCCATTGATTTTTATTGGGTCCGTGTGTCTGTGAAAACGGACAAAGATAGAGAATGTCAGTTTTTTTTACATCAGTTAAATATTGATCTGTCAAAAAAAGGACATGTGAATAGACACACTGAATTGAAACGTGTGATGGACGTTGCAAAATCGGCCATCATGTATCCATTTTTCACTGTTGTGTGAATAAGCCTTAAGCTAAAAAATGGACGTCACACGGCAGCATTAAATTTTATATCAATGAATGGGGGCTAGTCACATGACCATTATTTTGACAGTCCGTTTTAACAGACCATCAAAATATAGGTAATGCACTTTTTTGTCTGTTTTCATGGATCTCTCCACACTGTAAAAAACTCAGGTTTTGGACATTTTTCATAGCCATTTTGCACCTCGATCATATGAATGTAGCCTTAGACTACATGCACAAGACCTAGTGCATGTCGCCGGACTATGATTCAACTGCACAGACGGCACATGGAGGACATCTGTGTGCTGCCCTTGTCTCCGCAACCCCATTCATTGAGACCAGTGAGAACGGACTGCAAAATGGACAGGAATAGGACCTGTCCTGAGTTTTGCTCACGACCCCATACACCGGACTGTGAAAATACATGGTTGTGTGCTAGACATGAAAAATACGGCTAGTGCACTGACTGTGCACACGGTCGTCAATACAGTTATTTCTTATTGTAGCCAGTATTAAAAATGTGAATTGAGTGACATCAAAAATTAGATGCAGAACTGTTAATATAGAATTTACTGCGGACTTACTATAGATATAATTATCCTGTTTCCTTCAGTCTTTCCATTCATGGGCAATAGTGTCTTAACATTCAGAAAATAAGCAAACTCATATCCAGCGATTTGTTATATTTACATGGTTGTTTCTATCTGCGTTTGGGGATCATGACTCCTGTTCGAATCTTCATGACTTGCATCATGTAATATCCGTATTCCTAAACCTATCAGGCATAACCCAAGAAGATAAGCTGTAGTCTAATATACCTTACCATTCAGAAAGGTCTATATATCAGTTTTCCTTTGATACATATGGTTTGGTTAATGTGTAACAAACACAATATAATATTAAACCAAAATAATGCTCAGTACAAATAAGTAGTAAACCAAGAACATATGTCATATACCAGTTGTACTTAGTTGACCCCATGCTGTATGTTTGTACAAATGTGAATATTCCCATTCATTTGATGGACCATATGTGCATCATAAGTATTTTTGGGGGTGGAGGGATTTGAAAAGTAGGGCATTCTGGTCCCCACTAATGACCCCTGGAAAAAGATAAGAAGACTGTAGCCCCAAGGATAAGAGACTTGTGAGGTCTTGGAAGCTTCTGTCCCATATTGAGTTTTATAGACCTCACAAGTCTTCTCTCACAAAGTCACCACAGAAGACGAGTAATAGCAAGTGCACAGCCAACAGCTGCAACAAGTAGCTTGACTTCTAGAAGGCACATTGCCCAAATGTCTTCAAAAGCTCCAATGATATGGGGTACATGATAAATAGTATAGTATAGTATATCTTGAAATATATGAATACTTTATATGTTGAATTATTATCATTTATTATAGACAAAAACTTGTTACAAAAAAACTGAAAGAAAATTACGGAACAAAAAGTATGAGGAATTATTAGGGAATAAGACAGCTTTCTTGGACATAAAGGTGTATTCCAACCACAAAACATTATTGCGTAAGCAGCAGTTAGATTAGTAGGACACCAACTATGCAGCGGTATCCGTGGCCATTCCATTTAGACTCCTCCTAGCCACAGGGTGATGAAAGTGAAAACTTTATGTTTCTGGCTGAAATATGAATTATTGCTGACCTATCACCAAGGAGAAAAATCAAGGTGTCATGCCTGGTGCTGCAGCTCCACCTATTCATTTGAATGAGACAAGGTGCAGTACCAGGCCTAAAGCCCAAAGTTTTCGAAGTCCTATAATTTTTGGATTGACAGTATAGAGCATGCCTTTATTTGTAGGCAAATTGACCTTCACGAGCCATAATCATAGACCGACTGCTAACATTTAACAATCCTGTAAACAATACATTTTTATTCCTAGAGGTATTTGCATTTAGAAACTGAAGCATATTCTGGATGAGAGGTAGCAATGAAATAGATCAGAGGGATTGATTTTACATATAACCATTCACAGGAGCCAGGATGTCTGATATATCATAACAAAAACCCTTTGATCAATTTCTTCTAAGACTTGGTTTATTTGTTAACCTGACTAAGTTGTCCAGCTTTGCTATTTAAGTGTGTGGTAGAAATATATTCAAGAATTCACACCAGTCTAGCATCACAAGCTATATGTATTCATATATTCAAAGATGTCTGTGTAATAAATTCTGCAGAGACAAGTTGAAACTAGATAAAGTCTTCATTATGGTCTGTAATCTAAAGCAGGGTTCACACTACCGTTGGAGTCCGTTATGAAGGTGTCCGTTAAAAAAACAAACAAAAAATGGACACCTATCATAATGGACACTTAACTGATGTTAATGTGTCGGTTTTTTTAACTGATCCAATTAATGGTTCAGTTAAAAAAACGGACATATTAGAATCAGTTAGTGTCCGTTAGCATCAGTTAGTGTCCGTTTTTTAACACTGTCCGTTTTTTGTTTTTTTTCTCCTTTCTGAGCATGCGCAGGAAAAAAACAGACATAAAATAACGGACAGTAACTGATGGCTATCAGTTACTGTCCGTTATAAATCCGTTACCCATAGAGTTCAATGTTAAAAAAAATAACGGACACTTGCTGTCCGTAAATCCGTTTTTTTTCAAACGGACAAAAAGTCCTGCATGTAGGATTTTTTGTCCGCGAAAAACAAACAGACTTCTGACGGATTTGGTGTAAACGGACACTAACGGACACAATATAAAAACCCATTGAAATGAATGGAAATTTTAATGGATTCCTGACGGTTCAGCTAGTGTCCGATGCTAAAATCTTGTAACGGACAATAGCAACGGACACTACTGACGGTCACCAACGGTAGTGTGAACGCCCCCTAAGAGGACATCACTGCTGAGTCTCTATACAGTTCTGCTAAAAAGTTTACATACCCCGGCAGATTTTTTGTTTTTTTTTGGACTTTTTTCAGAGAATATGAATAACACAAAAACTTTCTCCACTCATGGTTAGTAGTTGGTTGAAGCCATTTATTGTCAAACTTCTGTGTTTTCTCTTTTTAGATCATAATGACAACCAAAAACATCAAAATTACCCTGTTCAAAAGTTCACATACCCCAGTTCTTAATACCGTGTATTGCCCCCTATAACATCAATGACAACTTGAAGTCTTTTGTGGTAGTTGTGGATGAGGCTCTTTATTTTCTCAGATGGTAAAACTGCCCATTCTTCTTGGCAAAAAGTCTCCAGTTCCTGTAAATCCCTGGGCTGTCTTGCATGTACTGCGCACTTGAGATCTCCCCAGAGTGGCTCAATGATATTGAGGTCAGGAGACTGAGATGGCCACTCCAGAACCTTCACTTTCTTCTGCTGTAGCCAATGACAGGTCGACTTGGCCTTGTGTTTTGGATCGTTGTCATGTTGGAACATCCAAGTACGTCCCATGCACAGCTTCCTGGCTTGAGAGTACAAATTTGCCTCCAGTATTTGCTGATAACGTGCTGCATTCATCTTTCCTTCAACTTTGACCAAGTTTCCTGTGTCTTTGAAGCTCACGCATCCCCACATCACCAGTGATCCACCTCCGTGCTTTACAGCAGGAATGGTGCTCCTTTCATCATAGGCCTTGTTGACACCTCTCCAAATGTAACGTTTATGGTTGTGGCCAAAAAGTTCGATTTTTGTCTCGTCACTCCAAATTACCTTGGTCCAGAAGTTTTGAGGCTTGTCTCTGTGCTGTTTGGTGTATTGAAGGCGAGACTCTTTGTGGCATTTGCACAGTAATGGCTTTCTTCTGGCAACTCGACCATGCAGCCCATTTTTCAAGCGCCTCCTTATTGTGCATCTTGAAACAGCCACACCGATAGTTTTCAGAGAGTCCTGTATTTCAGCTGATATTATGTGTGGGTTTTTCTTTGCATCCCAAACAATTTTCCAGGCAGTTGTGGCCGAAATTTTGGTTGGTCTACCTGACCGTGGTTTGGTTTCTGGGCATGTTATCAGGCCAAAATCACCAGGGTATGTGAACTTTTGAACAGGCTCTTTTTGATGGTTTTGGTTGTCATTATGATTTAAAAAGAGAAAACACAGAAGTTTGACAAGAGTGGAGAAAAAGTTTTTTGTATCATTCATATTCTCTGAAAAAAGGCCAAAAAAACAAAAAATCTGCTGGGGTATATAAACTTTTTAGCACAACTTTTTTTAACTGTAATAATGTGGACATATTATTTGGCCCTGCTGTAGTAAGATCTATGTGAACCATGTGCACAACACTCTGTGTTAAGCCTACCCTCAAACCATTCCATTGGTTTACCCTAGACTGTACTTTTTTGGTCATCAAAAGGTGGCACTCCCTCCTATCAGCTGTCCTCAGCAGTCTCTGGCACCAGTACTATACAGTGTACAGAGCTAGAAGGCATGGCTGTCCGCAACTATTGCAGCTCAGCTCCCATTCACTTGAATCATATTGATAATAAAACTACAAAACATGGCACTATACATGTGTAAGGTAGTGGATTCATCCCCCATGTTTTGGCCTGAAGTAGATGGGCATAGTGACTTGTTAGGATGGCTTTTAATAGGTAGCCAGTACTCAATATAGAAACTTTTACTATTATGCTATAGTATAATGTTGAATACATGTCAATGTGTACATATATATAATTGTTTAATGTATAATTGTATGGTGTGTAGTAACTGATGTGGTGGTCAGAGGGTTATGGGGACACTATGAATTGTGTTGTCGTCAGTGTGTCATTAACCCTGCCATGTCATATTACATACATGGCATCATTTTCGAGAATTGGAACTTTTGTGACATCTAGGTGCTGTGCCACAGGTGGAGTAGAGCTGAGAACGCTCCACCCTGCATAGTTATAGCATTGCACTGGGGCTTACACAGTGGGTAGTACCACTCCTTTATTGTTACAACTTACACCCTCTCAAAGTGCAGGTGATGTCTCACAGATGCCTAAGCAAGTAAATATCTGTCTGTGTGCCGATTCTAGTGCTCCATCCTAACCATTGCCATCCGTTTACCTATAAAGAACTTTGCTAACCCAAAACTTTGCCAAAAGCACCTTTCTTGAGCTTTATGCGGGAGACTTGCTTAAAGTAATTGCATAAAGTACTCATGCTTGAGGACTTTAAATGTTATTTGTGCCATATGTATATCTATCTATAATATATATATTGATTGTGACAGGACCAGGGGCAAAGTGGTAGAAGGAGCATACATTTCTCCCAGGTTCCTGTCATATACAGTGCTGGCCAAAATTATTGGCACCCCTGCAATTCTGTCAGATAATACTCAATTTCTTCCAGAAAATCACAAATGCTTTGGTAATAAGATCTTCATTTATTTTGCTTGCAATGAAAAAACACAAAAGAGAATGAAAAAAAAAAGTCAAATCATTGATCATTTTACACAAAACTCCAAAAATGGGTCGGACAAAAGTATTGGCACCCTCAGCCAAATACTTGGTAGCACAACCTTTAGACAAAATAACTGCGAACAACTGCTTCCGGTAACCATCAATGAGTTTCTTACAATGCTCTGCTGGAATTTTAGACCATTCTTCTTTGGCAAATTTCTCCAGGTCCCTGAGATTTGAAGGGTGCCTTCTCCAAACTGCCATTTTGAGATCTCTCCACAGGTGTTCTATGGGATTCAGGTCTGGACTCATTGCTGGCCACTTTAGAAGTCTCCAGTGCTTTCTCTCAAACCATTTTCTAGTGCTTTTTGAAGTGTGTTTTGGGTCATTGTCCTGCTGGAAGACCCATGACCTCTGAGGGAGACCCAGCTTTCTCACACTGGGCCCTACATTATGCTGCAAAATTTGTTGGTAGTCTTCAGACTTCATAATGCCATGCACACGGTCAAGCAGTCCAGTGCCAGAGGCAGCAAAGGAACCCCAAAACATCAGGGGACCTCCGCCATGTTTGACTGTAGGGACCGTGTTCTTTTCTTTGAAGGCCTCTTTTTTTTTTCCAGTAAACTCTATGTTGATGCCTTTTCCCAAAAAGCTCTACTTTTGTCTCATCTGACCAGAGAACATTCTTCCAAAAAGTTTTTGGCTTTCTCAGGTAAGTTTTGGGAAACTCTAGCCTGGCTTTTTTATGTCTCTGGGTCAGAAGTGGGGTCTTCCTGGGTATCCTACCATAGAGTCCCTTTTCATTCAGACGCCGACGGATACTACGGGTTGACACTGTTGTACCCTCGGACTGCAGGGCAGCTAGAACTTGTTTGGATGTTAGTCGAGGTTCTTTAGCCACCATCCGCACAATCTTTCGTTGAAATCTCTCGTCAATTTTTCTTTTCCGTCCACATCTATGGAGGTTAGCCACAGTGCCATGGACTTTAAACTTCTTGATGACACTGCGCACGATAGACACAGGAACATTCAGGTCTTTGGAGATGGACTTGTAGCCTTGAGATTGCTCATGCTTCCTCACAATTTTGCTTCTCAAGTCCTCAGACAGTTCTTTGGTCTTCTTTCTTTTCTTCATGCTCAATGTGGTACACACAAGGACACAGGACAGAGGTTGAGTCAACTTTAATCCATTTCAACTGGCTGCAAGTGTGATTTAGTTATTGCCACCACCTGTTATGTGCCACAGGTAAGTAACAGGTGCTGTTAATTACACAAATTAGAGAAGCATCACATGATTTTTCAAAGGGTGCCAATACTTTTGTCCACCCCCTTTTTTATGTTTGGTGTGGAATTATATCCAATTTGGCTTTTTGACAATTCTTTTTGTGGTTTTCCATTGAAGACAAATTAAATGAAGATATTATTACCAAAGCATTTGTGATTGCAATCATTTTCTGGAAGAAATTGAGTATTATCTGACAGAATTGCAGGGGTGCCAATACTTTTGGCCAGCACTGTACCTTCTACAAGTACCTGGGAAAAGAAAGCTGTGTTCCTTGCTGGAAGATTTTCCCAAAACCCTGGTAAAAGGTCTGGCTGCTGGAGTAGGCAGACTTGGATCTGTCTCCACTCCATTCAGCCACTTCAGGTCTTGGGATGAATGGGGTTAATTCCTTGTTTCATGAAGTGTGTATATAAGGGCAGACAGCACACAGGTATTTGGCTCTCTCTGCTCCTGGTATAACCACATGTGAGTTAAAACTGCTGAATATTGTGTTTAGGGAGCTGTGCAGTAGGCCCAGCTCTTAGTAGTCAGTTACCTGTGTTATAGGTAGTAGCCGGACGGCTAGGATTTTCTTTTGTATTACTATTGTTTTTGTTTTCCTGGAAGAACTAATAAAACTGGTTGCGGCCAGTTGCACCATACTTGACTGGACCAGACTTTTATTGGTGTGCCAAAAGTGCTCGTCTATCTGAGGAGACGCCGATCCCTGAGCTAATCCCGTCACTATATATATATATATATATATATATATATATATATATATATATTCACACGCTCTGCTGTATGAAAATAAATACTTGTTCATGATAGCTTTGTGCAAACATTGTAGTATTGTATTGCTGACTTATTTAAGCAAAAATACCTGTTTCCTGCAGAAAGTTTGAATAATTTGACCTAAGAAATTTACTCCAGGGCCATGACTATACAGTAAGCGCTGGGGGCTAGGGGCATCCCATAGGAGGCACGCAACGCATGTGTCAGCCTTCAAGAGAGAGTTCATATTACAAAATGAACTCTGACCTGAGGACTTAGTTTTAGAATGCAAGATTTAAAAAAATGTAATTGAAAAAAAAAAAAAATAATAATATATATATATATATATATATATATATATATATAACTGACCTCAAACCCCTTACCATCTGTCCTACTAGAACATATGGACATTATAAAGGGGGTCCCTGCTTTGGAACCCTCTATAATTCAGAACAGAGACAACCTCTATCAAACAGCAGGTCTTGTGAAGAATTGTTGCCATCCATGGACGACCATTCAATTGCCACATGTAACACCACATGTATATTAGTAGTGGCCACTGCAGGTAAAATGGGTGGTCTACAGCAACTTCTGACAAAATCTGCTATTTGCCAGGGTTTTCAGGAGCTTGATCCACAGCCAACAGATGACTGCTTAAAGCCATTTTATGTGATAACATCCAGTGTTTCAGAATGAATTCATACCGCTCCTGTGTACCAGTGAAATGTTCTATAATACACTATACCAAACCGTCAGGAAATACAATTGCTTACTTCGATTGCTGCAGATAGTAACTCGCTATTTAACTTAACTTGACTTTACCTTTAGGGGATTTGCTCTTTTGCTGCCCTGGCATGTCAAACCTCTAGACTAAATATTGCTTATATGAGCTAATGGACAATCTTATTGTGTTTATGTAAGGTCGGCAGAAGTTGAAATTCCTGTAATAACAAAAATAGCACTTTCCAGAAAGAAATTGTGTTACTATCAATTGTATTGTAATTTGTGGCCTCAGAACACACACAAAATCTGATACAACTTCTAATTTACACAAGAACGTCAACAATATAAAAGTAAGCAAGTTGCAGGTTGTCATATACAAAACCATTATAAATAATGTAAAAACAGGTTGTTCAGGTTTATACAAATAAAGCCAAAAGAGGACAAACCAATCAGAATAAGCATCTAATGCTAGGTTCACAGTAGCGTTCAGGTTTTCGTCCTTTGGGTCCACTTGGAGACCCAAAAGACGGAAACCCTATCCGCTTAAAAAGTGGTTACATGTGGAAACCCACAAACCCCATATTATAATGGGGTCTGCTGGGTTTCCGCTTGGTTTCCACAGATTTTATATTGAAATCAGCAGAGAGAAAAGTCCTTTTTTGCAGGACTTTTCTCTCCACCGATTTTAAGAGGAATCTGGGACGGAGTGCCCAAACGCGGCCCGAAGGCTAGTGTGAACCTAGCATTATGGCCCAAATATAAGGGCCAATAATTGGCCGAACAAGCATTTATAGGAACACATTCCCTATAATTATGCAGAACAAAAACCATTAATTGTCAGCACATCGCCCTGTGTAAGCAAGGCATGTTCTGCTGATGCAATAGATCTAGGTTGGGAACACAGTAGTGTCTTATTTCGTGAAATGACGCTCATCCCAAATAAGCATAGAGCCATGTAAATGGGCCTTAACATGAGACATTGATAAAGGTCCACTACAGAATTTCCAGAGAGAAGGGATTTATAATCTCTGGCACTGCGGAGATTTTTGTTATACGAGCATTGTAGGCAGTGGGGAACATTTATTAAGCTACTTGTTCCTTTTTTTTTCTTGTAGATTGCATCTTTTCGAGGTCTTTTTCTGCCCTACACTTCATTTATGAAGCATTTGTGCCTTTATTTCCAGATGTTATTCTGTTCTCGCCACTTTTGCTTTTTGGCAAGAAAAGGGGATGTGGCCTAAATGGAGATCCTTTTCACGCTGTGTTTTTTATGACTTGCACCTTTTTAAAAAGTTGAAAAAAGGCACAAATGCATTCCAGTGCATGGGCAGCGTAAAAGAGTCCATTAGGTTAAAAAGCATTAAAAAAGGGCAATTGATCCTTTTTGAACAAAAAAAGGGGCAAAGCGCACATGGCCAAAAAAGGCACATCTAAACTAACATATGTACAACATTTAACAAGGAGGTGCGCCGACATCATAGATAAACACCACAGAGTTAAAGAAGTTTAGAACCCCTTTCATTTTGGAAATCAAGTGTTTACCAGGAATACAGATAAGTTTGTTTTAAATTTGGTTTGGATATACATAAGGTAATGATATATTCACAAATTTTAGGATGTAAAATTTGTAAAATTTTTTATGTCTATTTTGTATCTGCTTTTCATCTGACCTGTGTTTGATTTTTATGTCCAAAAAAGGTCTTACAGAAAGGGATGAATTTTTAATTATTCTTTTTTTTTTTTTACCCAAACTACTGATCTATCCTTAAGGCTAAGGCCCCACGTAGCGAGCGAAGAGACCATGCCGGAAATGTATCACGGTTTTTACTACAGTGTTTATTACAGAAAGTCCACAGAGTTTTCCTCTGCAGAATTTCTGCCTCTATTATACCTATACGGAAACTGCATTTCTGCTGCAGATTTTTTTTTTTTGCAGTTACTTTAAAACGCTGCATTTCCGCCACGGCAAAATCACGGCATTTTTGCTGCATGGGGCCCTAGCCTAACAAACTTGACTCTGACATTAATCCGTTAAAAACAGATCCATTGCTTTCTATTGGGTCTGTCCGTCAAATAGAAATTTTTTTTTTTTTTTTTTACCGTCATGTCTTCTGTCAAAAAAAGAGACATCTGAATACACTCAATCACTGTCATTGTTTTAAAGATGGCAGTATGACAGCTATAAGGGAATTGGCAGTTGAGCAATTCCCCAGTGCTGCTGCAGAACCCTGGTGGGAGGGGCACAACAAGACAGTGAGCCCTAAAGCTGAACCCTTCCTCTTGTCTGACTGTCCTTCAGCCGACAACTAGGAGCCAGTCTCTACTCTGAATATGTGACAACACAACACAGAATGCAGACAGGACAAACAACAAGAAAGGGAGGTCAGCAAGCCAAGGGGTCGGTAACAGACGAGCAATGCAGTACAGAATCAAAATCTAAGAGAATAGTCAAAAGTCAAAGCCAGAGGTCAGGAATAAGAATACAGGTAATAGGAGAAAAGGAGCTAGCAGGGACAAGTCACAAAACAGAATCTCAATAGCCAGGGATCATGTGAGGGCTGAAGACCTGTCTATAGCAAGTCCAGGACCTGCCCCAGACCTGATTGGTAGACAGGCTGTCAATCACACAGGCAAGGCTAAAATTAACTGTTAGAGGAGCAGAGAGAAGCAAGGTGCAGGAGATGGGTGTGGCTGAAATTCAATTACATAGACTAGGACAGTGTTCAGACTGAGCATCAAGAACCTTAAGCAAGGAATCAAGCAGAGGGTGGCGCAGAGACCCGAACAGGCAGAGACGTTACAACAGCCCTTACAAAAAAACTGCGGACTTGTGAATAAGCCCTTAGAAGATCATTCAGGAGAAGAAAGAAAGGGACTACAAACCGAGCTGTCACTCAACCAGTCTGATGGATTTGTTAGTGAACAGCATTCTGCAGCTTGCTATGTATGGTGATACTGATACATAGAAGCAAAAATTAGACAGCAAAAATTACCCCCTTTTATACACCATATTAAAGTCGTATATGTGCCATAGAGTGAAATCTCCTGCCAGACTCTAGCAGACATGGTGTGTGTGTGTCGATCCATATGATTGCCAGCTATTCATTTGTTGCATAACTAAATTGTAGCACAGTGAAAACAGCGGACAGCGGGGAGTTAGAGAAGCAGGACCTGTGAGAGTGTTGACAACTCCTATAAGCATTGTATTCTGAAATGTTATGCAACTTAGGCTATGTTCACACCCCTTTTGGGTGAACACGTTCAGAGTATGGCATAAATCAGGGCATACTCCTGAAGTATACTTCTGACCAAACGCAGTGTGAACATGCTTCTTATTTTGCTCACAACTTTCAAGATTTTCAAGTGAATCAAAACATTCTTGTTTATATCACAAGTTTAAACGCAAAACAGACCTAAAACTTCTCACAATTGAGTTTGTTATACTGGATCTAGTCTCTCCACTCTGTGAACAGTGTATATATATATATATATATATATATATATATTAGATACATTGATACAACAATATTACAATATTTACCTTTGCGCCTCCTGTAGTTATGCCACCTCTTCACACTAACATTCACTTGCTGTAATTATGCAACACTGTTTTTTTAGGCTGATTTCACATGATGCTTTTTTTTTTTTAATAAATAAAAACTGCATGCTTTATAATTGCAGTAATAAGTAGCACATATTACTTTCACCTGGAAGCTAATGGCCATGAAATTGAAAACTTCTGGTATACTGCCATAATAAAAATGTGCTATTCAGCTGAATCACATAGTAAATTAGGCTAAGGCCCCACATAGTGAAGTGCTGCAGAAAAAAAACATGGCAGAAACGCATTGCGTTTTTTTCTGCAGCATTTTTTCATTGCGATTTCACAGAGTTTTCCTCTGCCCCTATTATACCTATATGGAAAATGCTAGCGTTTCCGCAGGTATACGTAACATGCTGCAATTTTCAGAAACGCAAGCATTTTTGAAAGCTCAGCTTTTCTGCTGCAGATTTTTTTCTGCAATGTGTGTTAGCCAGAATCCCATACACCTTACAGATAATGTAAAATACAGCATTTTTGCAATGTGGGGCTCCAGCCTAAAAAAAAAAAAAAAAAGCCCCGTGTGAACTCTACCTTAATCTTTCTCCAACTACATGATATTGGTGCAACCTCTGGTGATTCTGTGTTTTTCTTATTGGAATGCCTATCCTGCCAGCAGTAAGAAATTCCTGGACCACAGTCTTCTCCAGCTGTTTCTCATTTCAGGCCTATTCCCAACAAATTTTCTTCCAGTCAAACTCAGCTTTTCCTTTCTTGTCTGGCTGTATTCTCATGTTTTAATTCCATATTTCTATTGCATTCCTAGTTTCAGCATCGATCATGTTTCTCCTGAATTTCTGCCTCTTTACTGTTTCAGCACTTCTCATCTAATCTTCTGTATTTTTAGCGTTTTCCATCTGCTTTAAGGACACATGAACTGTATTTATGATTGTGCATTATTTTGAGCATTGTCTGATGTACTAAATGTGCCATTAAAGATGGAAATTGATCATCCACACATAGGAATGATTGTTTTCGCTAGCTGAATTTTAAGGACTTGTGCGTATAGCAAAGCCCAGTGCACGAAGCCTGTATAGCAGAGCCCGTTACACGAAGCCTGTATATCAGAGCCCGGTGCATGAAGCCTGTATAGCAAAGCCTAGTGCACGAAGCCTGTATAGCAGAGCCCGGTACACAAAGCCTGTATAGCAGAGCCCGATACACGAAGCCTGTATAGCAGAGCCCGGTACACGAAGCCTGTATAGCAGAGCCCGGTGCATGAAGCCTGTATAGCAGAGCCCGGTGCATGAAGCCTGTATAGCAGAGCCCGGTGCATGAGACCTGTATAGCAGAGCCCGGTGCAGGAAGCCTGTATAGCAGAGCCCGGTACACGAAGCCTGTATAGCAGAGCCCGGTGCATGCAGCCTGTATAGCAGAGCCCGGTGCATGAGACCTGTATAGCAGAGCCCGGTGCAGGAAGCCTGTATAGCAGAGCCCGGTGCATGAAGCCTGTATAGCAGAGCCCGGTGCATGCAGCCTGTATAGCAGAGCCCGGTGCATGAGGCCTGTATAGCAGAGCCCGGTGCATGAAGCCTGTATAGCAAAGCCCAGTGCACGAAGCTTGTATAGCAGAGCCCAGTGCACGAGGCCTGTATAGCATAGCCCAGTGCATGAGGCCTGTATAGTAGAGCCCAGTGCATGAGGTCTGTATAGCAGTACATGAAGGCTGTACAGCTGCTTAGCATGGAGTCGCATAGTCTCTAATCACAAATATATCGGCTACATTGAAGGTTTCAGTCCGCTAAACATATCCTAAATGAGTATTTATTTGACACATTTTGTTGCTGTTTAGAATATTCAGTACCACATACTCAATATTGCATTTGACATACAGGTACATACTTTTCGGCATATGGGCATTTTTTTTTCTGTTATATCTAAGCTTCTGGTGTGACATAAGGAATTTTTATAATGGCAAATATCAAGGTCATAATATGAGACTTGTCATATACAAACACAGTGAAATGAAGAAAGATCTTCATAGACTCCGATATAAATTAAGGGGATTGTCCAGTTTCAGCAAATACATGTTGTTATTATTTGTATAATGAAAAGATATATAAATGTAGAATATATTTTCTGTATCAATTACTCACAGATTTCTAGATCTCTGCTTGCTGTCAATCTTTGTTTACTTCCAGTGGATAGAAATCAGTCAATGTCATGTGATGGACAGTCCATGGTCATGTGATGGACACACATGTGCACAGTTTATCACCAGGCAGATGCCTGATTACTGAGCTGTGATTGTAACAAACTGTGCACCTGTGTGTCCATCACATGACCATGGACTGTCCAGGAGTGGCAGAATATGCTAACATGTTGATGGTGAGAGGAGTAGATTTTCCATGTAGGATCCTGATTGATCCACAGAATGTAAGGATCCTGGACTATGAAGGGTTCCACATGGTCAAATCTCTGAATATTAGTTCAGATTTTTTTTATGCACTGTGTGGATGAGATCAGGGCCATTTTAACACATTGATGGTCCCAGTGCAAAGGTTTCATAAGTGGGACTGTGATGATTCTGCTTAAATATGGCTATAACTCAGAGATGTATTTTGATCTCTGGGTATAGTATCTCCCTTCTTACCTGCATTTGTTCATAATGTGCGCAGCTATAAGCCTAGGTGTATATTGGCAGTAGTAGCAACATTGTAACAATGGGGCTTTGTATCCATCCCAGCAGGGCTCCATTGTATTCCTACACAGCCCTGAGTGATCAAACAAAAACATGCATTGTCCAGTCAGCACTGGTAGATCAGATATGGCTGATAACATTGTATCATTCCACTTGGTCTCAGCTCTATACAAAGAATCTGGACTTGAGTGCATTATTCAATCAGACTTGCTGCCGCCGGTGACCCCATTCTGGGAGGTGGCATAAAGGGTATAAAAGATGAGGTAAGAGGCAATGGGAGGAGATTGGGCTGAGACCATCACAGACTACAGAGTTTTTACAGACAGACCACTGTGAAGAGCATGCAGGCTGGATTATTGTATTAATGCTACATGCTAACAAGCCTCCACTGGTTACTCACACATACCGGAGCATGTGTTAGTGTTGGACTACAGAACCACATCAAGGAGATGTGTGGTAAAGTAATTATTTCACCTTTATTCCCTTATATTTTAAGTACTGTATATTGTAACTAGTAACTGTTAATGCTTGTATATATCTACATATCTGTTCTGAACTGCATGTGTTAGATGTTAATACCAACCCATTTAGGGGTTAATAAATATATAAAATTTAGAAAGCTTGTCTTGTATTTATCTTGTGGACCCAACACTCACTGGAGGTGAGTGTGGTTTTTTATGAAAGAAGACTCAGGTGTGAGCCAAAGCGGTGTTGGCGCACTGAGGATCTTTCACATTGGTGGCAGCATAGTGGGATCTTAGGATAAACAGCGTGCGTTGGTGACCTTTATCACTCACACGCTGGGGATTGTAGTAATCCTATGAGACAAGCTCGGTATTAAAGCAAGCATTAAGATACACTGAAAGTTTGATACAGTGCTGTTCCCCTCCCTTACTCTTTGTATTCTATCCTATCTTTTATTTGGCAAATACCAGTGGATGGCTAGTGGGCTCAGAAGCAGATCTCCAGAACTGCTGAACCAGGCTTTTGGAGATCCTGAGCGTATGGCTGAAATGGAGGCAGCCACAGCTATGCAGAGAATCGAGCAGAGTCCTGATTTTGGGGCTAGGCCAGGAAATGCAGCAAGCAGCCCGGTCCCAAGGATTACTTCACCAGGAGAGACCAGTAACCCCAGCCTTGTGGGGGGAACGGTTTCATACTGGCAAACGTTTTCTGGAAGCTGTAGAACAAGAACGACAGGCAGAGAGAGAGAGGAAGGCTGCTGAGCGACAGGCAGAGAGAGAGGAAGAACGCTGAATGACAGGCTGCTGAGCGACAGGCAGATCGTGAGGCAGCAGAACGGCAGGCTGAGTGGCAGTATCAGCTTGAGCTCAAAAGGATGGAGCTCTCCCAGCAGGCGCAAACTCCAACAACCCTGCACAGACCCTCAAGTTGGAAGGAGAAGCCAGGCCGGAGGTCACCACAGCCGTTTGTCATCAGGTCGGGTGAGACAAACTATGCCCCGGGTGGTCCTTCCCCTGTCCCAAGAACTCTGGGCACCCTAGTGACCTTCCCCAAGCCCCAAGGGGAGGTGCGGCGGGGCCATGCCTGTAACTAGACAGGACATTTAAAGGAGGAGTGCCCCAACCACCCTGAGAACTTCCCTGCTTCCCAAGCCACAGCAGGTGGCCCATCTGTGTATCTGGACTGGGGTGCAGGAAAAGGAATGCGGACTGTGGGACTATTGACTGATTTGCCTGCTAATGTACTGTTGGGAACTGATTTAGGACCTTTGATGTCCCAATATGGGGTGGGGAGCACCCCAATTTACTGTGATAAACTGTCTATGATTAATGCTGATAATGTTTCTGTCATATCTGCAGAGAGGGCCCGTAACCCCCCCTCTGAGATACTTCCCATGGCAGTCAATGTAAATGCTAATGAGTTGCCTTCAGCTGAGAGCAGGGAAGATGCCAATGAGCTTCCTGCAACCCAGCTCAGCAAAAATGTTATTGATGCTTTGTTCACCCCCCGTGCTAGGAGCCAGTGAGACTTTGTCTGTAGACACACCCACATCTGTGGGGGCGTCTCCCCTCCCAGCTTGTTAACATGTCTACTGCAGATCTCATTGAGGCCCGGTGTGAATTAACAATTGCTAATGAAGGTACTGTCAATGTAATTGCCAATGCTTGTTGTGAAAGTGTACAGGGTAGCTCTTCTGAGTCACTGGAAGCGACTTCTACTATTTTGCCCAGTGCATCCGATAAGCACCCAACTGCTGACCATGTACCAGGTGGTCGGGTAGGCTATGGGGATCTTATGGCCGATCCAGGTGAGGGACGGACTGCTGGTAGTGCAGTGTTAGCCCGCAGCCAGAGTGCTACAAGGGTGGAGGGCATTCCGACCCTTGAACCGTTGCCTACACCACCTGGAATCGGTGCTGAGACTGCCATGACTAGCCTCACTCCCTTGAAGCTGGAGGAGTCCGGCCGGTATGAGACATACACGTCTCTTCTGTCCAGTTCTATTCCAGGAGCGCCCATGGCCCAAATGCAGATGGCATGGGGTACTGGAGGTATGATCCAAGAAGGGGGTATGTCAAATGTATTACCTGTCAATGTATTGTGGGAGGATGGTTTAGGGAAGCATGATCTCAGTCATTTGCCCAAGGTATCACCATCACCCACCAAAGTACAGGAGGAACAGGATGTAGGTTTGGAAGCAAAGGGGGAGGTGCAGAATCCCCTAGAACTCTCCCAACTAGCGGCTAGTGTGAGAGAGACCCTGAGAGACCGCCGGGATGGGGTCTCTGAACTGGTATCTCAAAGACCTGGAGCCATGAGTGTGGCTCCACAGGGTGCCAGCACTCAGAAAGCGGACCCAGAACAGGCAGGAGGTAGCCAAGTGTACGTGGCTCAGGGCCTGAGCCTTAGAAGTGTCCCTAGTCAGACTAGAGAGCCAGAAGGGTCCAGCAGCTATGTAACATACACCTCTCTTTTGTCTCACTCCAGCCAAGAGTTCAGAGATGCTGTCCAAGCTGACCCTAGTCTGGACATATTGAAGGCACGTGGCGCTCAACCACCCTCGGAGTCTGACAAGGCCCGAGTCTGCTGGGATCCCAGGGGGAAGTGAGGGAGCCTTGGGGCCAGAGCCTGAGAAGCTAGAGGTGGAGATGCTTTCAGAAGAGGGGCGTAGGCCCCTACTTCCTGCAAGCCCCATCTAAAGGAGGTGAGTGTGGTTTTTTATGAAAGAAAACTCAGGTGTGAGCCAAAGCGGTGTTGGCGCACTGAGGATCTTTCACAGGGCCCCTGCTATTATACCCATCTGAAAGCTGCCAAAAACTGGGATTTTATATGGTGACATTCAATGGGTGACAATATATTATCTGACTGATGGAATTTTCCGCCTGTCAGAAATGTTTTATACCTTCATCTCTAGTAACAATCGTTATTGTTATTATTTTATGGCGTATTTTACTCTATAAAGATCAGGTATGGACAGGACAGGGACAGGGTCAATTGTAATCTTTATTGGTGACTTTGTGCATGTGTTGTGTAAGTGTTTGGTGCAACTCTTTTGGCGCTGAAACTTAGACAATGGTAAGTGGGTCACAGCGCCAATAACTTCCTGGTTATGTTATGTTCAGAGGGGTATTACATAAAATATTCCTGTGATTAGGATATGCGCGCCGAAACAAATTTAGCTCCACCCACTTCTACGTTCACTCCGCCCATTCTCATCCATTTTTCTATGTGCCCCCACACAGTATAATCCTTCTACAGTCACCCTAACATTATATGCCCCCTCCAATTGCCCCACAGTATTAAGTCTCCTCTCCTGGTGCCCCAGTTTAAACTGGGGGCATCTAGAGGGGGATATTAACTGGGGCAGCTGGAGGGGGACATTAAACCATGGGGGTAGCTGGAGGGGGACATTAAACTGGGGGCAACTAGAGGTAAACATGTCCCCTTCCAGCTAGCCCCCAGGTAATGTCCCCCTCCAGCTGCCCCCAGTTTAATGTCTCCCTCCATCTACCCCCCAGTTTAATATTCCTCTTCTTCTCCCCCCCCAGTTTAATGTCCCACTTCATCTCCCCCCAGTTTAATGTACCCCCTTCATCTGCACCCAGTTTGATGCCTCTCTCCATCTGCCCCCAGTTTAATGCCCTCCTCTATCTGCCCCCAGTTTAATGTCCCCCTTCATCTGCCCCCGGTTTAATGCCTCCCTTCAGCTGCCATCAGTTTAATGTCCCCCCTTCATCTGCCACCAGTTTAACATAATAAAACACTGATACTCACCTCTCCTCGCTCCCCTGCCGCTCTGTGAGGTCTCTTCTCCCGGACTGTTCAGGAAGCTGTAAGATCGATGTGAGTGAGGTCATCACATTGTGCTCGCAGCTCCAGGGATCGGAGCACACAAGGATGTGCTTCACACACAATGGTGAAGTAGGGGCTGTCTGTGGTTATGACAGTGGTTATGACTAGACTCTGGCATAAATTTAGACACATCTAGCATGGGAAA
This sequence comes from Leptodactylus fallax, assembly GCA_947044405.1. Taxonomy (NCBI): domain Eukaryota; kingdom Metazoa; phylum Chordata; class Amphibia; order Anura; family Leptodactylidae; genus Leptodactylus; species Leptodactylus fallax. Next base: position 3,982,737 of record CAMRHE010000108.1, on the reverse strand, counting down.
AGGGGGGACTTAAATGCAAAAAAATTTACCCACAGTGTGCCCAAATTGTGTCTTGTAATACTGGCTCAAAGTCAGCCAACTAATTGGCTGTATAAAACATTGACTAGGCAGTATAAAGATGCTCCATATTTATCATCCAGTATTACTGTAATAAATCTGACACATTTTCTGACTACCTGTCTAAGTTTACACTGTCCAACTATTGGTAAATCTAGGCCAGTGTCTTGTGCTGCAGGTTGTGAATCTGCAGCATGTCAATCAGTGCAGCTTTTAACCTTTATAATGTAAGGGTTGTCAGCCAGAACAGGCACCCATTATAATCCGATTTTGTAATCAATTGTATCGGCATCTAGCGAGGGGCCACTATCAGACATTATACAGTGTAGAGGGGCTACTATGAGACATTATACAGTGTAGAGGGGCCACTGTGGGACATTATACAGTGTAGAGGGGCCACTATGGGACATTATACTGTATGGAGGGACCACTATGAGACATTTTACTGTGTGCGGGGGGGAACTATATTAAATTTTACTGCATGGAGGGGCCACTATGGGATGTTATACTGTGCTCAGGGGCCACTATGGGTCATTATTCTGTTACAGTGATCTTTAGCATAAAGGGGGGCATGATACCCTTAATCTGCCCCTGTTGTTCCCTATAATTGTATAAGATATATTTTCAGTGCAACATTTCGAGTGGGTCCACCATTCTTCAGGTATAAACAGGAGGATCCAGTGTGTATTGCTGTCTCTGTATTGCGGATATTGGGTAAGATTTCCAGAAAGGACAAAACTTAAAAGGAGACATAAAAGATAGGTGAGGCAGTGGTCCTTGTGAAACCTGTCCTTTCTAGAAACCATAACCAAGATTCACAAAAAATGTTGGATTCTCCTGTTTAAGGGTAAACCCGACTGAGACATTGCATTGGAAATGTATCTTACACAAGCGGTGACTCTTGAAAAGATAAGCTATATAAGCAAAATTCTCCTGGGGAGGTGTTCAAATTTCTTCTTTCTTCCGGATGTCTATTGGTAGGAAGGTGGTCAATCCTACATGGAACGTGCACCCCAACGATGAACTTTCCACTAAGAGAGTGCTGCATGAACCTGTATTAGTTGATGTTGCCTATAATTGGCTCATGCAAATGTGCCCCCAAGTAGGCGACATTCAGCAAATTCTTCTTTGTCGGATGATAGCATCTATAATGCAGTATACAAATACTCAGTTATTGGCAGCTCAAAACTCTGTATAAGCAGAAAAAAACAACTTTTTTGCAAAAGCAGTTAGATGTGCATAGTAAGTTGGTCATAGTGAAACAAAAATGATAATGTGGTGAAGAACATCAAGAGAAGAGAAGAGACACCAGTTATAACACAAATTGTAATCCCATCAAATAAAAATCTCGATGGTTACCACACTTTTGAGTGATATTAGCTGTGAATTTAGCAAGAGATTTTTCCCACTCAGGATCACTTTAACAGTCTATTAGCAATAACCACCTCTTAGCAAACCACAGGACATCAGTAAAGTCACTGGACACCTACTGTCCTCTGCATAGCAGCACATTGTGCATTACATAGTATCTGTCCAGTAGTGGGAACAAGCTGTTAAATATGGACTAAGTAGCACTAGATCACTTCTGTGGTGTTAGTCACATTCCTGTAATATGAACAATGGAAATATACTGAACACGCACGCTGGCCCACAATCTCTATGCTAAGTGTGCTGTTTTCATGGGGGTTGTTTTGTGCAAAAATTTTGGCAAATCTAATTTTATCCCCTATTGCTTTCAACACTTTGGTCACTTTGAGCTGCTACAGTACATCACAGCAGGTTAGTGACCAGAGAGTATGCAGCGGCTATCCTGCTGCAGGTACGCTCAGTGTGATCCCATCCTTTTTTTCCAGTGCAACAAAATGGCACAGATTAGACCAATGCAGAATTGTTCTAAAGTTTTTGGTGGACATTTGCATTTTTGCCAAAAACTAATCCAACAAATAGGTGGCATAGACAAGACTAAACAATCTAAAACACACAAGATTTATCATCCAGCACTAGCCACTGTGATAAATTTACTGTATTTTAAGACTGGGTCATCTAATTTTACTCTTTAAATCTACAAATTAGACAGGATTATCATTAATAATAATAATAATAATACATTTTATTTATATAGCGCCAACATAATCCGCAGCACTTACAAATTGTTCAAGTACAGACAAAAAGAGACATTACAGAGTAATAGGTCAATTCACACAATGGGACTGAGGGCCCTGCTCGCAAGAGCTTACAATCTATGAGGTAGAGGGGGTGACACATGAGGTAGCAGGAGCGTGAACAGAGTAGGGTTAGTTTTAGGGATTCTAACTGTGGAAGGATTTGGATTAGGAATTGTGATAGGCCTGTCTGAAGAGATGTGTCTTTAGGATGCACTTGAAGCTGCAGAAGTTGGGAGTTAATCTGATTGTCCGGGGTAGAGCATTCCAGAGAAGTGGTGCAACTCAGGAGAAGTCTTGGATACGGGAGTGGGAGGTTCTGATAATAGAGGATGTTAGTCTTAGGTCATTGAGTGAATGGAGAGCATTGGTTGGGGATTAGTAAATCTGGATCATTGTGTATTCTTACATACGAAAATATATTTTGCAACCTTATATGTCCTTGTCAACCTTTCAAAGCCACTGCTTATATAATCATTATCAGCTGCCATTTAGCTACAGTCCTTGAGCAGTCCTAAAATGGTCATATACATATTTAGTAGCTGTTGGCATGTCTCTCACTTGGCCCACAGCCAGTGGCGTAGCGACGCTGGAGGGATACGGGGCCTGCGGCCAGCTGGAAATGGCCGGGGCCTATTGTTAATGGAGGGTCCGGGCCCCTTTCCATTAGATGCCAGCCCAGGGGAGGTGACAAAAAATGTTAAAAAATACTTATACTCACCTGTCCTGGGCTCAGCATCCTCTCCGACGCTTTTCTGGCCTCACGGGGCACTTAATGACGTCATCGCGCCCCACGTGACCGCTGAGGTCCAATCACAGGCCCCAGCAGTGACGTCTGGGGCACGGGACGATGGGACCAAGGAAGATGGGAAAGACAGCATGATGGAGCGAGGATGTCCCAGAGAGGTAAGACAAGGTGAGAATAATTGTTATTTTTAATCACTTCTCCTGGGCCTCTACTTATTATATTCTGGGTTCTGAGGAGACCCCAGATTATAATAATAGCACCAGCTCTGGGGGGAGGGGGGTCACTGTGGAGAACCTAATACTGTGTGGGGGCCACTGTGAGCATATAATACTGTGTGGGGTCACTATAGCACATATAATACTGTGCTATACATTTACCATTATCTTCCTCAATATCTGCCATCAGGAGGAACTCATACACATTAGATGTGTATGGGCTTCTTAAAGAGATTTTAACATAAACATATTTACATTTGTAGAAATTAATAGTTAAACATTTTTTGCAAATTAACTTTTTGATTTAATTATTTATTTATTTATTTATTTAATTAATTACTAAGATTTTCTCTAACCATCTTAGAAGTGACAGTCTTTTGTTTTGATTGGTTGTCAATGGATATGACCATGAATGCAGGAACTTTCTATGGTCTGGTACTCAGCCAAGGTTTCCTAATTGTGGACAGGTTATCAGGTAAGGACATTATATGCGCAAGAAGATAACCCAGTCTTGGTAAGATACTGTAGTAGACATTTGCAGGTGTGCACAATATTTAAAAGAATTAGGCTGCCATTTTTTGTACATGTTTTCATTGGGGACTATAGTTATTTTAGTGTTAGGGCACTTTCAGTAGTCACAAGTGTTTGCAGATCATCAGGGGACAAGGGTTCAGTCCTTGTCTTCCTTTTCTAGTGACCTTCCATCCAGTGACATGGATCAGCAGACCACACCTCTACATGTGATTCCAAGATAAAACACAAGTGGAGAGTCTTCATTCCTGTCTTGTTTCCATTTGCTCCTAATCCTTTACTAACAATGGCCTCCTGCACAATATATCAAAACTGCTTTGGAAGTGTACACAGAACACAAGTTCTTCGACCTCCTTGTATGTAGGAGGGCCTGAAGCCTAATGCTGGGAGGTTGTCCTCCACAATCTCCAGCTGACATAGTTTACACATATATAAAAATGTTCAGATTCTCATGAAGTGGAAGGACTACAGAGACTCCTTCTATAGATGGTGATAAATGTTAAGTGTTGATATGGGAAGTTGGGGGGAATCCTTCATTAGTACTTTTCAGTAGCATGCAGTATGCATAAATCTTCTGTTTCTTGAACAGTTCAATGGTTTCTGGGTAATTTGGTCAGTTACTGAATCTTTATTTTAGGCTAAGGCCCCACATAGTGAAATGCAACTCAAAAGCAATGAAAACACACTGCGTTTTTTTTTCCCTAGTGTTCTTCATTGAGTTTTTTCTGCAATTTTTCTTACCCTACTAAATATATAGGGAAGACACTTGAAATTCCACAGCTAAAATTAAAGCGACTTTCCGGGCAAAAATATTGATGAGCTATCCTAAAGATGGGTCACTAATATCAGATCTGTGGGGGTCTGACACCCGCCACTCCCAGCTGTTCTCAGCATCTGATACAAGCAGACAGCGCTGTTCAGTGCTGTCTGCTTCCTGCTCCACTATCTGTGTATCAGCTGCTGAGCACTGCTAATCGATGGGATGCCGGGTGTCAGACCCTCACAGATCTGATGTTAGTGACCTATCTTTAGGATAGCTCATAAATGCTTATAGCCTGAAAAACTCCTTTTAACATGATACATTTTTCAAAAACAAAATCTCATTCACTGGTACTGTAAAACACAGCATCAGCAAACATGGGGCCTTAGCCTTAGAAAGGTTCTGTGAGCAGTGGGCTAACAAGAAATGACTCTTTATACTAAAGTAGGGAGAAACAACCTTCAGCACTCCAACTGCTGTGGAACTAAAACTCCCAGCACGCCCCTGTTCACTTCTATGGGTAACTCAAAGAATAGCAGAGTAAGTACGCAAGCTAGGAGTTGTAGTTCCGCACAGATGGAGTTCTGAAGGTTGCCTACTCCTGTACGACTATGATGGTCCACAGTTAAAAACGGAATCAACTACGGTACAAATACATTGAAAAGAATGAATTTTTATGAATACATGAGACAGGTTTTTCTACAAACAGATCCATCTGTGTTTTTTCCAAACAGCGGAGGACATGGCAAGTAGATTTACTGTGAGATGTGCATTATACAGTATATTTAGTTATTTATATAGTTATTTGTTACAGAGAGCACATATATGACAAGTCAGCCCTAATACACAGGCCTCTTCCGAGGTCAAAGGAGACACATTGAAAAATACTGTTCACCACACATGGCTTGTAATAAAGGGAACATGTCACCAGGAGTCATCTATTTTTCAAGCCAATTTTGCATGTTAAACTTATTTTTTAAGTATGTTTGATTTTTTTTTTCTTTGAATTTTCCATGTCATTATTTATATTGTACCAAGGCAATGTATCCTGCAATTTGTACTCTGGTCACTAAGCTTCATGTTAGATGACACTTGCCAGGAGTTTTTGCAGGAGTTTTCTTTCCAGCTCTCAACTCTAGTACATCACAGACAAGACAGGATTACAATAGAAAATAACACCTCTATAGATAACACCACGTAACACCCATCATTGCTTCCACTACTGACAATAGTTGATGCCGCAGTTATCTACTCCCTCTCCAGTCTATTGCTGCCTATGGCCATGCATATGCTGAAAAGCATATCACTAAATGTTAGTAACAGAGCAGAGGAGAAGCTCAAAAAAGATGGCATAATCATGTACAGAAAATAGAATTAAAAAAAATCTCTAATCAGAAAATAAAAACAAATTAGAAAAAAAGTGATACATTTCTGTGTTTAATAAATTTAAACATTGACTATGCATTCCTTTTATGTTCCACTGTACAAAGCTTTATTTACTGTCTTTATGAAGACATCCTGTAGAATTAAAATGTATATTGTATGAAAAACATGAATAACATTGCTTTTCCCATCTTGTCTGAAAACGTGCTGCAAGAGATCGCTTAAATCACAATTCCACCTAAATATCTATTCATAATTGTAAAACTGGGGCTATGCACAGATATCTAGTAGCATGGCAGCTGTGGTAGCAACTGTCACTCAACAGTTGCTGTTCATAGGGATATACAAGGTTTTGTAATAATCAGAACAGAAATTTCATGAGATTTGGGTGCAAGGACACATTGGGAAGAGGTGTATACAAATCACTGTTAACATAAATCAGTTATTTGATGCATGGATGGATGGCTTACACCCAAGAGTTCTCAAAGAGCTAAGTTCAGTTACTTCTGACGTATCCCAAATTACCATATTTATAGAATCCAATAAGGGACAGAAAGTGGATGTAAGACTGTTATAAAGCAAATGTGGTCCAGTTTCTATATTTTTAAGATAATTGCAGACTGGTAAGCATAACATAGGAAGGGTATTTGTAGAGCTGTGTGACAGGAAGTAATATTCGATATGATAGCCATATCAGTGATGTCTGCTTTTATTATAGTTTGTTAATAAAGCCTTGGACACGGATCAAGTGTGCCGCCCTCTTCTTCCCTACTTGTTGGATAGTTTTGGACTTTTTAGAGTGAGCTCCCAAGCCGTGGAGTGCAAGATCCAGATAAGTATCACTATTTTATGTCCTCCATATTGTAAATCTGCGTTATACAGCTGTGCCGGCTGAGCCACTTTATGTATTATACTATTAGTTTCTGTTCAGCCCTGGTGGCATTTTGAGGCACTGACCATGTTTGCAGCATTACCAGATGATAGTGGGGCAGCTGAGAAGAGAGGTTGTGCTGCATCACAATTATGCTACGTACATCTGCGCTGTCCGATTCGTTCTTCTGATCCATCGCAGAACCAGAAGAATGGAAAAACAGACAGCAACGAATCCCAGAAATGACACCTGAATGGATCCCATCTGTTCCGTTACGTTTCCTTTTTTTTATTATTATTTTACTGAAATCTCCTTCCAGGACTTTTTTGTCTGGCAATTTCTGATGGACATGCCAACCAAGACTACAAATAGAGACCCATCGCAGATGTGAATGATGCCTTAGCTGCCAATGCTGTAGCCAGAGTTAATGCTCGAAAAATCCTGTTAAGCTTCTAGTCAAATGTATTTATTATTTAATGAAAGGTTATACAATTTTCCAGTGTACTTTATTACCACCCTTAAACATTATCAGGGCTGTCATGCAATATGAGCATTATCTGTTATACAAATAATTGAGGATACAAATAGACATGCATAGATCATTACAGTTACAGTAGTCACCAGAGCTGAGAACCTGAGAACCTTCTCATGATCAGGGCAGAAAGAAGTGTTTTTACTTTTTTTCTGTAAAACAGCTTAGGTGCTGCAGTCAGCATTGACCGGAGGATCTAAGGGGTTAAATGGCAAGTATGCTTCGGACTGATAATGGGGGTGGTTGATATCATGAACAAAAGTCCATGAGACTGAAGGGACATGAGAATAATAAAAATCATTTTCTCCCTCCACCATCAGTTGCTCGTGTTCTCCTGCACACTGGTTAAAGTGGAAGTGAGAGTACAGTGGGGGAAAAAAAGTATTTAGTCAGCCACCAATTGTGCAAGTTCTCCCACTTAAAAAGATGAGAGAGGCCTGTAATTGTCATCATAGGTAGACCTCAACTATGAGAGACAAAATGAGAAAACATATCTAGAAAATCACATTGTCTGATTTTTTTAAAGAATTTATTTGCAAATTATGGTGGAAAATAAGTATTTGGTCACCTACAAACAAGCAAGATTTCTGGCTCTCACAGACCTGTAACTTCATCTTTAAGAGGCTCCTCTGTCCTCCACTCATTACCTGTAGTAATGGCCCCTGTGTGACATTGTTATCAGTATAAAAGACACCTGTCCACAACCTCAAACAGTCACACTCCAAACTCCACTATGGTGAAGACCAAAGAGCTGTGGAAGGACACCAGAAACAAAATTGTAGACCTGCACCAGGCTGGGAAGACTAAATCTGCAATAGGCAAGCAGCGTGGTGTGAAGAAATCAACTGTGGGATAATAATTAGAAAATTGAAGACATACAAGACCACTGATAATCTCCCTCGATCAGGGGCTCCACACAAGATCTCACCCCATGGGGTCAAAATGATCACAAGAACAGTAAGCAAAAATCCCAGAACCACACGGGGGGACCTAGTGAATGACCTGCAGAAAGCTGGGACTAACGTAACAAAGGCTACCATCAGTAACACACTACGCTGCCAGGGACTGAGATCCTGCAGTGCCAGACGTGTACTCCTGCTTAAGCCAGTACATATCCGGGCCCGTCTGAAATTTGCTAGAGAGCATTTGGATGTTTCAAAAGAGTATTGGGAGAATGTCCTATGGTCAGATGAAACCAAAGTAGAACTGTTTGGTAGAAACACAAGTCGTCGTGTTTGGAGGAGAGTGAATGCTGAGTTGCATCCAAAGAACACCATACCTACTGTGAAGCATGGGGGTGGCAACATCATGCTTTGGGGCTGTTTCTCTGCAAAGTGACCAGGACGACTGATCCGTGTACATGAAAGAATGAATGGGGCCATGTATCGTGAGATTTTGAGTGCAAACCTCCTTCCATCAGCAAGGGCATTGAAGATGAAATGTGGCTGGGTCTCTCAGCATGACAATAATCCCAAGCACACCGCCAGGGCAACGAAGGAGTGGCTTCGTAAGAAGCATTTCAAGGTCCTGGAGTGCCCTAGCCAGTCTCCAGATCTCAACCCCATAGAAAACCTTTGGAGGGAGTTGAAAGTCCATGTTGCCCAACGACAGCCCCAAAACATCCCTGCTCTAGAGGAGATCTGCATGGAGGAATTGGCCAACATACCAGCAACAGTGTGTGCCAAACTTGTGAAGACTTACAGAAAACGTTTGACCTCTGTCATTGCCAACAAAGGATATATAACAAAGTATTGAGATGAACTTTTGTTATTGACCAAATACTTATTTTCCACCATAATTTGCAAATAAATTCTTTAAAAATCAGACAATGTGATTTTCTGGATTTGTTTTCTCATTTTGTCTCTCATAGTTGATCTACCTATGATGACAATTACAGGCCTCTCTCATCTTTTTAAGTGGGAGAACTTGCACAATTGGTGGCTGATTAAATACTTTTTTTTTCCCCACTGTATATGCACGTCCACTTTAACCAGTGATATCTCTAAATCTGTAAGGGCTACAGACATGATCTTGGTCTTGTTTTAAACGCTCTAGCCCCCACAGCTCCAGAGTTAGAGCTGTTTAAACTTATAGTGTTTTTGAACGAGCTATATTTGGGGTGAACAGTAATAGCACTTAGTTGAAGCCGCGAGTCCAGCTTCTCCAAAACTGTGGGGGGGTTAAAGGGGTTGTCTAGCTTAGATCATCCATTTTCATACATTTATTTAGCGTGGTAAACAATTACAAGGAGTGTTTCTGAAGAATCCATCCTGTCCAGACAAACTATCGATTTCAACGGTTATTGTGTAATACCTAGTTACTCCTGCTGCAGATTCTACTGCAAGGAAATTGGTGCCCACAGGGGAGCACTGTGTAATATACTCAGGATACCCTTCTAATAAGTCAGAATTGTCCAAGGTGTAGATGCCTATAGAGAATCACTCTCATAAACAATTTAATTCCCTGGTCCATTAACAGTATATAACTGTAGTACAGGTGATCTTCTTACCAGTGGCTGTGCTTGTGACATATACACTTCCTTCTGGCCCTCAGCAGTGTTATTTGGGTGACATTCTGACACAGAATGTCATGTGTGGTCATGGTTTTTCCATTAATTCATATAAGATATATATCAAATAGAGGATCTCACAGGAATGAACAGAGAAACAGATTTCCTGTCCACACATAAGATGCTCTTTCAGTTGTAGAGTCTGATTGCTGGTCACATGACACAGCTAAGGACCAGAGGTAAGTGGATAGCTCACAAATACAAATAGTATGTAGATTACTTGCACTACATCATTCACTTTTTTAACAGATCAGAGAATAATTTTTTTTTGTGGAAGGGCTACTTTAAAGGGAGATTCAGGTCCAAAATACCTCCCAAACCAAAACTATTGCTGTATAAGAATCTTTAATAGGAGCAGAAGCATACCTTTGTGACCATAAACCAAATAAGCAATTAGGAGATAGTAATCCTTTTTTTAGATATGCAAATCATGCAAGTGCACTGGGGGCGGGGCCTGATTTAGGAAATTTACCTACAGATAGGTGTGAAGCAGACAGAGGTCGAAAATGTTATTTACTGCAACAGAGGCATTGGTGGATTGTGATTCCAGAGGACAACTAAAGCACTTGCAGCTATCTGTAAATCTGGTCAATCAGTCCCGACCCCAGTGCACTTGCAGGTTGAATTTCATATCTATAAAAAAGATGATTTTGTTTTATCAGTTTGTTGTTAATGGCCCCTACATAGCTCCATTATTGGTTCAGTAAGCATTTTGGACCTGACAGATTCCCATTAAATGTGGCCCTTATAGTGGCATTATATCCTTTTATGTTTAATAGGTAAAATTAAAAGTTGCAAATATTAAGAAAGTACTATAATTTTTGGCAATAGTTATTATTTCTCAAAAGTAGATGACTTGTCATAAAACAGTAAACCTTGTCTATTTGTGAGTATGTAATGTGTGGAAACCCACCACTTGTAAAGTGTCTTAAAGGGTCTTCCTATGAACAAAGCTTTATTTAAATTTGTAGACAATAAATCTGTTGCAAATTTAAGGCTAGGACCACATAGCAACTTTGGCAGCATTTCCTATTGTTAGTGAAGTGAGTATGTAATGTGTGGAAACCCACCACTTGTAAAGTGTCTTAAAGAGGTCTTCCTATGAACAAAGCTATATTTAAATTTGTAGACAATACAAAAACACTTTTGCAAATTTAAGGCTAGGGCCAAATAGCAACTTTGGCAGCATTTCCTATTGTTAGTGAATGGAGTTCATTGTGACTAACTGTGACCACAAATTCTAGTCGCAGAAAAGTCAGTCTTTGACTTTTTTTGCAGAGGTCGTGGCACCCTTGGGTCTCAATGTGACTCCATTGACTATCAATCATAGCAAAAGTTGCATGTGGCCCTAGCCTAAATACTTAACAATTTTGCAGCATTTTATAGATTTTCTCTAACTAATTTAGTGGTGACAGTATTTTATCCTGATCGGTTGCCAGTGGATACAACCATGAATGCAGGAACTTTCTATGGTTTGGGATTTTTCAGAAACCCAGAAATGATTTCCTTATTGAGGCTAGGTTATCAGGCAGGGACACTACATGCATGAGATGATAACCAAGCCACAATAAGGAAATCATGTCTGGGTTTCTGACAAGTGCCAGACCAAAGAAAGTCCCTGCATTCAAGATCATATCCATTGGCAACTAATCAACAATCAACTACTCTCACCACTAAGATGGTTAGAGAGAATCTTTAAAATTTTGCTAAATTTTTTGTTATTTATTTCAGCAAAAATGTCTAACTTTCAATTGTCTACAAATTTATAGTTATTATCATGGGAAAACCCCTTTAAGTAGATGACCAAGGATGTGACCTTGCTCCTCATGATTGCCATTCTTAATTGTTGTACACATTGTGGAATATGTCTAATTACATAATGCTGGGTGCAGCTACCATATAAATAGAAGCTCTCATGCGCCATTTCAAGGTTCAGTTCCAGGTTTCTTGTTTCTGTTTGACAAGAAACCTGTGTTCCTCAGTGACTGCTAACTACCAGTTGCTATTAACAGGTACACCAGTCCCAAATTCTCTCCTTATTGGCTATGCTATTTGATTGGTTCAGTACCCTGGTCAATGGACACTTGCACATGCTGAGATGAGGACTGACCGTTTTACCATTTCTATATTATTAAATTATGCTTTAGTAAAGTAGTTGACCCTGCAGAGTTGAAAGTCTACCCCACACATGACTACCCAGACATCGGTAAGCAGTGCTTCTGTTGGCACAAGTATAAAATTCTACATCTTGCTTTTTCTTTTCTGATCATTGTGCCCCAGATTGTCAGCTAATATTTATTCCTATGGAAATTAAAGTAAAGGTCCTATTAGGCTGTGTTTACACTGTGCTTTTCCGTTGCTGTGGTTAATTAATCATTGCATGTTTTTTTAAAGGGGTTATGCCATGAAAAGTATCCTCTCTCAATAGAATAGAGGATAAATACCTGATCTGTAGGGTTATGGCCCATAGAGACCCCACCGACCCCAAGAACAGGGGGTACATTTCTCCCAACTTCACATTCAGCCAAATCCAGGCTGAATGTAGGTATGACTGGTGGTGGACAATGCTCCCATTCACTTCAACGGGATCACTGGAGATAGCCACCAGCCACTCCTACATTCAGCCAGGCTGCAGTCAGCCTCAATGCAGAGCAGGGGGGTTTCAGTGTAATGACCATTAGCATACAGCTTACTCTAGGTTCACTGTAGCATTTGGGTTTCCATCTTTCGAGTCCGCATGGGGACCCAAAAGACGGAAACCCTGTCCACTTAAAAAGCGGTTACACACGGAAACCGCATAAACTGTTTTTTGCCAGTTTCAGTATACACTCGGCTGAAATTGCAAGACTTTTCTCTCCGATGATTTTAAGTAAATTCTGCAGCGGAGTCTCCTATGGAGATTCCAACGCTAGTGTGAATTCTGAAATGCACAGTGAAATGTGTTAGGAATTACTCCAAATAAAAAATGCATGCAGCTCTTAACATTAAAAATCACATCACTGTTTGACATACACCTTTAATATCCTATGACACCCAGGGGACCCCATTATTGTCATTGGGGTCTGCTGGTGTCTGTGTATAACTGCTGTTGTAGTGGTCTGGCTCTCCGTCATTTGGGTCCCTCGATAAACCCCAACAGAGAGCCTGGAGTTGGTGTGAACCTAGCATAAGCATACTCTTGTCAACATGAATTCTACAAATGATTTTAATAGATGATGTTGTGAAACTGATGTTTTTACAGTGATGGGATTCCATATACATAGATATATATTACATAACATCAAAAACATCAATCCACAAAAATTACATTAGTTGTATAATTATACATTTCCAAAAAATTTTACAACTGGAAATAGCTGAGTCTTCAGAAACCTGACACTGGGCAGAAGGGATTGGACAACTGATGCATTTTTCATTGGACCTGGATGTGAAAAATATCTCTACAAACCGTGGACTTCTATCAAAACTGTCAACTAGCGGCCAATCAGAGCTCGGCTTTCTGTCTGTACTGTGACTGGTTTCTATATTTGTAAAATTGGTATTTCATTTAGAAATGGTAACTTAGCAGCAGTGGGGTTCTGGGTTTGAACAGACAAAGGGCTACATCTGCATGCAGTTTGTATATTCTCCCAGTTTTTGTTTGTGGGTTCCCTCCAGGTACTTAATTTCCTCCCTACTGGATGTTGTAGATGAGCACCTACAGTACAGTATGGGGCCACCACTGACTTTCCTGATCCACAACTCCCTGCACTTTGAGTCCTTTGTGAGAAAATGGGCATTCAAATTGATTTTGACATTTTGACATTATTGATAAGAGATAAGATAATCCTTTAATAGTCACACCATGGGGAAATTCAGTTTGTTACAGCAGCAAAGATATGCAATACAAATACAATACAATACAAAAATTCTAAACGCTCCAAGGTAGAGGCATTACAGTGACAGTAGGTACATAGGGCTCATGGTTTTCTTTATTTATTTATTTATTTTTTACATTGAAGTCAAAAGAGGACTAATTAGGTACAAAAACTTAAAGTTCACGTTTTTAAAAGAAAGAAACTAGTGTACAAGCATTGTAACACCATATAAACACTTAAATACCAAATTCTAAGTTAATATATTTAGAATGGCTTTGACCTTTTCAGCTTAATGGATTTTTCAGATAGTAGGATACAATTTTTGGTATAGATTTTATAACATTGGTCCAAACAGAAGTCAAAATTTGTATAGTGGCAACGGTATAACATTATTATGGATGCTCATCGTATCCTACATGTCAACGCATCTCCAAAATGCACGACTGGAAGACAACCCGGAAACCAAGGGTTTTCTTTCTCTGGATCTCACTGTATCATGTCAGGCTGATGCAGAACAGACCCCTCTCTCTTCCCTCACTGTTTGCTTTTTCACCAATTATTGCCCCAGTGCTGCACTTTTGTTGATACTGAAATCCAAAAAAGTGGTAATGTTCATTTGTCAGTGGGCTAAGCCATGGACTCCCACTGCATGAAAAATATATACACAAAGCAAAGGTCTCAGACAAGCCCCTCCATTTGTTTCTAAAATACAGTATTAAAAGTGACGCATTGTTGAAGATAAAACTGAGGATAAAGCTGCCTGTCTCCATTGCACGTCTGTGAAAGCATTAATGACATTCCTAATCACTGTTCAGCTTATCTTTCAATTTATCCCCTACCTGAAAGCACAAGCTCATAGATAATCAGATAAATAGTCTGATTTCTCCTCTGGTCCAGGTCACTTCAGGCTTCAGCTTGGGATATTATTCACATAAATTACCATGCAATTAATAGGCTTAACATATTAACCCTCTCACCTCAAGGTCAACCATGTATATGACAACATTATATTATTATTATTTGCGTTATTAATACTATTACTACTACTATTGTCACTACTAAGGCTGGCTATTATATTAGACATTATATTAGTAGGCTTGCTTTTCCTTAGGATAGACAAAGGAGTCATACGCCTGGCCTTCTAGTGGTATTAAAATGTATCATTATAAGGGCAAATTCAGACAGCCATGTATGAACTAGGTAATATGGTCCAGGTGGCATCCACATTTCTCAGACTGACCAGGGTTTAGCTGAACCACACTCATTGCATCATAGTGATATTGTCCCATACTCACAGCATCATTGTCGTACAAGACAGTAGACCCACTATCGGGCTGGAGCTCACAGCATCATAGATCACTATGATGCAGTGAGTTTCGTACCCATATCACATCTGAATTGTCCCTTAGCCAAAGACCCTACGTTAGCACACCGCATTTAAAAATGCTTCGGTAAAAAACACAGTGAGGTTAAGGCCCCACGTAGTGTCCCAAAGCAAAAAAGTGCTGTGGGAAAAACCATGGTTTCATCTGCGGACTTTCATCTGCGGACTTTCATCTGCAGACTTTCCGCTTCCATTATACCTATAGGGAAACCGCCGGCATTTCTGTAGGTACAATTGACATGCTGTGATTTCCAAAACCGCAACAGTTTTGGAAATCGCAGCATGTCCGCTGCGAATATTTTTCTGCAAAGTGGGGATGTGATTCACTAGAATCCCCTGCACTTTGCTGTGACTGTAAAATGCCCCTTTTTTTTTCCTTGGCGTTTTGCCACGGGCAAACCGTGGTGTTTACGCCACGTGGGACCCCGGCCTGAAAACATTTTTTTCTGCATCATTTTTCATTGTATTTTTGCTGCATTTTTCTACCTTATTACATCTATGGGGGAAACGTGAGCAATTCCACAGCTAAAAATTTCTGCAGCTTTTCTGCAGCTTTTCTTCTGCAATATGTAGATGAGATTAACTAAGAAACTCATTTACTTTGCTGTAAAACACAGTATATTGTTTTCAGCTGAGTTTCCTCAGCATTCTGCATTTCCACAATGTGGGGCAGCAGTTTTTAAAGCCAAAGCAAAAAGTGGATCCAGCAGGAAGGAGAAGTCCTTCCTTATTATTACCCAGTACTTTCTAATCCACTCCTGACTTTGGCTCAAAAGACTGCATCAAAAAGTGCAATGGTGATTTTTCCAAAATATGATGTGTGTGTGAAAGCACCATTACACTATATTATTATTAAAAAGCCACATGGGTGATCCAGAGCACTTTTTGGCGTCATCTTGGAGTACTGCTTCTATTTTTGGTTTTACACATATAGGGTCACTGAGCCAGTAGTCTCTGGGAGTTTCCACCATCTTCTTCCACCATGCTGCTATCTTCTTGCTTTATTATAACATATAGAGATAGTTGCAGAAACATCAGTGACTGAAAAATCCATTCCATAAACCGAAAAGGGTCTCTCTGCAAGAAAGTACATTGATTTCTGCAAACAAAATTTGTCATCTGTGAACATGTTTTAACTCCTTAGGTATCTTTGGTCATTATTGATAAAGGTTATTTATGGTATGTAGCAATGTCTGCAATAATCCCATTCAATGTAAGGATAAATTCACACGGAAGATTTTGCAACAGGACCTGCAATGGAAAATCCGCTGTGGAAATCCTCCTGTCATTGGCAGAAACATTTCCAACTCCCATTGACTTTAATAGGAGATTCAGGCACAATTCTCCCAAACATAGGGCAGGACGCTTTCTTTTACCACTAGCTGAATTTTTTAGTTAGCAGGAAAAAGGTGCCTGCCTCCCATTGAAATGAATAGGAGGTAGATTTTTTGCAGCAGATTCTTCCATAAAAATTTCCACCATGTGAACCTAACCTAATGGGGTATGCAAAGAATTACCATCTTGCTACAGAAACAACCCCATTCAGATGTATAGAACACATTTTGGAGAGTTGGAGAGAAATTTCTATGTGTATTCCTTTACACTTAAAAGCTGAGACTTGTGTCACCCCCTCTACCTCATAGATTGTAAGCTCTTGCGAGCAGGGCCCTCAGTCCCAGTGTGTGAATTGACTATTTCTTTGTAATGTATCTTTTTTGTCTGTACTCGAACCCTACAAATTGTACAGTACTAAGGAATATGTTGGCGCTATATAAATAAATTGTATTATTATTATTATTATTAATTATTTAATCTGCAAAAATCCAAAACTCATCCCAAGATTTGCTGCATATGTGCTGTAGTTTGAGCATAGGAATTACACCAGAATTAGCCTATATTCACATGGCCGTGGGTGAAAACTGCTGTGAAAGATGGCCATTTTTCATGGCTGTTTTGGACCTGAGGAGAGCTAGTTTTCATGGATGCCTCATACATTGCATTGTGTGGAGGAATCTGCAAACATGGGCAAAAATAGAGCATGAGCTATATTTTATATTGCTCATGTGGATAGCCCCAATTTACAGACACTGAAATTAATGCAACCGATTGAATATAGGGTTAGCCTCACTGTATTTTAATCATTCAATCCTCCACTTTCCTACACAGAATCACAGAAAAGAGTAGCATGCTGACACAAATAAACACATGTGAACAGGGCCCTAGGGATCTGAAAACCTGCGTAATTTTCACTGAAAGTATGTAGTTCTGCCTTCATTATAGAACATGTGATACAGAGCTAGATAGATAGAGAGAGAGAGATAGATAGATAGATAGATAGATAGATAGATAGATAGATAATGAGAAAATCTGGACACAAATCCTGGCTGCATTAATAACCAGTTAATCATCCAGAAACAAATACTGTATAGTCCATATGAGCATGGTGCTGCTATATAGGCTAAAAAGTCATGTATATATAGACAGTATATATGAAAGACAATCAGGTAGGGATAAAGGACAGATAGACAGACAGACAGGTCATAGGAAAAACAGATAGATAGATAGATAGATAGATAGATAGATAGATAGATAGATAGATAGATAGATAGATAGATAAATAGATAGATAGATAGACTAGATCAGGGGTAGGTAAATTTCAGCATTTTAGCTGTGGGGGAACTCCAAATCCTAACATGCCCACATGCTCTGCTATTCTCGGAACTAACCATGGAAGTGAATAGCGCATGCCGGGAGTTGTAGTTCAACAGCAGCTGAAGTGTGGAAGGTTGGGATTAGATAGATAGATAGATAGATAGATAGATAGATAGATAGATAGATAGATAGATAGATAGATAGATATTATGAAATATAGATAAATCATGGATAGGTGGATAGATAGGTAGATAGATCGATTGAGAGAGATAATCTGAAAGATAGATAGATTATAGATAAATAGATAGATGATAGACAGATTATAGAGATATGCTTTACCTTATGGGGCAGTGATGTGAGTGACTACAATCTGTATAGAACTGCCGTATATGTTAGTAACATACAAAACAAATTACAGAAACTATATAGAATATGTCAATGACCATTATTATCTATTTTAGTGATGTATATAGGATTAATTTCCACAATGATGTAATGCAGGGGATTATTTACAATGATACGATCTATGTAACTATAGTTTACAATGACTGGAGATTTACAAGCAGTCAGATGTGTGAAGAAGACATCACAGGAGCCTAGTACATGTGTATATATAGCTCAGGGCACTGAGTCCCTCACATTATCATATACATATTAGTATCATTAGTAAAATGGCAGCCACATTTACACTGGATGCATATTTCCTATACAGGGGTTCCAGAAGCCATCACTTAGACTGACTCACAATAGACTGCACAAATAGTCCTGGGAAAATGCGACAGTTGTGCACCAAAGTGACAAATGTGCAGGCTGATTTGGCTAAAATACTGCGGTGTCATTCTTCAATTCTAGGTCCGTGTCCTGTTATCTGTTCCTTAAGCAGTATTTCATTTAACAGAATTACCCTTCAGAAAACAGAAGTTATGACCTGTCCATCACTTTGGGAAATGTCCAAAGGTGTCTAGACTGAATTGCCGATATTTCTCTATCATATTCGATGAAGAATATACCTTAACATAACTCATATTACTACCAGTATACCCAATGCATCATACCAAACAGACTGTATATGAACGTATGTACATACATATATATATATATAATGTGTGTGTATAACATATATATATATATATATATATATATATATATATATATACAATAGGATATATTCAATACGTAATAGAATATTATGAATACACAATAGATAACACTACATAAGGGTTGCATGCTACTATACTGATAAGTAAACTCGCAATACTACATAATACCTGCATAACAATACTATATAATACATAATACAATATTATATAATACATATATAACAACACTATATAATACATAATACAATACTACACAATACATGTATAACAACACTATATAATGCAATACTACACAATACATGTAAAACAACACTATATAATGCATAATACAATACTACACAATGCATGTATAACAATACTATATAATACATTTATAATAATTAACTTATCACAGACATAAAAAAGAAACGCTTTATATTTTATAAGTAGATATGTGTATACAAATGACGTAATACTGTACTATAAAATACATATATATTAAGCAACAGTAGATAATAAGTACAGAACAATAAAATGCTACATAATAGATAATACCGCAGATGTATAATAGATACATGATGAATGCATAACACCTCATAACAAAATATCTAACAAGTGTAAAGTACCTGAGAGCCTGAAGTACAGTCAAGCATAGTGCCAAATAAACACACAATACGTGCAATATATATATATATATATATATATATATATATATATATATAAATAGATTATACATAATAAAAGCGTAGTAAGCAATACTGCATAATTAATACATAATAAGGATATAATAATCCATAAAGAGAATGTCCAGCTCAGCAGAAGTAGTAATAACACTGGTAGGAGCTGGTAGGTGGTATAATGGCTGCATTTGCCCATTAAATAGCCATATTTCAGGCGTCTGTCCACACTCATCTATTAAAGTGTCAGCCTTAGCTATGACAGGGAACCTGATTCACTAACAAATACTACAGGGCATTATCATCCATTTTCCGCAAGAATTTTAATTGAAACGGATGTTACCACTTTACAGGATGCTCAGGCTGAGATAATAAACCTGCGGCCACTGAGTATAGTAGTAGCCACATCACTGGCCACTATAAAGATATGCAGCTGTAACTAAAACTGCATATTTCTGTAGAGACCGAATATAGTATTCGACTTATTGTTATTACTAATGCAAATAATTATATTACTAATCTATCTATTCTTCCATGCATACCTACATCTATGGTTATTTCTGCACATATCTATGCCCTAAACTCATTAATTCTGAATCAATTCAATTCATTTTGGATAGATATTGCCATACAAAAGTCGAACTGTAATTGTTTTTCTAGTAATGCAATGCGTCTTGTGTGTATACTACTGGTGCAGTATATCCATATATGTACTAGCAATGGTTCCTATGAACACTGGTGATAACCATTGCCACATTAAAATGATATATTTTATATATCAATAGACTGATGTATTGAGTTTTGGCTTATATGACTCAAACATTCTACCTTTCTATTTATTATTACTATTATTTTTTTCATGGAGCTTTACATTTTAAGAGTGGTTTACATACAAAACACAAAAAAACAAGTACAATACTTTTCTATTACTATATTGCAATACAATACAATAATAATGTTAACAAAAGTAGATTAGTAATAGTATACTACAATATAAAGCTTTAGCAGCAGTAGAATATTAATACTATTATAATATACATATATATATACCATGTTGAACTGTTTTTTTCCTTTTTGTTAAATACTTGTGTACAGTTCATTGTTTGACGTAGTCCGGGGTATAGAGCAGACTGGTAAAAGGAAAAATTGAAGGCATAAAGCTGTAAATGCACTGCTGAAAAGACAAAGGATGTCTTAAAGTGAATAAACCAACAACAGCATTATAACACAGGTCAGCAGGAATTCTGAAAAGGATACAAGATGCACTTCTGTACTGAAAACTAACTTTAATGAAGATATATGTCAGCCCCTTTAAAAGTAGTGGATGTGTTTTGCTGGTTGCCTATATTAGGTGAGCTATATGTGAGGGGCAGACGTCACCAGGACAGGTCTGACCAATGACAGACCACCCCAGGCTGCTGAGGGCCCTCCTCCTCCTCCTGCCTTATGGAGAGTGATGCCCCTGCCTGGCCAGCACTTACTAGGTGAGGACTGCTGCTTGGAATGAGCTGCTTCTAAGAGGATCCTGTTTCGCCCCTCTCTCGTTCTCAGGTCTGGGGAGGGTACATGAGTCTGTATTTGGTGTTGGTGTTGGTGCCATGATGTTTGCCAGCCCCATGACTTCTACTCCATTTTCTGTCAAAGACATTCTGAACTTAGAGCAGCATCAGAGTGGCCTCTCCACCATGGACATCTCCCCCAGGCTGGACACCTCTTCTTGTATGCTCTCCAGCTTCAAACAAGAGTCCTATCCAGGGACCCCTTGCCTTTCTGAGCTCACGGAGGATCTGTCTCAAAGGGACAACAATAAGGGCTCCTCTCCTTTCCCTGGATCCTTCTTTGTCAAAAACTACATGGAAATGGATTCCTCCAAGGAGCACAAAGAAGACAAGAAAGGTAAGGAAGGGAAACTAATATTGTGTGGATAGCACTGGGTGAGCTGGTGCCACCTGATCGATGACTAAAAGGCAAACAAAACCTACAAATACTACTGATCTTCTCTGTAAGTGGCCCCATTTTATCAGGATCCATCTCTGATCAGGCAATATAAACCCACCCTGTAATATGGCTGAACTCAGGTCTCATGTATTACTTGCATCCTTTTACAATGCAACGTGATCATTTATAATGTCCAGTATAATCTGAAAACCTAGATTGACTCAGCTGCACTTTTCCATTTGCTACGGCAATGTTCCCGTATCACTAAAAGCTAGTATTACAGATCTGGACGTATCTAACCATACACTAATATGATAAATAACCAAGACAGATGAAAACTGTCGCTCCATGTTGGTATAATACACCTTATAGAATATTAATCACTAGCCCTTGAGTCACTATGAAGGAACTGTGTATTTATGTGTTGTCTGGGATTATATTTCTACCAATGCTATTACTACTACTATAATGCTAACAATTGCAGTATAACGCCAATAAACTATTGTATAGTGTATAGATATAGTTATGCTATCACTATAACTACTATTTTACTACTACGATAAAATAAGAAGAAGAATAGACAAGTCAAATAATTGTGTCGGCAGGAATTGTGCTCTAACGTGGTTCTTTTTGGTAAGGTAATAGTTGTAACAATAATGATGGCAATAAAATATTCTAATAATCTAGTTCACATAGGATTACTTCGACTACTATCATCATTTCTATTATATAATCATAAAAAAATCATACAAACATAGTAGTTATTAACAAAAATGTTTCTGTACTTACCTAAGTCAAGAAAAGTGAATCTTGAAGTCTACTCTCTGGTAGTTTTGAACCTGACAAATTAATATCTATCTATCTATCTATCTATCTATCTATCTATCTCTTCTTCTTCTTCTTCATTATATAATAATAATTATTATTATTATTATTATAACAGTAATAGTAGTTATTAACCAATTATTAATATTGTAGTATAAAATTGTATATACCAATAGAAAATGTCGATTTTATTTCCTATAGCTTTTTTTTGGAAGCTGGTGATTCCTCCTGTTGATTTGGAAATTATTTTGATGCAAATAAATATATAAGTAATAGAATATTGCAACATGTTGTAATCCTATTTACTTTTAGGAGACTGATGCTAAAGCACATCACTCTGTACCATATTACTTAAGATGTGTTTCCTTTTCTTTCTTTTATTTTTTTATTTTTATAATAAAAGAAAAATTCTGATCCAGTAACACATTGGATCGTATAGGATTAAAACATAAGTAATGGAACAAAACTTTGGAAAGATTCCATTAATTAAATTCATTTTATGGGATGCAAACTGATGCCAAATACAAAAGGAATCAATGCATCAGTCAGAATAGGTTTTATTATTTATGTATTTATTTTACATGATCCAATAAAATCAGGTCCCATTAATTTAAACAAACTGTAAAAAAAGATAAAAATATTGAGTATTGCATTAAGGGTGTTATAATTTTTATTATAATTTATATGTTTTTGTATATCATATCAATATTGTACAGTATTATACTATACAAAGTAGTGCTAAAAACAGATCGATTGCACAAACCATAGTGTATTTATAATAAGATAGATGATAAATAGATAGATAGATCATAGACAGAGATATAATAGATAGATAGATAGATAGATAGATAAATATATAATAGACAGAGAAATAATAGATAAAGAGATGATAGATAGATAGATAGATAGATAGATAGATAGATAGATAGATAGAAAGAGAGACATAATAGACAGACAGATACATAGATAGATAATAGACAGAGAAATAATAGAGATATAGATAGATAGATAGATAGATAGATAGATAGATAGATAGATAGATAGATAGAAGATAGATATACATAATAGATAGATAGATAGATAATGGACAGAGAGAAGCAGATAACAGACAGATAAATAGATAGGTAGATAGATAGATTACCTTCAATTAATATCTGTTTTATTTTTACAGATAATTGCTCTTTGCAGAAAAATTTGGACACTGACAAGCGAGACTTGGAAGACCCAGACAGACCAAGGCAAAGGAAAAGAAGAAAGCCCAGGGTATTGTTCTCACAAGCCCAGGTCTATGAACTGGAAAGAAGATTCAAACAGCAGAAATATCTGTCAGCCCCTGAGAGAGACCATTTGGCAAATGTTTTGAAGCTCACATCCACACAGGTGAAAATCTGGTTCCAGAACAGAAGGTACAAATGCAAAAGACAAAGACAAGATCAGACTTTGGAAATGGTGGGCCTTCCACCCCCAAGGCGGATAGCAGTACCAGTTCTGGTGAGAGATGGCAAACCTTGTTTGGGAGAATCCTCTCCCTACAATTCCCCTTATAATGTCAGCATTAACCCTTACAGTTACAACACTTACCCTCCCTACTCCAACTACAGTAACCCAGCCTGCAGTGGCAGTTACAACTGCAGTTACTCATCCATGCCAAGCATGCAACCCACCTCTGCTGGTAATAACTTCATGAATTTTAGTGTGGGGGACTTAAACACAGTGCAGACACCCATTCAGCAAGCAAGCAGTGTATCTGCACTCCATGGTATTCGAGCATGGTAGAACTTGGCTAGAGGCCATTCTGAAAGCACTAAACAAAATGGTGGCATGGATTATATAGACTGGAAACGTCATTGGAAAACAAAATCTGTCCTGCATCTTCCAAAGAATAGATGTGACTTTAACCCCTTGGTGTGAGATTGAAAATTGAGAATTAACAAAGGACAATTTGGCATGCTGGACAGGATCAGCAAATAGAAGATCCACATCTTTTATGTCGTGTAGTGTTCAGTTGTTATCATCACCAATATATTTACAGATTATCCAAGTGTGTCATTTGGTTTATTTAATCCCAGGAGACTTTAGCGATAAATGCATTCACCCATTGAGTAACGCTGACCATAACTACTGGGAAAATGTTGAAAGTCTAAAAATAAAGAAAATCAATTCCTGGCGGTTTTGTCTTTTAGATGTTTGCTCGCTGTATATGATATTTTATGTTATAGAAGGTTCTCAATGAGCCTCTATAAACCAAACAGGATTAGTTTGGAATTGACTAATCTATAAACCATGAAAGAGTTACAAGAGATTTAATATAATTAGAAGATAACTTAAATGATGCTGGATATTTTATACATAGAAAATGTCTGCAGTATTTGAACTACTCAGGTCTGCGCCACATGGGAGCCAATAGTTTAATTCATGGCAGAACAGCAGGTCTGTTACTGTTGGTGCCAGTGGACCTAGAGCAGAAAGTGATAGGTACTGATCAGGAGAAAATTCATCTGAAATTGTTGTAAATAATGTGTTTTTTTTTATTATATTAAATTATTTGCTTTTTTTTTCTTTAGTTAACCATAGGCTTTATCATTTGGTATGTGTACATAACATAATGCAGTATTGTATTAGTTGTTGTATTTTGCATAAATTCAGAATGCATTTTTTTATAGACTGCTGAGCAAAAATTTCTTAGAAAGTTCCCATGAAAAACAAACTAAATGATATCGCTGAGGCAATTATAAATGAGAAATAAACATTTATTTTATGCCATTTGTGTATAGTATGGATGAACTGTATATGCATATGAATAAATACAATTGCCAAAAAAATTAATTCCTGCAAAAAATTATTATAACCAAAGTAATAGCAGTTTTTTTTGGATTATATACAGCATGTAAATACTTTTTGCAGCTTCATATTTGTTTTATCCCATTTATTCAATGCAAATCAGTGCAAAGTCTAAAGGGAAGACAAGAAAAACTTTAAAAATTGAATTTTATCCCATCTTGATGAATATGTGATTTTTTTAATTTGAGTCTTTAAAAAGGTTTTTCAAAAGTTTAGACATACATATATAAAGCAACCCTACATGGTCCCCTATTTTTGTGTGTCTGTATTTACTTTAGAGTAGTAAATTACAAATCATGCTACCTTTAACAAATACATTAGTGACCTAAAGAGTTAAATGTAAAATATCATTTTTAAATTACTAAATATTTTATTTTCTTTAACATGGAAATACAAATCAAATGACCCCTGTTCAAAAATTTACTTCAAAATACTTAAAATTTCCCCATAGATCCTTTAAACTATTGATTCATCCCATTAAAATTATTACAAAAAATATATATTTGGCAAAAAGAGCAAACTGGACCATAGAAGCAATTTTGACATATTTTCACATTTTATTCTGGCGTGGTTGTTTATTGTATTGCCTGGGATGCATGCCAGAGTAAATATCATACATATCATACACAGTACTGATCTTTACATGAGTCACTGATGTGCATTTATAGGAACATAAAGTATATTTTATCATTATAAGATAATTTATTGTTGCTAACATTTGAATTACCGTAAAATAACTCTTTTTTTGCCACTTTATGATTACATTTTTTATACATGTGTTTTTAGTGGTGTTTTTTTTCCATTTTCTGTCATTTTGTACAGACATTTTTGAAATGCTATATAAAGAAGCTTTGCATGCTGCGTTTTGATAAAAAAAAAAAAAAAATTGCCACTAAAATACCACAAGCCAAAACAGTATATGTTGACATTCTCATATTTAACTATAAATTTTTCATTAAGGCCTTATTCACATGACTGTGTCATTTTTGACTAATGGCTGTTAAAAATGGATATTCACTTGTAATAGCCCTTTTCCATCCATTTTTGTGTGTTTGACAGCTGTGTGTCATCTTTTTTTCTACAATACATTAAAAAAAGATAAATTTCATAGGTCTGTCTTTTTTAACCCAGCCCACTGACCCGTTTTTAACAAATGGAAAACATACATCAATTCATTTTACCTCAGTTAAAACCTGATTCATTGATTTCTATGGGGTCTGTTTGGCCATCTAACGGACAAAGATAGAGCATACCTTTTTTTTTGACTGTTGTGATAAGCAGTCCATCAAAAAATGGCCACTGTCATGTGAATAAAGCCTAACATCTGGCTGCAGCGTTTTAGCAAATAATGACATAGTGAAAGTGTCAAAATGCTGTGTGTGTAACTGACCAAAAATATTACAAATTATAACTATATATCATATTTGCAAACTAGGAACCCATGTAATTTGTATGTTCAGCCTAGCATCATACATTGTATAAAAAGTCAGCGATAGATAGATAATGTAAACCTTAAAATGTACATATATTTTACATAAAAGCTATTTTAATTCATATTGACAACTATGCAATGTGTTTTTACATGTAGCATTGGAACAGAACAAATAACTGGAACATATAAATTCTGAAAGATAAGATTTGTGCATATGTATTCAGATTTCTGTATACTGCACATTACCCACCCAAACTTAAAAATTAAAATATATACCTATAGCTAAAGGTTAAATCATATCTAGATATCATCCATCACACTGAACAATTATTGACTTCCTAACTAATAGTTACCGAGAAAAAGAGCAACAGGCATACGTGTTCGGGTTTCTATCCTTCTGGTCCGCATGGGGACCCAAAAGACAGAGACCCTGTCTGTTTAAAAAGCAGTTATACACGGAAACACGGACTATAATGGAGTCCGCCTGGTTTCCGTCCAATTTCTGCCAGTTTTATACTGAAAGCGAAGGAGAGAAAAGTCTTCCTGAGCTTAAGGCCGCACATAGTGGACCACAGCAAAAAATTGAAGTGGGAAAATCGGGGTGGCAACACATGGTTTTTCCCGCAACGCTTTTCACAGAAAAGACTTTCTGCTTACACTATACCTATAGGGAAACTGCCAGCGTTTCCATAGGTATAATTGACATTCTGTGATTTCCAAAACTGCGCATATTTTTCCATAATGTGTAGATTGGATTCTTGACTGTAAAATGGCGCGTTTTTTTTCTGCGGCCAAACCGCTGCATTTACTTCACGTGGGCCCCAGCCTTACAGGACTTTTCTCTCTGCCGATTTTTGGCGGAGTCTTCTACGGAGACTCCAATGCTAGTGTGAATCCAGTCATAGTAAAAATCTATAAAGATACTATCCTATTTACCTGAATGATACATGGTGCATGCACAAACCATCCCATTCAGATGAAAGTAAATGAGTTTCAGTCACAATTATTTCTACAAATCTGCATTGTTTGAGTTCACCCTAAATTTTATATATACTGTATATATATATATATATATATATATATATATATATATACCACACACATAGATATATCTATGCCCCCAAACCTACACTGACGTAATGCTGTGCAGGCAGAGAAGTGAATGGTAATGTCTAATATCCAAATGTGTTTTAGTAATGGTTACATTAGTCTCTGCTTGCTCACTTGACATATCAACAAGTGACCTATGACCTGCTTTGCCCTCGGGGGTCATGTAACCTGCTATGCAAGTTTTTTTTTTATTTTTCTTTGAATCTGCTTTTTCTCAAATGGACTTTTGCTGTCACAGAAGCTTCTTGTGTTTTTGTGTGTTTAAATGGACAGATTTTGAGTAATGTAGTAATAGTGTTATGTGTACAATACCTGTTTTAATTGATGCTCCGGAATTTAACATGTTTATGAAGAAATTGAAAAAAATATATACTTAAGAAAAGTCCATGCAACAGACCTAGGTTGCCGTATATCCAACTCTGATTTGTGAAGTGCACAATATATGATAGCGATATATACATAAAAATGTATTATTATTTATTCTTATCTTTAGACCTCATGCACTTAACAGAGCCATGTGCAGACTGTATAGACAGGTGGTGTCCAAGTAAAGTATGGAACCACAGATCTTTATGGAAACAGTATTACAGCTCCAGGTTGTATAAAGCTGTAGTATAGCAGTGTGCGCGAGCTCTCATATCAGTATACTGCTTAGACATGCCCCTGCACTAAAACTGTCATGGCTGTCATCATTTGAGCTAAAATGGAGCAACTTATTAGTAAGTGTGCAGCGTGAACTGATACTCAATACATGACCCTTATTATATTTATATAATATTTATATTTATATTGTTTAGGTGCAAATAGAGAAAAATCTAAATTATTTATATTAGACCAGGAACCAATGGAGAGCTGTTGTAGATACAATAGTTATATTTTGTACAATAGGTGTAGGTTGTATACTCCGTATATGACTTTTGTAGCAGGGCTATATCAATGAGTGTGAAAAGCAGATAAGTCTTAGCACAATGAAATAAGGAGGTGCATAGGGTAAGATGCATAGGACATGTATGAGTGTAGGATGGATCACATTCAGATGGTCTGTTGTAGTACTTGTAGTTGAATAGTCAATTTTATGTACTAAAAGAGCATTTTCAATAGGTATGTTGTAATCTATTAACATATTATTAGAGTACTTGGTGCACTTGGGGAAAATCTATTAAACATCTTAGTAATGTATTGGCTTCTGACCATTGTACAGTCGGTGTATTGATGATTTTCCTGTTTATGAATTAAAAAGTTCTTTACCTCTTGTTGTTTATGCTGGAGTTTGATTTGCTGCCATTTCCAGCTGAAATTGATAGGCCCTCGAAAACAGAAGTTCAAAAAGTACAGGATGATCTCTTAAGTATGCCAGCAAGATAGTGCTGACATGACAGAGAGGTGTTAAACTTAGGAAGAATCCTGTATAAGTAGGTCATACAAATAGAACCAGGACAACCTCTAAATAGGCATAAAAGTTTCATCTGAGGCATAATAAACTATCAGCAAAGAGATTTTATCTAGTCAGGGGTGTAACTACAGGGGGTACAGAGATAGAAATTGCACCCGGGCCCCGATGCATGAGTGGGTCAAGGTCCCTCTGCCACATAAGAAGACACCAGTGTTAGAAATGTCACATGGTAGGTAGTAGGTCCTGTTACAGAACAAATTTTGCATTATAGCCCAGGAACTTCAGGTTATGCCTCTGAAAGTACATGTTGTGCTTAATGTAATCTTATGCATGTCTGGTACATTCATGAAGAAAAATATATAGCAAAAATAATATTGCCTTCTTCACTTTATGTCTAAGAATTAGTGTAAACGTATAAATACGCTAAAATAACAATCTAATAGCTTTTTCATTTTTCACTATCTGCAGGATAGAGGATAACTATCTGATCGGTAAGGGTCCAACAACTGAGAACCCACTGATCAGGACATTGGGGGTTCCGTTTCTCTGTCTGAATGAAGAGGAAGACCATTCAAGCCCACTGCTGCTGCATTCACTGTCTATGGGGCTGCTGGAAATAGCCCAGTGCAGCACTTACCTATCTCTCTCAGTCCCATAGAGAATGAATGAAGTGGCAATATGACTGGGCATCCTGCCACTCCACCCACAAGCACCCCCATCTCTTGGGCCATCCCTTTTGGGCCATCCCTGATGTAAGATCAAGTAATCAACCTACATCAGGGATGGTCCAAAAGGGAGCGGGGAGCAGCTTCATTTGACTGACATGTCTCTCACTGTCAGACGTCACCCTGATACCCTTTACCTAACTGTCGGCCTCACAGGGTGTGTTACGGTAAATTTGGATATGCCAGTCCAAGATGTAAAAGATTATAACATGACTTTCCAGCAACAGAAATCTTAGTTATGGGCACCATAGGAATATCATTATATGATGCTACATGTGGTGGGGCCAGTTTAGAGAGGAAAAACCACCTGACAGGTTTCCTTTAAGTTCCAGTTAAAGGAAACAGTGATGTCTTCCTCAAGGCTTACTTAACCCATGGAAGGTGTACACATACAACAAACAATTTTGGTAATGTAATAGTGTATCTGTAGAAGTTCAAGAACTGGTAGTGTGTAGGCAAACAATCTGCTATCAATTTATATTGTGCCACATAGTAGCTAGAATATGATACTGGTCTATTACTTTTATGGATACAGTGTAGCAATGTGTACAGGTTAATAACTCTAACGTCTCATGCCTTTTTCTCATGACCACAAGGGAGGGCTGAGCAATCCAAAGTCAACATAGTGGTAGTAACACTTTGTCACATTATTGCCCATGTAAGCAGTAGATATGCAGTAACTCCATAGCAGCCAATTAGCAATTATACTGGTTTATTTACCTGGCCTGATAATGTGAGATATTCATTCACCTCTTACTGAATATGTGCATTTATACTGAGGTTAACCCTGGTCATTCCTTCAGGCACTGGTATAAGGTAAATGACTCCTGACCAAGTGTGCTAGATTCAGAAGACAGCTCTTTAGGTTATCAGACAGTCACCTAATGTTTGTAGCTAACTTTACTTGATCATACACAGCTTGATCCTGGACAGATCTGTTTGACTAATGATATTGAGGAGCTAAATAAAGCTTCTGAATGATGATGCTTGTTACTGCCCCCGAGGAGTAGCGTTTTTATTATTTTATGTTTTTAAATAAAAAACACAGGAACCATAACAATACAATGGATTGGGGGAGGGGAACGGTGAAAATCAGATCTTTATATATATTTACAACTGGACTGTTTGTATGTTTGCATGTATATTAACATAGATATATATATATATATATATATATATATACATATATCTCAGTGGGGAAAAAAGTATTTAGTCAGCCACCAATTGTGCAAGTTCTCCCACTTAAAAAGATGAGAGAGGCCTGTAATTGACATGATAGGTAGACCTCAACTATGAGAGACAAAATGAGAAAACAAATCCAGAAAATCACATTGTCTAATTTTTAAAGAATTTATTTGCAAATTATGGTGGAAAATAAGTATTTGGTCAATAACAAAAGTTCATCTCAATACTTTGTTATATATCATTTGTTGGCAATGACAGAGGTCAAACGTTTTCTGTAAGTCTTCACAAGGTTGGCACACACTGTTGCTGGTATGTTGGCCCATTCCTCCATGCAGATCTCCTCTAGAGCAGTGATGTTTTGGGGCTGTCGCTGGGCAACACGGACTTTCAACTCCCTCCAAAGGTTTTCTATGGGGTTGAGATCTGGAGACTGGCTAGGCCACTCCAGGACCTTGAAATGCTTCTTATGAAGCCACTCTTTCGTTGCCCTGGCAATGTGCTTGGGATCATTGTCATGCTGAAAGACCCAGCCACATTTCATCTTCAATGCCCTTGCTGATGGAAGGAGGTTTGCACTCAAAATCTCACGATACATGGCTCCATTCATTCTTTCATGCACACGGATCAGTCGTCCTGGTTTCTTTGCAGAGAAACAGCCCCAAAGCATGATGTTGCCACCCCCATGCTTCACAATAGGTATGGTGTTCTTTGGATGCAACTCAGCATTCACTCTCCTCCAAACACGACGAGTTGTGTTTCTACCAAACAGTTCTACTTTGGTTTCATCTGACCATATGACATTCTCCCAATACTCTTCTGGAACATCCAAATGCTCTCTAGCAAACTTCAGATGGGCCTGGATATGTGCTGGCTTAAGCAGGGGGACACGTCTGGCACTGCAGGATCTGAGTCCCTGGCAGCGTAGTGTGTTACTGACGGTAGCCTTTGTTACGTTAGTCCCAGCTTTCTGCAGGTCATTCACTAGGTCCCCCCATGTGGTTCTGGGATTTTTGCTCACTGTTCTTGTGATCATTTTGACCTCACGGGGTGAGATCTTGCGTGGAGCCCCTGATCGAGGGATATTATCAGTGGTCTTGTATGTCTTCCATTTTCTAATTATTGCTCCCACAGTTGATTTCTTCACACCAAGCTGCTTGCCTATTGCAGATTCAGTCTTCCCAGCCTGGTGCAGGTCTACAATTTTGTTTCTAGTGTCCTTCTACAGCTCTTTGGTCTTCACCATAGTGGAGTTTGGAGTGTGACTGTTTGAGGTTGTGGACATGTGTCTTTTATACTGATAACAATCTCAAACAGGTGCCATTACTACAGGTAATGAGTAGAGGACAGAGGAGCCTCTTAAAGAAGAAGTTACAGGTCTGTAAGAGCCAGAAATCTTGCTTGTTTGTAGGTGACCAAATACTTCCACCATAATTTGCAAATAAATTTTTAAAAAATCAGATAATGTGATTTTCTGGATTTGTTTTCTCATTTTGTCTCTCATAGTTGAGGTCTACCTATGATGTCAATTACAGGCCTCTCTCATCTTTTTAAGTCTGATAACTTGCACAATTGGTGGCTGACTTTTTTCCCCCCACTATATATATATATATATATATATATATATATATATATATATATTTATACCATATATATTGTATCATGGTACTTCAGGTAGTGATGTCCCATACATTAAGACATCACATAACTATGGCAGCCAGTCATGGTACAAATCTTGGAAAACAATTTGCATATTTTTTTTCCATTGTCAACATATTCTGCAATTTTCTGATGTAGATGGGTGTAATTGTTGCATGTCCATGTACCAAAGATGAGCCACATCTCTCACCTCGTTTAGTGAAAGTGGGTAAAGTAGGATGGACAGCGGGGTGGGCTGGGGTGGGGACGCTTCAGCTCAACATACTTATTACAACTAACTCCAGAAAAGTGGCATGAGTTACATGACTGGCGTAAATTTCCGCTCTGGTGCTTGGCAATGGATCTGATTTATTAAGACACTGAAAGCTCTTAATAATTCAGATGCACCTCGCACCAGTTGAGGACTTTATTAAGACTGGCATAGGGAACGCTAGTCTTAATATATTCCCCCCATTGTCTTTACTGATATCAGTATATCAACTGAATATAAATATAGTTATTAGTATGTATTATTCCATTTACATAGATTCAGCTATGTTTACCATGTTTGTCATGGCTGTTCTACTATGTGTGTAGGCATGATAATGTGAGTGACGTTGATGTTGTATAGTTTTCACATGTGGCTAGCAGTTGTATTGCTGTATGACCATTTATATGGTTACAGCTCTGGCATTGGGGATGAAGGAATGTTTCGCTACTGTAATTAAAGTTACAGTTGTCCTTCCTTAGGAGGACAGTCTGAGGATGACATGTATCAACAACTGCGCTAGGCCTGAGGCAAACTTAAATAGTGGCAAAAGCCATTTTTAGAGCACAAGTCATAGTGTAAAGTGAGCCCTAACATTTTATCTTAATAAGGATGGTTGTGGTGAGAAATATCTGATTAATACCAATTATACTTACTGATATTGTCCCTTCTCCTAACATGGCTGTTTTAGTAAATATTTGTATTTCCCGTCAAATAAGAATTCTAGAGCTCCTTTTCTTAAAACTCTACAATGTCTTGTTCCTCTGTTACTCCTCCTGGAAATGTATGGATAAATTGACAACTGGATGTTACCAATAAAGGGTGCGACCAGACTGTCTAGGAACACAAAAGGGAATGGTATCAGCCAGTTGTTAGTTTATTTACAAATTTGAAGGAGAAATGACAGGAATGAAACTTTAATGTTATAAGAAAAGATGCTGCAAAATGATTTCATGGAGATGATATAAGTATGTATTAAAAGAGACATAGCAGGAGAGGTGGCAGCTCTTCTAATGGGAGGTCAAGGTGGATAGTGTCTTCCCTTGAGGCATTTTGTGGAGCCTCCACCATTTCTCAGTCCATACTTGATCTGAAGAGCCTAATTCCCACCTAGTGTATTCCTGAACTCTCCATACACATTACCTGTTACTGTCACTTTCAAAAGGAGGTACAACAAATCCCCAAAGGACTATATCTGCAGAGAACCGGAATTCACTTAACATGCTCCAGAGAGCACACACAGCTGTGGCAGCAATATGAAAAGTATGATATGTCAGAGGTCTCTGCTGACATGATTAATTCAGTAAAATTAACCTAATAGGATTCTTATTATAGACTGAGGGATTATGGCTCAGTGATCAACTGGTTTCTTAAAATGACTTAAAACAAGAGTGGTTAGCACTGTGGCCTTGCAGCGCTGGAGAATCAAATCCAAGCAAGGACAACATCTGCAAGGAGTTTTTATGTTCTCCCTATGTTTGCCTGGATTTCCTCCCACACTCCAAAGACATAAAGATTGGGAATTTAGATTGTGAGCCCTATATGAGACAATGACTGGCAATGTTTTTAAAGCGTTGTGGAATATGTTGGCGCTATATAAGTAAGACAAATAAATACACAAGAAAAACACACAATGAACCAAATACTGTAATTGATGCTGCTCAATAATACTGGGATCCTAGTTAAAAGATTGTAAATGCTACAGAAATCATAAAGGTAATGTGCAATAAACTATTGACTAAAGCTGGCCATACACATAAGATAACTGGCATCCGAATGAGCTATCTTGCCCAGTTCCTCCATACACATGCATGCTCGGCTGAGGGGAGCCAGCCACTGCCAGACTAGTGGCGTAGTCGGATTGTTATTTCCCCTCATATTTTCTGTCGGGGGAAAATATGGTGTGCTGGTTGTATTGAAATTGGCAAGTTCAGCTGACACATATCTAATGTGTATGGCCAACTTAAAGGGGTTGTTTGGCCCCAAATTGAATTTTCATGTTGATGACTTCAGATAACGCAGGATAGGTCATCTGTTCTAGAAGCCTCCAGGTGCCAGAAGCTGCTAGTGGACAGATGGCACATGCAATGCCGCTCTTATACAAGTAATGGGATTGGTGCTGCAGTTCACAGGAACCACCGATATGCAGTGGATGGGGTTGCTGCATTGCTCTTATTACTTGAATAGGAGCGGTGCTGCATGCACCACCCTTCCACTAGCAGCAGGGGTCAGTGTGTCGGACCCAGACAGATCACATACTGATATCCCATGGATAGGTCATCAGTTTGAAAATTCGATTTGGGTCCGGAAAACCCCTTTAAGATGTGAAAACGTTTTACAGTACTTGCAAAGTAAATGCGAATCTGGCTAATCCCATCTACATATTGCAGAAAACAAAATCTGCAGCCGAAAAGCTACATTTACAAAAACGCCCATGTTTTTTGAAAATTGCAGCATGTCAATTATACCAGTGGAAACGCTGTCGTTTTCCCTATAGGTTTACTTAGGGAAGAAAATCTACTGAGAAAAACTCAGCAAAAATACAATGAAAAATGCTGTGGAAAAAAAAATGTGTTGTCGCTGCAGTTTTTTCCGCTGTGGTTTTTAGCTGTGTTTCACTACATGGGGCCTTAGCTGTAAGCAATTTATACAGAAAAAGTTTTCCTATTGTTTGCTCATTTGTTTTAATTTGTCATCGATTTTTACTTTATTTTAGTGCTTCCACCCATTGTTATTACTAGCTTAAAGAGGACCTTGCATGTCCTCATCAATGTGCGGTTTTATATACCACTAGAATTCAGAGCACTGTTGGCTTTCCCAGTATGTACCTCGGTGCTGGATATATATCGGTGCTGTTAATTCCACCCTTCTAATAGTGGGGAGATATTGGTGCTGAAATTAATGGCACAGATATTTCCAGCTCCGGGACACATACCGGGAAAGCCGACAGTGCGCTGAATTTGGCGCACTGTTGGCTTTCTTTTTTTTTTTTTTTTTTTCAACTGTTTATTTTAAAAAGTTTTTGTCATACAGAGAGAATAACAATATACGAGAAACATAAGATAACTGAAGGTAACTGAAACATAGGACAGACGGGGATTACTCAGCATTCTCAATAAATTACAAGGCTTTAAACAAACTGGCCAGAAATGGCCCCAAAAAGGCCAAGGAATCCGACAACAAACAGGGGCAGACAAGACAGGAGGACAGAAGGGTGGCAGAAGGACATCCAGGAAGTAAGGGGCCACACAGCAGCCGGATCAGAGAGGCCGGACCGCCCAAAACTCATCCCACGGTTTCCACTGTTGGCTTTCTAGCGGTATATAAAACCACACATTGATGAGTACAGGAAAAGAGGACTTGTTACCATGTACAAAATGTAAAATGGCATACATCATTTGACTGTTGCTATGCTCCTGAACAATTAGCTGTTTCTACCAGTTCAAAAGATATAGCCCCAGAAGGTTGTATGTAAACTAGTTCTTATTCACCTCGTGGATGGCTACCTTTCATTTTCTCTGAGAAAAATAAAAGGTTACCGCCCACTTGGAGAATAACAGCTAATTGACATATAACCTTCCAGGGGCTATATCTTTTGAATGCCAAACTCTTCAGTGGCACAGCAAGAATCAAATCATGTAAAACATTTCAAATTTTGCATATGGTGACAGGTCCTTTTTAATATAATTTTGTCAATTTAAAGGATTGTTATAATTTTATAAATAATGTAACTATATGAAGCAACAATGTATCCATAATTTACTAGAAAATAAACAAACAATACCATGAAAGAGATTTTCTGCAAGTCATTTTTAATTTCTTATGAGGCAATATTTTTTTCTATGCACATTATCAAATTTACATCAATAAATATTTTTTTTTTTTTATTATTATACCTGCATTGTTCCGTTATTTCATTATGTTTAATGTAAGTCTTGTTTTCCAACACAAGCATTGTCTTTTTTGGCTTTCTCTAATATGGGATGGTACCGTCTAGTTAAGATATGGAAGGTTTCATATATTTTTAAGTATGTTATGTCCTTGAACTGTAACCTTTTAGTTGTTCCACAATATGGTCCTTTTCTAAAATAAAAAAAAGAAAAGGATATATACCTAGTTTCATTGTACTGTTGCAGGATAGTGTTTGGAAAGTGTAGGATGAATTCTAGTGAGGGACAGGTTAAGTAGTAGGAAGTTTCCCAGGAGCTAAGTGAAGAAGAGCAGGAGATTCACCTAGGATAAAAAGGCGCTGACTTTAATTACCCTTAAGTATTACAGTAGTCACTATCAAATGTCAATTATTGGAGTGAGAAACAACAAACATTGTAATTCACATACAGTCAAAACATCCTCTAAGTGTTTGAGATGTTATCAGTTGTTGATAACGCTATTAGAGAGTCCTGTAGCAGCTCCTTGCCCTACTATCTGCCCCATCAGTAAACAGAGCAGGAGACAGCATGGCTGTGTCCCTGGGACACAGGATGAGAAGCCGTCAGGGAACTGTAGCTTCTTTCCTGTCACTAACACTCACCCAAAGAGCTTGTCTGTAACACCTTCCTTACCATAGATACTAGGCAGCTCTGGGGACAGTGATGTGTGATAGAACTTTACTGATCCCAAATCAATTCTCCTTCAGACAAGTCCATGATGCCCTTTTGTTGTGCTGGGGAATTTTTCCATTGTCTGGCTATACAACTTAACCAAAGGTCAAGAAGATATGGCTTGACATAACCAAAGTGAAGTGGAATGAGATTATCACAGTGACTGACATAATAGTAAACTAATACATAAATACGACAGTCACCAAAATCTATGGTTTCTACTGATGTTTGAAACCCATCAACTTGAAAGGAAGACAAAGACAATGACCACTGATTACTCTATTAATAATATTGAAGATGCTATTATTAGGAGGAGAGAAGGCCCTATATAATAAAAAGATGGGCTCTTTTTCATGGAATGGGTTAACCTCGACATGATTTCGTATCCGGGGAAAGCAGGGCACTATTATACACCATACACACCCCTTGTAGGAGATCTCAGTAGCATAAAGTTCATACCCTTTATTTTTCAAAGTAAGTAGCCCTAGGGGAGAAGATTTGGACCTTACTACTTTGTATAGGTCCCACAGAAGCAATACTAGCATTATCTAAGCTATATGGCTGAAAGTGTTGGAACTGCAGTACGAATCCATCGACATGAAATGCAAACTAAGTGTTCCTACTGTACACAGAAGTAAGGGAGCCCAAGGGCAAAATGAGGCCCCTTCCTAATGTATGTTTATATCAAACCCCGACATGCACAGACAATGCTTATTTATCACTTTCCTTACTTTTAAAGGGAACCTCGGGCCTGCTAAAGTCTCTACTTTAATACTATGGGAACTCTGGAGAGTGGAAGTCTGGGTGAGGAAGAGGAAGCTATCCTGGTTTTGCCCGGTCCTCCTACACTCTGAGATCCATAGTAGCTACATTTACCATCTATATGCTATACAGGATATTCCAGTGGTACAATTTTTATTGTAATCCAATACTCTAATGCTAATAAATTCAATCTTTTATTAGTAGACATACCAGTTCTGAAGTTCTACTTGGAGCGTTTACTCAGATTCAAGTGTCCAGTGTAGTCTTATACTGTCAAGCGGGGCCACTCTGACTAACTGAAACTAATGGCATCAATATCTCTGGCACTTGACACATACCTGCAAAGCTGGAAAACGCTGAATGCCGCCTTCCCACAGCAGCTTAGTTCCACAGCAGCTCTTGTGCTGACAAAAGTCTATGACCGAACAGTTATGTTTTTGCAGAAGACCTAATTGAAGTATTTAACAGCATCTAATTTATTGCGAGTTTGCGAGATTTTGTTTATTTGAAGTTTGGGTTGAAAACCTATCTCAGCAACTCAGCACTGGAGTGCTGCTGCTACCCCGTACAAAACTCAGCAAGCAGTGCAGTAACATTTGGGCATGATATGTGAATTAGACTTCTGGTGTCAAGTTGGCAGGCTAAGGCAGAAGCAGGCAAGGTAGCGTGATTCTGAGCTCTCGGACATGATCCAATAAAAAACAGCAAGTGTTAGAACTCAGAATCACGCCCTCTTATCTACTGCAATCTAAGACTGGCCACTTGACAGTAGACAACCTAATTGGCAGGCACCAAATCTAGGGGCACTGATTGCTCAGGAATGGTGGGGGTTACAGAGAAAATCCCAACTGCGCTGGAATCAGTGAAGTGGTGCCTATTAAAGAATTCAGAGATGTAATGATAGGTCCTCCTTAATGAAAGCCTGATGTACCCCATTATAGTCAATAGGGTACACATGGCACTGTCAAATGACAGATACAGTACTGTTATTTTCCATATAAGGGAACAGAAAAACAGAACAAAATGCACAGATGTGAACCAAGCCTTACAGAAGTACATACAATTACTGCAACTTTTTTGAAGGCCAAAATATTATTCCTAAAAATATTCAGTATTTTGGAGGTTTTAATGTGAGTTGGTAGTATGAATTAATCCTCATATCCAGGTGTGCTTTATCATGACTGACAGTCATACATTCCATTATGAAAAACTTGGGTCACATGATCCAAGCAATATTTCATTCTACCAATACTAGAGTAATCCCTGTTTACTACTTATAAGATACAATCTACAGCACTGACATCACTATCACTTAAATATAAGTGATGACATCACTGTTCAATATACGTATGCATATTTAATTGTGGCAGCGCTGATATTCATTTAGTATGGATCATGTGTGTTTTTGGACTTTTATCGAATTGGGCAGCTTGAGCCCCTTCCGTCTATACTACTCAACAAAGTAGAACACAGCAGGGAGGGGCATTAGATTAGTGCCCAAGGGCTCCCAGCGTGTTGGTCAGTTATAACACTCCTTAAATTGCAGTCCCTGCAAAAAGTTTCATGCGATAAGTGATTCTCAAATGCAATTTAGTTTCCTAAATCAAGTGTATCATAGCTATAATAGTTGGCAAGGGGTCCATATCATTTAATGCCCTGCCTTATCATAGTATTATTCTAATGATTTTTCTTTTTAATATACTATACAAGCTCTGGAATTCTACACACTCTCTTAGAAAGACGAATCATATAGAGGCTATTTATTGCAGTGATGAAACCCTTCTGATTCCCTACAAAGCTGTGTCTCCCTATGACGCCTCTTATAAAGAGTCTTTAGTTATGTTTAGCATCCATCCCACAGATAAAGTGTTCCAGTTGCTGCTGGTTTTTCAGAGAGAAGTATTTGGGAGTGCTTTTCTGTTTTGTTCTCCAGCCAAGCAGTCCATTTGAAGGAAGTCCCAGTGCATGTTGTGCTGGTAGTGGCAGTCGATCAAGAGTGTAATAAAATAGAGGTGTGGCTAGTTTTTAACTCTTACCTATCTAGAAACCCCTTTACATGGTTACATTAAATATACTCAGATCTTTAAAGGGATTTAGAAGAATTACGTGTAACCGTTACATAACTACTATAGACAAAACTATGTATTATATATATAGAGGCAGAAGACCTGGTCAGTCCAGGAGCTGTTTATATATTGCTCTCAATACAGCAAGAATTACAATGACTACAAGGGCTACACCCATGTAAAAAACAGATATAGTATCTAAAATGTCTGCAGAAAACACTATAAGGCTGAGGCCTATATTGCAGAAATACAGCTTTTTTGTTGTAGATTTTGATGCGTTTTCTTGAGCCAAAGCTCAAATCTCGTATGGAAATGCATAGAGCATTATTTTTTTATTTTATTTATTTGTCTTGCTTAAATAGCGCCAATATACTCTATGGAACTTCATGGACATTGTCATCATTCACTGTCCCCAGTAGGGCTCACATGCCCAGTATATCTTTGGAGTGTGGGAGGAAACCCATGCAAACACAGGGACAACATACAAATGCCATGCAGATGTTGTCCTTGGTCAGATTCAAGCCCAAGACCCCAGCACTACAAGGCTACAGTGCTAACTTAGCCATTGTGCTCACTCTCTCTGTAGCACTGAAAGAATTAAATCCATCCCCAATGCATCCAATATGGTTTACTGGAATATCCACCTATAACATTTTTCCTATAATTATGCTTTCTTCAAATGCATCCAACATCCTTGTTGTCTACATCAGTAAGGTTGGGGCCCCATGTCATGTAAACACTGCGGCAAAAAAAACGGCGTTTTACAGTCCCTGCAAAGTGGATTGGATTCTAGGTAATCCCATCCACACAATGCTGAAAAATACACACAGTGGACACACTGCGATTTCCAAAAGCATTGCAGTTTTGGAAATCATAGCATGTAAATTATACCTATGGAAACACCATAGGTTTCCCTATAGGTATAATAGAAGCAGAAAGTCCGCAGAGAAAACCTCTGTGGACTTTCTGTGCAAAAGGGCTGCTGGAAAAACCGCAATGTGTTGCCACCGTGTTTTTTCCCGCAGCGTTTTTTGACTGCGGTCTGCTATGTGGGACCTTAGCCTTAAGTGGTTGTCCAGAATAGCCACTTTTTTAATATGAGGCCAGGGAAGGTGAACAAAATAAAAAAAAAAAAACATACTCATCGGTTCCTGTTGCTTTGGGGTCTCCCAGCATGGTCCGTTCCTGCTGCTTTGGTGTTTTCTTCTGGCGGAAGACCCCACCACACGTTACCACTGAGGCCATTCAGCGACCTAAGGAAAGGGCAAGGGACATCACTACCGACTAATCAGTGGCCTCAGCCGCCAGGAAGAAATCGCTGGAGCAGCAGAAACAGACTATGCTTGTAGACACCAGAGCACCGAGGACAGGTGGGTATATTTTGTTTTTTTTTTCACCTTCCCCAGCCTCATATTAAAAAACTGGTTATCCTGGACAACCCCTTTAAGCTCTTTCTCGTCATTCACTGCCCTTTTTCATGTCCAAGGTATTTTTGGCTTCTTAAAGGCAGTCTGTAAATGCCACATATCATCAGTTCAGCTGTTAGTGAGGTCCTAAGTGACGTCATGTCCAGAAATCACATGGGAAGTGAGACATGGCAGCATAGTTCCAAATATGTTTGTTTCTGCAATAGTATGAATGAGTTTAAAGCGCTACATTTATTGTATAGTGAATGAATCTAGAGGAAAATAAATCATCAGATCAGAAGAAATGTTGCACAGGGCATACATCAGCATTAAAAGCAGAGAACATAGTGGACATAGCTGCTTTAACCAGAGGATCACGTCATTGCAGTGTTTTTTCCATGGGCTTTCTAACCACAGTCCCCATAATATCAGCACAGATTCGCAGCTGGTATCTCATTGGCACTATAGCGGATTTCTCTGAGCTAACTTTTTTTGCACCAGCAGTCACAAGCGTGCCAGGATTTGCTCACAAGTTGACAGCAGATAAGGACCACTTAGCTTTCTTGGCCCATTTGCCCTATCTATTTTAATGCCATGGATCTTTCTTGGTCTTATATTTAATCCTGAGCTTCTGGGGTATGCAGAGACCACACATGAGGCTGAGAATATAGCACACAACTCTCTAACCTGAAACAATGTAAAATTGTCCCCATAACCACAGTAGACTGGCAGGCAGACCAGAATAATTTGATGAAAATAGTCTTTATTTTTTTTTTTTTTTTTACTTCAGATGAGGTTTAGTAGCTTTCATCTAATATATATAAAGCATGACTAAAGTACATAGATGAATGCAGATAGGAGCCACGCAGCCTGTCTTCCTTGAATAGTGCTCAATTGGATATGGACCACTTCACAATGGGACCTCCTGCATAGAGACTAGCTTAGATAAAAAGTAGATGAGTAGCCTACAGCAGTCAATTAGATCTCTGAATTTATTTTTTGACCTACATGGTAGGCATGGCAGCTACAATTCCGATTGGTTGATAGGATTAACCACTCCACTCTTTGATTTCTGAAAGCTCCACCAGTATTGTAGTGGAAGAATTCAACTGACTGAACCTGCACATTTATACAATTTTCTTAAAGGGACTGTTTCAACTGGACAAACCCTTCTTAGAATGAAGCCACCCCAGTGATGAGTGGATTGGCATGGATAAAATCCTGCTATTTAGCATCTATGAAACCTGTTGGTGACTGTTAGCATTCCCCTATACCCCTAAAGTGTACATAACTGTTACTATTGGGCCTGTTATCTTTATAAATGTTGCCCATGCTATGATCCTGCACTATGTATACTTTATATAGTGGCATGCAAAAGTTTGGACACCCCTGGTCAAAATGACTGTTATTGTGAACAGTTAAGCAAGTTGAAGATAAAATGATCTTCAAAAGGCATAACATTAAAGATGACACATTCCCAATGTAATTTTTGGGAAAAAAAAAATTATTTTCATATTTTACATTTTCAAACTAACAAATAATGAAAATGGCCCAATGCAAAAGTTTGGGCACCCTGCATGGTTAGTACCTAGTAGCACCCCCTTTGGCAAGTATCACAGCTTGTAAATGCTTTTTGTAGCCAGCCAAGAGTCACTTCATTTCTTGTTTGAGGGATTTTCATCCATTCTTCCTTGGAAAGGTCTTCCAGTTCTTTGAGATTCCTGGGTCATCTTGCTTGCACTGCTCTTTTGAGGTCTAGCCACAGATTTTCAGTGAAGTTCAGATCAGGGGACTGTGAGGGCCATGGTAAAACTTTCATCTTGTGCCTTTTTAGGTAGTCTAAGGTAGATTTTGACGTGTGTTTAGGATCATTATCCATTTGTAGAAGCCATCCGCTTTTCAATTTCAGCTTTTTTACAGATGGTGTTATGTTTGCTTCAAGAATTTGCTGAAATTTCATTGAATCAATTCTTCCCTCTACCCGTGAAATGGTCCCCATGCCATTGGCTGCAACACAACCCCAAAGCATGATTGATCCACCCCCATGCTTAATGGTTGGAGAGATGTTCTT
This sequence comes from Leptodactylus fallax, assembly GCA_947044405.1. Classification (NCBI taxonomy): domain Eukaryota; kingdom Metazoa; phylum Chordata; class Amphibia; order Anura; family Leptodactylidae; genus Leptodactylus; species Leptodactylus fallax. The sequence continues at coordinate 3,939,002 of CAMRHE010000108.1, read as the reverse complement.
TTCCTGAAATTCTGTGCCCTTTTTTCTCCAAACATACCTTTGATCATTGTGGCCAAAGAGTTCTATTTTAACCTCATCAGTCCACAGGACATGTTTCCAAAATGCATCAGGCTTGTTTAGATGTTTTTTTGCAAACTTCTGATGCTGAACTTCATGATGAGGACGCAGGAGATGTTTTCTTCTGATGACTCTTCCATTAAGGCCATATTTGTGCAGGTATCGCTGAACAGTACAATAATGTACCACAACTCCAGAAAGATGCCCAAGTGCCCCTAGTTGTCACCTACAACCCACAGCTGGAGATCCTACGAAGGATTGCCAAGGAGCTCCAACCTGTGCTACATAGGGACAACAGACTCAAGGACATATTTCCAGTCCCCCCTCTCCTCTCCTTTCGACAACCACCAAACCTGAGGCGCATTATCGTCCGGAGTGCCCTGAAGGCCCCAACTGAAAATGGCACCTCACCTTGCCTACATAAAAGGTGCATGACCTGCAAGCACATCCACACCGCTGACAGTGTACCTATCCCACAGTCACAACAGGTGCACAGAATTAGGAGGACATTTTCCTGCAGGTCTTCCAATGTGGTGTACCTCATAATGTGTGTGCAATGTCCCACCACAGGCCTCTATGTGGGGGAAACAGGGCAGAGACTCAGTCAACGAATGAACTCACACAGATCCACCATTAATAACAGCAGAACAGATCTCCCAGTGGCCGCACATTTCTCCGGAGAAAACCACTCTATTGAAGATTTGAGGGTTGTGGTTTTAATGGGACATTTTAAGACACAGGAGAAAAGGAAAGAAATGGAGTACAAATTTATGCAAAAATTTCAAACTCTGCAATTTGGACTTAATATTCATGCCAGCTTCATGTCACACTATGTTTGAACCATGAACTGAACTCAATATTCATGCCAGCTTCAAATCACACTATGTATGAACTGTGAGGGACACAAATCACCTCCTGATAGCAAACAGATAACAGCAAGAATTACTGATCCCTCCGTCACACACCACAAGTTTCCAGACTGTTTTTTTGACCTGTTGTAAATAACTTCTCTACTTAGATTGCAATTTTTTTTAAGGACTCTAAAATGCTTTGAAAACCATGTGTATAAAAATCTGTTAATTTTCAGATCTTGTATCACACCATGTCTGATGAAGGGAGCGAGTACTCCTGAAAGCTTACTTATAAATATACTCAGTTAGCCTCTAAAAGGTATCGCCTGATTTCTTCACTCTTCCACTACTTTCAATGGCTAACACGGTACAACATTATACTACCACAACTCCAGAGTCTGCTAAATCTTCCTGAAGGTCTTTTGCAGTCAAGTGCAGGTTCTGGCTTGCCACTCTGGCAACCCTACAAGCAGCTGTCTCTGAAATTTTTCTTGGTCTTCCAGACCTTATCTTGACCTCTGCTGTTCCTGATAACTGCCATTTTTTAATTACATTTCCAACTGAGGAAAGGGCAACTTGAAAACGCTTTGCTATCTTCTTATAGCCATCTCCTGCTTTGTGGGCCTCCACCATTTTCATTTTGAGAGTGCTAGGCAGCTTTTTACAAGATCTCATGGCTGCTGTTTTTTGGCACAAGGTTAGAGGAGGCTGGGTATTTATAAAGCTGTAAAATTTGCATCACTTGGCCTTTCCTAATGATGATGGTGAACAAACCATAAACCTAACTGGCTTATTAAGGTCTGAGACCTTGGTCAAAGTTATCTGAGCACACAAATCTACAAGGGTTCCCAAACTTTTGCAAGACGCTCCTTTCCTTTTTTCACTCTAAAATTGTACTCAAGCACAATAATACACTGATATTGCTTAAAATTATAGACAAGTGTGTTTACTCTTTAACTTTATGCCTTTTAAAGATCATTTTATCTTCAACTTGCTTAACTGTTCACAATAACAGTCATTTTGACCAAGGGTGTCCAGTATAATATAGTATAATGCCTCCCTAGTGGTCCCATACAATATGTTCCCCTCCAGCTACCTCCACAGTTTAATGTCCCCCCTCCAGCTATCCCCACAGTTTAATGTTCCCCTCTAGCTGCTCCCACAGCATAATGTCTCCCTCCAAGTGCACCCACAGTATAATTTCCTCCTGCAGTTCCCCCTAGTTTAATGTCCCCCTACAGATGCCCCACAGTTTAATGTCCCCCTGCAGTTAGCCCCAGTTTAATGTCCCCATCCAGCTGTCCCCACATTTTAATGTCCCCCCTGCAATCCCCACAAAATTATGTCCCTCTCCTACCAAACAAACATAAAAAAACACTAATACTCACCTCTCCTGGCTCCCCTGCTGTTCTGGTCCGGAGTCATCAGGGACTGCAGCTGCAGCTGCAGCTCCCGGGAAAGAGAGTAGATGAATAATGAAGCAGGGAGCCATCCGTTCCCTGCTTCACCAATGTATGCAACTCATCAGCATCCTAAAGACGGTGGGACAGCAAATGCAGGACTGTCCCGTTGTCCCAAGTGGGTCCCCGCTGCCATAGGTGGCCAAGTGCCCCATTCGCCCTATGGATAAAGCTGCTCTGATTGTAACCAGTTATCTGTAACCATGAGGTGCAACAAAGTGAGGAGCTGATGGCCAACTACAGACAGTACTGGAACCAGCAAATGAACAATGTGTGGCTGTGGTGTAATGCCATCTGCACTCCTGCTTCTGAGTTAGACCCCAAGCAGACAATCAATGGCATAACGATCGTGGTCACAGGGGGTTCAGTGGCGATCGGGCCCAGAGGAGTACTGGGCCCGCGGCCAGCTGGAGAAGGTTGTGGCCCCAGACCACCATCATAGTAGTCGGGTTAAGCCTAGTTCCCTGACTGCTATACATATTCTTACATGTTGTATGTTGCCAGGCCCCTTTCCAATACATGCCAGCCACGGGAGGTGACTAAAAATAAGAAATACTTATACTCAGCTTTCCTGGGCTTCTGACAGTCTTCAGCATACTCTCCATGGGACAGAAGAGGACCGAAGAAGATGCCGAAGAGATCCAGATGGTGCAGGGATTCCAGGAGAGGTGAGGCAAGGTGAGTATATGTGTTTGTTATTTTTAATCACCTGAAGTGGCTCTTGGGAGACATTTGATATTGTGTGGGGCCACTGAGTGGTTTGTGTGGGGGCCACTGGAGCATATTATACTGTATGGGGCCACTGTGGAGCATATTATACTGTGTGGGGGCCACTGTGGAGCATATTATACTGTCTGGGAGCCACTGTGGGACCCCTTCACTATTCACATCACATGCTATGTGTTTTATAGCAGCCATGCACTATTATTACAGGCTGTAATAACATCGCATGGTGATAATAAAACAGATACTGTGCAATGTAAATAGTGAAAGAGTCACAACACTCACAAAAGCACCACAGTATATTCAAACAGTTGATCAGCAGGGGCCCCAGTTGTTGTATCCCCACCATCTACACCAGTTATTTCACAGTGAGTCAAAGATCCTGTTAAGTCTGATCCATTTACAAACGGACCACGCAGATGCCTATTGAAATGAATGGGAGATCAGCGGGGGTGCCTCTTTGCAGCATCTCTTTGCTCTGGGTCATAGAAGTGGACTTCCGATGACAGTGCCCTCTTTAAGACATACATAAGTCCTAACAGGTTAAGCGGTTAAGCATTTCTTGTAAATATTTCTACATAAAGGCATAGCAGAGGTGCAAATAAATTTCTTGGGTCCTAGGGCCACCTGACCTACCATGTGCCAATTAGAAGTCTGGTTTCTTCTTATGTGGCTGAAATTTGAACTTCTGGCTCCAGAGCTCTGGTTTGATAGCTAGTTCTACATCCCTTATAGATGCACCTCTGTTTCTACAGATTGTGGTTATGAGAGATGCATTACAATACTTCATGTCCTGCTCAATCATCATTGGTATAAGTAGTATTTATCTTGTAATATATAGTCACTGTTGCAACATGTTGTATATGACCAAGATACTAAACCAATGCATGTGTTCATAATGATGCGGTTTTAATACTAATTCACACTATATTCTTCATACACATTGCCCAGGGCAGCGCTGACTAAGTACAGGGAATCACACAACAATCACTTCTCCAATATAACAAAATGAAGCTTTTAGAAAAATCTGCAATTGCTTAGCTGGGTTCACATTACATTTGATTTGTCTAAATGAAGTATTCTGCCAAATAGATCTTGCAGTGAAAAGAGGGGTCAATTATGTTTTTCAATAGATAAAAAGAATAATCCTAAATACAGTATATGCCAAAAAATAATCTTTCAGTCATAAAATGTGCAAATCACTAGGAAAATATTATTGTGCATTTAATGTTCCAAATTCTTTCTTTGGAGACTTATGAATATATGAACAAGATGCCACCTCACACATGGTTAGCCAAACATTAGGTACATGGTAGGCTCTTACAGTAGTGCCAGAATAGATTTCCACCAATAAAGTCAGCAGTGATGGACATAGAATTGTGAGGTAAATCCAGATGTGTAATTCTGGAGTTACATCAGGATTTTGCAGTAGATTTCATCGCTCTAAACCAGTGCAGGAAATGATGAATATGGAGGTCACTACGTAGACAATTACGCAAACACCTATACAGGAGTCTCCTCTTTATCCTGTCAACATACACCAGTTCTGCCAGTCTGGGAAGTCAGGGGAGCCCGACAGATACAAGTCCTGCTCTTCAACTGTATTTAGCAACAGCTGTGATGAGGAATCTCATCTTTGTAGACCAAGAAGTCTGGCCATCTGGAACAAAGGAAATGGGCAGGTGGTAAAGAATGAGTTCTATATTTGCTTGTCATGTTTATAAACTATGAACGGCCTTTGGAGGATCAGACTCTTTAATGGTGGAAATTGAAGTATTCTATTAAGACGTCACTTTCTTCTTGAAAGACTCCTTAAACAAATAAGAACGGTAATACATACACAGTGCAAACAAAATCCTTGTCTAATTTTGAGTGTATTTTCTGTTTTCTGTGCCTGGTTTTGCATACATTCATATGGACACAAGATTATTATATACACACGTGGACAAAATTGTTGGTACCCCTCGTTTAATGAAAGAAAAACCCACAATGGTCACAGAAATAACTTGAATCTGACAAAAGTAATAATATATAAAAATTCTATGAAAATGAACAAATGAAAGTCAGACATTGCTTTTCAACCATGCTTCAACAGAATTTTTAAAAAAAGAAAACTCATGAAACAGGCCTGGACAGAAATGATGGTACCCTTAACTTAATATTTTGTTGCACAACCTTTTGAGGCAATCACTGCAATCAAACGATTCCTATAACTGTCAATGAGACATCCGCACCTCTCAACAGGTATTTTGGCTCACTCCTTATGAGCAAACTGCTCCAGTTGTCTCGGGTTTGAAGGGTGCCTTTTCCAGATGGCATGTTTCAGCTCCTTCCAAAGATGCTCAATAGGATTTAGATCAGGGCTCATAGAAGGCACTTCAGAATAGTCCAATGTTTTCCTCTTAACCATTCTTGGGTGTTTTTAGCTGTGTGTTTTGGGTCATTATCCTGTTGCAAGACCCATGACCTGCGACTGAGACCAAGCTTTCTGACACTGGGCAGCACATTTCTCTCTCGAATCCCTTGATAACCTTGAGATTTCATTGTACCCTGCACAGATTCAAGACACCCTGTGCCAGATGCAGCAAAGCAGCCCCAGAACATAACAGAGCCTCCTCCATGTTTCACAGTAGGGACAGTGTTCTTTTCAAGATATGATTCATTTTTCCATCTGTGAACATAGAGCTGATGTGCCTTGCAAAAATTTTCGATTTTTGTCTCATCTGTCCATAGGATATTCTCCCAGAAGCTTTGTGGCTTGTCAACATGTAATTTGGCAAATTTCAGTTTTGTCAGATTCAAGTTCTTTCTGTCACCATTGTGGGTTTTTCTTTCATTAAATGAGGGGTACCAACAATTTTGTCCACGTGTGTACCTTCCAACTTTCCATTAGACTTAAAAAATTAAGTACCAGTGACCCTATTCTTGCTTAAATGATAAGAAATATTTTGGTGTTCTTGCCTACATTTGATCTAGTTGTTATTTTCACTTATATTTATTAATTTTTTATGTTTTTGAAAAGATAGGTAGCAAAAAAAAATGAAGAGGCCAACCAGGGATGTAATTCAGCTCCCCTGAAGTTCAGAAATGATAATTTTCCTGATTATGCAGCAATATGTTCCCAGTTCCCATTTCTCTCTATATTTTGACAGATTTTTCATTCAAGATGCTAGAATGAAAATCACTGTGGGAAAGGTACTTAAAGGGTTACTCACATGACAGCCTTTCAAGGCTAAGATGGAAATAGTACTCCCTGTGGTGGTCAGGAGATATAGAAACAGCCAAATGCAGTTGCTCTATGATGATTCCTTAATTCCCATAGAGGTAAATGGGAGTTATGGAAACTGCAAAGAACAACTGTGTTCCACTGTTTTTGTAACTCCCAACCTGATGGACACTAGAACAAGCCCCCTGTGATGGGAATAACTCTTTAACTATAAGCTAAACAGAATAATTATTCAATTTCTACTTGCATAAACCCATATTCTCCATAACCTCAAGAATTTAAAGAGTAACTGCCCTGTCATTAAAGTTTAATTGGTGGAGGGGGGTGCTGAGACCTCCACTGATCATTGAAATAAAGCGCAGAAACATTCAGCCAAGTGCTGTGCCCCTTTGGCTTTGACTAACTCTTCATGGAGAAGTGTGATTAGGTGAATACGGATTCCTAGGCTTCTAGTGATGTTATTTTTAGCCCATAGAGGATAGCCTATGTAACATGCAGGAGAATGGACACAGAAACAACAACTGGATTGGACTTTCATAGTTATTTTGCTGTAACCTGAGAAGAACTAAACAACTTAGAACATGTAAGATCTAACATAGATATTTCTTACTAATCATCTTTCGCTGCCTGGCTGGTGCAAGAGGAGTCTTATTCTCCCTCGCATGGGATTGGTTGGGGTCACTCGACAGATCCCACTGTCTGTTCACTGGAATCCAAGACGCCATCATGGACTTCTTCAGACTAAATATTCCCTCTATACTATTCGAGCTACTGGTGCTTGGCTTTAACTCACCCTGTCTTCCAATAACCAATAATTGAGTGTGCCCCAGAACCAGGATTTAATCCCCCACGTCTTCACCCCCTTCAGGAAAGCACATTCTAGCGCATCGGGATTTTCTCTCAACATTACATTTAGGCAATATACTGTGACAAACATTTAGCGGTTAGCAGAACTAGTTCATGATGAGTCTCAGAATATGAAATAATTAATAAAATAGATGGATTTTCTTACATGGGGATAAGTTAGGGAATAAGTTGTAGGTCGGTGGGGGTCCAACCGCTGGGAATCCCACCAATCACAAACTTTTCTTTGCTGAGATGGAAAAATCCTTTCAATTAACTAATTCATTAATATTCAATAAAGATAAGCAGAGATTGTCAAGAAGCGACATGTTGAAAGCTGTAGAACTTTTATTAAACTGACATTTTTTACATACATTAGTTCTTGAAAAAGAACCTATAAGCATAAAAGCTTGTCATTGTAAATCTGTCTAATCTGTCAGTAAATACATTAATATTGAAAACAAAATCTTTAGTCGTTAAAAAAGGAAATGATTTAAGATGCTGAGAACTTTTATCGCTTTGACTCCTGACCTTGGTAGAGGACATTTAATATTCTGAAGGGAAGGTGTTTTCATATTAGTGGAGAGGATTCTGCCCTCTGTTTAGGCTCAGCAATGGAAAATCCGCCAGGCTTGGACAGGATGATTAATCTGCTTTTTTGAAAGGTCAAGTTTATGTTGATCTACAGGTGTCAGGATCTCATTGATCTACGGCTGAGGGTCTCTGCGAGGAGCACAGAAGAGGATGTGCAGGGAAATCTAGAGGGAAAACAGGAATTAGCAGCAGCTGACATCATTGCAGTTGTGAGGAAATTAACCAGATTAGTAGTCTTCAGAGGATGTAACAGGTGACACAGCAGGTGGTAGAGGAAAAGCACAATCTGGGCACATCCATGCCTTCTACATTGGTACTGTCAATTATGCATTTTAATGCAAAAATAAATAATTTAAGACTTATACTACATCCATAACTGCACACTGCTCAATTTTATAATCGATCCCCAACATCCTGTAGGTACATGAACCATCTACAGTACCTCTATACAGTAAGTCTCTAGTTTCCCATAAAGACAAAGAAGTTTTATTTTTGTTAGATTCCATGTCTCATCAGATTCATTAGCTCTCTATCTAGCGTAGAACATCTATATACACGTAGTGGGGAATTTATTAAGACTGGTGTTTCCTACACCATACTTAATCCACTGCCCCATTGACAGCAGATTCAACCTTTGGCCTCCTAATAATTCTGGCACATCTTAGGAGGTTCTGTGCTCCTAAACTTATATCTACACCAACAAGGGGCTGATGTAGGTTTCGAGCATAACTCATGCCAGTTTTCTGACATGAGTTACAATAAATGTAACCGGCCAGGGTGTGTCTGTTCTGGACAGCCTGCCCCACTTTGTCCACTGTGCCTTTGGTGTTGGGTGTGAGAGGGGAGCCAAAAGTTACCTGTATTTAGATACGGACTAAGGATAGTGAACTGAACCTTTGCCCCAAGTGAAGGAAGCTCCAGCTATGCTATTTTCTGGCACAGCAGCAATAGTAACTTTACCCCTTGGAGTCCTTCAAAGCCTGTACTGTAGTCTAAGGTCTTATTTGTATGTCCATCTTTTACAGAAGCGTGATATTCGTGATGATCATGGACTATATGAGCACCCATTGATTTTACTGGGTGGATGCGGACATCCATTAATTTTTACTTGAAGCCAACGAAAATCACGGATGCCATTAGAGACATACTGTAGCAAAGTATAGGAAATGTTAAAAAAAAAAAAATGGACATGAAAAACGTACCAGCCATGGACAGCTGTACATAAGCAGGGTTGTATACTGCCCATGATTATCACAGGCATCACACATCTGCAAAATGCACCAATTGTAACAAGTCAGTTCATAACTTTTATTCCCTCCTAGATATTCTGAGATCAACACTGAGTGATATTGATGGAAAAGTAGAAGCAGAAAACCTGTCACCAAGTACAAAAATGCTAAATACTATATACATCATTTCATGGCCACTGTCAAATCCATCCACCCATTCAAAAGAAATGGCCCTGGAAGGTTATATGTAATTAGCTCTCAAGTGCCAAGTGGGCGGTAACCTTTTATTTTCTTTAAGAGATAATGTACACATAACCTTCCATAAACCATATCTTTTGAACAGATGGACCGATTTCAAAGAAAAAAATCATCATATTTAGCATTTTGTACTTGGTGACAGACCCTCTAATGGAAGACTGTGCAAAGTTACAGAGCGGAGTCACTGAGTGCTGAGATGCCTAGTGCGTATATGTCGCCAACACTCTCCTCTGTTATTAACATCAGCACAAATACTGTGCACCAGGAGCTTTGTAACATGGGTTTCCATGGCCCAGCAGCTGTATGTAAGCTTTACAATACCAATCATGATGCCAAGTGTCAGATGGAGTGATGTCAAGCACACTGCCACTGGACACTGCAGCAGTGGAAATGTGTTCTGTGGAGTGATGAATCAGTCTGGGTTTGGTGAAGTCCAGGAGAACATTACCTGCTTCACTGCATTGTGCCAACTGCAAACACTGGTGTAGGAGAGATAATACTATGGAGTTGTTTTTCAGGGATTGGTCTAGACCACATTTTTGTTACTAAAGGGATATATTAAATAAAGACATTTTTGACAATTGTACACTTCCAACTTTGTGGAAATATTTTTGGGAAGGCCCTTTTCTACCTCAGTCAATAAAGCAAGGTCCATAAAGACATGGTTGGGTGAAATTAGTGTGGAAGAACACCACAACACAGAGCCTTGACTACAACTCCATTAAATTCCTTTGGGATTACCTATAACTGAGATTGTGGTCCAGGCCCTCTTGTCCAACTTTCCAAAATCTTGTAGAAAGTCTTCCCAGAAGAGTGGAAGCTATGTTAACTCCAGTGAAGGACCAACTCCATATGAATGTCTATGGATTTAGAATAGGAGGTCATAATTGCTCCTGTAGGTGTAACGTGTTAGTGTCCCAATACGTTTGTCCATCTATTGTGAATATGTTTAGGAACTCTACCCACATAGGGGTAGGGGGCATATATGTAGGTGTATATATATACCCTTGCCCTCAGCACCTGGGCTGCATAGGCATTTATTATAACATCTGATACAAGTAGACAGAACCTGTTCAGATGTCAGGAAGTAAAGAGGAATTTGAGATGGACATCTGCCTCGGATTCCTCTTTATTTTCCGGTCCCACGGCTCATGATCCAGACCATCAATATTCCGTTGTGGCTTTCCACCGCTGGTTAGGCCCAAATGAATGGATCTAACCAGTGGGGAGTCTCAAGGCCTCTGAATCAGCTGCAGAATCTGCTTCAAGATCGAGCAAGACGCACATCCTGCTCCAATTGTTTTCAATGGGAGGCAGAAAGAGGGAAGAATCTGTTGCTGATTTAGTGACGAAATCCGCTGCAAAATCAACACCAGATTTCAGCGTGTGAACAGGGCCTGATACTGTTAATAGTGCAATGAATGCTTTCATTTGTATTAATGGAAGTGCTCAATACAGAAACTGAGTGGACCCTCACAGGTATATATATATATATATATATATATATATATATATATAACAGGGATGTAAGTAGCAAAGACTGGGCCCCATAGCTATGCCCCACAAAGGAAAGCACCACCTTTCCTGGCCCCTATATGGCATAACTCCCCATTTACACACATTATAATGTGTATAGCACATAGAGGCCCCTGCACATAGTATAATTTCCCATATTGGCCCCTGCACATAGTATAATGTCCCATAGTGGCCCCTCCACACAGTAAAATGTCCCATAGCGGCCCCTGCACATAATATAATGTCCCATAGTGGCCCCTCCACACAGAATAATGTCCCATAGCAGCCCCTGCCCACATTATAATGTCCCATAGTGGCCCCTCCACACAGAATAATGTCCCATAGCAGCCCCTGCACACATTATAATGTCCCATAGTGGCCCCTCCACACCGAATAATGTCCCATAGCAGCCCCTGCACACATTATAATGTCCCATAGTGGCCCCTCCACACAATATAAAGCCCCATAGCGGCCCCTCCACACAGTATAATGTCACATAGTCGCCCCTTCACACATTATAATGTCCCATAGTGGCCCCTGCACACAGTATTATTTCCTATAGTGGCACCTGCACACAGTATTATGTCCCATAGTGGCCCCTACGGTGTTCCTTGCACATTTTGCAAAATAATGATCAGAGGCCCAGAGGAGGTGATCAAACTTAAAAACCAATGTTACTCACCTCTGCTGGGCTCCGGCGCAACTCCCTGTTCAGCTTTCAGCCCTCTTCATGACGTCACAGACAGGGATTACACCTGCATCATTATGCGTCATGACGCCAGCCTGACCCATGTTACAGCTGTGACGTCACTAAAGAGGCCTGAAGACAGCATGGATTCACGCCGGAGCGCAGGAGAGGTAATTAACACTGGTTTTTATGTTTCCTCACCTGCCTGGGGCCTCCAATCATTATACTCAGGGGTCTAAAGAGACCAAGAGACATGGCAAGATTTCTTTCAGTGTCCTTCTGCGATCTCTAATCCAATCAGAATAGTTACCTAAAATTTTGAGACAATTACAGCAAATTCGGAGCAATTGGCAAGTATGCCATAAACCTTTAATAGCTGTCGACTGAATGCTCATTTGACAGCTATTCCCCTCCAAGTGTGTTTTCAATGGGGAAGTGGATGAAGCTGCTGACATATCTGGCGGCGGCTTATCTCCTGGTCGTTGGAAGACCCTCATACACATTAGATAGTCGTCTGGTTCTGCAGAAATTGGTGGGTTCAGCTGATATTTCTCTAATGTGCATGGGGGACCTTAGAAAGGACACATTAGGCATACACCTGCCCCATCAAAGTCTATAGATAACTTTTAGGGGATTCCAGATGGGCATTGCCAACTGTGATTTGTTCTTTTCAAACAATTTAGCACATACTTCATCAGAGCTTACTTTCCTCTTTCCCCTTGTACACTACATCTAAGCAGCTGCTTCAAAGACAGCAGCCTCCCCGAAAATATACGATTCATAAATGACACCGTATAGCCCCTGATCACAGAATGACATTAGAGGAGCTTCTGATAGTCAGCGAGAGTAGAGATCCCCTCTTCAGCTGTGCTAAAAAGGTTTTCTATAAAGTAGGGTCCACATAGCAATATCCTTGAAGTCACAATTGATTTCTGCGGTACTCTTGAAGAGCAGAAGTACACATCTCAGCAAATGAGCCTCTATGGAATGTCATGTCCAGTATCTGATATCTGCTGATTCAGGAGAAAACAGGGGAAGGCTCAGCTCCAGATCCTACAAGCATTCCATACCCAGTAACATAGCTATAGGGGTGCAGAAGTAACAGTCAAAGGCCATATAAAGAACACACAAGTATCATGATGAATGGCAAATGGTATGTGCGGGCTACTACAAATTCTGTATTGGGGATCTGGAGTTTAAAAGGAAAGTGTTGTCAGAAAATTACCTATTGTTTAAATAACATTTTTATATGAAACATTTTTAAAGAATTTTTTGTGATTTTGTTTTTAATTCAGCATGGCATTATCGATTTAAAAAATCCTGAACATGTGCGAATCCAACTTTTGCCACTTAGTCTAAAATAGTTTGTGACTTCCTGTCTCCGGGAGATGGACCATGGAACATGCTCAATGATGCCATGATCTGGAGCAGACCCTATTGACCTGTATGGGAGAGTTTTCTAGGCATGCTTTGTGACCTGGGCAGAGATCATTGTGTAGATAAGGGAGTAAATAAGCTGTGAAATCCTCTATTGTGAATGGTGGATTCTGTGTCTTTTCTACATATACATGATAGTTGTGATCATAAGCGTGCTGATAAGTGAGAGGGCTGCTGCAAAGAAATGTCCTACAGAAAACAGGATGTCTCAGCATACCATTTGGCTTAGTGGCCAGAGTTAGAACTGCAGGATAGTTAGGATTTTTTTTTTTAAATGCAGAAAATAACCTGGAAAAATCTCACCAAAAATTCTTTAAATATATGTTTAACTTAATTAAAAACATAGTTTATTTTCTGGTGACACATTCCCTTTAAGAACTTGCAATTCATATCAACCCTGTTCTCACACAAAAAAGTGCCATTCTCCACCAACAGATGTCATTGCACTGGCGTGACCATAATGTCTGTACTAAACAAGTGACTTTGGTGATCCATCACCGGCCTCAGTGGTGACCATAGATTGACCAGTGATTTTATGTCCATTGAAATCAAGCAGGGTGAAAGGCACAAATACATTTTTATTTATTTTCAGGCACAAAAGTAAATTAAAACAAAAATGCAAAAAAAAAAAACGCTGCGGAAAAAAAAACGCAGCGGAAATGCATCACGTTTTTTTCTGCAGCGTTTTTCATTGCATTTTCACAGAGTCTTCCTCTGCGGACTTTCTGCCCCTATTATATCTACATGGAAAACGTAGGTATAATTGACATGCTGATATTTTAAAAAACTCTGGTGTTTTTTAAAACGCAGCTTTTCCGCTGTAGATTTTTTTCTGCAATGTGTGGATGGGATTAGCCAGAATCATTCACTTTGCAGGTACTGTAAAATGCTGCAGTTTCATAACGTGGAACTCCGGCCTTAAAGTCACATTGGTTACAAAAAAGATAAATAATTTCACAAAAAAGTACAGTATGTATAAACTTAGGTGTACAATACTGAATCTCTGTATACAAAACGGTTAGAAGTGAAGGAAGACTTAGGCTAAGGCCCCATTGGCTTTGCTCAAAAAAACCCACAGCAAAATCTGCAACAAAAAAAGCAGCTTTTCCGCAACGGGGCCTAAGTTTAAGGCTGAGGCCCATGTTGCGGAGAAGCAGATTTTTTTGTAGTAGATTTTGCTGTGGTTTTAGGAGCCAAAGTCAGGAATGGCTTCAACAGAAATGGGAAATATAAAGGAATCACTTGTACTTCTCCCATCTTCCTCAGGCTAAAACCCCTGGTTGCGAAAACACAGCGTTTTGCCATTGCAGAAATGTCGTGGAAAAAAACGCTGCATTTCACATTACCTGCAAAGTGAATGAGATACTGGCTAATCTCGTCCACACATTGCAGAAAAAAATCTACAGCGGAAAAGTTGCAAATTCAAAAACTCTAGCGTTTTTGAAAATCGCAGGATGTCAAATATAACTACGGAAATGCTGGCGTTTTCTGTATAGGTATAATAGTGGCAGAAAGCCCGCAGAGGAAAACTCTGCAGGCTCTCTGTGAAAAATGCTTTGGAAAAAACGCAATGTGTTTCCGCCGTGGCCGTTTCTGCGGTGTATTTTTGGCTGGAGCTCACTACATGGGGGTTAAGTCTTAGGCCGGGCCCCCATGTTGCAAAAATGCAGTGTTTTACACTACCTGCAAAGTGGTTGGGATTCTGGCTAATCCCATCCACACAATGCAGAAAAAAATCTGCAGCGGAAATGACGCTCATGTTTTTGTAAATCGCAGCATTTTATTGCAGCATGTCAATTATACCTACAGAAACGCTGGTGTTTTCCGTATAGGTATAATAGAAGCAGAAAGTTTGCAGAGTTTTTTTCTTTTTTGCCTTTGCGTTGGTCTTTACCGCAGTGTTTTTCGGCTGCATCTCACTACATGGGACCTTAGCCTTAAAGAGTTTTCATTTGTCTTGTAAGCTTTAGAAGATGCGTAGTATATATGTATCTCAGAAAGCTCAGAAAATCCGTTTAGATCTCCATAATACAATCTTTTTTTTTCAGTTTTTTTTTTAAACAATTGTAAAAGAAAAAAAAATTGTACATTTCAAATTCATATTTTTCCAGCTGTTCAAATAGAAGTAGGTCCAAAAAAGTTGAAAAGATTGGAAGGAAAGGCCAATGCATATCTTTTGTATCCACTCCTACATAAAAAACAAAACATATACAAAACCTACATGTATGAACACAGCCTAAAGCTAGGTCGACGCAGGACTGACTTCCTGTAGTGGGGAATCAAAATTGGATTTCTCTATATTTTGCTGCAGCAAAAAATACCAAAAATTAGGAGTTGTTTGAGGACATATTGACAGGATACGTGCTGTGAGATGCCTGCAGCTTTCAGCCTTTGCATCTAGAAGACACACTTTGGCCTGAAAACCTGCATCACAGTTCAGTTTGCATTTCAGGATTGTATGCAGTTTATAGATAAGATTTGTCTAAATGTCTTCCACTTTGCTGCTATAGTACATCGCTTCGCATTAGCTGTCCAAAAGTCTGCCGTGATTAACCCGCTGCTAGTATGCCCCAGTTGTTTCAAGTACACTACTAGTAAATGTACAGACGACAACCTTAGGTTAGGGTTACACCTAGACTTTACCGTAGTGTTTTATCCTTTGACATGTAGCACTGTGAAATCACTACTAAGTTTTGAAGACATTTTTATTACACTCTATGGATGAAGAACATAGCTACTCTGAAATCGCAGCCAGTAGACTAAATAATACAATTGGTAGTGACTCTCCTGGCTGCAGTGCATGTGAAGAGATTTTCAATGCATTCCTATGGACAGAGATTACACAGTGATTTTTTGTGATCTAGGTGTAGCTCTAGCATAGCATTTTATAAGTTGCTACATTTTCCCTACGTGCACATTGGAAATAGTGAATTACAGTGTCGAATGCCTTTACATTTGAGTTTCTAGATGTGTTGCTTTACCACAGTTTCAGTCTTATGGGCCTATTCTTTAATATGTTACATATCTAAGTATTTGTTCTCGTTTGTTTCCTTTTATTTCAATTGCAGTTACTAACGGATCCAATTCCCTGATCTATAGCATTGAGACTAAGAACTAGACAAATGGATTTATTTTGCCACCTAGTGTTCACTTTGTGTATTGTATTACTATAAGGACAGTGGGAGAAAAACTGGGTAAGTAAATCTTAACTATTGCATCTGGATCCAATTGTGTGTCAGTGCTGGGCTGCTTGTGTTAGGAATATTACTGTAACAAATATTTCTTTCAGAATGTAAGATTATGTCATAGGATTGGATAGCATTCTGAACATGTGTGTATAATGGAAATTCATCCTGAAAGCTGGTAACAATAATGAAGGATGAGTTAGTCTATACCCTTAGTAACTACAGTACTGTGCAAAAGTTTCAGGCAGGTGTGGAAAAAATGGCCCCCTGATCTCAAACATCATCCAGTCTATCTGAGATTATATGAGGAGACAGAAGGATTTTGAGGAAGTCTACATCCACAGGTCTGTGGTTAGTTCCCTGCAAAGTTCTTTCAAAAACTGTGTGCAAGTGTACCTAAAAGAATTGATGTAGGTATAACTTTAAGCTCCTGGGTACCAATGCAAAAATTGTAAGATAGACAATTATATTGCACATATACTATATGGGTAAAAGTATGTGAGCACCTGATCATCACTCCTATAAGAAATTGTTGGTCGCCCCATTTCATAAACTTGACCATTAATACAGAATTGTGCCCCCTTTTTAAAACCATAATAGACATTTACGCTTGTAGAAAGACTTTCCACAAGATATCCTATTCTAGAATGACTGTGTCTATATGTCACAAAAAGCATTTATGAGATCCGGCACTACGTTTGGATGAGATGTTTCATGGAGTTGAGGTACAGGAAAATTAAGTTTTATTTGTCTATATTGTGCTCTTATGCCTTGTAGCATTAACATTACCATTCATTGCAAATTATGGGCCTAGAAACCCTGATCAACAGCCACATACCATTGCCTGCCCTCCACTATTTTGTAGGAGACACTTGGCATTCCAGTAGGCAGTGTTCTGTGGTCTCAGTGTTCAGTAGACTCAGTTTCATCCATCAGTCTGCCAGTCTGAAATTTGATTCATCAGAATGTTTCCACTACACCATACTCCAGTGGCAATATATTCCAGACACTAAAAAATGTCTTGCCTAGACACTGGATAGGTGATAAATGTGAGATCATGGGGTCCAATCTCTTGGCTGACTCTACCACTCCTATAGATTTTGAATGGAGCTGTAGTGCACATGCTCAACCACTGTTATATTTATACTGCTCTTTACTATGGTTGGGCAGCTGGGGGAACTGAGTACCTTGTTCCAGCATTCAGTGGGACTCCCACTGATCTAACACTTATTATCTATC
Source organism: Leptodactylus fallax (assembly GCA_947044405.1). Lineage (NCBI taxonomy): Eukaryota > Metazoa > Chordata > Amphibia > Anura > Leptodactylidae > Leptodactylus > Leptodactylus fallax. Next base: position 3,921,697 of record CAMRHE010000108.1, on the reverse strand, counting down.
CAGTAGAAATATGTGGTAATTGTTTGTTGCAGGAATATCCCTTTAAACAATTGCATTATTTAGTCCTAGATAATAGGTTTATGGGTTTGTACAGGATTAGAAAAACATGACTGCTTTCCTTCAAAAACAGTGCAGTACCTGTCCACAGGTTATTTGGTATTGCAGCTCAACTCCATTTATGACAATGTTATGCACTACCAAATACAACCCATACACAAGTGTGACTCTCTACCTGGAAGAAAACCATGTTTTTCTCTTATTATGACTGCATCAATAACAACTGACATTAATAAACAATCATAAAAGCGTTGGCTCTTGGGATGTGGAGAGGTGAGAAATAGGATGCATCCTGAAGACCAAAATTATCAGCGTCTTCAAGATATTAATAAAAAGGACTGACATGATGATTTGTTTTTGACTGATACTGGCACTAGGTTGGCTCAGTGGATGGCACAGATGCCTCGCAGCACTGGGTTACTAGGGACAACATCTACATGGCATTTATATTTCCTCATACAGTCCAAAAATCTTACTGGTTGGTTAACTGTCTTTCTATGAAACTGTCCCTAGAGTTTCTGAGATACAGAAATTGCATTTTCATGGAGAACAGGGATTAGTGAAACAACCTATGTACGGCACTTCTGAATATGCAGGTACTATATAAGCAGCAATATACAATTAGAAGGTTGTATTGTTAGAAGTGTTATAATGACGTTGTTCTGATCCAGTAAACATAGTGCTGACAAGCCAAAGGAAAGCGTCCTCCGTTTTCATTAACATTGCTGTTTATGATGGCGGATACCGACGGAAACTGTTCATTTTGTATCCATCATTCTGGCAGTTTTAATAACATTTCTCTGACAGATCAGAACAGACATTACAATGGTAGTGTGAAGCCAGCCTTAGATAATAGATTATTATCCCTCTGCTCATAGAATTTTATCACATAGGTCATAGCAAATGATACATTGATAGTGTTTTGATGGCTTCATAGTAACTGCAAAAAAGAAAAGATGACTAAGTGTCTGTTCAGTAACCCAGTGACTTTGAAGCAGGATAAAAATCCTGTTGATCTACTCTCTGCATTTCTCCCATGAGAAAGAAACTCTCTACTAAGGTCAGGAGAAATCAAATAGGTCCCAGTGTATGATGCAGCAATATCACACCACTAAAAAAAGGAAGACATTCAAACACTTTCCGCCGTGTCACATACATAGAAGATATTCTATCTCCCTCGCCTAGTGTGTGCTGATCCCAACAAAGGCGCCCTTTCCAACCAGCCTGCCCTTCGCCTTTTTATCTGGGGAACAGGGAGACGTATGCAGCATTATCACAGGCTGTGGATCACAGAAGCCAAGTATCACTCAGATCCAGCCTGTCCTGCCGCCAGATTGGTACCTGCCCGGAATAGCATGCATGTTGCAATCACAGCCACCTCCATGTCATTTACAGACAAGGCATTCCACAGCCAGTGCTGTATCTCTCTACTGCACAGTCAAGCACACATTATTGTAATATATCTGGGTCATACCACCTTCACTAAGTTATACAGAATGTACAGATAGGCATTTTTATGGGCAGCAACGTTAACATGTGCCGAGATACCAAGCTACATTTATTATCTGAAAAGCAAATGTCATCAGTATAATTTTTATTATTCATTACATATTATTATTGTTAATTTTATCCTATTTGTGTATTCTTTCTGCTTTATTTGGTCTATGATGAGACACACTGAGTTACTGCAGCTCTGTACTACATAAGGAGGCACAGTAAAGCCCTATTGACTTTTATGGGTGCCAAACTACTGTCCTGAACAGCCCATATATTTTACTTAGGCTAGCTGCACATGACCGAGTTTCACCCATGAAACACGATCTGTGTGTTAGCCCGATTTACCGGCTTGAACTTCATGCTGGGAGAGGGACTCTTAGCAGTATAGTTATCTATGATGCTAGGAGTCCCTGCCTCCCAGTGACATACTGTCCCTTACTGTAATTGGTCCCGCTCCCAGCATGAAGTTAAAGCTGGTAAATCTGGCTAGCACCTGTGAAACTCAGTCGTGTGCAGCCTTAGGAAGTGTGTATGTAAGAGTGAACCGCCCTCTTCTGGATGTCACTGTATTCACACTTAAAAAAACCCAATGTGAATACGCCCATAGGGGCCCATTAATGAAACTATCTAAAACAACAACTTACAGCAACCAATCACAGTACAGCTTTTAATTTGTATACTGCTCTTAAAAAAATTAAAGCTCCATTGTGATTGGTAGTTTTGGGCAACTAAGAGTCTTTATTTCAGATAGTTTCATAAATCTGCCCCATAGACTTGCATGAGTTTTAAAACGGCAGCCTGATGGCTGATAAAGAAATGGATGCCCAATGGGTGTTTTTCACTTTGATGTGAATAAGGTCTTATTCACATTTTGCATATGTGTGATGTCTGTGCTAATCATAGACAGCGAACAGCCATGCTTATTTTCAGGTCATGTGATGTCCTTTGAAAAACAGATCAACTTTATTCCCTATATTTTTCTATGTCTTTGAATCTATGAAAATCGGGCAGTAAATGTATGTATTTCATAAGCCCATAGACTTCAATGGCACTCTGTGGTCCACAAAATGGACCAAATTGAACATTAAGATTTGCTTCTGGGTATCAAGTTGCTTTATAGTATAAAGCGTAATGACATAAGGTTCAGTCTTCTAAGAGATTCCCCTTAATACTCATTGAGAGCTTATTGCCCAACATTATCATTGGAGCATTTTATTCTGAAAAAAGTGCAGATTCTATTCTTCCAGTACAAAACCATTGTAATCTTTCATCAGATTTGAGACAAACCGGCTGTAAAGCCGATAATGCTGTGAAAGGCCTCTCAATAATATTTTTTGACAAGCAGACTATTCTCATCTTCTAAAATGCTTGACTGCATCCTCTGACCCAACACCTTCCTCCTTTAAGTAACAGTAAAGCCACAAGTTGCATGACAGGGCGGATTTCCCATGTCTGTAAAATCTGATTTATAATGCTACATGCACATTTCCATACATCTTCATTGATCCTAATGGTTCTTCCATTACTGGGCGGCTTGCTCTGAAGAACACTGGGCACAGCTGCCCAATTTCCTGTGCAGCCCTATATATAACAATATGTCCACCGGTGTAAGGATGATGATGTAGAAGAAGTTGTCTTAATGAACATCAAAAGCCTGTGAAATATTGGATGTGAGCAGCAGCTGAGACGCGTCCTTCAGATGTTAACAAGCCATAAATCATTACTGGAAAACCTAAGGCTATCTATATGTAAGTCAAGTCTACCGTCAGAGGACTGAGCACTTCCATATATGTGCCATACTGTGTACTGCAGTGCAAATGGAGAGCTGATCTGGAGACTTATCTCACATAACAACAGTTTATGGCCTGTACTCAACCTGACCTGGTCACAAATATGTCAACAACATCCTGTCCTCAACTTGCTACTTCTCTTTGCACTTTATATCTGACTTGGTTAATATACTGACTGGTCATGGGTTCATGCAGCTTCATTTATAACCCCTATGTAAACACAAGGGGTTGGTTCTCGGGGTAAAATTAGCACCAAGTACTGTGAAAAAATTGGTCTTCTAGAGGAGTGATCTTCCCAATGACTGTAGTCTTCTCAGAGGTAGTCTTCTATAGAGGCTTCATTGTACCTATTCTGTCACTTATCCCACTGCTACAGAATATTTTGGCACCATATACATAAAGATTACTGTTATTATTGGTCTGCTATAAAATATTTCTGTATTTCATCCCATTAAAGGGAGGCTGCTAGGTCTATTTGGAATACTAAACCACCCACAGACCCTTATGGACCAGTTACTTAGTGATCTCAAACAGCCCTGTGCTAACTATTCTGACCATTTACACCTACCTAAACATGAGTTTGATGAGTCTCATCTGACTCATCTCTGGTGGTCTTGGTACCGCTATGAATCAGATTATGTGCAATGTAAATAGTGAAGAGGTTATAGCGCTCGCACGAGTGCTGCGGCCCCCTCACACAGCTGATCAGTAGGGGGCCCCGGTTTCAGACGCCCACAGATCTTTTGTTGATGATCATTTTTTAACAACCATCACATAGCTTCACTAAAATCAGCGCAAGCCTATGGGCATATTTACGTGACCATTCTTTTAAGACTGTGTGACTGGTCCACCAAAAAAGAGGACATGTCCTATTTTTGGCCATTTTCAAGGATAACTTATTAGACTTAAGTCTATGAGTATCCTTGAAAATAGATGCCATGCGACTGCAAAATGAGTGTTAAATGTGGATCGATAACGATAGGTTCACACTAGCGTTTTGGCACTCTGTTCCAGATTCCGCTTAAAATTGCAAGCAGGACTTCTGACTTTTTTCTCTGCTGATTTCAGTATAAAACTTGTGGAAACTGGGTGGACTCCATTATAGTCTACAGGGTCCATGGGTTTCCACGTGTAACTGTTTTTTAAGAAGATAGGGTTTCTGTCTTTCAGGTCCCCAAGCGGACCCGAAGGACGGAAACCTGAACGCTAGTGAACCTAGCTTTAGTTGTTTTTGATGGCTGCTAATATGCCAAGTGTACAGCCTAATATTTTCTGTGCATTTGTCCATTCATTTACATTGACACAGAGCAGGTAAATGTATTCTACTTTACTGTGATTATGTCTAAACAAAGACTGTAATGTGTCTGGCAATGTGGAGATTTAAGAAGCTGGCACTAGGAGCACTGTCAGTAAAGTTTATATATGACCAGAAGTATTCACTGGTGAGTTATATGTCTGACAGCACTTGTTTGGCCTGGGCACTATTACTGGCAGGAGGTGGTTGAAACATTAGAATCACATGCAATGTACCTTACCTCTACATATGAGTGTAGTCAGATCAGTAGTAACAAAGACTTCCATCAACACAACTTTTGCACCCCCACAAATATATATGTTTTAAGCACGGGCAATAGGATGATAGCAATGGCCCCTCCATCTGTGTCTATTCCCATTGAGTATAATATAAAAAAAAATATGGACACTTTCTTCTGTCATGTTTGTTTACTTTTGTAACAGAATATAAAATCTTACATACAGGACATTTTCTTCCATCAGAAAAGTAAAAAAAAGCATGAAAGATTACATCATGTTTTTACATGTGGGTGAATACAGATTGACACTCAACGGAGGGGGATCCATCTGCATCTGTTTTTTATTGTCTGTTGCTCTCATCCTGTGATGGATGAGAGCAGCGGACATTAAATATGCCAATGTCACCATTAGGACCCCCTGATCTATTTATTAGTACTTATGTGTACAGATAGCATTACTAGATGTATAACCCCTCCAGTCTATATAAATGCAGTGTTATAAATTGTTTACAAAGTTAAGCTACTCATACACATAGAGATCCATGTGCCCTCAACAGGGCAGGGGAGAAAGCAGCTGAAATATCTGTACATCTCTGGCCTTTTAGGCAGGGACCTCACGTGGCGGTAACGTCGTGGAAAAAAAAACCACAGCATTTTACAGTCACTGTGTAGTGGATGGGATTCTAGCAAATATCATCCTCCTACTGCGGTAAAATAGCGCAGCGGACACGCTGCGATTGTGAAAACCATCGTGGTTTTGGAAATCGCAGCATGTCAATTATACCTACGGCAATACCAGCAGATTCCCTATAGGTATAATTGAAGCAGAAACCTCTGCGAACTTTCTGTGAAAACACTGCAGGAAAAACCGTGATGTGTTGCCGCCGCGGTTTTTCCCACAGCACTTTTTTGCTGCGGGATGCTACATGGGTTAAGAAGTAACCCAGAATGTGAAAGATTATCCTATAGAAGATTTCTATTCCAGACAGGAAGATCGCTGTGACTTCACATCAGCCTCTTACGGCAGTAGTTTGTAGTCTATCAACCAGGAGTTCTTTTCTATTAATACCTCCAGTGTTCTCTATTTAGGACCAGCAGACTGGGAATGAGAGATCTTTCCGGGGTTCCTGTGAAGATTACTTGTCCGTCTCTAACACACAATATAACATGTCATTTGTGTGATGGATCAGTCCCTAGAGGACGCTTTGTCTTCAGACTGCCAGACTGTTTTGTCAGTGTTTCGCCTTATCCATCCCATGGCTCCTGTGATTTAGAATGACCTACTGTGAAAAGTTTTCATGTGGTCTTGAGTCTCTAATTGAAGAGCTAATTGCAATTAATCCTTTGCCACAAATACTTAAATTCTGGACACTGCAGCTGTTCCTTTACCATCAAAGTCAGCAGTGTAGTACAGTATTCTCATAGATGTCTGCAGCAGGAAACCCTTCAATGAAATGTGAGTGACCTGTTGAAAGAACTTTCCAAAATCCATAGACTGGGAATGCATACATAATACAAGCAGCTGGAGGGCATGTCTATTTGAATATGACCATCAGGACATGACTGTGGACCTGCTGTTAATTCCACCATCAATTTTCATGACATACCTGAGTTTTTACCAACATGTATATTATGTTTTTGATCAATGTTAGTCATTCCCATTAGTGTAGAAAAACAGTGCTTGCATTATTGTTGGTTTCACACACCCGACTGTGTATTGGCCAGATTTCCTGGACTGAACTCCGCTCAGCTGAACTGATATGTTGAGCTCAGTACAGATGATCCTACTTTGGTACAGTAAAACCAACCAAGGGCTGAGGGTTTTCTGATATCAAGAAATTACTGCCTGACCTGCTGCTCCATTCAGAATGTGGTGCAAACTACTCCATGTCTCGAGATCTGTGACAGCCCCAGCCGTCAGACCCCACCGATCAGCAAGTTACCACCTATCCTTTAGATAGGTGGTAATTTCTTGTTACCAGAATACCCTTTTAAACTGGGCTAAAATGTAACTAAGAATCAAAGTAGTTATTCAAAGGGATTTTCTAATAGGTTCAAATGGGTTAAAATAATGAACCGGTGTACTTCTTAGAGGTTTATACAGTACATGCCTCTTTGTTTTATTTTCCTTAATATAGGCTCACTTTTCTAACAATATTTTTCTTTTACCAACCTGGCATGGCTAGCAGATCCTCATGGCTGCAACCAGCTTGGCATAGGCTAGATTGTGGTGTGGAGTTTTGGGATTCCCTGTTTTTTACTCCTAACCCACACAAGTAGATATGGTCTCAGGTTGACTCACAGGTTTTCATAACTGTCACTTTCTGGCAGCCGGATGCCATAGAAAAAACAAGACAAAATGTGGACAGAGACATGAATTATGCTAGGAGTACAAACCAGGAAAACTAGGCAAGAAAGAATCCAGGAGCAGGCTGGGTCTGAACCAGAAACAACAGGTGCAGGAACTAGAGACCAAGAACAAGGTCAGAAATCAGAAGCAAGAAGCCAGACAAAAGGAACAAGGCTGAGAACAAGAACCAGGAACAAGGCGTCTTGAAGAAGACCAGTCATGAAGTCTTACCTTTTGATTCTATAAACTATACACTGTGTCCAGGTCCAAAGATATGGCTGACGTTACTATTGACTACTGATAGAATTATAAAGTTAAGTGGGTGGTCCTTTACTGTCCAGAGATGAGGAAAGAGATGGAGACCACCCACTTAACAGGAAAGTTAAAGTGTACGTCAAGAAGGTGGTTCTCCACTGCCCAATGGTTACACTGGTCAATGGAGGACTGCCCACTTGACAGTATGCTTGAATTGGTAGCCAAAAGTAATAGCACCAATATCTTTGGAACCAGTCAAGCTACATAGAAAATAATAATAACTGTGGATTCAGCACAAAAAACAAAGGGCATAAACAAGGGGCAGTTACATGGTTAACACCGCCCCCTTGCTGATGTTGGCCATCGCAGCTCTCCTTAATGATGATACAAGAGAACAATGGTCTGGCAACCAATGAATGAGTGGTTGTCGGCAGGGCCTGGGAGAGAGTGATGAGCATCATCATGACACTTTGACTCAATGTTGGCATGCCCAAGGCCTCAGCAGTGATCCTGGGGCACTTGACGTCAGTTAGGAAGAGGATGCTGGGGGGAGGCAAGGTGAGTATAACTGTTTGTTATGTTTACTTATCTCCCCTAGAGCTCAACTTATTATACTCTGGGTAGATGATTTCTCACTTACATTAGTTCTTTCTGAGCTTTTAGCCTAGGTCTCTTTTTTAGGAGACACCCTGTATAACAGACTTGTATATAGTACAATATTAATGTCTTTGAAAATCATAGATTTGCTAAATCAACAGCCTCACCAAGATGCAAGTTTCTGGTCTGCTCTTTAGGAGAAATGACCACGTGTGACCAATGACTGTCTAGACTAGTTACATAATTGTGTCCATTGATTTTGTCTACATTTAAGGTAATCTGGTTACAACATTAGTAAAGTCAATTATACGAAACACTACTAAGGTTAGGGGAAGAGGATAGACATGGAATTCTAGCTGTTATATTTCCTGTTTTTCTAATACAAATATCTGAGTTCATGGTACTTTAATGAAAGTAGTACAGTGGCGCAGCCCACAGATATTTCTCATGGTCTCCCAGGAGAAATAACTTAAAACAATGTCAAACTAAGTAGATCTACTAAAGATTTCAAAATTTTCAAGCACCTAGCTCATCTGGGGTATGTGGGAAGGGCATAAAAACCAGATTGAAACCTCAAAAATAAAATCAAGTGGCATGAGATGAGTGTGCGATGCCTCCTGTTCATAGATGTATCAGTTAAACTGAGAGGTCTTGGTTTATCACTGTGGCAGATCACTATGTAACTAGACCAAGGTATCAGTACTGTTCAACGTTGTGTGTCCTGTAGACACAAACCATTAGAAGGCATTTGCACAACATTGGGCTATGAGCCAGACGTCCAGCTACAGGTGTTCCTCTGACCTCATGCCAATACTCTCAAAGGCTATCATGGTGCACAGCAAGACAGTATTGGAGGTTGGATTGGAGGTCTGTCTTCTTGAGCGATGATTCCTGATTTTATCTAAGACACAATGATAGCCAGAGATTGGTCTGAAGATGTGGTCAACACCTGGGAGAAGCCTTCACAAGGGGCACACTGATCCTACTCCAGGGAGAATAATGTGGCAAATTTTTATTAACCACTACTTATACAATGGACAAACCCCCTTCCCAATCACAATGATCTTAAGATGGGTTCAGATCCAGCTACAAAGAAACTGAAAACTGAGAGAGGTTTTCAGGAGTCTCAAAAACCAGTTATCACTTACCCTATAGAGAAAATACAGTGGGTACAAAGGTGCTGGGGTTACTAGCTTTCTCTTTTGCTCTAGTCTATAGCAAAGATTAGGAGTCCAACAAGCATTATTTGCATTGGCAGCAGTAAAAGTTTTGGGGCTCTGATCACCACTGACAGTATGGGACAATTGAAAGTGTGACTCACATGACCATATTACAGCCACTCAAGATGGTATGGAGCCATAATACAGCACCCATAGGAACCGATACTGTACTTATGTATTCCTCTAACAGTTGCATCCTCTATTGGATAGCGTATTTGACATACACAATGCATAAGGCAGGGTACACAAAGGTTCTATAACAGATTCCTACTGAACACCATTCTTCCATATTACAATCTTTCCCCATTTAAGTCAAAAAGTACCCAGACTAAACATGCCACAACTTAAAGGCCTAAATTGAATTTCTCAGAAGCTACTTGGAAAATAAAAGCGGCATCCTGATGGCACCAATGGCTCCGAACAGACTACACTGAGCTTTATTGGAGTCCATCAGTTTGATGGGAAGAATAATGCAACATTCTGATGCAATCTGACTGAACTGTGCCACTAACAGTAGTGTGAATACAGCCTTAGAAAACCACCATTAAAATGCCCAGTTTTAACACAAACTTAAGAGATAGTAAAAGAGTCAGGGTGGGTCACTTTGGACAATTGTGGTAAAAAAAATATATATCAAGTTATGACAGAATCAAACATGACACTGATAATCGAAGTCTTTGATATTGTGGAGGCTTTTAGTATTTTAATGTTCCTAGCACTGTAACACATCTGTATCAGCAAACCGTATGGCCAGTCTTTCATGTCCTTGTTTGTACCAGGTGCTGGAACAATGCCAGGCCCATTGTAAGCTCCTTGTATATCTCCGCCATTCAGTCACGCTTTCATACACCTTAATATCTGATAAAAAGTCAGCAGTAACATCAAAGGATGTCAGTGAGGAGTCCAAAATAGTTGTGAAAATAGTTTAGTATGAGCAAGAAGTGTAAAGCAATTTCTCTTTTTTTACTTGACTTGAGGAGTTGAAATACACGTTTATGAGAAACCTAAAATGCTGTGTGAACACGGCCTCAATGCAAAATCTGGATTCAAATCGGTATGATGCTTAACATTATTACAGACTTTTACGGACTCCTATTGTCAAGTGTATACATCACAATATATGAGGGAATAGATAGTTATGACAAATGAATGGAAGGACAAAACCCACCACAGCAAGTAGTTTTATCTGTAACACTCAGAGAATCTGTCGCCAGATTTCACAATACAAACTGCATACGTTATTAGGCTATGTTCACACTACTATTATTACAGTCCATTGCTGTCATCTGTCACAGGATGACAGCAACAGACATTAACGGTAGTAGAGTAACAGTCACAGACTGAGCCACTTCCATCTGTGCCCATGCTCATTGACTATAATGTAAAAAACATGACATGCACTTTTCTTCCGTCATGATTGTTTACTCTTGTAGTGAAAGAAAAAATCCTGTATGCACAACTTTTTCTTCTGTCAAAAAAGGAAAAATCATGATGGAAGGAAGTTTGGGGGGGGGGGGGTGAATGCAGACAGACACCCAATGGAGGGGGTTCCGTCTGCATCTGTCTTCTAATGTCCATTTCTCTCATCCTGCGACGGATGAGAGCAACGGACATTAAATAACTGTAGTGTGAACCGACCCTTAATTAGATCCCTAAGGCCTGATGAAGTTGAAATATCATGTCAGAATGGCTGTATATAACCCTTTCCCACACGATTTTAAGATGAGCATGTTACAAGTTCATCTAAAGAGTGAGAGTTCATGTGTCCACCTCTGCCACCTACCCTAAACCACAAGCTCTAATCACTCATAAAATGTAGGTCAGTGACAGTTTCCCACCACCAAAATCACTTCTAAACTACTTACATGCTGATGTAAGAGCATTTACTGACACAGTGAATATAGCTGTTTTGTATCAAAGTGCAATCTTGCAGTTGAGAAAATCATTGTTTAATCCGTATGCAGATTAGCTATTTGGTGCAACCAGGGCGTGACCACGTTGGTTGGGGCACCCATTATTGCCTGTGGTAAATGCAGATTGGGACCTGTCTTTATGAATACAGGTACTTTGGTAGGCGTGGCCTGGCTCTGGGCACAACAAACTGCTCATTTACATATGAATTAAAAGCTGAGTTATTCAGCAACAAGATTGCACTTTAACACAAAAATGTCTAATAAATAACTTGTTAGGGAAATTGGTCAATTCAAGCAAATTAATTTCAGGAAAAATTCACTCATCTCTAGTTAATGGTCAAGACCGCAGTCTGAACCTGGACCGCCAGCTATCCAGACTCCTGCCTCCCAGCTCTTTCATTAGGACAGTGGCCAGGAGAAAACTTCATAATGATCCTTCATGCCCCCACCCACCAAATAATAATAATCCTTAGTGCCCCCACGCACAGAGTAAAGCTCCTTAGTGCCCTCACCCACAACACAATGCTCCTTAGTGCTCCCATGCACTGTATAACGCTCCTTAGTGTCCCCACGCACAGTATAAAGCTCCTTATTGCCCCCACCCACAATATAATGCTCCTAAGTGCTCCCATGCACTTTATAACGCTCCTTAGTGCCCCCACGCACAGTATAAAGCTCCTTAGTGCCCCCACCCACAATATAATGCTCCTAAGTGCTCCCATGCACCGTATAACGCTCCTTAGTGCCCCCATGCACTGTATAATGTTCCTTAGTGTCCCCACCCACAGTATAATGATTCTTAGAGCCCCCCGCACAGTATAATGCCACATTAGGAAATATTTTTTCCCAATTTTTCTTGTGCGTCTTATTGTCTGAAAAATACCATAAATATTGGACGTGTTCAACTCGGACCTTTACTTGATGGCGGACCCTGGGTCAATTGACCTGTATTAAAAATAGTTGAATTCTTTCCTATAGGTTATATGATCTACTTTGCACCAAAAAATTAAAGGGGTCTTCCAAGTCTTTTTCTTTTTACCCCCTGCAAAGGTTTAAAATAATGAACACTAAATACTCACCTGTCCAATCCAGCATAGAGTCTCGGTCTTCCTGTCTTTGCCCGTTAGCCAATCAGTAACTGAGAAGCACATCAAAGATCAGCCACTGATTGGCTGACATGCAGCACAAGGTAAACAAAGACCAGGGATCCGAATGAAGCTCTTCACTGGATCAGCGGTCGAAAGGACAGGTCAGTATATAGTGTTTGGTATTTTAAAGTTTTGCAGGGTTTAAAAAAATAAAAATAAAAAGACTTGTCAGCAGTGGCGTAACGATTGTGATCGCAGGGGGTGTGACTGCAACCAGGCTCGGAGGGGTACAGGGTCTGCGGTCAGCTGGAAAGAGCCAGGACCCAGGACCACCATGATAGTGGTCGGGGAAAGCCTGGTTCCCCAACCGCTATTTCCAATTGATGCCAGCCCAGGGGAGGTGACGAAAAATAAAAAAATACTTATACTCACCTGTCCTGGGCTCAGCATCCACTCCAGGGCTCTTCCGGCCAGTAATTGAGGTCCTGCGCTCCAGACCTCACTGCTAGGGCCAGTGATTGGGCCCCAGCGATCACATGGGGTGCATTGGTGTAATGACATCATCACGCCCCACGTGACCGCTGATGCCCAATCACAGGCCCCAGCAGTAGTGTCTGGAGCGCGAGACCTAAGTCACCAGACAGAAGAGGATGCAGGAATATGCAGAAGACAGCCGGATGGAGCAAAGATGCCCAGGAGAGGTGAGGTAAGGTAAGGTGTTTGTAAAAGTGATTAAAAATAACAGAGTATAATAACAGCACACCGCCTCTAGGAGGGGGGGCTCTTGGGATCATATAATACTGTGTGGTGCCACTGTGGAGCACATAATACTGTGTGGGGGCCATTAGGGCTAGAGGCCATAATGGAAGACAAAATAAGGTATCAACACAGAAGACATACATAGTCAATATCATTTATTAGATACAGTAGCCAGCATGAGAAAAAAATAGGCTCTAAACAATTTCTTGAGAATCAGGAAACTATAAGTTCTAAGTAGAAATAACTGGTCCTTTTGGTCACAGGAAGTTTGACCCCATGTCCTTCCACTGGATTGATGCTTGAATATTATGTGATAAGATATATATGGAACAGCTTTCCTAGGTCATAAATAAATGGTCAGTAAAACGAAAGCTGAAAACAAGACAAATGCTTTCTGATAGATGAATACATGATTTACTTCTATTTTTAACCAGAAGCCACACTAGTATGTAGTTCCCTCTTAAGGAAAATTTGCCATAGGAATCCTACCGTTTCTTCTTTTGGCTCCCACTTTACTACTGTCCTTTGGAAGCTTTGAAAAATGTTGGACTTTGTTATCCTTTAAAAGCAGAAGCTCTAGACTATTCGCTCCTTTACAGATCACTATTTTATGTATTATTTTTCCAGTTTTCATTCCTTAGCTGTGATCTAACACTGTTTTTGCCCAAAGGTTTCAAAAAAGGAAACCAACATGGCACCAAAATCTAATGTTAGATCAATTGTGCACCACTATTGTGTACTACTGTTGCAACGTTTCCCGGGCCCCTCTCGTCACACAGGAAATGGCACTTAGCCAATCACTTCCTGCAGCAGTGACCAATCTGACTGGTCTGTTCAATGGAGCTCAGTTGTAATACCAGACACAACCCACGGATAGGTGGGGCACTGTTCTTGGAAAAAACCGTACTACTGTACTATAATCCTGTACAACCTGTTTCAGTTATCAAAGCTATTTAATATTGGTACTTCAACAAGTTTGGTATCATCAGAGGTAAAAAAAAAAAAAAGTGAGAATCTATAGGGATTCCAGCAAGTAACAACTTGCATTTTTATCTATAAAAAGTATTGGCCTCTTTCAGACTACTGTCACATCTTAGCCCTTAAAGAGAGTTTCTGGCTCCAAATAAATTTTTCATACAGGTCATCAGTATGTGATCTGTGGGTGACCAACACCCGGGCCCCACAGACAACAGCTGCTCTGGCAGCCTCCAGGCGCCATAAATTGCTGTAGTGAATGTGGAGTGCGTGCACCTGGAGGCTGCCGGAACAGTTGATCTAGCAGGGTACGGGTGTCGGACCGCCACAGATCACATACTGATGACTTCTCCTGTGGATAGGTTATTAGTATGAAAACTCCATTTGAGGATGGAAAACCCCTTTAACAATAGGTGACAAAGACTGCAATCACATCTTAACCTTTAAGATTGAGCTCCTCATAGACGAACACTGACATGGGTCATACTGAAGAGCTCCATCATCATAAGAACTGTGCATAAGAGCTTCACGCAAATAGTATTCATTGGCCAATACACAAAAGCCAAAGATCACTATGCACAATGCCAAGCATCAGTTAAAGTGGTGTAAAATAACCCACTACTATGGTGTAGCAGAAACATGTTTTCTGGAGTGATACATCACATGTCCCTATCTGGCTCCCTGGGTAGATCGACTTTTGCTTGATGCTGGTGAACATTAATATTTCTGCTACAGCACACAAGATATTATATGCTTCCATCTTTGTGACAACAGACTCCCTTTAAACTAAAGTCAATATAAAGTATGTAAAAAATAAAAATGAGCCAATACTGCAAGATGGAGTTTACACAGCAGAATGACAATATGCAATGGAAGACCGCAAAGACCTCCATGTTCTAGGCATTCCCTAAAGGGAACAATTTCCATTACTAATAAATAAAATTTTGGCTTGAATCATTTAAGTGATTAAAGTGGTATTCCCATTTCTATTGCGAACGGGTCCCGTATGCACACAAGTGAAATTAGAGGGGCCATGTACGTGCACATCTTTCAGTCACTTCTACGGGACTTACAAAATTAGCTGAACCACATCTCCTCTCCAATTACTTGCGGACACAGATGGGGCCCTATTCGAGTAGATGCAGTAACCAGAGGTGGGACCTTCATCTTTCAGATACTTATGGCATATCCTACGTATATAGCCATAAAATGACAATGGGAAACAGAATATCATTAAGATAAACATATAAAATTACTAAGGACCAAAAGCAGAACCACATAACCCAGCACAAGAGTATGGTAGGAAGGCTATTTAACATAATTCAGACTTATCTTTTGTGTATTACACTTTTATGACACTGTTGTAATCCGCATTTTCTCCTATACTGGCCAGTAACAAGGTAAAAGGATCCAAATTGCACATTTGTTATGTTACATAAGAGGTATCTATTATGTGTACTCATCAGATTCTAGCAAGGCTAAGAGGGAGTGAGTGAGGTTCCTCTGTCCCTACTTTGGAGGCAGCTTGCTACATCAGAAACCATCCCCTCCTCTTATATATAGAAACCTTGCAAGCAGCCAAAGATGGAGCTTATGGAGGGACTTTGTTTTCTCTACTAGATTTCTGTAATAGGATCTTGCAGAAAATAGCATACACCATTAAATTGTTTTCTTTCATTTTCTTATCCATTTCTAGGTTTAGTGTCCTATTAAGACATCCATAAAAGTAACCAAAAAGGTCTGTAAACATGGGGAGACAAAAGCATTATTAATGGAAAACATAAAGTTTGTCTATGACAAATGATAAGTTCTCTTTTTCCATAGCGGTCTCTTAAAAATTTCAAGATTTTTGCCAACGTTTTGGAAAAATCACAGACTGTGTGACTTCAGATTTCTGTGCTGCCACTTAATGGGCATGTGTCTCTAAACATGACATGAATGAGCAGTGGTAGAGAAACCCTCTCATCTTCTGTGCGTCATCTCCTCCTAAGCATATGCTCTCTGCCATCCTCAAATAAGGTCCTGGACGTGAGTGAGCACATGGCGGCTGCTAGAAAGGAAACAGCCTTTTCTTCAGGATATAAAGTACAGTTGCTAGGAACAAGGCAAGTGCTAGAAAAATGAGAAGCTTGTCTGTCAGTTCACGACGATTATACTTGGTGATGAGTTTCCGCCCCAGCTGAATTGTTCCTGACATGGATTTGAACTCCTCATTGGCTTCTTGGATAGTTCTAGATGAGGTAGCTGAGAAAAAACAATAAGCAATGTATTAAGTTCAACGTATCATTGTAGGATACAGAAAACCTTAAATTGGACCTGTCAATTCTAACTTGTCTGTTTTATTAAATACTTGTATTTCTCAAAAGTATTCTTAAAACTCTGCATTGAGCCATTCCTCTTAGACGTTTAAGAATAAACTGACAGCTGGGTGTTACAATTCCCCTTGTCAAAGGGGTGTGGTCCTACACACTGACTATGTTAGCACTAACTGGACAGTGTGAGAATGTGTAGGGATATATGGCACACCCCAAACTGGTAAACACCCTAATGTCAATTTATTCATACACTTCTAGAAGGAATAACAAAGCAATGGCATCCAGTAAAGGACTAAGAAAAGAAGCTCCAGAATTGTTGTTTTATATGAAACATAGTTATTTACTAAAGCAGCCCTGTTAGGAGACATATCACGTGTTATCTTTACTGTACCCTCACTGTAATGACATATAACATTTTTGTTATTACAATAATATGCTGATATAAGATCACTTAAAATCTAAGGCCTAAAGCAGGGTGCAGCTAACCTCATCCAGGCTTCTTTCGAACGACGTCACAGGGTGCAGATATCCCTTAGACTAACACCCCGAAACGTCATCATAAAGTAAAAAAATGTAATATATGTAGGTCACATGACCTACATATATTACATTAAAACTAAAAATAATTTGTAATACATGTCATTTAGAAAGCTAGAGGGATGTACATAGGGGGTTTTAGGTAATACAGTGGGGAAAAAAAAAGTATTTAGTCAGCCACCAATTGTGCAAGTTCTCCTACTTAAAAAGATGAGGTCGGCCTGTAATTGTCATCATAGGTAGACCTCAACTATGAGAGACAAAATGAGAAAACATATCTAGAAAATCACATTGTCTGATTTTTTAAGAATTTATTTGCAAATTATGGTGGAAAATAAGTATTTGGTCAATAACAAAAATTCATCTCAATACTTTGTTATATATCCTTTGTTGGCAATGACAGAGGTCAAACGTTTTCTGTAAGTCTTCACAAGGTTGCACACACTGTTGCTGGTATGTTGGCCCATTCCTCCATGCAGATCTCCTCTAGAGCAGTGATGTTTTGGGGCTGTCGCTGGACAACACGGACTTTCAACTCCCTCCAAACTTTGGTTTCATCTGACCATATGACATTCTCCCAATACTCTTCTTGAACATCCAAATGCTCTCTAGCAAACTTCAGACGGGCCCGGATATGTACTGGCTTAAGCAGGGGGACACGTCTGGCACTGCATGATCTGAGTCCCTGGCGGCGTAGTACTGACGTAGTTACTGACGGTAGCCTTTGTTACGTTAGTCCCAGCTTTCTGCAGGTCATTCACTAGGTCCACCCGTGTGGTTCTGGGATTTTTGCTCTCCGTTCTTGTGATCATTTTGACCCCACAGGGTGAGATCTTATGTGGAGCCCCTGATCGAGGGAGATTATCAGTGGTCTTGTATGTCTCCCATTTTCTAATTATTGCACCCACAGATGATTTCTTCACACCAAGCTTCTTGCCTATTGCAGATTCAGTCTTCCCAGCCTGGTGCAGGTCTACAATTTTGTTTCTGGTGTCCTTCCACAGCTCTTTGGTCTTCACCATAGTGGAGTTTGGAGTGTGACTGTTAGAGGCTGTGGACAGGTGTCTTTTATACTGATAACAATGTCAAACAGGAGCCATTACTACAGGTAATGAGTGGAGGACAGAGGAGCCTCTTAAAGAAGAAGTTACAGGTCTGTGAAAGCCAGAAATCTTGCTTTCTTGTAGGTGACCAAATACTTATTTTCTAGATATGTTTTCTCATTTTGTCTCTCATAGTTGAGGTCTACCTATGATGACAATTACAGGCCTCTCTCATCTTTATAAGTGGGAGAATTTGCACAATTGGTGGCTGACTAAATACTTTTTTTCCCCACTGTATATTAATTTATACTGGGCATTCCCTACTGAGCAGCAGCAGCAGCAGCAGCATGTCCAAAAGAGGGCTGTGTACATAATAATATACATTTGCAGGAAGGAATGGTCCAAAATTCCTTCTGGACTTTGCACAAACCTTGTTTGCAGCAAAATGAAACATTTGGTCAAGGTTGCTGCTAAATGGGGATCTACAGATTAAGTTCAAGGGTTCACTTATTTTTTACTCCCTTCACTAGATGCTCACCATTACAGCCCTTATTACCACCAATATTTGTATATGGAAACAGCATGCGTGCACTTGATTTTATGCACCTATTTGCAATGAGTGTAACTAAAACACCAATATGTCAGCAGGGTGTCCATGGACTTTTTATATACAGTATAGTGTGCTTATTAAAAACTGCTAGAATACTTACATGACATATAACTAAGAATACCTGCTTGACATAAAACTCATGCCCTTAAAAGGTCTCAATAAATGAACTACATTTCAGGAGTAAGTTGCTTCGGCGATCAGCTGTGGGCCTGCTCCTAAACCCCCGATACTCTGCTAATAATGTAAGGGAAAGTTGCAGCTGAATATATAGCATTACAGCACTTTAGGGCAGGAGCTGCTCTTTTTAGATGGTTTCTGTTCTGGCTGATTTAGAAGTGTCACAAGCTGGGTCCCCCACTATGACATCTTTACATATCTAATGTGTAGAAATTAAAAAACACACCAAATTCTACATCAAAGCCACATATATTGTTTCTGAATACACTAACAGCAGAGCCAGCTTCTTGGTCATACCTAGAGTATGCATGGTTACTTCACTCTGCTGCACCTGCTGAGACATCATTCGACTGATACTCATCAGACTCTCTGTAATGCCACTTGCAGACTGAGTCAAGTTTTCTTTTCTTACTTTTCTATTAGGACATAAAAAGGTTAAAAAATACATTGAATATAATGTCTACCACAAAAATAGCACCAAAAATCTGACACAATTCCACTATGCCTAAACTCATCCTTAAAGGGGTTGTCCAGGCAAAAATAGACAAAAAAATAATTTTTTAAATCAGCCAGGGAAGGTGAAAAAAAAAAAAAACCTATACTCACCTTTCCCCGATGCCTCCCAGCACAGTCTGGTCCTGCCAGTGCGTTGTTGTCTTCCGGCAGAAGTCCCCACCACACGTGACCACTCAGTCTAATCAGCAGCCTCAGCAAAGGGCACATGACGTCACTATCTGTGACTTCCCGGGTCTTATCCACTTCAGGGGAAGGGATCCGGGACGTCACAGCCGGCGAGCAGTTTCACTTTGAGAAGACACCAAAGCAGGAGGACCAAAACATGCCGGGAGGACATCGGAGCACCGTGGACAGATGAATATAATTTTTATTTTATTTTTTTCACCTTCCAAGCCTTTTTTAAAAAATAATTGTTTTGCCTGGACAACTTTTTTTTAACATTCATGCTTTAAAGCATACCTGTCATTTCACTTAAAGTGGACCTTTCGCCACTTTCACCAATTCACTAGCATTACTATTTCTACTGCCTATAACATCACAATGCAGCAAAACTGCACACAGCTCTGCAGCACTGTCTCACAGGTCCCACACATTTGACAGTAATAACAGTAATGCCAGTACAATGTGCCATGCATGCCTAGGACACACAGGATAGTTGTGGCTGTATACTGCTGCTAGCTTTGAACGGGGATTAGAAAAGGCTTAATATTAGAGGCAATATTGTGTATTCTGAGGAGCAAGGCCTTATACAGAAGAAAGCAGTGCTTGTGACTATGAAAGCAAATCCCCGCCTCTACTTCCTGTAATCCGTCCCTGTGTCTATGCTGCTAGAGACAAACTCATAAGACAACAGGCAGTAGGTAGCAAGTTAGAGGGGAGGAAAAAAAAAAAAAACACAAAGTGATCAGCACTTTAGAGCAATTTTTTTCAGCACAAACGCATCATTTTAGGTAAATAAAGTGAGATCACATTGGCTATCGTATGAGCACAACCTATCAATGGTTTTCTGTTTATGTATTCAGGTTGGGGAATAATGTTTGCTGTGGACATCTTATATATTTTCTTCGTCATCGAACTGAAGAAAGCATACCTTTGCCTTGTAGGATCACCTCCGTCAAGAAGTTCATCCTTTTCAGAATTATCTATTGCCAGCTTACAAGAAAGATTTGCTTTTCTCCACACAGTCTGATTGCTGGAAAGAAGATGTTGTAGAAGGGATTTATCACACGGCAGATTGTGGGCATTACATTTTCTGTGTTCTTGCAGGAGAGAGGAGCTGGCTGTCAGACAGCCGTATTGCCCATAGGGAAGGTACAGATGGTTTACGACGGTCCCTGATTTCCTCATCACTGTACATACATCATTCAATGAGCGGTCTATATACAGTTCAAAAAGAGGCATGGACACTTGCTCCAGTCATGTGATCGCCGGTGGACTTAGCAAAACTACACCAGTTCTGCAGTGTATCTAACAAGGCTGTACTCCCCTTGTAACTGAGGCTAATATATCAGCACCGGTTACAATACAAAGAATTTGACAAAAAAAAGAAAAGAAAAAAAAGAATGCCTCCTATAACCTACACTGCAGCTTGTAGTCCTTCCACGAAAACCCACAATGATATAATTAAAAAATAAAAAGAACAAATGTGAAACACAGACATACCTGCTTTATTTTCTTTTTACATTATTCCAGGATATTAATAAAGTGGGAAAAAAACTGAACTAAACATAAAATCCCTATTTATCACCAAAAAATTGACAAAAAATTAACTGAATAACAAAACGCTTGCAAATTTCTATTTACTGA
This sequence comes from Leptodactylus fallax, assembly GCA_947044405.1. Classification (NCBI taxonomy): domain Eukaryota; kingdom Metazoa; phylum Chordata; class Amphibia; order Anura; family Leptodactylidae; genus Leptodactylus; species Leptodactylus fallax. Next base: position 3,900,660 of record CAMRHE010000108.1, on the reverse strand, counting down.
CAAAGTCCTACAATGTGTCTAATCATAATCGCCCAGTCTCGCGCTGGTTAATAAAGGATGGAAATTTTAATAATAATACAAACCTGAGCATCTGCTTTTTGTGACACTCCATCTCCTTCAATAATCCTTGCTTGTCAGACTCCTTGTCCTGTTCTTTGGCCATCTGCTCCAGATCCTTTCAGGAAATACATAAACCAATACATTTACTCACTGACTCATTTGTGTCAGGTGACCTCTTCACAAACAGCACACGACTGACTGGCTTCAGCAGTGACGTGTCATTTGTGAAGAGGTAACCACTGAGGCCTGTGATTGGCTGAAACAAACAGGATGTCACTGCTGATGTCAGCCGGGGAACCTGTAAATAGAAGCTCAGAACTGAAGATGTTGGATACTGCCCGTATCTGCAACCCAACTAAATGTTTTCTTGTTTAAAAATAGTTGTACACCCCCTTTAACTATTTTGGAGTTTCCTGGCTTAACATAGTTTTGGAACCATTGAAGATCACGGGCTGTTACAGTAATACCTCTCCTTTAAAATTAAACGGATTGTCCCACAACAAACACTTATAGCATATCCACAGGATATACCATAAATGTCTGACAGATGTTGTTCCAGTAACCTGCACCTATCTAGTCCCGCCTCATTCAATCATACTGACAGTCAAATCCAAGAGACAGTGGTAGTTACATTTATGGAACTCCCTGAGCTACTCTGTTTCCGTAACTCCACAGAGTTCTTTATCTCATACTCTATCAAATACTATAAAGAAAAGGCGTCTTGCTAGGATATCCCACCATTTTATAATCAGTGGACATCTGACCTCTGGGATCTTCACCATCTTGAAAATGGGTGGGACACAGATCTGGTTTAGGCTGGGCCACCCCTCTCCATGATCAAAATTAGCAGGGGAGCCCGAACTAAACCATCACTGTGTTCCCTCCATTCTTATGATCAGAGGAGATCTAAGAAGTTGGATCCCCACCAATTTTAAAGTGATGGCATATGATCGTGACATGCATTACTTTATATGATGGTAAAACCCAAATTCCTGACATGAAGGGACAAATATCTCTTTGGCAACCTCATGTACAACGTTGCTGACATTCAGCTTCATTCAAGTAGATCTACGATATACTAGTTACTAGAGGCTGTGGTTGTTAGGTAATGGAATTGGAAAGGGTAAGAGCCAGACAGTAAAAAGTGTCTTCACGGCTCAGCTCATCGTTGGATTGTCAGTGTTCTTACGACACAGTCAGGCAGCAGTCACACCACACTATAGTCTTACAGGCTTTGCTTAGATGGATGATAACTGATTCTCATCCTACCTGAATTCTTAACCTCAGCAGACGGAACTTGTCTTTGACTTGTGCATTAAGATCATTCAGTGTAGTTATTGGACCTGTACATTCCCGGATATCCTGTGAACAGCAGAAATGACCAAAATCCCCATTAGAACCAAATCTGAATCTCAACATGTAAATTAACCCAGTCACATTGGACTTGGATCATAGTGACCTATGATATTTGAAGTCCCTTCCTCTTCACAGCTCTATTGTATTATACTATATACAGTAAAGGGACAAGGAAGCCGCGGGCAGACAGGGCCTCTTGACTGGGTTCGGGTCAGGAAATCTAGCTAATGTAGAGGACCGGATATTCCCAAGTGCATGGGGTCAGCAGCTCAGCAATGAGTGGTAACTACATGTCGCTGGGCTGTACTGTCTTACAGGAGCCCACTCTTTATTTTATTAAAATTCATCATACAGAGTATATATATGTAAATTTGGAAACTAAAAACTCCATTTAGCTCCTAAATGGCTCTTAGGTAAGTTTTTTTTTTTTTTTTTTTTAAAGTTTGAAGCAATGTTCAGGCAGTAAAGATCCACTATGTGTACTGGGAAAGTGGTCACATGATGTAATGTGACGGCTGCCATCTTAGTTCCTATGGATGAAAGTGCTTTCATGAAATAAACAGTTTAGGTAAGCAATGAGCTTATATAAAGTCACTACAGGAAAAATGGTGGTCCGTATTTGCCTTCCATCAGACGTATACGAGGAAGGATGGTCCAAACTATGGCATTGTGTAGACATACCGTGCAGATGTTGTCCACTTATTTTTTTGGGGTACAAAAAGTATGGTGAAATAAATATACAGATGTATACTAACCCTATGAAGTGAATAGAGCCCTATGAATACATCTAAGTTATACACCGGGAGCTCTGGTGTGTACAGCAAATGTAGGGCTCAAATGCATTGTGAACAGAGACTTAGAAATAACAAATCCTGATCCTCAGCACAATACTACGCAGATTTGCTTTCCAAGAGTCCAGAATAAAAGGGTGACAACCAGTGTGGCAGTGAAAATGACATGTAAGCTGAATGTCACCCAACATTCCCAGCACGTATAACAAAGGAATAGTGGGAGACATTGGAACAAACTGCTAGTCAGATACTGGGTGTATCTCAGCGTGAGCTGAAGAGGGTTGGGTAGCGGGTGTATCTCAGCGTGAGCTGAAGAGGGTTGGGTGCCGGGTGTATCTCAGCGTGAGCTGAAGAGGGTTGGATACCGGGTGTATCTCAGCGTGAGCTGAAGAGGGTTGGATACCGGGTGTATCTCAGCGTGAGCTGAAGAGGGTTGGATACCGGGTGTATCTCAGCGTGAGCTGAAGAGGGTTGGGTACTCAGTATCAGCTTCCATTCATTATACTGGCAGGAGGTTGTACAGCAGATCAGGACCCCAGGGTGACAGCTGTTACCGGTATAACACTAGAGGCCTGGCAGCCCAGCACAGCCCCACACTGCAGATACAAGCCCCCGAGCCGACTCTCTACCTGGATCAGAGCTTTGATTTCCAGATCATACTTCACAATTTCCTGGTGACAGATTTCGACGTGGACATCACGGGTAGTCGCCATATTGCTGATGTTCTGCGGCCTACGGAGAGCGATGTGGTACAAAGGCAAGGAAACTCGTTAAGTGTATTTCCAGCCTTGTGCTCTAGCGCCATCTAGTGTATGATCACATCAGGCACAGGAGCACATTTCAAAAGGCCAGAATGTCCATTGTAAGAAGCTGGCTGTGAATTGTGCCAGGGCTCAGCTGGAAACATATATGACTTATGTTCATATATTCTGAAATGTCCCAATTTTGGCATTGTGGTTTAACAATATATATTACGTAGGCATTTTCATTGTATTTTACCTATTTGTTGCGATTAAGATACAACTCACACCAAGATCTACTCTACAATAGTATATGGTTTACATTTACAATATACACTACATAGTCAGAAGAACAATCACACATCAATAGCAGAACAATCTGTGTTGCATAAGGCTGCATTGACATTGATGCAGTTTTTGAAGCCAAAACCAAGAGTATATTTATTTAAAAAAAAAAAAAAAACCAACATTTTCCTATATACTTTTTCATACTTTACAATTTACTCCAGACATTGGTTCAGATTTACAAATCACTGCTGCAAATTTAGACAGTCTGAAAATTAACCAGTGGCTGCTAGACAGTATAAAGATATGCCAGATTTCAGTTTATTCCACCTTAGTGGGATTACTTTGAGCCTGAATCTTTCAACACTACTTTGGTGCATCATGGTGTATTTAAGCCACGACCCCTTTTCTGATAATCCACATTTCTAGCATGTTGAAACATTTTAGTCTAAAGTAGGTAAACCAAACTACCCAAAAATGCCCCATTTTTACACCAGTGTCTAATTGTATTCATGATAATAAGTCTGGGCTATTGGCTTCAAAATGCCACCTGTGCACCCATAGGCCCCTTGACAACAAACTGATCCCTCTATTCAGGTTATTTAAAGGGGTTGTCTAAGACCAAACCAGTGGGCCCTGCTTTTCTTTTTTTTTTAATAGGCCGTTACCTGCTGGGGTTAACGGGCGCTATTTACTTACCAATCCTTGCTCCTACACACGGCCGCCTCCGATTCCCCTTCTGCCCTTCAGGGTGCCCGTGCATCCCAGCGAAATGATATGTGATGCACAAGGCCTCCTGGAGGGCAAAAGGAAAAGCGCAGGCAGCTGTGAGCAGTAGCGGCGATTGGTAAGTAAGGCCACGGGCCTGCGGCAACTGTATTTGATGGGTGAACCCCAACAAATACTGCTATTATACTCTGCGTTCTCTTCAGACGCCAGAATATAATGACTGGAGGCCCAGGGGAGGTGAGTGAACATAAAAAACAGTGTTACTCAACTCTCCTGAGCTCCGGCGCAGCTCCATGCTGTCATCGAGCCACAGACATCACGTGGGTCAGGCTGGCGTCATGACATATAATGACAAAAGCATAACCGACATCTGTGACATCATTGAAGAGGGCTAACAACAGCAGGGAGTTATGCTGGAGCCCAGGAGAGGTAAGTACCATTGGTTTTTATATTTGTCACCACCCCTGGGCCTCCGATCATTATACTCCAGGTCTGAAAAGACTTAGAGCATAATAATATTTAGTAGGTGGTGTAACCCAAAAATTTTGGATTCTGCCAAACCCAAAGTTTTTGCAATATTTGCAACATACACCGGAGGGTCCACTATGTGACACTATACTGTGTGCAGGACCCACTATGTGACATTATACTGTGAGGAGGGGCTGCTATGGGACATTATAGTGTGTGTAAATGGGGCATTATACTGTGTGGGGGCCAGGAAAGGGGGCAGTATGCCGTGCGTGTTTGTTGGGGGGGGGGGGGGTTAAAGTCTTTGCTAGTTATGCCCCTGGACCAAACATTAATGGTCTATCTTTAGGATAGGCCATTAATTTGAGGTTGGTGTGAGTCTGATACCTGTATAGTGTGTAGTGGCTGAGTACCGCTATTACAGCTCAGCTCCCATTCATCTAAAAAGAAGCTGTGCTGTAATACTGCAATTGGGCACTACAGGGGAGAGGATTTATTAAGACTGTGGCTTCTTAAGAAACTCTTAATCCATTCTCTGACAAGTGCAAGACATGGTAGAATTACTAAGGCCCCATGCATCTGTTTTTAGAACAATGGGACGTAATGGGTATATACACATTAGTTTGTTGTTTTTTTAAGTGACAATAAACAAAGTCAGTTTCACCCACGATTTAGCGGCCTGACCTTCATGCTGGGAGCGGGACTCCTAGCACAATAGTCATTTATAATGCTGGGAGTCCCTGCCTCCCAGCAACATACTGTTCTGTACAGAATTCATTTGGTGCAATGCATAAAGTGAAATGTGTCAAACCTGCAGCAATTATGCTGTGTATTTCTCATCAAAAACCATACTGCCACCCTAACATTAGACAGATGACCCTAGTCCTACTAGAAGTGCCCCACTGATGCAAAACTACCCTGACAAATGTCCCTTTTTCACATTGCCCATCTGAATAAAGCTTTACAGTGTAGTTTCATGCAGTAGGGGCTGTCCTGTACAGGTTCTTGCAAAACAGGATAGGAAAAACCAAGGCTGGTGCCCCTCACTCCAAGGGCCCCTCTATCGGCCAGATATAAAGTATCATGTACTGCATGTCCTTTGTTTCCAGGGTGTGAAAACTGGTGTGCATTATAATGAATATGTTGGGCTGAGGCTTCCCTGCCCTGCTCCCATTCACACAATATGGCGAGCGTAGCGAGGAACAGGAATTGTGGCAGACGTGTGCACCAAATGTGCACCACAACATCATCCCTGTTCACCAGAAAACGGGAAGAGAGCAGTGTTTCTCAACCTTTTGAAGCTACCCCCTAGTGAGAAGACATCCCAAATTAGTGATCACTTATACTAAGGCTTTGTTTGGAGCATCCCCCCCTCAGTACAATACCCTCACATGTAGTATAACAGTCCCCCACATGTAATATAATCACCCCCACAGTGCCTTCACGTGTAATATAATAGCCCCGACAGTGCTCCACATATAATATAATGGCCATCAAAGTTCCCCCACATATTAATAAAATGGCACCCAAATTCAGTGATGCTTAAAGGGATTGTCCATTTTCAGACCAATATTAATAGACAAATTTTATTGTTTGTATAATGGAAAGTTCTACAATATTCCAATATACCTTTATTATCAATTCCCCACAGTTTTCTAGATCTCTGCTTGCTGTCAATTCATACTGCTTACTTCCATTGGATAGAAATCAGTCCATGGTTATGTGATATACAGTACATGGTCATGTGATATACACATAGGTTCACAGCTTGTTACCAGGCAGATGTCGGATTACTGAGCTGTGCATCTGTATGTCCATTACATGACCATGGACAGTCCATCACATGACCATGGACTGATCTAGAAAAATTTGAGGATTTGATACAGAAAGTATATTTGAAAATTGTATAAAACTTTTCATGATACAAACAATAACATTTGTCACTTAATATTGGTCTGACTGGACGACCCCCCTTTAAGGAGCAAGTAGTAAGCTGCATTCCTTACTTACCACTGTCCTGCGTGCTTCCTGTGAACGCTGACACGCACCATCTTTACCAGCACAATGAGCACTTCCATCAGTACTGACGGAGGAGCTTATTGCAGTTACAGGCTCCATTCAGTACTCCCCACATTGCTAGGTAATTTCTATGTCTTGTATCTTGTACTGACATTCTGATTTCTATTACTGTCAGGTTCTTTAGGAGGGCTGATTTGGTGAAATGCAGATGGTTATGAGTAGGTTACTCTGGACATCTCACTGCACTCCATGATATCTTTTTTTGTTTCAGGGTGTTCAGAAAGTCATAGGGATTTGTTCTGCAAATTGTTAAAAACTGGTTAAGTAGACAGAAATAATAAAGCACACACACAATCGGTCTGTGAAGACAAACAGCTTTATTAAATAAAAGGCAAACAGAAGATAAAAACAGACAGAAAAAATAAACTTAAATACCAATATTTTTTTTACAGTATCTTAACTTTTGTATTACAAACTCCAGATTCTGTTCCAGCTACACATCCTCCTCCTGTGTGTTTATAGTCCATGGGGTAAAGTCCTACAGTGAGTGGTACAGTGGTGACATATGCACATTAAAACAACATAGAGCAAGTCTGTCTATATGAATAATTTACCTACTGTGGAATGGAAGGCTGCTATATCAAGCAAAGAAAAGTGTGCAAAGGCCAAGTGCAACAAACCAACCAATGCCTTTCTCATAGGACTTTAGTAACACTCGCTGGGAGGAGATGACTGAATTTCTGCCAGATGAAGCGCAACACAGCTTACAATTATGGACACCATTTAGCAGCCTGTTAATAACCATTACAGCAATAACAAAGAAATAAAAGAGTCGAGAGTTAGTTTATGGGTCAAGCCCAATAGAATGAATCAGCAATAAACATACGTCTAACATTTTAAAGTGCCATCTGCTAAATCACGTGCAAAAATAATATGAAGACCTACGAATGTGGGGTAAGGTTATTCTGTCATATGTGTCTGTAGAATGACTTATAGCAGCATCAAGCAGAGCTTCCAGAGTATGTCCAGTCCAGGGAAATGATACCGAGTTCTGAAGGATTTTTCAAAGAAAAATCCCAGTATGTGGATCAAAAAAGCTTAAATTAAAAAGGTGATGGAAAAAAAAAAAAAAAAAAAAAAAAATCACGACCGGAGGATAGGCACTGAAACCAAAAGTGCAGAAAGTACTTGCAAGTACTATGACATGTAGAACTACTGCCATACTCCATTCACCACAACCATGTTACTTCTTATTTGGATGGAGTTAGCTAGCAGCTCAAATTCTGAGCCATTTTATTCTTACATTAGAGAATTGCATTATGAGTAATTGTCTAATATTCTGTTATTAGAAGAACAGAGATGCAGATACTAAGACACGTCATATATCCAGTGGTTTCTCTGCAGGTTCCATTTATATGCAGAAAGCTTCTTCCAACATCTGGCTGTTGAATGCAACTGCAGGCAAGCCGCATAAATTAAGATTTTTCCACAACCCTGCAGGCTTAGTAGGACTCGATTTTTCATCTGACTGTGGTAAAATATTATGGAACTACTCATAATAAGACTCTCACAATAGCTAAAGTGTTATTATAAATGATAATATAGGTTATTAATATCATATGATAAAATAAATTGAAAATAGGTGGAAAAGCATAAAACAAAAAACTGTAAGAGTTGGGCTGGATAAACGTAAGCACATATATCAGTGATACTGAGGTCACCAGCATTTTCAGACTTTAGCCAACCACTCAGTATACATATATACTCCTTCCTTCAACAAGGCATACATCATAAACATCATGTTTATTAGCAACGGAAAGGTGACAGATTGACATAAATGTATATGCCCATAGAACATCAAATGAAGTAAAACGGAACCTGGTATACGACTTCACACCTTATCCTGCACATTATGCGATCGCTGAGATTGTTTGCAAGCATTGCCCATGACAGGAGAGAGGCACTCAAATATGCAGTTTTTTCATAGTCCATAACACACATAATGTGAAATTTTTGTCTTCAATGGTCCAAGTCAACAAGGGCCTAGGACAAGCCCCACTTCTGTTCTGAATGTACAAGTAAGGCACAGTTATTAAAGCCACATCACACGCACGACAGGCAAGGGTAACAAACAAGACGTAGGTCTCCTTACTAAGTGCTGTACATAAGCACCCAAACAAAAAAGGTACATCGTTCTGAGACCTTTTGGGTCTACTGCAGCAGACACTCAAGAAGTATTGAAAGAAAATACAGTAATACTGGAATAGAGTTTGTGCCCAATAACCTTGTTTGGTTGTTGGCTTCAGAATTAGGCATTCAGAGCACAATTTGGAAAATAGGGAGAGACCACCATATTAAATGCACCATGGGCAAGTACCATAAGATAATTAAAAACTGTATGGTGGCCGTCTCTAAAGTGACAAGTTTCTACAATTCAGGATTTTCCCCCGTATAATGACATTCCTGGACCCACAACTGCCCTCATGATCCCTAGAGATAAAATCTCTAGGTATGAAATCCAGTAAGGTTCCTTCTAGTGAAATACCTCAGCCTTGCGTGACGTGTGCATGCTGTGCACAATGGAACATTGGAGTTTTTACATGTTAACACACAGAGGTGAGTTATATAGGATACTCAAATCCAAGCTGAATGCTCACCTATGCCACCTTACGTAGCTGGAATCTGGCTATCCCCAAAGTAATGTACACAAAATGCAGAAATCAACATATACATATTGTTGTTTTACATTGATTTTTTTTTTTTTTCATGACAGCATTAAGTACACTAGAAGATTGACAATATAATATATGTATATATGTTTTATGACAATAGAGGAAGCAGAATATTACTGGCATCAAAGTACAACCATATCTAGACTGTTTTTAAATACCACAGAGTCTCCTGGTTAATGTGTAAAGCCGCACAGCTTTCCTATAAAACTGTGTCATTTTGTGGAGGGTGCATGGTGGCTCGTGGTGGGCTGGGCCAGGCTCAGACAGTCTACTACTTAAAAGGTTTTATAGTCATTGGTCCTGGGTTACAAAGATTGTGTCATTCTCTTATATTAGATTGGCCTGAGAAAAGGACGTGGGTGTTTCTTTGTGAGAGCTTCTATATGATCGGACAATTCCAACAACATTTTGTATTTAATACCTAAGATTTAGTGATAAGAGCTTCCGAGAAAATAAAGTTACTCGTATGCTGTTTATGGAAAGGATCATAAAAAGTCCTTTATTGTACCTTCTCTCAAAGCTTATGTTCACCTTGGGTAACTTGGTAAATACATTGCATTACATACCTTGTGCTAAACTCTGCTATAGACTGCACTGTACTACAGAGCTGTATTCACAATTCTGCAAATTTCGGATGACTCAATGGGGGTTGTATAGCATGGCAAATATCTGGTGCAACTGTGATTCATCATGAATGTCACATACGAGACAGTTCTCACCTCGTATGCCAAAGATTTTTTATTTGGGTCAGAAAAAGGAGGCATGGCCATCCAGTGGGTAGCTGATTTACTAAATACAGTCATCCCTTGGGGGTTGTACTAGGGAATAAGCACATCACATACTGGCACAGCATTGTTTTTTCATGACCCACAATCCCTATACATAGTTGGTGATTTTCATTAGATAAACTAAGCTAATGCTATATAGGTACGCAGCTAAGATGTTAGAAATGTGTCCTCTTTCAATTAATTTCAGTAACCAGCAAGAAAAATAATGCAATGGATTTATACAAGTCACTCACCTTTACCTGTGCATTATACCTATATACAGTACACTGTAAAATAAAGTGTAAAGGTAAACATAGGCTTCAAGTAATCTGCCATGCAACCTACTCACTAGCAACAATCAAAGATTGCACATTATACTTAAAAATTCTCATGCACAATAACAGAGACGCTTAAGGGGTTAATACCACATCATTCAGGACCTGGAAAGTAGTAATATCAAAATTCGGGACTGTCTGATCATGTCCCCGATGACAAAGTCAAATAGACAACTGTGTGATTTCAACCTAACCTGAGGCTTAACATCCCTCTGTATCTTAACTGCCAGCGGCATTTATCTTATATCAAGTATTGCTGCAGCATACAGAGCAGTCCAGAGTTAGCAGCAAATGGCAGGAAACTATATATATATCTGAATATATACTCATGTAAAACAAATCTATTTCCTTTGAAACAAAGTGCTTTTCTGATATACACATAAATACTTACAAAATAAAGTGTCAGTTGGAAAAAAAAACAAAACCTACAGCCTAAAATCTCGTAAAGCCTGCGCTCTAAGAAAAAAAAAAAAAAACCTGGCAATAACACTGCATGGCCATCCAGAGGCAGGAGAAACAATGTGAAATGTATCTGGTGAATACCCAGAGGGTAAAGAAGATGGGGATTACATAGCAGGTAAGAAACGAGAGTAGGTGCAAGGTTCTGGCCAAAAAGTAAACCCCTCTGCTGTTATATGGCCAAATGACTGCCATTATTTAACCAATAGGAAAAAGACACACACTTGCAGGAAACCAAGGCCCAGTTCACACTAATATAGAGTACCCTGTTTTAGCTACACAGAAGACATTACTAACGCATTTTAAGCTCCCAGTAAAAATACTAGACTATGGCGGTTCTTTCCTTCTCTTTAACCTCTTGGATATGAGATTCCATAAAGCTAAAATAGTGTAAGCAATTTTACTACCTTCAAGAGGACTTAAGAGAATTTGCGGTTTAAAATTGTGGAGAGCAAAAGTCTATTTGTGTAAGCACAGGGTACATCCAGGGTAAATTGTCCTGTAGTGTGGATTACAAATCTGCAGAACGTTAAATTTACATTGGGGATTCCCAATGCAGATTTCACCTATTTGATGCAAAGTGTGAAAATCCCCAGTAACTATGCACTAAGTGATTTTTATGCTGCTGTGGATTTTTTGCAACAGAAAATCTGTGGCATATACGTTCCCTTTGGACATACCAAGTGGGTCATATACTAAGATCAAAGGGGATGTCCAGTTTCAACAAATAATTTTATTGTTTTTTATCCTGGAAAGTATACAATTTCCAATTTTTCGCAGTCTTCTAGATTTCTTGTTGTTGTCATTCATTGTTTTCTTCTAGTGGATAAAAATCAGTCTATGGTCATGTAATGGACAGCCAGTGGTCATGTGATGGACACACAGGTGCACAGCTTGTTACAGTCACAGCACAATAACCAGAGCTATGTCTTGTAACGAGCTGTGCACCTGTGTCCATCACATGACCATGGACTGATTTTTATCCACTGAAAGTAAAACAAAGAGCGACAGCAAGCAGAGATCTAGAAAACCACGAGGAATTGATATATAAAATTTACTGGAAAACTGTAGAACTTTTCGTTATACAAACATTTATTTGCTGAAACTGGACAATCCCTTTAAATGTGCTTTATCATGGTAAAGTGCATACACACTTCTATGACCTTGTGTATCAAAACTGACTATGGGTGAGTTCACATTGCTTTTTTTTTGTCAGCCTCAAAAAGCAGCTAATTTTTTTTAAGCATTTTTAAGATTCGGCACATTTTTGGGGGCATTTTTTGAAGTGTCCAATTGATTTAGAGCATTTTTTTCTACATGATGACAGGCAGGATGCTTGTTTTTTTCAGCTGGCTGACAAAAAAAAAACTGCTGACTCCCACTGAAATCCAGGGGAGAACTTTCAGGCTTTTCAAGCTGCTTTTGAAGTTGTTTTTGTAGGCAGAAAATCCTCAAAAACAGTTCTACATGAAGCAGTGTGAACTAACCCTAACAGTAACTTGTTGCCTGTAGTAGCCAATCAGCTTTCATTTTTCCAAAGGAGTTCAACAAAGTAAAGGTGTATTGTGATTGGTTGCTTCGGACTACAAGGCCAATTTTACGTACAGTTTTGATAAACAGGACCCACAGACACTTGCAGAGGCCTTACAGATGTAGGATTGTTGGGTGCATGTATCTTTTCAGTTGTCAGCATATGTTGGAACTGGCTCTTTAACATGATCCTTGGGCCTTATCTAAAAGTTTTGTTAAAACATAGTTCTCAGCAGCAACCAGAGTTCTGGTTTCATCCTTTAGACTGCTCTGGAGAAATGAACCATGGCCAGTTTTGAGTATTTTCACACACACACAGATAGTAGAGAGATATACAATTGAAAACGCGCCAGAATTTTGGTGCTAATTGTTGCAAAAAACCGTTTGTGCATTATGCCTCACTTTCTGAAGTCTTTCTGTGCCTTGTACAACACATGGCAATGGTTTATTGGCAAAGGGGCTTAATATGCAGCCCAATGTGGCAAAATTGCACCAAAATTTTGGCACATTTTTTCTTTCGGAAACTAAGCCAATTCATAAATAGTTGAAACTTAAAGTGAACCTGTCACCAGGAATTGACAGTGTTATCAGCAGACATCATGTTACAGAGCAGAAGGAGCTGAAAAGATTGATATATAGTTTTGTGGGAAAAGATTTAGAATAACTTGTCACTTATACATTGAAATCTTTACTCTTTCTTTGCTATAAAGTCAAGTAGGCGGTCCTATCAGCTACCTCTGTATGCAGTTAAAGGGGTAAGGCTGCCAGTTACTGATAGATAGTACACTGGATCTTTTCCCACAAATCTATATGTCAATCTGCTCTATAACATGCTGCCTGCAGATTGCACTGCATTTTCCTGGGGACCGGTTCACTTAAAACTAGACAGTCTAACACTGTTCCATTCAGCATCAGTTACTGTAATAAATTTGGCACAGTTTAGTACTGTCTAGTCTAAGTCTGCGCTTTCTAAAAAAAAAATAGATGGTATTAGTAAGTCTGCCACAGTGTTAAATGGAAAAATGTTGTTTTTTTTCGTGCAGATTTTTTAAGTCAAAGCCGAAAAGGATCCAAAAGTAATGGGAAATAAAATGGAAGGAATAAAACTTCTCATTGTTGAATCATCTACTACTACTACTACTTTTTCAAAAAATGTGTGTGTGAAATGACAATGCTGATACATGAGAACACCTGTATTGTTAAAGGTTCTGCTACAAATCCCATACAGCATACACTAATGCACAATGAGAAAGCAATACGAGTTTCTGTAAGTTACTCAAAATCCTCTTCAACCCTTTCTATGTAAAGCATGAATAAGTCATAAAATCTCTACAAGGAACCCCCCCACCCCAAAAAAATAAAACAAGCACTGCAATCGCAAGTCCTACCAACACCATCTTAGACACTAGAGCCCTGTACACACAAACAGATGGCCCATCAACAAAGGGAACTGCAAGTTTTCATTCAGTCCAACAACAATCTAGGATACATTACATCTCACACGGTGTATAAGAACATCAAGCTCTACAGGTTTCCCTTATACAATAATATATATATGTGACAAACATCATACCTAGTGAGAAGAGCCCACAAAATATTGAATTGTATTAGCGTTTCCTGAGTCATTTGTGCTTTTAAGGACATCAGAGCGGGTTTACTTGTGTGGACACAAGTGCAGGTAGTAAGATTCATCTGTCAGATTGTTGGAGTGTTTTTCTTACATAGCCCTGTGTTTGTCATAAAGCAGATACAAAACCCAAAGTATAGGATCTGTGGAAGCTGTGATGTGCGTTTGGATGTTACCGTTTACTATTGAAATGGCTTGGGGTGTTATTACAGCAGTAAAGGGCTGAAATATACAGTACATTAAAATACCCTCTAGCAGTTACACATGGTAAAGGGTTTTGGCATTATAACTGTGCGCTGCGCTGACAAACATCACCTGATGGATGTCAATCTATTTGCCCTCTGTGTCAAGAAGGATATGAAAAAAGCCTGCGGCTAAAAAGAATATCCGAGCGAACATATACTGAAGAAATCTGTATGTTACCAAGTAAACCCCTTTTTTCTCAAAAACAGACTTTGAGGAAGCAAACCAGGAAGCAACACCAGTTGGTTATAAGGCACTCCAAAATGTCCACCACTTCCCAATTGTTATCACCAATAAGTTAAAACAGAAATGTCGTGAGGAAGGATCTGGCCTTCTATCGGACAACAAAGTGCAAAAGAATAGGAGCACCTCCCAAAACACGGTTGGGCATCAATGTAGCAGCTACTGAAGATGGCTTCTTCAGTTTGTGGGCCAAGAGGCACACACCTATTATAACATGTGATAGTTCAATGTGAGATCTGATAACTGCCTGGGGCTTTCCATGCTTGCTGCTTACATCAATGGGAAATGCACTACAATGTCTACGACACGCAAAGTACTTAATTTCCTGAAGATAAGCCATTTTTCTAAGCATTCTACCATTTTTAATAGAGAGATGGAACGATGTCCATATCTTTACTGAACTCAACATGCGTTCCAACAAGTTTCCTTAGTTCCTGGAGATGAAGGCTGTGCATGCCCATTTATCCCCTCCCCCCCCAAATAAATCCGAGCTGAGACCTATCTATTCTGTAGTTTGGGGCAAGAGTAGTGAATTAAAGGAGTTCTCCCAGAGGGAACCTGGAAGCCTGAACTACCAAAGTACAAAGGAAATAAATATATATATAATTTGTAACAGGGTACAACACTGAATAATAAGCAAGCCCTGTTTATATAAGTTGTTTTAACAGACCTGACATCAGGTACTCGCTTACAGGGGCTCTGCCAGGTCATCTATGCCACCCTATCTGGTAGTGCAGGATAGAGGCTGAGCTATCTAGTTATCTATATATCAGGATATATAGCTTTCTATTATTTGATTCAGTATTTCTGAATAAAAAGCTGTTCAAATGCTGCCAGGACGCACACAGAAAGCCTACCACCCACTGAGTGATTTATACAACACATATATTCCCGAGCCCAGCCTCTCCCCCTCTATCCTGCCCTACCATCATAGAAGACTTGGCAGATCCGCTTTAAGCTGGTCATACACTGTGTGCTTTTTATCATGACAATATCTTGCTATAGCTGAGCCTATCACATGCGGTGTTGCTTCTGCACAATAAACTTGATAGCTTTTATAGCTACTTGTTTATGTTACCACTTACTTGTGTAGAAAAGATACAATGCCCACTGCCTGCAATGGAACATGATTGTTTGCATTGATATTGCGCTGGAAAATTGTTTCAAGAAATATTTGCTATTCTGATCTTGCAAAACAATCATTTGCGCAGTTTTATAGTGCACAATGTCTGTTGTTATGGTGGTATCAAATCATAAGAAAAAATGCATTGTGTATGGCCAGCTATCTCTCGCTGCACTATCGTCGCATTGCCAACAACTTTTATCCTGCATCTAGCTAGCTCGGCGTACTCTCAGGGGTATGAGTCAGAAATTTGTAACATCCTAAATCTCAAAAACATCAGGCTCTGTAAAAGAAGAATAAATACTTGAATAGAAAGTGCAGTAGGTTTAGGTATCAATAGGTCAGGAGATGTTCATGCCATCTACTGTAGTAGACACAACATGGCACATAGTCGAGGTCTCAATCACAGAAGAGAACCTCAGTGTATCTTTTCTCACCCTGGGAATACGAAGTATGGCTCATTTTCAGAATAAAAGAACTCTTAACCTAAGCACATTGTCACCGAAGATCAATTCTTCATCATGTGTTTGGTTTCCAGTAACCTAGATCTCTGAACAATACCAAAAGGTTGCAGAGAGCCCTTTTATTTTGGAAATCAGTGGTGGTTCTTACATGTATCAAACACATACTGAAGGTCAATCTGAATGGACTTCCCCACAAAAAGTGGTTGTACAAGTTACTATGGCATGCTCGCTGACCTATGCCTGCAAAGTGTGAATATAGTTTAAAGGCTTTTTACAGTCTTATTTCAGGTCTGCGTTATAAATAGGGAGTCCATCTCTCCCCTTTCTAGGATCAAACCCAGTTTTCATATAACTATAAATTTGAGGAAAAGCTCTGTGGCAAATATGCCAGTAAATGTTCCCAATGTATGCAACAATCTTAAGGTGGCCATACACCTTAGACAGTGTTCAGGCAAATGTGTATTTGGTGGACAGCTATTGCTCCCAACCCCTATACATATACCCACTGAGCTAGGCTGAACATGCATGTGTTCTCAATGGTAGCAGCTTATCTTACTTGAGAACCGGCCATGTTGAAAACAGCTTAGACGTTTAGCTGGTCCTCTAAAGTATCACCTCTTTAATGTATGTTCACATGGCATATTTTAGGGTTGGTACACACTAGTGTTCGGGGACTCCATCCCCCCATTCCGCTTAAAATAGGCGGAGAGAAAAGTCCTGCAAACAGGACTTTTATCTCCGCTGATTTCAGTATAAAATCGACGGAAACCAGGGCGGAATCCTGGAGGACCCCAGGGTTTCCGCAGGTAACCGCTTCTTAAAGAATGGGTTTCCATTCCTCAAGCGGACCCGAAGAATGGAAACGCAAACACCAATGTGAACTTAGCGTTACTGGCCAAAAAAAACCAAAAACAAACAGGTCTCTGATTTCAAGAGAAATCAGCTTCTGAAATCTGGGCACTTTTTTGGGTGTAAGTATTTTTAACAATGTAACTGCCTGTAAAACAAACAATATACACACCAAATAGCAAAAGGAGCAAATTTAGAGTGTATATTTCTCTTCTATTGACTTCAATGGGAAAAAAAAACAAAAAACAAACAAACAAACAGTCTATTAAATGCTTATACATAAAGAAGACCTTTCATGTCCTCATGTATATGGTTCTATACACTGCTAGAAAGCCAACAGTGTGCTGAATTCAGCATACTGTCGGCTTTGCCAATATGAGCCCCGGGAAAGCCGACAGGTCCTCTTTAAAGCATATCTGATGTCTATGCTGCAGGTGTTGTAAATTGTTGTGTGAACATAGCCCACTTTTGGCATACTGGGTGGTATGTGTCAGAATTACTTTCCTTCTTCCTGTGACTGTACTGAATACAAAAGGAATGCTATGGGGAAAAGTTATCAATGTGTCAACTGGTGACTGTATGGCATATAGTTGCATATGTCAGGAGGTTTTCCAGGATGTGGAGGTGAGCTAAGCATCACACAGACCAAAAATAATGCTGTATAATATAAATTCCAAGTAGAACTAAAAAATGATTTAGTAACCATATGAAGTTCGCCTGAACTTTGTGAACATTAGCCTCACAACAGGCAACCTGACCCCACATACAGCTTGCAATGGCTAAATTTCAGCGGCACAAAAGTTCACACCAATGAAGATATCACTCTAGTAAGGTCCACAACTACCAAAGTCACCATTTACTGAACACAAACCAAGGTAATAAACTACAACCAACAATCCTTATGTACCCCAATACGGAACTTAAACTTATCGATACTAGCACTGTCATATCATATACTACGCCTGCATTCCACATACCTGATGTTTACAAGGGAAATAACATTTAAGGAAAATGTGATGACTAGATCTGCATCATACATAAAGTTAAATGGTTAAGACTTCATTAAGACCTTAAACAGGAACATCCCCAAATTTACAAAATATGTAAGGCACATCTTTAGGGAGCCATCTCTCTTTTTGGCATAACAACTACCACAGTACCACAAGGCATCATACACCAAAAAAAAAAAAAAAAAAAAAAAAAGCACAATCCCACAGTTAACCTTTATGGCATATACTTCAAGAATTTGGATGAATAAATGGGAACAGACACTATGGATACATAGGTTAGAAATGGAAACTCAAGCACTGCCTTTTGCTTTAAAGGGCAGAGATTGATCCAAATGAAGAAAACTGCTAGAGCTAGTGAGCTAACAATAGACTGCTCAGGGCTGAGCCAGAACAGATATCTACGTAGACTCACTCACTTCAAAGTTTTTACAAAGTTTCATGAACCATTCCCCTGCTGTAACCTTCTTTACTAAGGTAGGAGCATTACTACACTCCATGCATCTGCAAAACTACTACATGCAGGATAAAACAAATACACATTTACAAACATGAAATAAATTCAAGTCCCTAACATCCAAAGAAGCAATTCCTGCAGTACTAGTACAAAAATATAAAATCTATTTTTTTATTCTTTTTTTTTTTAATTTTTTTTATCATTTTTTTAACATCTTAAACATTTTTAATCTTTCATATCAGGTCATGCTCTGAATGATCAAGAACATTAAGAAAAATAATATTGGCAAATATTACAATATCTAAATTATTTTACTTTCTCTATCCCCTTTCGGTCTGAAGATTAATATATTCAGGTGCATGTTAAAATAGCAAAAATAGATATATTTATTTATATATATATATATTTATTTTCTTTTACAATGCCAATGGGCCTACATGTTTCATACCACCTGGCTAGGATGGGAAATTATCAGATTCTGGAAGTTGAACTAGATAAATGAAATATAGCAGCTCCGCCTATCCTCCAAAAAAATCTGAAAATTCAATATCGTAATAAAAATAATATAGTCTTTGCTTATCTACAAAGGGAAATCAGTCTCTCGAATGTAGACACAAGACTGTGAATGCACCCTCCAAATGTACGTATTGATACTTGGAAAATTGGACCACTACGAAAAAAAAAAAATCACAGTTTATTAAATTCCCTAGCTATCCCAGAATTCCGCTGACCTCAGTTTTATATTTATATATATATATTTTTTTTATTTTTTTTTTTACATTCATTACAGTATCTTATAAGCTGTGCAAATCTTTACTTTGACTGGCAATCTGCCACCTCAATGTGTTTTTCTTTGGTACAAAACAAAAAGAAAACAATCAAAGTAATGTGCAATTTTTGTTTCTCTCTTTTCCAAGTAAAAGTACCAAAGAGAAGAAAAAGAACAAACAAGGAAAAAAAAAGTGCGGCTTATAGTTCAAGAGCCACCTTTTTCTGTTTTTTACTCTTTTGTTGCTTTTTATGTTTTTTTTTTTTTTTCCTTTTTTATGTTTCTATTACAATTCACAGACTCTGTGGCACATATCTACATTTTCAACATGTTCCTATGTACATTCGGAAAAAAGAGGAAGTCACGAGGATTTTTTTTTTTTTTTTTTAAACATTTAAGCTTAACCCGATAAATATGCACCAAACTATGCATCTTAGGCCACTACACTACAAGGTTTAAAATATCTTATAACTTTTAAAGCATACAAAAAATCCTTAACGGCTTTAAGCTGAAGAAGAGTCTTTTTCACTCCGCAAATTACAAGGCACAAAGATAAGTCTTTTAAGATCATAGTTCCACTTGCGACAAACTATCGGCTATCGCAATGTTATTTTATCAGCAAATACGCATTTTATATAGAGCCACTTTTTGACATTTGCACTTCTACTGCATCATATAGTGCAGTGAACCTGCATCCAAGTTCTGCATTTAGAACAGGAATTATGTCTTCAACTCCCATTTCAGATAGTGGCTTATTATCACTTGTGTCTGAAGCTTATTCCAGCTAATTTTGGCATTAGCTCAAAACTATGTGAACCTAAAAAGAAAAATAAAATCTGTTTCTGACTCTAAGACAAACACTACAAATACAATACATGTTGCCTATTTGTTTTTGCACATTTAAATTGAATATATATACTCTATGGCAATGATAGAATTGCTGCCAATAGTACTCTATGAACAAATAGCCACTAACAACCAGACATTGTGATAACACAGAGTTCCATGCAATGGGTACTCGCACTTGTCAGCATGTCAGTTTGCTTATTCCACCCAACAAACCTGCTAAATATAATCATAACAGATGGTGAGAGGATATACATGCAAAATTGAATGGAGTTTTTAGTGCAGAATTGGGAGAAGACATGGGATGATGACGCATCAGCACTGGATGTGAAGAGAAGGCGTCACACCTTTGAAGTGGGTATACGAAGTCCCACTAGGCCACCAGTGGAATCTCCCTCTGAAGTTTTTTCCAAAACCTGATTTACAAACTCAGATGTCTGGCCTGCTACTGATGACCCTGAAAAAAAAAAAAAAATCAAGACATTGGTACAAACTCAGTCTTAAAGCGTAACTAAACTTTCAGACAACTTTTGACTTTCTTGCAGTATTTGGGTCATTAATAAATTTTGTAATATACTTTATTAACACATTTTGGCTCCTTTCTGTGAAATCCTGCATCTCTTTATTATCCCCCTTGCTTCTGTATTGAGAGCTGTTTCTGCCTCTCACTGAATGTTATTGTGTAAGGGGGTACGAGGCTGTGTAACATGTATAGAAAATAAAGGTAGGGAAGGCTCTCTTCAAATAATTCTATCTTGGACACGATAAGAGGTACAAACTTGCTTGATGTCATATGAAAGAGGAGATTCTCTTCTTTTATGTGACACTAAGGCTGCAGTGCTAGCTAAATTATTTCCAGAGATATCACAGGTTATAAACACAGTCAGAATTAGAATATTTATATGCAGCTGTATAATATATATGATAGAAATATAACAATCCTGACTGTGTTTTCAACCAGTGACATTTCTGGAAATAATATAGATTATACTGCAATCCCCTATTTCATATGACACAAAAGCAAGTTTGTACATTTTATAGTGTCCGAGATATAACTTTTTGAAGTGACCCTTCCCCACCCTTATTTTCTCTACATGTTGTACAGCCCCGTACTCCAAGCCTGTACTCTGTACACAGTAATATTCAGTGAGAGGCAGAAACAGCTCTCAATACAGAAACAATGGAAAGAGTGAAAAAATGCAGGATTGCACAGAAAGGAGCCAACATTTGCTAATAAAGTAGATTACAAAATGTATTAATGACACAAATAGTGTCAGAAAATCAAAAGTTGTCTGAAAGTTTAGTTAAGCTTTATGCAATTACATTGTAAAACCGATCATCACTGCTTTAAGAGGATTGTCCAATGATCAAATATTGTGAGCTGATCAAATATGGTGAGCCGATTCTTACTGGGTGACCTGCAGTAGTGAGCATGTGTGGGCATGAGCACCAGATACATTAGGAGGATGTTCTGAGATGAAATATAAAAGTGCTTTAACAAGTAGAACATTAACATATAGACATGAGGATTTGATTTAAATGATTCCAACTGAAAACTAGTATTTAATACAAAGAAAAATAAATGGCCATAAGCAAGGAGAATTGGCTAAAAAGAAACCACAACAAAGATACAGAGCAAAGACTGTTTGCCAAAAGCTGCCACTAAATCTGGGTCATGTCCAAACTCATCTGAATGTTATACAGGTGTATAGAACATTTGGGCTCAGAATACTGGCACATTTCAATGCCAACTAGGACCTAGCATATACACACGTGGACAAAATTGTTGGTACCCCTCGTTTAATGAAAGAAAAACCCACAATGGTCACAGAAATAACTTGAATCTGACAAAACCAGAATTTGCCAAACTACATGTTGACAAGCCACAAAGCTTCTGGGAGGATGTCCTATGGACAGATGAGACAAAAATCGAAATTTTTGGCAAGGCACATCAGCTTTATGTCCCTACTGTGAAACATGGAGGAGGCTCTGTTATGTCCTGGGGCTGCTTTGCTGCATCTGGCACAGGGTGTCTTGAATCTATGCAGGGTACAATGAAATCTCAAGACTATCAAGGGATTCTAGAGAGAAACGTGCTGCCCAGTGTCAGAAAGCTTGGTCTCAGACGCAGGTCATGGGTCTTGCAACAGGATAATGAACCAAAACACACAGCTAAAAACACCCAAGAATGGCTAAGAGGAAAACATTGGACTATTCTGAAGTGGCCTTCCATGAGCCCTGACATAAATCCTATTGAGCATCTTTGGAAGGAGCTGAAACATACCGTTTGGAAAAGGCACCCTTCAAACCTGAGACAACTGGAGCAGTTTGCTCATGAGGAGTGGCCACAATACATGTTGAGAGGTGCAGAAGTCTCATTGACAGTTACAGGAATCGTTTGATTGCAGTGATTGCCTCAAAAGGTTGTGCAACAAAACATTAAGTTAAGGGAACCATCATTTCTGTCCAGGCCTGTTTCATGAGTTTTCTTTTTTAAAAAATTCTGTTGAAGCATGGTTGAAAAGCAATGTCTGACTTTCATGTGTTCATTTTCATAGGATTTTTATATATTATTACTTTTGTCAGATTCAAGTTATTTCTGTGACCATTGTGGGTTGTTCTTTCATTAAACGAGGGGTACCAACAATTTTGTCCATGTGTGTATAAGGGAATGCTATACAGTAGAGGCAGCACCTGTATACAGTGTTAAGTATAAATTTGATCCAAATGTTAAAGGAAGTCTACCACCAAAGTCACTACTACAGCACATATATGTTGTTAGCGCATTTAGTGACACAGTGAACTTTTTTGTGTCAAAGTGAAATCTTATTGTTGAGAAAGTGAGCTGCTCAGTGCAATTGGGTTGTGTTCATACCTGACAAAGCACAGTGATCACCTGTGGACACCACCCGCCACAAGAGCCACACGCTAACATTAAGATTGACAGGTTCTGATGTTTGGCAATCACAGATGATAATGGGTGCTCCAGCAGATGAAACCAAATCCTTGGTGCACAGAACAAGACATTTACATATGGATTGAAAAAAAAAAGCTCCCTTTGACACAACAAAGGTATGTTCACTACGCCACTAATAATCCCTACAACAGCATACAAGTGGTTTAAAAATGATTCTGGTGTTGGTAGACTCCCTTTAGAATTAGACAGTTTTGAGTAGGACAATAACATTCTTTTTTTTTTCCATAGCAGCCACTACAGTGCTAGGTAGGAGTAGGCTATATGGACTGACTACCACCAGTCCATAAGGGCTTGTGGGTGGTTTAGCATCCAAAACTGACCTGACAAGTTCCCCTTTAAAATGAAAAGGTAATATTCTGGGCATAGTGAAACACTATTGGGGTGGAGTTTTTTGCTGTAAAGGAACATTTACTTTTTGACAGCTCAGAGTCTTAGTTGCAGCATCTACTGGAGATATCCACCAAATTCAACAATTCATATCAACAAAATGCTAAACTAGAATAACGAATAATAGTATATGCTATAAACACGAATTAAACCACAATTCTCCGTGAACATTCCCCACACGTGACATTTTCATGTGTAAACCCCAATGAGTCAGAAAGGCCAATATGACTATGGGCAATGTATGAGACCTTTAATGGGATGCAAGTTAAACTGCAGGTAACAGAACTGGTTATCTACACTAGTCTATTTTTGTCTAAACTGAACCAACAATTGCTAAGAGAAATGTAAAAAATAAGACATATACCAAGTGTATCCTTGATAAGGTTATCCAGTTTCTGTTCCATGCTTGCTGACCATTCCTCCCATGGAATCTGCATACGAGTCATGATCTCTTGCTTGATTGAATTGATCACAAAGAGCAAATTATCTGTAAAATTGAATATATTAACAAATATATGAGATCTGTCCTACTCTATGCTATTTTCACTGTTCAACATATACACTGATCTTGACGCCAACACAGGTATTATACAGAACGTAATCGAGATCTTACTGTATTCTGTGTTCAGGCCCCATAGCTTCACTTTATTAGCTTCGTATTGTGCCTTTTTCTTTAGCCGACAAGCTCTGCATTAGAAAGATAAGCAAAGTCTGTCAAGAAAATTCTCAGTCTTATCACAAATGAATTCAAGGGATGTCAGAAAGGTCAGAAAAGAATGCTCCACACTGTGAGAACATTGCAGCATAGTGTACATTCTGTACCGTGCTTCCTAAATGCCAGGAAAGCAGATGCAGGCACACTTGAAAAATCACATACACAGCTATCATGTCGGGGTGCTTTTTACCAAGGTATATGGAGGACCATCGGTTTATATGCCTTAATGTTTTACCTAAGGCTCAGCTTACCTACAGTATGAAGCATAAGGTTTGGACACACCTTTTTATTCCATTTATTTCTGCATTGCAGATTTATATTTGAAAACTTGTAAGCTATGAAGAAACACATGTGCAAATAAGTAGTAAACATAAAAAAATGTTATAAAACATTTTCTGGTTTGTTTATTTTAGATTCTTGAAAGTAGCCTCCTTTAGCTTTTATGACAAATTTGCACACTCATGGCATTCTCTCACTTTCATGATATATTCATCTTGAATAGTTTTCCAGCTGTCTTAAAGGAGTTCTCAGAAAAGCTGAAAACTTATTGGCTGCATTTCCTTTAGTCTGTGATCCATCTCATCCCAAACCATCTCAATTGGGTTTAGGTCAGGCAATTGTGGAAGCCATATCATCTGATGGACTACTCCATCACTTTCCTTCTTGATCAAATAATACTTACATAGCCTGGGTGTGTGTTTGTGATCAATGCCCAGCTGAAAACCAAATGATGGTTCCACCAAGTGCAAGCCAGACAGGATAACATGTTGCTGCCGAATGCTGGGTAGCCATGCTGGTTAAGTGTGCCTTGAATTATAAATAAATCACTAACAGTGTCGCCAGCAAAACGTCCCAGGCCATCACACCTCCTCCTCCATGCTTCATGGTAGGAACCCCACATATAGAACCCATCCACTCACCTTTTCTTCATCCCACAATGACATGACAGATGAATCAAAAATTTCTAATTTTGACTAACCAGGCCAAAGTACAGATTCCAAGTGGTCTAATGTCCATTTCTTTTCTTTCTTGGCACAAACAATTCTCTTCTTTCTTCTTTTTCCTCAGTATTGGCTTCCTTGCAGTCTCCTCTGAATAGTCGATGTTGAGATGTGTTTGGTACTTAATCTATAATAAGCATTTTTGTGGGCTCTAATCTGAGGTTTTCTTAATTTCCGAAACTGGTAATTCTAATGAACTTACCCTGTGTTGCAGAGTTAACCCTTGGTTTTCCTTTCCTGGGGTAGTTCTCACAAGAGTCATTTTCATCATAGCATTGAATGGTTTTCATGAATACACTTAGGGATACCTTCAGTTCTTAAATTTTTTTTAAAATTTCTTAAGGTAATGATGGAGTGTCATTTTTCTTAACTTTTTTGAATGGTTCTTGCCATAATATGGATTAGAACAGTAGTTGAATAGGGCTAAATACTATATGGAACATTGTACTAATCCTACCTTTGCACATCATATATGATGGTCTCAAGCACAATTATGAAAGAAAGAAATTCCACTAATTAACTCTTGACAAGGCATGCCTGTTAATTGGAAACCATTCCAAGTGACTACCTCATGAAGCTGAGAGAATGCCAACAACGTTATACCTGTCATCAAAGCAAAAGGGGCTACTTTGAAGAATATAAAATATAAAACATATTCTGGTTTATTTAACATATGTGCTACTTCATAGTTTTCATGTCTTCAATTTTAATCTACAATGTAGAAAATTTAACAAAAAAAAAAAAAGAAAAAGTAGTATATCCAAACTTGACTGTTACTGTACATCAATTGTGTCCATCCAGTTCTTTCATGCCTTAGCCAAACACAAAAGAGACGTTTTTGTGCACTGGTCCAATTTCCATAGCCAGACAGAAACACACTGAATTCTTCTATCCAGCACTGGGAGAAATCCAGCATGTCAACTGATGCACAGGATACCAGGAACTGTCCCATAGAAAACAACGGGGCTAGTTCTGTCATCAGTTTTCTACCAGCATTTCCCTTCTATACCCGAGGGGGAAAAAAATTGACGGCTTATATATGGAAACAAGCGGTAATAGATTTAAGTCAAAAGTGATTTAGAAATGACTGGAGTCTCTGCACAGAGCTAGAGGAGTTAGTCATGTTGCTTAACTCAGCTAATTACACTAAGGCCTTATTCACATGTCAGTGATGTGCAACAGTGATTGTGAGCCTAAACCAGGAGTGGAGACTACACATGCCAATCAATGACCAAACACTGACCGTGTGAATTAAGCTGGCCATACACATTAGACTTTAGACTGCTGAAATGTCAGATTTTAGACTGCTGTTGGTTAGTTGTACATAAACCTACGACAGTCTGTCCCATGCAACCAACCATCAACTAAAGTTGGTCAGAACCAAAATCTGTTGGACATGTTCGGCCGTATGTCTCCTGTGATCTGTTGTGTAAGGGCTAGACTGACAGACCTAGGGGAGATTTTTGTACTGTGGGCATGTATTTGCACTACTAACACACACACACCCTCAAAGTGTCATCATTACCTATTCTCAGCACTTTAATAGCATTGAACGACTTTCATATAGAATACAAGCCATAATAAATATGCCCACTTTATTTACAAAAGTGGTCTGTTTATATGCCTTAAAATGAAATATAATGGGTATTCCCAATAAAACATGCCTCAAAACATACAGCTAAAAAAAAGTTATTACTATGTCCAACAGCTCTTCATTATTAAAAATAAAGCCGAATCTAAGGAATCTATGTTCACCTATTTCCCCTATGGTGTAAATCATTTCCTTCATCTGATTGTCATAGGAATGACCACCAGCAGCTGTGAGATGGTGGATACACTCTGTCTACCCCTCTGCCTGCTTGTACTACAGGTCCCAGTACTGCCTGGGGTCATCTATATATTTCTCTGCTCTCTCCCACTGAGCATGTGCTAGAGTAGTGCACAGAGGTCATACAACTGGGGGTTATAGGGCTAGAAAGAGCCAGACTGCAAAGCACTCTTAAGAGCACTGGTAGCATTAACATAAATGGTGTTCATCACTCCAGAATTTCATTTTTATGGTTTCAATTCATGGGTAACCCATTTAAGTTTATATGATGCATGTACTATGTTGTTCAAAAGAAAAAGCAGACACTTTAAGAACTCCCCATGTTTTAACATCACTTCATTATTTCCTACCCTTTCGAGCATGGCATACAATGCTTTTACCTTTCCTAAATTCCAAGGAAACACAATGGAGAGGTAATCTACAGCACAGAATGTCCAGAGAAGATAAGAAATGCCCCAAAATCTCTTTTAACCAAATTTGCATATGAATAAAACAGTGATTTTTTTTTTCTCAATAATGGAGCTGCAGATTTGGAAAGTGTGTAAAGAGCCCCACAATGTATTGGCATTACTTTGACTAGGACTTTCCTGCTGACACACTCCCTTTAAAATTCCACACCACATTTATATTTGGCAACATGATATACAGTCATTGCACAATACTGCGTATGTTACCTGGAAGCCAGCTTGTTTTTTTCTTTTCGAGAGCGAGGCCTGGCAGTTACAGGAAGCTCAGATACAGGCGTCAGGTCACTGATCACTTTGTTCAGTTTACGCAACTCTCCTCCAATCTGTAGAAGTTTCTTAGGATTGGGCGTTAAGTCTTCCACGTCTGTTCTGCGAGACTTCTTCACAGTGTATTTGCCTGTTAACACCACATTCACTGTCATTTAATGTAATACTAGCACACTAGTCAGTAAATATACAGTAATACACATAAAGGTACAGCTCTTGAATGAAATCTTACCACAATTAAGAAAGAAAGGTTATAAGCAGGTGTTCTCATGTGTGCACTTATAAGAAGTGTTGAGTCAGTATACTATACAGTGGGGAAAAAAAGTATTTAGTCAGCCACCAATTGTGCAAGTTCTCCCACTTAAAAAGATGAGACCAGCCTGTAATTGTCATCATAGGTAGACCTCAACTATGAGAGACAAAATGAGAATGACAATATGAGAAACAAATCCAGAAAATCACATTGTCTGATTTTTTAAGAATTTATTTGCAAATTATGGTGGAAAATAAGTATTTGGTCACCTACAAACAAGCAAGATTTCTGGCTCTCACAGACCTGTAACTTCTTCTTTAAGAGGCTCCTCTGTCCTCCACTCATTACCTGTAGTAATGGCTCCTGTTTGAAATTGTTATCAGTATAAAAGACACCTGTCCACAACCTCAAACAGTCACACTCCAAACTCCACTATGGTGAAGACCAAAGAGCTGTGGAAGGACACCAGAAACAAAATTGTAGACCTGCACCAGGCTGGGAAGACTGAATCTGCAATAGGCAAGCAGCTTGGTGTGAAGAAATCAACTGCGGGAGCAATAATTAGAAAATGGAAGACATACAAGACCACTCATAATCTCCCTCGATCAGGGGCTCCACGCAAGATCTCACCCCGTGGGGTCAAAATGATCACAAGAACGGTGAGCAAAAATCCCAGAACCACACGGGGGGAACCTAGTGAATGACCTGCAGAAAGCTGGGACTAACGTAACAAAGGCTACCATCAGTAACACACTACGCCGCCAGGGACTCAGATCCTGCAGTGCCAGATGTGTCCCCCTGCTTAAACCAGTACATATCTGGGCCCGTCTGAAGTTTGCTAGAGAGCATTTGGATGTTTCAGAAGAGTATTGGGAGAATGTCATATGGTCAGATGAAACCAAAGTAGAACTGTTTGGTAGAAACACAACTCGTCGTGTTTGGAGGAGAGTGAATGCTGAGTTGCATCCAAAGAACACCATACCTACTGTGAAGCATGGGGGTGGCAACATCATGCTTTGGGGCTGTTCTCTGCAAAGGGACCAGGACGACTGATCCGTGTACACGAAAGAATGAATGGGGCCATGTATTGTGAGATTTTGAGTGCAAACCTCCTTCCATCAGCAAGGGCATTGAAGATGAAACGTGGCTGAGTCTTTCAGCATGACAATGATCCCAAGCACACCGCCAGGGCAACGAAGGAGTGGCTTCGTAAGAAGCATTTCAAGGTCCTGGAGTGGCCTAGCCAGTCACCAGATCTCAACCCCATAGAAAACCTTTGTAGGTAGTTGGAAGTCCGTGTTGCCCAGCGACAGCCCCAAAACATCACCGCTCTAGAGGAGATCTGCATGGAGGAATGGGCCAACATACCAGCAACAGTGTGTGCCAACCTTGTGAAGACTTACAGAAAAGGTTTGACCTCTGTCATTGCCAACAAAGGATATATAACAAAGTATTGAGAGAAACTTTTGTTATTGACCAAATACTTATTTTCCACCATAATTTGCAAATAAATTCTTTAAAAATCAGACAATGTGATTTTCTGGATTTGTTTTCTCATTTTGTCTCTCATAGTTGAGGTCTGCCTATGATGACAATTACAGGCCGGCCTCATCTTTTTAAGTGGGAGAACTTGCACAATTGGTGGCTGACTAAATACTTTTTTTTCCCCATTGTATGTCACAGTTTGGCTATACGGTGACACAGGTGCGAACCTTCCACCGCTAGGACTCCCACACATCATAAAAAGGGAGGTTCCGTTTTCCCAGACTGAATGGAGCACCGAACGCACAAATGTATGCTGCTGCTCCATTCAATCTCCATGGGACTGAAGGAGAAAGCCAAGTACAGCAATTGGCAGCCTTCAAATTTTGTAGCAGCATACATGAGTGGCCACTTCTACATTCAAAGGGGAAGACAAAGGATCCAGCGGTCAGACCACCAGTGATCGGACACTAACCACCTATCCTGTGGATAGATAACTTAGGGTAAGTTCACACACAGTTTTTTGCAGATGGATTTTTAAGGCAGAATCAAAATCTGCCTCAAAAAGCACCTCCCAACTCTCCCATTCATTTCGATGAGAGACAGGAGCAGATTTTTTTTCCTCTAGCTAATTGTTCAGCTAGAAGAAAACAGAAGCTTCAGGATTTATCTTCAGGTGGACTCTGACTTGCAAATCCCATTGAGATGAATGGGAGGCAGAAAATACGCTAGCAGTTTTTGAAGCAGTTTTTCAAAAAACTCTGTATGAACTTACCCTTAGGTTGGGGCCCCACGTGGCATAAATGCGGCGTTTTACAGTCCCTGCAAAGTGGGTGGGATTCTAGAAAATCCCATCTACACATTGCAGAATAATACACGCAGTGGACACGCTGCAATTTCCAAAACTGTTGCGGTTTTGGAAATCACAGCATGTAAATTATACCTATACGGAAACGCCGGTGGTTTCCCTATAGGTATAATTGGAGCAGAAAGTCCGCAGAGGAAACCTCTGCGAAGTTTCTGTGAAAAGAGCAGCAGGAAAAACCACAATGCATTGCCACCACGGTTTTTCCCACAGCGCTTTTTTGCAGCAGCCTGATACTTGGTGTCTTAGCTTTAGAGGGGTTTTCCAGACCCAAGTCAAGTTTTCATACTAATGACCACTCCACAGGATAAGTCATTAGTATGTGATCTGCTAGTGGATGGGTGGTACATGCAGCACCACTCCTATCCAAGTAATAAGAGCAGGGCTGCAGTTCACTGGAACCACCGCTATGCAGTGGACAGATCTGCTGCATTGCTCCTATCACTTGAATAGGAGCGATGCTGCACATGCCGCCCATCCACTAGCAGCTTCCGGCATCTGGAGGCTGCTAGAACAGATGAACTGTGCAGGGTCCAGGTGTCGGACCCCGACAATTCACATAGGATAGGTCACCAGTATGAAAACTCAATTTGGGTCCAGAAAATCCCTTTAATACTGTAGGACACTAGTCACTCTCTGCAATGGTTCATAGTGATCTCCAGTAACTTGCTACAGATAATTCAAGCTTACAGTTTACTACAGTACCAGCCACTACTTTCTAGAAATCACTTCCAGATAAGTATTCTAAGAATCCAGCACTGAAGGCAAATTAAAATTGCATAACCCAACATATAACTAAACCAGATGAAATGGATACATTGAGTACAAGCACTACACTGCTGAAGAAATACGTACCATGATGCAAGCCATTCTTCTGGTACATATTACTGGGCAGAGTGTCTCTGTTCCACTCAGATGGTCTCAGCATTGCTTCTTGTTGAGAAGGCATTAGCTGCTCACTGTATTCCCAAAAGTACCGCCGCTTTCCACGTTTTCTCGAGGACACAGCAGTTATCCCTTTTAAGTCATCAACTGAATCATTTTCATAACCTAAAATAAAAACTCAATATTATACTTTAAGTAGAAAATGTACCCTAAGAGGAGGCAAATGTTAGTGGTTCCCTTTCACAGCCACAGTTAAAATGAACTCTAAGAAAATAATTATAATGAGTAAAAATGGGCCTACTAGGATCATGTTATATACACTGGTCATTAAAGGGGTTGTACTGAACATTAAATTTATTCCTTATCCACAGGTTCTTGACTGGTGGGGGTCTGATCACTGGTACCCCAACTGAGCAACAGAATGGGGGTCCCCAAGTTCCTGTTTGAAAAGAGCAGAGGTCAATGCTCCACTATCTCCAGCAATCTCATAACAAAATGGATAGTCACACATTGAGGCAGGGGATTGGGGTCCTATAGATCCTTGAGGATGGGGCCCTATGTTGTGAATACACGGGGCCCCGTCAAAAAACACTGCGTATTACAGTACCTGTAAAGTGGATGGGATTCTGGCTAATCCCATCCACACAGTGCAGAAAAATACCCGCAGTGGAAAAGCTGCGATTTCCAAAACCGTTGTTTTTGTAAATCACAGCATGTCAATTATACCTACGAAAACGCTGGCGGTTTCCCTATAGGTATAATAGGTACAGAAGGTCCGGAAAGGAAAACGCTGTGGACTTTCTGTGAAAAGCGCTGCGGAAAGAAAACGGATGCATTTCTGCCACGGTCTTTTCCACAGCGCTTTTTGGCTGCGGCTCATTACGTGGGGCCTTAGCCTAAAGGGATTTTTGATACTTAGGACTATCATCAGGATAGATCATTAATATCATATTGGGCATAGACAACCAGCAATCCCATTGATCAGTTGCTTACAGTAATCGCCAGCAGAAAAACTACACAGTGGACTATAGAGTCTGTTCTGTCCATTGTATAGCGGTTGTGTCAGGTGACTGCAGCTCAGCTACCTTCTACAGTGTAGTTCAGATGCCAGTGACTGCTGTGGACAGAGCAGAGGTAAACAATATCAAAAAAGCTGGATACCTGCTTTAAAGGGAATTTGTCAGGTCAATCTGGGACACTAAACCACCCACAGGTCCTTATAGACCTGGGGTTTAGTGTCACAGATCGCCGTGTTGTAATGCAATCCACAGGCGCATTAAAAATAAAAATCCTTTATACTTACCTAGAGAAGGGTCCAATCGACGCTGTTTGGCGAGAACGGTCCGGCTTATTCATGAGGCACGCCTTCCGGCACCTGCGCTGTTCTTCAGTGAAGCCAAAGATGGACACCCCGGCTTCACTGTGTAATTGCGGGGCATGCGCACTGAAGCCGAGGTGTACTCCTCTGGTTTCATTAAAGAACTGCACAGGCGCAGGGAGTACAGCGGCAGGGTGAGTATAAAGCTTTTTTATTATTAATGCAGCCATGGATTGCGTTATAACAGGGTGATTTGGGACACTAAACCCCAGGTCCATATGGATGTTTGGGTGGTTTAGTGTCCCAAACTGCCCTGACATATGCCCTTTAACGTAAAGCGGGATAACAGAGGTATGGATGCTGAGTCCTGTGATATATAGGTATATGTCATTTAAAGCAGGATTTCTGAGTAAACCTCAGAACAGTAACAGGACTAATAGTAGAGACATTAAGGTCTCATGCATACGACCGAGTGTGCAGGTTGAGCACAGCCTGAGCTCCGTTCTGTTATTTATAGAGCAGGTCCTATAAAATCTCAGAACGAAACAGAGCATCAGAAGAGCGTCGGCTGTACAGTTGTGGACATGAAGCCTTAGACTCCTGCTTACCCCTCCCCTGTATCAATGGATTTACACAGAAGGCTGTCAATCTGTGTTTGGGGTCAGCAGGACTCGCACTGTCTCTCCTAGGTAGGGCTGGGCAATTAATTGAAAAATTGAAAGTCATCTCAATTAATAGTCGTGAACCTGCTCACATCAATTACTTCAATTATTTTTCATCCATGCCATCTTATATCATACTGCTATTGGCTGACGGATATATCACTAACTGTACGCTATGCAGTGAAGACTGCTGATGTGTGAACAACCAAAACCAAAATTCAGTGGCAAATAAAAATGGGACTGTCCTCAGAATAATCATTTATTAACCGTAAAATATTTGATTAGTTGTGACTTTAATCGCCCGGCCCTACTCCTATGCCTCCTGTTAAAAAAATAAATAAATAAATATATATATATATATATATATATATATATATATATATATATATGTATGTTAACTCAGAAATTGCACTTAATATCATATAAACCCAAATATAAGAGCTCTCCTGCAGCAGAAAGGATCTGTCTTTGCAGTTATTAGATGAAGCTGTCCTCAGAGTTTCACAAAATTTACACTTTAGCAGAAATTTCACATGAAAGGCAAAAAAAAAAAAAAAATGACCAAAATTATCCCAAAGCCAGAGTCTGGTAAAGGCCTAATGTGTCCTGCCATGGTTTCAGTGTAATATTTAATGAGAAAATTCCCAGCAGAGGCATATCTTGAATCTCCTGTGCCCTAGTGCACAGTCAGTAACAGGGCTGCCATGCAGCTCTTAAAATACTGGTGTTTTCTTATGTGGCAAAAGGGTCTTTAGGTCCCCTTAGCCACTAGTGCCTGTTATAGATGCATCTCTTACAGCTACTCCCTTAGGGGAGTTCACACTACCGTTACTAATGTCCATTGCGGTCTTCCGTCATAGGATGACAACAACGGACATTAAACTATCACAAACTGATTCTGTGTCCGTTCCCATTGACACTAATGTAGACAACTTGCCGGAAGCTGTCTTCTGTCATGTTTCTTTACTTTTGTAATGGAAGATAAAGTCTTGCATGCAGAATTAGTCTGTGACAGTTTAATGCCCATTGCTATTATCTTATGACGGAAGATGACAACAGACTCCCCCTTAGGGTCCATTATATTTAACAGCAGGGAAGAAATCTTGAATGATCAGCAGGAAATATAGCACATAGAAAAAAACATATTCAACACTGAAAGGTTATAAACAGCACACAAAGAATCCCCCAGTCACAAACCTCTGCCAGTTTTGGGGACTCTCAGGCATAAGCCCACCTCCTTATAAGTTTGTTTTACATGACCATCTCTTGATAAACAGGGAAAGTTAGGAGACATAAGCAATAAGCATCTTTGCAATCACTTTTTTTTATCAGTTGCAATACATACAGTATAAAATTAATGGAATAACTTTGTGAAAAAACCTAAATAAAACGTTCCTTTCATTTTAGGACTACAGCAACTATGCATCGGTATGTGGTGCATTTTACAAACACTGTGCCATGTAGTCAAATCACCATCCATCTTTTACCTAACATAGACTGGCAAGATACAGATGACATATGAAAGACCATGTATAGATCATTAAATGAAGATCAGTGGGCAATCGAAACCCGGGAACCCCACAGATCAGTAGTTTGAAGAGACGGCATTGTTTAGCCAAGTCCTGTGGCCTCTTCACTGACTGTTGAAAACACAGTCGGAATTAGGATATTTATGTGCAGCTGTATAATATAAATTTATTATTTTATTTTGCTTACTTGTATAGCGCCATCATATTCTGCAGCAATTTACAGACATTGACAGTCACTGTCCTATATAGGGCTCACAATCAGTGGCATAACTACCGGGGTAGCAGCGGTAGCTGCTGCCACAGGGGCTGAGACATTCGGGGGCCCGGAGGCGGAGGGAACTGTGAGCAGGAGTGGGAATCGGTAAGTGAGACCGTGGGCCGCGAACCCCACAAACACTGCTATCATTATACACTGGGGTCTTTTATGGATGGTCCACAATGGGGCATAATACTGTGTGCAGGGGCCACTATGGGGCATAATACTGTGTTCAGGGGCCACTATGGGGCATAGTACTGTGTGCAGGGGCCACTATGGGGCATAGTACTGTGTGCAGGGGCCACTATGGGGCATAGTACTGTGTGCAGGGGCCACTATGGGGCATAATAGTGTGCGCAGGAATGCGGTTTGTGCGGGGGGGCATGTCAAATGTTCGCCTTGGGGCCCAGCCATTCCTAATTACGCCACTGCTCACAATCTACATTCCCTCTCAGTATGTCTTTGGAGTGTGGGAGGAAACTGGAGTACCCGGAAGAAACCCACGCAAACACAGGAAGAACATACAAACTCCTTGCAGATGATGTCCTTGGCAAGATTCGAACACCAGGACTCCAGTGGTACAATGCTAACCACTGAGCCCCCGTAAATCCCCCAAGCCAACTGTGTTTTCAACCAGTGATATCTCTGGTAATAATATACATAGCAATACATATAGAAATTTCATAGGACACCAAAAGCAAGTTTGTATGTTTTATAATGCCCGAGACATAACTGTTTCAAGTGACCCTCTCCTACCCTCATTCTCTCTACATCTTACACAGCCCTGTACTCCATACACAGTAACATTCAGTGAGTGGCAGAAACAGCTCTCAATACAGAAAGAAGGGAAATAGTGAAAAATGCAGGATTTCACAGAAAGGACCCAACATTTGTTAATAAAGTACTGTATATTACAACATTTATTTATGACACAAATACTGCCAGAAAATCAAAAGTTGTCTGAAAGTTTAGTTATGCTTTAAGCTACTATTGAAATATACCCTCTAGGGTACTACTGCATAATCAGTATTGTATTTGGAAAAGTATGATGCCTTAAGCTAAACAATATTATAGACTTACAATAATAGCTCACTTGTATATATGCAGATTATTACCTGGTTCAGAGAAAGTGTCACTGATGTCATCTTTATCATCCTCAAAGTCTTCTTCCTCTTCTTCTTCTTCCTCCTCTTCGTCTTCATTTTCAGAGAGTTCATGCTCACTACCAAAACCTTCATCATGATCTTCTTCGTCCAAATCAACCTCCTCCTCTTCCTCTTCTTCCTCCTCCCGTGGTCCATCACTCTTGACCGACTCTGTAAGTCCCTCTGAGACAAAAAGTGAATAGTTGTGCTCCTCCTTTTTTTGAGAGGGGTCGGATACAGAAGCTGATACAGTAACATTTCCTTCCACGGCACCAATTGTTACCACATTCTGAGGTGGGCAAAATAGCTTTTGAGTCTCTCTGAAAGGCAAGATGGCACAGCTTTTCCGGCCTAATGAAGTCTCACCAATGGCCCTTTCCTGCTTTTTGGCCATTGCTCCACAAAAACATGTGTTCTCTTTGGCTGCGTCTAGTGCAACCACTGTGCTTGTTGGTCGCGTGGGAAGTACCGTGCTGATCTTTACCTTGGCCTTTTTTACATAGTCCTTGCATTCCACATGAATATTGATTTTCTCCTCACAAGAAATATTAGTCTTTGCTGCCATTTGTGTACTTGCAGCTGCCTTGGCAGCTTTTAAGGAGCAATCAGCAGATGGCATGTCAGGAGGAGAAGTCTTAGATGCGCTAACTGGAGCAGTAACTCTTCCAGAAGACATTTTCTTTCCTGGAAGAAATGTAGCTTTGGCTCCTAGCAAGCCTTCTGGGTAACAAAGAGAGTCAACCACCGACTGTGAATCCTCACTGTTAAGCTGAGCAAGTGTGGGTGTTTTACTGATGACCTCCTCATCTTGATAGGGACTTGAAAAGTCATCTAGGCCAAGATAATCCACCTCCTTGGTTCCCCATATGTCATAACTTGTAAGTTTTGTATACTTTGTTAGATCCTCACAATAAGTGTCCCACTGCTCCCAGTGAGATGGTAGGGACGGACTGCTTCCCAGGATGTCAGCAAATGATTCCAAAGATTCAAGGTCTTTGCATTCTTCCAGCATTAGAAAGTTATCCGTAGGGCTTTGCTGGTAACCCAACTCTCGATCCTGAGGAGAAAACATAAGAAACAGACCTATGAGAATACAGTTTCAACTCACCCAATAACATCAAAGGGCACTAACAATGTTGAAACATTTAATAGATGGCCATTGGAACTACAACAATTGTTTCACTGTTGATGTCTAGGTAAAACTGAGTACTGTACATTACAGCTTTAGCAATTTTGTTATGTAAGACATTCCATTTAAATAATACATGTGTACAATTCTTCTTTACACGTAGCACTGGTTATCTGTAATGGCTTTCTTACCCAACAAACTTTAGTAGCTTGTTATAGGGACTATAGCTTACCAATTCATACATGAAGTCTGGGTCTGAGCTGTTGGCCAGAAGTTCTGTGCTCATTAAAGTCTGCTCAGCAAATGCTGGACTGCGAAAAGCGTCCCCAAAAGGAGGATCCATTCCACTAACACTTGGCTATAAGAGCAATAGAAAGAGTATAAAAAGGTCAATAACACAAGCAAGCCAAAAAAGTGACAGAGCAAGTGCACAACAGGAAGGATGAACAAATGAGCAAGCACACAACAGGGAGAGCAAGCAAGCGAGCAATCGCACAATGTGCTCAATAATTTGGAGACATGCACAAAATTCTACCAAAATATTATATGTTCACCCTTTCCTTTATAAACTCTTAAAGAGGACCTTTCACCACCTCCACCCTCCACTGATTCCAGTGCAATTAGAATGTTTCCTAGAGCCCCCACCGTTCCTGAGCAATTGGTGCTGATAGTTTCAGCACCCAACATACTAATTAGGCTCTCTGTCAGGTGGGCGGCCTGGGTCTTCTCCAGTGGGGTTGCACGCATTGAAGGATGCAAAGAGCTGGAGGTGGTGACAGGTCCTCTTTCACACTGTTATTACACGTTCTTATGTTTCTGCTGCAATTTTCACAAAATGCTATGGTTATACTGCGTCTTTCAGATATGTGAAGGCAAAGTAACGTATGATCAGTGGATAAACTTCTTCATGGACTGACAAGACAACTCAATCGTACTTAAAGAGCTTTAAAACTTCTTACAAATATATATAGAAATAAAAACTCACCTGAGGCATTTCAAAGTCAAGCTCTTCCAGACTCAGTCCTAAATGTGTGTTCTTATTCTCCAAAGACCTTCTAACCAGCCTTTCTTTTTTAGTATCACGAAAAGTATACATGCATTGAAGGGTAGCGATTCACAAGAGAAGATGAGGGAATTGCAGGCACTCCAGAGCCTGTTTCACGTACAGATCCTGAGAGACGGTGACAAAATGAGAAAGGTATAAAATCTCTTTGTGAGTGCAGTCGTATATTTTTAAAGAGGTTGGCCACTTCAAAACAAGTTTATGTATGTGCCTTTCAATATGTCAATTAATAGTAGAGGCTTCTGGCACATCTGCAGCGTTTGCAAAATAGCATAAGCCCAATCTCTTCAGTACGGAGCTCCGGTCCATAATATGCACCAGGTGGAGGGAAATGTGACCATTACGTCACTCACCCTATTCCATATAAACTCGCTGTGCTCCAGAAACTTGTACAGGTGCAGTGTGGAGGCTGAATGACATAGTGGTCACATGCCCCTCCACCTGGTGCCCTGTTATGGACAGGAGCTCCGTGCAGAAGAAACGGAGTCGACAAAACTGCAGGGGGCGCAGCTTATGAAATCAAACACTGCAGAGGTGCTAGTAGCATCAACTACCAAGCAGGGCTGTGGAGTCTGTTTCAGGACCAAGACCAATTTGGATGGACTCGGAAAAGAGTTATCGACTCTAGCTTCAAAATAAAATGATTAATTATATTATTAGTGTTTTTAATATAGTATGATTTATTAGATGCATAGGTTGTTATATATTATATATATATATATATATATATATATATATATATATAACACACACACACACACACACACACAGACACACACACATTGATAGGAATTCAATATTCAATCACTGGCTTTTTGATGGATTGGAGGATTTTTACTGCTTCTGACTGACCATGGCTGTCAGCCATTTATGAAGCGGAAAAATAGAGGAGTTGGAGTCGATGGTCTGGCCTACGAACTCCACAACCCAGCTAGCAAGTGACATAATGCTGTTATAGAAAGGCACTTAAACTCACTGTAAAGCCGACCACCCCATTAAAAAGTAACTAATGTATTATTTGTGTATGTATTTATACTTTGTATATATATATAAAAAAATATTGACTGCTATACTTATTACAGAAAAATGCTTCTTTCTCCACTCCTCAGACTCAGTCCCTCCTCTCACCTTCTAAACTGCTCAATTCATTGTTGAAATCTGTTTTCAGTGAAGGCAGACTGCGAAGTATGGTTACCCAGTGTCTTCTATTTCAGCCGTCATGTCCCCATTTCAGAGATCAGTATCTCTGGTCCTCCATCAAAATGGCTGCTGGCATCGGCACATAATGAATCAACCCTGACACAGCACTGTACAAAGTTGAAGATTCTCCTGCATGAAAAAGCCATATACAGACCGTCAGGGATGATCCTGTTTGTGGCCATGCTCTAGCAATGTTTGCAGGGAAAAGAAGACCGGGAGGTACATGCCAGAAGCCATTTTGTGATAGAGGGCTGGAAATGCCAATCTCTGGAAGAGTGACAAAGTGAATGCAACAGAGTGACTAGGTAAGTATGCTTCACATGGATAACGGATGGTTAAACTATAGTTTGAGGGTGGACGACAACGTTCTGTGAATATTTAATAATCCCAATAATCATAATAATAAATGAGTATTTCCAAAAAAGCATCACCTTAGGGTTAAAGTGTCCAGCTTCAAGTGACTGAGACAAAGCTACAATATGCTGGGCCATCGCTACAAAGTAGACGACACGCAGACAGACTGAAAGATGCAAACAATCAAGAGGTTGCAGCGCTCGGATAAGCACCCCGCCCCCATCATCAAGTAGCTGATCGCCGGGGGTGCTGCTAAGCTGTGCCATGCACTGTGTAGGTCCTAGATTTTACCTATGCTTACTGTAAAGCAGAATATTAACATACTGGAACTAGACTAGCAGTATTCATGAAACAAAGTCACCTTTGCAAAACCTTTCCTCTTTATTACCCAACCTTTCAGGCTCCTGACAAACACATTTAGAAATTATGAATAAGACATTTTAGGCAAAGCACATTTGTCATTGCCAGCGTGACAAATTTAACCAGTGTAAAAAAAAATCTGTAGGCACAAATGACAACACAGAGCATTAAGTAAAAAACACAATCTCTATATTTTGTAGAGCAACAAACATGGGCATAAAAGTATATAAAACCAAAGTAAACCAGTCTTTTTTCCACTCCTGAATTTGGCTTACAAATACTGACAGAAAGCACTGCCATGTTCAAGTGGCCTAAAACATACATGAACAGCCACACAAGTAAAGTAGGAAATCACTAGAAATTTAAAGGGATTCTCTAATATTTAAATAGGATTTCCCACTTGGATCATTTATGGCATATCTACATACACAACCTATACATGCCAGAAAATATCTTATATGAGAAAACCCCTTCAAAAGGGACTTCCTGGGATTTCTTATTGACAAAGAATATGAAGGCATATAACATAGTTATAAAATACTCCCTCTGTTGCCAACTGGCCTGAGCACCATTGCATGCTTGGTTGCATACGTGACCTTCCTATATTTCTGCAATGTAGAGTGCTCAGTCAGTGGCCACTGGAAGCATTTTTTTTTTTTTTTAAGAATTATATTGCGAAGGCCTAATCATGAGTAAGGAAGCTAAATAATAAGAAGCTTGGAAAACCCTTTATAGGTCTTGGAGAATTCCTATAAATTTTTATCCTGCTGTACTTGGGAGGCGATGTACAATGAGCTACTACTAACATATCAGCCTAACAAGTGCAGTGTCCATCCATTTTGTAGGGTATTCTGAAATGTAATGACAGTCATCATACACACAAAACAACTGAGCATGCATGTTTATTCCAGTTACGGCTGGGAGGTAAGCAGCTATTAACACCAGTAGGAGGAACAAAGATCCTACTTTCTCCCAGTGGCAGACGTCAGGGGACGAGTCAGGCGCCCTGAAATTGGAGTGATAAGTGAATAGTCAGCTTAGAGGGTTATTCTAGTTTTAACAAGAAAATGTTATTCTTTATACAATGCTATCATTCAATAGGAACCTTCATTGTTTGCTTCGAAGGGACAAATATCTATCCTGGTCATGTGATGGACATAAAACTGCAGAATTTAAAGGGTTATTGCAAACTGCTGTCAAGAGGGGAATAACTTTTCCTGATACTCTATGCTGTTCTAGTAACTCCCAAAAAGGAGAATGGAAAGTACAGAAAGAGCGTAGAACAGCTGAGCTACTCTGTTGCTGTAAGTTTACAGTTACGGAAACATTGCAGCTAACATTCTATGGGGGTCAAGGGAACAGTGTAAAGCAGCACTGCTGAGCTGTTCCCCTAAATCCTCCCCTAGGTGTCAGAAATTAGGAACAGGTATTCCCATTTTGGCAGCGATTTACTGAGCTGGGTATAATCCTTTAAAGCATCTGTCAGCTCATTTTGGCCTACCAAACGACAGCCATGTTTTGGAAGGGAATTTAAACAGAGGTCCAGAGATGCCTCTCTTTCCCGAGGCAGCATCCAAATTACACAATGCAAATTTGCTTACAAGTGCCATGGGGTCTATCCAATTTCCAGCACGTGCTCCAGGTCTTTCCTTATAAGCCTGTCCAACACCATCCCATATGATTGATAGGGCTAGGCTCTATTGAAATTATTGGCTGGCCAGTCCTAAATTCTAGTTAATGAGCCAATCATGGAGGTCTGCACCCCAGTCCTCCTCCTGCACCCACAAAAGTTAGAGTGTTCTGGAATAGATCGATTAAGGATAACATAACATTTCAACGTACATGCCACTGACGTCAATAGAAGCCAGGGTTGCCAGTCAAAGATATGTAGGAGGTATTAGGCAGGTTATACACAGAGCACACACAAGCTTATTTCCATACTGCAATAAAGTTCTTTTTAGCTGCAATTGGGATGCTGCCGAGAGAAAGTAGAAGGTATGTGTGGATGAATGTATAAGTGTCTTACCAACCCCTGGGAGATGTCCGAAAGTCTCCCTTTAAGTTATAATATATGTATCAAAGCTGTGTATGCTAACATGCTATTTACCTACAAGTGCTACACTTCTCCCATCTGCAGATTCTCATAATTCTACACCATGAGATTTAATTTAAAAAAAAAAAAAGCAGCATAAAAAATAAACTAATGATACAGGCCCAAAAGCCTACAGCTATAGCTATCGGCTCCTTTCTGCCAATACATACATTAACATACCTATAGGCCTCCATTTTACTGACGGAGGCCAAAAGTGTTCTTTGCTTTGTTGCCTTGTCATAGGGATATTTCATGGAAGGAAATCATTATTCAAATCTTAAAGGGCTTTTCCAAAACTGATCTTTTCATACCCTATTCATACAACAGGTCATCAATATCAGATGAGTGAGGATCCAATTGATTCAGCTGCGGATTTTGTGGCTCGGAAGTTCCTGCCGATTGGGTCCATTCATCCAGGCCTAATCAGCAGAGGAAAACAAAGAGGAAATTCTCTTCATTTTCCGCAGCCTAAAAGTCTTGATTAACCCCTTTAGGGCTGGCTTTCCACAGTGACTTTGCATCATGACTCTCTTATTTAACTACCCAGTGGCTGCTGTAGTCCACAGCATTACTTATTTATTTATTAAGCTTACTTATATAGCGCCATCATATTCCGCAGCGCTTTACAGACATTGACAGTCACTGTCACATATAGGGCTCACACTCTACATTCCCTATCAGTATGTCTTTGGAGTGTGGGAGGAAACTGGAGTACCCGGAGGAAACCCACGCAAACACGGGGAGAACAAACTGCTTGCAGATGTTGTCCTTGGTGGGAT
Source organism: Leptodactylus fallax (assembly GCA_947044405.1). Lineage (NCBI taxonomy): Eukaryota > Metazoa > Chordata > Amphibia > Anura > Leptodactylidae > Leptodactylus > Leptodactylus fallax. The sequence continues at coordinate 3,857,747 of CAMRHE010000108.1, read as the reverse complement.
TCGAACCCAGGACTCTAGAGCTACAAGGATGCAGTGCTAACCACTGAGCGACCGTGCTGCCCATATAGTTGTATGGATTGTCGTTATATCTTTAAAGAGGACCTTTCATGTCCTCATGTATATGCTGTTTTACACACCGCTAGAAAGCTGACAGCGCGCTGAATTCAGCAAACTGCTGGCTTTCCCAGTATATGCCCCGGGGCTGGAGATATCGCCAGTCATAGTTTCACGGTTCACCGTCAGAAGGGCGTTCCTGACAGTCTAGCTGTGCTGTGAGGAACGCCCTACCTGACAGTACTCCTCCATAGCCCTGTACTGGGGGGCTCTCGCTTTACTCGTTCATAGCGGTGTACTGTCAGGGAGGGCGTTCCTTACAGCCCAGTGATGACGCTGAGCAGGGAGGAAAGCCCCCCCCAGTACAAGTCTATGGACGAGTACTGTCAGGGAGGGCGTTACTCACAGACCAGCTAGACTGTCAGAAAAACCATTCTGACGGTGAACCGTAAAACTATGACCCCCGATATCTCGAGCCCCGGGGCATATACCGGGAAAGCTAGCAGTGCGCTGAATTCAGCTCTGTGTCAGCTTTCTAGCAGTATGTAAAAAGTATATACATGAGGACATGAAAGATCCTCTTTAAGCAAAGGACTAATAGGACTAAGGACTAATTACAATAGAGTACAGCTGCAATACTAAACATAGCCCCCACACAGTAGCGTTTTTCTGTAACCAGTGACCAAATAGCTGAATACAATAGACTTTTATATGACGCTTTCTTAGACATCCTTTACACAGCACCTTTGTTTGTTGCACACAATGCAAAAAGCACATAAAAGGGCAGGTTTATGAAAAAATAGTCTTATAGATAAATGGACTTTGTTGCCGATCACAGAATGGCTTTCATTTTACCAGAGCACTATAAGACATGAAAGCTGCCCATTGACTAGTTGCTATGGGCAGGTTTTATAAATCTCCCGCAGTTGATGTATTTATTAAGCATATCTTTTCTTCATGGTGGGATTGTATCATCTAGACCAGGGATCAGCACCCTTTGGCACGCCAGCTCCTCTGGAACTACAACTCCCAGAATGCTCCATTCACTTCCATAGTTCCAAGAAAAGCAGAGCAAGTGGGCATGCTAGGAATTGTAGTTCCAAAACAGCTGGAGAGCAAAAAGTTGTCTACCCTGATCCAAAAAATACCCCTCTCCTTTATTTACCAAAAAATAAATAAAAAATCAAGTTAGACTAGCAAACCGGGCGTTTGGGCCCAGCTGGTACGGCCAAGGGAAGTTTATATTGGCCATATGACATGGTGACCACTAAAATTAATGACTGACTATGTAACAAGTGGCTGAGCCATGTCCGCCATAGCTGCTCTCTTCTGACTAATAGGAGATACGGAAAAAGGTTATCTAGTTGAGAAATCCCCTTTAAACTTCCACAAGGACAGGCCAAGTGCTATCAATATCCTATTAGCCAACAGCTGTACTACCTGAAACACAGCTTAGGCAACAAGGCCAGGTTCACACAGGAGGCTTTAGGTATAACTGTGCAGCCACAGCGTTGCCTAGAGAAACCAATCAGATCACTGCTTTCATTTTTAACACAAGAAAATGAAAGCTAGATTCGGATTGGTTGCTTTTAAACATTGATACACATGATTCAAACCTACTAGTGAATATGGTTAAAGCCAGGCTGCCACTTATATGTTGCAATGTCAAGACATGTGACAAGAGACCGCTGACACATCCTCCGTTAAAGAACCTGTCAGCTCCCAGGACATGTTTGTTTTAGTAAATACTTGTATTCTCTACAATCTATCAAATCTGGGACCTCTTTACTAAGAACTCTATATTGTGCCAGCCCTCTGTTACTCATCCTGGAAATACAAAAAATAACTGACAATTGCAAATCACCATTCTTAGGGCCAATAGGATGTATTCCTGTCAGCAATGGTGTATACAGTCATGGCCAAAAGTTTTGAGAATGACACAAATATTATATTTTCACATGATCTGCTGCCCTCTGGTTTTTATGTGTGTTTGTCAGATGTTTTTATCACATACAGAAATAGAATTGCATTCATATTATGAGTAACAGAAGCTTATATTGACAGTTAGAATGAGTTAATGCAGCAAGTCAATATTTGCAGTGTTGACCCTTCTTCTTCAGGACCTCTGCAATTCTCCCTGGCATGCTCTCAATCAACTTCTGGACCAAATCCTGACTGATAGCAGTCCATTCTTGCAGAATCAATGCTTTAATTTTGTCTGAATTTGTTGGTTTTTGTTTGTCCACCCGTCTCTTGATGATTGACCACAAGTTCTCAATGGGATTAAGATCTGGGGAGTTTCCAGGCCATGGACCCAAAATCTCTATGTTTTGTTCCCTGAGCCATTTAGTTATCACCTTTGCTTTATGGCAAGGTGCTCCATCATGCTGGAAAAGGCATTGTTGAGCGCCAAACTGCTCTTGGACGGTTGGGAGAAGTTGTTCTTGGAGGACATTCTGGTACCATTCTTTATTCATGGCTGTGTTTTTAGGCAAGACTGTGAGAGAGCCGATTCCCTTGGCTGAGAAGCAACCCCACACATGAATGGTTTCAGGATGCTTTACAGTTGGCATGAGACAAGACTGGTGGTAGCGCTCACCTCTTCTCCGAATAAGCTGTTTTCCAGATGTTCCAATCGAAAAGGGGATTCATCAGAGAAAATGACTTTACCCCAGTCCTCAGCAGTCCACTCCCTGTACCTTTTGCAGAATATCAGTCTGTCCCTGATGTTTTTTCTGGAGAGAAGTGGCTTCTTTGCTGCCCTCCTTGAGACCAGGCCTTGCTCCAAGAGTCTCCGCCTCACAGTGCGTGCAGATGCACTCACACCTGCCTGCTGCCATTCCTCAGCAAACTCTGCACTGCTGGTAGCCCGATCCCACAGCTGAAACACTTTTAAGAGACGGTCCTGCCCCTTGCTGGTCTTTCTTGGGCGCCCTGGAGCCTTTTGGCACCAATGGAACCTCTCTCCTTGAAGTTCTTGATGATGCGATAGATTGTTGACTGAGGTGCAATCTTTCTAGCTGCAATACTCTTCCCAGTTAGGCCATTTTTGTGCAGTGCAATGATGACTGCACGTGTTTCTTTAGAGATAACCATGGTTAACAGAAGAGAAACAATGATGGCAAGCACCAGCCTCCTTTTAAAGTGTCCAGTGGTGTCATTCTTACTTAATCATGACAGATTGATCTCCAGCCCTGTCCTCATCAACACCCACACCTGTATTAATGGAGCAATCACTGAAACGATGTTAGGTGGTCCTTTTAAGGCAGGGCTGCAATGATGTTGAAATGTGTTTTGGGGGATAAAGTTCATTTTCTAGCAAATATTGACTTTGCAAGTAATTGCTGTTAAGCTGATCACTCTTTATAACATTCTGGAGTATATGCAAATTGCCATTAGAAAAACTGAAGCAGTAGACTTTGTAAAAATTAATATTTGTATCATTCTCAAAACTTTTGGCCATGACTGTATATAGAATAATGGACATATGCACAACATAGTTTACTAAGAAATTATGCTCCAGAAAGAAGATATGTGATCAATATTATTTGCCCGGAAAATTCCTTTAATAGAACAGGAATAACACAAAGTTGTTGCAGTCACATTAGTTGACCAAGTTTTTGTCATTCAAGGCATTCCTAAAGATGTCCCTACTTACACAAACTAGAAGGACTTCATAGCCACCCATTTAAACTTATTACAAATGTTGTAAAAGGGGGTATTTATCACCTACAGGAAAAGTGTCATTGCTGGGACTTACACGGATCACTAGAATGGAGGAGTTGGAATGAAGTGATGGCTATACATGCATCCTACCATCCTATGTAATGCTATGGGATGACGGAAACAGTCAAGCATTGCACTAAGCTGCTTCTATCTGCCCCACCAAAACCATTGGCAGGTGTCAACATACTAGGAAACATATTACTGAGAGCAGGGCTACCCAGCGACTTGACTGTTCACCCCTCTTTCTGATAGAAGTACCTGCTTTGAAGGTGTGTGGGTGAGGCTACACACCACTTGCTTGTGCACAACCTTCTTCAGACCTCTCTTTGGTCAAGCAGGTCAGAAAGCTACAGTAGTACCAGCACCAGCCAGCCCAAGGTGGGCCTTATGAACTTTGCTACTCCTAGCAGCATACTACACTGCTTGCCTGTCAAGCTTTCTTACACTAGGCTCACACCTGTGTTCGGGTTTCTGTTCGTCGGATCCGCTTGGAACGGAATCCAGGCGCAGGTGTGAACCTAGACTTAAAGAGGACATTTCACTACCTCTACCAATTCAAGTTCTTAGCATCTATTAATAGGCGCCGCTCCATTCATTCCAGTGCAGTTGGAATTGTTTCTCTAGCCCCCACTCTTCCCAAGAAACAAGCAGGGGCAGTTTTAATTCCTGATGTGCTATTTAGGCTCTGTAATGTCAGGCAGGAGCAGGGTAAGTGTGTGTGATGCAAAGCTCCAGTCAAAGGCAGCCAGTGTCAGAGCTCAGAATTATACTCTTTGCCTGCCCCTGCCTGACACCACCAAGCCTAAATAGCATATCAGGCACAAAAACTAACAGCATTGATTATGTGGGAACGGTGGGGGCTAGAGAAAAAAAATTCCAACTGTACCAGAATCAGAGCAGCAGCGTCTATTGATTGATGTAACGTGTTGGACTTATTGGAGGTGGTGAAAGGTCTCTTTAAGACCTAAAAATAGCTTGCAACGAATGACAACTTTAAAAATGCATATTGTTGGATTATAATGCAAATGCTCTTCAAATAATATAGTGTCTCCACTCCTATCCAGCTCACCATGTGCAGCAGCTGTGTAGTAACCAAGCAGGATCAGCTGGGTGTGCAAGGAAGTGCCGGCAGCAAGTGAAACCATGATTCTATGCTAAGGGCAGTGTCTGCCCGAAATGCATCACTGTTCCTGTGTGTACATTGTTTTAATCGCCTCATATAAACGCTCTGTTTTTATTGGATCAATGGTGTGCTGGACTCTCTTCCTTTTGCTGTCTCTTCAAATAATATGTATAAAAATGTAATAACAGTCAGAACGTGTGTTTCTGAAGCCATTATGAAAATGCCAAGGTCAATGACAACCATGTTTCCCAGTACTCTACACCTTCTGTTAGTTGTTGTACTGAAAACATTGAGGGGAACACAGCTCTGCAGTCCATTCAAGCTCCCAGAAGTCAGAATCATACTGATCAGAAAATAGTGGCATATCTTATTGTAAAAAAACAACCTTTCATAATGGTTTGTGCTCTGAGTCTATACAGATACATTCATGCCTAGATTAAGAATACTGCATTGTAGAAGTATTCCTTGTGGAAGTATAGCTGACCATAAGCAGGAGTTTTCTTGACATGCACTGTACAGGGATGGAGTAGATCAGCTGTGACATCATCTATTGTCAGTTGTGGAAGAAATAATGGCTTAGTTACGTTATCTATAAAGGTGTTATCTTCTATTGTAATCCTGTCTGTGATATAAAGGAGATAATTGCTGCAAAGAAAACCCCAACAAAATTGGCAAGTGTCAGGCTGAAACTAGGTTCACACTAGCATTTGGGTCTCTGTCATTCGGGTTCAAAAGGGGATCCAAAGACAGAGATTCTGTCTGCTTAAAAAGTGGTTACAAGTGGAAACCCGCAAATCCCATAGACTATAATGGGGTCTCCAAGGTTTCTGACAGTTTTATACTGAAACCAGCGGAGAGAAAAGTCCTCCTTTTCTCTTGCTGTTTTTAAGCGGATTCTGTGGCAGAGTTTTTGTTTTGTTTTTTTAAATATAGACATTTAGGAACATTTCTCTAAAGTATCAAAAATTCTTAAAACTATATTTAATATGAAAACTTGGTTTTAAAAATAGGTAATTTTCAGTCAACACATTCCCTTTAACAATGTTGTATGTGGATGTAGTCTTCAGCCTCATGCAGCCTCTGCTACATAGGACTATAAAATCAATGTAGTGAAATGGGTACAAATATCTTAACGTGGAAAAACCTTTTAACCCGTCAAACACCAGACTTGCCTCACTTAAAGCTTCTTTTTTTTTTATTTTGCTTTTAGATCAAGAGTGTTGTTTTATCAATCACATACATCTCACATACAAATCTGTAGGACTTTTTTGAAAGATTTAAAGAATAAAGACCCACATACACTATCATATTATGGATCTAGGTTGTATAGATTCATAGTACGACCCTTGCTCTTGGTTTATAGCAGAGATCCAATGTTTCACATCTTATAAGCCACAATCAACTTCTCAAGATGGTCGGGAGGCAAATATTAGTCGAAAAAGTTATCACATTACAAAACAGCAAAACACAAAGTCATGAAGTTTCATTCTGCAGATCATTATTTCAGTTGGAAATTCGACACATCGGTATTACATTATACTGGCCATCTCTGTAGTATCGCTGCCCTTGATGTCAAATTGTAGAAAGTGCTAACACAAAGGTGGCTTCTGTGCCAATGCTTGGGACCACTGGATTTACCATACCTTACTCTGACTTCGACTTTATAAGGGAGGCACACAGATTTTTCTCACAGATTTAAAATAAATGGAGGGAAAAAGTTGCATGCCTTATGTATGCTGTATTTCAGAGGTATTTTCCCTATTGCTTCTAGGGAAAGACACAATGCCCCACTGAAGGATAAGTAATTTAAGGCCTCCTACGCACAGGTGAATATACGCCAGAAAATCCAGCCTTTACATTCACAGAATTTCCTGGCCTGAACCCAGTTAGAAAACTGGGCTCCTTGTATCATAGTGATCTATGATGCTAGGAGTCCCTGCCACCGCAAAGCTTCACTGTCTCATGCAGGTCTGTGGAACAGATCAGAGTTGGACCGATTTTGGGTGGAGTCGGAAAAAGCTATCGACTCCAGTTTCACAATAAAATGATTACTGTAGTTATAATATACAGCGATTAATATTGCATAATTAGATGCATAGTTTGTTGCATACTTACTTTCACCAGACTTTTAATGAATTAGAGGATCTTTACTGCTACTGACTGCAAAAGCTGTTAGTCAATTATGTAGGAGTGAAGATTAGAAGTCAGACTGTAGAAAAGTAGCGGAGTTGGTGGTTGGGCGTACTGACTCCACAGTCCCATACTTTACATGGGACAGTGGTACCACGAGGAAGCAGTGACTCCTAGCATCATGATGCTAGTAGTCCCAGTCTCCAGACCACATTAAACCAGAGAAATTCAGCCAATATACATCTGGATTTTCAGGACAGTATGTGCCTGTGTGCAAGGGGCCTGTATGTACAGGATCTATTTATACAGGTGCTTGGGCCTTTACACCTACAAATATAATCCAACCTCTGCTTACCACTGACAAAAATGCTACACACCAGTGATCAGCAACCTTTGGCACTCCAGCTGCTCTAAAACTACAACTCCCAGCTTGCTCCATTCACTTCTATGGGTAGCTTAAAGAAGAGCAGAGCAAGGTAGCATGCTGAGACTTGTAGTTCCACAACAGCTGTAGTGCAGAAAATTGCCTACCCCTAATATACACAGTACGGCTAGAATAACTATATATAACTAGTCTTACCTTATTAGTATGGATACTTTGTGTGCATATTTTCCAACACAATACCATGCAAAAATGTGAAGAAGAAATGTAAAAAGCAATATTTATTACACATAGGCTTCTATTTCTCATAAACTCTGATAGGAAATAAACAAACTATAGAAAAACATCTGGCATATAAACACTGCAAAGTTACAATGTTTCCTGACACAAGTAAGCCTGCCTTTACCGTGACAATGCCCAGTACCACACAGCAGAGCACATACCCTATAGGCTCAGCAGCACTTGCAGGAGGACAGGACCCACATTAGAAGTTTGCCATTGCAGACTATACACATAATACACAAGGAAAGGGTAAGCCAGCAGACTGGGGGTTAAAGAACGAGTGTAAATGACAAGAAGGTGGCCAGCAATGCTGTCCTGGACCCAGAGACACACACATAACAAGAAGCCTGCATACACACCCCTTTCTGGTGTACACAGCCAACATGGCCACAGCTCCAGCTAAGACGCAGCCTAACCAGGCGTCATAGCCAATGCTGCAGCAGATTGGACGGCAGATTTGCAATAAGGGCTCCGATTGGCCACTATTCGATGTCACTCAGCTGCAGGCTCCCGCCCTCTTCCTGACAGCAAAGCTGCTGTGAGCCTACACATAAACAATCTCCTGCTCCATTCAATGTAAGGGGCGGGAGGGAGAGAGGAGAAGGGAGAGCCGCTGCTCCTGCCGCCTCCTCCCCCCGCAGCATCATAGCTAAGAAGGGGCCAGGAACAGGAGCTAGCAACGGAGGATGGTTATGTAAAACATCAGGCTCCTCCCCCCAGAGCTCACACCCCCTGGACATGCAGAGCCCTCTACCCAGCAACACACCCCCTGCACAGCCATCACTGCATGTAAACAACAGGCCGGGCGGCCACAACAACATGCCCGCCTGGTGGAGTCCTCACCTAGGGACACATAGCAGCCTGCCAGGGGACCTCTACATGTAAAGTCCGAGAGCTCTGCACACAGCTCCCTCAGGAGTCATGTCCCACACTCAGGAAGCACACAGCCCGTGTGTAGAGGTCATCATCCCGGGCAGTGCCAGCAATGAATGCAGGGAGGACACAGCACAGGCACTGCTGTCACCCACACACAGCCAGGGGCTGCTGTTTTCTGTGAATGGGGCACCACGCCCCCCTCCACCTCACTCCTACTCCCTACTAGTGTGTGCCCACATACAGCCCTGGTACTGCCATGAGCCAGGGTCACACTGCCACTACCTGCACTGCACACTGACAAGTGAGTGCTGTGCCCCCGTCCTAATACCCTGGAAGTAGCTGGCACCCCCTGACATGCAGCCCATAGCCTTACCCTTCACCAGAGGTGGTCAAGCCGTGCTCGGTGCGCCCTGTCAGCCGCCTCTCTGCTGCCGTCGCCGCTCTTCCTCCCGGACGGTCTCCATGCTTTCTGCTTTGTTTTGTTTATTTCCTTCCTGACGGGTTCCCGGAAAGCGCGTGACTCCTCACCCACGTGACCAGGGATCGAGCCAATCAACGCCGCCTGGTACCTGGGTCTGGCCAATCAGCGACCTAGCTATCAGGGGTGGAAATATGGTGGGGGGTAAAGTGAAGCTGAGTCCTGAGCAGGAAGAGAGGGCAGCAGAGACCCCCGGGGTACCAGCCCTGCCCCGTCCGACACCAGCCAGTGCACTAAGTCGTGCACTCAGCCCGTGTCCGTGTACGCTAGGGGCTGGGCCGGTGTGCCCAGCTCTTGTAGCAGACCCCCGTGCTTGTGTAACATAACATGTAATGTGCTTCTGCGATGTGCCAGGTGTCATCTGCAGCATGGTGGCATTGACGTTCGTGTTATGACTGTGTGTGGAGGGGGAATCCCTCAATGGGTGGGGTCTCCATTCATTCATTTACATAGCGAGGAGGGGGCTGCATCCTGGGTAAAGGAAGATTTCTCTAGAATCGCTAGGATTATATGATGACAGCCCAGGTAGTGGCCATTCTCACAGGGGTGTACCTATGTACCTAGCCTCTCTGCTGCCTGAGGCGGACTATAGAAAAGCGCCCCCCCCCCCAACAAAAAAAAAAAAAATGGTGTTTGCATGTTATTAGCGTCACACGCTGCTATGGTCGCACAATAAACAGACATAATACACAAAGTTATAAAAACCCCTTCCTGCCAGAGGAATTTTTCCATTTTCGTTTTTGACTCACCCCCCCATAACTTTTTTATTTTTCTGTTTTCAGAGCCATATGAGGTCTTAATGTTTGCGTGACAAATTGTTCTTCATGATGCTACCATGAATTATTCTGTACAATGTACTGGGAATCTGGAAAAAAAATTCAGAATGGTGTGGATTTGAAGAAAAAGTGCATTTATGCGTCTTTCTTACGGGCTTCGTTTTTATGGCATTCACTCTGCAGCCAAAATGACATGTCACCTGTGTTCTATGTTTCGATAAAATTCCAGGCAGTGTCGGACTGGGATGTCTAGGGCCCACCAGTGGAATTGTTTCTAGGGGCCCACTATCAGAACCCCTGCAGATCAGTGGTACCGAGACAGGGCGGCTAAAGGTAATAACATGCCGGGAGCCATGCTGCTCACCCGCTATACCATGTGCACCACTGCACTACCTAAACCTACTGCTACACCTTGTATGGCAAGTGAACAGCGTGGCTCCTAGAATTGTTACCTTTACCTGTAGCCGCACTGTCCTGGAAAAGCTGATCTGCAGAGGTCCTGGCTGTTGTATCATCGCAGATGTAATATTGATGGCCTATCCTAAGGACAGGCCATCAAAATTAGGAAGATGGACAAATCCTTTAAAGAGGTTGTTGAAGGAATTGGAGCAACCCATGTAGCTGGCGGGAGGTGTAAAGTAAAAAATAAGTAAATTAAAAAGCATACTCCCCTGTTCCCAGCACTCTGTTGTCCCCTGCCAGTGTCCATTCAGTCTCATGCTGGCGACTACTTGCTGGGAGTCCTGCACCTCGTGATCGCTAAGACCAATTAGGTACAGGATTTCCAGAAATGAGGCACCGCCATGAGACCGAACAGACACAGGCAGGGGACAACAGGGTGCTGGGGACAGGTGAGTATGCTTTTTTAAAAATTTTCTTATTTTTACATCTCCCTGGCGGCCGACACAGTGATCGCTCCAGTTTATGGACAACCTCTTTTAAGGGGTTGTCTGGGCCAAATTTTTCTATGGTCACTTCACTGGTCCCCCCACATAGTGGCCTCTTCACTGGTCCCCCATACTGTATGGGGAACAGTGATGTGGTCATTATATTGTGTGGGAGCAGTGATGGGGGCTAACATCCTGTGGGGGGGACATTAAACTGTGTGGGGCATATTAAAGGGGTTGTCCAGGGTTAATCTTTTTCATTGCCTATGCTCAGGATAGGCCATAAATACCTGATCAGTAGGGCTCTGACACACGGCCCCATCAGCTGTTCGGAGCCACTTCCGGCGCCCGTTCTGTACACAACATAGGGCCGGAAGCAGAAAGCTCCATCCGCTGTTTAGTCGCCCGGCGCCTTCACTGCAGCTCAGCTCCTACTGACTTCAATAAGTGCTGAGATACAGTGAAGGTGCCCGGCTAATATACAGTGGACAGAGCTTTCTGCTTCTGGCCCTGTATTGTGTACAGTACAGGCATCAGAAGTGGCTCCGTACAGCTGATCGGTCCGGGGTCAGCCCCCTACAGATCAGGTATCTGTGGCCTATCCTGAAGATAAACCATAACAAATTATGCCTGGACAACCCCTTTAATATACCCCCCTAATGCGCCACACTTTAAAGAGATTGTCCAGTATAATTTTTTTTCTTTTTTATAATTAGTCTGGGGGAGGTGAATCCCCCCTACCCCCCCCCAAAAAAAAAAAACATGCTAAACATACTCACCTGTCTCCGGTGCTCTGGTGTCCTCCCAGCCCGGTCCGATCCTGCAGCTCCGCTGTCTTCTTTTTGCCGGAATTCCTCACTGGCTGTGACGTCCCAGGTCCTTCCCTTAGGCCACTGATTGGCCTCAGGGGTCACGTGATGTCACAGGTAGTCATGTGGCCCCCACCCAGTATTATATGCTCCACAGTGGCCCCCACCCTGTATTATAAGCTCCACATTGGCCCCCACCCAGTATTATAAACTCCACAGTGGCCACCACCCAGTATTATAAGCTCCATAGTGGCCCCCACCCAGTATTATAAGCTCCACAGTGGCCCCCACACAGTATTATATGCGCCCAATAGCCCCCTCCACTTCAGTGCTATTATTATACTTTGGGGTCTCCTCAGACCCCAGAGTATAATAATCGGAGGCCCTGGGGAAGTGATTAAAAATAACAAACTCTCATACTCACCTTGACTTACCTTTTCTTGGCATCCTCGCTCCATCCTGCCGTCTTCAGGCCCTTTTCCGACGACGCTGCTGAGGCCTGTGATTGGGCCTCAGCGGTCACGTGGGGGCGCACTGACGTCATTACGCGGTCGTGCCCCATGTGACCGCCGGGGCCTAATCACAGGCCTCAGTCACATGACAGAAGAGCGCAGGAGAGGACGCTGTGCCCAGGAGAGGTGAGAATATGTGTTTATTATTTTCAGTCACCTTCCCTGGGCTGGCATGTATTGGAAAGGGGCCTGCAATATGCCAGGGTCCCTTTCCAATAACAGTATGGATAGCGGTCGGGGAACCAGGCTTTCCCCGACCGCTATCATAGTGGTCCGGGGCCCCGGCCATCTCCAGCTGGCCGCGGGCCCCGTACCCTGCCGGGTCCGGTCACGGTCGTGCTCCCTGCGACCGCGATCGTAACGCCACTGGTCAGGGGCCCGATCGGGATGGTCAGGATCCCGATCGGGCCCCCATGACATGAGGACTAATAGTCGGGGCTCGGGGCCCACCAGGGGATTCACCGGTTCCCCGGTGGGCCAGTCCAACCCTGATTCCAGGGATACCAAATTTATATAGTTTTATTTACATTTTAACCCCTTAACAAAAATTAAAAACTGTGCAAAAAATGTATTTTTCTAAAAGTTGCCACATTCTGATACCTGTAACTTTTTTTTATACTTTTGTGTAAGGGGATGCATAGGGCGTCTTTTTTTGCGGGGCCAGGTGTACTTTTTACTGTAGTTATACCATTTTGGGGAATTGCTATTGCTTTGATCACTTTCTGTCCAAATTTTTATCAGAGGTGAAACAGCGACAAAACGGTGGTTTGGCACTTTTGATTTTTCGTTCCCGCTACGGCGTTTTCCATACGGGAAAAATATTTTTATTGATTTGTAGACCAGGCATTTTCAGACACAGGGATACCTAATGTGTATGTGTTTCACAGTATTTAAGTACTTTTAATTGTGTCCTAGGGAAAGGGGGGTGATTTTAATTTTTAAATTTTTTTTTTTTTGCATTTATTAGACCCCCTAGGGGTCTTGAACCCCAGGGGGTCTGATCACTAATGCAATGCATTACAATGCTATTGCATTGCATTGCAAAATGACAATACTTCTATTGCAGGCTGCATAGAGCAGATAAGCCTGGGAGCCTGACGATGACGCAGGGCGGTAAGAAACACCCCCCAGTACAAGTCTATGGATGAGTACTGTCGGGGGGGGGGGGGGGGCGCCTTACAGCGCAGCTAGACTGTCAGGAACACCTTTCTGACAGTGGGCAGAGATCGGTGCTGAAACTAACGACACGATAACGATATCTCCAGCCCCGGGGCACATAACGGAAAAGCCGACAGTGCGCTGAATTCAGTGCAATGTTGACTTTCTAGTGGTATATAGAGCCACATTTGCCTGAGGACATGAAAGGTCCTCTTTAAGAGGTGTTATTTATATAAGGGCATTATTAATACAAGGGGGGGTTATTTTTATAAGGGGCCATTAGGGAGAATTATATATATAAGGGGGTGTACATTTATATATGTGTTCATTAGGGGATACCAATTATTTAATGGGTTATTAGGAAGCATTTTGAACGTAAGGGGGTGGTCATTTAAATAAGGGGTCATTAGGGGACATTATGAATAGAAGGGGGCATCATTTATATAAAAGGTCATTAGGGGAGCAGTATTTATGTCAGGGGGAATCAGGGGCATAATATAAGGGAGCAATTAATTAAAGGAGTTGTCCAGGATAATACTTTAATATGAGACTGGGGAAAGTGATAAAAAAAAAAACCTACTCACCTGTCCCTTGTGCTCCGATGTCTCTCACCACGGTCTGGTTCTGCTGCTCTGGTCACATGACCGCTGAGGTCGCTGACATTGGACGTCAGAGTGCTGTGGGGACTTCCGCTGGAAAAAAACACCAAAGCAGCAGGACTGGAACGTGCTGGAAGACACTGGAGAACCTCCCCCAGCCTCATATTAAAAAAGTGGTTATGCTGGACAACCCCTTTAAGGTGGCACTTGGGCTTTAATAAAGGGGCTTTCCAGCTCATTTTTATTGATGATCTATCCTTAGGACAGATCATCAATAAGAGATCAGTTCCCCCCCACCCCGATCAGCAGTATGAAGGGGCCATGGCGCCTGGTTATATCATACGCTGTCTGTTTATAGTGCCCGTGTAATGTATTACATTCTTGTCACATAGAAGTGTATAGGACGAGGCTGTAGTTATATTACATGGCCGCTATGAGATGAATGACACTATGTAAACAAAGAAGCGGTCACGGCGCTTACACAGATACCACGGTTGATTCAAACAGCTGATCAGTGAGGGTCCTGGGTTTTTGAGCCCCACTGATTATTTTATTAATGACCTGGAAAACCTTTTAATTAGGAAACACCTGGGGCATTGATAAGGGGCACTATTTATACAGGGTACACACGGACATTATTAATATAAAGATGCACTTGGGAGTATTATTCATTATGGGGGGGTTATATCATGTATTTTATAATTGGGGTAGCAGCATGATGGGGGCTTTGTGTAGGTGAGGACAATGTGGGTTGGATGCCTGGAAAAGTGAGGAACCAAAGATGTCTGTGATGCCAACTTTACAGAGACAAATCACAGCTGGAAGAAGTGGTCATGGCGGTCCAAAGGGAAGAGAAGGGAAGTGTGAACGATTAGTCAGAGACGTCACCTGTAAGTCACAAAATGTTACTGCCCTGTATTCACCTAAATGATAGAGGATAAATACCTGATTGATGGGGGTCTGTCTGCTGAGACCCCCACTGGGCCTGAAAATTGTTTTTTTTTTTTTTACCCCACTGGGTGGGAATTCAGCCTGTCCGCATCCAGGCTGAATATAGGTGTGTTGTTTGGTGGATGGACGAACCCATGCTCTCATTCACTTCGATGGGAGTGCCAAAGATAGCTGAAGTACAGTACTTAGCTATCTGTGGCGCTCCTATAAACAAGAATGGGGGCCATGCGGGCTTGTCCATCCACCAAGCAGAAGATGTGTTAAGTTATTTTCATTGTTAATGCCGTGTTGTTGATCTCTGATACTGAAGTAATACAGTAAGAAGAATTCTTAAAAACTGTTTTATAACTTTGTGTATTGTGTATGTTTATTGTGCGAAGCAGTGTGTGAAGCTAGTAGCATGTAAACTCAATTTTTTTTTTTTTGGGGGGGGGGCCCTTCTGTAGTCTGCCTCAGGCAGCAAAGAGGCTAGGCTCACCCCTGAACACTGCTACACAGAAACTTCAATAATACACCTGCAAAGTGCATAAATAATACCACTATACAGTGCATAAAGTAGTACCTCTATACTTTGCAAAAATAATACCACTATGTCTATAAATAATACCACTATACAGTCCATAAATAATACCACTACACAGTCCATGCATAATACCACTGTGCTGTCCTTACATAATACTACTACACTTTCAATAAATAATACCACTATACAGTTCATAAATAATACCACTACACAGTGCATAAATAATACCACTATACTGTCCAGAAATAAGACCACTATACTGTCCAGAAATAATACCATTATAGAGCCGATAGATAATACCACTGTACTGTAGATAAATAATACCACTATACTGTCCATAAATAATACCACAGTACAGTGAATAAATAGTACTGCTGAATAGTCCATAAATACCATTTATGGCCATAAATAATGCCTTTATAGAGTGCACAAATAATACCACTATACAGTGAAAAAGTAATAACTATATAAAGTGCATAAATAATACCACTAGACAATCAGTAAATAATGTCACTATTAGAGATGGGTAACCCAACCCGTACCGAGCTGGGTTCGACCAGAATATTCTAAATTGTTTTTTTGTTTTTTTCTCAAATCTTTATTTATCATATAAATGGCAGATACAGTAACAAAAAAGAACAGCTCATAAGCGAAGCTTAAAGATAGCACGTCGCCGAATTAAACACGGCAGCGTGAAACAGAGCAACATATATGTAATTTTCAATTTTAAGAGGGGGATAAGGTGGGGAGGGAAAGAAGGGAGGGGGGCGGTTGGGGGGGAGGAAAGGACATGTAGGTAAAGTCAACGTCAGTAACTCAAGGGAGAGCGACAAGAAGCGACAGTAAAGGGGAATGTCTGCTTCCCATAACCCCAAAAAGGTAAAGGTTAAATACCCAAACATGGCACATAGCAGCATATCAGCGAATGGCAGCGGCAGACCCCAGTACATTGGCTCCTAGGAAGGTACAAATAATCAAAAAGACAAAGCATAGGTTCGATATAAATGGACAGAGCATAGATTTATTATAAATATCTGAAACAAGAGCTCACCAGAGTACACCCAGAACACCAGATGAGAGGGGAAGCTTACAGTATATACGACCTGTGAGTATGAGCCAGGGAGTCCGTGTCTTCAGAAACCTTCTATGGGAGCCCATGGCCCAACTAGAGAGTTCCTCAAATCTGTAGATTTGATTTACCCTGGCCAGCCACTCTGCATGAGTAGGTGGCTCAGTCTGCAACCACTTTTGCGGAATCAGAAACTTAGCAGCTGCGAGCAGGTGAGTAACAAGGTCCTGCCTGGACGGTTTAAAAACCGTATCAGGCAATGCCAGGGCAATCTGAGTAAGCGATATCTGAAACCTAGAGGTAGATATCTTCTGTATCGTGGATTCAACCGCTTTCCAATACAAGGCTAAAACCGAGCATGACCACCAAATGTGAGAAAGGGAGCCAACGGCCTGGTTACAGCACCAGCATTGGTCGGTGTCCGACAAGTTGGAAGCATGCATCCACTCCGGTGTTTTATACCACCGAGTCAATAATTTGTAATGGTTTACTTTGATTCTAACGCACTTAGAAAAACCATGTGAGTTGGACAGGACACTTTTAACCTGGTCGTCCGTTAGAGAGATACCCAGTTCCTTCTCCCAAGAGTGTAGAAAAGCCGGTTTCGTGAGCTCCTGTTGTACAATAAAAGTATGGTAGACATGGGAAACTTTCCTAAGTTTTGGAAGAGGGGCCAAAAGCAACTTTTCAAAGTCCGTGGACTCAACCCTAATCTGGTGCTTCGTCTTGAAAAGTGAGTATAGGCGAGTGAGATGCATAGAGTGGAGTGAGGTGAGTTTCGTAAGCCCAGTAAGATCTCTACATTGTTGATCTGTTAGTGGATGATTGTACTGTTCTAGAGATGAGAGGGTCTTGTTATCTAGCGTGGCCCAGAGGTCCCTCGGGCTCTACATTGAGAGGACCTCCGGGATCAGGGACACCGGAATGGCTCGGGACGGAAAGGGGGCCGGAGAGGATTTGAGTCAAGCCCAAACATGACACGGGCCCATCAACATGGGAATGGTTTCCCTGCCACATCTGGGTAGCTGCCCATTAAGCCACAGATCCCGAAGAAAACTCAGACCTAAGGCGGCTCTCAGGAAGAGAGTCACCGCCACATTTCTAATGGAATTGGCCAACTCCAACCAGCGCGTTAGCTGGATTGCATTGTAGTACGCCTGTACGTCCGGTAGACCCATTTCCCCCCTGTGCTTCCCCCTCACCAAAAGGAAATGAGCTAACCTCGGCTTCTTACGCTTCCAAACATAGCGAGAGAAAAGAGATCGGACCTCCCTAAAGAAGCTTGCGGGTAATAGAATGGGTACCATATTCATAGTATAGAGAAATTTAGGCATAATATATGTTTTGAGAAAATTAATGCGACCCATCCATGAAAGAAGAGGGATATCATAGTCCTCTAGCAATTTCCTAACAGACTCGAGAAGGGGGAAATAATTAGTGAGGTAAAGGGCAGATAACTTGGACGGGACCGAGATACCAAGATATTTCAGTGGCCCGGTAGTCCACGCAAAGGGAGTGAGAGGCCTCAACCTGGAAACTACAGATTGTGGTAAGGTAATATTTAATATCTCTGATTTCCCAAAGTTAACCTTAAAATTTCTGAGGGAACCAAAATGTTATAAACTACGGGTAAGGGCTGGGAGACCCGTCTCTGGGTTTGTAACAAGGAACAGGAGGTCATCTGCAAACGCGGTCGCCTACTGACTATATTCCATCGAGAAATAACCTTATCTCACTCCTCTTATCAGCTGCTAACTCACTTATTCCTCGCAAATGGCTAAGCACTGAACCCCCATCTAAAACGGAATGGGTGGAAAAAGTTAATCAGATCTCACGTTTCGAAGAATTGTCAAGCTGGAAATCCAGGACACATGCCCGTTTCCTTAAGACTTGGGCAAAGTGGAGGGAGCTGAGACTGCTCATGTCCAGCATCGACCAGAGCTTTTCCAGATCAGTGGGTGTAGAGATAACCAGGCGACGACCGCCGTGAGATACAGAAAGAGCCACGAATACGAGACATTCTTAGCTCTCAGTGCCTCAAGCACAGGCTTCAGGATCCTTCTTTTTGCCAGGGTGGATCTTGATAGAGATGGATGTCTACCTCATTATAAAGCAGCTGACGATGGTCCCTGGCCGCCTTTAAGATTGCCGAAGTGTCGACAAAGGAGAGAAGACGACAGATGACATCTCGTGGCAGATCAGATTGTTTGGGCCTGAGCCTTAGTGCTCTGTCGATTCTTTCAATGGTGATTTGAGCAGCTCTGTCTTTACCCAAGAGGGTCTTAAAGAGTGACATAGCAACATGAGATAAAGTCTCTGGAGCCTCAGACTCTGGAATACCTTTAAAGCGTATATTCTTACTTCTGCTCCGGTTCTCCTGGTCTTCAATAAGGAAGAAGGCTCTATTAAGGTGGTCAGTGTGCTGCGATATCTGAGCGGACATGGCTTCAGAGGTAGAAGTACAGTGGGGAAAAAAGTATTTAGTCAGCCACCAATCGTGCAAATTCTCCCACTTAAAAAAATGAGAGAGGCCTGTAATTGACATCATAGGTAGACCTCAACTATGAGAGACAAAATAAGAAAACATATCTATAAAATCACATTGTCTGATTTTTTAAGAATTTATTTGCAAATTATGGTGGAAAATAAGTATTTGGTCACCTACAAACAAGCAAGATTTCTGGCTCTCACAGACCTGTAACTTCTTCAAGAGGCTCCTCTGTCCTCCACTCATTACCTGTAGTAATGGCATCTGTTTGAAATTGTTATCAGTATAAAAGACACCTGTCCACAACCTCAAACAGTCACACTCCAAACTCCACTATGGTGAAGACCAAAGAGCTGGGGAAGGACACCAGAAACAAAATTGTAGACCTGCACCAGGCTGGGAAGACTGAATCTGCAATAGGCAAGCAGCTTGGTGTGAAGAAATCAACTGTGGGAGCAATAATTAGAAAATGGAAGATATACAAGACCACTGATAATCTCCCTCAATCAGGGGCTCCACGCAAGATCTCACCCCGTGGGGTAAAAATGATCACAAGAACGGTGAGCAAAAATCCCAGAACCACACGGGGGGACCTAGTGAATGACCTGCAGAAAGCTGGGACTAACGTAACAAAGGCTACCATCAGTAACACACTACGCCACCAGGGACTCAGATCCTGCAGTGCCAGATGTGTCCCCCTGCTTAAGCCAGTACATATCCGGGCCCGTCAGAAGTTTGCTAGAGAGCATTTGGATGTTCTAGAAGAGTATTGGGAGAATGTCATATGGTCAGATGAAACCAAAGTAGAACTGTTTGGTAGAAACACAACTCGTGTTTGGAGGAGAGTGAATGCTGAGTTGCATCCAAAGAACACCATACCTACTGTGAAGCATGGGGGTGGCAACATAATGCTTTGGGGCTGTTTCTCTGCAAATGGACCAGGACGACTGATCCGTGTACATGAAAGAATGAATGGGGCCATGTATTGTGAGATTTTGAGTGCAAACCTCATTGAGCATTGAAGATGAAACATGGCTGGGTCTTTCAGCATGACAATGATCCCAAGCACACCTCCAGGGCAACAAAGGAGTAACTTCGTAAGAAGCATTTCAAGGTCCTGGAGTGGCCTAGCCAGTCTCCAGATCTCAACCCCATAGAAAACCTTTGGAGGGAGTTGAAAGTGTGTGTTGCGCAGCGACAGCCCAAAAACATCACTGCTCTAGAGGAGATCTGCATGGAGGAATGGGCCAACATACCAGCAACAGTGTGTGCCAACCTTGTGAAGACTTACAGAAAACGTTTGACCTCTGTCATTACCAACAAGGGATATATAACAAAGTATTGAGATGAACTTTTGTTATTGACCAAATACTTATTTTCCACCATAATTTGCAAATAAATTCTTTAAAAATCAGACAATGTGATTTTCTAGATATGTTTTCTCATTTTGTCTCTCATAGTTGAGGTCTACCTATGATGTAAATTACAGGCCTCTTTCATCTTTTTAAGTGGGAGAACTTGCACAATTGGTGGCTGACAAAATACTTTTTTTCCCCACTGTAAGATCGCTACAGGCGACTTCCAAAGTATCCATATGCTTCCCAAATTGTTGGACCTCAGTGCGCATAGATGTCAGCTCGGCCATCACTGGTTGGAGCACAGAGGCCAGTGTTTTACGCAAGAAGGCTTTGGTGATAAGCGTGGGCTGCGAGTCTTCCATGTCTCCATCCGCAGCAGTATCCATTTCAGAGTCCTCCGGGGAAGTTTCACCCCCTGCGGTTTCCATCATCCTGAGGGACCGGGTAGGAGATTTTTTTCTTCAGGTATTTCCGTAGGTCTCCTTGAGGTCTGGGAGGCTTAGGAATGGAAGGAGTCTCAGACCCTCTAGGATTACCAATCTTCACCATCTTGGCAGGGGTGTCAAGCTGTGAGGCTGCAACACTAGGCTCCACCGGGGGGAGCTACTCCGGCATCCCCGCGCCGGGGCACGGCAGAGAAGAAATAAACGGAGAAGGAAAAATGTGTAGACACACACCTGCGCGTGCCGTTACTGCACCAATTCAATTCAAATCGCTTCCTCTCTCAAATGCTTCAGGTGATTCAGAACAACCACTATGGGGTGCTATAAGATGGAGTGACACTGGGGGCTTTTTCTGATGTATAGATGAGATGAGGGGCGAGAGAGGAGTGTCACCACCACACACCTCCACAGGTGGTCAAATCCCGCTTGTGCCACAGGGGCCGGTGAGTTAGGCCAGGTGAGCTTCAGGGCCCCAAAGAGCTGTAGAGGGGAGAGTATGCCAGGGGGAGTCAGGAGGCCCCATGGGTACCGGAACAGTAGGGTGTAGGCAGAGGGCTCAGTACTCACCCCCTCCACATATATCAGCGCCGGGCTGAGGAGTGCAGGAGGGAGTGAAAGAGAAGATGGCGGGTCTCTGTCTAGGGGACAAGCAGTCCAGGGAGTCCCGATCAGGATCCTCACTGGCATATAGATGGCTGCTCACGAGTCTCACCGCAGCAAGCAGGTCCAGGCAGTGTGCTGAAGTTGAGAGTCGGAGGAAGCGAACAGGGCAGAGGATGGTCAGGAGAGGGCCAGCGTGCTGGCGCAAGATGGTAGGTGCCTGTGTAGGCCTCAAATCCCCAGGGTCTTCCTCCTTTGAAGACCGTATCAAAACTGCCTCTGGTGAGTACACTGAGGCTCGGGGAAAGCCCCGAGGCAGCGAATATCAATAGTAGGGCTAGGATGCCGGAATATTGCGGTGGATCAAGTAGAAGCCAGCTGGAGCTCAGTGAAGTGCGTCTGGTAGCTCCGCTGGCTAGCCATGCCCTCAATTGTTTGTTTTTTTTAACAAACTTGAACAAATGGAGATTCGGCTCAGGCGAATTAAAATTTATCCCAGAGTATAATAAATGGACGCCCAGGGGAGGTGACAAAAATAATAAAAGCATTCATACTCACCTTCCATTACCTTTTTGAGGCCTCCTTGCGGCGTCTGGTGCTCTCCTGTCATGTCATGTTCCCAGGGCCAGTTTTATACAAACAGCGGCCCTGGGCAAAATTAAAAGCGGGGCCCCAAATGCTGATATACCAACAACACCTGTATCAGTAATAGTTACCTCCTTATCAGTAATAGCCCCCCATGTAAATAATAGTGCTCCCATATAAATGGTCCCCCTTATTAATAATAGCCCTCTCATAAATAATACTTCCTCTTATAAATAATAGTCCACATTATAAATTATAGCCCTCTTAACAATAATACTACCTTTATAAATAATAGTTTTCCCTTATAAATAATAGCCTCTTTAACAATACCCCCTTTTAAAGTTTCCCTCTTATAAATAAAAGCTCCTCCATTATAATAGATGCTTCATACATATAATAATTTCCCCCTTATTATAGGCCTTTTATAAATAGTTCCTTTCTGATAAATAATAGCCCACCTTATAAGTTTCACTCTTATAATAGCCCTTCTTATATATAATAATTTCCCCTTATAATAGCCCCCTTATATTTGTTTTCTCACTTACAAATAATAGCCCCCTTATATATAACAGTCTCCCCCATTATAAATAATAGCCCCCTTCTAAATGTTTTCCGTTTATATATAACAGTTTCCCCCATATATATATAATAGTTCCTCCTTTATACATAATAGCCCCTTATTTCTAACAGTATCTCCGTTATAACAGCCCACCTTATATATTATAGTTCCTTTCTTATAATAGCCCTCTTATATATACCATATTTTTCAGACTATAAGACGCACCTAGGTTTTAGAGGAGGAAAATAAGGGAAAAAAATTTTGAAGCAAAAACTGTGGTAAAATATTTAATAACATATGGGAGTTGTAGTTTTGCAACAGCTGCAAGACCACATTGACAGGTGGCCCTGCAGCAGTACGGTGATGCATCTTTTTTGCGGGGCCAGGTGTACTTTTTAGTTATACCATTTTGGTCAATGTTTATTGCTTTGATCACTTTTTATTCAAATCAGAGGCGCAACAGTGAAAAAAAATGGCAGTTTGGCACTTTTGATTTTTTATTACCCGCTACGACGTTCTCCCTATGGGAAAATATTTTTATAAGTTTGTAGGCCGGGCATTTTCGGACACAGGGATACCTAATGTGTATGTGTTTCACAGTAATTTTCTACTTTTATTTGTATTCTAGGGAAAGGGGGTGATTTAGAACTTTTATTTTTTTTTTAAACTCCCAGGGGGGCAGTTTTAATACATTTGGGGAGGCTTACAGATAGTAATGCCCGCGATCAGAGTTGACTCTAATCGCGGGCATTAGCTCTGGTAGCTATGGTGACCGCTCTGCAGCAGAGCGGCCGCCGTCATCTTTACAGACCTGGCATCCACCGTAATAGCACGGCGAATGCCGGGGTTGGCTTTGCACTGCTGGGACACCCTCTCCTTCAAGCCCAGGGCCCGCAGCATCGCCCCCACTCCTGCCACTACAGGAAGCCCCTCTGCAGGAAGCCAGTGGCAGCAGGAGTGGGGCAATACTGTAACCCTGTTCCTCCGCCCCCCCCAACACCCACATTCGAGACCCACAACTATAAGACGGACTTATAGTTCAAAAAATACAGTATATAATATACTTATATATACAGTGGGGAAAAAAAAGTATTTAGTCAGCCAACAATTGTGCAAGTTCTCCCACTTAAAAAGATGAGGCCGGCCTGTAATTGACATCATAGAGAGACCTCAACTATGAGAGACAAAATGAGAAAACAAATCCAGAAAATCACATTGTCTGATTTTTAAAGAATTTATTTGCAAATTATGGTGGAAACAAGCAAGATTTCTGTAACTTCTTCTTTAAGAGGCTCCTCTGTCCTCCACTCATTACCTGTAGTAATGGCTCCTGTTTGACATTGTTATCAGTATAAAAGACACCTATCCACAACCTCAAACAGTCACACTCCAAACTTCACTATGGTGAAGGAGCTGTGGAAGGACACCAGAAACAAAATTGTAGACCTGCACCAGGCTGGGAAGACTGAACCTGCAATAGGCAAGCAGCTTGGTGTGAAGAAATCAACTGTGGGAGCAATAATTAGAAAATGGAAGACATACAAGACCACTGATAATCTCCCTCGATCAGCAAGATCAAGATCACGCAAGATCTCACCCCGTGGGGTCAAAATGATCACAAGAACGGTGAGCAAAAATCCCAGAACCACATGGGGGACCTAGTGAATGACCTGCAGAAAGCTGGGACTAACATAACAAAGTTTGCTAGAGAGCATTTGGATGTTTCAGAAGTGTATTGGGAGAATGTCATATGGTCAGATGAAACCAAAGTAGAACTGTTTGGTAGAAACACAACTTGTCGTGTTTGGAGGAGAGTGAATGCTGAGTTGCATCCAAAGAACACCGTACCTACTGTGAAGCATGGGGGTGGCAACATCATGCTTTGGGGCTGTTCTCTGCAAAGGGACCAGGACGACTGATCTGTGTACATGAAAAAATGAATGGGGCCCATGTATCGTGAGATTTTGAGTGCAAACCTCCTTCCATCAGCAAGGGCATTGAAGATGAAACGTGGCTGGGTCTTTCAGCATGACAATGATCCCAAGCACACCGCCAGGGCAACGAAGGAGTGGCTTCGTAAGAAGCATTTCAAGGTCCTGGAGTGGCCTAGCCAGTCTCCAGATCTCAACCCCATAGAAAACCTTTGGAGGGAATTGAAAGTCCGTGTTGCCCAGCGACAGCCCCAAAACATCACTGCTCTAGAGGAGATCTGCATGGAGGAATGGGCCAACATACCAGCAACAGTGTGTGCCAACCTTGTGAAGACTTACAGAAAACGTTTGACCTCTGTCATTACCAACAAAGGAAATATAACAAAGTATTGAGATGAACTTTTGTTATTGACCAAATACTTATTTTCCACATTATTTGCAAATAAATTCTTTAAAAATCAGACAATGTGATTTTCTAGATATGTTTTCTCATTTTGTCTCTCATAGTTGAGGTCTACCTATGATGTCAATTACAGGCCTCTCATCTTTTTAAGTGGGAGAACTTTCACAGTTGGTGGCTGACTAAATACTTTTTTTCCCCACTGTACATATAATAGTTTATCTCTTATAATAACCTCCTTTATAAATAATAATTTCCCCTTTTATATACCCCTCTTATATATAACAGTACCACCTTATAAATAACGTTACAATAGCCCCCCTTATTATTTATTTATTATGCTTACTTGTATAGCGCCACAATATTCTGCAATACTTTATAGTTTTTGTCAATTACTGTCCCATATAGGGCTCACAATCTGCATTCCTTATCAGTATGTGTTTGGAGTGTGGGAGGAAACCCACGCAAACACAGGGAAAACATACAAACTCCTTGCAGATGTTGTCTTTCGCATGATTCGAAACCAGGACTCCAGTGCTGCAAGGCTGCAGTGCTAACCATTGAGCCACAGTGAGTATTTTTTTTTATTTTTTGCACCTTCCCTGGGCCGCCAACTCTTATACTCTGGGGACGGAAGAGATTAAATGCAATCTCACTTACTTTGCTATTACTTTAAAACGCTGCGTTTTCTCACTGCATTTCTGAAACAGCCAAAAATGCTGTGGCCTGAAGAAGTGATTTTCTCTCCGCTTTTTTCGCCCTTTTCGGGTGAAAACCGATTGGAAACCACACTGACCCCATTATAGTCTATGGGGTCCGCAGGTTTCCTAAGGTAACCGCTTCTTTATGTGGATTAGGTTTCTGTTCGGGGGGGTCCCCAAGTGTACACCCTTAGCGGAAACCCAAACGCAGATGTGAACCTAGCCTTAAATATAATAGTTGCTCTCCTATAATAGCCCCCCTTATAATATCCCCCCTTAAATATATATTTCGTCTCTAATAGCACTCCTAATATATAATAGTTCCTCTCCTATAGTAGTCCCCTAATATATAACGGTCCCCCCTTATAATAGCCCACTTATATTTAACAGCTCCCCTTATATATAACAGTCTTCCCCTTATAATAGCCTCCCTTATATATAATAATTCCTCTCTTATAACAGTGCCCCTTATGTACAATAGTTCCTCCAATATAAATACTACCCCCTTATATTTAATAGTTCCCACACTATAAATATTAGCCCCCTATAAATAACAGTTTTCCCCATTTATCAGATCCCTTTCCCATACCAGAAAACAATAAATCTTTTACTCACCTTACCGCGCTTCCACGATGAGAGGAGCAGCCGAAGATTTCCCCTGTAGTAGTGGTAGAGGTGGCGCGATGCAGTGACGTCATCACACCACCTGCGCCGCGACGTCCTGTGCGTTACCGACAGTCCTCTATGGCAGAGCAGGGACTTTTCAGCTCCCTGCTCTGTCATAGGATTAAGCACTATTGGCGTGCACAGCATGTGATAGACCTGTGGAGCTCCCAGGATTCAAGCCATCAGGTGGAAAAGCCTAATGCTCTGAATCCCGGGGGGCCCCTTGAGGACGGGGGCCCTGGGCAATTGTCCAGTTTGCCCCCCCCAATGCCAGCCCTCCATAACAGTATACAAAGCATGCCTACTGAGTATATTGTTTTTTGTTGTTTTTTTTTATTTATCGTAGTCAGGATAAAATTATTAGTGCTTTTACAGGGAACTGTGGTGCATATAATGACACACAATATTAAATATGTTTTTTTTTTTTTTTTTTTTTTAAGGAAAAGCTTCAAATATGACAGGAGCCAGTCCTGTTTTTTTTTACACTCAGAATACAGAACATTCAAATGCACAAGTGTCTGTGGATTTGGTAAATACTAAATACTAGTTGTAAATAGGATTTCTATTATACTGTATGACCTCTCCCTGATGCATTTGCTGTGGCTTTTTCATCTGGGATTGTAATACTGTGCCAGTTTTTCCTAGAAACATCTCTGTGAACTTTGAAACTTGTCGGAAGATGCCATAATGTAAGAATATATTTTTAAATAATAAAGTCTTATTCTATGTTTTATTTCATATAATTAACTCATGTATATTGTGTTCTGTCTCGGCTTGCGTTGAAATATGTTGTAAATACAGTACTTTCAATAATAAAATATAGTCATGTGTATTTCTGCTTGTCTGGGTAAAATGTAACTCATTAGTATGCAAGCTTCTTGCTGTTTATACTAATTCTCACATCAATAGGTGTCATCAGTGGCGTAACGATCGCGGTCGGAGGGGGTGTCACCATGATAGCAGTCGGGGAAAGCCTGGTTCCCTGAACGCTATACATATTGTCAATGGAAAGGGGTCCGGCTATCGCCTCTCCTGGGCTCAGCATCCTTTCCGGGGCTCTTCCTGCCAGTGACTGAGGTTAAGCGCCCCCGACATCACTGCTGGGGCCTGTGATTGGGCCCCAGCAGTCACATGGGGCATGACTGCATAATGACATCATTGGCAGTGATGTCTGAGGCACGTGACCTCAGTCGTCAGGCAGAAGAGGACCAAGGAAGATGCAGCAGGACAGAGCGAGGATGCCCAGGAGAGGTGAGGCACGGTGAGTATTTTTAATCACTTCCCTTGGGCCTCCTCTTATTATACTCTGGGATATGAGGAGACCTCAGAGTATAATAATAGCATCGGCACTACATGGGGCTCTTGGGAACATATAATACTCTGTAGGGGCCACTGTGGATCTTATAATACTGTGTGGGGGTCACTGTGGATCAAATAATACTGTGTTGGGCCTCTGTTGAGTATATAATACTGTTTAGAGGCCACTGTGGCGCATATAATACTTTGTGGGGGTCACTGTGGAGCATATAATACTGTGGGGTCCACTGCGGAGCATATAATACTGTGTGGGGTCCACTGCGGAGCATATAATACTGTGTGGGGCTACTGCAGAGAATATAATACTGTGTGTGGGCCACTGTGGATCATATAATACTGTGTATGGGTCACTGAGGAGCATATAATACTCTGTGGGGCCACTGTGGAGCATATTATACTGTCCCAGTATTGCTTACGTGCCGGACGCTTTGCTGCTCACTCACCGTATTATTGATAACTGCAGTTGTGGGTACTACAGTTGTATCCCTTTCAAGTATCTGAGATATTGCTGCAGCACCTGTAACTGTCACTATCAAGAATTCGCTCTAGGGAGAGGGTAGAGGGCCCCGAACCAAAGTTTTCACTGGGGCCCACAAGACTTTAGTTACGCCACTGGGTGTCAGAGTATCCCAGGTATCTCAGGCACATGCTTAAATAGGAGTCTGAGCAATTGCTATCTACCTTGTAATTGAAGGATGTTATACAATGTTAAAACTGATTGATAAGGAGGTAGCACCATCGTTCTTCACCTGCTTCTTGTATAAGGAAGCAAAGCCAATCTGATCATCAAAAGATCTTTGAGTATGAGGTGAGAATGAGTGTCTACCAAACTGGGTGACAGCAGACAGCTAAAGGATATAGTGGGTGGAGATAATTTGGGGAACAAAATGTACCAGTGTAAGCTGGAGTCCTAGGTTTGAATCCAGCCAAGGACAACATCTGCAAGGAGTTTGTATGTTCTCCCCGTGTTTGTGTTGGTTTTCTCCAGGTACTTCGGTTTCTTACTACACTCCAAGCACATACTGATAAGAAATGTAGATTGTGAGCCCTGTATGGGACAGTAACTGTAAATGTCTGTAAAGCACTGCAGAATATGTTGATGTAATGCTAAAAACCAAAATGACTGCCCTTGATAAAATGGCTGACAAGATGTTTATAGAAGCCAAGTCATAGTAACCTTAATTTCAACTCTGTATGAGATAATGTCTAGATAGACATGAAGCCAGATCAAAGTTCAAACTCTGTTTGACTTGGTGTTTACATGTCCATAAAAACCAGCTCAGAGGTTCAACTCTGTTTGACTTGATTCAATTCTGTTTGACTTGATGTTTACATGTCCATAAAAACCAGCTTAAGGATTAACGCTGAATGAGATGCACGTGTCCCATGACACATTCTAGTAAAAGTTGGCCCCTTTCGCAAGAATGTGAGCTTGGAGACGAGTAGAGCCTTATAGAGGTGTATATACACTTCTGTAACCGCCCATTCTATGATGCACATAAAGGGTATATAAAGACGGATGATATCCCCTGGCCGTTGTTGCAACCTTGACAGCAGATTGGGGACGCCTGTCACAATGGCTTGATGATATTTCCTGAAGCCACCCTTATCGGAGTTCATCAATGAAGCTTGGCAGTGTTGTAAGTTTTTGATTTGATTATCTTGCTATACCTTTCTTTATTGCTAGTGTTGATTATACCTTGCTTTAATGCAGGTTTTGATTATATCACAGGTTGATTAACCTTGATATACAATATACCTTTAAGTGCTGGAAGTGTTGATTTAATTACATTCTAATATCTTTTATACTTTTCCTTGTTCTAAGACCTTTTTGATATCTTCTTATACTCTTCTTAATTAAAATGTTAAGCTATTGTTGATAGTCTAATGTTTTATTCTATAACTTTATTCTATTACACGGAATCCAAAGAATCTTTTTCCCTTGGCAAAACAGTTGGCGCTATACAAGTAGGCAAAATAGTGAAAAATAATAATAATGTAATACATGAACAGCCAAGTAACATCTAAAGGGTTCTTTACTGAAACTTTGGTAAAAGGAACAACTTATACAGTAAATTATATATGAAAATTAGAAGTGGTTACGTAGGAACTACTTACTGCCAGTCTTCAGTCACCAGCCCCATGCCAGGGGAGTCTCCCTCTCCCTTGCACAGGATACTGTATATAAGGAGGGTGTTGGGGCTACTTCTATGAATCATGCTCCACTGTCTGCTCACCAGGTTCCAAAAAGCCATTACACAAGTTCCCAGCTTGAAGCTCTTCTCCAGGGTTTATGGGACTCCACTGTTTAGGCTATCCTCAGTCTTTCACACACACACACATGCATGGAAATCCCCTAAGTATTGATGATCTGTGGCCCAATTGAACTCTGCATGCCTACTAGAAGGGCTTGTCTTCCCAACGCTTCACCCATAAGTGGTCTACTGCACCTAACAGTCTGTGACAACAAGATCAATACCCTCTAAAATTCCAGGGGTTAGCTACATTCCAAGGTTCACCAGGAGAGAACTTACTTGCTCCTCTTCTTTGTCTTTTGGCTAAGATTAAGTGTAGTAACTGATCAGTGGCCAAACCAGGACAATTGTGCAGAATGAAGAACCAAACAATGACAGTCATATATTTTTGTGGATTGTGTTCATGTCACTTGTTTATCATAATAATGTATGAGAGTGCAAAGCCTTTCTGATTGTCCATCCTGAGGTCTGGGGAAAGGGTGCTGGGTATGACCATCAGTTACCTAAACCCCTTGCAACTCTGGGCAGAGACAACCTCAAGTACGATTCCTTAGTGGACTGGGCTGGAGAGTTGGGCTGTACCCAAGATTCAGCAAGAAAAGGCCACTCAACCTAAACCCTTGCAGGGCCTTCAATCAGAGGGTTGTGGGCAGTGGTGAACCTAGACTCTTTGCTGCCTGAGGCGGACTATAGAAAGACGCCCCCCCCCCAAAAAAAAAAAAAACTGAGTTTCCATGCTACTAGTTTAACACACTGTTATTGTCGCACAATTTACACAATACACAAAGTTATAAAACAGTTTTTAAGAATTCTTCTTCCTGTATTACTTCAGTATCAGATCAAGAACACGCCATTAACAATGAAAGTAACTTCACACATCTTCTGCTTGGTGGATGGACGAGGCCACGTGGCCCCCATTCTCTATAATAGGAGCGCCGCAGATAGCTGAGTACTGGACTTCGGGTATCTTTGGCACTCCCATTAAAGTGAATGAGAGCCATGCGGGTTCGTCCATCCACCAAGTGACACACCTATATATGGCTGCGGTCAGGCTGGATTCCCACCTAGTGGGGGGAAAAAACCCAATTCTCAGGCCCAGTGGGGGTCTCAGCAGACAGACCCCCATCAATCAGGTATTTATCCTCTATCATTTAGGTGAATACAGGGCAGTAACATTTTGTGACTTACAGGTGACTAATCCTGACTAATCTCTGACTAATCCTTCACATTTCCCTTCTATTCCCTTTGGACCGCCATGACCTCTTCTTCCAGCTGTGACTTGTCTCTGTAAAGTTTGCAACACAGACATCTTTGGCTCCTCACTTTCCCAGGCATCCAACCCACATTGTCCTCACCTACACAAAGCCCCCATCCTGCTGCTACCCCCAATTATAAAATATATGATATAACCCCCCATAATGAATAATACCCTCAAGTGCATCTTTATATTAATAACATCCGTGTGTACCCTGTATAAATAGTGCCAATTATTAATAATGCCCCAGGTGTTAACTAATTAAAAGGTTTTCCAGGTCATTAATAAACTAATCAGTGGGGTTCAAAAACCCAGGACCCCCACTGATCAGCTGTTTGAATGGTACCTGTGTAAGCGCCATGACTGCTTCTCTGTTTACATAGTGTCATTCATCTCATAACTACAGCCTCGTCCTGTACATGTCTACAGTATGTGACAAGGCTACAATTACATCACACGGTCACTATAAACAGACAGCGTATAATATAAACAGGTGCCATAGCCCATGTTTATAGCACCCCATTTACACACACTATAATGTTCCACAGCAGCCCCTGCACACAGTATTACACAGTGTTATGGCCCGCAGCGGCCCCTGCACACTGTATTATGCCTCACAGCGGCCCCTGCACACAGTATTATGCTCCATAGTGGCCCCTGCACAGGGTATTATGCCCCACATTGGCCACTGCACACAGTATTATGTTCCACAGCAACTCCTGCACACAGTTTTATGCCCCATATTGGCCCCTGCACACGGTATTATGCTCCATATTGGCCCCTGCACACGGTATTATGCTCCACAGTGGCCCCAGCACACGGTATTATGCTCCATAGTGGCCCCTGCACTGGTATTATGCTCTATAGTGGCCCTTGCACTGGTATTATGCTCCATAGTGGCCCCTGCACTGGTATTATCCTCCATAGTGGCCCTTGCACTGGTATTATGCTCCATAGTGGCCCCTGCACTTGTATTATGCTCCATAGTGACCCCTGCACCCGGTATTATGCTCTATAGTGGCCCCTGCACTCGGTATTATGCTCTATAGTGGCCCCTGCACTTGTATTATGCTCCAGAGTGGCCCCTGCACAGGGTATTATGCTCTACAGTGGTCCCTGCACAGGGTATTATGCTCTATAGTGGCCCCTGCACTCGGTATTATGCTCTATAGTGGCCCAAGCACTCGGTATTATGCTCCATAGTGGCACCTGTACAGGGTATTATGCTCTACAGTGGTCCCTGCACAGGGTATTATGCCCCATAGTGAACCACCCATGAACTATTATTATACTCTGGGGTCTTTTCAGACCCCAGAGTATAATGATTGGAGACCCAGGGGAGAATACAAACATAAAAACCAGAGTTACTTACCTATCCTGGACACCGGTGCACTCCTTTCAGCTTTCGGCCCTCTTTAATTGCGCACACACGTCACGTGATCAGGCCGGCGACGCGACCTGATGACGTCACCAGAGGCCTCAAGCCTGCTCGGAGTTACATCGGATCGCAGGAGGTGAGTAACATTGGTTTTTATGTTCCCTCACCAACCCTAGGCCTCCGATTATTATACTCCGGGGTCTGAATAGATCAGACCCCGGAGTATAATAATAGTAGTATTTGCGGCCCGTGGCCTCACTTACCGATACCCGCGGCCGCTCACAGCGGCATCCACTTCCCTTTCTGCGTCCCATAGCAGAAGGGGAAGCGGAGGCGGCCACGAGCAGACGCGGGGTAGGTAAATAAATAGGCCGTTACCTGCCGGGGATGCTCCAACAGGTTACGGCCTATTTATATATATAAAAAAAAGTTATACTCACCTGCGATGCCTTGATGCAGCCGCCGCCGCCTCCTCTTCTTGTCCGCAACGTCTGTGTCTCAGCGTAGGCGGCGTGATGACGTTATTGTATCGCTGCCTGCGCTGAGATGCAACGTCTTGTAAACCAGCCCAGGACAGGCCCCGCTCAGCTCTTTTTTTTTTTTTTAAGCGGCCTGTCCTGGGCTGGTTTACATGAAATAGTAAAAATGCCGCCCCCCGGACAGTGCCGCCTCATTAGCAGTGCGCCCCTGGTTGTGGGTGCCCTTCACCTTTTAGAGTGGATTTGCTATAGGCCATATCCTTGCGCATTTTGTGTGTGTCACACAGTACTTTTTTTATGCACGCTGGTGAAGTTGATCTTAGGCACTTACTAACTTTGAAATAAAGACATAACAGCTGGAGTATTCTTATTTGGTAACTAAGTAATCTCTGTTGTGAATGATATTGTCATTATTGCTGTCTTATAGATTTCTTTGCAATGTTTAGAGTTTGTCCCTTTCTCCATACATAACTCCAGATCAATCCAACAGCAATTTATCACATTATATATTTTTCATAAATGGATTCTTTTGTTTCATTTATTCCACATAACCTTAAAGGGATTATTCAGCTTCCAAAAATTAACTGTAAATACATCCACAGCAGTGCTAAATAGTCGCTGTTCCCTTGTGCACCCTTTGCTTGGCTTTATTCTACTTGCATCTCCTTGTATCATTGTTATTTGCATGCAGTGAATCTGTGGACAAACTACATTTCCCTGCTCTCACTCTGTGTACCCCTCCCTTCTCCCGTGTGCAAATTCCCTCTCTGCTACAGGGTCTGTTTTGTGTCACAATGTCTCACTTCATGCAGCATCACTTTCCTCAGCATATCTGACCAGGCAATAAATAGTCTATCGCTCCCACTAAATAGGCAGATAACTTTTATCTTAGGATTTGTACATGGGCCCTGTACAGAAGCAAAAAGATTCCCTATTAGGACCATTGGATTCAGTGTGGCATTGCACTGCTTTCCGTGAAGTATTCCTGCTTAAATACTGCAAAACTTTTTTTTTTTTTCCTCAATGTAAAATTTGGAAATACAGCATGGACTGTAGAAGGCTATGGGTTTTGTATTACATATCCAAACAACACTCATGTATAATTTGCATATGTGCTCCATACGAAGAGCTTTGTGCAAGCTGTTTCCAATTTCTACAGCTGTATGTAAATGGTTAAATAGAGCAGTGTATTTAGGTGGCAGATCCACTCTAGGCTAAGACCCCACGTAGCAAGCCACAGCAATAAGCACTGTGGGAAAAATCACAGTGGAAACACTGTTTTCCTCTGCAGACTTTCTACTTCAATTATACCTATATGGAAACCGCCAGCATTTCCGTAGGTATGCTTGACATGCTGTGATTTACAAAAACGTGTCTTTTTTAAATTGCAGCATGTCCGGTGCGGCTATTTTTCTGCAATGTGTGTCGCTATAACAGGGGAACCCACTCTTTCGCTGGTCACATATAGTAGAAGGGAATTGTCTGCAGACATGGTCTTCTATGCCCCAGGATTAAAGACTGATGTCCTATCAATAAGGATTACTGTCCCAGAAAACCTTTTAGAGAACATTTTTTGTGAAAACAGAAAAGCTGAGTCTTGCCTGCACTACTGACATTCCCCAATCTTGCCTTTTCTAGCAGGTTTTGAACTCCATGCCGTCTTACCCACCAATGACTCTTGTGGCAGACTTTGGAGAGTCGCGACTTTCTGATGATAAGCAGCACTGAGAAGGTCTGGCAACTACTCAGATTCCCAGGGCTACTGAAGCAAAAGGCACACTGGTGAGGGACTTAAAGCTTATATACATGGCACAGCCATGTACATGAAGCCTGTATGGTTGCACGCAGGCTCCCTTGCAGGATCTGCTGACAATCATTGGTTCATGGATGTCGTGAAAATGTACAAAATACAAGTTTCTTTTACCTATTTTTCAGGACTTTTTATTGTAGTCTTTATGCAATATTCTCCACCTAAACTTATCTTCAGAAAAATCTGATTAATAATGTAGGTCCAGATGGAGAATAGCAGCTGCCAAGCTTCATTTCCACTCTCTGCTGCCATGACAATGACAATTCAACTTTGAGTGAAATAGCTGAGTCATAAGAGACCTGCAACAGATTCACCCACTACAGCTTTTCACATTAAATAGCCTTGTCAGACTGTCTGTCCTTAGCTTCTAGATTGTTCTATGGCGGCCTTGCATATCAGATCATCCCTCATAGATTGTAAGTCCATGCGGGCAGGGCCCTCTATCCCACTGTGCCAGTTGGTCACTGTTTGTATTATCTGTTTTGTATATCTTGTGTACCGTATGTAAATCTGCAAATGTTAAGCAGCATGGAATTAATGGTGCTATATAAATAAACAATAATAAAAAAAAAATAATAATCATTGTCAGTTATTATAAGCCTAAAATCTTCTAATAACACGCGCGCGGCCCAGCTAAGTGTACGTTATTACAACACAGCAAGTGAGAAGTTCAAGGATACAATCCCAAATTGAAGCATCCAAAAGACACCCCCATGTGATGGTATCTGGAACACATGGGTAATTGGTTGTACAATTTTGCTGGTAAAGAACATGGCCATTAATCATGCCGTGATATTACCTGTAAAGTTTTGCGGTCATTTAAAGGGGTTGGCCACTTTGTATAATAAAATGTTGTACAATTTACAATATACTTTCTGTATAAATTTCTCATGTTTTCTAGATCTTTGCTTGCTTTCAGTAAACAGAATGTATGAATGAAAGCAAAGATCTAGAAAACTGTGAAGAATTGAAACAAAGTATATTGGAAAATTGTATAACTCTTTATTATACAGATTTGAGTCTCAATATTGGTCTGAAAGTGGACAAGCCCTTTAACTATTTGGAAAGCCCATTAACTGAAAGGAGCCATGTTTTTTGTTTACAACAGTAGGAGGCCATCTCCCATGTAAACTATAAAACCCATTGAGAAAAAAAAAAATAAATATATATATATATATATATAATAATAATAATAATATTATATGTATTAATGGGATTATTTTCCTTTCCCCATTTAAAAGGATTCTATCATCAAAAAAATCGATTTTTAACTAACAGCAAGTCGAAATAGACTAGTCTTCTCCTACCTTTATTTTTCAGGTCCGCGTCGCCGTTTTTGAGTTTTGTCTTCTTTCTTCGTTATGCAAATTAGACTTCAGAAAGCACAGGGGGGTGTTCCCCCTGCGCTCAAAGCACTGGCTCATCCTAGGTTTCCAGCGCCAACTCGCTCTTCTGCTCCTGACGCATCTCCTCCTCTTCAATCCTCTTCTTACACGAGACCACCGCAAAATGGCCAACGGAACAGCCGACTGCGCATGTCTCGTGTAAGAGAACACTGCAAAATGGCAACAAGCATGACGCCCCCTGTGCTTTCTGCAGACTAATTTGCATAACAAAGAAAGAAGACAAAACTCAAAAATGGCGGCGTGAACCTGAAAAATAAAGGTAGAATAGTCTTTCTAAAGGCTATTCCGACGTGCTGTTAGTTAAAAATGGATTTTTTTAATGATAGAATCCCTTTAAATGAACATGTATGAATGGCTCTTAAGAAAACAATGGCGTCCTCAAACTTTTTTGTGGCCCCCCCCCCCCCAAATGTGTACTCATTATGGTTGATTCCATAAATCAGTGAGAAAACATTATAGGTTCAACATTAAATTCACCAAGTTTTGAAGCTGCGGGTTTCTTAAGAAAGACAACTATTTATAACATTTATGTATTAAATAAAGCAGAAAATGACAGTCACAGAGCTCATGATTTTCATACAACTATTTTTTATTCTCCTAAAAACAGGAATTCCAGGAGCCTGACTAAAGGCACATAGTGAGTGATGATGACGACGAGAAACAGGAACAGCATGTACTTTGTCGAAAATATGAAGAAATGGCATAAATAAGGCACTCATATTTAGATATGGTTCAATACTGAAGGGGAAGAGACACTGAATACTTATGTGTGTCCAATAATTTATAAAATATATAAAATACAGAAACCCCCTACCCTCTGCAGTGGATTGTTGGGGGATTTAGGAGGTCTAAAATTATTTTGGTGATAGGATTTAAACAGTTGTTGGGAAGCACAAATCATTAAAATACGGGTAATAATATATAGGAATATCCTTCCATTGTGCCCTGCTGCTTGTAACCCATGGCTCAGTGATGGGTTGTGTTTCATTCATAGTGCTGTAACATCCCATCATGAGATGACCTTGTCACCCAATGCCTATAGTGGTGTGTGAATATAGTGTTAGCGCCAATGAGCGACATAACCCTTCACTTACATATAACAGAGCCATCATGGGATAAAAGAGAAAATGCTTCCAGTGTTTTCAGTAGTCCTTATATTCCCAGTGTTTGTTTAAAACCCTTCAAGGCCCAGATTCATCCTTTAACAGAATTACTGGATTTAACCTGGCCAAACACCATAGATGTATATAGCTGAATCTGCTGAGAGGTCAGGAGAGCTGGAGATAGCTGTTATTGTGTATGGCCAGCCTTCGGATACCATATAAAAATGTTACTCCCATGGAGTTAAAGGTTACTATTTAGAGTGACGAGAGAAAACATGGTGTCCAAGTATTAGGAATGCATCATCTGAGAAATTTCAAGTAATACACATTTTAAGGCATTGTAAGAATTGGAAAAAAATGAAGGCCAATCTTGATCGGGTTATTTTCCTGAAAAACAGAAGCGGTTATAAATTAATTCTATTTATACAACATACTTAATATACTATAACTGGCTATAATACAGAATAAATATATATAATATTCATGGTGTTGATGTACAAGGCAGATCAGTACAACTCTTAGGGTGAATTTACATGCGGCACATTTATTGCGGAAATTTGTGCAATTGTTCTTTTCATCTGAATGGGACCTTCAGAAATTATTGTGTTTGCAGCCAAAACACCCCTATTCAAATGAATAGGACCAAGTTTCAGAGGTTTGTGCAACAAATCTACTGCATATGAATCTATGGGTAGAACTTGGTCATGTCCAAAATGCCTAACAAACCAAAAACAGGGCATGTAGGGGCATTTAGTAAGAGTAGAAACATACACTTGTGGATACATGCCGATCGAGAAATGCATTTGTCTATAGGCGATGGCTGAAAATACAAGGCTGGAAGTTCTGTATCAGACCATGCCCGATGCACTTGAAGGCTGATTTTCATATCCATATGAATAGGATGATGTCTGCATTGCTTAAGCAGTTTCTGGCCACAGCATTAGGTTTCTGTTCCTATTAAAGACTTCTTATACAGATTACTGTTTTGCAAGGCATCTTGGACTTTCTAAAATGGCCATTTCTGCAGCTTACAGCATACCTAACCTTTGCATAAATCGGCAGTACAGTTTGTGTGTACATTAGTAACAACACTATTTCTGTCATTATATGACTTGTATTATGCATTTGTTTAAGGCTGAAGCACCATGTTGCAGAAACTTAGCTTTTCTTTGTTGCAGATTTTACTGATTTTTTTTTTGGAGCAAAGGCAGAAGTGGATTGAGCAAAAGGTTGAAGTATAAGCACTTCCTATATAGTTCCCATTCCTTTTGTAGCCACTCTTGGCTTTGGCTCAAAAAAACGCAGTAAAATCTGCAACAAAAAAAGCTGCGTTTCTGCAATGATTCAGCCTAAAGCAGTTTTCCTGACATGCATGCTCTTTCTCTTGCTAAGGCTGACAACTATGTCACCTTACTACCCCATACACTCTGCTGTGTGGTGCATATGTACTGAACTGAAAGTGGGAAGAAAGTCACTGCCAGACTCCTTTGTTCAGTAGGTATACATCCAATGGGTAAGGCCTTTATTCTCAGCTGCGTCAGAGCTTATGGGTGGATGTAACTGCTATGATGAGAAGTACTGACCTGCACTGATGTCATTAAAGTACTTGGGGTGAAATAGAAACTTTATATTTTGCTACAGAAGGCTCTTGTCTGTGCCTGTGTTGGGAGGTTCTACTTTTGGAAGCCCCATAGAAGAGAAGGCCAATTATGCATGAACTACTCTATGCTCACTGTAGCTGTGAGACAGGGGTTGGGGATCGCTGTTTTCAAGATATATATGGGTCCCAGAGATGAGACCCATATCCTGTGAATATGCCATAGATTTCCCATCTTTGCCGTTACAGAAATGTATGCAACAATTCTGCTACTTATGAACCCCTTAGCGTATAATAACAGATTTATTGCAGAAATGTGAATGGGCTTTGTTCTGTAGGATGGAATGAGACAGTTACAGAAAATTACAAATGTCCTATGTATGAACATTCCCTTAAAGGGGTTGTGCAGGATTAGAAAACACAGCAGATTTCTTCTTCTCAGGAAATTACATCACATCTGTTGATCACATGGCCATGCTGCAGCTCAGTCCCATTCATTTTAATGGGACTGCACTGTAGCATTGTCATGTGACCAATGGACGTGAGGGCACTACCTGAGAAGTAGTTTTCTAATCCTGCACAACCCCTTTAAGGGCATTTTCACACATAGCAGATATGTAATTGCCCATCCTGCAGAACAAAGCCCATTCAGATTTCTCCAACAATTCTGTGAATATACCCAAAGTGGCAGAATTGCCGGATACATTTCTGATACTGCAAAACCTCTGTTCCATACATCTGAAAGGGTTTATCAAAGTCATGCAAACGCTGCAGAAACAACACCATTCAGATGCAAGGAACAGATTTTCTTCTCAGTCACCAAAACAAACAAATCTGCCACATACAAAACACACTAAAAATAAAAGTGACTAGCAAACTGGCAGGTAGGAGTTCATGCATTTACAGGATCTAAAACAGTGTGGCTGAGAATGACAGGAACTATTTGAGTAAGTTCACATTGAGTTTTTTGCAGGCTGAAAAAAAATCTGCTTCAAGAATTAGGAATCTGTATTTGACACTTTTTTTGTCTCCAAAAAGTATCTGCTTCAAAAAACACTAGCGTTTTTTTGCGATAAATTGCATCAAAAACTGTCATGTTTTTTTCCACCTCCCATTGATTTCAATGGGCTTTTCAAGGCAGAATCCACCTGAAGATAGGTTATGTGGCTTTTTTCCCCCTCTAGCTGAAAAAAAATCAGCTTGAGGAAAAAATCTGCTTCTGACTCCCACTGCAATAAATGGGAGCCTCAAAATCCTCCTGAAAAAAACTCTATGTGAACATATCCTCCATTATTACATAGCTATACTATGTACATATTGTAACTCACTTTTCTATCTTACCTTTATAAGGGGAACTGGTTTAAGGCCAATGGTATTTCAGATAATAGATTACTTCAGAACTTAGTTGAGGTCCAAATAATGGATTTAACTGGGCCAGTATTGCAATGAGCCAGCTGTGTGTTAATAACATTCAGAAAATTAGAACGTTAGATATAAAAATCAGGCAAATGTATAACACTGTAAATAATAAAAAAAATATATAAGATCATAACTTATCCATATAGTATGAAATACCCACAAAAAAATGGGAAAAAAAGTCCCCACATAGAAGTAGCGGCAGCTGACTACACACAGCTAAACACTACTCATGTGAATGAATTCTTGACACTACAAGATAATACTGTATACCAAGGGTCGGCAACCCCCGGCACGCGTGCCAGGAGAGGCACAGGTGGCATATTTCCCTGGCACGGCGACCAGAGTCCTCACCCAGCAGTTTTGATTGGACCAAACACGGCCGAAACGAAACTGCTGTTAATATACTGTGGGGTCTCTTCAGACCCCCCGAGTATAATAAGCGGAGGCTCAGGAGAAGTGATGAAACATAAAAAAAAAAAAAAAACCCAATGTACTCACCTTTCCTGCGCTCTGCAGCCACTGTCTGCGCTACTGTCTGATGTAAGAGACTGCTGACAGATCCTCTGGGGTCACGTCCGACGTCATTACGCATAATGAAGGCAACGTGACCCCTGAGAACCAATCAGTGGTCGCTGACTACAGGCAGAAGCGCCCGAAGAGAACACAGCAGCTGTGGAGTGCAGGAAAAGGTGAGTAACATTGTTTTTTTTTATGTTTGTCACCTCTCTAGGCCCTCCGCTTATTATACTGGGGTCTGAAGAGACCCCACAGTATAATTATAGCTAGTGAGTGGCGAAAATTATAAAAGTTAGAATACTGTGTGCAGGGGCCGCTATGAGACATAATGTGGTGTGCAGGGACCACTATGGGGCATAATACTGTGTGCATGGGCCGCTATGGGACATAATACCGTGTGCAGGGGCCGCTATGGGACATAATACCGTGTGCAGGGGCCGCTATGGGACATAATACCGTGTGCAGGGGCCGCTATGGGACATAATACCGTGTGCAGGGGCCGCTATGGGACATAGTACCGTGTGCAGGGGCCGCTATGGGACATAATACTGTGTGCAGGGGCTGCTATGGGACATAATACGGTGTGCAGGGCCGCACCATGTGAATGCAGATTTACATCAAGCTAAAAGTTCCAGTGGCCTAAGAATATAGCTGCATCCAGATACATAGTGTGTTTTCACCATAAGACTGCTGTCATACGGTGCTCCTGGACACTTACATTTACCACTAATTGACGGCTGTACATGTATGTACTTTCATTACTTCTAAACGGAAAGTACAGGAGCATCCCAGGAAAGCATCTGGTGGCAGCACTTCTGTATTATGGTTTGTGGTATATGACTTTAGTTTAGGGGTCGTCAGACTTACAATTATTAACCGACACTCCGAGTACCTCATCTTTGATTTTTTAATTAAAATCGGCACGCAGAACAAAAAAGGTTCCCTACCCCTGCTGTATACTGTATCTTCAAGATAAGTACCGCCACTACACAGAAAGGGGCAATAAATGAGTTAACTAGCCTACCCCTACCACTTCCCCACTCCATAGACTTCTGTGTGAGGAGAGTACGGAGACAGATTCTCTACAGATAAAACAGTCTGAGTGAAGATAAGCAGGAAGAGAGCAGCCTAGTAAGTGGGGAAGGAAACAGAATTCTTTCATAAATATTGCAGAGTTTCTTAGATGATTTTATAATTGGTGGACCAGCTGAAGTATAGCATAATGAAACACACTGAGTAACAAATCACTATTGCCTGGAACACTATTGATACACAGAGATTCTGGGAATCTATTAAAGGGCTGTCTGGGATTTTATTACTGGTCATCAATATCAGATTGTTTGCGGCCTGACTCCTGGCTCCCACAAACCAGCTGACTAAAGGGGCTGAAGCAGTCATTTTCTTCTGGTTGGGATGTTACATTCATGGGTGACTTGGCCTTTCTGTGGCTTATCTCCATGTACGTGAATGGGACTGAGCTGCAATAATAGGTACAGCCGATGCACATTGTTTGGAGACTCTACCTGGTATTCAATGAAGCAGTATCCCCCACAATAAGCTCATCAATGGAGGGTGCTAAAAGCCTGACCCCAACCAATCTGATATTTGAAGGAAATGTCATCAATATCCAAGCTTTGTCAAACCCCTTTAAGGCCCATTTACACAGGGGAATCAGTAAACCATCATCTGTATAAGATTCACTTTCCCTGTTGCCCCCCAAATCCATTAGGAGAACATAGCTGCTGTTTATGGTGACTTGCAGTTTTCATGGGCTTCTAAGACAAAAGATTTGCATTTCTCCTTGTAAAATGCATAGGTATATACAGTCATATGAAAAAGTTTGGGCACCCCTATTAATCTTAATCATTTTTAGTTCTAAATATTTGGGTGTTTGCAACAGCCATTTCAATTTGATATATCTAATAACTGATGGACACAGTAATATTTCAGGATTGAAATGAGGTTTATTGTACTAACAGAAAATGTGCAATATGCATTAAACCAAAATTTGACCGGTGCAAAATTTGGGTACCCTTATCATTTTATTGATTTGAATACTCCTAACTACTTTTTACTGACTTACTGAAGCACAAAATTGGTTTTGTAACCTCACTGAGCTTTGAACTTCATAGCCAGGTGTATCCAATCATGAGAAGGTATTTAAGGTGGTCAATTGCAAGTTGTTCTCCTATTTGAATCTCCTCTGAAGAGTGGCATCATGGGCTCCTCAAACAACTCTCAAATGATCTGAAAACAAAGATTGTTCAACATAGTTGTTCAGGGGAGGATACAAGTTGTCTCAGAGATTTAACCTGTCAGTTTCCACTGTGAGGAACATAGTAAGGAAATGGAAGACCACAGGGACAGTTCTTGTTAAGCCCAGAAGTGCCAGGCCAAGAAAAATATCAGAAAGGCAGAGAAGAAGAATGGTGAGAACAGTCGGACAATCCACAGCCACCTCCGAGCTGCAGCATCATCTTGCTGCAGATGGTGTCCTGTGCATCGGTCACATACAGCACACTTTGCACAAGGAGAAGCTGTGTGGGAGAGTGATGCGAAGGCCGTTTCTGAAAGCACGTCACAAACAGAGTCTCCTGAGGTATGCAAAGCACATTTGGACAAGCCAGCTTCATTCTGGAAGAGGTCCTGTGGACTGATGAAACAAAGATTGAGTTGTTTGGTCATACAAAAAGGCATTATGCATGGCGTCAAAAAACACAGCATTCCAGAACCTTGCTACCCACTGTAATTTGGTGGAGGTTCCATCATGCTTTGGGGCTGTGTGGCCAATGCTGGCACCGGGAATCTTGTTGTTGAGGGTCGCATGGTTCACTCAGTATCAGCAGATTCTTGAGAATAATGTACAAGAATCGTGACGAATTTGAAGTTACGCCGGGGATGGTATTTCAGCAAGACAATGATCCAAAACACAGCTCCAAATCTACTCAGGCTTCATGCAGAG
The DNA here is from genome assembly GCA_947044405.1 of Leptodactylus fallax. Lineage (NCBI taxonomy): Eukaryota > Metazoa > Chordata > Amphibia > Anura > Leptodactylidae > Leptodactylus > Leptodactylus fallax. Next base: position 3,814,184 of record CAMRHE010000108.1, on the reverse strand, counting down.
GAACATTCATGTTCTGGAATGGCCATCCCGTCCCCAGACCTGATATCATTGAACATCTGTGGGATATTTGGCGGGCTGTCCATGCTCGGCGACCATCAACTTAACTGAACTGGAATTGTTTTGTAAGAGGAATGGTCAAAAATACCTTCATCCAGGATCCAGGAACTGATTAAAAGCTACAGGAAGCGACTAGAGGCTGTTATTTTTGCAAAGGAGGATCTACTAAATATTAATGTCACTTTTCTGTTGGGTGCCCATACTTTTGCACCAGTCAATTTTGGTTTAATGCATATTGCACATTTTCTGTTAGTACAATAAACCTCATTTCAATCCTGAATATTACTGTGTCCATCAGTTATTAGATATATCAAATTGAAATGGCTGTTGCAAACACCCAAATATTTAGAACTAATGTTGATTAATGGGGTGCCCAAACTTTTTCTTGCTGTATAAGGGAGCTGTGCAGCACACAGTATATACCAGTGTATATACAAGCTTTGATACTAATGTAGATATATTAAGAAGTCTTCTGAAACCTGTTCTATGCTCACGTCATACACATGTACACAACAATACATCAAGCTATTGAGGCAATTGTATAGACACACAGTAAGCCACATTGTGTAGGTATTGTACATCTGAAAAGTAAACTGCTACTGTTGTCAGAGAAGCATCCTCAGGAGGTTTATATGCCGCACTTTCCAGCTTTGTTTTGTTGCATTGCAGGGTTTAGGGAAAAAAACCACAGCAAGCTAAGCAGAGATTGCAGAGCTCTTGGAAAGAGCGTGGTTATGTAACGCTGCCCCAGAAATTCCAGCAGCTACTTGAGATGGATCCCTTGGTTCAGTTCACCGCTGAGGAAAGATAAAGGGATTTTTTTTTTCTGTTATGGAGTAATGCGATGGCAATGTGGAGAAAAAATACAGTATCAGAAAGTGACTGTTAATGTGCCATAGACCAACAACAGCTGCAAAGACAGTAGCAGAGGATGAGTATGATCTGTATATTATTCCAAGACAACGCTACAGATACCTTAATATGGTTGCTAGGCTTCACATAGGAGCCTTGTCAACGAAAGATATTTAACATATTAACTTGAATATATTAAGCCTTGGCACTATTCATTATACTGTATATCAGAGAAATATATGTATAAACTGAATCCGTCCTGCTGAAAAATCCCACCCAGCTGTGGTCTGATAAAATCACTGTAGACCCCCTGCGGCTATGTTACAGCTGGAGAGTTCCCCACAGCCCCGAAAATCAGTGGAGTTTAAAAGATTGAGCCCATCTATAGCATCCAAACCAAAGCCTCGGTATAAGTTTCCATCAGTACAAATCTGGAAAGACATTGTAAGCAGATGACAATGGCACTTTGCTCTGGATATGGTGGCAAAGGTTCCTAGCAACTGGCTGGTTCCATGTGCAAGGCAGAAGTATAGTGTATATGACTACCCCCCCCCCCCCAATCTTACCCACCCACACTGGATTTTTTGAGAACAAGCTGTCAATTAGGGAAATGAAACAATTTCTATCAGTGGTATAAGAATACTGCTCATCTCTTGTGAGAGATCTGGGTATACATGGGGGTGGCTTTTCCACCAAAGTCTTGCCCGTCTCTAACTACTAGTGGAGAGGACCACAGGTATGAATGGCCACTTCTCCCATACATGGTTGCAATAGGTGTCATGTGGGGACCAGGTCCTAAAGGAAGAATCTGTCCCCCAGCCACATTTTTAGATCGAGGCCTCCACAACCCTTAATCTAGCCCTAGGTGCTGTAAGCTCTGACCTCAACAATGCTATTTTCTTATATGCATTTTTTTCAGCCTGGATTTCCTCTGTAAATTGACCTGCAGATAAATCAGTACTCTGCCTTTGTTGGATGCAAAACATTACGGTTGAGATCTAAACCAATTCAGGTAACTATGGTAACATACCAATAACCAGGTACCTACAACATAAATACTAGATAACCCTAGAGATACTTGTCGTCATGAGTTTCAATACTGAACACAAAGCAGTACAAGGCACCTATTTGCTCTATACGTAAGGAGGACAGTCAAAGATAGCACACTAGATGAAATATACCGATGACTTCATATTGGACAACGCAAAGCAATGGCTGCTGGTGATGGAGTTGTCCTCTTATGTCAAGGTTAAAAAGGTTTTTGGGTTCTTCTTTCTGGAATATTTTACCAAGAGAAGAAGCCCTTACACCGCTACGCACATGAAAAAACTTTGAAAAAGAAAATATAAAATAACTATATACTTTAAATTTGGTATCATTGTGATCGTACTGACTCGAAGAATATATGTAATATGTCATTTTTATCGCACAAGTGCTACAATTATGTTTTTTTTTTTTTACCTCAATTCCACCCCATTATGAATTCTTTCCAGCTAACCAGTACATCATCCGGAATGTTAAATGGTGACATTATGCAGTACATTTTGTCCCACAAAAAATAAGCCTTCATTCAGGGAATGCATAAAATTAAAAAAATTAAAAAACTGAAAATGGCTGCGGCAGGAAGGGGTTATCTGGCAAAAAAACATTGTTTCAAATGATAGTTTTTAGCAATATAAAACTATTTTTAATTCTCTTTTGAAACATGAGGAAATTCTCCCCCCACCCTTCTGTGTTGACACCCTCACATTGCTCCTGAGAAGCCTCTAAATATTTCAAGCAATTTTTATAGGAAGTCATACTATACTATAGTATGACTTCTGGTATGCATGGCAACAAAATAGTAATGTGTGGTGAGTCGCATATCCAGCTCTTACTAGAATGAGGATTTTCTCAGCTAAAAGCCTCAATAGTAATATTCTTCTTTACAGGTACAAAGCATTGGCAAATACAGCTATACCTGTCAGTACCATAGAAGAGTAAAAACAATTATTTCGTTCCTGTGGAGAATATCATTGCTATTGAGGCTTTTAGCTGAGAAAACAAGGACTCTAGCAAGAGGAAAGTGTATGGCTCAGCTCACCATGTAGTTTCCTTGCATAGCATAAGTCTTGTGTTCAAGACCCAGCAGAGACATGTAATAAAAGTGTCCTGAAATCTCAGGAGTGGTGGCAGTGCTGGGAGGAGGCGATGGTCTTCCTTTTAAGTTAATCATCTTCATTGTCAACATTTTTACATTATATACTACTATACATTGTATTATAAAATACCTTTTTGCAATATAAGCAATCATTTGGAAATATATATATTTTGTCAGACAATCCCTTTAACACCTGGCCAGAATAGAACAGGAAATTGCCACAATGCCTTTTTTATTCTGCCGTCAGCTCCTCATATATCAGGCAGAAAGAAATGATAAGATCTACCTGAATACAAGCATTATGGCTCTTGATGGCAAGTCCTACAAACAGGAATTATGGTATTTACACTACCACCCGCCCAATATACTGGGAAAACTGGTTTCACACCACTAATATTCAGCACTGGTTCCTCCTTGTAAATCAGAAACTTCTGCATATAAGGCTATGTTGATGTACATTTTACAAAGAATCTGTAGCAGAAATCTGAAGGCTGAAAGATTTCGGCATTTGTATCCACACAGGAATTGCCCCTATTGTCATTCCCTGGGCCTAGTCTGCAGCTGTTCCATGCAGGATATACAGTAAGCTGCAGATTCCACTGATTCTTTTCTTCTAGGTGTAAACTGGAAATTAAATATCACACTTTCTTATGTTAGATGTAGAATGTTAGCGGATTTGATCATGATTTGAGCATAGAAACTGCAAATATGTGAACATACCTTAAAAATGACAAAGAAATCATTATTTGCTAGGGAATTATGTATCTAGAGTACAGTAGCAATAAAAACAATAGGTTACATAACACTCTAAAACAAAATGTTCCCTATAAAGTTCAGCACTTTGTGGTCTTAACAGGGACTTGCTAGTCAAAGCCAGAAAGAAGCAAGAGTTAATGTGAACCTTCAGCTAGAGCATGTGTCGTGGAAACTGGGAGCCGGCCAGGAGTCTGGACTAAATTAATCTCATGACAACCTGCTGGCCTGCTTTCTATCAGGGGCAGAGAAGCATTCCACCAACATCAGAAGCGGAACAAGGACACCTTCACATCTACAAAAGAGTTTAGTATATAGATTATGTTCATTATTAGTAATATATATATATATATATATATATATATATATATAAATGTATATTGTGGTAAGGTGTACGGGAAAGTCGTGGAAGGGGTGTATATCTCACCTGGTTACCTCAGCCAGGTGAGATAAAAAGAAAACCAGGTTTTTTCTGACCTTAGCAGACCTTAGTTTGCTAGGGTTTTATTTCGGCTGCTTTACATGGGCTGGTTTTTTTGGACTGGAGGGCAGGTTTGGTAGAGGGTGCCTTCCAGTCCACATCCCTAGTCCACTACGGGACTTCCTCCCTACTCCCAGAGGCTCCCAGGTGAGGTTTCCTGTTTGAGTCAATTGGGAAGTAAGGCTGACAAAAAGGGAGCTCTGTCTGTGTCACAGAAAGAGAGAGAAAGACCCCTCCTGTGTGAGGAGCGTTTTGCATTTTGGAACCCTGAATTTCCTACTCCGTGTTGCCTGTAAGGTACTTTGTGTTTCATTTAACGCCGGACAGGCGTAGGAACTGCATAATTTTGTTTGGACATTTGTGTTGTTGGTGCTTATGCCGCTACAATAAAGCACCACCAAGATTTAACCAGAGACCTGCTGTGTGTACGTGGTCATTGCCGCCCCACCGTATGAGCTAATCCCTCACAATAAATATATATATATATATATATATATATATATATATATATATATGGAACAAACTCCAGGTCTTTATAGATTACATCCCTATACAAGACCCAATAACACAAAGCTTGTGGTCATGATCACCTGGTCAGAGCTGAAAAAGGAATCGTCTCAAAATAAAAAAAAAAAAAAAGTACTGTAGAAATAAGTTCTGCAAGAGGTGTTTGGCAATATCTTATCCCTACATTCATCCACATACAAAAAGGTATACTCAGCGAAGCATGAATGTTTATCAGGGCATCAGAGATCTCATGTATGTGGTATATCGTCAAAACATGTAAATGCAGTCTGAATGGTGGGCAGCATAGTATAACACAGGGGAAGCGGAACAGACTAATGTATCATTTTGTAGGAAAAGATTCAGTATAACTTGTATTTACTGGTAGTTAAATCTCTAATCTTTCTATACTTAGGAGCCCAGTGGGTGGCCTTATTTACTAAATGACATCTATTCATCCCCCCTCCAGTCCACCGTAAACTGTGCTGCTCACTTAATACACCTCTCCCCCTGTTCTTCATCGGCCGCTCCTCTCTGCCAATCCCTTCACTGGCTACCCGTTGCCCAGTGAATAGAGTTCAAACTACTAACGCTGACATACAAAGCCATCCACAACCTGTCCCCTCCATATAGCTCCGACCTAATCTCCTGCTACCTGCCCGCACGTAACCTCCGATCCTCCAAAGACCTCCTATTCCGCTCTGCTCTTATCCGCTCTTCACACAATCGTCTCCAAGACTTCTCCCGTGCATCCCCCATACTCTGGAACTCACTACCAAGACACATAAGACTGACCCCACAGTCACAAGCTTCAAGAAGGCCCTGAAGAACTATTCAGGAAGGCCTACAACCCCCAATAACACTACTGTCACCACACCACCATCTGTACAGCCTCTCCCCTCACCTACTGTCTCTATCCCTCTTTCCTCATAGATTGTAAGCCCTTGCGGGCAGGGCCCTCTATCCCACTGTGTCAGTTGGTCACTGTTAGTATTGTATTTGTTTTATATATTTTGTGTACCGTATGTAAATCCTCAAATGAACAGCACCATGGAATTAATGGTGCTATATAAATAAATAATATTTGTGTATGCACATCACTCATATAGGGATGGATATCAATCACTAGGGATAGTACAGTTTAAAAAAAAAAAAAAAAAAAAAAAAATCACTTCCATAATATATGTTCAAAGGGATTTTCCAAGAATATACAAACATTGCAAGACAGCTGAAGATATGCTAAAATTAACCATAAACAAACAGAAAAAACATTATTCATCTTCTGAAACTCCAGTCACTTCAGTGGTCCCTGACGGTCTCTGTTCATCTTGCTACAGCGATGACATGTTTATTTACCTATATGACTGCTGCAGTTAGTAGTTTTGTGCCATATACTGCTGCAGCAGCCACTTTGGTAGACAGGCATGCCATCGGTGTAGCCAAGTAAACTGGAGGGGAATTTAACGGATTAATGATGCCTATTAATCTTTATAATTTCTATTGCTACAAACTTTTTTTTTCAAATTCTCAGATAATCCCTTTTTAAAAGGGAGTCTAGCACCAACAAAATTGTTTCTAAACCAGTTAAATTCTGTCCAAGGGCTGGTTAGTGTCATAGGGAACATCCCTTTCGTACGTCAAAATGAAATCTTTCTGCTGAGAATTTCCGCTTTTATCCCATATGCAAATGAGCTGTTCTGTACACTTAGGCTCCGGCCACACCTGTCAGAGTACCTATCCTCCTTTGCAGCCACCATCCAGTATGGTCCTCAAAACAGAAAGACTTACATATCCCATGCACAGTGATTTACAGCAAAAAAAAAAAAAGGGTGCTCCACCAGGTGTGGCCCCATCCCAAGGACAACAAACAGATAATTTGCATATGGAATAAAAGATGAATTTTTCAGTAGCAAGATTGCACTTTGACAGTAGACAGGTATGATCACTATGTCAGTAACCGGCCCTAGAGATGCATAAAAGTGGTTTAGAATCGGTTTTGGTGGTGGCCGACTTACTTGAAGAATCCATACAACAGATGTATTTTACCTACTAAAGTGCTTAAAGCTTGACTGCATCTTATGTTAATTCATTTGGATGTCAATTTGTCCCAAGTGTTGTAACATGCAACTATAACTATATTATTTGAAAAAGCGTGTATTGTGAGTGCAATACTCACTCACAGCGCTAGATTTCTTTTGAGAAGCTGAATTATGGGTCAACAGTGTAATTGACATTCAGTATAGATTTATATTATTTACAAGCCTTATTGATTATTGGTGACCTTTGGGATTTATGCAAATTGCTAAAAAAAAAAAAAAAAAAAATTCTTTATTCATGGATTCACCACTTAAACGAACACTAAACCCACAAAATGCACAGAAAAATAATATAATCTCCCAGCCCTTCCTCCATTAAAGGGTTTGTCCCGTTATGGGCACTTATCCCCTAATCAAAAGGACAGCTCCTGAGATAGGTATAGCAGAGTTCACCCAAATATCTACAACTGCTTAAACTGCTGTAGCATGATATCTTATCACAGAAGACAACAAAAAACAATTTGGAGCACTGGCACTTCATTCACAAGGAGGCCTTAGGGGGACTTTCGGTCCCCTGTCCTCCTGATCACTGTCCTGTCCCAGGAGCTCAGCCACACCTCCCCTTCTCCTCACAATCATGTGACAAATATACAATCATGTGTGTAACACAAGGGGCTGCTACAGGAGCCTCCCTGCTGTACCCTATAAGAAGTAGGACAAAAGGATTGTTAAGCCACTCCACTTAGGTAAAGCTGGATTCGCATTGGAGTTAGTCGAAAATTGCCAGACAAAAAATTCCCGCCTGGCGATTGGACACCCGATGGACCCCATTATAGTCAATGAAGACTGTCGGGCTCAGTTCACGTCCACCGTTTTAGCGGTTCGTTTGTCCGTCATTCTGGTACTCAAACAGACCAGAACAACAGATACCCCAACCCTAGTGTGAACCATGAGTCAGCCCCATCCCTGGGCTGTTTTCTGGATGAAGAAGGAGCAGACCTGCAGGAGATTAACATCTTTGTTCTATCAGGATTTCAATAAGACTGTGTCGGGATCATGCAAAAAGTGTTGCTGATTGACAAACAGTGAGTGCAACTATATTTCTTCTGTACTTTTTAGCTTTTTGGGTTTAGTGTTCCTTTACATAGCAATAAGTTTAACCCCTTCCTGACATCCGCTGTAATAGTACGGTGGATATTGGGGATTTAAATATGGTGACCTCTCAGGAGCTGCACAGCTGCTGGGTCTTTGCTGTTATTATACAGCAAATACTGGGCGTTAATACCCGCGCTGAAGACACCCTATGCATCCCCGTACACGAAAATATAAAAAATTAACGAGTGTCAGAATATGACAAAAAATTCTTTTTTGCAAACTCTTGGATTTTTGTTAAGGGGTTAAAATGTAAATAAAGCGATATAAATTTGGTATATTCAGAATCGTGCCGAAACAGAATACAGATGACATTGGTCATCAACAAAGCCTATAAGAAAGTCGCACAAATGCTCTTTCTCCAATTCCACCCCATTCTGAATTTTTTCCAGCTTCCCAGTACATTGTAAAGAATAATAAACGATAGCACTAAGAACAATTTATCCCGCAAACATTAAGCCCTCATATGGCTCTGTGAAAGGAAAAATAAAAAAGTTATGGGGTTTGAAAGGCGAGGAGTCAAAAACGAAAATAAAAAAAATGCCTCCGGCGGGAAGGGGTTAAAGGGTATTCCGAGACATTTTTTTATTATTGAATACTGCTGCTAGTGGGCCAATAACTATAACAAACTCACCTCCGTCTCCAGGTCAGTTTCTTAGCATACAGGTTCCATGCTGTTTGTGCGAGTGCTGCAGCCACTAACAGGCCTCAGTGATCATCCCTTCTTAAAGAGGACCTTTCATGTCCTCAGGCACATACGGTTTTACATACCGCTAGAAAGCTGACAGCGCGCTGAATTCAGCGCAATGCCGGCTTTCCCGTTTTGTGCCCCGGGGCTGGAGATATCGGGGGTCTAAATTTCACCGTTCACTGTCAGAAGGACATTCCTGACAGTCTAGCTGCGCTGTGAGGAACACCCTCGATGACAGTACTAGTCCGTAGACATTGCTTACAGCTCAGTGTCATCACTGGGCTGTAAGGAACACTCCCTCTGACAGTACTCTGCTATGGATGAGGACAGAGAGAGGGGGCGTTCCTTACCGTCCAGCGATGACGCTGAACTGTGAGGAATGCCCCCTCAGTACAGTGCTATGGACTAGTACAATCCGGGAGGGCGTTCCTCATGCCCTTCTGACAGTGAACGGTGAAGTTTAGACCCCCGATATCTCCAGCCCCAAGGCATATAACGGGAAAGCCGGCAGTGTGCTGAATTCAGTGCGCTGTCGGCTTTCTAGCGGTATGTAAAACCGCATATACATGAGGACGTGAAAGGTCCTCTTTAAAAAGAACATCACAGCAGTAACGTGATGTTTATGAAGAGTTCACATCTGACAGAGTGGAGTACTGTTTTTTTTTTAGGTTTATTGACCCACTTGCAGCAGTTTTAAATTTAAAACAAAAAGTCTTGGAACACCCCTTTAAATACAAGTTCTGAAGTTGAGATGTACCCAGAAAATTTAGTCACCAGAACTGTGTTTAGTAGACAGAAAGGTTCATGTTTATTGGACAACAAGGTTTGTCATATGGGACAAGCTGAAAGAAGGGCGTATCAAAGTCACTGCACACACTGACACAAAATACAGCTGTTTATACTCACAACAGATAGCAGCAGACCGCACACGTCACCAGCATTGTATTGATGACCCTTGAATTGAAGCAAAAGCAGGAATTAGAGGTCATGTAATAAAATGATACTTACTTGACAGACAAGAGTACTAAATATGAGATCTTCATCTTTAAAGGAGTTGCCTAGGACCTCATGTATTTTGAATACAGATGACCTACCACAGGAAAAGTTATCAATGTCCATCTGACACTCGGATCCTGCACCAATCAGATGATCTGGCTCACGGGACCTGTATATAGTGTATACAGCTGGAATCAGATGTGCTCTTATTCAACTGAATGGGAGGAAAACTGCAGTTCCCTGGCGCCACCACTACAGTATACCACTCCGTAGCAGTATAGCTGGAGAACCAATTCGCTTGAATAGAAGTAGAGCTGCTTCCGGTCATATGCAGCTTTCGTTACCTGGATCATCTGATCGATGTTGGGTCTGGGTCCCCACACATCAGATACTCACAACCTACTCTCTCACTAGGTCATAAGTATCCAGAACACAAGAGGCCTTTAAATAGGTTTTTAAAGTAAAACAATTTGCTAATGAAAAAAAAAGTTCCACAAAATTAAGTTAGCCATATACTTCCCTTAGGAATTAGGTTTGAGCTACAGGTTGACTTGTGGCCACATGATATAAGATCATAAGGCCACATTGCCAAATGCATAATAATACATGTGTTGTTACATTGCTACCTGCAAGTACCAAGGCAGGATAGTTGGCAAACATCAAAACCTATCAGCGTGACCACATTGACTATCATTAACTGTGATTATAGGAGCATTTACTATCATGAATGTTCTTTCTTATTCCAAGTGTTTCCCTAGAAGGAAAGAAAAAAAAATCTATGACAAAAAACACTAGTAAAAAAAATAAACATATGTATTTCATGGCATTTTTACAATGAAAACCCCTTTAATAACCCTTTGTATTTCCTTTTTGTCATTTCTACTATGGATTATTTCAGACTGTAATAAATCATCCTTCCTCTGATGCTCTTGAATAGGAGTCACTGCCTAGCAACAAGCCCGAGATCAACAGGTAGAAGACCACAGAGCAGAAGACTGGTATAACAATAATGAGGGAATAGAACTGCACAACATAGTATATCAGCACAGTTATTTTCTTGGAGGGATGGGGAGTCAAGGACGCACTGTGAAGATTGATAACTGTAGCAATATCTGGTGTGCAGCAGGTTCAAAACCCACAGTGGAGAACACTACACTATGAGGGGTTTTTTTGCAGCATGTGGAACATTTGTACAAGTCCCATCTACTACACTGCTACTACACTGCACTAACCAGCTGCAAACCACTCTGTGTGTCCCTATCCTAAAGTATAATTCAGTTCTTATCAATATTCCACATTTTGTAAGGGATAATAGCAGGAACACCACAATATAAGCGATAAGTGTCTGGTCAGTGGAGGTTTGACTGATGGTGTCCCCATTGAACACAAGCAAGTGGTCCTGTGTCCCCTTACTGCATTCTCCTCTGCATGGTGTACTTTTAGGTTTGGCATTGACAAAATAATATGTTAAAAAACAAAATAAAATATGCTGTAAAAGAAAGAGATGCAAATATATACAGTACATATTATAAATATACACAAACCTACACCATAAATTTCAATCCGCTAGCCATTAGTTAACATTGTAAAAACCCTATAGATTGCATAGCATATATATTCTTTTCAGTGCTGTATAACACACTATGATGCTTTAGTATGCATGTCTGGAACAAATGTGCGGCCCTTGTTTGCAGAGTACTTGTTTACATGCATCTGGGGTAAACAAGCAATGGATCTGCATCCTGTATTGGTATTCTATACAAATGTGATTAGAGATTTCTTATTTGTATACAGTATACGTTCCCTGCACCCAGACTCCTGGAACAACTAGACATATCTGGTGTTGAGCATACAAACACCAAGTACAGGCTGCTTAAACTGGTATGGGCAGATGAAGGTTTACACTACAAACTAGCCACCACTGTAGCACCAAGCTGTAGAGTTGCACGGTCAACACAAGAAAACACAGGCTGGTTTATTAAGTAAAGAAGCCTGATCTAGTACTGTGATCTGGTTACAAGCACTGTCACATGATATGCTGTAAAGAGTAACAGATCTGGAACACAGTATAGAAATTTAGATGTCATCCAAGGTGACCTCAGTACCAGAGATAAGAAAGATCACATAATGTTTGTGAAAACATCAAGAGATGCTCAGCGCTAATAAAAGAACCAAAACATATATATGATGGCATACAGTGCCTAGTACAAGCCCTAAAGGAGTACAGAGATATAAGGAATACCAAAGAGAGAATCTGTATGTTGTGTCCTATACTGGGCATAAAACCTGCTTTTATCAGTTTTGCCCTGAGAGCTCCTGTGGCTATACCGACAGTTGACAGGCCAGTTTTACATGAGCATATTATAGATGTATATGGATCAATAATTCTGCAAGATCAAGTTAGCAAACCCACACGTGGGCCAGACACATGCTAGATTTTAAGTCTGTATAAAAGCGGCCTCACTTATTGCCTACAGCAACAGAAAAGTCTTGTGTTACATGACTACGGCATATCTAGTGATGCCAAAAAGTAAATAAGGTGAAGCAACAGCATCAAAGATTCCTTACACTGATCGCAGGAACTAATCCTAAAGGAGAGACTGAAATGTATCAGACATTTATTGAATATCCTATGTGAAATGACATATAAGTGTCTGAGATGGGAATACCTCTTTAAGGCACTTTTCAGAGCTAGACATTTAGTGCCAAAGATCAGTATCCAACAGAAGAAAGCAAAAAATGGTCTCTCAAAGACTTTTCTTGGGAAGAGTTTTTCCTTTTTGTCTTCTCTTGACTATATCCAGTACAATGTATGGCATGAAAGAGGGTATACATCCCTCAATCACAAAAAAAAAACCCTCTAGCAGGCTCACTAAGCACTGCAAAAACGAATGCACTATTCTGCCCATTCTAGTTTTTTACATTGATGCTTTGACATCATACAAGGACAAGTCACCATTTACCCAATTACTGACTATACTTACTGTTGCGGTCAGAGACTGGCTGTGTGGCCAAGGCTGGCCATGTACAAGACTGTGGGCAGACATGGTACAATGTCTGAAAAACCTTTTTAAAGCAGTAGTCTGTACAAAGCATAAGAGATCACACCAAATAGTCGTGCAGTGTGAATCTGTGGCAGGAGTCATGTGGGCACTTGCGTTATTACTGTATGTACCGCTGCCTGTGACTGACCCCCTCCTAGGAATCCCTGACTCATTAAAACTAGTACAGTACTAAGGACAAAGAATATGGGGAAGTTGTGGACATGGATATAATGGACAATGGTGGGGGTGGGTGAATCTTAATGGGGGTAAAAATTCAGTTTGCTGCCACACTCTTGCATCTTAATGCCCTGACCATGCCAGAAGCAACTGCCCCGGGCACTCTTGGGTGTATGCCACAATAGACTCAGCACTAGCCATAACCCTGAGACAAATCCAGATTGTTAAATGTCTTCCCTAAACTGCTAACATTCTACAAACATCTGTTAAAGTATTTCCCATTCGGAACAATACAAAGGACTACGGTACCGCAACGTAACCATACAAAGGACTACGGTACCGCAACGTTACAGACAGAAGTCACAGGAATGGAGAAGTCACTGTTTAGTCGCCCCACTAGTCAGGGCAGTGCCCCTTCTACCCTGCACTCACCCTCGGTTTGGTCCTTTGGGGACGAACCACGGCAGCACACCGCCCACAATGCCCCAGAACACAGTCATGACGATGATAGGGACGAGGAGCCCGGGATATGCCATGTTGTCACCTTAGGACTCACGAACACCAACGTAAGCGCTCGCAGCTCAGGAAACTACTCTGAGAAGTGTGAGTCATGTGACTACACCTAGCCCCGTCATGTGACAGGCAGCACACGCCCCTCCCTCCCGAGATTTCCATTTCTCGCGAGAGTTCCACAGTCGACTAATGTGAACGGAAGTTGCTACTATTTCTCTTTTCCGGCGGCCATAGTGGACTGTGCAGCTGGGTAAGGAGCTCAGGAGAGCGATGTCAACTGTAATCCAGCGTAATCCTTTCCCTCAGCGCTCTCTTCATGCCCCGTCACAGTCTCAGTGTGTAGCGGAGGCTTTTCCGAGCTTCAGATGGGAACTATTTATGATGTTGCTTGTATTTCGGGGGAGTTTGGGTGAATGGAGTAGTTCGCCGGTGCGTGACATTGTACGACTCGTGTTTGAGTAATAAATGTGTAACCCCCCCCATGTTAGCTTAATGGTTTGTGCTCCCTGTGGCTGTCACTATAGTGTAGGGTAAGGGTGTGTGTGATAGGAGTGAGGGGAGGTAATGAAGATGGCCGCTGTGGTATATAGGGCTGTATAGTCCCGGTGTAGCTGGGAGCTGCTGACTGTACACAGTACATGCATGTCTCTAGTGTTCTGCTGCTATTCTCTCTGTATGGAAGTATATATGATAGTACTGTGTGCTGGCTTCTATATTGTACTAGTATGGTGGTATATAGGCCTGTATAGTCCCGGTGTAGCTGGGAGCTGCTGACTGTACACAGTACATGCATGTCTCTAGTGTTCTGCTGCTATTCTCTCTGTATGGTAGTATATATGATAGTACTGTGTGCTGGCTTCTATATTGTACTAGTATGGTGGTATATAGCTGTGGTATATAGGGCTGTATAGTCCCGGTGTAGCTGGGAGCTGCTGACTGTACACAGTACATGCATGTCTCTAGTGTTCTGCTGCTATTCTCTCTGTATGGAAGTATATATGATAGTACTGTGTGCTGGCTACTATATTGTACTAGTATGGTGGTATATAGCTGTGGTATATAGGGCTGTATAGTCCCGGTGTAGCTGGGAGCTGCTGACTGTACACAGTACATGCATGTCTCTAGTGTTCTGCTGCTATTCTCTCTGTATGGTAGTATATATGATAGTACTGTGTGCTGGCTTCTATATTGTACTAGTATGGTGGTATATAGCTGTGGTATATAGGGCTGTATAGTCCCGGTGTAGCTGGGAGCTGCTGACTGTACACAGTACATGCATGTCTCTAGTGTTCTGCTGCTATTCTCTCTGTATGGAAGTATATATGATAGTACTGTGTGCTGGCTTCTATATTGTACTAGTATGGTGGTATATAGGCCTGTATAGTCCCGGTGTAGCTGGGAGCTGCTGACTGTACACAGTACATGCATGTCTCTAGTGTTCTGCTGCTATTCTCTCTGTATGGAGTATATATGATAGTACTGTGTGCTGGCTTCTATATTGTACTGTATGGTGGTATATAGGGCTGTATAGTCCCGGTGTAGCTGGGAGCTGCTGACTGTACACAGTACATGCATGTCTCTAGTGTTCTGCTGCTATTCTCTCTGTATGGTAGTATATATGATAGTACTGTGTGCTGGCTTCTATATTGTACTAGTATGGTGGTATATAGCTGTGGTATATAGGGCTGTATAGTCCCGGTGTAGCTGGGAGCTGCTGACTGTACACAGTACATGCATGTCTCTAGTGTTATGCTGCTATTCTCTCTGTATGGTAGTATATATGATGGTACTGTGTGCTGGCTTCTATATTGTACTAGTATGGTGATATACAGCTGTGGTGCTTGGGCCTTGTGTCCCTCTGTAGGGGATCTTGCGGCAAAGCTTGCTGAATGTTTTGTAATCCGGTCCTGAATGTCTTGTGTGTTTTGTCTCTACAGTCACCATGAAGTTCAGTCCGTTTGTTACCTCAGACCGCAGCAAGAACCGTAAAAGGCACTTCAATGCCCCCTCTCATGTGCGCAGGAAGATCATGTCCTCTCCCCTGTCTAAGGAGCTGAGGCAGAAGTACAATGTCCGCTCTATGCCCATCCGCAAGGATGATGAAGTCCAGGTAAGTGACTCTGGGTAGTTTCTGTTGCATTGTGTTCTCTTCATACCAGGTATCTCTAAGGCTGGGCTTACCTGGTTAGCTTCAAAAACTGCATGCAAAAACCTGACCATGAAAACACACGCTAAGGTTGCCTATGCACAGTGCAACCATGTTTGGCCACCATAATGATACTATCACACCAGTGCTCATTCCAGGTAATTTGCTCATCAACAGTATTGTAAGTTATGTAGCTCTTATAATCAGATTGCTTGTCTTATTTCATGCACCTTGCTCTGTTTCCCCGGACCTATGGCAGATCCCCTTTTGTTATTGATCCCATTGACGTGTATGTTTTGGCTGTTTTCTCAATATAGACAGGGAGAACTAAACTGCAGTGCCATTCATCTTGATGGGAATTAAAGGGTTTTCTGTTTTCACTATACTGATGGCCTATCCTTTGGGTAGGCTATTAATATAAAATAAGTGGGTTTTTCAGCACACCTATTTAATGGCATGGGCAGGCCGCATGCAGTTCGTTTGAACCATGTAAACCATGAAGCTGCTGACGTGGTCCCTTCAGACAGCTGATTTGGTGTTGAGTTGGGCTGCCACCATTTGGGTTATGATGGCTTACAAGGGTAGGCCTTAGGAACTGTGAAACTGGAAAATGCCTGTAAACTGTAAGCAGAGCATCATACTCCCAACCCCACCCCCCCCCCTTAGCTAAAGAGTTAAAATAAAATGAACCATAATACAGGGAAAAATACAATCGGCCTAAAGATATTTGTTATTGTATTTGGCTCACAGACGATTTCCCTGACTGGATATAGCAGTTTACAGGTGTGAGAAGTATTAGGTATTCAGCCTCTTGAAGTCAAGCTATGATAACCATTTCGAAAAAAGTTTTTATCTGAGTAACCTTCCTCAACCACAAGAAAAGTGCTATATTAAACTGAATCTATTAGACAGAATGGTCAACCATGTTATACTTGTTCACACTGACATAGTGTAAATCCTGTTTGTAGCTCATCCTGTGATGCTGCACTCCTATATACTGTGTGTTGTAACTAGAGGTGTGTGTATTGTCTTGTTTTTATGACTTAGCCTTTAGACTTTCTATTGGCCAAAATGTTTAAAAAATCGTTTTCAAGAAAATAACCTTGGGCATTATCTCCTCCCCTTGAGACGTTCCCTTCGATACCTGTGTATGAAGGACTTGTTATGGGGAGGTAGATTGATTCATCTGATTTGGAGCGGTGTCCTTCCTGTGATTTGACACCTCATTAACAGATGGAACATGTAGCTCTGTTTCTGCTGATATTTTGCTTGTCCATCATGTGAACTATTTAATAACCTTTTCATACTTTTGTAGGTGGTTCGTGGACACTACAAAGGACAGCAAATTGGTAAAGTTGTCCAGGTGTACAGAAAGAAATACGTGATCTACATTGAACGTGTGCAGCGTGAGAAGGCCAACGGCACCACCGTTCATGTTGGTATTCACCCCAGCAAGGTACGTTTAGGTTGAGTTTACAGAAACTGTGCTGTAACTATAAAGATGAACGATTTAATACAGTGAATATTTGCACTTTATTGGTGTGAGTACTCTAGTTCTGGGCTGGGCTTTGTTTACACTGCCATTGTCCTTTCCATTCTGATATGTCAGAGGATCATAAGACTTTGCGTGCGTCAAAAAAAAAAAAAAATTCTTAACCTTAGCCACAGGATTAAGGAAAGTGCCTAAGGCTAGGTTCACATCTGCTCTGGAGTCTCTGCCACTCCTTTATCGTCTATTGTGTCGACAGGTGGCCGCTGTCTTAGCGTTTCAGCTCTCCGTCGTTTGGGTACCTCGGCGAACCTGAACAGAGAGCCCAGCAGAGGTGTGAACCTAGCCTAATCGCTAGGGGACCAGCCATTGGTACCCCCAGCAATCAGGAAAAATGGGGGCTGTATGCTTCTCTGTGTTCCATGTGAATGGAGCCACTGCACGTATGTGTGGCCAATACCCCATTCTCTTCCTTGGGGCTGTTAAGAGACTGGAGATCTGCATTCTGACAGTCCTATAGAAGTAAAGGGAGCTCACAGGGCCATTTTGGATCTTTAATTCTTGTAATTGCAGGATTTTGCAGATTAACTTTTGTTTTAGGTTTGACACACTAGGCCATATATAGTTTCATCTTGCTTTTAAGGGATAATTTCATAGAAAAAGGATCCATTCATATAGTATAACATTTGAAGGGGCTGTCTGTCCCCAAATAGAGTTCCCATACTGATGACCTATCCACGGGATAGGTCATCAGTATGTGGTCTGTCGGGGTCCAACACCCACACTTCACACAGATCATCTGTTCTAGCAGCCTCCGGCAGCACTGCTCCTGTACAAGAAATGGGAGCACTGCTGCAGTTCATTGGAACCACCACTGTGCTGTGGACGGGGCTGCTCCGGTGCTGCACACGTCATCTGTTTAATAGTAGCTTCTGGTACCTGGAGGCTGCTAGAACAGATGATGGACTCCAATAGATCATACTGATGTATCCTATGGATAGGTCATCATTATAAAAATTCGATTTGGGGCTGAACAGCCCCTTTCGTAGATCCCAACAACTGGTAAGTAATCTGTTGGATGCTTCCTTCGTAGTTCTGCATGCCACATGTACTCTGTTCACACAGTCGAGTATGTTTAACGGATCCTGTGGTTCTGTGTTTTTAACAAATGCATTCTCCTCAATGGTTGACAATGAAAACAGTCCCGATAGACTAATCTGTGGAAAAATAAAGCGTGCGCTTTTTTTTTTTTTTTTTTTTCACAGACCATACATAGTAGGGGAAATCAGTTGTATGATCAGGCTTTTATCAAATACTGACCTCTAGTTTTACATTGTACTTTTGTTGGTATTAAAACAGTTGCAAGTTGGAGTGGTCACTTTGAGTAGTGAGTAGCCCGAGAGGCTTTTGCCCACTACAGCACACACTTGCATGGTCTAGACATAGAATGAGGTGACATGTTTGCCGTTGAGATGTCCTAGTGATGTGGAGGGTTCAGGCTGATACTGGCCACATACTATTTGATACTAATGGTATTTTTTTGTGAAAAAGAATGGTACTAAAATGAGGTTTTTGTTTTTTTTGTTTTTTTTTAAATTGGCAAAGCATTGTGTTAATTCCATTATAAAGTTCAGTATCCAAAGTGTTCTCAATTTCTCACTATGTAAATTAGTTTGCAACTGTGTATAGGCCCCATAAAATGCATACTGCGGTTTCCCATGTGAGGGTGCGCATAACAATGAAGTAATTGGGAAGTCATAGAATCGTGCTGTATATTGCTGTTGTAGTATTTAGTTTTTCCATTCCAATAAATATAATCAGTGCTCCCCTGGAAACTAATTCTGTGGGGCTACAGGAAAATAACCTTCATAGTAATTATTCACAGTTCTGGGAATCTCCAGATAAAGGCCATGCTAGCTGTATACCTAATGGTTTGCTAAAGGGAACTTGTTAGGTCTACTTAGGCTCTTGTGGACCAGTGGTTTAGTGTCCCAAATAGTCCTGACTGTGACTGTGGCTATAGTCTTTTTTTTTCACACAGTGCAATTTTAGTGTGGGTTCATAAATAAGTGGATCCAAACTTCTATACTTGTCCTACATTCATTTGTAGTGGAAGCTTTATGCAGAAAAATGGATTCTGCTGTGAATTTGCAACAAAATTCACTTTTGCATTGTGGGTTTAGGACAATACTATAGATTTAAAAAAATAAACATGCCCCACTAAGTATATTGCCGATTTATTTTTGCTTCCACATATGAATGGGACTTAGAGTCCTGCATCAGTGTGATGGTTGAAAATGTTACTGTTTTTGCACCAGTAAGAATACATTTATGAGCAGGTTGCTCACGAAGGACGGTTCAGTGGGGCAGCATTTACTGGTAGCCTTAATGCTCATTCACTTATTTGTCTATCAGCCATAAGTTTAGTTTTCAGAAAGTTTGTAGCTGTTAAACAGGAATGGTAGGAGGAACTCCAATAAAAGAGAGGTGTAGGGACTGCGCTTCACCAAAGATGCTTTATTGAACTCAAAAACACAACGCGTTTTGAGGAACTATGGTCCCCTTTATCAAGTGTGCATGAGACAGCCTGGAGCGGTAGGCTGAGGGAGCTGAAGTGTATGAACTGGCCGCTCACACTTTGTGTGATACTAATCCTTGCAGAAAAGTGTGAAAATGAGGACCAGTCCCAATTCCCGTTTTCCAGGCGATTATATTTTCCAACAAAATGGCCAATACTGCCAATTGAAGGGGCATTGGTTATCACCAGACCCTGTCAGTTGTACACTCGCTTTTTGTGGATCCACACTCCATCTTTACTTACCAACTCTCAACCCTTAATAGTGGACACATCCTAGTCACTGGACCAATCATTTTTTCCAGCACAACTCTCTTTGTGTTTATTTTTTTTATCTCAACAATATTATGCTATGTGCCGCTCGGCGTTGTTCTTTTTGTCTTTCTATTGTAGCTGTTAAACGGCAGTATCTTCTGCACCTTGATATTTTAGCACTTTGCTATATTTAGCACATGTAACAAGGCTATAACCATGTTAGCCATTGCAGATTAGCCACCCCAAATTTTCAATTGCGGTATAATGGAGGAGCTTTAAATATCCCATTCATATGATGTATTAAAAAAAAAAAAAACCTATAGCAGAAAGTGACTCACTCTGTGGTTTTTACCTGCCTGTGTTTTTGAAACTTTTCAGTGCAAAGTGTGTAAGCTGCCGGTCACCTGCAGCAAGTGTCTCTCACTATTTCGGGTAATCTATTGAACTCAAATGCTGCTGCTATTGCCTGTGGACGTTTTGCAGCATTTGTTCTGTATATAGCTCTACACTTGGACTGATGCAGAAAGTATGTGTTTTCAGATTTTGCTGAAGTACTTTGAGCCAAACGCAGAGGAGATTAGAATCTACCTTCCGTTGTATCCACTCCTGCCTTTGGCTCGAAAAATGCAGCTAAATCTGCAACAAAACATGGGACCTCAGCATAAATATGGGAGGTTTGAGGCCTGCTGGAAGTCCAGCTAAACATGGATCGTATTTGCCCAGAGATAACATTTGGGACTGACTTTTACTCCAAACCGTATGTTGGCTTTTCCTTGAATCTGAGGGCGGATGCAAACAGCTTAGCTGAGGTTCACCTGCTTCACTCATTTGGCTACAGATATACAACCAATGTCGTTTTTAGGGGAATTTCCCTCAACTGCGTTATCTTTCTGCACATGTTTGTAACAATTTAACTGAATAAATATTCCCTTTTTTTTTTTTTTTTTTTTTTCCCTCGCAGGTGGTGATCACCAGACTAAAGCTTGACAAAGATCGCAAGAAGATCTTGGAACGCAAGGCCAAGTCTCGCCAAGTTGGCAAAGAGAAGGGCAAATACAAGGAAGAAACTATCGAGAAAATGCAGGAGTAACTTCGTCAATAAAATAACTGTCCAGTTTCTACAAGTGTGGTTCTCTTATTCATAAATTTTTTAATTTTTTTTTTTTTAATTTTTTTTTTTCTCTCCTAGTGTTGACTCAGAATTTCAGGCCTTTGCTATAGTCCTGTATCTTACATATTGATACCCAAATTTAGTTGCTTAACACACTGTTTCACATTAAGGCTTGGGGGCTATGCCATGTTTTTATGTTATAGTAAATGGTATATTCAGTCTAATACTAAACTGACCATCAGTTCAGGCTGCTGTGCTGACAGTCTTTGTAAAGTTACTCTTCCAAATCAAAGGGGAAATCTCTGCAAAATGGCCAACAAATTTTCTTAGATGTTGACTTTATATACTGAATGGGGATCTTTGTTTAAACGGGTATCCCCATCTCCTTTGTCCGAGATGTGGATATCTGGTTTGAATTATGGAAAGCTCACAGTGAGCTGTTCAACGCTGTTTCTTTAACTCCCAAAAAATGGAAGTTATAGAAACGGCATAGCTGGCTGTGTGCTTTTTGTCCCGTTTACTCCGTCAGGAGTTACAAAAACAGCAGAAGAAGAAGGCCCATTTGGCTGTTCAGCCATCGTTCATGGTTTATTTGCAATTATTTGAAAAAAAAAAAAAAAAAATCCAGCAAAGCCACAGCAGCCTGGCCTTACCACGGTGGTAAAACCCAGTTTTTGGGCTTTTGCACCCTAATAAAACCAACCTGCAGCCACCCCAGTACCCAACCATCATTAGCTGGTTGGAGTCTGGACCAAACTGGGCTCTTCCCAACACACCTGATGTGGTGATAACTGGGGAAATAATGGGGGGTTAGAATTGGCCTATTTAGCGGTTAAGACTAAACCCTAATGGTTGCTATCAGTCAGACAGCAGCCATTACTAAAGCATTATCAATAAAGTAAAAGAAAAAAAAAATCATTGAAATAAAACTCCCCTACATAACCCTCATTAACCATTTTATTGAAGAAGGAAAAAAAAAAACATTTGCAGTATCTAACAAAGTCGACCAAACGGATCTACAGAAAGGGAGAAAACATAATTAAAAAAAAAATGTCCAGGGTCCGGTGATACTGCCAGGCAATGACAGCTCATTGGCTGGATTACTGTATGTCAGTTGGCCGGTGGTTACTAAACCATCGTTAAACCCAAGTGAACACATTCTTTCAGAGTTCAAGGAATGCCTGCACAAGAAGGGGTTAATTGTGGTCAGAACTTGACCGTGATTAACCCCTTCTCTACAAGAACAAATGACAAACATAGAGTATGTTCACACTACCGATTTTTAATGTGTGTGTTCTCATCCATCACAGGGTGAGAGCAACGGATATTAATCGACAGTTGCAGACGGAGCACCCGTCTGCATTCATTCCAATGTGTAAAAAAAAAAAAAAAAACACTAAGCTTTCTTCCACCATATTTATTTTTTTATTTTTTTTTTACTTTTCTAAAAGAAATTTTGCATGCAGAATTTTTTCTTCCTTTATAAAAGTAAACAAACATGATGGAAGAAAGCGTCCATGTTTTTTTTTTTAATATATATATATATATATATATATATATATATATATATATATACACACACATTATAGCCATGTGAATTGACACAGACAGAGGGGGCTCCATCTGTCCCCATTACTCTACTATTGTTAATGTCCGTTGCTGTAATCCTATGGTGGGTGACTGCAATGGACTGTAATAATGGTAGTGTGAACATACCTTTTATAAAGAGACTGATCCTATGTTTTTATTTCTGTTTGAGGATAGCCTGAGTTCATGACAAAGCAAGCTGGTATATACTTTATAATCATCAGCAAAATGCAATGCTAATAACGGGAAATAAAGTAAGATCTTTAATGAAGTAATGATCACATGTTCTACAGCAGAACTAGCACAGCTGTATGGTGACTGGTAAAGTACGGCAGGCTCCGTCCCATTCACTTGCACATAGCAGATTAAGGGGGCGTAAACACTACCGTTGGTGACTGTCAGTAGTGTCCGTTACAAGATTTTAGCAACGGACACTAGCTGAACCGTCACAAATATGTTAAAATTTCCATTCATTTCAATGTGATTTTATCTTGTGTCCGTTTACACCCAATCTGTCACATGTCCGTTTTTTTCGCGGACAAAAAATCCTACATGCAGGACTTTTGTGTCCGTTAAAAAAAACAAAAAAAAACGGCTTCATGACGAACGTCAAGCGTCCGTTATTTTTTAAAATTAAAGTCAATGTGTAACGGACTGGTGTCTGTTACTGTCCGTTATTACTGTCCGTTTTTTTTTTACTGCGTATGCTCAGAAAGCAGAAACAAAAAAACTGACACTAACGGACGCTAATGTTTCCGTTTTTTTAACTGATTCATTAAATGGATCAGTTAAAAAAACGGGCACATTAACTTCAGTTAGTGTCCGTTATTGTCTGTTATGATAGGTGTCCGTTTTTTTGTTTTTTTTTTTAACGGACACTATCATAACGGACATCAACAGTAGTCTGAACCCTGCCATACATGTGATTCTGTGATGGTTTTATATAGGCCACATTTAATATGACATCTGCACCTGTTAATTTGGCACAAATCCCTCCAACTATCTCTTTTATTTAGACTGGCACAAGCGATACCTTTCTTAGTAAATGTGGGTTACTGTCTGGTATAGTGGTATTTGCTGATTTGGGCCTCCTTTCAAGTTTTGTTATGGGGCCCTGCGGATATGAAGCCACTTTAGTCTGTTTTCTATTTTTATACAGGGCCCCCCTGTTTCTCCTGAGTTTAGTTCCTCTTGTGGACTCTTTAGTCTTCTCTCAGGTAGTATGTTGTGAACAGATGTGGGAACACAATGTTATAGCCCCTCATCAGAGAGACTGAACCCCATAACACTTGTAATGTAACGTGAGACAGGAGCCCCCTATAGTCCCCTGTCCTGCAGCAGCTGCTGCGCTAGCAGAAGGACACGACTTTGCACGGGTATATTTCATATTTTTTTTGTGTAGTGGCCCCATAAGAATTGGCTGGTTTTGCACTTAGAGAGCTAGACTCTTGAAAGCTTACTTATCAAATATATTCAGTTAGCCTCTAAAAGGTATCGCCTGATTTCGTCACTCTTACACTAGTTTTGCACTTGACATCCGGTATGGCAGTCCAGTATAGGTACAGTCTATTAGTGGCTGTGTTGTTATGGAAACCTGGTAAATGTAATGTGAACTTATATTGGCTGATATGACTGAATATTTAAGGACCTGTGAACTGCTATTGACTCATACAGGTCATAAATAGCTTGGTTGCTATGGAAACCTGGTGTAAAACTGTGTGTATGTCAAGACTGAAGAACCTGCAATTTTCCATTAGTCCATAAGCGTCATGTGATCATGTGTATCTCTGGATATCAGTGAAAAACCTGCGATCCGTTGTTATGGAAAACCTGGAGTAAAGCTGTGTGTATGTGACCTTGTGTAACAGTATCATCCACAGCACCCTGCCTTTTAAAGCTGACCTACAGCAGTGAAGGAAAATGGCTGAGTTGTTATAGAAACCTGGAGTGAAGCTGTGTGCATGTGGCTGACAATGCCTTGTCAGATTGGAGACGGGCTTGGGTCTGCTGGGGAGTTTCTGCAGCTCGCTGTTGTCTGTGACATACCTTGTCAGATTGGAGACGGGCTTGGGTTGGCTGAGAGTTTTCATTAGCTCGAGCAGCAGCCATGCGTTTTGCTGCAGGAGGCATGAGTAGTTTAAAAACGTTTCAATTTATAAGAATGCTGACATCCAGTATGGCAGTCCAGTATAGGTACAGTCTATTTATGGCTGTGTTGTTATGAAAACCTGGTAAATTAAATGTGAACTTATATTGGCTGATACACATCATGTGACTAAATATTTAAGGACCTGTGAACTGCTACTGACTAATACAGGACATAATTAGCTTGGTTGCTATGGAAACCTGGAGTAAAGCTGTGTGCTTGTGGAGACTAAGCACCTGCGAGCTTGTATTGGCTGATAAGGGACATGTGACCATGTGTATGGCAGTTGGAATACGAGTGAAAGACTTGCAGGCTTGTATTGGCTAATGCAGGTCATTTTTTGGGAATACTGTATCTCTGAAATGGTACATCCTAGAGATCTGAGACCCGATCTAAAATCTTCCCGGACATCTGATGTACCTGTGTGCCAAATTTGGTGGGGATCAGTCCAGTCATTTGGTCACGCATAAAGAACAGATAGACAGCAGAAACTCATTTATCTATGTATATTTATATATGTATATATATATAGAGAGAGAGAGAACGAGGGAGAGAATGATTACTGTATGTGCAGATATTTGAATATACTGGAATATTGAGCCATTACTATCATCTTGATCTAAGGAGCAATTCAGACACAAGACAGAAAACACAAGCACAATATATATATATATGTTTAAATGTTTTTGTTTTTTTATTGAATAGGCAACATTATAATGGAAATATTACTGGCCCTTTAAATAAAAAAGTCATGTTGACTCTCAGGTCAAGCCCGGTGGAGGGCACAGAACTCGCTGTGGTCATTCAGATCAGTCCACCCTTCTCCTGAGATGAGAGCCACCCGACCCAATGATCCAGAGGAAGGCAAAACAAACCCCTCAGAGAGATAAACCTCAGGGGGGCAAAAAATTCCTTCCTGACCCCAGTTATGGCGATCGGATATCTCCCTGGATCATATCTCGCCTGCTGCCTTCTGCTGTATGTATGTATATATAATGTATGCTGTATGTATAATAAGCTCATGAGAGCTTATCTGTAAGAAAAGACAAACAAAATAAGGACTCCCCCACACATCCCTCTTTGGTCATTTTATTAAAAAAAAAAAAAAAATTGGATAAACTGGTCTTCTGACGTAATCCAGCGAATCTGAAGAACTGTAAAATAGACAAAATATGTAGAAAATAAATAAATAAAGCTGGCCATACACATGAGATAGTTGATGTCTAAATAACAAACTACAATACACATGCACAATGGCTCATTTTAGCAGTATGTGTGGGGGTTACTTCTGGTCATTGGCCTACTTTCAAAAGTATATTAATGACTGCGATTCAGTAACCCCTCACAGACGCATGGATCACCCAAGATACAACAGAATTATTTAACTGTGTGACTTTTGCAGTCACGCTATTTCTCATGTAATAGTACACCTTCAGACATGCTGGCGAAGGGTACATCTGTATTCTGCCCATACGCTACACTATAATAATAATATTATAGTATCAATAGCTGCTGTTGAACACTCATTTGACTGACAGTTATTCCTTCCAACTCTCCCACACACATGCACACATAACTGATTATACTTGTATTTTTAATACTGGAGACTGGCACCAACTTCAGATGAAGCAATTTGTAAACTAATGCTCATTGTGCTACGAACAACCATTTGGCCAAAATCAGAGGTTTTGTCTGACTTACATTCAATGTGTATGGAGACCTTTAGGCCAGAACTATATGACATGTACATACTGCAGAATTTCCACAAGCCACCATGGCAAAAACACTTGAAATCTATGTAGTTTTCCACAAGCAACACGATTTGTGAACAAGGCCTTATCACTGAGTATAGAGCTACGACTTACCATCCTCATCTTCAAGCTGTCAAGCTCAAGTGACACAAGATGGCTCAGGTTAAGACCTGTAAACATTCTACACTCATTGTGACATCATGGAATGGAATGTCTGTGATGTCAAGTGGTATCTATAATGCAGCAGAGATACGCACCATAAATCTCTCATGTACATGATCACATAATAGATATGTAACGGTGACTGCACCAATATAAGACTACATCACAGCACAACATAATATATCGTGATACATGTCTGAGTCATGACACATTTAAAGGGACCCTTTTGCTTTAATACATATCACCTACTGCTCTATGCGCTAAAGGAAAACACAGGATCCCAGACTGGTCACCCCCCTGATCCAACATGACCAAAATAAGCTGATAACTATAGAGAACATAGAACTATAGCATTTTGTACACAGGTTACAGAATGCTTTGTTCTTACATTAGGGGGAAATTATTAAAACTGGCGATTCTTACGCCAGTCTTAATTCATTCCCTGCCAGGCGCACGACTCGCCTAGAGGCTCCACCGTCTTAGTAATTCTAGCACCTGTAGGTTTGTCTGGTTGAAGATCTACACTGGTCAGGGACTAGCATAGAATTGTAGTATAACGCATGCCAGTTTTTTGGCGTGAGTTATAGTAAATCTGGCCCCCGACTAACCTAGATTCCCGACCCACTCTGCCCACTGTCTAAAAAAGTGGCGAGGCTGAGATGCACCACAGTGTGCCAAAAATGTGTTTTGTTGAGACAATGGCTGTAATTTTAAGGCAATGTGTGAAACTACTAAAAAGACCATAATATAAAGGGATTATCCTAAATGGACCACCTCTCTGTCAAAATGTCCTATTAGGCCATATGGATATATATGTTTACATTATGGAGGGACAAAAACACATTCCCCAGTTGTGTACATTTGTATCTGTATTAGGATCAGGTTGAAAAACATTTCTTTAGAATTGTCTTTCCTATAAAGAATTTTCCTGACAATCACAGCAAGAAACACATTGTACAGGGGTCTAGCTGAGATTTTGGAAAAGCTGATGGTGAAATCCTGAACACCCCCCCCCCCCAATTACACTATGTGTGAAGGAGTCTTCAGTACTAAGTGAAGAGCTACATACCTGCATGTCTGTCCTCTTCAAGTTGTCAAGGTCAAGTGACACAAGATGGCTCAGGTTAAGAACTTTATACATTCTACATCAATTCATCCATTGTGATGTCACGTGGTGTCTATGACGTCATGTGTCCTGTGATGTCACGTGGTATCTATGCTGTCAAGGATTTCTATAATATACATTTACTCTTAGAGATTGTATTTAAGCAGTTTTATCCGCGATTTACCATAGTTATATATGGATTGTACACAGTACTACTTTTCTTGCCTAATATAACTGTCTGCCCATAGGCTAATTGCAGATGACTGTGTGTTAGCCACCGGCCGTGACTGTACCCATGCGCCGGCCGTGCTTCTGCGGCCCCATTCATTCAATGAATAGGAGCCACAGAAGCACGGATGCAAAACTGGACAGGAATAGGACCTGTCCTGAGCCTTGCGGCCCGGACTGTTGGTCTGTGCACAGAACCATGTAATACATATGTGCGTGGGCCGATAGAAATGAATGGGTCAGTGTGCTATCTGGGAAAATCCCAGATAGCACACTGAACTTGCCCAGGGTTGTCTGCAAGGGGCCTTATTTTTTGGTGGGGCCCCAAATTCTGATATACAGACAACGCCATCATCTTCCAGTGGCAACCCCTTTAATAATGCCTCCTTTCTGCCCCCAAAACAGTAATAACAACCGCCATTTTCCCACACACAGTTGCAATGACCATCTTTGTTCCGCCTAATAGATTTTTGCACCCACTAATCAGTTATTATAGCGCCTCCTTATAAATAATAGTCCCTGCTTATAAATAATATTACAGCCTTATCAGTAATAGCTCCCTTATAAATGATAAATAGTGCCCTGTATCAGTAATATTCCCCCTTATCTGTAATAGTTCCCCCTTATCACTAACAGTCACCCCTTAAAAATCATACGACTCCCTTAAAAATAGTTCCCTCTTATTAATAATAACCCTTTCGTAAATAATAGTTACCCTTATAAATAATAGTCCCCATTATCACTAATAGCTCTCATTATAAATAATAGTTCCCCTCTTATATATAATAGCTCCCCCCTATAATAGATGCCTTATACATAATAGTTTCCCCCTTTTTATGGGCATCTTATAAATAGTTCCTCCCTTATAAATAATAGCCCGCCTTATAAATAATAGTTACCCCTTACAATAGCCCCCTTATATATAGTTCCCCCCTTATAAGAGCCCCCTTACATTTAACAGTTTATCCCTTATATATAGTAACCCACCCTTATATATAACAGTTCCTCCCTTATACAGTGTCGGCCTGAAGGGCCTAGGGCCCTTCACTGACATCTTATATATGTTCTGAGTATCTGAGTATGTTCCCAGTATTGTCATCCTCTGTAGTACTGTGCACGCCCCAATAGCTTCATGACCGGTTCATGCACAGGACTGTATGGGAAATGACATGACCATGGAGCACTACACATATGTGCAAAATTATAGTGAGGGAGATGTGATGCAGACATAGCACATAGGGCTGCCATCAGGAAATTTGAGCCGCCCCCCTTCCCCACAATATAATGCTCCACATGGTATATAATGCTTCACAGTGCCCTCCACAGTATAAAATGCTCCCCCGAGCCCCACCCACAGTGGCCCCACATGGTATATAACACTCCACACAGGATAATATACTCCCCAGAACCCGAAACACAGTATCATGTCCACAGTGGCCCCACACAGTTTAATAGGCTTCCCAAAGTGCAGAAGAATAAATCTCACAGTATAATAGGCTCTACACACTGCCCCCCCCAATATTAAACTACACAGTGGCCCCAAACAATATAATATGCTGCCCAGAGGCCCCCCAGTATAATATGCTCCCCAGAGGGCCCCCCTAGTATAATGCTCCACAGTGCCGCCCCAGTATAATGCTTCACAGTGGCCCTACATAATAATAATAATAATCATCATCATCCTTTAATAGTCCCACCATGGGCAAATTCAGTGTGTTACAGCAGCAAAGATAAACAATACAAATACAAACATATACAAGAATGTTCCAAGGTAGAGGCATTTCATTGATAGTAGACAGATAAGATGGAGCGGTGGTGGTGGGGGATATCCCAGACAGAAAGATATTTCAGTTCTCTGTATGGACTAATCTCCGCTTAGGTCGGTGTTGGTTGTACAGCCTAACTGCAGTGAGGAGGAAGGACTTCCGATAGTGCTCCTTCTCACACCTAGGGTGGAGCAGTCGGTCACTGACAGTACTGCCCAGTGCTATCACAGTCTCATGCATGGGATGGGAGTTATTCTCCTGCATGGAGCTCACCACGGACAGTATCCTTCTGTCACCCACCACCTGCACTGGGTCCAGGGGGCTCCCCAGGACAGAGCTGGCCCTTCTCATCAGCTTGTCGAGTTTATTTCTATTCCTGGATGATATACTGTTCCCCCAGCAGGCCACTCCGAAGAAGATGGCTGATGCCACTACCGAGTTGAAAAAAGTCCTAAGAAGTGCCCCCTGGACTCCAAAGGCTCTCAGCCTCCTAAGCAGGTAGAGCCTGCTGTGGCCCTTCCTGTACAGGGCCTCCATATGATCTGCCCAGTCCAGCTTATTATTAAGGAGCACACCCAGGTACTTATTATAGGTGTTGACAATCTCAATGCCCGTCCCCTGGATGTCCACTGATTTAGGAGGGCATCCGCACTTACGGAAGTCCACCACCATCTCCATACCCTTCAATATTCATTTTGACGAATATGCGTGAGGTTTCAGTGCTATTATTATACTCTGGGGTCTCTTCAGACTCCAGAGTATAATAATCGGAGGCCCAGGGGAGGTGAGAAAAAATAACAAACAGTTATACTCACCTTGCCTTACCTCTCCTGGGCATCCTCACGCTGCTCTGCCCAATCACAGGCCTCAGAGGTGACCAGAACGCATGACGTTAGCTACAGACCAGAAATGGGCAGAAGATGAAGCCCGGATTGCTGAAGTCATCATGCTTGCACTTAAAACTGCATGTTCACCAGGAGAATCTAGCGGCCATTAACAATGAATATAAATACTGGATGTCCACACGGATTTCTGCTGCACCATGGCCTGCAATGTATGAACTCAGCCTCAAGATCCATAGGATGTCAATAATACAGTCCAGCAGAGGGGGCTATAATGAGGATAATCTGCCTCCAATTTACTTTGTGCAATTGCATCAGAGTAGTTGGGCCATATCTAGTAACAGAGCCGTTGAGGGGCAAAAGGCCATGTGAGGGGCACTAACCGCTGCAAGAAACCACAGTAATGATGTAATATCTAGAGTGAATAGCGAAAAAAATGTTCCCTCATGTCAGGAGCCAAAATTAGGCAAGTGTGATATGAATCTATGTATGTCCATATGCAGTGACAGACCTACCATTGGTGAAACTGCACAGGGGACCAGTAGATAAACAAGGGGCCCAGTTCAAGATATTCATAAATGGGTCCCCCATCACCACCCCTTAGAAATACCTAACCTGCACAAATTATAATGCCCCGTCAGTGGCCCATCACGCTATCAAATGCTGCTGCAGAGGCATCAGACATTAACAGGTCCCTTCCAGTGGCCCCTCATACATTAATCTGTCCCACCATGGTGGCCCCTCAGACGTTATATTATAATGTCCCTTTTCCACTTTGCCCCCACAGTATAACGTTCTCTTTTTCAGCCTGCCCCCCAGTATAATGTTTCCTTTTTCAGGTTGCCCCCACAGTACAATGTCCCAATTCCAGGTTGTCCCTTAGTATAATGTCCCTTTTCCTGGTTACCCCCACAGTATACTGTCCCCTTTCCAGGTTTCCCCTTCCCCCTGTATAATGTCCGTTTTCCAGGTTGCCCCCAAAGTATCAACCAAATAAAAAAAAAAACCCTGATACTCACCTTTCCTTGTTTCCCTGTTATCTTCTGTCCAGTGGCAAAACTAAAGTCTTGTGGGCCCTGGTGCAAATTTTTGTCTGGGGCCCCCTACCACTTCCCTACAGCATCTCATCAGACAGGCCTGTTTGGCGACGTCCAAGACGTCGGTGGACGTCATTATGCGTCGCCACGCCGGCCTGGATCACACGAGATCTGGTCCAACATTGAAGATGGCCGAAGTAGCGCACCGGAGTGTATCGGAGCCAGGGAGAGGTAAGTAGCATTGTTTTTTATGTTTGCATCCTCCCCTGGGTCTCCGATCATTATATTTCAGACCCCAGAGTATAATAATCATTCATGGGTGGTCCACAATGGGGCATAATACTGTGTGCAGGGGCCACTATGGGGCATAATTCTGTGTGTAGGGGCCTCTATGCTGCATAATACTGTGTGCAGGGGCCACTATGGGGCATAATTCTGTGTGCAGGGGCCTCTATGCTGCATAATACTGTGTGCAGGGGCCACTATGGGGCATAATACTGTGTGCAGGGGCCTCTATGCTGCATAATACTGTGTGCAGGGGCCACTATGGGGCATAATTCTGTGTGCAGGGGCCTCTATGCTGCATAATACTGTGTGCAGGGGCCACTATGGGGCATAATTCTGTGTGCAGGGGCCTCTATGCTGCATAATACTGTGTGCAGGGGCCACTATGGGGCATAATACTGTGTGCAGGGGCCTCTATGCTGCATAATACTGTGTGCAGGGGCCACTATGGGGCATAATTCTGTGTGCAGGGGCCTCTATGCTGCATAATACTGTGTGCAGGGGCCACTATGGGGCATAATACTGTGTGCAGGGGCCACTATGGGGCATACTACTGTGTGCAGGGGCCACTATGGGGCATAATACTGTGTGCAGGGGCCTCTATGCTGCATAATACTGTGTGCAGGGGCCACTATGGGGCATAATTCTGTGTGCAGAGGCCACTATGGCGCATAATAGTGTGCGCAGGAATGCGGTTTGTGCAGGGGGGGTTGGGGGCGGCGGTTCTGGGGGGGGGGGGTCCTTATGTGAAATGTTTGCCTTGGGGCCCGGCCATTGCTAGTTACGCCACTGAGTCTGAGGTTTAATAAAAACTCCAAACCAGAGGTGGATTAGACAAAATGAATTGGTTGTTAAGGGTTTGCAAGCAAATATGAGAGTGGACAGAAGCATGTCATCCTTTCAGCCACACCATCATGACTAGAGAGAGGACTTGCATGATTTAAACAGCAC
The DNA here is from genome assembly GCA_947044405.1 of Leptodactylus fallax. Lineage (NCBI taxonomy): Eukaryota > Metazoa > Chordata > Amphibia > Anura > Leptodactylidae > Leptodactylus > Leptodactylus fallax. The sequence goes on along the minus strand of CAMRHE010000108.1, from coordinate 3,781,352 downwards.
GTGGCAGCAAAGCTTGAGCTTTGCCTGAGCTTCCAATGTCCTTTCACATCTACAATACAGCCAAAGAGTAGGGCACTTTTTCTGTTACCTCTGGAATCTATTAAAATAAGAGGTTTGTTATAGGACTGTAACAGATGAAAAACAGCAAAATGTAGATGTGTTTTTATTTTACTACAATAAATTTAGGGTCTTCAAAGCATCATTGACAAGTAGCTCTTTACGGCTTAGGCCACAAAATAGCAATTCATAGCTAAGTAAAGTCTGCAGGAAAAAAAATACAGAAAGAATGCATCAAAAAGTTTGCATTTTTCACTGCTTTTTTGCTGCTTTTTGCCTCTCCCTTATAAGTCTATGTACAAAATATAGTATTTCCTCAGGTAAAATTATCACACATGTTTCTAAAACACATGTGTTTTTGAAATTGATGCATTTTCCGCTGCCTTTTTTTCTGCAATATAGGAATAAGATTAAATAATATCTCATTGGGGAGATTTATCATATATACAACATTTTTCACATTTGTGCCGCCCTCGCGAATTTCCTGTAAGGGACGTACGTGGTCATGAGAGTGAAGTGAGCGGAGTCAATGGCCCTGCTAGATTTACTGGTGTAAATGATCCATGAAATTTACGCCAGCTATAAAAATTTTAATGGAATATTGTTAGGATAGGCCATTAATATCAAGCTCTCGCCACCCTCCACCACTGTTTAAAGGGGGCACATCATTTGGTGCTCTTTATTGTTTAGATCAGTCCTTCTACCTGTACTTTATTGACTTAGTAATGGTGTGCAATTCAGAAAAGAGCAGCAGCACACCGACTTTAAGGCCCATTGCAGACGACCGTGGGCGACATCAGTGTGCCATCTGCGTTTTTCCCGGATAGTACACTGACCCATTCATTTCTATGGGTACATGCACACGACCGTGATTTCCACTGATTAGTGTGCGGACCATGAGTCCGCGCTGCAAAATATGGAACAGGTCCTATTCTGTTCAGTGTTTGTAGAATGGACTCGTCCATAGAATCCTAGGAGAGACTGATGTACTCCGTGTATCATCAGTGTGTCGTCCATTTTCGCGGACAAGCTAGGGATATCATTAGATGTCTCCTGTGTTTTTGGTTTTTTTTTTGTGGATCCGCAAACTAGGATCAAACACTGATGACACACTGTCCGTTTTTGCGGACATACAGCACTGATGCTGAAGACACACTGAAGACACTCAGTCCGCAAAAAAGGTACACTGACCGCAAAATACACACGGTTGTCTGCAACTAGCCTAAGTGCAATGGGTACCAGCCAAGCAGTCCTTCATTGAGAGGTACCTGAATATAGGAAAAAAAATTTGCAGCTCTCCAAAAGGATCCTGCCTAAATATATGTATTCACTCATGTTCAAAATGCAACATTTCAATCTCTGTATTGCACTAAACTACAAAGGAGTGAAGTGACTGCAACATCTGCACATCCACACAAATATCTGCCACCACTTATGATAGACTAGACATCGATATACCCAGACCATTCACACTTGTGCCCTCTGGCACACAAAAGCTGTATTTTCTCTCTTCAGGATTGTGCGGACATTTAGAGCCAAGGAAATTCTTATTAAATTTTAATATTTAATATATATAAAAAGATAAAGTGCTTACAGAGAAAAGATGAAAGCAAGCAAAAAAGGTACAAAATAAAAAAGGAATTAAATAAAGAACAGACCTCTTACAAGGCTCAGGGGAAGAATTGGTCAGAAGACAGGCTGGGCCGCATCTACAATATCTGACAAAGGGGGTCCTGTAAATTTGTAGCCATGAAAAGTCTGCAGCCATGACCTGTTCAAGCAGTTGATCGGTGGAGGTGTTGAGATTCAGACTCGTAGCAGTCAGATATTGATAGTTTATCCTAAAAACAGTATTCTGGTTGGAGAAAAACGCTTTAGGCTTATGTTGTGGAAAAGCTACATTTTTGTTGCAGAGTTTGTTGGTTTTTTTTTTTTAGCCAAAGCCTAGAGTGCTTTCAAAAGGATTGGGAAATATAAAGGAAAGAAACAGCAAAATCTGCAACAAAAAATGCAGCTTTTCCTCAATGTAGGGACTTTGCATTTTTAATTAAAAGTGAGGTCTACAAATGTGTATATACATTACGTCTGCTGCATTTCTAAAACAGCAGGGGGCGCTGTTACTCCAGGACAAGTATAAACAATATTTGATTGAACACCATTTGTCACTTGGCAGTGCTCTATATTTGGGGAAGTGAATAAGTGGCATTCTAGTGGCCTTATGTGAGTGCTTCATTTGGCTGCAGATTTAGAGAGGAAAATACACAAGAATTATGGCACAATTTGTGGCAAAATACTGGCGTACATGCCTTATAACACATTTATTAAAGTGGTTGTCGGGGGGGAGTTTAGATTCACTTACCTGATCCGTTGGAATCTTGATGATGGAACCTGGGGTAGCAGCCTGCTTCCAATCACATGACCTGGGGGTCAGGCCAGGCCAGAACTCCCAGGTCCATCATCCAACATAGATATGCGGTATTATATAGAAAGCCGACAGGGCGCTGAATGCCGGTGCTGGAGATATTGGTGCCGCTAATTTCGGCACCAGTATCTCCCCACTGTGAGAAGGGCCGGCCTTACAGCTCAGTGGCACTGATATCTCCAGCACCCAGCGCCTACCGAGAAAGCCGACAGTGTGCAGAATTCACCGCACTATCAGCTTTCTAGCAGTATAATACCGCATATCTATGAGGACGTGAAAGGTCCTCTTTAAAAACATCATCCATAGAGATGCAATGTCCCAAAGCAGCTATTAGAAAATTAAGTATAATAGAAAGTGTATTACTTTTCAGTATTAGGCACATACCAATATTTTTGTTAAATGTGTAAAAACATTTTACTACTCAAAAATGCTGTCAGAGTGGTCCGCTTATAACTCTTAAAGCACTGAAGATGTCAGTGACAGCCAGACTACCCAGCTAGAAGGCGTAGGTGGTTTAGGGCATTCGTTTTCAAGGTGTGGTACGCATACCACTGGGAGAATGTGCCGCGGTGAGAGTCCTCCCCTGCCCCTAATGGTAGTTTGTGAGATTCGCCAACCACGCACTACTATTCTACTCTGGGGTCTCTATCGGAGGTGCAGGGGACATTATACTGTATGAAGGGGCCACTATGGGACATTATACAGTGTGATGGGGCCACTATGGGACATTATACTTGTGTGAAGGGACCGCTATGGGATATCATACTGTGTGGAGGGGCTGTTATGGGACATTATACTGTGTGGAGGGACCGCTATGGGATATTATACTGTGTGAAGGGACTGCTATGGGACATTATACTGTATGGAGGGGCCACTATGGGACATTATATTGTATGGAGGGGCCACTATGGGACAATATTTTATTAACATTTATAAGTGATTGCTACTTTGGGGTTACTTGGTTGGGACGTTTTCTCACTGGGAGTACTTCACTTGAGAAGGTTGAGAACCACTGGTTTAGAGAGTACAGACCAGCAATGCTGCTCCTTACCACCGCTTTATGATAGCACATGGAATCAAGTAAAGGGTTTTACCTAAGCTTTTATCACTCATCTAGTCTACAAATGGTGCAACTCATTATAGAACTGTGTATTTATTGATCATTTTAGGCTTTATACAGCATAATACAGTAGTGAGGTGGATATATAGCATTGTATGAAAGTACTCTATTTCTGTTTATGAATGTAGCACCATCTGCTGTCATGAATGTAAATTACTGCTGGTTTAACAAAAATAAATAGAGTCTATGAGACTGGCTACTGTAGTTCAGATCACAGGAGTGAACATGTTTCTTGAAGTTTTATTCTTTTGTTACAACTAAACTAAATTCCATACAAAATCTTTTGGGCTAACTTTAGTAACTTCATGATCTGAGCTATACAATATTTTCATAAAAACTTAAGTTAAAATTCTTATTCTGCTTAATAAATATTATTATTTTTTCTTCACATTACCTGATACACTAAGGCCAGGTTCACATGGCAGAAAGTGAGGAGCAATTTAAAGACGGTCAGGTTCAGTACTACATGGGTGCCAAGTCTTTTACTAGAGATAACTTAGTAGAACATCAGCAACTTAGTAGAGCCACTCACCTATCAGATACAGCAAAGACTAGATGCAGCAGCTGGTATGGGGCCCCATAACTAAGGGGGGGTGGGGGGCATTTCCACTGAGAACTAGGGTGCTATTAGTGATAACTATGGATGATGGAAGAAGAAGTTGAAAATTGAATGCACCTCTATTACTTTACTGGGACATCATATTGCCTGCATGTGACATCATTATTACTTTATTACAGCACATATGCTGTGATGTCACAGTGAACTTGTTGTGAACATTATCCCTGTAGTATGATGTTATAGTGTGCATTATTCAGGTACTGTGACATCACTATGTGCATTATAACTGTATTGTGACATCACTGAGTTTATTATCCCTATATTGTGACATCACTATGTTTATTATCCCCATACTTTTAGATCAATGTGTAAATCATTCCTGCACTATGATCTCACTGTGTAAATTATTTCTGTACTATGATATCACTGAGTTTATTATCCCTATACCGTGACATCAATATGTTTATTATCCCTGTACTGTGAGATCTATGTGTGGTTATTCCTGTACTGTGATCTCACTGTGTAAATTCTCTGTACTGTGACATCACTGTTTATTATTCCTGTACACCACTGTGCGTATTACCTGTACTGTAAAATCACTATGTGCGTCATCCCTATGTATAAAGGAGACAAAACTAATTGTACATTTTCCAAGTTCTGAACTTGCTGCATATGGTGGTCACGGTAGAGTGGGCTCCATTACAAGTTTTGCTATGGGGCCCATGGCTTCACTGTATGTTTGCTATATAAATATTGACTACTGCACTGCATGAACTAGAATCTAGTTCGGAGGACAAGGAATCTTTCCCTGCTAGATACTATATGCAGAGGCCTCTTGTGAGTAATGGAAAATCCAGTACTGGCTATAAGTAAGCAGGCAGTACAGTGGCACCAGTAGTTGGAGAATGTGGTCAAGACATCCATTATTTAAGAAAATGAAGTACCATACATTTACCTTTATAATGTAAATCACTGAGAACTTATGCTGCCCTCCCTTGTATAATTTCACTCACCATTCCTTCCCAAAAGGAGGAAACAATCCCAATAATAGTTGTATATTTGCGGATTGTTGTATATGTTGCACACAAAAATAATTGCATCCTTAAAACGTCTTATCCAACACTGTTGGATATTAACGTGGAACAGCAGATCTTGTGATAACGCACAAGCGTCACTCCTTTGTGGGTGTGATGCCGTCAAGTCCATTGCAGATGTAAATGTATCACACATACTTTACTCTAGCCCCTCCGGCTGTGTTATTTCAATAGTGCATGCCAGAAAATCACAAAGGAATCCATATTGTTTAGTCTTGCACATTTTTTCTTGCTGATCCAGGAGTGAGGGGGATTGGTTTGACAGCCATTTGCACATATATCATGGGTGTAATACAGTAGTTAAGAAGCACAGAAAGTAAAGTTGACAATCCAGGATTATAATACGTCACTACATTTACTGGGTCTTCCTTAGACGGGTGAATAGCATGCCAGAAATACTATTAACATCATTCCAAGACACTGGAGAAAGTGAAATCTTGCAAATGAAATGCCAGAAGGCAGAAGGAAGGTGAAGATGAAACCATATGCTGAAACACTCTGCATATTGCCATAATAGAGACCACTCCACATATTATATATGGAATACTCCCAAACTTAGAAGGGTGTATTTAGTGGAAATTTCATGCAGATTATGGAATGTATTATGTGATCAAATCTGTGTCTCAATGCAAATTGCTTTTAGGGGCAATTTTTTCCACACAGGTTTTAAGATTCACATGAATAAGGCAGGATTCACACCAGTGGTCGCTCTACATTTGAGAATCCGTCCCCAAATCTACTTGAAAAATGTCCCCAAGCGGACCCGAAGAATGGAAACCCGGGCGTAGATGTGAACCTAGAGTAAGTAACATGACATGTAGTAAAGAGAAAACTGTGTTGGGCTACCACACGTCGATCTGTAGCATGGAGGTGCCATATATGTGAGTATGAGCAAAGATATATGGCTGGCTTTATCTACATAATAATGTGTATTCATGGCAGCACCAAATTTACATCTGAGGAGTTTTTATGCACAACATGTCATTTGCCTTAGGGCCCATTAAAAATCCTTCAGGAAATCTACCGCTATTATTGGATGAGAATTATACAGAAATGACTTACAAATATAGGCACATCAAATGTATATGACTACAGCACCAACTATAATCCACTATCAGAGGACTGCCCGCTATTTACCTCTAGTGCTTTTGTCAGGTACTGCACCAAATTTTGTGGTAACTGTAGTGGTGTAGCACTGCTCCAAAATGTCTTATTGTATGTATCCCAGTAAGAATATATCTAGTATTAAAGTATCTACTATACTGAATTATCAGCAGCACAGAGATTCATTTTCCATTTTACTGGATACTCCATCCCAAAGTCTACAGACTTTTCAGTGGTATCTCGGAAAGCAGTATGGCAGCAGCATCAGGATTATAAACAACAATATTGGAGTTTGCGCCCACTAGCATGCCACCATCTGGGTAAGCACTCTTAAAGCTTTATCGATCCAGTTTCTTAGATGAGAACCTACAAGGCCAGTGGGGGTTATAAAGTGAGCATGTCATTAGATTAGTTACAGCAACCCCCTGGTCCTCAATAAATTGTTTTTTACAACAAATCCACAGAAAGTGCCCCCTTCTTTTTAATCTTTCTGGGGCTGTTCCTCTAATTCCCTTTCCCATATTCATTTCTTCTGACTTCTCATACTACTTCCTGCACACTGTGCTTTAATAGTCTAAGACACTCCCCTGCACTTGGCTGATCTATCCAGGATCAGAGAGGATTGTATAAAACTATCAAAGCACAGTGAGCATAGAGTAGGCCGAGACACTGGCAGCCACTTAACAGATATGAAGAGGGACTCCGAATCTTTGGAATTGGGTCAGAAAGAGTAAAAAGCAGGACACCAAGTATTTCAACTATGCATTAACTATGAACATTTTATTGTGAACTGAAGGGTCACGTTCATAGGTAAAACCAACCAAGTGGAGGTACATACAGTGAGGGAAAAAAGTATTTAGTCAGACACCAATTGTGCAAGTTCTCCCACTTAAAAAGATGAGGCCTGTAATTGACATCATAGGTAGACCTCAACTATGAGAGACAAAATGAGAAAACATATCTAGAAAATCACATTGTCTGATTTTTTAAGAATTTATTTGCAAATTATGGTGGAAAATAAGTATTTGGTCAATAACAAAAGTTCATCTCTTCTATACTTTGTTATATATCCTTTGTTGGCAATGACAGAGGTCAAACGTTTTCTGTAAGTCTTCACAAGGTTGGCATACACTGTTGCTGGTAGGTTGGCCCATTCCTCGATGCAGATCTCCTCTAGAGCAGTGATGTTTTGGGGCTGTCGCTGGGCAACACGTACTTTCAACTCCCTCTGAAGATTTTCTATGGGGTTGAGATCTGGAGACTGGCTAGGCCACTCCAGGACCTTGAAATGTTTCTTACGAAGCCACTCCGTCATTGCCCTGGCGGTGTGCTTGGGATCATTGTCATGCTAAAAGACCCAGCCACGTTTTATCTTCATTGCCCTTGCTGATGGAAGGAGGTTTGCACTCAAAATATCACGATACATGGCCCCATTCATTCTTTCATGTACACGGATCAGTCGTCCTGGTCCCTTTGCAGAGAAACAGCCCCAAAGCATGATGTTGCCACCCCCATGCTTCACAGTAGGTATGGTGTTCTTTGGATGCAACTCAGCATTCACTCTCCTCCAAACACGACGAGTTGTGTTTCTACCAAACAGTTCTACTTTGGTTTCATCTGACCATATGACATTCTCCCAATACTCTTCTGGAACATCCAAATGCTCTCTAGCAAACTTCAGACGGGCCCAGATATATACTGGCTTAAGCAGGGGGACACGTCTGGCACTGCAGGATCTGAGTCCCTGGCACTGTAGTGTGTTACTGACGGTAGCCTTTGTTACGTTAGTCCCAGCTTTCTGCAAGTCATTCACTAGGTCCCCCCGTGTGGTTCTGGGATTTTTGCTCACCGTTCTTGTGATCATTTTGACCCCACAGGGTGAAATCTTGAGTGGAGCCCCTGATCGAGGGAGATTATCAGTGGTCTTGTATGTCTTCCATTTTCTAATTATTGCTCCCACAGTTGATTTCTTCACACCAAGCTGCTTGCCTATTGCAGATTCAGTCTTCCCAGCCTGGTGCAGGTCTACAATTTTGTTTCTGGTGTCCTTCCACAGCTCTTTGGTCTTCACCATAGTGGAGTTTAGAGTGTGACTGTTTGAGGTTGTGGACAGGGGTCTTTTATACTGATAATGTCAAACAGGTGCCATTACTACAGGTAATGAGTGGAGAACAGAGGAGCCTCTTAAAGAAGAAGTTACAGGTCTGTGAGAGCCAGAAATCTTGCTTGTTTGTAGGTGACCAAATACTTATTTTCCACCATAATTTGCAAATAAATTCTTAAAAAAATCAGACAATGTGATTTTCTGGATTTGTTTTCTCATTTTGTCTCTCATAGTTGAGGTCTACCTATGATGTCAATTACAGGCCGGCCTCATCTTTTTAAGTGGGAGAACTTGGACAATTGGTGGCTGACTAAATACTTTTTTCCCCCACTGTATATAAATGCCTGTAGCATCACGGATTTTTGATGTAATGTTACATTTATGTTAGAAAGCCCTTAACATGACATTAACACTTGCCGCCTTGAACAAGTGTGCTACATGGGGCAGGAGCAGGGTCTACAATTCTCTTTATAAATAATTTCAATGATTAAATCTATAAAGTAAGTTACAACACTCGGACACAATGTACACACTCTTGACTTTAGACCTCCAGTCGGGTTACATCACATCTAAGCTAGCGTTTATCACTTGTTTAGATAGCTTGACTCAGTCTCCCTACAATCTCACCATGACCTGTAAACCATACACAGATGTTTTCAGGAGGGGTTATGACTAACAGCAGTAATGACCCCATTCTTGTGCTCATTTTGGCAGTGGAATGTTCCATCAGATGGGATACCATATGAGACCATAACATTAAGCACAGATCAAAGAAGAAGAAAAAAAGCAAAAAAGAATGGTTTAAAATAGTTTTTATTTCAAGGTTTACAAAAACAGAAACTCAGTAACAGAACAAAATCAGACCAAATTGCACAAAGTTCCACCATCTTCCCCATAGCATCCTACTTCCTCATTCCCTTCATGTACCATTAAAAACAAAGGAAAAAAAAGTAACTTTTTCCAGAAAGGACCAGAAAACATCGTGTCATAGCCTGCAAGTAAACAAAACCAAGATTTTATATAAATAAGCAGCCCTTAGTTGTGTAATATGGCCCCGACTTGTATTTATATAAAATCAGCAAGTGTCAAAGTGAATTTTTACCTCTTCTATATGTAATCTATTCTTGTTAACAGTATACTGAAGAATGACACCATGTTTTAAGACGTCTGACCCATCTATAAGGTGTGTGGGTCTTAGCGGTCCTCTAAATGACCTAGGATTACATTAACAGAAATGCTGCTATTCATTAAAAAACAAAACCCAACAAATATGCCTTATATTGGAATTTTTTTTGGGAAGGCAATACATAAGAAGAGAGAAGTCTAAACATTTCACCATCTAAGAGGTAGATAAAAACAACAATGACAGCACTTAAGGAACACACACAAGCTCAGATCTCCTTCATATATACCCAACTGAAATCAAAACACTTAATTCTCCAAGCATACCCTTATTCTACCTAGAAAAGCATATAATCTCACCCAAATGAAGCAAGAGAAACCAATGGCTAACTCCACCAGTACAAATAGCATTTATGCAAAACCATCTTCATCTTGTAGTCATCCTATGTCAAGTGTCATCAGTGGAAGACTTCTAACCATCTATGTCAACAGTGAATGAGATGACTGCAGAAGCACAGTGAAGTTACTAATGTCAGCCAATGGAATATGGCCTACCATACAATGTTCTGGCACCTGCTCAGTACCAATGTTTTAAGGAATCATGGACTGAACAGTTATAGTGTAGTATAAATTATATGTAATAAAATCCACTTGTGTCGACCTGTTCTCTTTAAAAGAGGACCTTTCACCACCACTACGACCTCTAGTTCTTAGCATCTGTTAATAGGTGCTGCTCCACTGATTCCGATGCAGTTGGAATTTTTTTTTTCCAGCTCCCATCTTTCACAAGCAATCAGTGCAGTTAGTTTTGGTGCCTGATATGGTACTTAGGCTCTGTGCTGTCAGGTGGGTGGTGTCAGACAGGGGCGGTGAGATTCAGTGCTCAGAATCACATCCCTTGCCTGCTCCTACCTGACACCAACCACCTGACAGAGAGACTAACTAGTATATGAGGCACAAAAACTAATAGCACTTAATGTTTGGGAATGGCAGAAGCTAGAGAAAAAATTCCAGCTGTGCCGGAGTCAATGGAGCAACGACTAATAACATACTAGGTACTTGAATTGGTGGAGGTGGTGAAAGGTCCTCTTTTAAGTGGTTTTCTGGTAACTTACGACTGATGGTTGATCCTTCAGATAGGACATTAGTGTACAATTAGTGTGGGCTGACCCTCTGCACCCCACTGATCAGCTGATTAAAAGGGGCTACAGCATTCGAGTGTTCATAACAGCTCAGTCCCATTTAAGAAAATGCAACGTACAGAGCTGGGTCAGAGCACGGTGTTCCTTCAATCAGTTGCTGGTGGGGAAGTCTAATAAGGATGGCCTAGAAAACAACTATTAACAATTGCTAGTGCTTTTCCATTTAAAAAAAAAAAAAAAAGGACTCTCCATGAAGATTTGCTGAATGAACAGTTACAAGAACGTACAAATAATACTTTTTAGTGTTTTTTTCTGTAAGTGTGTCATGTATGAATTAAGCAATCCTTCCACCTAGAAGTTATGACCACCAATTGACTTGTATTGAGTGTGAATGCTGTTCTGTTTCAATGAGGCATTGTTACTGAATTTTAAGGATGGCTTCTTAAGACAGAAGTCATTCTACCAAAGTCATTTTCTAGCCAAAGCCCTCTTTAAAATGATGCATGCTGACTGGTAGGCTGGTGGCACCTAGTAGATTAGCCAGGGCTACTAAACAAAGGCAAAGCTTACATTTCAGTCAGTACGTCAAGGATGCAGCGAATATAAACTTGTAGTGATGTGATAAATAATTAGATTTTCACATGACTTAAAAGATGTCTGGCCTTGTGGATAGTGAGCGGCTTATGAGACTCCGTCAGAAGCATTTGCGACTGTTTATGTACGGAACTTTTCTTGGCTGTTATGATGGAGCTGCTGAATGACAAACTCTCAAATGTTTGCACTTAACAAGTTTTCAGAATGTGGAATGTTACAAGACAAACCAGGGTCCATCCAAGTGGAATGGTCAGTCGTCCAGTTCTGTTGGCAGTTGTCGGCAGCATGGCTGTGTTTAGTAAATATGAACCCTGTTGTCGCCTGACACTTTTAGATATGTAATCAGATACACGGAACTATAGATAGAACATCTGACATGCACCAAGTTGGTCCCTAATATAGGATACAGCTACTATGAAAATGATCCTTCTCTAATCCTCAGATCTGTTCCAACAGGATGTACTTGGGATGCCTTCTATGGAAAGCCTAGGATTCATCTGCAGACAGATTTATTGAGGATGGTCCTTGTTCAGAAATGTCAAAACCAATCATGCAAGGTCTGAACAGTGATGCGATAGGCCTGATCTATATAAACTCTTATACTACTACATACTGCTCTTAATAAAAGTGTTGAGGTATACAGCAACCCATCAGACCACTGCGCCATTATAAAGTAAGCTGGCATATGATTGGTGGAACACTTTCTTAGAACACTTGTTAGGCAAGATGCCCTATGTCATATCCTCACTTAAAGGCTTATTGTATCACAAACAACCAGAAATTACTTAGAGGGGTTGACCACTTCTCATATAATCTAGTCAAATGTGTTTGACATGTTAATAAAATCAGCTTAGTAACAAGGGTTATGCATTTTGCCACTTTGACAGGCATAGATGTATTTGTAAATTCACCATATCAAAGTTTCAAACACATTAGATTGGGTTATATGTAAAGTGGTCAGCCCCTTTAAAAAATAGGTGTCTTCATGGCCTGTAAATTAGTTGCATTATCAAATTCTGCACTGCAAGGTAAAGTATTTTCTTTATCACTAAAAGTCAAAAATCTAAAAGTAGTTTTACTAAAAGTCAATCAAAAATAAGTTGTGAACAGGTAAGGCTAAGATCACATCTGCATCAGTGTCCAATTCTATATTTTGTGGCCCTGACTGTCGGCCCGCACACGTGACCGTGCCCATAATAATGAATGAGACAGTGTGCTATCCATGAAATACATGGCTAGCACACTGATCACAGCCACGGTCGTCTGCAAGGGGCCTTAGGCTGCTTTCACACTAGCTATCCATTTTGTGGACTACAAAACCCGGTTTTGTAGTTGTACATCCTAGTGTACTGCTATGTACTAAGATTTGATCTTCTTTATTTTTCAGCAATCATCTAGCAATGTATCTATGAAAAACGGACAGCACACAGATCAAGCCCATTTTTTTTTTTTTTTTTTTTTTTTACGGGCCCATAGACTTGATTGGCCAAAATGAGTAGAGAAAAAGAGGAAAAAACAAAAACAAAAACGGGCATTTCATTATTTTTTTTTTTTTTTCTCAATGCCTCTCAGTCTGTGAAAAACAACGGACTTGTGAATGGCTCCACTGGCTATAATGAGTCCCTGTGCTGTCTGATTTTTTTCCACAGATAGCATACACATAGAAACATAGTTCATGTGAAAGGTCATTTTTACCTCTATTATATGATCTTCAGTTCTTACATGATATTGAAGCATAAGGTTATTTAATAAAGCAGCATTTCAGAAGGGCATCTGGATACTGCTAATGGTGGGCACAGCTGCTTGACTGGGTATCATGTAACTCCCTAAAGATCCCTCACTAACAAAATAACCAACAGTGGGTTCTATAAGGCAGGACAAATATACACTATTATTACAAATAAGGACCAAGACTATATTATAGAAGTGGTGGATAGCTGAAGCCATTTATATAAATCATGAAATCTCATCGCAAGGACACAAAGCCTCCTTTCTGGGAGAACAGGCATCATGGATATCTTTCTGGCAGCCTATGAAGCTTGCAATACAAATAAGATTGGCTAAACTAAGCGAGTATGTTTATGGAGAGGTCAAGGGAGATGATAGTCTGCTATGACCGGGGGCAAACTGCTGCCCAACAATTTCGCCATCAGCATGTCTCTTGGTACAACAAAGGATTGCTATGTTGAAATCCATCAACTTTCTTTCCCTACCTCTGCGAATGGATATGTTCCCATAGTTATCTCCTTTACTTCAGCCTCTAAGAATGACCATGTAAATAAATACAAAAATATGCATCAAAAAAGGACAAATCTCAGAATAAAAACACTCAGCTTAAAATATGAATTGGTCAAAATCTCTACTGCGGGATATGGGATTATTATTATCATCATCTATTTTGGCACAAAATACAGGACTGCACTGTAACTTCATAATAAAGTGCTTTGCAAGTGATCAACCATATAATCTGGAACGTGTCTCTATATGTAGAAAGATATGTGAAGCCAAATGACCTATTGTCTTCAAGGTAGGTAACCATTTTAAAAGGATCAATGGCTACAAAGAACAATCCAATAAAGCATGAGGAGAAAACCAAATGTCTGATGCCTCATGATACACGGTACCTTTTTATGTAAAGGGGCTCTAGAAGCCTTGTTAAAGTATTGCTGGAATTTTCTAAAATGTCCCTGTATTAGGATATACCCAGAAATAGATACTGAAGAGTCAGATCTTTTGCTTCAATTAAAACTACCCAATTGGAATTTCCATACGAGTTGCTCCTTCAAAGTCTTCCACATGTTTTGACTGGTGGCAGAAGGCAAACAGTTTCTAGTGCATTTTTCCCAGCTGAATTTTCTTCCAGGCTTCAGAAGCAGTGAAAATACAAGAATCCAGAATGCCAGCTACAGTGAATGTCCCCCCAATGATGGCACATACCTGCATTGGAAATAAAAAAAACATAAATGACACATAAAACTCAGGGAAAATAGATATTATATGACACTACTGGCATGAGGTATAAATTCATTCTGATCCCAATATAGCTTCGACATGGTGTGGACTAGCTATATGTATGTGAATCAAGGTGAAAATTAACATTTCAACCCAATTCCCACTTCCAAATTACCCAATCTTCATTTCCTACTACACAAACATATTGGAGATTTATGAAGACTGGTGTTTTCAGTTCCAGTCTTCATATCCCCTGCACCGTAGGTCTCACACCCATACGTTGGGCCATGTACCTGCACTGAAATCTACGTCAGCTTATAGCTGGTGTGATTTTCAGGGATCATTTACGCTAGTAAAGACCCCTCACAATACCCCCTTCCAGGAAAGTGGCAAGGGCCGCACAAAACTGAACAAAAATGGAGAATGATATTAGCACTATAAAAGCCTATGAGTTTCAGACGCAAGTGTCTTTAGTCATAGCTAAGAATGCTTGCGTCCAAAACGCATAGACTTTTACAGCGCTATTCTCATTCTGCCGGTGGTCGCTTTTATGCTTTTATGCTTATTTTTCTACTTGCTCAGTTCTGGATGAAGTTAAATCTCTTGCATTATTTTATTAAATTTTGTTATATGCTTCACAACTTAGGATTTGAATATGGTACCAAAAAGTTACAAATATATTTCAATTTTGAAAGCCCTGAAGATGGGAAGTTAGACAGAATTAGGAGCTGGCTAGAACCTGATCAGTTAATTTTTTTGAGGAGTAATTTTCAATGAACTTTACATATTTATTACAGGACATCAATAGACAAGTGCTAAACGGTTATATAGGGAAGTAATTTCTAGCAACTTTCTACCGCATCAAGATAGAAATGTTGGATTGCTGAATGATAAACCTGGACTATTATGGACTGGAACAGTATGGTCTTTAGCAAGGAGTCCAGGTTCTGTTTGGGATCTGACATTGGTCAGTTCTGAGTATGGAGGGCTCATGGTGAGCATTTCAATCCTGCAGTTGCTGTGGAGCAGCACACTGCCCCAACTGCTGGTGTGATGATCTAGGGAGGCGTTGCATATGACAGTTTGTCATATTCAGTAGGTTAATGCTCGCCCATACACATGAGTTTTCAAGGCATGTCTTCATCGGATGGCGACATTTCCTTGGCCTGCCAGATTTATCACAGGTCAATCATTCAATGGACCAGCTGGTGCAATATCTGCGAGTAAATTTAATGCAGATTACCATACCTGTACAGTTTTCACTAACAAACCTTTCACTCTACTATTGTATTGTATCACTTACGTATATCATCGCATTCACACACAGAATATTTCATACAATTCCAACAACTCCTTGATGTGTTATATTTTTGGGAATGAGTATATGCAACGTAAAAAAAGGGCTTACATTGATCTATAAAATGTCATACCCCTATATGTTACTGTACATAGGACATTTTACTAGAAGGCAAACATGGACTGTAAAAACAGAGCAGTTCTAAATATGGGCTCAGTGACTTTCCCAGCATGCTTTGCCATTTGGAATGGGGCAGGTTGACCATCCATTCTGTAGCCATCAGAACATATATTTGGTCTGTTTACAGACAACATATCTGTTCCCTAGGGCAACAGCTGTTTTAGAACCCACGTTCCGACATGCAAAATATGTGACCTGATTAATTTTGGTCGCTGAATACTAATTTAGTAACTGAAATGATCCCTTCCTCACATACATGTCTGTGAAGAAAAAGTAGCCAGAAATAGATACTTCAGAATGGAAACCATTTGGTCTCTCAGTATATTTGAGAAAATGAAGATAAATTTAGTTATTGGATTTTCTTTGATGAAAACATCATTACAATTATTACCTACTATACATTATGTGCCCACTTTCGTTTGGAGGATATCAATTGTCAAAGACATTAGGAGGCAAGGCATTAGTGACTTTTAGATTTGGCTTTATTTATCTACTTTCCATATACAACTACTTGCTAAGTGCATGAAAGAGGGAATCACACTTGTCAAAACATAGAACAGAGAGCCCTGGGTAATGCAGATTTCGCTGTGGGAAGCGGTGACTAGCAGCACTGTATGGCAGAAATACATGGTTGGCCCATGTCCACCAGAGCAAGAGCCTCACTAGTACTTGTGTGCAGGGGCTACACTCATGGGAGCTTGTCAGCAGTATTGAGCAGCCACAACTGCTGACAGATCCAGGTAATGGCAGGGGACAGCAGGTGAAACATCCCTTTAGTCATCTTTTTAATAAAATAACTCACATTTACAACCAAGGCAGCACCTGCTGAAGTGCTCCAAGCAATGTCCACAGCACCTCCCCTCAGCTCTGAGTGATGGCGGTCTCCTAGTTGAACACTATAGATGTGATTTGGAGCACAGAGCGTGTAGAGCAGCTCAGCGTCCTCTGCCCCTACATAGCAGTCAGCAATTCTGCACGCTCAAACCTGTTGACATACTCCCTTTAATAAATGAATTTAAAAAAAAAAAAACACAATCAAGTAAGTATCAAGCTATATTATGGAAATCCATAGGTGTCCCATGGATTTCCATAATATAGCTTGATACTTACATGTTTGTAATTGGAGATTTAGCCAGGATTTAGTTCAGGATGGTTGGGTACATTACTGGTTTTAGCACTGGTACACACTGAACAGTTTTAGTTGTCATCAGCTTCAAACAGCTGTATATTCTTTAATATTCTTAGTAAACTTCTGGTAAAATATGATTTGCTAAAATCATTGGTGGAATTTATGAAAGGTGAACTGGTGTATATATCCAGCTGGGGCTGAACATGTCAGGACTCCTTTATGACAATTTTTGATAACTCGTCTTTCTCATAACTCATATTTATAAATTTTTAGAACATTGATGACATCACCAGAACCAGAAAAGCACTACCGACAAGGAGTGTATGTTATATCCAACATGAATACCGAGAATCACAATATTACAGAATCTAAAAGCATTGGTTTCATTGGTTAAATCTTAAACTAAATAAATCCAGTCAATTGTCTATTTGTGAAATCCACATGAATGGAATTAACATATAACTGAACATAAACACAGCCAATTGGTTTTGACATTGAGCCAGGATTAGGCAATGGTATGGCACATATGAAAAAGTCCATTCCCTTTGAGGTCTATTTTATGTGACAATACCACAAAAAAAAAAAAAAAAATCAGGACCTTAAAAACATATAAAACTAACAGGAACCTTAGATGTATAAAACCTTCTTTATCTTGCCACATATTTTCTATAAATTCCAAAGACAATGCCATAAAGTAATCCAATGCAGACAACAGCATCCTTCTTTTAACATGATTTATTCCTGTCGATAGGTGTATAGACATTGCCAGGCGACAAGGTGAGACCGGCTTAAGGAAGGCTTACATTGCTAAGAGCAGAAACATCACCTGCTTGTCTATGCACTAGTCATTGGCATGAATGACTAAGATTAAAAGGGGGATGCTGTTGTCTGCTTTTGCATTGGATTACATTTGAAGATGGAACCTATTCCATGTGACGGAGTGGCATGGCTGAATACATAGGAGAGTGTCACTGCTTTGACAACAAATACACTGAATATAAAAAAAATAAAATGAAATAAACTGAATGTCTAAGGGAGATATTTTGTCATCATAAGGTTGATATTAAGAAAGTCCCAGCTAGGAAAGAGATGAAATGCAGAATATTATCCACTGTCACAAGGTCACTGTTGGCTTTTGGGCTCCACAAGGTGTTAATCATTAGCATGTGCCCAAGTGACACACAGGTTCCTATACACAGGTTGAGTATTTGTAGTGACGTGGGCCCAGAGCTGCCAGCACAGAGCTGGGGAAACACTGACTCTATGTTAGAGAAACAGAACAGTGACTCACTATTGAAAATAAAAAGCAGAATGTGCTAATACTTAATGTGGAGTGACAGAGGGTGGGAAAGGAGGCATCAGCAACCCAAAAATTGTAAGAAGAATACATGTCAGGACATGCACTGCAGAAAATCTAATATATTCTCAGCAAATAGATTTACATAGAAATGTCTACAGGCCTCAAGAATAGGAACAGTGAAATCTATCCTATCCAAACTGTCTGTGCTGTTGTATATGATGGGAGCACATAAATAAAGGTTATTTTATTACCTTCATATAGGTTAGGCCTGGCACTGGAAAAGCAAACCTTGTCCCTTAGAAAGAGGTCATAAAATACACCGTAGCCACAAAATATGAGAATGATCAGTGCCATGTCTACCTTAGAGGCAGATGACCCGTTCTGCCATAGTGTTTAACACTGAACTGTCAAAAAGTCATAGCAGTCTGCATATTGCTGCCACTAGCTCGCTGCATACAGTTTCATACAGCATTGATTATGTTAAATACTTGTTGTATAAATCTACATGTTGTATAAATACTTGTTGTATAAATGTATATGCAGTTAGCACCCCCTACTGGTGACTGCAGGCAGTCAGAATTTTATCAAAGGGAACCTGTCTGGTGCCCCTAAACTATTAACATATCCTGATGCAGCTTGGGTTTAGGGACCAGAACCAGTGAATAACAGTCCCTGTGTCTCTCTCCATTTCTGAGTTTAATAACTTAACAATACAGATAAGTCCAGGACTCATTTCCAGCAGCTCCAGGTGCATGAGCATTGTGCTACTGAAGCAGATGCCGGTACACCACCCCTTACTGTGCTTGTACAAAACTCCTGCATAAAGGATATGCCGGTGGTCTAGTGGCCCCAAACCGGATGAAAGGCTTCCTTTAAGCTCTATGGGATTTAGCAGACTCTAGGCAGAGACCCCTAGATGTAAAATTCTGAGCTGATCAATTTCATAAATTTAAATGCACTTTTGTCCCTTCTGTATTCTTTGCCTAGTTTCTTTCACTGGCTACTCAGTGGAGAATGGGTACGGGTAATAAAGCAGGGAAGTAGAGTCTGGTGGGTTTATAAGGTTCTCTCAGGAATTAGAAAACATAGAACAGTGTTTTTTGTGTCATATGAAAGCTGAGATTAGCAGGTTTCATTTTTCATATGACATCAAGATTTCTGTTTTAATCATATTATTTTCAGGGATTATCATTAGTTGAAAAACACAAATGGGATTGGCATATTTATAAACAGCTGCTACCAACTGCAGCAATTGTGCTTGAGCCCTTGTATATGAAGGGGCCCCAAAGTTCCCTCTGCCACAAGAGGACACCAGTATTATACATGGCACATCGTAAATCAGTGCACAGGAGATTCAAGTTACACCCCTGTATGCACATTTTAGTGTTATTGTACTCACTGGCATCTATCTGGGCATCTTGACCTGGACAATGTTAGCATTCCAAAATGTTGATTATGTTGTATATTTTATACTTACAGACTGAGCTAAAATTAGGCTATTTTAATGTATCAAAAAGAGACCACCGATTTATCCTTCAAGTAAGGATGTGTTGACATCAACAGAGGTCGTGTGTAAGTGTCCCTCTGGTGTGGTATAGAAAAGCTGGAGGGAAAATTATGCCAATTTTCTATAGGATCAGTTCTGGCATCTGTTGTATATTGTGTGGCTCCTTGACAGGTCTGGGACGGTCCCTTATTGTAGTTTAGAGAGTACCAGATAGTTGCTGGGTGCCACTGTTCTGGCACCAGTTTCCAGCTATTCTGTACCCCACCGGAGGTAAACTGCATCTAACAACACGTATGTGTAAAGGCACACCTTCATGGATCAATCTGTAGTATGGCTGGGATCTACAGTAGGAGTACTTCTTCACATTCATATTGTGAGGGTGTGAAACTAGAAAAGGAGGGTGTGGTTGAAAAGGACCACACATCTCAGGTGTTGTCCAAGTATCCTCCCCATTATTCACCCTTTAACCCCTTATAGGGATCTGGACATTGCAGTGGGCAGACCACCAGGTCAGTACCAGTTGGGAGTGGTCCTGGTGTAGGCAACAGCTGTCTCGGGGCCAAGGGAGACTGGTGTGTGGCACCATAGGTCAGGTGAGAAAGAAGTCCAGAAACAAGCCAAAGGTCAATAGCAGGAGGAATCTCTGCATGGTCAGAAAAGCAAATAGTCAGGGTGGCTGGCTCAGGGGCAATGGTCATAAACAAGCCAAGGTATCTGCATCCATGTCTGCTAATCTCTGCTCTTGTTGTCATAGAAAAGGCCAATGGTCAACAAACAGGTAAAATAAGATATACAGCAGCAAAGCACCTTCTCAGGATACAGAAAACTAAGAATCATTTGATCAATCAGGTATCTACTTGAAGAGGAAGCTGCTATAAGTAGCCCAGAAGTAAAGATGACTGGGGCTGGCTGCAAGGATACCATGTGAAAGGGCCAACACACCTTACAGGCAAGTATTGAAAGCAGGGCATGGGGAAGCAGTGCAGTGTGCAAAGAAAGGATGCTGGTGGCCATGGCCAGATTATACTACCATAGTGCATTAGGCATAGAGAGGACACCTGCAGCCTCAGCCAAGTGGCCCTAGAAAGATCACAGCAAGAGTGTTGTTCCCGTCCTGTAGGAAGCAGTAGACTGTGGACCAACTGGCGAGAGACAAGTAGTCTGTCTCAAGAGGACAGACATCCAGAAGGGACTTGATGGATCTCAATGACAGTGCTAAGGAGAGACCTCAGTAACGTGATCTTGTCCTTAGGATTTAGTTAGGGTTTGAGAAACGTGGTATTGCCCTGTATGTGGACTAGACTTTATTTTTATTCCTGCAATTATTTAAAAGCAAAATAAAGCCATTTCTTTTGGACTGTCATAAGCTTCTATGCCATTTATTGGGCACTTCCTTGCACCAGGGACACCATGGAAGCTGCTACCTTTGAGGCAAATTACCCCCAAATTACCCCCCTACAGTGGAGTGTGTAGTCCTGGCTGAAAAACTTCACATTAATGACCTGACACTTTCATAAAATATTCTTGATAAGCTCGAGAATTCCACCATGTTGGCAATGATTCAATTGAAGATGATGCTCCAAACCATGCTATAGACATAAATTAACTTTAGAAGCGAACAGCTGCCACCGAAATCCAGCAGCCCACACAAAATAACATGAGGCGCCCCAAACTGGCAAGATGTCATGAGCTTGGAATATATTACATTCCTCTTCATCCTTAAATGAAATAATCAGAAATACTATTATTAGCTCTTTTGCTCTCCTAGAACTGCAATGGAAAACATGAATGTGTTCTGTTTAGACTGGTAACTTGTTATTACAGCTATATCTTCTTATACGCAATGTGTAATGTTAAGTAAAAGTCACTGTGCCCATGAAATATGCCATCTCAGCTTCTTTAGAGGTAATGTATGCATGACTTTCATTAACAGGACTTTGATCATTTAAAAAGGTTGTGCCAATACATAGACTTGGGATAAGTGTCAGATCTCTGGGGTTGGAGGAAGAGAAGAGATTGCAGTCCCGGCAGTACCAAAGAAGTGAATGGGGCACGCTGGCACTCATGGGCACTTTCCCTTCCTTATTCTCTTGATTTCTTGGGGCCCCGACAGCCAGAACCCCCAGCCATTTCACACTTATCCTTTATCCTGCAGATAACAGATAAGTGTATATAGCGACACCTCCTCTTTATATGGATAGGGATTGTATTCACAAAACCTCTTCAGTTAAACATCATAGAGCAGGGGTAGGCAACCTTCGGCACTCCAGCTGTTGTAAAACTACAACTGCCAGCATGCATACTTGCTCTGTTGTTCTTGGGAACTCTTATGGAAGTGAATGGAGCATGTTGGGAATTGTAGCTTCACAGAAGCGCCAAAGGTTGCTGACCCCTGTCATAGAGGATGGGATTCCGTACTCCAGGCCTCCTATAGGAGACAGAACAGATATTGGTGCAGATTTATTAAAATGGTCTATAAACAAAATGGTCTTAGTTGCCCATAGCAACCAATGACCACACAGCTTTAATTTTGTACTCTGCTCCTAAAAAATGAAAGCCACATTGTGACTAGTTGCTATGGGCAACTAATTTTTGCTTTTAGACTTTTTATACTGTAAATCTGCCCCATCATCACTGTAAGAATCTCCCATTCTGGTAGACTAAAGCCTGGTTTGTATTAGGACAATCATTTGTGCTAATGGTCATCATGTAATACCACATTTTTCCTGCAGAGGGCAAAGTGTCTGTATGGCCAACTGTAGCTTTCCTTGGCAAAATCAGCTGTTTGCTCGGTGTGGAGCGAATGTGATATGTGGAGGAGCAAGATTCTAAAAACAGCTTGCTCTGACAAACTCTTTAAAAGGGTTTATCCTAGTTCTTAAAATTGATGGCTTATCTTTAAGGGGATCACCGCCACCGATCAGTTTTTTTTTTTTTTAAATGGGACACCATGTTCTTTGGCCTAGAGGACTACTGTCGGCACTTTCCGTGCACAGAATGTCATATTTTTCATAGCGACTGCTGCAATACTCAAAACACCCAAGGTAAACAATGGAGAAGCAGTCACATAAGTGCTGCGGTTCCTTCAAAGCTGCTGAACGGCAGGCGTGCCAAGAATCGGGTCCCCAGAAACTTACCATTGATGGCCTATCAATAGACTTTCTATACTTATTTACACATTTAGCATTTACTAAAGTTTAAAGCCTGTCCTGTTTATAGGATATCAGTACTATAGTAGTACTATAGCTAGCTGCGCACCAGTGTGATGATAACTAAGTGACCAGCAATGAATCTATAAATCCCTGCTCTAATTCTGCTTTATAACTTGGCATGTTTTGTATTCTATCTTTAGAAAAGTTGGTAAAAATCCCTATGCGAATAAGAGCTAAAAATCAACATTTTAGGCACAAATGTAACATAATATATTGAAATTGATTTTACAATTGATGGCTCATGTGAACATGCCCTAATTGTTCCGAATATTGATTGAAGATAAAGAACCCGCTGTTTTCTGGTGAAAGGGCATATGCAATCGTGAGTATGGTATTTTAAGTGCATCATACAGTACTTTGAGTAGTCACTATTTTTCACAAATTAATGAAATTAAGAAACATACTTATTAGCAGGGGTGAACCTAGCCTTCCTGCGGCCTAAGGTGAACTATAGAAAGGCCCCACCACCAAAAAAAAAGGATACCCAACAAAGCTATCTTTGGTTGCGTGATGGGCTCCCCCCCAATTA
This sequence comes from Leptodactylus fallax, assembly GCA_947044405.1. Taxonomy (NCBI): domain Eukaryota; kingdom Metazoa; phylum Chordata; class Amphibia; order Anura; family Leptodactylidae; genus Leptodactylus; species Leptodactylus fallax. The sequence goes on along the minus strand of CAMRHE010000108.1, from coordinate 3,757,928 downwards.
AAATTGTAGTACACGCCCCCCAATTTGGATCCCACATGGTACATTTTTTTGTCCCCTCCCCCAGTATATGGCCCCCCTTTTTTGCCCACCATAGTATATGATACACATTTTTTGGCCTGTCCACAATATATGCTCCCTTTTGTTACCCCCCACAGTATATGACCCCCTTTATCTTGGCTCCACTGCCGCTTCCAGGGTGTAGATGACGTTGAAGAACGCCAGGACGCTGGATGTAGTGTGTAGTGTTGTGTCACAAGTGCAGCACTGCCTAGAGGCTGCAGTGGAGCCGGCCTGCAGGGGAGCATGGATGGGTGAGTAAAAAGTATCGGCTGCTACCTATTGCAATAATACAATAAGTGGCGGACGATTGGAAAAAGAAATGCTGCCCTCCAATTTATTCCATGGGGCACTGTTTGAGGCCATCGCCTCAGTTCGCCTCATGAAGAGGCACATCTGCTTAGAGAAAAATGGCCTTCTCCCCTCAGCAGACTCTTTTCCTGCTTCTCCACCCCATATTGCTAAAATGACCTCACTCTAAAATCTCTGCTGAATTCTCGCTTGCCAGAGCAACATGGACAGAAGATCACAGAGGTGTCATATTACAGCTTACAGTAGAAGTCTATAGAAAGAAAAGGGGGAGGAGTAAGCAGGAGCTGAGTGAGAAATGAAAGACAGATAACAGTAGAATTTATATCCCATCCCTAAAGCTTTACTCACACCAATACAGTCAGGACTTCTATATACAGTAATATCCTATATGGTCCTGCTTCTGAGTGTGTGAGAGAGCGTTAGGACTCTCCTCGCACTCTGTGTGCAGCATGTGGCAGACATAGCAACTAGCCTCCACTCAGAAACTCAGGGAGAACTGAAAATTAGAGACAGAGCCTGCAGAAGGGAAAACTGCTAAAAACATTTTTAATCATTTATTGACAATATGCAAAGTTTGTTGAAAGGTTAGGTACACTTTAAGCCTGTGTGTGCCAGCAGGTGACCTTTCTTAAGTCAGTTATAATTTCTGCCAATGACAACCTTTGCAAATGGTGCATAGTACATTTAGTACATTCTAGCACTATAAAACAGAAGAGATAAAAGACATGTATATTTCCTTCTTGGTGTGTAAAACACCAACATATGCAATGGAGTGGTCTACATTCTAAACTTAGCTCAGATGAGAAAGGTCAAAATTTCTCTTGTTTGGCATCAAACACAGATTTCTGTTACAATTTCCATCAAGTGACTTATCTGCCTTCTTAAAGGAAATGTGCTGTCACAACATGACCTATTGTATCAATCATGTTTGTATGTTAACCTTTTTTTTTTTAATAATTGTTACTTTCTGGTGACACATTCCCGATTAAAACAGACTGCCCAATGTCACAAATACTGCCTCATAATAAACGGTTATTTATCTCAGCTTGTATAGGACAGGATTCACACTCAGCAGCATTTTAGTTAGGTTTAAGCAAATCTAAAAACACAGATGTTTACTATTATTTGAAGTCTTCAATTTTAACAAAAATTAATAATAATAATAATAATAGTCCTTTAATAGTCCCACAATGGGGAAATTCAGTGTGTTACAGCAGCAAAGATAAGCAGATACAAATACAACATGTACAGGAATGTTCCAAGGTAAGAGGCATTACATTAATAGCAGACAGACAGATAGGACGTAGCAGAGGAGGGGGGGGGGGGATTTAACAGGCAGAGAGATATTTCAGTTCTCTGTGTGTGTAATGATCTCCGCTTAGGTCGGTGTTGGTTGTACAGCCTAACCGCGGTGGGGAGGAAAGACTTCCGATAGCGCTCCTTCTCACACCTAGGGTGGAGCAGTCGGTCACTGACAGTACACATTACAACTGTCTGTGAGACCTGTGAGCAACATTAGTAAACCCAGTCCAAAGCTGGAATCATACATGCAGTTTAGATGCAGTTTTTGGCACAGTATTTGAGAAAGAGGGATTCAAAAGAGAAACATTTTTTTTTCCTTTATCATTTTCTCTCGTTTTGGATGCACTTTTAGCTTTGACCAAGAAAAACTTCACCAAACAACTGTATGTGAGAATACAGTCTACTGTAAATCTGTTTCAGCATCAAAATATGGAAACTACAGCATCATAGTGATGACAGGACTGACTAAAGGGATTAGAAACTTTCTTCCTAAAACTGTTGCCACATTTGTCAGTTGTGTCTGGTATTGCAGCTCAACTCCACTGAGTGATTGGGACGGAGCTGATAATATATATATTATATATATTACACATACATACACACATCTCTCTCATTATATATATATATATATATATATATATATATATATATATACACACACACACACATATATATGTGCTACACAGCAGCAACTGTGGAATCATAGTTCACTGTATTGTCTTTTTGGCCCTTTTCACCCCATCCCAATGCATCTTCTTGTACAGTCATGGCCAAAAGTTTTGAGAATGACACAAATATTATATTTTCACATGATCTGCTGCCCTCTGGTTTTTATGTGTGTTTGTCAGATGTTTTTATCACATACAGAAATATAATTGCATTCATATTATGAGTAACAGAAGCTTATATTGACAGTTAGAATGAGTTAATGCAGCAAGTCAATATTTGCAGTGTTGACCCTTCTTCTTCAGGACCTCTGCAATTCTCCCTGGCATGCTCTCAATCAACTTCTGGACCAAATCCTGACTGATAGCAGTCCATTCTTGCAGAATCAATGCTTTAATTTTGTCTGAATTTGTTGGTTTTTGTTTGTCCACCCGTCTCTTGATGATTGACCACAAGTTCTCAATGGGATTAAGATCTGGGGAGTTTCCAGGCCATGGACCCAAAATCTCTATGTTTTGTTCCCTGAGCCATTTAGTTATCACCTTTGCTTTATGGCAAGGTGCTCCATCATGCTGGAAAAGGCATTGTTGAGCGCCAAACTGCTCTTGGACGGTTGGGAGAAGTTGCTCTTGGAGGACATTCTGGTACCATTCTTTATTCATGGCTGTGTTTTTAGGCAAGACTGTGAGAGAGCCGATTCCCTTGGCTGAGAAGCAACCCCACACATGAATGGTTTCAGGATGCTTTACAGTTGGCATGAGACAAGACTGGTGGTAGCGCTCACCTCTTCTTCTCCGAATAAGCTGTTTTCCAGATGTTCCAAACAATCGAAAAGGGGATTCATCAGAGAAAATGACTTTACCCCAGTCCTCAGCAGTCCACTCCCTGTACCTTTTGCAGAATATCAGTCTGTCCCTGATGTTTTTTCTGGAGAGAAGTGGCTTCTTTGCTGCCCTCCTTGAGACCAGGCCTTGCTCCAAGAGTCTCCGCCTCACAGTGCGTGCAGATGCACTCACACCTGCCTGCTGCCATTCCTCAGCAAGCTCTGCACTGCTGGTAGCCCGATCCCGCAGCTGAAACACTTTTAAGAGACGGTCCTGCCGCTTGCTGGTCTTTCTTGGGCGCCCTGGAGCCTTTTTGGCACCAATGGAACCTCTCTCCTTGAAGTTCTCGATGATGCGATAGATTGTTGACTGAGGTGCAATCTTTCTAGCTGCAATACTCTTCCCAGTTAGGCCATTTTTGTGCAGTGCAATGATGACTGCACGTGTTTCTTTAGAGATAACCATGGTTAACAGAAGAGAAACAATGATGGCAAGCACCAGCCTCCTTTTAAAGTGTCCAGTGGTGTCATTCTTACTTAATCATGACAGATTGATCTCCAGCCCTGTCCTCATCAACACCCACACCTGTGCTAATGGAGCAATCACTGAAACGATGTTAGGTGGTCCTTTTAAGGCAGGGCTGTAATGATGTTGAAATGTGTTTTGGGGGATAAAGTTCATTTTCTAGGCAAATATTGACTTTGCAAGTAATTGCTGTTAAGCTGATCACTCTTTATAACATTCTGGAGTATATGCAAATTGCCATTAGAAAAACTGAAGCAGTAGATTTTGTAAAAATTAATATTTGTATCATTCTCAAAAATTTTGGCCATGACTGTACTCAGTCTAGAAGGGGTGAATATATGCACAAGCAGGGCAGTGAAGCATAGTTCTGCTTTATAACCGCAGTCACATTTTCCTCAGATGAAGAGATAAAACACATAGTTGTATGAGGAGATATTTCTACTGTGCCCCAGCAGTCTGCTACATCATATGATACAGGGCATCAGCCGCTACAGATCACTGAGCAGGATGGAAAGAGTGGCTCATACATTGTGTGTGACATATGAATCAGGAGAACGCTATGCTTAATCCCAAGATTTCCTTCTATCTAGTAACTAATAGGACAGTCTACTTGCTTTGATACAGTAGCACCTCTACAGTGATAGCCCTTATTACCATATACATAATGATCCATCTATACAAGCATTATAGAATACTAGCAACCTTCAACAAGTAAAGAGAGTTTGCCACATGGCAGAGATCATCACCCACCAATTCCAGTTTTCTAAGGCTGGGGGATTCCATTCCCCATTCCGCTGCAAGCAGCGCTTTTCTCTCCGCATTTTTTGCCCTTTTCAGGCGGAAACCCGTCAGACCCCACTATAGTCTAGGGGGTACACTGGTTTCCATGGGTAACTGCTTTTTAAGCAGATTAGGTTTCCGTTCAGGGGGTCCCCAAGCGGACCCCCCAAATGGAAACCCAAATGCAGGTGTGAACCTAGCCTAAGAGGCATATTCTCCATATTATACAACCAAACATCTCCCGTTTTTCACTAGTACACAAAATTTGCTCTTGGTGACACCTCCGTGAGAACTAGAACAGCCTTATATATTGGTTGCCAGCTGAAAAAAAAAAAAAAATAGTTGAATAGAATTTTAATAACATGAGACACTGGCCGCCTATTTACTGGAGATTTATTTTTGCGGAGAAACAGAATAGATTAATGTGAGGAGACAGAATGTGCATCTAAAAACACACAAGCCAAGCTGACATTTAAGGGGACTTCCAACTTCACACAAATAAAGTGTAATCATTACATAAATGGAGAATATTCTAAAATACTTTGGGGGAGATTTATAAAGCAAAACATTATCGAAACATGCTGTGCAGCACATTTATCAAGTGTTTAGACACTTTTTAGACACTTAGAAGAAAAGGGGCGTGGTACATTGGGGAAAGGGGTGTGGCCTAAGTAGCATAACTATGCACCAAAAATGCACCAAGAATTTTTTTAAAGCCAACCAATAAGTGGTGCAATGTTATACTAGACAACAATTTTAAATGCGCCAGATTTAGCAAATATAAAACACTGTCTAGTCTAAAAACTGCGGTTTCAGTTCATCACAAGTTTCAGGTTTTCTGTCAGTGAACGGGAACTAGTTTACCTCCAGAGACTGAGAATCAGTACAGACCTAGATCTAACTCAGTTGAGATACAATTATATTCAGACTACGCAATGCTCAGAGTTTAAATTGGTTGTCCCACATTCACAGTTTGTCATCTATCCCATGTGCCGGATCGCTGTGGATCTCACCACTCGGACCCCTACTATAGACAAGAACAGGAGTCCCTTAATAATAACATTTATTTACATAGCACCAACATATTCTGCAGCACATTACAAACCATATTCTAAGAGCAACAGTCGTACATGCACGCTGCCACTGCATTGAAAGTCTGTGGCCTCAGTAAGGAGACATTTATCACCTCATCTTTCGATAGGTGATGATGTTGTGATTGTGGGACAATCCCTTTAACAGCTTGATCTCCAGACTGAAACATTGTAACAAACTATCAGAGACCCGTGTGCAGCTGCGTCTGATGTTTTTTGCTTTGATCATTGCCTAGACTTTTTACGATTTTATCCACTTTGCAGCCAAGAGCAGGACTAGCTATGTACAGGGTTTGCAGCCTCTGATGTAAACAAGTGTTCTCATTCACTGACAGCAATCAGAGACCTTGACAATGTTGAGGAACTGAAGCAGTCTATTAGAAAGTTGTTGACCTTTCACTTAGACATGAATAAGGATTTTTGCTTGTAAACTGGAAATCCCTTTAAATCACCCCATATTCTGAGATTTTGAAAACAATCAGAAAAACGCATGATTTTGTTTCCTTACAGATCATACGGTCTTTGAATAATTTACATAGAGCATTCCCCTCTGCTGTCATCATACAGTTCTGCTGAATACATGCACATGTGTACTGTGTGGGTACATGGTAGCTTACAATAGCAGAAGCACAGATGCTCCTATTAAAAAGGAAGGCTTGAAATCAGGACGCACAATGGACGCGTGAGAATTAGTGGTCACGTCAGTTCTCAGGCCAATCCCACAGAACCAGAGCGTGTCCAGAAGAGAGGATGGTCAGAGAAACACTAGAGCCATAGGAGGAGTTACAAATGAGACATGCTGATTCTAGGGTGGGGGGATTAAAGCGTAGGCTTATGTGTCATCATTAAAACTGTATTATCATCATCTTTAGTCCAATACCCGAGTGCAGCCCTTCCTGACTGATACATTGGATGAATATGCTGCAGATTTGCCACCATGGAACTGCAGGTAGTAGTAAATCCTCAGTGTTTCCAGCAGCAGACTGGATGCAGTTTTAACCAAAACTTGCTGCAGGAAAAAAAAAAAAAAAAAAAAACCCAGAAAATTATCTGCGTTGTGGGTTTTAAATTGTAAATTTCTGCCGTGGGTTTTCATCACACATTTCACTCCCTTCAATGAGCTGGGCAAAGTCCATGGAAAATCCATAGAAAACAAACATCCGTAACAAATCCACTCGTAACTCATGTAAATTTTTAGCATCGATTTACCACAGGGCTTTTTAGCTAATTTTTTTTCTCTTGTGGATGTACCCTTAAAGTAAATATAAATAATCTGTTTTATGTAGCATATTTTCTTAAAGGGGCATTCCCATGTTAAACACTTAAGGCACATCAAAAAGGACCCTTAGCGATCAGGAAATTTGGGTCATGGGAATTGTGTGAATCGCCAAATGGGGGCCATGTGACCTTGCATTTAAAGCGTACTTATAAGCGTTAGGAATGGGGGATCAGAATCTGTTTTATTGCCTGACACTATTGACCTCATGATTAAAACACAAAAAAACAAAACAAAAAACCTCTTAAAAGATGGATGAAAATCACACATGTATAACAATACTAAGTAAAATAATAATATATAGTGTGCTATATATATATACCTAAAATATTCCATGAATGAAATCCATACATACACGACTACAAGTGTGAAGAAGACATGTCTGTAAAGTAAACTGCTTCCCTATAGTGCCCCATTTGCTCCTATTATGCAGACGGCAGCGGTGGGAGCGCAGCACACTTACCACACGGCATTATTTAAATTTCTAAAAACCAATTTATCCCTCCTACTGGGGAGCGACACGTCTAACGGACCCTGGGAAACCCCTCTGTTTTGTGGATGGTTTCTTTGTTCTGGCCTTCCTTTTAGCAGGGGTCTACAAAAGGTTCCCCCTTCCACTATAAAAGAGAAGTTTCTTGATCGTCTGTTTATAGCCCCCCTCCTTCCTTAGCTGTTGCCCCACAGCTCCTCTCATTGACTGGGAAACACGGGTGAATAATGGATATGCTGCAGGTCTTGTGGACTTAACAAGAGATTGTGAATGAGGCAGCAGTCCGAACAGCAGGTGTTTCCCCGCAGCCCCCACCCCTGATCTGCCAGTTTTAGTAATCCACACACCATCTGTTGGGTGGAAGAGCAGTGTCCTCGTGCTGAGAGACAGTTCACATACTAAAGACAAAGTGGATCATTGGCAGATGGAGATTATACGATCAGTAGAGGGGAGGACACTCTAGTACGTGACAGTGCCTATTAACTTCACAATGACTGTGACTTTGTTTATTTAATGTCTTTTGGTGACTACATCCCACTTTATAGATACATGGGAAGCAAACGTCTCAAAGGATTCCCAAGTCACCTCCGTAAAAGCAAAGCAGATGATCTATCGTGTACAGAGCAGCTTCACAGCCCTACCAAATGACCTTTTCTCTTCGCAGACACTGAATCATGTCATATTTGCTGGCATTTCCTTATACGTGATAGGAAAAATCTATTCCTAATTATTCCTATAAAACCTGGTTACATTATAGTTTCAGCAAAATACTAGTTTATCAAGACTACACATCCACATTGGGTTCAGTGACAGAGTGATTATTGATCCATGCAGGACATATTTCTACAAGTATCCTAATACAGAGAGCAGTTTGTTAGTCAGTCTCTGTGATGGTTTGGTCTTCTACTATAGGAGCATGCTGTTTATATGCACAGACATGACCATGCCGTGGACACTATAGTCTATGTAGTGTGTCCATTGAGGGTGCCGTAATACATTCCTTACAAACAGCAGCAATTCTCAAGAGTTGTATTTTCAAAGCTGCCTCAGATCAAGTCATGAAACCTTAAGTGTGACTCCAGTTTCTCACTCCTCACTTCCATTGCACACTAAGAGTTCTTTTCCATTAGCTAGCTATCTGTACAGAGTGCCAAGCAACAACATAGGAAGTCAATCGTTGATAGTTTAGTTAGTTTAACAGTATCGATCATCAGGATTGTTTGTCCTTATACAGTTTCCATTACTGTTGGCCAGCATGTCCTCCAGTTACAAGAGAGTATATATATATATATGTGCTGCTGACATCATGATTAATCTTACGCAAACATAAAAGAGGCATTGGCTTGTTTGTTCTTTGATCCTGAACACATTTATGAGGGACATTTTGGACAACAGACTTTTGTAGCTATAATTTAGGTGAGCGCTGCCCCATGTAAATAGGTTTTAATACAGTTCTAGGAACCTTACAGCTGGAAGGCAACACATTTATTTATTTATTTTGCTTACTTGTATAGCGCCATCATATTCCACAGTGCTTTACAGATATTGACAGTCACTGTCCCATATAGGGCTCACAATCTACATTCCCTATCAATATGTCTTTTGGAGTGTGGGAGGAAACCGGAGTACCCGGAGGAACACATTAATAAAATAGCTGCAAGACTTAGACTAAACTATCTATTTTTTCCTTTTAACAATTTGAAAATGCAAGAATTTACGGAAACTGTAGAGAAAGCCTTTTCAATATTCCTAGATGTCTAGAAAACTGGAGGCACCCGTCCTTCAACCAAAAATGTTTCTCTGTAAGTGCCATCAATTACCAATATATAAGACATAAAACCCTTATATAAACAGATGTGAAGTCTAGCTACTGCTTCAGATAGAATATGCAAGAACGCAGAACTGCCATACTCTGCTTGGGATAATGCTTAGATGGAATAGGCAGATCCATCTGTATTCTCTATTGCAGCAACATCTTCACCAGGTCCTAAACTTACATATTTAGGGCAGGGAACATTCAGATGGCCGCCGGTTGTATAGATAGTGTGCCTGTTGTATGGATAACTTGCCTGTATGTACACAACTGAGCAGAAGTATTAATGCACTATATGGCTGATTTTCTGCTGTAAGGTTTGCATCTTTCCCTCAGATTGCAAAACCTTGCGGGCAGGGCTATCTATCTATCTATCTATCTATCTATCTTCTTCCCTGTTCCAATTGGTCACTGTAAGTATTGTTCTTGTTTTGTGTATTTTATGTATTGTATGTAAACCCTCAAATAATAAATAATAATAAATATAATAATAAATAATAATAATAATAGTAATAATAATAGGTTTCGGTCAATTGCCCTTCCCGTGTAGAAGCAGTAAATTAGCTGTCCACCAGATGGAAGAAAACTGTTCCACCAATGCCACTTATAGGTACTTACCCAATATGTCTGACCCATAAATGAAACATGACAGAAAGCCAAACCAGACACCTATCTGTAGACAGCAGTTCTGGTGCTCTTGACCCTTTTCGTCAGAGCAGGTTAGTAACATGAAATTTCTTAGGGTAAATTCACACAGTTTTTTGCAGGCGGATTTTTGAGGCAGAATCTGCCTCAAAACATGCCACCTAACTGCAAAAAACTGTGTGTCAAGTTACCCTTAGGCACAGCTGTGGAGGCGTAGTGGTAGTCATTGAAGAGGTCCAGCTTAAGACTGTATACCTCAGCAAGAACCAGTACCCCCACAGCTTTGGAGAAGCCAACTCAAGTCTTATATAGCCATTCACAATCCCAATTCCAATGCAGCCCAAACCAAACCCCTACCTCAAAATCTCCCCATTCAAAAAATAAAGTTTTCCCAGTTCTATATAACGAAAATTCATTCCTCCCATGTGCTGCCTGAACCTAAACCCCCGCACTAGCTATCATAGGGTTAAATAGCGATGACAGGCGTCCACAGCTCATTTTCAGGTAGTTAGTATAAATTTATCTTCTGAGTCATGTAAGCAACAATGAGGTTTATTAAAAAAGTAATCTTTTTCTACCATGGTCCTGCTGTGTGTACACAATAAGCGCCTTCTTATAGAGCTTGTTGTGTGGGTGGGGTGAGGACTGCTTTTGTAACCAAATGAAGTAAGCACAAACCGTATATAGCTTCACTCGTACTTATTAATTCTTGTTTTTTTCATTAGCTGGCATGGTACAGAAGCTGAAATCATAAAAATCCTATTTCGGGAATAGTGCTCCATGACGCGATTACAGGAATCTTTAATTCCTGAAATAACATTACTGGGATCTGTCCCAGCCAAAAGGGTTTGCATGGTTCCAACTGCTACGTTCATATGCTTAAAATAAAATGTGGTATTCTGAGAAAACTCAAGTTCCATCAGCATGCCCACTTCTACGAAAATAAAGTGTCCTACTCCTAGAATGGTTAAAAAAAAACAACAAAAACATTCTAGGGGGTTTTAAGGGCCAATGAACCGACAAATGAACACTCATCCCTCAAGTATATGAGATAATGGGAGAAAAGATTGTTTTTCTACAAAAAGTGGGCATCTTTTGGGCATTCACTAACTGCTTGCATGAAATAAGTGGTAGTTATAGAGTAACTCCAGTTATAAGCAACTTTTCAGTAGTGCATAGTGCATCTGAATATAAGAAACTTTGAAGATAGGGAGCAGGAAAACAGATCTTCTTAATACGATATATTAGAATCGGACTGCTTGTTTATATTATTTTCACTGTATTCAGCCTCACATGTAGAGCTCTATGGAGAAGGGAGGGGTGGAGTAGGCTTCTGCTGGGTAGTTAATTGATTTATTGCCTCATTCCCTGCACTCCCAGCCTCTTATCTACAACCTAGCAGTGTCTTTTAAATCCCCCTTCCCTCTTCACTATTCAGGCAGAGATACTTTCTATCATATTAGTGGAGAAGAAACATATTTCTTTAATAAGATATATTACAAAGATTCTTAAATTAACTTGAAGTATTAATTAATGAAAAGTTGTTTATAACTGGAAATATGCTGTAAACCTAGTAGAGCTGTAAATTATGTTGATAATGGTAAGTGAAAAGGGCTTTTTAGATTTTCAGTTGGTTTCCATGCCTGACCCCTGGCTTTGTTCATAGGTATTCACAGCATATTTAACTACAGTGATAACATTAAAAAAGGTCTCTCTAAAACACATACTCCGCGATCTTGTGCCCCACGGAGCCCTTTTGCAAGTTGACTTTATACAATAAATTATTGACAGATACAGAAAACAGGTTAGTTACCCAGAAGAAGGTGAAAAGTAAGTAGAGAAATAGCATGATAAATTATATTTGATGAAAAAATATGAGAAAAATGAGCTCCCTTTTTGATAATATTTGTCAGAAGACGTTATCTGAATGACTTTGGTCATGGAGAGATTGTTAGTTCTAGGCTGGGTCATTTCAGAAACTACTGATCTGGGAATTTAACCCTTAATGCACGGGTTTTGGTCCTTAAAGGCCAGGCCATTTCTAGCCATTTTAAACTTGTGCTGGTTAAATAAGTATAACTTTATGTACTTCTGAAATATTTTTTGCTTTTTATTGTTTAATACCAATATTTCTATATTTATTTATTTTTTTTAGTTTTTTTGTGATTTATCTTGTTTCTCAGAAAAGACTTTTTGGAGGACATGATTCATTTATTTACTTTTACACTGCATACTTCCCCGGTTACTAGGGCTGACATAGTAGCCCAGTTACTGAGAGAAAGACCACTGATGATATGACAGTGTTTGGTCTAGTTAGAATCAGAAACTCACAGAAATACTGCCAAAGTAAAAACATTTATGGGCACTTGCACAGACAAGGGTCACCAACACTTGAGATGATATGAAACTACAAAACCCAGCATGCATACTTGCTCTGCTGTTCTTGAAACTCTCACAAAAGTGTATGGAGCTTTTTGGGACATTCACAGTAGCTTGAGTGCCGATGGTTGCTGAGACCTGTACTAGGGGGTTAAGCATAATAATTGGTAATATTTGCTGAGAATGGTATACAAAGTAAAGAACATCCTGTAGATTTTGATGTAAAACACCAGTCCATGGATCTACTGTTCCTAGTGAAGTGCCTAAGGCTAGTGTGTAGGTTACAACACACTACAATGATGTTTAAGATGGTTAAGATAACAATGAAATCTTATCTTAACCACTTCAGGATCAGGCCATTTTCCCTGGTACGAGGCCAGATACATTTTCAGTTTTTTTTGTGCTATAATATTTTCAATGTTTAAATTTTGCATCTTTTTCTGGCGATAAAAAGCATTTATTTTTAAGTTTTTATTTTTACAGATTTTTTCTTCATTTTAATATCTGAGAAAATGTAAACAAAAAGGAAAACAAGTCTATTTTTTTTAAAGATAAAATTAGTAGCACTTTATGCTATTTATTTTTTAAAATAGCATACCCTCTCCCTTAGAGTAATTTTTACATAGGTGTCACATTTTTAGGTTTCCGGGAGTGGGGCTAGAACCTGTAACAGAGGTGTAGTAGTGGTATTATTTTGTTTATTATTATTTTTTAATAATAATTTATTTCTGTTTTTCATACAGTGTGCTCCCTATGAGGCCATAATTGACCCTAAAGGGGACATATTAACCTTACTTTTATTTTTTTCCCTGCTGATTTCCCCAGTAACTGGGGCTGATACATTATCCCCCTATTACAAGAGGAATACAGCCTCCTGAGCTACACTGCAGAACTGATCTGGTTCTTCTAGGACCCAGCAGCTCATGTAGGTCCTGACTCCTGGAGAGATCACATGACCACCAGGCCATTTGGCGGCTCCTATAGTTGTGTACACAGTGATTGGGAAAGCAGGGGTGGTAATAGACAGCTATAACCTCTGTCCCTACAAAGTCTACAGAAGCTGCCTGCTTACCTTCCTACAAAGTTGTGCAGCTGCTTAACTCTGCAAGGACGTGCAGGTACTTCTTTGCAGGATTAGAAGTGGACCTCCCGGTCGTATATAGTAAATGGGCGTTCCAGAAAACGTTAAGGTGGTTGGACATGGCAATGAGCTCAGTTTACTCTTATGGCCTGTTTGTTATACCATTATGAATGGGATTTTATTGAGTCCCAATCGCATTCAAAGCTGAACAGCGGTATGTATTCTTGGTTTTCCTTTCAACTACAGTAAGTCATGTGACAAGATGGTGTCCACACACAATGGAAATTTTCCAGCTCAACTTTTCCACAAATAATGCATTATAATCCTGCTGGTCTTCAATTGAAAGCAATGCATTTTGGGAGTTAGGACAGCAGAAGCATAGTTAGGGAAAGGTATTAAGACTGACAGTAGTCCAAGATGCACCTTTCCCTGAGGTACCCTGCTCTGTAGTAAAGCACAATCTGCTACCACTCCTCTACAGTTGCAAAACTTGAATGCCGATGAATAGCACTTGAAGAAAGCCAAAAGGACACTTTTGGCTTCTGTCAAGTGAGCAGAGCTCTACAGATATGTTTAACAAATACACCAGGAGCTTTCCAACAGTGTAAAACTATATAGCTAGTAGCTAATGCTCTACTATGTAAGAGAGCTGTGGTACAGTGATGGCTACTTACCGTGGTTATAAATCGATACATAGGCTGCCGTCGTTCAGTATATTTTACTGTGATGGGACTCAGGTCATATCGGAACCAAATGGCAGGAATGATTCTTCCCGTGTGGCTGTATGCCACATATTCCTAAAGGAATTGAGAAACAAAAAAATCAATCTGGATTAAAAGCAGGTTTACAGTTAATTTTGCATATATAAGCACCATCATTTGTTAATATAAGAGGCCTTCTTTGGTTATCTAAGGATTACATTACTGTTCAGCTATGTAGCCTTGTTGGAATTTTTTTATTTTCTTTAAGAAGTCTGCCTTTCAGTCTCTTGCTTTCTGGCAGCCTCCTTCTGTGCAGTTTAAGAATAAAACTTACATCATGCTACTAGATCATGCATTTCCTGTTGCCAGCTTTATCCTTACCTTATTAGCAACAGTGTATTGGTATGAAAACTTCTGCTTTCCACCCAAGTCTTCATATACGGTTGGTACAATCTTTAATATGTAGTCATGAGAAGCCAAGGCTGTACAAGAAACACATATGATAGTATAAACTGGTGTACATAATACATGTGCGTTCAAGGACTTTTGATATATACTGAATGATCGGCTTGGAGACAAGGACTCCACAAGTCCTCTGAAAGTGTCCAGTGGCATCAGTTACCAACACTTAGCAACACTTTCAGATGTTCAATTGGATTGGTATTTGGAGAGTTTGAAGCCCAAGTCAACACCATGAACCTGGTGGTCGTGTTCCTATTTGCAGTATGGCAGGGTACTTTATCCAGCTTAAAGAGACCACTGCCATCATGTAATACCATTGTCATGAAGATTATACTTTGCTTAACATTATTTAAGTACTCATGGGCGCATTGTAGTCAGGTTTGGAAGTGGACAGGGGTCAGTATGGGTATGCGGACTAGTCTGTGGCTACACAACCCCATATTCAGTAAGTTATGATGCACTGTGTGTGTCTAACACCTTTCTATCACAACTTGCAATTTTTTACATGAGCTCTTTTATGGGGCTGAACCAGACATGCTAGCCTTTGCCCCTCATCTACATCAATGAGACTTGGGCTTCCATAATTTTGCCACTGGTTCACTGGTTGCCCTTCACTGGACTACTTTGGGTCTATACTAGGAGTGGGCAATTACTCAAAAGTGAGAGTCAGCTAAATTAATAGTTGTGAACTTATTCACATTGATTATTTTAATTATTTTGCATCCATGCCATCCTGTCTCACACTGCTATTGGCTAAGGCTCCATGCCCTGGCCCGAGTGTGCCATCCAATGGAGCATCCAATGGACGATTCTGTTCAGATAAAAATAGAAGGTCCTGTCTTGCTCCATTTCAATCAGAACAGAAGTGATCAGAAGCCCCACAGAGGTAAATGCACAACAGAATGCACTTGGATGACACTCAGAGTGTCATCCGACTGCATTCCACTGCAAATCTGGCACCAACAGGGAAGCACACTCGGTCATGTGCAAGGGATCTAAAAGATATGTCACTAACTGTACGCTATTCAATCAGGATTTCTGACATATAAATAACGGAAACCAAAATTCACTGGTGTGGTATAATTGCCCAGCCCTAGTCTGTACTAATCATTGTATACTGGGAATGCCCCACCAGTCCTGCCATTTTGGAGATCCTCTGACCCAGTCACCTAGCCATCACAATTTAGCCCTTATTGATGTCGCTCAGACCTTAATGTGTTGAAAGTAGGAAAAATCATAAACTTCAAGAATGGACTGTCCACTTGCTGCCCACTATTTTTTATCTCTTGACAGGTGACACTTTCATAATGACAACAAGTGTTCTTCACTTTACTTGGAGTGTTAAAAATCTCAAAGTCAATGACCTTTTCAACAGACAATTCTTCCCCCATTTTTTTCTGACCTTCTGACAGATCGCATTAACACAAAACTTTAGCGTTGACATTAACCTAGCCTTAATTGTACCTACCATTGGATGCAAGTCTATCTGCTCCTCCCAAAGCATTGAACGCACCATGAATGTTTGTAACCTGAAAGAAAAGCAACCACAATTAAACTCCAAGATCTTGTAATATTGTATTTGAGTGAAAGGATGAATTTTGGCATATTTTGGGTATTATCACAAGACCCCTTTTTTTAACATACTCCTTAGATGGCAGGATAAAAGGCTACTCTGGTTCAGGCTGCTGGCCCTATAAGTGTGTCTGTATCTGCACTAGAAGACAGAGATATGGATTTTATCTTTATGTATTTCACTGTATATACTCCGGTTTAGAAATGGATCCAACGTATATTTGTACACATGTTGTGAGAAAACATGACGCTCCACACATTTCCATGCCCTCGAAATTTGTCCAATTATAAGATGGCAACGCCTTATGTAACACATCACATAATTTACCCTTGAAGCTAGGGAGTGTCTCTGGGTGGGTATAAGAGTTAGATAACATAGGTGGCATAATAAACATTCACTCAGTGAGGTCATGTACTGAGCTCATCCAAACACCATCAATTCAAGGCAAAAATTCAGACTGTATTCACTTGCATTGATGTAGGAAAACTAAAAGTGGATCACCACGATGGCATTAAAATAGAGCTTACATGCGCAGACCTTGCCACTTCCTTAGAAAGCTGGTGCCAGCATTGTTCTGGTGACGCAATTGCTTCGGGTGATTTAATCATACACTAGTCTGTAAGTAAATATAATGTTCCAGCACAGTATATTGTCTTAAGTAAACTAGGAGGATGCTCCATGGTTCACAGCAGAAAAATAAATTTTATATATGCTTAAAGCAAAGCTGCAAAGTAAATAAGTTTTAAGTTTCCACAGTATTTGCCCCTAATGGAAGTGCTAGATGTCCTAAATATCCCCCTTTAAAAGCAGACCAACAGGTTTGTTTAAGCACAGTGCTTCTATGCTGCAGTATGATCAGTATAAATTACAGGTCCAAGGCCTGAGGCTGTACTACTGAGATATTCTGATGATAACATGCTCTCTAAATTTCTGTCTGGTGTATTGCTGTCATGGAAAGCATTTGTGGGTCTAGTTATCAAATAAAACAATATGTGGACATCAATATATCTGGTCACCTGACTCATGAAAAGGACCAGACTCAAGTGTTATTTCTGCTCTCCAAATTCTATATAAATCTTTGCTTAGTGGAATAGTGTGTGTGCACACAGGACACATTAGATGCAGCTTTAGCCACTGCAATAACTTACAGCAGCTGCAATTTTTTTTTTTTTTTAATAACTGCAATGTCCCCTACAGTTTTCCACACGGACTTCAATATGGAAAACTGACATTTTTGTGGAAACCACAATTTTACATGTAGTATTGTTTCTCAGAATTGGTTCTTGGATCACTTCTTACAGCTGCTTCCTTAGGGAAAATTTGCAGCAAAACCTTGAAGAAAAGACAAACAAAACCAAACTATGTGGAACTTTCTCAGAATTTGTGAACATGTTGGCAGCCTTTAATCTGATACACTCAACAGTGGAGCAGAAGTGCCGAGGTGCAAGCTTACCTGTAAAGTGTCCCCAAAGCTTAGCTTGTGAATGAAGTGGCTCATATCGGGGTTCTGAGGTTGAGCTGTGGCACTGTGTGTGGATACATGGAAGTTTCCAGGCACCTGAGTAACCAATGAATAGATACAATCAGTGGCATAACTAGGAATGGCTGGGCCCCAAGGAGAACATTTGACATAGGCCCCCCTCAAACCGCCGCCACCAAACCCCCACACACAAACCACATTCCTGCACACACTATTATGCCCTATAGTGGCCCCTGCACACAGTATTATGCCCCTTAGTGTCCCCTGCACACAGTATTATGCTCCACAGAGGCCCCTGCACACAGTATTATACCCCACAGTGGCCCCTGCACACAGTATTGTGCCCCACAGTGGCCCCTGCACACAGTATTGTGCTTCACAGTGGCCCCTGCACACAGTATTGTGCCCCACAGTGTCCCCTGCACACAGTGTTATGCCCCACAGTGGCCCCTGCACACAGTATTATGCCCCATTGTGGACCACCCATGAACGATTATTATACTCTGGGGTCTTTTCAGACCCCAGAGTATAATGATCAGAGACCCAGGGTAGGATACAAACATAAAAACAATGCTACTTACCTCTCCCTGGCTCCGATGCACTCCCGTGTGCTACTTCGGCCATTTTCAATGTTGGACTGGATCTCGTGTGAGTCAAGCCGGCGTCGCGACGCATGACGTCGGCTGACGTCTGGGACGTCACCAAACAGGCCCCAAGCCTGCGGAGCGTAGGTGAGATGAGTTAGTGTTTTTTTATGTGCCCTCAACTCCCCTGGGCCCCCAATCGTTATACTCCATGGTCTGAAAAGATCCCGGAGTATAATGATACTAGTGTTTGTGGGGTTTCCGGTAGCGGCTGCCAAAGGGCTCCAGGCCCCGTAATGTTCCGGGCCTTGTGGCAGCCGCTACCCCTTTATTTATGCCCCTGGATGCAATTATATTTGTGGTCTGTTACTAATAATTTAGATGCAGAGAATAAACTGCAATGAATGTGATGGTCAATCTACAACAACCTATCACTCCTTCCATATTCAGGGTATCCATTTGCACGTTCTCAGTGGACAATCTCAGTTATACACCTTCAAAGGCTGTTGACAGCTATTTGTCCTGCCCTGTCATACACATCCATGCTCAAGTCAGCAGAGTTATGTATACATGTATTTTCAGTCGGTAGGTTGGTCAGTTTGGCCAAAATCAGCAGGTGCAATCGACTTTGCTCTTATGATCAGCCATAAAGGTGCCCAGAAACAGAGAGGACGATGCCAGAGCACACCCATTCCATAAGAGAAATTGTAAAGTTGAATTCTTAATTCATAGGTTTTCAAGAGGAGTAATATAGGAACCATACAATATAGAGTTGTAATAAGAAATGCTTTAAAATACAACAAAGTTGTTAAAAAAAGAAAACAAAAAACTAAGATTATTTACTTCGAAATATTTTCTAAAAGAGTGATGTCAGGATAGCAGACAGGTTCTCTTTAACTGTGGGGAGGGTCCACTTAGGAATAGCTATTGATGAATGGTTCTATATCCAGTATCCAGGGACTCCATTATATTACATTACACCCAACCAAGATACATGATCAAAAGACAAAAAAACTGGCCAATTGGAAACGGTTCTTGGTGACCAATGGATCAAATATAAGTCAAATCTTTATTAATAGTTGTGGGACATCTCACCATCTAGCCATTAAAATCTACCTGGAACCACCTCATAGTTGATTCATGAAGGCTTTGAAGGGACTTGTATACTTGGCTCCACTACAAGATCTCCAGACTGTTATATCATAATTAAATAGTTTCTATGGGGCGTTGTACAATTGTTCTAGTACAATTCTTGTCCCCACCCATATTATGGCATGAGCTTTCACATAACCCACTTCCATATTATTAAGCATTCACCAACTCATTCAGACATAATTTTTAGTCCAGCTTATTATTCGATTTCATCATAGAAGTAACAGTGAGAGCACAGCTTGCTTATGTCAGGAATTCCACATTATCTTTGGTGTAGAACTGATTCAGCAATATAAATACAGTTTTTATTAATGTGCTCATAAAGCGGAGTATTGTGTCCATCAAGGACAAAGCCTGTAGTGAAACAGGAAACATTAGTATAGTGCTAAAGTATAGTACACTACCTTATTAATAGTGAAGCGTCCTTCAAATCGGCATCCATTTCCATTATTCAGTGGAATTTTCATTGAGTTATCAATGTGTCCAACTTCATGCCTGCCCATTTCATCTTGAATATCCAATCCCACCACTGAGAATAGAGAAAATATTGTTCAGAGCAAGGAACCTGATCGGCATTACAAAGCACTTTTTGTACACAACAATTGCCAGCAATACTGTTGAAGATTGTAAAGACCTTAGTTCTCTGGTCTGTAGAGAAAAAAAAGGAGTGGCTCAGACAGTGGAACCCATTCTATGATATCCATATGCCCCATTACTGCCTTTGGAAAAGTATTGGGTTCATAAGACCCAGACTTCCCATTGCAAAGCTTAATCTTACTTTAAAGGAGTCTCTCTATCTCAGACATTTAAGGCATATCCACAGGATATGTTATAATTGTCTCATAGAGGTGTGGGCCACCTCTGGTAACCGCACCCATTTTCAGATCATGTGGTCCCCAAACGTGCCACTGGCCAGTATCCTGCATCCTGGCAGAGAATTCGTATAGAGGTGGCTGCGCATGTGACTCTCTGTATTCACTATGCTAGTCATAGAAACACTTTAGCACACCATTTCCTAATGAGGAGGCTACCTTTCCATTCGGATTTGGTGGGCAATGGCTACTTCACTAAGAGGGATGGCAGTCAAGGGACCCCATTTCTGGATAGCATGTGCATAGATGGGACCTGCATCTAACAGACAATTGTGCCATATCCTGTGATTATGTAATAAACGTCCAAGGGATTACCCCTTTAAGGTAAACAGGGTACAGGTAGAGCATACTACACCAGCTGTGACAACTACCCCAGTAGTATGTGGTAGGAAACTCATGTTCCCAAAGGAAGCTTATACCGTGTTAATACTGCTCTTTATTTTATATGAAAGCAATATCTAGAACCATCATTTAGCATTGCGAAGAAATCTACAACATTTATTTGGTCATCAATTCTGTACATTTAAGGAAATGTCATTAGCGAAATTTACTTTAATTCTGTATACTATTGTATTTCAGTACATAATGCATTAATTTAACATAAATACAGTATAATATATTCCCTTAGTAACAATAATCTATCAATAATCTGAGAATAAGGGTGTCTCAGTCTCACAAGGCACAGTGTACATAAAGAAGTCTGAGAAGCTGACTGGTATTTCACAGAAATGAAGAGGGTACTATGAACCGGAGGAGTCGCAACAGAAAGATTAATAAAATATGGGTGCAAGGCATTTTAATTATGCATTTATTGTGAAAAGTTTATGGCGAATCAAAGGATTGCTTTAAGTCTACACACTATATAATCCAATGTGAAATAAGTATCCTGAACTGCATATGACATTTCTCTCAGTCTACGGTTACATCCGTAACCGTTCGGAATTCCGTCCCCTATTCTGCTTGAAAAATGCTACAAGCAGGAATATCCTCTCTGTATTTTTCAGGCGGAAACCACACAGAAACCTGGTGGACCCCATTATAGTCTATGGGGTCCACAGGTAAGCACTTTTAAGCAGATAGGGTTTCCATTATTCAGGTCCCCAAGCGGACCTGAAGAACGGAAACCCCAACGCAGGTGTGAACCTAGTGTCACCTAGCTACACAAAAGAACACTTGAGAATTGTATACTTACATTCACAATTGAGGTTGGGTAAGCTGATGTTCAGGTTCACATCTATTTTACCCCCACTCTCTTTATCGGGGTCATCTACGTACAGCTCATTAACACTGAAAAAGAGAGAGATGCCAAAATGTCACTGACTGCCAAAATTGTACAATGACTTTATGCAAAGGATTGGGAATTTTAGGCATAAAATATAAAAAATACAACAAGTTAGGACCGATTTATTAAGGCCCGATTCTTCATGCGCCAGTCTTAATCCATTACCCTGGTGGAATATGCATCAGATTTATTACAGGTTCCAGCCTCTTATTTCTGGCACAAATTATAGTAAATCTGTTGGGTTGACGTATCCTTGCGCTAGCACACCTTGATCCCCACCCCCTTTTCACAAAGGCCAAGAATGGGGCACAAAAGGCACACCCCAATATTGCCATTTTTTTCACGCTTTGTACGTCAGGAAAATGGCTTAGAAGATTTGATAAATCAGCCTGTTTCTTTTTTTTTAGCCTAGAATGTTCCACCAGAAAGCAATTCAAGCATTAACACATGTAGCATGTGCCAGTGCATTGCAAACCATGAGTGAGGATGACATGTCTTATTTTTGCCATTATCCAATTTTGGAGGCCGGTGGTGCCCAATTTGCTGTGTACATGCTGTATCCCCCCCAATTGTGTTTGTTTCCCATGAAGGACAGGCACATATAGAATTGTTGTGCCTTTCACAAAGATAAAGTTGGATCCAATGTGCTTGGCAATGTGCTGGTCATGGTTTCATTCATAATGGGACACTGCAGCAGACTCTGCTATGGTGGACACTTTTGTCCCTGTTCATGGCTCTACTTAGGTTTAAATCAGAGGCGTAGCTAGCGGGGGGGGGGGAGGCAGGGGGGGGGCGGTGGCCCCGGGCCCACTGACTCTCGGGGGCCCACCTTGGGGCCGCCGCACCACAGGTTACCCTCACACATCAACTGCATCGGCGTCTGCATGACACCGATACAGTTGAAATACATAGAGAAGGAGGCCTCTCTACTCGTACGTAGCTCGTAAGCCAAAAGCCACTTAAGGCCTGTGGCCTACGAGCTTCCCTAAGACGTCTGCGTCCTGGCACAGACATCTGCGAGATGACGTCATTGTCGCAGATCCTGCTTCTTCAGTAAGCAGCGGCAGTGCCGGCGGTGGAGACTCCTCCTCGGGAGATCGGAGGTAGGTAAGTGTCATCAAATTTTTTTTTTTTTTAACTCACTTTGGGCATTTTAATTGGGGGTGGGGGGATGGGGGTAATACATTTATGAGGTCATTTGGGAATTTAGCAAGATAAGAGGCCATAACTAATATAAGGGGGCTTTAATAAAAGAGAATATAAATTATAGTGAAAGGTCACTCGGGTCTGTATGAATGTAAGGGGAGATAATATTAGGGAGCATTGGGGCGGTAATAAAGGGGTTTTTCTAGGGAATAATAAAGTTTACTGGTAAAGATTGTATTGGGCAAATTGGAGAGGAGGCGGGGAAGGTGAAACATAAAAAAAAAAAAAAACTCACTTGTCCCCGGGCTACCGATGTCCGCAGCCGTCTGCTGCTGTCTGTCCAGGCACACGCACGCCGCTTCCCTGCCGCAAGTCCTGCACTACACAAAATTGGCCTCAGTAGTGGCTGGAAAAGACTCGGTGATGTCACTCATATACATAACTGGGTCCTTTCCTGCCAATGCTGAGGCCACTGATGGCCTCAGCAGTCACGTATGGCACGTGTCTGAACAGACAGTGGCAGCAGACAGAGCACTGGGGACAGATAAAGCTAGGTTCACACTAGCGCTCGGTTTCCATTTTTTGGGTCCACTTGGGGACCCGAAAAACGGAAACCCAATCCGCTTGTAAAGCGGTTACCCGCAGACCCCATAGACTATAATGGGGTCTGCTGGGTTTCTGCCTGAAATATGCGGAGAAAAAAGTTCTGCTTGCAGGACTTTTCTTTCCACATTTTTCAAATGGAATGGGGGACAGAATCCCTCAACGGGGTTCAAGTGTTGGTGTGGACCCAGCCTTTGTATGATTTTTTATCACCTACCCCACCTCCACTGTGATTTGTCCACTTCCTGGACAACCCCTTTAAAGCGGACCTTTCATGTCCTCATGAAACTATGATTTTATATACCGCTAGAAAGCCGACAGTTGGCTTTCCCATTATGTGCCCCAGTGGAGGAGATATCGGTGCCGTTAGTTTCGGGACCGATCTCTCCCCACTGTCACAAGGGCGTTCCTGATAGTCTAGTGTCATTGCTGGGCTGTGAGAACGCCGCCCCCTGACAGTACTCTAACATAACCTTGTCAGAGGGGGCGTTCCTTACCGCCCTGCGATGACTCTGAGCTATGAGGAAGGCCCCCTCCCCCAGTACAAGTCTTGGGGGGGGGGCATTCCTCACAGCCCAGCGATGATGCTAGACTGTCAGGAACGCCCTTCTAATGGTGGGGAGAGATCAGTGCCGAAACTAACGGCACCGATATTTCCTCCACTAGGGCACATAACAGGAAAGCTGACAGTGCGCTGAAATCAGTGCACTGTCAACTTTCTAGTGGTATATAAAACCGTATGTGCATGAGGAACGTGAAAGGTAGTCTTTAATACAAAGGGGTTATTAATAGGCATTATTAATCTAGAGGGGCATTTATGTAAGAGGGCATAATTTATACAAGGAGATATAAGAAGGTAAAATTAATAATAGGGGAAATGGGCAATATTAATTTTAGGTGGCACTAGGGCATTGATTTAAGGGGGTACACAGGGCATTATTAATTAGGGGGAATTATTCATTGAGGGGCAGTATTAAATAAATGGGGCACATAGGAGCATTATCAAATTAAAGGAACATGGGGTTATTATTCATTTCCAGGGGATTTTATATCATATATTTTATAATTGGGGGATCAGCAGGATGGAGATTGTATGTAGTTGAGGACAATGTGGGTCGGGTGCCTGGAAAAGTGAGGAGCCAAAGATGTCTGTATTACAAACTTTACAGTCACAGCTGGAAAAAGTGGTCATGGTGGTCCAGATGGAAGAGACGATAAATGTAAACCGTCAGAGACGTCACCTGTAAGTCACAACAGTGTTCGTGTATTTACCTGTGTACTGTATTTACCTAACTGGTCTTCACAGCCCTGTGTAGAACCACTATCTACCACTATACAGTCACCGTATAGTGATAATGTTGGTATACCTGAGTTGGGGGCCCATTTGGACGTGTTCGCCCCCCCTGGGCTGAACCCTTAGCTACGCCTCTGGTTTAAATAAACAGATCTAAAAAAAAGGGCTTCTTTACATGAAGGTAGGTTGGTTCTGTGTCCCTTTTGCATTTTGATTTTAGTACAGGGAATTAATGTAAACAGTACTAGAAAGATTATATGGTTACTAGAATCCTCACTTTTATAATTCATGGTGCATCATTTTTTTATGTTCAACATTAAAATAATGGGCTACAAGAGCCTTGACCAGCACCCTGTAAATTTGTAGATAAATATCTTTATACATCTAAATAGTAAAGATTCATTTCCTTCATGAACAGCGTAAGTGCATTTTTATGTAGTGGAAATCTACTCCGCTAATCTCATTTGGCAGACCCGTGTAAAACTGATGGATGTCACTTCTAAAACAATTATGTAACATGCTGGATAAATGCATGCTGCTATTCTGGAACAGGAATATTCTGGGTGGGTTAAATGGGCGCGCTCCAATCATTACTCATAAGGTGATTAAAAAAAAAGTCAAGAAACTGGGTCACAGAGGAAATATCAGTGAAACTTCTAGTGAGAATGAACGCATAATACAATAGAGATCTGGTAGAGAGAAATACAGTTTGAAGCTAGTCTGGATGAAACCACAAAGCTGTGCTACATTTTGGCCAAAAATGGGCATGGCCATACATGAATACAATTTAATACACAAAATCATTCCCTGCCCCCATTGCCCTGTCTACATAGAACATTAATCAACATCTTTAAGAGAGTCTCTGCAGAGTAGCCGTACAATATAACTCAGGAGAACAGTCCTTGGTTTATTTAGGTGATATTTAGCACAATATATTATACTGCCTGACAATAATTTGTCTAGCCTTAGCATATTGTTCACTCGAATATAGGAGCTTGGTATAGGACCCTCAGGATTTACAATCTACACATTGAGTAAGAGGATATTTAAAATTGATATTTTTTGGACATTGGGACCTTAATAAGTACAACTACTTTTTTAAAAGGTGTCACGGAGAGGTTGTGTATAAAGCACAAAATTTTAATACATATACCCCACTCATTATATAGAAGTCACACCAGACCACCCTTGAATTGTGGGAGTGTACAGGAAGACAAGACACTTCTGCATCCTAAGGTATCAGACCCCTGACCACTCACTGCTGCTTCTCCTCCAACTGGTACAGACATCTCCCTACTGCATCTTGAGTGTGGCAGGCACATATAGAAGACCCTGTTTTACACAAATTTTCAAGTGGAGATGCATGGACAGCAAACTGAAGCAACTATAAGATTACAACACAGACAAAATTAACAAAGGAAACTGAGAAATATTATGTTGTGTGTGTGTAGATACAACGTATGTACATGGCACAGATTTAAGGTGTTATCTACACTCAATATCTAATTAGTTTAGCATATGTAGGTTGTAGACTAAGTGCCTGAGTATGTCATTTATGATACGAAAATTAGATACAGTGGTAAATACACTAGAGCACTAACAGGTGTAAGTTGTATGGTCAGCTGGCATGTCTGATATGCTTGATGAATCAAACAGAATTTAATGATGGCAAGAAAATCTGGAACAAGTAGTTATTTCATGGCTGGAAAAATCCAGTCCGCGTGAAGACTACATGATCTTCTTTGGCGACCATGTCATTGCTATCATCTCAATCACAAGATATGATTTTGGCCTCAGTTTATGCCCTTGCTACCTTCTAAATTTGGGTGAGGCTAAAGATTAGGACTGGCTAAGAATTTTCTTGAATAATGTGCATCAGCAAATAAAGTGTTAATATTTAAAGGAAATATACTAGTATCAGAACATGCTGGAGTAAGGAGGTACCTGTTAAACTTCTTAGGCAGCCTGAGGTGGGAGACAGTAGAGGGCTATTTACAGAGTTTCCACCCAAGACAGTTTAGCACCCCCTAAGTAACAGTGTTCATTCAAGGTTAACCTTGTCAGTGACTTTTGTCCAGATGTACTGTATAACAGTTGGTAATACAAAGTGCATATTGTTGCGTTTCCTTTGCAGGTGCCACATGTAGATGGAGTGTTGGTTACATCTAGATTTTTTACAATGGGAGCACAAGTGCTATAACCCTGTTACACTGGGGTGAGGCCTTGTGATAAATAGAGCCTTTGCACCTTTTCGGGTATGTCCATTCAGTTGACTGGTCCGCAATATCTCAAAAAACAACTACTGCACCACAAGGAAACATAAGTCTAGTCTGAGTGTGTTAGGGAGCATTGCTTGTGGGAACAGGAGTAATGCCTGCTACCTTTTCTGTGTAAGCTGCACATGACTGAAGTTACTCAAAATGTGCTGTACTTGTGCATGCTGATAACTTGTTGCTAACCTACAATCAACATCAGTAAAGCTTCAGTTCCAGTATGCAAGAATGTCAGGCGATTTTCCTTTTGATACAAGTACTCTATACCACTAGGTCGGTGTAGTGTTCTGGCCAGCGGGTCATCAGGTGTCTGAGATATGACACTAGAACATGAGCTGTAAAGGCAGAATAGATTCAACCATGCACACGTTGTCCTTCTTTTCTTACTTTGCAATACAAAGTGATAGATTACTGTATTTTCAAGTAAAATAATACAGCTGATACAATAAAACGCTTGTGTACTTAAAGTGGTATTATATAATGGCAGTGTTTGGAGAAGAGACAACATATACCCTTTAACCAACAGGTGTTCTTTCTGTGGATTTAACACTTATGTAACTGTACAAAAGCTGGCACCAATGGCTTTTATTATGCATACCACACCCTTACGAAAGGAATTATACTAAATCCACAAAATGACTTATATAACCTTTTACATGTAATATTTGTATTGTCCTATATATATTTGGTTGTAAGCAAAGGTTGTAATTATCATGGAAACTAGGTTATTGTTAATAAGTACATGTAATTACAGGCGAGCCACAGGAGCAGAGAAACCACATGACGTGAGCAAGATGTCTGTGGGAGTAGGCATCATGATAGAAGGACGGATGATGATACCCAAACATAGTAATCTGGAGAGACCTTGTACTGTAAAATCACCACTGGCCATGACCATGATGTGCCCTGATGGATTATAACATCCCAACATTCCAGCGTATTACGAGAAGCCCCATTAGGGCTCTAGTCACACTACTGGTTGACTCCACCTTACTATGTTCATCATTTTCACAGAAGTAGTAAAATGTTCCCATTAATTTCAATGGGATTGTTCTGAAGGTATGTCATTGGTTTCATCAATTCGCCTTTTGGTGGGATTCTGTTTTTTGGCAGACGGATTACCACAGCTTACTTAGTTTTGATGTATTAAAAATGACTTTGCCGCAGGCCTACCACACTTTGGATACTTTGTGCAGATAAAATAGGTTGTGGGGTAAAGGAAACAAATTGTTATGGTTTTTATTTATTTAAATAATCTGTACAAATCTTATGAAACACTTCTATGAGTAGTATGAATGATGTCCAAGAAGTAAGAGAATGCATGCACTGTTCTTAATAAGTCCATTCTAGTTCTTATATGCCAATAAATTTATACAAGCATCAGATCCAACCAAAACAATAGAGTATGAAGATGAACTCCCTAGTCAGAGATCTGCAATACAATATGTAAAGCAGCTGTTTCCCCAAATGTCCTCTCTGTCCCATAAACTATATTAACCCCACTTGCTTGTCCCATAAATTCCTATTTTCTTTATTCATTTTACTACACATAAAAAGGAATTGATTTTCTATACAAAACTATTGGACACATTTATAACACCCAGAGCAAAATAAAGGAGTTTGTCTATTCTAACCAATAAGGCCACACTGTTACTATGCTATATAATACCCTATAAAAGGACAGATGGAGAATTATTTTTTGCTAGGGGTAACACGATTGCGACCTGACGAAAACAGGTCCTCCAGCATGCATGGACAATCCCCATTACACCTAGCAGCTCATTTTCAGACAGATTTAGGCTAATGCCCCACATATGCGTCGCATCGCGTTTTCTCCCGCACCACTTTTCACAGAAAGGAAGGAAACCTCTGCAGACTTTTTGCTTCAATTATACCTAAAGGGAAACCACCGGCGTTTACGTAGGTATAACTAACTGACATGCTGCGATTTCCAAAACCACAACAGTTTTGGAAATCACAGCGTTTCCGCTGTGCGTATTTTCCCACAACGTGTGGATGGGATTCGCTAGGGATTTGTGTGGCCCTGGCCTTAAAGCTTTATTTTTTTCTTGGCAGCATGATTGCACTTTGACACAAAAAACTATGTTCACTACAGCCCTAATAAACCAACAGCAATATACAGTATAAGTTGTATGAAAGCCATTTTGGTGGTGATCGCCTCCCTTTAAGGACCTGGTATTTTTTGTTTCATCTTGGCATGGCCATAAATGTACTTTTCCATCAATAGGTCAGGTTGTATTTTTCATAATCACCATAGGTTTTATTATTTTATTTTTTTTTCAAAAGGGGAGCAAAAATATAAATAAATATAATTCTGTCATTTTCTGCTTTTGTTCTTTGAATTTTGTATTTATTATTTTTTATTTTTCAACTTCTAATTCAGTTTTTTTTTGGGGGGGGGCAAACTGGCTAAAATGAGCAATACTGACACGGTTTTTGATTTTTTTTTTTTTTTTTTTTTTAACAGTATCCTCTATGCATTTAAAAGATAATTTTACAGTTCAAGTTATTATGAACACAGTGATGCCAATTATGTGTAATTTTTTCAACATAAACCTTTTTTCACAAGGCCTAATAAGTGCACTATGATAACATGCCTGGGGGCCATGGTTAGGCTTTTTGCTGCCATGAAAACCACAAACCCACAGACAGAACAGCCTACCTGAGAAACGACAGCTTCCACCCCAAGCACACAAGACAATCTATTATCTACAGCCAGGCTATACGATACAATCGTATTTGCTCCGACAAAGCAGACCTGGACAAGCACCTCCTGGATCTGAGGATGAAATTTCTCCGATTGGGATGCAAACCAAAAGTGACGGACAACCAATTAAACAAAGCGGCAGCCATTAACAGAGACAGTATGCTCACATATAGAGAGACCCAGAAAGATGCCCGAGTGCCCCTAGTTGTCACCTACAACCCACAGCTGGAAATCCTACGAAGGATTGCCAAGGAGCTCCAACCGGTGCTACATAGGGACAACAGACTCATGGACATATTTCCAGTCCCCCCTCTCCTTTCCTTTCGACAACCACCAAACCTGAGGCGTATTATTGTCCAGAGTGCCCTGAAGGACCCAACTGAAAATGGCACCTCATCTTGCCTACAAAAAAGGTGCATGACCTGCAAGCACATCCACACCGCTGACAGTATACCTGTCCCACAGTCACAACAGGTGCACAGAATTAGGGGGACATTTTCCTGCAGGTCTTCCAATGTGGTGTACCTCATAATGTGTGTGCAATGTCCCACCACAGGCCTCTATGTGGGGGAAACAGGACAGAGACTTAGTCAGCGAATTAACTCACATAGATCCAATATTAATAACAGCAGAACAGATCTCCCAGTGGCCGCACATTTCTTTGATCTTCAAAGGATTTTAGAGTCCTTAAAAAAAACCAAAACAAAATGCAGTCTAAGTAGAGAAGTTATTTACAACAGGTCAAAAAAAAACAATCTGGAAAGTTGTGGTGCGTGACAGAGGGATCTGTTATCTGTTTGCTATCAGGAGGTGATTTGTGACCCTCACAGTTCATAGATAGTGTGACATGAGGCTGGCATGAATATTAAGTCCAAATTGCAGAGTTTGAAATTTTTGCATAAACTTGTACTCCCGTTCTTTCCTTTCCTCCTGCGTCTTAAAATGTCCCATTAAAGCCACAACCCGCAAATCTTCAATAGAGTGGTTTTCTCCGGAGAAATGTGCGGCCACTGGGAGATCTGTTCTGCTGTTATTAATATTGGATCTATGTGAGTTCATTCGCTGACTAAGTCTCTGTCCTGTTTCCCCCACATAGAGGCCTGTGGTGGGACATTGCACACACATTATGAGGTACACCACATTGGAAGACCTGCAGGAAAATGTCCCCCTAATTCTGTGCACCTGTTGTGACTGTGGGACAGGTATACTGTCAGCGGTGTGGATGTGCTTGCAGGTCATGCACCTTTTTTGTAGGCAAGATGAGGTGCCATTTTCAGTTGGGTCCTTCAGGGCACTCTGGACAATAATACGCCTCAGGTTTGGTGGTTGTCGAAAGGAAAGGAGAGGGGGAACTGGAAATATGTCCATGAGTCTGTTGTCCCTATGTAGCACCGGTTGGAGCTCCTTGGCAATCCTTCGTAGGATTTCCAGCTGTGGGTTGTAGGTGACAACTAGGGGCACTCGGGCATCTTTCTGGGTGTCTCTATATGTGAGCATACTGTCTCTGTTACTTACAGTCACGGCCAAAAGTTTTGAGAATGACACAAATATTATATTTTCACATGATCTGCTGCCCTCTGGTTTTTATGTGTGTTTGTCAGATGTTTTTATCACATACAGAAATATAATTGCATTCATATTATGAGTAACAGAAGCTTATATTGACAGTTAGAATGAGTTAATGCAGCAAGTCAATATTTGCAGTGTTGACCCTTCTTCTTCAGGACCTCTGCAATTCTCCCTGGCATGCTCTCAATCAACTTCTGGACCAAATCCTGACTGATAGCAGTCCATTCTTGCAGAATCAATGCTTTAATTTTGTCTGAATTTGTTGGTTTTTGTTTGTCCACCCGTCTCTTGATGATTGACCACAAGTTCTCAATGGGATTAAGATCTGGGGAGTTTCCAGACCATGGACCCAAAATCTCTATGTTTTGTTCCCTGAGCCATTTAGTTATCACCTTTGCTTTATGGCAAGGTGCTCCATCATGCTGGAAAAGGCATTGTTGAGCGCCAAACTGCTCTTGGACGGTTGGGAGAAGTTGCTCTTGGAGGACATTCTGGTACCATTCTTTATTCATGGCTGTGTTTTTAGGCAAGACTGTGAGAGAGCCAATTCCCTTGGCTGAGAAGCAACCCCACACATGAATGGTTTCAGGATGCTTTACAGTTGGCATGAGACAAGACTGGTGGTAGCGCTCACCTCTTCTTCTCCGAATAAGCTGTTTTCCAGATGTTTCAAACAATCGAAAAGGGGATTCATCAGAGAAAATGACTTTCCCCCAGTCCTCAGCAGTCCACTCCCTGTACCTTTTGCAGAATATCAGTCTGTCCCTGATGTTTTTTCTGGAGAGAAGTGGCTTCTTTGCTGCCCTCCTTGAGACCAGGCCTTGCTCCAAGAGTCTCCGCCTCACAGTGCGTGCAGATGCACTCACACCTGCCTGCTGCCATTCCTCAGCAAACTCTGCACTGCTGGTAGCCCGATCCCGCAGCTGAAACACTTAAGAGACGGTCCTGCCGCTTGCTGGTCTTTCTTGGGCGCCCTGGAGCCTTTTTGGCACCAATGGAACCTCTCTCCTTGAAGTTCTTGTTGATGCGATAGATTGTTGACTGAGGTGCAATCTTTCTAGCTGCAATACTCTTCCCAGTTAGGCCATTTTTGTGCAGTGCAATGATGACTGCACGTGTTTCTTTAGAGATAACCATGGTTAACAGAAGAGAAACAATGATGGCAAGCACCAGCCTCCTTTTAAAGTGTCCAGTGGTGTCATTCTTACTTAACCATGACAGATTGATCTCCAGCCCTGTCCTCATCAACACTCACACCTGTGTTAATGGAGTAATCACTGAAACGATGTTAGGTGGTCCTTTTAAGGCAGGGCTGCAATGATGTTGAAATGTGTTTTGGGGGATAAAGTTCATTTTCTAGGCAAATATTGACTTTGCAAGTAATTGCTGTTAAGCTGATCACTCTTTATAACATTCTGGAGTATATGCAAATTGCCATTAGAAAAACTGAAGCAGTAGACTTTGTAAAAATTAATATTTGTATCATTCTCAAAACTTTTGGCCATGACTGTACTCAGTTAGCCTCTAAAAGGTATCGCCTGATTTCTTCACTCTTCCACTACTTTCAATGGCTAACACGGTACAACATTATACTACCATGAAAACCTATCAACACTCCACAATCACAATGCTGGGGGACCAATATTGTGACAAAGAAAGTCCTCTCTCATTGTCTAACCACTTTGATTGCACTGACAAAGTCAAGTAAGGCTAGGTTCACATCTGCGCCCGGTCTCCACCTGGGGATTCCGTTCCCCATTCCGCTTTAAAAATGTGGAGAGAAAAGTCCTGCAAACAGCGCTTTTCTCTCCGCATTTTCTGCCCTTTTGGGCGGAAACCCAGCGGACCCCATTATAGTCTATGGGGTCTGTGGGTTTCCGAAAGTAACCGCTTTTTAAGCGGATTAGGTTTCCGGATTTCAGGCCCCCCCGAACAACTGTAGGTGTGAACCTAGCGTAAGGGGTTAAGCTGCTGGAATTTGAGCATTACACAGCTCCTACTGAGGATCTTTTGGGTGCATTGCTTGCACCCCAAGGTCACCATGGTGATAATATGCATGATTGGTCTTTAAACAGGCAGCCATACATGACATACATTCTCATCATGGGTCATTAAGAGGTTAATGATCTGATTTTAAGGACATTAGTAATGTACTAAGCAAATAAGATAAATATTAAATAAAATACAGGTTCCCCTAATTAATAGAGAATTCTTACGTAAATTCTTATGATGGCTTCACGGTTTCTACTTTGGAATGTAATGCCCAGGTATAAAATAGGTCAAGCATCTGAAGCATTTACCCTCATCAAAAGCTGCATAGCAATGTAATAACATAAGAATGCAAAAAGTGCTTCATAACTACCCTGATAAGATACACAGCGTCTTTGTTTTATTTTCAGGAACTAAGGAGCAAGTACAGAGATTCCTACAAGATTTAAGGTCTAGGTCACAAGAAAGAAAAGGGAAAAATGACAGGTGAAGTGAATAACATTGATTATCTTGAGACAAAGGCTGCTGTCAAGCAGTGGGATACATCAGACAGCAAGTGAAGAGTCAGTTCTTAAAGTGATCTATGCTATGACCACCTTGAGAAGATATGCAGAATCCCGGTTTTTCTTTCAGGAACTAAGGGGCAAGTAATGCATTCCTATGAGACTGAAGTCAGAGCTATTATGGTCTAGGTCACAAGGAAGAAAAGGGAACAATGACAGGTGACGTGAATATCGTTAGTTATCTCGTGCTGGCTGCAACAGTCAGTAAGCATTAGTGTTTAGCCACTCCGTATACAATATATTCGAGGTGCTCAAAGAGGGGCTCAAACCATCAAATCATATGGAAAAAAATTCCGGCACTCAAGTAATGTAGAAGCACACTCCAAATTTATTAACAAGTCCAGAATAAAGTGACGTTTCAGTCTATGTGACCTTCATCAGACATTGGTCTAGTAGATGAAAACGAAGTACAGTAATACCTCGTACACTCGCGTTTCCGAATTTGCGAATTCACAGATTCGCGATATTTTTTTGGCAACTAACATATATAGATTTTGCTCTTTTTTCTCAGATCTGTGAAATTTAATAAAAAAAAACACCTTCGCTATTGGGTAGTAGCGTCCTGTTCATTACGTACCCAGTAATTAGTTTCATTTTACTGTGAGTGTATAAGAAAAATGAATGAATGTATTAATATACAGTACTGTACAGTATACTTTAGTATACTGTACAGTACTGTAGGGTAAAGTTTATTGATATTTAGGGGTTAAACATTAGAAATCGGCATTGTAAGCGCTTCTAAGCCCTTGTACCAAACATTCGCGA
Source organism: Leptodactylus fallax (assembly GCA_947044405.1). Lineage (NCBI taxonomy): Eukaryota > Metazoa > Chordata > Amphibia > Anura > Leptodactylidae > Leptodactylus > Leptodactylus fallax. The sequence goes on along the minus strand of CAMRHE010000108.1, from coordinate 3,723,651 downwards.
TTCCTTGCGATCCGCGACCGGTTCTGGACCCTAACCTCGCGAATGTACGAGGTATTACTGTAGAAGAATGTACAGTCATGGCCAAAAGTTTTGAGAATGATACAAATATTAATTTTTACAAAGTCTACTGCTTCAGTTTTTCTAATGGCAATTTGCATATACTCCAGAATGTTATAAAGAGTAATCAGCTTAACAGCAATTACTTGCAAAGTCAATATTTCCCCCAAAAAAAAAATTTTTATCCCCAAAAAAAAATTTAAATATTTTTGCCGCCCCGCCCTAAAAGGACCACCAAACATCGTTTCAGTATTTGCTCCATTAACCCGGGTGGGGGTGTTGGTGGGGGCGGGGCTGGAGGTCAATTTGTCATGATTAAGTAAGAATGACACCACTGGACACTTTAAAAGGAGGCTGGTGTTTGCCATCATTGTTTCTCTTCTGTTAACCATGGTTATCTCTAAAGAAACACGTGCAGTCATCATTGCACTGCACAAAAATGGCCTAACTGGGAAGAGTATTGCAGCTAGAAAGATTGCACCTCAGTCAACAATCTATCGCATCATCAAGAACTTCAAGGAGAGAGGTTCCATTGGTGCCAAAAGGCTCCAGGAGGCGCCCAAGAAAGACCCCCCCCCGCGGGGGCCCCCCCCAAAAAAAAAACAGGCGGGGGGGGGGGGGGCGGGGGGGGGGGAGGGCAGGGGGGGGAGGGGGGGGGGGGGGGGGGGGGGGGCCCCCCCCACCCAGGGGGGGGGGGGCGCGGGGGGGGCCGGGGCCCGGGGGGGGGGGGGGAAACGCCACAACTCCCCAAAAAAAAAAAAAAAGGGGGGGGGATAATATAAAAAAAGGAGGGGGGGGGGGGGGGGGGGGGGGGGGGGGGAGGTTTTTTTTTTCTGAAAACCCCTTTTCATTTTTTTGGAAACAAGGGAAAAACGGTTTATCGGGAGAAGAAGGGGGGGGCGCCACCCCCCGTCTTGTCCCACGCCAACTGTAAAGCATCCTGAAACCATTCATGTGTGGCCGGCGGGGGGGGGCGGCCGCCGCGGGGGGCGGGGGGGGCGGGGGGGGGGGGGGGGGGGGGGGGGGGGGGCGCCCCGCCCCCCGGGGGGGGGGGGGGCCCGGGGCCGGGCCCGGCCCCGGGGGGGGCCGGCAACCCCCCCCCCCCCCCCCACAAAACAAGGCACAGACAGAAACACCAAAAGGAAGGGGGGGGGGGGGGCGGGGGGCGGGGGGGGGGCTTTCCCCCCCCCCTCCCTTTTGGGGGCCCCCGGGACCCCCCACCCGGGGGGGGGGGGGGGGCCCCCCCCCCCCCCCTGCCCCCCCCCCCCCGGAGCCCCCGACCTCTGTGGGGGTTGCTTCTCAGCCAAGGGAATCGGCTCTCTCACAGTCTTGCCTAAAAACACAGCCATGAATAAAGAATGGTACCAGAATGTCCTCCAAGAGCAACTTCTCCCAACCGTCCAAGAGCAGTTTGGCGCTCAACAATGCCTTTTCCAGCATGATGGAGCACCTTGCCATAAAGCAAAGGTGATAACTAAATGGCTCAGGGAACAAAACATAGAGATTTTGGGTCCATGGCCTGGAAACTCCCCAGATCTTAATCCCATTGAGAACTTGTGGTCAATCATCAAGAGACAGGTGGACAAACAAAAACCAACAAATTCAGACAAAATTAAAGCATTGATTCTGCAAGAATGGACTGCTATCAGTCAGGATTTGGTCCAGAAGTTGATTGAGAGCATGCCAGGGAGAATTGCAGAGGTCCTGAAGAAGAAGGGTCAACACTGCAAATATTGACTTGCTGCATTAACTCATTCTAACTGTCAATATAAGCTTCTGTTACTCATAATATGAATGCAATTATATTTCTGTATGTGCTAAAAACATCTGACAAACACAAATAAAAACCAGAGGGCAGCAGATCATGTGAAAATATAATATTTGTGTCATTCTCAAAACTTTTGGCCATGACTGTATGGAACAAAAAGTGTCAGGAAATATGCAATGTAGCAGAGGAAAGGCACTGTTAAGGGGCTGCAACAGACAGTACTTGAAGTTTATGTGTTAAAATCTGGAGAAATGGGCAACTATAAAGATTTCAGCTGCTTCATGGCCACAATCGTCATGGCTAGACTACTGTGTCAATACACCTTCAAAATGGCAGGTCTTTTGGTGGGCAGTGGATAGTATCTGCCAAAAGTAAATGATTCAAGTTTTCTTTTATACCATAAGGTTCAACAACGCAGGTGTGTGGTGCATATCCATAGAAAAGATGGAACCAGAATGCACTGTGTGAAAAAGAGAAAAAAATGGGGTGACGCTTCAGACAATTTATTCCCAGAAAACATTAAAGGGGTTGTCCAGAAGCTATAAAATTTGTTACTGAGGTCCTATCCACAGATCATCAGTATCAGATTGGTCAGGGTCTGACACAGACCCTGCGCTGACCAGTTGTTTCTCCCACCAGAAGCTATATACATGTACATGAACAGCTCTGCGCTTATTCAAAGGAATAGAGCAGATTTGCAGTCCCAGGAACTACTGCTACATACAGCTTCCTGGCCATACAATGTAGCAGTGGCAGCTGGAACTGCAATTCTGCTCCCATTCACCTTAATAGGAACAGAGCTAGTTCTGGCTGAATACCTGGTATACAGTTTCTGGTGAACAAAACAGCTACTGGCGCAGGGTCTGGGAATCATACCGCAACTGATCTGATACTCAGTATCCATCTTTGCTAGATGCTGGAAACCCTTTAAAGCAGGACTTTGCTCTCGGCATTTTTCAAGTGGAAACCCGGTGGACCCCATTATAGTTTCTGCGGGTGGTAACCACTTTTTAAGTGGATTGAGTTTCCATTTTTTGGGTCCCCAAGTGGACCTGAAGAACTGAAAACCCAACGCAGGTGTGAACCTAGCGTAAGTCGTACTAATATTTACACATGGATGCAGATCAACTACACCACCTCATGGCAACATTATTCCCTAATGGCAGTGAACTCTTCTAATAGGATAATGCGACCTGCAAAATGAACTCCTAGTCATGTTCCTGGAATCAAAAGTACTGACTTTGCCTCAAAATTTGATAAAGCATCTGTGGAATGTGCTGGAAAAACAAACAATTCATGAGACCCACCTTGCAACTTAAACAGATTAAAAGGGGTTGTCTAGGGAATAGTAATTTAATTGGTCCTGGGGATCGCTGTGATAGACTAAGGGGTTCCGATGAGGTCAAAACCCCAGGTCATGTGATCTGAAGGAGCATCTTCTCTCCCCAGGGTCACTGACCCCCTCCTCACCCAATCTCATAGGTAATTAATTACCTGTGACATCAGGGAAGTAACGCTGCTTCAGATCACATGACCCAGGGATTGTGACATGGCCGGAACTCTCAGTTCCATCATCATAGATCTCCGGGACCATGTAAGGAAAATCTCTGTTAATACTCTGTTAAAGGATCTGTTACAAACATCTTAGAGTCAGATACCACAGGACAACTGAGAAGTCTTGGAAAGTGCATAGTTTGATAGATTAGAGATGCGTTGGTGACACAAGGGGGACCTACACAATATTAGGCTAGTGGATTCATGTTATGGCTGATCAGTTTATGTCAAGGGAGTGTATCCAGTTAGAAACTATGGCACCAGGAGTTCTGGGTATACACTTCTTGACACAGGTACCTAGAACATTCAAGTGAACAGAAAAGCAAAATGAAAGTAGATTTCTACAGGAGTGAACATGAATACTACAATAACCAGACTGGAATCCCCAAGTAACACCCAGGAAGTGACAGGGCCTCCGAGCATGAGCTGCTCCTGTGGTGTTAGTAGGGCATACTGACAGCTCACACATCAGACATGCAATATTTTGTGTGTTTATTTTAATAGTATCTATGCATTAGTATGGTTGCTAGGAGACAATGGCGACTTACATGCCCCGGGGATTATAACTAGTCAGATACTCAAGCTATCGAAATATGATTTCAGCGTGTAACTAGTGTGAATCAGAGAATATAGAAAGGAAGAAACAGTGAATAGGAATCCAATGAGTATAGAAAGATTATCATAGTGAAGAATGACTAGACTTACAAGAGAAAATATACTTAACCATACAATAAAACGCACATAGTATCACTGCGTATGTATGAAGATTTGTAACCAGGCCTGTCTAAAATAATCCCATATCACATTAGCAGCAGGTTACTTCATAGTCTAGAACTGAGCAGTGCCGGGGCCGCGGTACAAAGAAGTGTGTATGTAAACCTAATAGCAACCCTAATGCATGTTTCTGGAACAGAAATGTGCGTGGAGGGTGGTGTCATCCCAGGAAGTGAATAGGACTACGGCAAATGTGATTTGTTTATTGCCACTTTCATTGTACCATCAACTGTCCATACCATTGAGAACACGGATACTGTAACAGGTTGCATATACTGTACCATTAGATGACTCCCTACGTAATGTTATACTACATTCACATCTGCGCCAGGAAGTTTGTTAAAGGACCAGAAGAAAAGAAAAATGTACCCCAAAATAGTGGACACAAACAGAGCCAAGGAACCTCACTGACTATATAATGGGGTCCATCAGGAGCCAGATTTTTTTTTTTCTTCTTACTGAAAAAGTCATGCTTGCAGCGCCAGGTGTATGCCATGGATCTGTGCCATGTGTGAATGTAGCCTTGTACAGGTGTCTACTTATTGGGCTAGCTATCCACTATACCAGATCATAGGAGTGTAGTTGCTCTGTATTTAAGGATAATTTGGCAATAAATAGCTGCAAAAGGCCAATTATACCAATATCTATGTGGGGGGAAAAATAGGACACTATTACCTATGGGGGGGACTGTTACCTGTAGGGGGAGAGATAATTGGGACACTATTACCTATGTGTATTAATAATATGTTAACATCAGCCTTATGGTTGCCTTCAATGGGCTATAAATGTAACTATGCCTAACTGGCAAAGCTATGTTTATACAGTCACAGAATTACTGGTCCTTTGAAGACAACCATATGATGTGGCCCTTGGCGACAATAAGTTTGATACCCCTGACAAATCAAAATCACGATAAATCAGGTATTTACGACTAATGGAGATTATTTAAGCCACACCTCTTTTAAAAAGCTACATCCCCAGAGCCGAATTATAATTGCCCATTTGCCCCCCATTATAATCCGACCTCATAATCAATTGTATAAGGCGGGGTTCACATCTGCGTTTGGCTCTCTGTGAGAAATCGTTTTTTGAAACAGTCTCAAAATCCTCAACAGCTGATTTCAAATGGTTCGTTTTAGAATCCATTGATTTCAATTAGTTGTAAAAACCATCCGCAGGTCTGCATTTAGAGCATTTCAGTCTGGTATCCATATTTTGGGCGGACAAAAAAAAATAAGGATACCAGACAGACAGCAACCAATCCTTTTTTTTTTTTGTTTGTTTTTTTAAATTAGAGGATTACAAACTTATAGTTTGTGTCCGTTTTGCAATCCGTTTTTCTCCTGCACATGCTCAGAATGAAGAAGGAAACAAAAAAAATAATTGGTCAAAAGTGGACACAAACTGAGGTTTTTTTTTTTTTTTTGAACAGACACTCATTGACTAATCCATCTAAAAAGACGGATTCAGGTATTCGCTGTGTAACCGCTTGGAATACTTTTTGTACCAAACTTTAAAAAAACAAAACAAAAAAAAAAAAAAAACACGGTTTGTAAGTGGACGGATACCAGGCACAAGTGTGAACCTAGCATCAGCTGACTACTGTTGTGGGGAAGGAGTCTACAGGAAGTAAAAACGGGTCTCACAAGGTTCACCTGGTGGTTTTGTTTGGGCTGAACATGTCTGAACTGAAATGGCTACTATACTCGAGGGTCTATTCAGACCCCAGAGTATAATTAGCGGAGGCCCAGGGTTATTTTTTGATTAATTGCCTAGCCCTAACATATAGATTCACTTTAATACATACAGATTGTGTAAGAACACAACCCTCCATACAGTGGTGGGATTCATGGTGCCAGTAAACTCATGGTAGCAGTCATCGTAATAGTGACTCAATAGGGAGTAAGTGTATTGGGTGTAAAAAAGAAGGGGGAGAAATAATTGAAAGGTTTGTACATTGGGACCGAGCGATGATGATGATGATGATGATGATGAGATCTTCAACTAGTGCACGTTTCTGTAGGATGATACAGGACGGGAAGCAAAGCATTGTCCAGGAAACATTACGAGGACTATGAGAATGTCTGTGGGAAGCAGAGGAGTATCCAGTATAACAATTACCTTATATTAGGAAATGCCTTCAGGAATATGTAATCTGTACTGAAATGAGCACATTCAGCCAAAAATGTAGTTTTATCTTTAAGGCAAAAAGATCATAGTTGTCATCATTAAAAAAATATAATTTCATTTTAGTATATCTCATACCAACGTGCGTTTCTGAAAAAACTCAGTTCTACAATCCTAGTTTATTTACATTTAGGAGAACTGCCATTCAATAAAGTTATAGGCTATGCACATATTTGCATTTTTTATTGATTTGTATGTATTTTGGATTTAAAAAAAAAATGAAATGGGTTTAAGTAAAAGCTGGGCTTTGCTAAGCTTCTATAGCTAGCATGAATAAGCACTACAACCCAAGATGCAGATTTGGTTGTGAGATTGGCTGTCTGACGGCTCAGTCTCCAGCCCCCTCTCTCTTCTCTCACAAATGAACGTTAAGCTGATATATGACCAAATCAAAGTTAAATTGATGCAAAGATGTACAAATAATGGAATGTAACAACCCCAAGAGTATCAAGTCCATTTCTTTGTTGGACAATACTTTCATTATACTTGCGCTCCAGTATGGCGACAAGCATCTGCCACATAAAGTTAGGCCTATAATAGAAGTCAACAGTTCTATTGAAGCAAAATAACCACATATAACAAAGGCAGAAGCTGAGGTTGGTATAGTTTGGTAATACACACCAATCTCCTTGTTAGAATTCAGCATGTGGCCACACAAGAATATTACCAACTTATTTGTGTACCTATATGATGGACTAGTGGGACTATCCAGGAAACAAGCACCAGTAATACACTTGTAGAAACCATTCTTGTTCAGTGGCCAGTTTTACACATGTATACTTCCTGAGATACAGGAATATGTCCTAACCATCACAATTGTGTAGTTTATATACTGTATATTTGGTGGTAGTAGTGATATTTTTCCATTGGAGAGTTTGACATGAAAAAGGCATGCAGCTGATTCACTGTACATTGTTGGGATGCCTGTTTATAGCTATGAGAATATTAATATGTGACACGTAATAATTGCGTATGTAGTCTTCCTGAATTGCTATGTAATTAGTATGGACACCACTACATGTGTGTTACTTACACCTGTACCACTGCTTGAGAATAGCTCTCAGAAACAAAGTGTTGTATTCATGTTTGGTGAATATAATGTAATCCTTACACTCTATTTTCTTGGATGTTGCACCTTTTTTTCTTCTTTGTTGAACTTCATACAGTACATTTTGTGTGAGAAAAAGAACCAGGTGGATGAGTTCCTGAAGTTTCCCTTTTCTGAAATTTTTTTTTACAAATTTTCATTATGTTGAGTAAAATCATTGTCATCCATTATCATTGATATGGTAATTGAGTTTGGATTCTGATCCTGTTATACTGACCTCCTGTGTACAACCTCTGTCTGCCCCTAACCAGTGAACTTGAGCTGTCCGTCCTGACCTTTTGGCCTGTTTATGACCTATCACACTTGCTGCCTGCCACAGACCATTGTCGATTTGCACTAGTATCTCTGTGGCTTTTGACCAGCTGCCATCCTCACCAGGACCACTTCAAGAGGTAGTGACCTAGTAGTCTCCCTGAAGGAAAGTCCAGATTCCCATAGAGGGGTTAAACTGTAAATAACCAGGGAGGCTACTTCGACAATGCCCCTGGAGTGGCCCAAATTAAAATAGATTTGGTGGCACAATGGGTTAACACCACAATATAGGTTACAAGCATACTAGTGGTTTAAAAGAAATGTTGTTGGTGGTAGACTCCTTTTTAAGCATCTATTCGCATAATGTACTGTATGAAAAAAAAATATAAAAAAACACCACACACCAATTGACTTTTTGTGCACTCTTCCACATGCCCATTATTTCCTTCTACTACTAGCCTTACCAAGATATAATACTAGAGCAGGTCAAATCACATGGGTTTCATGGGTCACCCCCTGTGATGAGAATATGTATACAGTACTGCTTAGCAGTAGGAGTAGAATAAGGTCTATCACCGCTATGATAGCTACACATATCTGCCCAAATCTGGCACAGATTTTGTCATTAAAAGAAGTCTATCCCCGGCACCCTTAACACAGTATAATCCTTCCAAGCTATCTGGTCTTATTGAGATACCTATTGTACAGTGCCTTGCGAAAGTATTCGGCCCCCTTGAACTTTTCTACCTTTTGCCACATTTCAGGCTTCAAACATAAGGATATAAAATTTTAATTTTTTGGTGAAGAATCATCAACAACAAGTGGGACACAATCGTGAAGTGGAACGAAATTTATTGGATATTTTAAACTTTTGTAAAAAATAAAAAACTGAAAAGTGGGGCGTGCCAAATTATTTGGCCCCCTCAAGTTAATACTTTGTAGCACCACCATTTGCTGCGATTACAGCTGCAAGTCGCTTGGGGTATGTCTCTATCAGTTTTGTACATCGAGAGACTGAAATTCTTGCTCATTCTTCCTTGGAAAACAGCTTGAGCTCGGTGAGGTTGGATGGAGAGCGTTTGTGAACAGCAGTTTTCAGCTCTTTCCACAGATTCTCAATTGGATTCAGGTCTGGACTTTGACTTGGCCATTCTAACACCTGGATACGTTTATTTGTGAACCATTCCATTGTAGATTTTGCTTTATGTTTGGGATCATTGTCTTGTTGGAAGATAAATCTCCGTCCCAGTTTCAGGTCTTTTGCAGACTCCAACAGGTTTTCTTCCAGAATGGTCCTGTATTTGGCTCCATCCAACTTCCCATTAATTTTAACCATCTTCCCTGTCCCTGCTGAAGAAAAGCAGGCCCAAACCATGATGCTGCCACCACCATGTTTGACAGTGGGGATGGTGTGTTCAGGGTGATGAGCTGTGTTGCTTTTACGCCAAACATATCTTTTTGCATTGTGGCCAAAAAGTTCGATTTTGGTTTCATCTGACCAGAGCACATTCTTCCACATGTTTGGTGTGTCTCCCAGGTGGCTTGTGGCAAACTTTAAACAAGACTTTTTATGGATATCTTTGAGAAATGGCTTTCTTCTTGCCACTCTTCCATAAAGGCCAGATTTGTGCAGTGTATGACTGACTGATTGTTGTCCTATGGACAGACTCTCCCACCTCAGCTGTAAATCTCTGCAGTTCATCCAGAGTGATCATGGGCCTCTTGGCTGCATCTCTGATCAGTCTTCTCCTTGTTTGAGATGAAAGTTTAGAGGGATGGCTGGGTCTTGGTAGATTTGCAGTGGTCTGATACTCCTTCCATTTCAATATGATCGCTTGCACAGTGCTCCTTGGGATGTTTAAAGTTTGGGAAATCTTTTTGTATCCAAATCCAGCTTTAAACTTCTCCACAACAGTATCACGGACCTGCCTGGTGTGTTCCTTGGTCTTCATGATGCTCTCTGCGCTTTAAACAGAACCATAAGACTATCACAGAGCAGGTGCATTTATACGGAGACTTGATTACACACAGGTGGATTATATTTATCATCATCAGTCATTTAGGACAACATTGGATCATTCAGAGATCCTCACTGAACTTCTGGAGTGAGTTTGCTGCACTGAAAGTAAAGGGGCCGAATAATATTGCACGCCCCACTTTTCAGTTTTTTATTGTTTACAAAAGTTTAAAATAACCATTAAATTTCATTCCACTTCACAATTGTGTCCCACTTGTTGTTGATTCTTCACCAAAAAATTAAAATTTTATATCCTTATGTTTGAAGCCTGAAATGTGGCAAAAGGTTGAAAAGTTCAAGGGGGCAGAATACTTTCACAAGGCACTGTATATTGAGGAACCTCTAATGCCTATCCTCCCCCTTCTCCCTTATTCTATGTTGTCCCTCCTGTGTCTTCTGTTCTTTGTGATTATTTAAACAATGATTTATATATGTATTTGTTTTGCAATGGCGCCTGTTAGGCTATCTCGTTGTAGGTTTTGATGGTTTCCCTTGTTTACCTTTTATTTATAACCTTAGTAAAAATTGCATTTAGGAAACCTAATCCGCATAAAAAAGCGGTTACCTTTGGAAAACCGCGGACCCCATAGACTATAATGGGGTCTGTGTGGTTTCCACCCGAAAAGGGCAAAAAAATTCAGAACTCTGCATTTTTCATGCGGAGAGGGGAATGTAATCACCAAACGTAGTGCAAGCACTGGTGTGAACCCAGCGTTACACAGCACATTACAGTGATAAACAACATGCTTTTGTTATGTATGTCACATTTATAGATTTGGAGAGAAACAACTTTGAAGCATTTTGCAAATAAGACAGTTGGTGCACTGGGGGTGGGCCTTCAGCTTCCTGGTGCAATGCTCTTGCTTCTCAGATCCGTAGCACTCCGTACAGTGGGAGTTGATTTTGCACATCACAAGAGCATTGCTCTAGGGAGCTGAAGGTCAACCTCCAGTGCACCAACTGCCTAGTTTACATAAGACTTCAAAGTTGTTTTTCTCCAAATCTACAGAAGTGACTTATATAACAGAGGTATGTTGTATATTGCTGTAATGAGCTCTGTAACATAGTGGCAGCTGTTGAATATGCTGGGGGCAGACTCCCTTTAAGTTCATGTATTGCTAGACAAGATGAATTTTGGTTACCAGAATACATCCACATATCTTATACTTCCTTCACTTATTTATCTGGGGTAAATACTCACATTTCACTGGCAATAAATCCAGTCAATTCTGACAAGAACAGAAAGGTGATGAAGAAACAGCAGCAAATGGAAACTGTAAGAGAGCAAACAGCAAGACTGTTACTGGAAGAACCAAAACATACTGACTGTACAGTCACAATCATGTGAACAGGCACAGGAGAAACTGTCAGCATGGATTTCATATACAAACCAAACATTGCTCAAACAGCAGATGTGACTCACAGCCCACCAGCATGCAACATGAGTTAATACTTGTGTGAGGCCAGTGGATGTGAAAGTGTACTTTAAAATGGTATAGAGCGAGCAACAGAAAAAGTTCTATTGACACAGGGATTCCCAATCCCTATAGTATACTGTAGCTGCTATTCTCTCCAAGATTTGCCTACATTTTTATAGACAGTCCCAGAAAATATTTGCCTCAGGCACAGTCTCAGCAATTTCCATCAATGTGATGGAGGTGATCATTAGGAGAGGCCATTGCTCTGCTCCCCACTTCTTCTCTGTCCATCAGGGGTTATTACTTGTAAATGGGGATGTGATACATAAACAGGAAAGTGGCATACAAAACAAAAAAACAAAAACATGCCCTCCATTTTCCATCCATGTCAATTGTATAGTTTCTGCCCACTTTAACCACACCCTCTGAGAAACCACACCTTTCATCCCTGTGAACAATTTTCAAATGTGGGCAACTATACTATAGTAATGTGATGTTATACATAGCAACAAATACACATAACAGACAACAATCGCCCACAAAAACTACACAATGTTGCGTCCTACTCTTGCCCCATTCAACTGAGGAGGTTGGAGACTTGGATCCATAGTGTCCCTATGACAATGCTTGTTAAGGCAAGTGCACCATGAGTACAGTAGAAGATGTGCTGTAGACACTGTGTACCAATAATAAAGTAAACATTTTAGGCCACGTTCATATCTGCACCAGTCTCCACTGGAGACTCTGTCACAGAGTCCGCTGACAACAGGCACTGAGGATTTTTTTCCTCCACTGGTTTCAGCTTAAAAACAACAGACCTTATTATAGTCAATGGGGCCCCTACAGACCGTGTGTGTAAGTGCTTCTTTTTGTGGTCAACCTCTCCATTGTTCTGGTCCAGACCAGGACAACAGAGAGAGAGCGCTAGTGGTGCTAATAACAATTTTGCCTCTAGTGTTAATGTATATAAGAGGCAAATACAGCACATATACAAGGTTATACTAATAAAGTCAAATGCAGTCTTAGGCAATAACAACAGATTTTTTGGCAAGCCACTTTCAGGTCTCATTTTTTTTCTAACAGTACAAAGTGACCTGAATGGCTCAAACCACAACTTGCCTTGGGCTTACATAGGTTGATCTCTACCTTGAAATACAGTGACGTTGTGTTTCTACATTGTATCTTTTACCAGACCACATATGACAGTATAAACACATGCACCCAGATATAGGAGCTAATGCACATTCAGCATCACAATGGCAATGCCCCCACCTGCTGCCAGTGTCTACCTTGGTGACAGGGGGTTAAGAGACTAAGTTCATTAATATGGTGATGTAGCAAGACATCCGGCGCGCACAAAATCCCAGCAAAGCCGATTAGCCATTTCCACAGCTCACGTACTAGTGCTCACAGATGATGAAGTCCCTCATTCATGTAGACTGAAATAAACCAATAAATCTGATTGTGTTCATTTGAAGACTGTAAAATATGGAAGAATGTACCCGAAATGACATTATACCAACACAGAATATGTGGATAACTGCAGTGCCATATTGTTTTCTAGAGCAAATAAAATAGCCAGTCTAAATTTTTACCCAAATTCAGATTAATTTATAGCCAGATTATTAAAAAATGCCATACTGAATAAGCTTTTGATCTGCAGGGTTAATGGATGTAGGCCCCCCCCCAAACCATTGAAGGCCTATGCCACGTCCTGGAAAACCAATTGAATCATGTGGCTGTTTAAAATCAATCTGTTCCACACTTCAGCGCTGTATATAGGATTCAACAACTTGTCAGGGCATCCGGAGTTACAAGTAAGGCAACAAGGACATGAGCCACATTATTATTATGTTATTCATTCTTTTCTTTTTTTTTTTTTTTTTAACTATGTCCACTGACAACACCAGTCTTCTTTGTCATGATATGATCTAGCTGTTTTTTTTTTTTTTTTACACTGAGCTATCATAAGTGTTTTAAAGACAATTTACACAAGGCATTAATTGCCCAAACAATGGTTCCCAACTATTGCCCAGTGGAAACACGTGCTGTGCCCTCACTGATCACATCTTTTATGCTGACCTAAAAAATCATTGTTGGTTGGCAGCAGATCTCCTGATCTCTATACTTGTAAGGAAAACCTGAAACAATTGTATGCATGAAAAAAATAAAATAAATAATATTACATGTAAATTCAAACAAACAAACAACCTGTTATATTGTGGATTGAAACTCATAATTTACCTGCCATGTAAATGGACCCTTAAAATGAGATACTGGAGGTTACAAGTTTACTATATGTATGATTACATAGGAGCATATGTATCATTATATAGGAAAGTTTGAGACCAATGTACATGACTAAACCAAAACACATCTAAAAACAACGGTCCCCCATCAGGACATATGCAAGTCACACAGGGTGACCTCCTACTCAGGTATCTGGGGGGTACAGCTAGGTTTGCCTTGGTTTTTTTCATATAGAACATTTTAACATTGATTGACCCTCATCAACTGGCAATTCAGCAAGTATCTCATTTTGCAACATTTTACAATTTTGGAATATGTTAACCAAGAATTAATAAAAAAAATATTATGTACTGATCTCACTTACTGGTCACAAGAGGGTGGGAACAAAATGGTTTCCTTGAGATTAAAATAAAAATGATATATTTCCTGCTGTAAAGGGTGTTCAGATAACATGGAACCAATAACTACAGTGCATTGGGAACTGCACAACCACTGCACTAACATGAGTTTGCCATACATATTATGATATGACAACAGAAATAGAAAACATCCAAAAGTTTCCCTAATGTGAGACTATGGAGACCTACGAACACAGTGACCCAGGTTTAATGGATACCCAGGCCCATTTCATTATGGAAGGCCCATTACATTCTGGCAGAACATAACTCTACGGTTCAGATGAAAGCAGTCACAGTTTTTTTCTTGTTAATCATTAAATGGTTAATATGGCACACTCTGTAATCACTATGCCCGGTGGTAATGGATAAGCAAGACCTGAAAGATTACAGTGTGCTGGCTACAAAAGAGCATTGTTATAGCACCAGTATTTTGCAAATCAGCATTGATGTCAGAGGAAATAAATACCAGGAGGAAACGTCTTAGCCAGCTTGTGACTAGAATGTGAATTCAATTTCATTCTGAAATTATAAAGCTCATTTACAGATCTATTTATAAGACCTAAATGCCCTCCTCCCAAAGTGCTCCTTCCAATAATATTACTATTGGATTTTGCATGACCATGATAGGATCAGTCTAGGACACGGAAAACCCAAATTCGGTATGTGGTTCACACAGAGTGGGCCTAAGGAGTGTGTGGAGAGATTAAAGGATGAGAAGTTCTATATTAAAAAGAAAAAAAAACATACATCAAAGAATTGTGCACTATTGTGTGGCCAGAGATGAAAGGATGAGAACTTCTATATTAAAAAGAAAGAAAAAACCTACATCAAAATTGTGCAATATTGTGTGGCCATATTGCTACTGTTGGCTGAAGAAAGAAGCAGATTTCACATGATAGTAGCTCTTTCTATCATCAGAAAATGGAACAGCTGTCAGATGATAGCTGCTCAGTTCACAAGTGAAGAGAAGAGAAGACACATGAATATCAGTGGAATTGCATGGATTAATTTTACCCATCATTAATACAATGACAGCTATGCTATACAAACACACAGTATACACATTCTAAGCATATTACATACACATCACATACATCATACGTATATTGTAAATTCGCACATTAAGAAGTTACTCTACTAGCATGATCCTGGGGTGCTCTGTAGTGCTAAAAACGGTCTCTCTAGCCCATAGTGAAGGACAGTAGAACTGTAGAAGGCAGGGGCTCCTAGCATGATAGATCACTATGATGCAAGGAGTGAGGGTCTTGTGACTCAGTTGGGGATCTATTGGTTACTGGCATACAATTAAATAACTAAAATTAAAAAAAAATGCAGATATATAGAATAGATTGCAGTATAGAGAACTTACTGATAGCGCCAGTGTAGGTAGGTTGTGTTAGGTCCTTGGGCACCTTCCGGTAGATGTCAAACCTAAGGTGAAATTAATAATAAATAAAAGAATGAATACCCAATAGGTCTTACGGTTGCTGTTACCTAAATAAGGCAACCCCATTAATAACTAAAGCAACTATTGTTTAATAATTGTAGATTTCTTCTTATCCAAGTCCATGACATTTTTCATAAACCGCTTGCAACTTTGTGAAATAATAAAATGACTAATGTTAATCTCACCACTCCCCTCCCGCTTCCACGTGTAGATCTCCCTAGTCCACAGAATAGCAGTGACCTCAGTGGTATTTACACACCATAGCAAGATCAGTAAGAGCGGAGAGTGGCAGGGGACTGGAGAAGCATCTGAACCAGATCAGAAGAGGAGTGGTACAGGGTTTATCACTCTTTTTGTTACTTAAAAACATTAGAAGTTATCTTTAAAAACTTTCAAGGGGCTTGTCTACAGCCAGCCTCAATTTTCCATTATCAAATATTTTTGTTTCATGGTTTTCTATTACATTTACATGCCCATACTACCAACA
The DNA here is from genome assembly GCA_947044405.1 of Leptodactylus fallax. Classification (NCBI taxonomy): domain Eukaryota; kingdom Metazoa; phylum Chordata; class Amphibia; order Anura; family Leptodactylidae; genus Leptodactylus; species Leptodactylus fallax. The sequence continues at coordinate 3,707,934 of CAMRHE010000108.1, read as the reverse complement.
GTCTATGCATGGCATATCGTTTGATATTTTATCAGTTTTTATTTATGATCAGGAGCTAGGAGGTGCAGTCTAGAACACAAATTGGAATTTTAAAGGAATTTGCTGTTTTTAAAAAAAAATAAATAAAAAAATAAAAATTATAAAAAAAATAAAATAAATATGGAAAGCGAAAAACACCAAAGCCAACTTAAATGTCATTCTACTGTACAACCATTTTAATTACAAAAGTGGAACATAACTACAATAACTACAGTCATTGGCTAATATTACATGATCAAAAGACCACACTGTCCATGACCTCAGGCCAGGTATGTGCTTAAAAACATGAATGGCCACAAATGATCCTAAAGATATGGACAGATGCCCAAGCATTGTCTATGTTCACGTATAATGTGATCACATAAGGGGACGTATACAATACCATTATGAACAACTGTTGCTCTCATAATAATAATAATAATAATAATAATAGTCCTTTAATAGTCCCACAGTGGGGAAATTCAGTGTGTTACAGCAGCAAAGATAAGATAAGCAGATACAAATACAAATACAACATGTACAGGAATGTTCCAAGGTGAGAGGCATTACATTAATAGCAGACAGACAGATAGGACGTAGCAGAGGAGGGGGGGGGGGGGGATATAACAGGCAGAGAGATATTTCAGTTCTCTGTATGTAATGATCTCCGCTTAGGTCGGTGTTGGTTGTACAGCCTAACCGCGGTGGGGAGGAAAGACTTCCGATAGCGCTCCTTCTCACACCTAGGGTGGAGCAGTCGGTCACTGACAGTACTACCCAGCGCTATCACAGTCTCATGCATGGGATGGGACTTCTTCTTCTGCATGGAGCTCACCACGGACAGTATCCTTCTGTCACCCACCACCTGCACTGGGTCCAGTGGGCTCCCCAGGACAGAGCTGGCCCTTCTAATCAGCTTGTCAAGTTTATTTCTGTCCCTGGTTGATATACTGCTCCCCCAGCAGGCCACTCCAAAGAAGATGGCTGATGCCACTACCGAGTTGAAGAAAGTTCTAAGAAGTGCCCCCCGGATTCCAAAGGCTCTCAGCTTCCTAAGTGGCTGTGGCCCTTCCTGTACAGGGCCTCCATATGATCTGCCCAGTCCAGCTTATTATTAAGGAGCAGACCCAGGTACTTATAGGTGTTCACAATCTCGATGCCCGTCCCCAGGATGTCCACTGGTTTTGGAGGGCATCTGCCTTTACGGAAGTCCACCACCATCTCCTTGGTCTTCTCATAAATCATACGATAAGAACAATGGATATTAACAGCAGTAGAGTGACTGATGCAGATGAAGGTGGCTTCATTTGCCTCTGTTTCCATGTAAAGCAAACGGTGTAAGCTTTCTTCCATCAAGTTTTTTTACTTTTGTAACGGAATAAAAAGTCCTGCATGCAGGTCAGTAAAGTAAAAATGCTGGAAGAAAGCTTCACTCATGTTTTTATTTACATGAGGATGAATGCAGACTGACACCAGACTCCATCGGAGACTTTGACTTATGAGAACGACAGACATTATTAAACAATAGTATGAACCTACCCTAATAATATATCATGTGAGTCAGGCACATGGACAAGCTTCAGCTTTCATATGTTGCCACCACTACTGTTAATTAGGGCAAGACTGGTCAAATATACCTTTTGTCCCTGTTCAGATTTTGTTTTAGTACATGAAATTTTGAAAACGACAAAGTCTTTTAGTTTTGATTAATCAAATCCTTTTTTTGCATACAGTATATATATATATATATATATATATATAACAGTCATATGAAAAAGTTTGGGCACCCCTATTAATCTTAATCATTTTTAGTTCTAAATATTTGGGTGTTTGCAACAGCCATTTCAATTTGATATATCTAATAACTGATGGACACAGTAATATTTCAGGATTGAAATGAGGTTTATTGTACTAACAGAAAATGTGCAATATGCATTAAACCAAAATTTGACCAGTGCAAAAATTTGGGTACCCTTATCATTTTATTGATTTGAATACTCCTAACTACTTTTTACTGACTTACTGAAGCACAAAATTGGTTTTGTAACCTCACTGAGCTTTGAACTTCATAGCCAGGTGTATCCAATCATGAGAAAAGGTATTTAAGGTGGCCAATTGCAAGTTGTTCTCCTATTTGAATCTCCTCTGAAGAGTGGCATCATGGGCTCCTCAAAACAACTCTCAAATGATCTGAAAACAAAGATTGTTCAACATAGTTGTTCAGGGGAAGGATACAAAAAGTTGTCTCAGAGATTTAACCTGTCAGTTTCCACTGTGAGGAACATAGTAAGGAAATGGAAGACCACAGGGACAGTTCTTGTTAAGCCCAGAAGTGGCAGGCCAAGAAAAATATCAGAAAGGCAGAGAAGAAGAATGGTGAGAACAGTCAAGGACAATCCACAGACCACCTCCAAAGAGCTGCAGCATCATCTTGCTGCAGATGGTGTCACTGTGCATCGGTCAACAATACAGCACACTTTGCACAAGGAGAAGCTGTATGGGAGAGTGATGCGAAAGAAGCCGTTTCTGAAAGCACGCCACAAACAGAGTCGCCTGAGGTATGCAAAAGCACATTTGGACAAGCCAGCTTCATTTTGGAAGAAGGTCCTGTGGACTGATGAAACAAAGATTGAGTTGTTTGGTCATACAAAAAGGCGTTATGCATGGCGCCAAAAAACACAGCATTCCAAGAAAAACACTTGCTACCCACTGTAAAATTTGGTGGAGGTTCCATCATGCTTTGGGGCTGTGTGGCCAATGCCGGCACCGGGAATCTTGTTAAAGTTGAGGGTCGCATGGATTCAACTCAGTATCAGCAGATTCTTGAGAATAATGTACAAGAATTAGTGACGAATTTGAAGTTACGCCGGGGATGGATATTTCAGCAAGACAATGATCCAAATCTACTCAGGCATTCATGCAGAGGAACAATTACAATGTTCTGGAATGGCCATCCCAGTCCCCAGACCTGAATATCATTGAACATCTGTGGGATAATTTGAAGCGGGCTGTCCATGCTCGGCGACCATCAAACTTAACTGAACTGGAATTGTTTTGTAAAGAGGAATGGTCAAAAATACCTTCATCCAGGATCCAGGAACTGATTAAAAGCTACAGGAAGCAACTAGAGGCTGTTATTTTTGCAAAAGGAGGATCTACTAAATATTAATGTCACTTTTCTGTTGAGGTGCCCATACTTTTGCACCGGTCAAATTTTGGTTTAATGCATATTGCACATTTTCTGTTAGTACAATAAACCTCATTTCAATCCTGAAATATTACTGTGTCCATCAGTTATTAGATATATCAAATTGAAATGGCTGTTGCAAACACCCAAATATTTAGAACTAAAAATGATTAATATTAATAGGGGTGCCCAAACTTTTTCATATGACTGTATATATATGGCTCCAACAACAACACAGTATATAGAGCCAGAAGCAAACAGCTCCCTACACGGTGCAGTGGCCGAAACAGGTAACTGCAGTTCATCTCCCATTTACTTGAATGGCAGCAGAGCTGCAATAACCCATGTCAGCCACTTCACAGAGTACGGCGCTATCTGCTTCCAGGTTTGTACACTGTGTTTTTGCTTAAGCCGTGGTTGATCACCAGTGGGGAGGATATGTGTGAGACACAAATGATCTGATATTGATGACATATCCCAAAGAAAGTTATTCATATCATAATCATGGAAACCCCTTTTAACTTCAAAGTCACATATACAACATCTTCCAATAAATGAAAGCATCTTAGGTAAAAAAACAAAGCAACAAAAATACAAGATACAGCTTTCTTTTTCCACTTCCCTTTCCAAAACTAACACGCCATTCAACTCCCTCCACGTCAAATGTATTAAATTGCCCAGATAACTGACTGCATGGGCTTGAAGCCAAAGGAGCTGCTTTGGCACAGACTTGCAGGGACTTTAATAAAAGATTTTGACATGCCATTGCTAAGGCAGTTTATCCCAAGGTTAAGCCCATGTGTTTCACAAATGAAGAACAGCATACAATTGGAGCTTGTTAAAAGAGCCTTAATCTAGGGTATGCAATGAGTGGGCCATGAGGTTAAACCTCTTGAGATAATCCGTTATTGAATAAACACTCTTAGAAAGGTGGTTTCAGGGCTTTACCAACAAAGCTATTACCTGCAGTCTGCATATTATATTGCATTAAACACTAAACCTAGGAAGCCTCACCTACAATGAATCAGGTTGCTGTACTGTAACAAAAAGGTCTACACAGTAACTTTCCATGCAGGATTTCAACAGTTCAGTAACCACAATTGTTGACTACTTTTCTCTTTCAATGATTCACGTAGAATTTCTCAGTATGTATAGCACCCTATAGAGGCTGGAAAAGCTCTGCCATGTGTACAAACCCTTAGACTGTAAACTATAGTGGGTAGTGACCCATTGGAGAAAAAGACCCTATGTCATACAGTTGATCAACACATAGCAAACACAAAGCAATGTGTATTGACTTTTACACCTGCTGTGATCTCCAGGGTCCCATAATAACCCGGGGTTTTTGTAATAATATTAAATATACATATAAAGAAGCGGAAAATGGAAACCACGGCTCCAGTACTGTCGCCAGGAAAGACCTGCTTCCTGGCGCTATTTTAAGGTTACAAAAGAGTGCTGACACATATAATCCATATCCTTAAACTGCCCTTCCTTAAAATAAGAATAATAAAATGAAAAACTACCAAAAAACACCACCTCCTATACTAAGGCCTTTATCAGCCATCGCCCCACTTTGCTCTTTTGGATTTCATAATTGTCTGAATTTATCTAAGGCTGACTTCGCGTTGTACAACATCAAGTCATATACAAAAACGGTTTGCGATTTGTATAATACTTGCTGTCATGTAACTATTTTAGGCTGCTATTTGCCTGCATGTGATTTAAGGTTTGCAAAACTCATTGGAGAAAAAAAAAATAAACACAGACACATCACAAGTAAATCAAAATCACACACAAGACGTAGGGTAGCCATACGCATCAGATAAAAATAGTCTGTGATATGAACAAGTCTACCCATATAAACAAGTAAACTCTCTGATCAGGAGGGGCATCTAGAAAAAAAAATAAATCTGTGAAAATTGGCAAGATGAACCAAATTTGGTTGCTCATTTGCCAAACACTTCCAGAGCGCCAGATGTTCTTTTTGGCCGGACATCTGCTATTGGTTTTCCTGAACAGTTGTTTTTATGAAATGTTTATTGGCCAAAAAAAAAGGCCAAGATATACAAATTTCAACAACTAAAGTCTAATGTGTGTGACCACTTGTCTACGTTGAAAAGTTATACACGTTTTCTATTTAATTTCTGTATCAATTCCTCATAGTTTTGATAGATCTCTGCTTGCTGTCATTCATTCTACTTACTTCCAGTGGATATAAATCAGTCTATGGTCATGTGATATACAATGCATGGTCATGTGATTAGCACACAGGTGCACAGCTCGTTACCAGGGAGATGTCTGATTACTGTGCTGTGACTGTAACGAGCAGTGCCCCTGTGTGTCCATTACATGACCATGGACTGATTTTTATCCACTAGAAGCAATCTAGAAAACTGAGGAACTGATACAGAACGAATATCATAAAATTGTATAACTTAATTATAAAAGCAACATTTATCGCAATATTTGTCTGAAACTGGACGACCCTTTAAATGTCTACATATAGCGATCTGCAAAGAACTGATGCAGAAAATATATTAAAAAAAAAAATAATTATGTCATGGTCCAGGCGTGTTATTAGTTCCTCTTATACACTGTAGAGGACTTGTTGGACACTTCTCACATCTAAATCACGTAAATGCCAGCAGTTTCCTAGTCTCCATCACACACTATTTACATTACTGCCAAGCTATGACATCATGGCACTGCTCAGAGGAAAGAAATGGACTTCCTGCATGCATAAAGCTGACGCCCAGTGGCGGCTCCAAACCATTCCTCCAGACAAACAAACCAGCAGAGAAGGTGAGAACAGGATGGGTTGGAGGAATGCATTTCACTCCTGCTTCCTGCGTAGACACTAGGAGGAAGATGTGAGCTGATCACTAGGAAATTCTTGTATTCTGACAGCAGATGAATGTCATGATGAATACAGGCATTAGTAATCAATTCATTAGACATGACAATTCCTCAGTTACTTCCCCATTTCATTAGCTTTAATGAATCAAGATGTTTTCAAAACACAAGACAACAATATAAGGATTGCTGATACAGCCTCACCTGAAAACATGAGGGAAGATAGTAAAGGCCTGTTTATATAAAGGACCAACTATTGCTACAATGCCTATCTGTAACTGCTGATGGATCAAGTCTTAAAAACGGTTAGCAGAGCCTGGAACAATAAATGTGTATTGTGGTGGCATTTACATAAGGCATCACTGTCTCTCAAGACCTACTGCTACTTAAAGGGAACCTGTCACATGACAATGCTGTTCAGTCTGAAGGTAGCAAGTTATAGATTGATATATAGGTTGGTAGGAAAAGTTTCAGTATTCTCTATCAATTATCCACTGAAATCTTTGTTCTTTCTATATTAATTATAATAACTTTATTTATATGGCGGCAACATATTCAGCAGCACTTTACAAACCAGAGGGTACATGAACAGACAGTATTTGACATTACAATGTGAGAAATAGATTAACATATCAAACAATAGGAGTGTGGGCCCTGCTCACGAGAGCTTACAATCTATGAGAAGATAGGGAGACACAAGAGCTAAGAGGGCTTGTATGGTCCAGCCATCATTTAATAAATAAGGTCATATAACTAGATGGAGGGGACAGGTTCTGAGGAATAGAGTAGGAAGGATAGCTTAGGATAAGAAATGTTAGTGTAGTGTGCAGAGGGGTAGAACAATGTGATCAGGTCATGTGATAAGCCTGCCTAAACAGATATAAATTTCAGGGACATTTTGAAGATGCTGTAGTTGGGTATTAATTAGATTATCCAGGATACAGCATTCCAGAGCACCGGTGCAGCTCAAGGAAAGTCTTGGAGACTGGATTGGGATGTTCCGATAACAGAGGATACAAGTCTGAGGTCATTGGGAGAACGGAGAGGATGGTTAATGTGGTAGAACGTGACAAGGGAGGAGATGTAGGGAGGTCAGCGCTATGGATGGATTTATGGGAGAGTATGATTTAATTTTATATTATATTCTGTGGTGAGTGAGAAACCAGCGGCAGCGACTGGCACAAGGTAGATACATCTGTGAACCAGTTTGACAGAAAGAGGAGTCTGGCGGCTGCATTCAGGACAGATTGTAGAAGGGAGAGTTTAATAAGAGGAAGCCCAATTACAAAAGAATTGCAATAGTCAAGACAAAAAACAATGAGGGTTTTCGATGTTTCCACAGTGAGAAAAGGGCGAATTCTGAGAGGTTCAGGTGACAAAAGCATGCAAGTGTCTGAATGTGTGGAGCGAAGGTGAGATCCAAGTCAAACACAACCCCAAGAAAGTGGGCGTACTGCCTCGGTTTTATAGTAAGAGCACAGACAGAAATGGAGATATGAGGGTTAGGTCGGTTAGTAGATGGAGGGAACACAAGGAGTTCAATTTTTGAAAGATTCAGTTTCAGATAAAGAGAAGACCATGTTAGAGACAGCAGAGAGACAGTCACTGGTGTTCTATAATAGAGCAGGGATGATGTCACGGAATGAGATATATAGCTGGGCATCGTGAGCATAAAGATGGTATTAAAAGCCAGAGAGATCCAGAAGAATAAGTAGTGAATAGTTTCCTTTAGTTTGCAGGAGATTGTTGGAGATTTTTGTAAGGGCTGTTTCTGTAGAGTGTAGTGCACGAAAACCTGATTGTAAGGGTTCCAGAAGAAAGTTATCAGAGAGATGGCGGATTAGGTGGAAATAGGCCAAACGTTCCAGTTTAGAGATGAAGGGGAGGTTATAGACGGGTCAATAGTTAGCAGAACAGGATGGGTGGAGGGAGGGTTTTCTTCAGTAGTGGGGTTATGACAGCATGCTTAAAAGGAGGAGGAGGGAAAGATTCCAGAAGAGAGAGAGGTTACAAACTTTAGTAAGGTGAGTTGTAACAGCAGGGGACAGAGACCAGAGGAGGTGTGATAGGATTGGATCACTTGTGCAATTAGTTTGGCGAGAAGAAGAAAGGAGCTGGGAGACTTCTGTTACTGGGTCAAAGAATGAGAATTCACAATGAGGATCAAGGGAGGGAAGAAGAATGATGCTGTTTGGAGATTGGGTTTTTTCTTGACGGAGGTTATCGATTTTGTCTTTAAAATACGCGGCCATGTCTTGAGCACTAAGGTCTGTGACAGGTACCTTCAGCAGAAGGAGGGAGTGAAAGGTGTCAGTCATTTAGAGTTATTGGAGAGAGATATGAGAGCGGTAAAGTAGGCTTGTTTGGCAAGGTGAAGGCTGGAGTTGTAGGCTTTGAGCATATACTTGAAATGAAGGAAATCCTGTTGTAGTGTTTGGGGGCCAGTTCAGGACAGTAGAAATAAGAGCTAGATGATAGTGATGACTGTAGGGTGTCTGAGAGGTGGTGCATGTTTACACTGCGCAGATTCCTGTATGTTCAGTAGGTTGGTGTGTTTTGAGAAGGACAAGAGCCTTTGATAGTAAAGAAAAAAAGGTTGTGGTCGGAAATTGGTAGGCGAGCGTTAGTAAAGTCAAAGACAGAACAGAGCCGTAAGAAGACCATATCAAGGATATTACCATCTTTGCGTGTGGGAGAAGTAGTAAGCTGTGAGATCAAGAGAGGCGACCAGTGATATAAGGCAAGAGGCTTATGGGGAGACAGGGGTGTTAGTGGGAATGTTAAAGTCACCCATAATGACGGTAGAAACTTCACAAGCTAAGAAATTGGGAAGCCATGATGCAAAGTAATCTAAAAACTGGAAGGGTGAGCTAGGGGGATGGTCGATGACAGCTACTCACAACCTTTAATAAGGATTAATCTTGCTCAAAGGGTAGGGGTTTAATCTCCACTTAAGATTCACCTAGATGGAAATGTCCATCAGATACTTAAACTAAACCACAGATCATTTGAGAGGCTTACAAAAAAACAATAGAACTGGGCATTTTTTTGATGTATATTAGAGTGGAATGTGAAGTCTACTTGTAGCAAGACTGGGCAAAACCCACTCACCAGTTATCCTGTTCCACTTGCCTTAGTGACCAGGTTAGCAAATACTACGCTCTACCATGCTTTTCCCCCTGCCCTGTATGTACTTCGGCAACATGCAGATCCATCTTGCCCGGCCAAAGCAATTTAAAACAGTTCTAATATATTCTACTCAAATAAAGGCAATTTTGTATGCTCTTCAACATAGATCTGTTAGTAAATACCAATGCAGGAAGTTACTCACAGCAGCCAGTAATAGGGCACACTGTGGAAGTATTAGTGAGCCATTAAAGCTGGTTTCACATCTGCATTGGAGCTTCCGCCACAGATTACACATAAAATCGGCAGAGAGAAAAGTCCTTCAAGGAGGACTTCTCTGCGTCGGTTTTATACTGAGAAAATACTGAAACCGGGTGGAAACCCGGCAGTCCTCATAGTCTATAGGTAACCGCTTTTTAAGCGGACTGGGTCTCCGTCTTTTGGAACCCCATGCAGACCTGAATGCTAGTGTTGAACCTAGCGTTACATGTGATATATCTAGTTGAAAGGGGCATTGATATAGCTACTTGGGAAGAGGCAGACCTGCTATAAAATCTGGGGATCACCATTTTTACCACTAGAGGGATGGGTAACTGACATCCATTAAGATAAGCCCTATACTAAATACTGTGAGTGATATGTAAGGCCTGAAAACCTAATGGCGCTGTTAGCTGGAGATCCGTATCTTATTTTTAAATGTGCAGAAATCGCTCCTCTGGAAGGCTGTGCAAACTAGACCCAAATATGTGGTCACTGGTTTCTAATGTTTGAAACTACATTTAAGTTATAGGTAGGATCTGTGCTTCACCTTTAAGTATGACACCCATACAAATCTGGAGGTCTTAAAGGATAAAAAGACAATCTTACAAATCATAAACCTTGACTTCATAGAATTACAGGTCAGATCACCATGCCATAGGCCCATCCATACCTTTTTCTATGACCTTCCCTCCTCCAGACAGCATGTTCCTCATCATGGTCCGTAGATATTTTTCTTGAATTTGTATAGCCTTCAGTTACATGCCTTTGGATGCATTGCACATTTGACGTCCAGGATGGTGGATACTATGTATAACTATTATATATCTATAATGCTGTTTTCTATAAGGATATGTTCACATGACAAAAATTGAAAGGGAGTTTTGAGGTGGACCTCCACCTCAAATTCCTCTTCAGTTTTCCACCTCTCCAGCATTCACTCGCTTATTAGCCCCGGCAAATCATCAGAATGGTTCAAGTCACGGGCTCCAATTCAAGATTGAGAAGGACGCTTATTTTTTTTCTGGGAAGCTGGGCTTATATCTTTGGAATAGTGGAATGTATTTGGATAAACAAAATGCCAAAATGCTCAGGGTGATGGCACCTATAAGGTGATGTATATCATTGGGCTTTTAGACTTGGTGACAGCTCTTCTTTAAAAGAACTGTACAAGACTACAGAAAAGCACTTATGAGGTTTGTACAATAGGACTGCTTCACGCAGATATGGAAAGAGGAATCTACTAAAGAGATCTTCCATGAACAGGCCGATAGGTAAAGTGAGGAAACTTGTAAAATTGGTAACGGTTACTAACCACAGATCCACATACTGTAGCTACATTTCCACCTTCAGGTTTATAGATATCTTTTTATACAAGTAGATATACAATAAATACACTGTTTAGACACTATGACAGCCGTCTTTGTATACAGAAACCACAGAGGCTCCTCCAACAATTATTAAGTAATTGTTCACTCCAACAGCCATCTATGACGAAGGCAGCGAGCATGAGGATGTCCTATGACTGCGATCATCATTAAACCAGAAAATTAGAGGGATACCAAGAAAGGCAGACAGAGGAGCTAGTAAGAAATCTTCTGTATGTTAATGGAAGGAAATTAGATCAAGAAAATATTTTCAGACAGGAAGTAAAAAAATGCACACATTGTTGCTTTGATGGCTGGAAAAAAAAAGTGACATCACAGGCAAATTACAATATAAGCATTGTCTGTATAAAAGATCTAAAGCTACAAGCAGAAGTAATGAAAACATTACTTAACCATTGACCTGAGTCTTACATGAATATGGAGGGAAGTTTTTAACAAAAACAAATAAAGCTGTCCAGCTTTGGCATGTAGCATATGATTTGAGGTCAAATGTTGATTTTACACTACATTATTTTTATTTAGTATTTCAGATTTTAGGGAGTTGTCCATTTTGAAATCCCTTCCAGTTGCATTATTAGAAGAGTATTGGAGTGGAGGGGGGACACTGATCAACATGACCTCTGTCTGAGCAGGAAACTCCATGTAATTTCTATGGCCACGAACAGCTAGAGGATCCTATCAGTTTATATTCAGTCCCAAAATATCTAAAAGGTATAAAGTAAAACAAATTGATTATAAGGTAGGGGCCTTGCACACACATACCAGTATATAATGATCAATAAGGAATTGAACCAATAACTAGACATAAGGGGCGTTCACACTACCGTTGGTGACCGTCAGTAGTGTCCGTTGCTATTGTCCGTTACAAGGTTTTAGCATCGGACACTAGCTGAACCGTCAGAAATCCGTTAAAATTTCCATTCATTTCAATGGGTTTTTATATTGTGTCCGTTTACCCCAAATCCGTCAGAAGTCCGTTTTTTTTCACAGACAAAAAAAATCCTACATGCAGGACTTTTTGTCCGTTTGAAAAAAACGGTTTCTTGACAGACAGGAAGTGTCCGTTATTTTTTTTAACATTGAAGTCTATGGGTAACGGAATTATAACGGACAGTAACTGATAGCCATCATTATTTTATGTCTGTTTTTTCCTGCGCATGCTCAGAAAGGAGAAACAAACCAAAAAAAAAACGGATAGTGTTAAAAAACGGACACTAACTGATGCTAATGTGTCCATTTTTTTTAACTGAACCATTAATTGGATCAGTTAAAAAAATGGACACATTAACATCAGTTAGTGTCTGTTATGATAGGTGTCCGTTTTTTTTTTTTTTTTTTTAACGGACGCCTTCATAACGGACTCCAACGGTAGTGTGAACCCTGCCATAGACATTTTTGCTACTTTAGTGTTTAGTCATGTTTTATGAAGAAAAAGAAAAGCATAGAGGCGAAGATTTGAAGCGGTTGTCCAGGATTTGGAGCAACCTGTGGGACAGCCAAGGTGAGTGGAAAAGGAAAAGGAAGAAAAAAAAATACTCATACATCACTCCACTTTACACTTCTAGTCACCTTTACGTTGCATGTTGGGCTTGCAGGCCTGCAAGATTTAAGGTTCATGTGACCCGTAAGTGTAATCAATGGCCTCAGTGTTTGCTGGAGAGGGACCAGTGATGTCACTCACATACATCAACAGTTCCTTACCAATGACCACTGATTGATCTCAGCAGTCACATGAGCCTCATGGCTACTGTCAGTGCGAGCCCTGGCACACAACAGAAGGGTGACCGGGAGAAGACAATGGAGCTCTAGGGACAGGAGAGTATGCTTTTTTTATTCCCCTTCTTTCATACCCAGCCAGGCTGCCCCATGGGTTGCTTCAAATCCTGGACAACCCCTCTCAACCATCCCAGTATTTGATGCCTATTAGTATATCAAACAGTATACTCACCGCTAGATTCACATCTGAGTTCGGGTTTCCGTTCTTCAGATCTGCTTGGGGACCCAAAAAACAGAAACCCAATCCTCTTAAAAAGCGGTTATCCGTGGAAACCCGCAAACCCCATAGACTATAATGGGGTCTGCCAGGTTTCCACCCGAAAAATGTAGAGAGAAAAGTACTGCTTACAGGACTTCTCTCTGCATTTTTCATGCGGAATGGGGAACGGAATCCCTGAACAGGCAATGAGCGCAGGTGTGAACCTAGCCTAACAGATGATTGGGTCTAGACCACCAAGATGGTGGAATCTCTACAATGGCTAGAACAAGATTTAGGACTCTTCAGCATCTGTCTTTACCCTTTGAAGACCTACACACGTGGACAAAATTGTTGGTACCCCTCGTTTAATGAAAGAAAAACCCACAATGGTCACAGAAATAACTTGAATCTGACAGACTGGAACTTGCCAAACTACATGTTGACAAGCCACAAAGCTTCTGGGAGAATGTCCTATGGACACATGAGACAAAAATCAAAATTTTTGGCAAGGCACATCAGCTCTATGTTCATAGACGGAAAAATTAAGCATATCTTTAAAAGAACACTGTCCCTACTGTGAAACATGGAGGAGGCTCTGTTATGTTCTGGGGCTGCTTAGCTGCATCTGGCACAGGGTGTCTTGAATCTGTGCAGGGTACAATGAAATCTCAAGACTATCAAGGGATTCTAGAGATAAATGTGCTGCCCAGTGTCAGAAATCTTGGTCTCAGTCGCAGGTCATGGGTCTTGCAACAGGATAATGAACCAAAACACACAGCTAAACACCCAAGAATGGCTAAGGGGAAAACACTGGACTATTCTGAAGTGGCCTTCTATGAGTCCTGACCTAAATCCTATTGAGCATCTTTGGAAGGAGCTGAAACATGCCGTCTGGAAAAGGCACCCTTCAAACCCAAGACAACTGGAGCAGTTTGCTCATGAGGAGTGGACCAAAATACCTGTTGAGAGGTGCAGAAGTCTCATTGACAGTTACAGGAATCATTTGATTGCAGTGATTGCCTCAAAAGGTTGTGCAACAAAATATTAAGTTAAGGGTAGCATCATTTCTGTCCAGGCCTGTTTTCTTTTTTAAAACATTCTCTTGAAGTATGGTTGAAAAGCAATGTCTAACTTTCATTTGTTCATTTTCATAGAATTTTATATATTATTATTTTTGTCAGATTCAAGTTATTTCTGTGACCATTGTGGGTTTTCTTTCATTAAACGAGGGGTACCAACAATTTTGTCCACGTGTATATATACAAGCTATAGAAATGAAGAAAATATAAAAGCCCAAACATGGCTATCCAAAAAGAAATGACTGATGCCATCAGGAGACAAAGAGTTATAGCACTCTGCAATAGGGGTCTCAGCAGCAGAACTTTCACCAATCAAAACTTCCAAGGCTGTGGTCACACTAGTGTTCAGTGACTGTTTGGAGACTCAGTCCCCCATTCCACTTAAAATATGCAGAGAGAAATAGTCTATGCAGCCCGCGGGTCACTGCTTTTTAAGTGGATAGGGTTCCAATTTTTTTGGGTCCACAAGTAGACCTGAAGAACAGAAACCCAAACACTAGTGTGAACCTAACGTAAGAAGTCTATTACTTCTCATAGACTCTATGCGTAAAAAATCTTGCAAAAATATTAAACACCACACACTTGTGGGAAAAGTCTAAAACCCACGCTGGAGACGAATTATAGAAGTGTAGGTTTAGACTGTATTAAAACTTAAATTAATATGTTACAATTTTAAGTTTATTATTTGGGCTACATTTAGGCAAAGGAAAGGTTTACACCATGTCTGGAAATACGACATAGGTCACACTAAAATGTATCTTTAAAATGACTAAAATGCACAAAAATAAAATAACACACTTTACAAAAATAAAGTGCATAAAGAGCATTTATGTGGTCAGCCAGCTGCAAATAATGCTTGTTCACGGATCTAGGATATTTGTTCATCTTATCAACAAAGAGAGCATGAGTATGATAAGGCATCATGCATACAAAAGTAGGAACTGGAGCAGAGACAGCACTACCTGTTAGGCCCAGTTCACATCTGTGTTCGGGTTTCCGTTCAGGGAGTCCGCTTGGGGACACCCCGAACGGAAACCTATACACATAAAAAGCGGTTTATCTGGGAAACCACATGGACCCCATAGACTATAATGGGGTCCGTGTGGTTTCCTCTCAGTTTCTGCACGAAACATGCGGAGAGGAAAGTGCTGCAAACCTGATGTGGTGCACTGCACAGCCACTATGTAATAGAAGGTTGTACTTGGTGGCTTTCACCTTCACATTTTTGAACCCAAAAAAGTAATAAAAAAGTCAATACCCTACATAACAGATCCAAATACATGTGGCAATGTATGGAAGGACTGACACCTTTTCTTTGCCTAAATGTAGCCCAAATAATAAACTTAAAATTGTAACATATTAATTTAAGTTTTAATACAGTCTAAACCTACACTTCTATAATTCGTCTCCAGCGTGGGTTTTAGACTTTTCCCACAAATGTGTGGTGTTTAATATTTGCGCAAGATTTTTTACGCATAGAATCTATGAGAAGTAATAGTCTATGAGAAGTAATAGACTTCTTACGCTAGGTTCACACTAGTGAACCGGGATGTGAACCGGGCTTTACACACTAAATTAATTTATAACTATATACCTATATAGATATAGAACAAGATATGGATTTAAAGTGCTTTACTGGGCTAAAGTAACTGATAGTTCATTAATATCAGTTCAGCAAGTCTGACACCCAACACACATCGATTAGCTGTTCTCAGCAGCTGATACACAGAGAATGCAGCAGGAAGCAGACAGCTCTGTTCTCTGTGTAGTGGCTGAACTAAGTCATTGCAGCTTAGCTCCCATTTAAAGGGATTCTATCATGAGAAAATGACCTTTTGAAGTAAAGGCACGTTGGAATAGCCTTTAAAAAGGCTATACTACTCCCACCTTCCATTCTCTTCTGCTCCCCGCCGTTTCTGTAAAAATCCAGTTCTTGTGGAATGCAAGTTAAGCTCAGGGAGCACAGGGGGTATTGCCCCTGTGCTCCGAGTACACCAGTGTCATCACCTCATCACCTCTCGCCGCCCCTTAGTTCATTCTCTTCACACCCCCCTGCATCTTCTCCTGATCTTCTGCCTTGCGTAGGCATCCGACACTGTGCTATACCCCGACTGTGCATGCTCCATCCACTATTTTGCAGTGGTCTGTTACACGCTTGTGTAACAGACCACCGCAAAAGGAGGATGGAGTACGCGTAGTCGGCTCAGCCTGAACCCAAAGTGGCAAAGCCGACTGCGTATGTATGGGATTTCAACCGCGTATAGCGCAGCATCGGATGCCTACGCAAGGCAGAAGATCAGGAGAAGATGCAGGGGGGCGTGAAGAGAATGAACTAAGGGGCGGCGAGAGGTGATGATACTGGTGTACTCGGAGAACAGGGGCAATACCCCCTGTGCTCCCTGAGCTTAACTTGCATTCCACAAGAACTGGATTTTTACAGAAACGGCGGAGAGCAGAAGAGAATGGAAGGTGGGAGTAGTATAGCCTTTTTAAAGGCTATTCCAACGTGCCATTACTTCAAAAGGTCATTTTCTAATGATAGAATCCCTTTAAGCAATTGAGAGCTAACCTGCAGTACCTGGGCTGGCCACTACAAAGAACAGCTGTCTGCTCCCTGCGCCATTCTCTGTTTATCAGAAACTAAGAACAGCTAATCGATGATATTGACGAACTATGCTTAGACTAGGTCATCAATTTTAACCCCGAAAACCTCTTTAAAAACCACTTGTATGTACCGCTTGGTATAGTCCTGTATGGATATATAAAAATGTGCCCACTATACTACTACGAACTCAAAGAAATGTACACCTACAAATAAGGTTCACTCATTTATAACCCAATGCAAAGTAAAATATGCCATGACTCACCAGATAGATTTGTGCTACTACAGATCCTGGAGAATTTACATGAAGCAGCATCTATTTCCAAGATATTTGGCCAACTGAATGTTTATTGGAGTTATATGGCAAGCAGACTCTGCAAAACTACTGCCTGAAACACTTGTAGGTATATCAGGGAAGAGGAAAAAAAAAAAACACACCAAATTTCTCTACATAAAAAGTGAAAAGTGCCCAGAGCACAAAGCTAAAAGCTACAAAGAATTACTAACTGATCCAAGACAAACAAACATACAATATAAGAAAATTAAAATAAAAAGAAACACACAATGCAATCTAAAAAAAAAATCTATAAAAAATATATATATTATGAGGAAATCCCACAAAGACATATGAAGTTCTGGGTGGGTACTGAACTGCGGGAATTTATATTTTGGGTCCCCAGCTGTCAGCTTTGTGACACATTCTACAGGGAACCACCTCTCGTGGAATTCCAGAATTATGACAAAGTAAGTTGTAATTAGAAATCATATCGCAGTAGGTGAAATTGATCTAACAACTTAAAGGGGACATATTAAGAAATACTTCTCTAAACAGAGCTTCTAAAGGATATATCCGCATGTGCAAATATATTGGAAAAAAGTACTACAACTGAAAGTCAGCTCCATTAATCTGAATGGGGTTGTTGAAATGAAAAGTGACAGTCACAGAACTTTCTACAACAAAGTTTCCATATGTTTCAAATATATTTGGAACCAGTTATGTCCACAAAGATTTTGAACTGTTGAGCTCTTGCCTCTACCTCTATGGCACTGTTAACCACAGGGGGGTAAGTTGGGAATTGTAACATGAGCCCTCATGGCACTGTAGGAGGCATGTGATGCAGGTCCCCTTCGATGATCCCCTTAAGGAAATCATTTTATTTAGCACAAGCATTTGGAAGTAGATACTACTTATTTCAATGCAAATTAATTTCATTTTGGAAAAAAAAAAAATAAAGTTTTGCCTTAGCGGCAACTGAATTAGTTTACAACATACTGGAAAAATGGCCAATTCCCCAGTTCCATGTTCACTTTACCAATGAAATCAGTATTGAGCCAGTATATTGGTGGAAAAGGACGAAAAAAAAAAAATCTGATGTATCAGCTGGCAACTTTTGTTATTTTCAGCAGTTTTTTCAGTTGATTGTCATCTGACAGCATAATGTTAAAGGTTACGGACACCTTACACTTTTCTTTATTGACTGAATGGTATCGATTATATGACGCAAATTACTTTTCTAATTCATTTTCATTGAAAATTCTCAACTTTTTGTCTTTCAAAGCCTGAATGAGTTCTCATACATTGTAGGCTGCTCAGTACCATTCTGCATAGATTGAAGCCTCCCTACTCATGAAGTTACGTCGCAGCAGAGCAGACCAGTCCAACCAATCCAGCAGCCAACTCTGAAGTGGTGAGCCACACCGAATAGCAACCAGAATATTTATTTATTGAGTATACATACCACTGACCACACAAGGCCTTCTTCTATAGCTAATAGAATGCCCTTAAAAGGATTGTCTAGGAATTGGAGCAACCTGTGAGAAGGCCAATGGAGGTGTAAAATAAAAAATAAAGCATACTCACTTGTCGCTGGCGCTCTGTTGTCTGCTGCCGGTGTCCAGTCAGTCTTGTACCGGTCCCTGGATACCAGAAATCTTCAGCCTCTCATGTTCGCTGAGGCCAAGCAGTGGTCTCAGCAGTCCCTGGAGAGGGACTGGTGACTGTCACCGGTTCTTTCCTCCAGTGATTGGTCTCAGCAGTCAGGTGAGGCTGAAGACGTCTGGCATCCTGGCACTGGCGCAAAATGGAACGGACACCCATTCAGACAATAGAGCGCAGGGGACAGGTATGCTCCAACTGCTGGACAACTCATTTAATGTGATAATCTTTTATGGTGTACACATTACACACTTTTGATTTACAGGCTTATTGTGGTAGGAAATGAAAGTTTTATTTGTGAGCTCTCCACATATCACATGAAGGCTTTAGAAGACATGTGGTTGAGCATTTATTGCTAAAACCAACTGCAAATACAATTTTATCACATAACAGATGCATTCAGTAGAAAAAAATAATTGATGCAAACATGTCAATAATCCTTAGGCTATACACATAAGTGTACAAATATTTGCTGTAGATCTTCCGCACCAAAATGCACACAGTTTTGGCTGCAAATTTCACCCCTCACATTGAAAAAGATGGAATCTGCAAAAGGAACGTGTCATGCCGCGGACTACATGTCAATTTCAGTGCATCCAAAAATATATGTATTGTGTAATGATTGACTTGTGTGTAAATCTGTGTGTAATCTGCAATATGTGCATGTAGTCCTAAAGATGTCTGCTTTAACCTTCAATGTAGATAACCATTTAGCATCAAAACCTCAAAGTGATGGCAAAATAGAAATGTGTGACTGTAGTGTCTAAAGACATAGTAAAAGAACTAAAACTTCACAGACTGTAGACTGAGCAAGAAAATTACCAATATAGCTCTAATCTTGAGAACATCAATAAAATAGTTCTAGCACTACAAAGTCTATGGTCCCATGGATCAGATGACTTACCACATCTCCACCAAGTCAGCAAAGAACTGATCTGCACTGAAGTGGTAAGTGAAGTGTCAACCTGAGTGATGCAGGACGTACTATGTGGCAACTCTTATCATGGCTTAAAATGGAACAAATCTTAGGCTAGGTTCACTTCTGCGCACGGGTCTCTGTTATTCAGGTCCATGGGGTATATTGGGGGGGGGACCAAAATGAGCCGGACCACTAAAACAGCAGTTACCCGTGGACCCCATAGACTATAATGGGGTTTTTGCAGATTTTCGGCGGAGACTCCAGCGCAGATGTGAACTTAGCCTTACATAGAACATAGAAATTCTATAATTGAATATGTCATAGATTGGTGGAGACCTTATAGCTTAGAAGCGCACAATCGTATTCATGTCCATTGAGATTATTCTTACCACACTATTACACCTTGACAACTTCTTACAACACATAAGCACTCACACAAGAAAATGATAAAATATATGCGCATACACATCACATCACACTTGTGGAGGACGCTGCAGGAAATGACTTTCCCTCTGGGGGACTTGACAAGATCATGCATAATGTGGCTGACAATTCATTTGGATAGGTGCTGTGTATATTCCCACTTCACCAATGTCAGCTGATCCTCTGAGGGTTGCAACCGTGAGACCCCACCAATCAGTTGACCAAAGGGGGCAACTTCTTATTGTAAAAGTATTATCTACTGTGAACAACCCCTTCAGTGAATGTATTTTGACACAATAGGGCAGATATATTACTCTAAATATGTTAGAAATGTGGCATAAATGGGTTTTTGGGGATTTTATTTGATGTCCCAGCATAAGATATCCATAGGATAGGTCATCAGTATGTGATCTATGCAGGTCTGACATCAGAACCCTGCACAGATCAGCTGTTCCAGCAGCCCCTGGGTGCCAGTAGCTGCTAGTAGACCAGGAGTGCATGCAGCAGCTCTCCTATTCTAGTACTAGGTGCAGTTTTCCAATTCACTGTAACCACCGCTATGCAGTGGACAGGACTGCAGCGCCTTTCCTATCACTTGAATTGGAACAGCCTGCACACACTCCCAGTCCACTACTGTAGCTTCTAGAACCTGAAGAGTCCTGGAAACGCTAATCTAGTAACAGACTGGACCCCTAGAGATCACTGAAGGCCTATCCTGTGGCAAAGTCATCAGAAGGGTAAAATCAATTTGGGACTAGGCAATCCCTTTAAGTATAATAAATGCATCTTTTCCAAAATAACAGAGTCGGCTTATCTAACTGTAGAAATTCCATTACATGTAGTTGAAAAATTTGTCACATATGATCTCCAACTTATGGGTTCGGCAATGAAAACTGCACCAAGGAACTAACAATTTTAATTCATTTTACACACAGATTTTTGGTACTGCTTTGAGACTCAAGCCAGAGGATATGCTATAAATGCCCAGTAGATGTGTGTTCCCCATATGGGACCTGCATTTATCTTGAAAATGTGGGTTCTTGACCCTCCCCATCTCCCAACCACAGTGAAGTGAGAGATGGACATGCATGCTTGGCCACTATGGTTGCAAAACAGGGCTCAGGAGACCACCCGTCTGGAGATATATATATATATATATGGGGGTCCAGCATTTATGACATACCCTGTGGGTTTACCCATACATGTCCAGATTCTTAAAAAGGATCTGGAAAGATTCTGCAAAAGTGGAGAATTCCTTTGGCCTAATAATTAACAAAACATCAAAGTTTTTGTCTAATCAGAACTAAAAGTATATTCCCACGTAGCTAAATTATTGCAGAAATGCTTGCAATTGTCCCATCCATCTAAAATCCATGCACATGCTGCAGAAACATCCCCATTTAGGTACATGGAGCAGATTTTTCACTTGTCGAAATTTCTGCAAGAAATGTGCAGCCTGTGACTCTTCCCTTATAGCTATTTTAATGGGGGATCTCCATTAGCCTCAGGATCCCATTACATATGTTCTTTATAGGTGCTTACATCGCTTTCTCAGGAATAGACTCATTGGGGTATGGACCTGCCTGGCACAGAATATCTGATGAGATGTAATAATTTACTTCTATCACTTGTAAATACTAAGAGTGGAGAAGTCCTTTAAGACAAATCATCTACAGACATAATATAGCGTCCCAGTATATACTGTACAGCAGTCATGTCATCCCAGATGGAAACCTCCCACAGAAGCAATGCCTAGGTACATAGCATAGATATGGATGCAATGAATGAATGAAACATCACAGCAAAGACTGAAAAAAGAAGAATTCCAGGGTCCTGGCAGTGTGCAGGACACATTGGTAAGTGGCACACCTGCAGCAGTGGATACCTACAAGCTCACCCTATAGGAGCTATAGTCTGCAGGCAGAATGAGGAGGGGGCACAGTCTGTGCTCTGCAGGATGATGCCCCCTTCCCCTGGACAGTGCACAGTGCCCACACCACTCACCTTCTGAAGTCAAAGGGCATGGTGTACCACCTCCCACTGACACTGGGTGCTGATTTAAAGGGACCGCTACCCACGTCCTGGCAGCCTGTATCAGAATCCTCTTCAAGCCTGCCGGCTAGACACAAAGGAACTGGCGTCAGCAGAGCTCGCACAGTGGCCTGTGATTGGAGGAGGACTAAGGATGACAGGGCACATCCGGCCCCCTCTTAAAGAGCCTCACAGCCAGCCACGTGGGGTGTTCCTATAAGTCCTGACTGCTTGGCATCTGCTCCGGCTCTGCATCCTGCTTCGTGATATGCCAAGGATCACTGACTGCCTGGCACATGGACAGTGAACGTATTATATGCTCCACTACCTGCCAGTAGCACAGGTCCTCGCAGTTCATTCCCCCTGCAGCAAGTCTCTCTTTCTGCTGCTGCCCGGAACCCAGAGAGGCAGGCATGCAGGAGCGATCATAGGGAAGCCCAAAGGCTGACAGGCAGGAGAGCTCCCTGGGTCTCAGAGACTCAGGCATGCAGGAGCGCTCCCCCTCCCCCCAGGCTGCCCTTCAGCACAGGAACACTGGAGCTGGGGGGATGGGGGATTGCAGGACAGTGGTCAGCTGCACTGGCTCCTTCAGCTATAGGCAGGGAAGGGGCTGGGTGTCGCTTCAGTAGCAGCCATTGGAGCACAGGCTGCTTGGAAATCAGCAGTATGCCTGGAGCAGGAGGCCTCCTGCAGTGTGGATGACATGACAGGAGGTCACAGATCACGTGTCCCTCCCCCTGGCAAGAAGGAGTGCGTGCTGAGGGGAGGGGTGACGTTAGGGAGAGAAGCCAGCCACTTTCCATCAAAGCAAGGAACAGACTAGGTAGTTGCCAGGAAGCGCAACAGAGCCACAAATAGAGGCAAAGAAGTCTTAGCCCTCTTAGCTCCACCCCTTCACCCAAGGAGCTACCCAGATACAGGAGCCACCAAACAAGGGGTGACTGGGCCCCCAGGGACACTAGTTCTGGGGTTGGGGCAAGATATTACAGAGAAAGTGGCAGGTCATCCTTAAGAGCGCTTGGTCATTTTGTCTCTGACTCCTCTTCCAAGTTTTATTTTTCAGATGGTCACCCTCCCTCTCAGCATGATGGAAGACGGAGGCACCGACGTCATCATTGCCACCGGCAAGGGGACTCCAGAAGATCCAAGGCTCATCGTATTAGCAGGCATCGCTCGCGTAGCCGTTCCTCCTCTTCTAGGTCATCAGCAATTTCCTCGCTCAAAGGTGCGTCACGGTACGCGGAGCGAACCCACGGCACCAGCGTTCCAGCTAGAGAGTCGGTGCGAGGTAGCGTTACGCCCCAGAGGGCATCGGACAGTGGATCCACCCCTCAGGAGCTTCAACAAGACCTCGCGGCCTCCTCAGCAGTCACTACACAGATGCCAATGGCGCCAGCAAAGGAGGGTGAATACACAGGTTTGACGGCCTGGTCATCTCTGTCCACTCCTGTTTGTGAGCCTACAGACTTAGTTAACACATTGATAGCCATTCTCAGAAAATTGAAGGATAGAACGAACTCTGACAACAAGATAGAAGATAAAACATCAGCTACAGGGGGGGCTTTCTTTCCGGTCCCCTTTCTGTGGGGGCCCGGCCCCGGGGGTGGGGGGGTCGGGGGATATTTGGTCACTCCTGTCAGTGGACCATGGACCATGACAAGGCGTCCTTTGAAGGGTTCGGCAAGAAGGTGGGCTCAAGACCTTTAGAAACTGGGTCCAGGCCTTCGCTATCCTGTCCCATACCTTATGTCAGAAGAAGCCAGAGAAAGGGCTGGAACTTTGCATTTACATGGACACCATCTATAGCGCATACAAGCTGCACGGAGGTGCGGCTTGGTGGCGCTATGATGAAGAGTTTCGCGGTCAGCTAGCCTTGAACCCAGCAGTTGGCTGGGTGTCGAAGGCTACAGACGTGTGGTTGCAGCTATTCCTGGCGCAAAAGCCGTTGCTCCCCTTTCCACCTGGGGCCGCCGCAGTCAGACAGGCTTCTGGGGCTGCGGCCCTGAAACCAGCTGGAGAGTGCTGGCTCTTTAACAAGGGCCACGGTTGCTTCCATGGGTCGTGTAAGTTCCGGCACGAGTGCTCCATATGTGGAGAGATGCACTCAGCAGTACGTTGCTTCAGACATGGAAAACCGGCGACCAAGGTGGGCAACACCGGCTCTACAGAGAACGCCAGTGAAAAGTCACATTCTTCACCTCTGGTTAAAGCATTATCCCATGAAGCAGGAAGCAAAGCTTCTTGAATCTGTTTTTTTCGAAGGGTTTTTTATAACACATGAATTTTCGTCGTGTTCATTGTTGTGCGAGAACCTCAAGTCTGTTAAAGAAAACATTTTAACTAAAGAAAAGTTGCTCAAGGAAGTTACATTGGGCAGCATGGTTGGCCCCTTTTCAGACCCGCCGTTCCCAAACTTGAGGCTGTCACCGTTTGGCTTGGTTCCTAAGAAAGAGGCGGTTAAGTTCCGCCTCATACATCACTTGTCAGACCCTCTAGAAGCCTCGGTAAATGATGGCATATCACGTGAGGAAGCGGCGGTGTCATACATGTCCTTTGATATGCCAATGGACAGGGCTTTTTGTCGTAGGTTATCTCTGTCCATGAAAGGTGTGAAGCAGCCACACCATTTCATCAGGGTCATGAGGCAAATGAGGGAGGACCTACTCATATGGCAGGTTTTCCTTCAGGAATTCAATGGCAGATCGTTGTTTCAAAATCAGGAGGTAGAGAATGCCGGATTGCAACTGTTCACGGATGCTGCTGGTGCAGATGGTTTCGGGGCGATCTTGGGTACTAGATGGTGTAGTTCGAAAAGGCCCAGTCACTGGAAACTGATGGGTCTTACTAAAAACATGACACTGTTGGAACTATTTCCCATAGTGGTGGCCCTGGAGTTGTGAGGTGAGGCTATAGCCAATCACAGAATATGTTTTTGGTCAGATAATATGTCAGTGGTTAATGTAGTTAATAGTCAATCCTCCAGTTCAATTTCTGTGCTGGCGCTGCTGCGCCACCTCGTGCTGCTCTGCTTTCATATGAACATTTGGTTCAAGGCCAAGCATATACCAGGAGTTCAGAACCTCATTGCTGACACATTGTCCCGTTCCCAGGTGCAGACGTTTCGACACCTTCACCTGGAGGCGGAGCCGAAGGGAGAGGAGTGTCTGACATACTTGTGGAGTGTGGTGGAGAGCAACTTGTAGAGTTGCTGACATCATCTGTGTCCCGTTCCACGTGGCTCAGTCACACCAGAGCATGGGTGGAATGGTCTTGTTGTGCTGAAGGTTCTCATAGGACTGACGAGTCACTCTGTCTCTTTTATCTAAGCTTCGCTGCGGGTCGGTCATGGCCGGTCTATACGCACTTGGCGGGGGTCTCTTTCATGTTAAAATTAAGGGGATTAAAAGATATCACAAAACACTTCGCAATACGTCAAATCTTAAATGGCTGGCATAAAGAGAAAGTTTTTCGGGACAAGAGGCATCCAGTTTCCCTGGAGCTTCTTTCCAGTCTTTTTTCGTCAACGGCGGTGGACTGCTCAGACGCGTTTGAGGCAAGCATGTTTCGGGCTGCCTTTGTAGTGGCCTTTTTCGCAGCATTGTGAGTAGGGGAGCATATCCCGGCAAGTAAAAATGTAAAAGGGGGTCTGAGCTGTGGTGATGTTCTCGTGCACGGGAGGGATTTAAGGATTTGCATACGGTGTTCAAAAACTGATCAGTATGCTTTGGGTTACTGATTGACAATCAGCCCCCTCAGTTCTAACATATGTCCGATCGTGGTGGTCACAGCATATAGCAGGGTCAGAGTTGACGGAGATCAATTTTTCTTGCACGCGTTAGGTTTGCCCCTTACACGAATTCAATTTTGCGCAATATTGAAGTCTGGTTTACGGTACCTGGGCCTGAACCCTTCAGAATTTGGGACTCACGCGTTCCGTATCGGTGTGGTGACGTTGGCCGACGCATGTGGGTTGGGAGAGGAGGGGGGTAAAGAGGCTGGGTAGGTGGAAATCGGAGTGCTTTAGGACATACATTAGGCCAAATTTGCTGTAAAAAAAAAAGCATGAGATTTCTTAATTTCCCCCCTTTTTGTTTCGGCAGGTCGAGTGAAGACGCAGGTGTGGATAGTTGGCCATTCTTTTGTTTTTTGGGCAGAGAGAAGAGCCTGCACCCGCCCTCACGGTGTGTCTTTGGTTTTCAATACTACTGTCCGTTGGAATGGGATCAGGGGAATGCGCTGGGATCAGGTATTGCAAGAAGTGGTGGAGATGGCTCGTTCCGCAGACGATTCTCCCATAATACTTGTGATACATTCAGGGGGTAATGATCTGGGAAAGGTCAAAGTAAGAAATCTAGTTTCTTTCATGAAACAGGATTTGGCTCGTTTTGGCACATTGCTTGGAAGGGTCACGGTAGTATGGTCAGAGATCATCCCACGCAAGGTTTGGTAAGGTGCCAGAAACCCAGAAGCCATTGATAGGGCCAGAAAGGTGTTGAATGTCAAAGTGTCGAAGTTTGCCCGTTCAATACGAGGGGTAGTAGTGAGACACAGACAATTGGAAGGTGACAACTCCGACCTTCTATTGCGAGATGGTATACATCTCAACTCAATAGGTTTGGACATTTTTATCGCAGGTATTCAGGATAGCATTAAAAAGGCTTGGCGGGTGGGGGTGGTCGGATAAGTCATAGGGATATGCCGTATCCTCCTTGGCGGATTACGTCCAAGAAAATAGAAAGTTGCCCACATGCCCGCTGGCCTACAGCGTATAGGCATTCAGGCGTGGACCTAAAGGAAAAGCGTTTGCAGATATGCTTTCTTTGGATACTTGTTTTGTTTACAGTTTACTTTTGAAAATGGTTATATTCAATAAAAGCTGTGGCCATCCCCACTAAAACCCACAAATAGGTCTGAGTGTATTTATTTATGGGTTAAATTGCAAAGGGTATGAAGGTTTAAGGTACAGTGGGAGCACGTCTTCACAGTCTGTTCACACAGAAGAGTTCTTGCAACAGAATCTGTTGCCCATAATCCGTCTCCCATTACTTTCAATGGGAGGCAGATGCTTCTTTTCCACTAGTTGACAACAAATCAGCTAGTGGGAAAAATAAACATGCAGCCCTATCTTCAGATGGGTTCTGCCTGAACCTCCATTGCAAAGAATGGGATTAGGAAATCTTTCTGCAGCAGACTTTGTTTAGTGGCTCCTGCCACAAATCTGCTGTGAGAACTTACCCTTGTTGTTTGTACACATAGAGGAATTTGGAGGCAGTCAGTTATCTAAAAACAACTGTAATCTACCTCCTGTTGTTTTTAATGGGAGAGATTGACAGGCTCTTCTTCTTTTAAGCAGGTTGTAAAAAGAAGAGTCTTACCTGATCTTGTTGCAATTTCAGTGGTAATTCTCCCAGGAAATGCCCCATGGTATGAGGTTAGTTGGGCATGCGAACCCACAGAGAAATTTGAGGCTCAATCTTGACTTTCTGCTACAGATTCCACGGGGAAAAAAAAAGACCACCTCAAAATCCTCTCCAAATTCCTCTGTGTGAACATACCCTTAGACTTTTTCAAAACTGAATGAGCCTGTTGCACACACCATCTTTTCTTTCTAGGTGGGTATTTTAGAGATGCCCAAAAATTGAGAGATCTGGCTAGCCTTACCCTCATGACTCTACATGACTACTCCCACAGAACATTTTCCTCACCACACCAATTGGGAGCCAGTGGTATAGGAAGCCAGAACATCATTAGAGGACATACGCTTACGCTCATCGAAGGAGCAGCGCCAGTAATGGATGTATATAAGAGTAGCATTTACAGTGAAACTTCCATGTTTGGCAAGAATGACTGCTGTACTAATGAAGATTATAAAGCGGGCAGGTGGAACGATCCGCTATTTTACATGTACTTTGTTGTTTGCCTAATAAATATTAACCTTTTTAGCTGCCAGGCATGGCAGGTGTAAATAAAATGTGAGAAGTACATGTCAACTCTCTGTAAGGTCCACTAAATGTCTGTCAGCACTTGTACATTCATGTCTTCTGTATTGAGCTGTTGAGAGTGCATTAGCTACCCTCTAAAGCTCCAGCGCTAAGGCTCACTGACCTTCTAAGTGCACACTCTCTGGCAGCTTTCTTGGCCAGGATTCCTTAGTGTACAGGGGATTTATAGTGCAGTCTTTATAACACTACTTTGTTTTTCATTTTATAATATATTTTATATACCATGTTGCAAACATTTGCTAAACATATACAGTGAGTACAGGTACAACACAGTGCATATCATAAATCTAATATCAAAGTACAGGTGCCTACAAACAAAAAGAAACTAAGGGTGGGTTCCCATCTGCTTCGGAGTCTCCATTGGCAGAGACCTCCAAAAATCGATGGAGAAAAAAATCCTGCACGGAGTAGCACACACCCGACGCACTGCATTTAAAGTCAATGGGGTCCGCCAGGCTCCATGTGTAATCACTGTTGTAGTGATGGATGGATAACAACAAAACTATTTCTTTTTCATTTGTTTATAAACCACAACTAATGTATCAATGTGTCTAGGCACATAATATGTGGCAGATATGATGCAAAAATTTCTGCAACTGTGCTTTACACGATCGAGTATGGAGAGGAATTTCAGGCGGTCTACATTAAAGTTAGATTTCATTAGAGTCAGTGAGAATAGGCACGGACATAGGGAGCTCTGTCTGTTTCGCTTGCTTTACTACCAGTAATGTCACAGCATTTGGATGAACTCTGTGCCATCTTCACTGCTTACAAAGCACAACACTGTAAATTGTATACAGACTGTGCTTGGTATTGCAGCTCGGCACCATTCACTTGAATGAGACTAGGCTGCAAACAGGTCATGTGACAAATGCTCACCTAAGTGCCCCTTTGAAAAACTAATTGGTGGGCGTGTCAGTTCCTTAAATCCTGTGATCAAGCCTCCTTCATTTGGCTGCATTGATTATACAGGATGTTGTGCTGCATAAAGTCTGCATTTTTTTCATGCTGCTTGGTGACCGACAGCATAATTAGACAGAGCAATTATTGGGAACAACCTTTCCTAGGAACACTTGTTCCTGATAACTGGGAGCATTATTAGTATGGAGGGCACAATTACTAATGGATCACATTGGGTTGCATTATTACTTTTCGGGACACTATGGGGAGCACTTTTACCAATGAGGGGAACTTGGGGGAGCATTTTAGGGGAGTATTATTAATATGGGGCAGATACAAATAAGGCACATTGGGTGAGCACTATTAATGTCATGGGCATCATTTGTTGGGCACAATTATTTCTAAGGACAATGTTTGACACTAATTTCTATAGGGGACACAATCTGTGTAATACTAGTATTTTTGGGAGGGCTAGCTTTATGGTACTATTATTTCAGTACTAGAGTATTTGGGTACACTGTGCAGTACAGCAGGCACAGTATTAGGGGTGGCAGCAGGATGACACTGTTGGGATACCAGAATAACTGAGTAACTTAAAATATCTTTGTGATAAGCTTAAAGGGTTTTTTTTTGGCCCCAAATGTATTTTTCATACTGATGGCTTATCCACATGATAGGTCATTAGTATGTGATCTGTGGTGTCTGACACCTGGACCCCACACAGATCAACTACTGCAGTGGCCTCCAGGTGCCTGAAGCTGCTAGTGGACGCTGCTAGCACTGCTCCTACTCAAGTGGATAGGTCATCAGTTTGTAAAATCAGTATGGGGCTGGAAAGCCCTTTTAAGAGCTGGAAGAAACATTCATGGCTATCTGGGCTAAATCAAGAGCAAATGTATTTGTCTAGCTTAACTTTTCATTTTTTTCCTCATGGATTGATGCAAATTAAGCAAGAAAATAAATGTATTGCATTACACAATTATTCCATTAGAATATGGTATCATATGGAGGTACTATATGGCAGTTACTAGGGTGCATACAGCTCTATAGTATAGCCCCATCAGGATACCATGTACTTCCACATAAGGTTGATATAAGCTTGGACCCTTCAGGCTCCTACACATATCTGTACTGTGACTCTTTTAAATGGAGTTGTAATATGGCCGCTAAAGAGCTCCATGAAGGCTAGGGGAGAATAACAAGGTACATAATGAAACCACCCTGGCAGGCTCCATGCTCTTGTGTACAAGCTCTTACTGTGGAAACTTTTCCAGTTATGGAGAGCTGTGCAAAATGCAGTTGGAATTTTCTCTCTAGCCCCCACGGTTCCCAAGTAACAAGCACAGGTAATTTTGGTGTCTAATGTTTTATTTAGGCTGTGTAATGTCAGAAGGGCAGTGTCAGGCAGGGGTGTGTGATTCAGAGGTCCAATCAGAGGCCGCCAGTGTTAGAGCTCCGAATCACATCCCTTGCGTGCTCCTGCCTGACACTGCCCTCCTGACAGAGCCTAAATAGCGTATCAGGCACCAAAACACAGTCAATGATTACCGTAGGAACAAAGAAACCGCCCGATTTCACCATAAACTTCAGGTTGTAAATGATTATCACCTGAAAAGATCCAATAAGATCAAAAGTGAAACAGATTAGCGGCTATCAGATGCACCTAAGGAGGTGATAACATGGCTGAGTCAGTCATTTATCTTATTTTTATGGCCACCCTAATGATTTCATTTTCCTGGCAAGAGAAATAGTGATATAATTTTACAGAACAGATATAGCTAAATAAAGAAAAACTTTCACATGTGTTGCATAAAAAGGTTTTTAATCCCTAGACTCCATAGTATGCTTCATGTACCATACTAGTGGGCACTATGTCCATATGATGATCAAATTCCAACTCCTAACTCTAATCCTTAGCATGCTTACAGACATACTACTTGTCCACAGCTGATTTTACCATAATTCATTGGTGAAAGCCGCAATAAATCGACACCAAAGTCTGTATTTTTTGGATTTTGCTGGTGATTTGTCACAGAATTCACCCTATGCTATGCAGTGCAATGTGATTAATCTGTTGTAAACGTCTACCACATAAATTGATATGCTGCAGAGTAGATATCTCATATAAGGCTGTGAACTTTCTGGCCACGATTCTGGTCATAAAATTCAGTGTATGGCGAGGTTCACATGATGGAATATGGAGAGAAATTTTAGGCGGTCTTCTCAAATTCTTCTCCATATTCTGACCATGTGGATCCTGCAGTGGAAAGCTGAAGCAGAGCTTTCCACCACAGCTATGCTCGCTCACTAGCCCCAGACACAATGGGGTTAATCTTCCTGAGCTTCGTACCATGGATTTTGTGGCTAAATCTACCACAGAATCTGTTGGCAGATTGAGCAGGTAACAACTCCCATATGGACATACCCTAAGGATAAAGTGTATGTCCAATATTATTTATTTAGTTTGTGTATGTGTGTGTGTGTGTGTGTGTGTGTGGGGGGGGGGGGGTTCATGTACTTTATTAACCTATTAAACTCCCTTTTAATAGAAAGCAGGCTGTAAAGTTCCAATTGGCAACGCTTTAAAGAGGACCTGTCATGTCCTCAGGCACATGCGGTTTTATATACCGCTAGAAAGCCGACAGTGCGCTGAAGATATCAGTGCCATTAGTTTCGGCACCAATCTCTGCCCACTGTCAGAAAGGCGTTTCTGACAGTCTAGCTGGGCTGTGAGGAACGCCCCCCCCTAACTGTACTCGTCTATAGACTTGTACTGGGGGGTGTGTTCCTCACAGCTCAGCGTCATCGCTGGGCGATAAGAAACGCCCCCTCTGACAGTACAGGGCTGCGGACGAGTACAGTCAGGGGGGGGCATTCCTCACAGCCCAGCTAGACTGTCAGGAACGCCCTTCTGACGATGGGCAGGTGCACTATCGGCACCGATATCTCCAGCCCCAGGGCACATAACGGGAAAGCCAACAGTGCACTGTATATAAAACCGCATGCGTCTGAGGGCATGAAAGGTCTTCTTTAAGCATTACTAGAGAGACTCTGTCGTCCAAATGTACTCATTGCAGTATGTAGAGCTGAAGCATTTACCTAAGGGGGGGGGGGAATTTCAAATAGCTGTATCTCTGGTTTTATACCACCTACAAAAATGGCTCTGCAATCACAAGAAAGCAGAGGTTCTCAGCTTTCATATGCTTCCAAGATTGAGTATACAAGTAATTATAAAATAATTTGAGATCACTAGTTAAAACACAGTCAGAAATGTAATTTTATATGCAGCATGAATCTTAGCTTTCTTGTGATACCAGAGCCATTTTTACAGGTGGCATAAAACCGAACATACAGCCATTTAAAGTGTCCCCCCCCCCCCGACCCCTTTGGAAGATTCAGATCTGCATACTCACAATACAAATGTGTATGGACTTTCCCTAAAACAGCTCAGTTAGGGTTGCCAATGAGAATGTTATAGGCTGTTTTCTATTAAAAAGGAAGTTAGGTAGGTATAAAGTATATTATAAAATGGTCACCAAACACCCCCTCCCGACACAATAGCAAATATAAATCACTACACTGTAGTCTGCCAAAGAGCGCACATAGCTATTCGGGTCTGTCTCTTCTAAATAACTGTTAGAAAAAAAAATACTGAAGGACAGTTGTTTCTTGGTGCTAAAAGTGGAAAACAAATATTTTATAGCAATGTATTTCTTTGCTGGATAGATAGAGGTGTTTTAGAACAAAAGTTTAATAGCTGAGAAAAGCTTTGTACAAAATTTCTGTATGTTTTTGTATGAAATTGGAGGCATACAGACAGGGGTATAACTATAGGGGGTGCAGTAGTAGTCACTTCCTGTCTGTAGTACACATACAATATATCACTATTACAGATTTTGGATTGGGGTCCGGGAGCAAGCTACGCCTCTGCATACAGAAATACCGTAGAGGCCTCTTGCACTACAATGGGAGCTCTATTATGGTTATGTAAATATTAGAGCTCTAATATGGCCATGTGCATAAAGTTTTAAACTGTTTAGACTGGTACTTAAACTTATCCCCTATACACGTGACAAGCAGATGTGTCTGATCAGTGGCATCGCACTGCTGCTTCGTTGCAGCTATGGGACAGGTGAAGGTAGCAGATCACTCTTTTCCCATAGAGTTTAACAGAGTGACAGTAGACGTGCAGCCACTGCTCCATTGACGTGGAGGGGACTCAGGGCCCCCGTTCACATGGGCAGCCCCACTAATCAGACTCTTATTCCCTATCCTGTAGATAGGGGGTTAAGTCTTGTTCATTGTACAACTCCTATAAGTTAGAAAACAGCCCTGGCCTAATAAATATGTAAACCATAGAAAAGTGTTTTTGCAAGTGTTTCTCTTAAAGGATATCATAAGCATTCCAAGCTTGTAAATACCATCTCTAGTTTCAGGCTTGCAGGATCAACATTCCCAGCATTTGTCAGACTGTCCTCTTTAAGACTTCTTTAAAACAAATTCCTCATAGTTTGTTAAAATATCTTTATGCAAGGAAAAGTATTAAACATAGTAAAACACAAAGTATATTGACAAGGTAGATAAACATTTGTACAGGATATAACACAATGCACTGTTTCCTCTCAAAGTCTAAGGCGCCAAAGGAAAATGTTGCATTTAGATGGCAACTTCACTGATCTCTGGTTTCACACCGGCAGCACAAGTCTAGCAGGGCATGGGCCTGTCTTATCTAACATGTTTCTATGGGAAAGTGCAGGATGTGAGGTGATAAGTATTATGTTTCAAATGCAAAACAAAGTCAGTCTTTATGGCAACCACTGATTCTTCTAAGGTCAACACAAACATTATATTTGCCTAGTGCTTTTAGGTTCTTAGTGGGTAAAGTGTCGTACAGTTTGCAGTAACAGCAATGGGTAGTTGTATCTTACTTATTGCATGTGGCCCAAGCAAATGTATACCTTATTATTAAAGATTATTTTAGAAAATTAAATCTTGGAGGGTTAGTTATACCAAAGATAATATATTAGCTTCTAGCTGGACAGACTATTGCGTTCCACTTTAGCATGGTACTGAGATGTCTGTACTACATTGTAGACTCTACTGCAGAAATCAGCAGAGAGGAAAGTCCTGCATGGATTATAGTCTATGGGGTCTGCCGGTGTCCAAAGGTAACTGCTGTTTTGGCTGTTGGGCTCTCAGCTCACATGTAAACCTAGCCTTACATATATGTTTTGGGAGTCAGCTTTTATTTATTTATCTAAAAAAGGTTACAGTTTCGTGACATAACCTCATATCTCACAGTAAACTCTCTTTGTCATTCTTTTCCCTTCCCATTATATATATGTATGGGTCTACACACGTAACCAAGCCATATTATGCCCGTTGAGGATTTTAGTAAAACCTGAACAGCTGTGTCACTTAGATTCAGTACTTTTTGGCACCCGTGCCATCAGCTATTTACACTAAGTGTCCATACAATGCTGGCCAAAAGTATTGGCACCCCTGCAATTCTGTCAGATAATACTCAATTTCTTCCAGAAAATCACAAATGCTTTGGTAATAATATCTTCATTTATTTTGCTTGCAATGAAAAAACACAAAAGAGAATGAAAAAAAAGTCAAATCATTGATCATTTTACACAAAACTCCAAAAATGGGTCGGACAAAAGTATTGGCACCCTCAGCCTAATACTTGGTAGCACAACCTTTAGACAAAATAACTGTGAACAACCGCTTCCGGTAACCATCAATGAGTTTCTTACAATGCTCTGCTGGAATTTTAGACCATTCTTCTTTGGCAAATTTCTCCAGGTCCCTGAGATTTGAAGGGTGCCTTCTCCAAACTGCCATTTTGAGATCTCTCCACAGGTGTTCTATGGGATTCAGGTCTGGACTCATTGCTGGCCACTTTAGAAGTCTCCAGTGCTTTCTCTCAAACCATTTTCTAGTGCTTTTTGAAGTGTGTTTTGGGTCATTGTCCTGCTGGAAGACCCATGACCTCTGAGGGAGACCCAGCTTTCTCACACTAGGCCCTACATTATGCTGCAAAATTTGTTGGTAGTCTTCAGACTTTATAATGCCATGCACATGGTCAAGCAGTCCAGTGCCAGAGGCAGCAAAGGAACCCCAAAACATCAGGGAACCTCCGCCATGTTTGACTGTAGGGACCGTGTTCTTTTCTTTGAAGGCCTCTTTTTTTTCCTGTAAACTCTATGTTGATGCCTTTTCCCAAAAAGCTCTACTTTTGTCTCATCTGACCAGAGAACATTCTTCCAAAAAGTTTTTGGCTTTCTCAGGTAAGTTTTGGCAAACTCCAGCCTGGCTTTTTTATGTCTCTGGGTCAGAAGTGGGGTCTTCCTGGGTATCCTACCATAGAGTCCCTTTTCATTCAGACGCCGACAGATAGTACGGGTCGACACTGTTGTACCCTCGGACTGCAGGGCAGCTAGAACTTGTTTGGATGTTAGCCGAGGTTCTTTAGCCACCATCCGCACAATCTTTCGTTAAAATCTCTCGTCAATTTTTCTTTTCCGTCCACTTCTAGGGAGGTTAGCCACAGTGCCATGGGCTTTAAACTTCTTGATGACACTGCGCACGGTAGACACAGGAACATTCAGGTCTTTGGAGATGGACTTGTAGCCTTGAGATTGCTCATGCTTCCTCACAATTTTGCTTCTCAAGTCCTCAGACAGTTCTTTGGTCTTCTTTCTTTTCTCCATGCTCAATGTGGTACACACAAGGACACAGGACAGAGGTTGAGTCAACTTTAATCCA
This sequence comes from Leptodactylus fallax, assembly GCA_947044405.1. Classification (NCBI taxonomy): domain Eukaryota; kingdom Metazoa; phylum Chordata; class Amphibia; order Anura; family Leptodactylidae; genus Leptodactylus; species Leptodactylus fallax. Next base: position 3,672,460 of record CAMRHE010000108.1, on the reverse strand, counting down.
TTTCAACTGGCTGCAAGTGTGATTTAGTTATTGCCACCACCTGTTATGTGCCACAGGTAAGTAACAGGTGCTGTTAATTACACAAATTAGAGAAGCATCACATGATTTTTCAAAGGGTGCCAATACTTTTGTCCACCCCCTTTTTTATGTTTGGTGTGGAATTATATCCAATTTGGCTTTTTGACAATTCTTTTTGTGGTTTTCCATTGACGACAAATTAAATGAAGATATTATTACCAAAGCATTTGTGATTGCAATCATTTTCTGGAAGAAATTGAGTATTATCTGACAGAATTGCAGGGGTGCCAATACTTTTGGCCAGCACTGTAATCCCACCAACCAAGTTAGACCACACCATAGAGCCTAACCTAACGTTTCTGTAAATCGCAGCATGTCAGTTATACTTATGGAAACGCTGGCGTTTTCCGTATAAGTATAATAGGGGCAGAAAGTCTGCAAAGGAAAACTGTGTACTTTCTGTGGAAAACGCAGTGGAAAAAAAAATGTGATGCGTTTCTGGCGCTGTCTTTTCCACTCCGTTTTTTTTTTTTTTTGCTGTGGCTCGCTACATGGGGCCTTAGCCTAAATTGACTGTTTTTCACTGTTGCTCTAATCGGTGATTTTCGGATGGCTTTCCCAGCTTTCACCACGGCCAAACTTACTGCATGTCAGTTATTGTGTGCTTAGCTGTGCTGAAAGCAAGCAAGCGGGAAATCATAGCTTAAAGGGGTTGTCCAGGGTAAAACGGACAACCCTTTTAAGTTTTAAATCAGCCGCAGGCATTGAAAAAAAATTTAAAAAATTACTCACATACTCACCTGTCCCCGATGCTCCGGTGTCCTTCCAGTGTGTTCCGGTCCTTCTGCTGAACAGGTCTCTTCTAGAGCTCCGCTGAAGCCGCTGAGTGGCCTCACGTGACCGCTGAGGCCAATCAGCGAATGGCATGTTATGTCACTACCTGTGACATCACAGGTCCTCTTCCTTAGGCCTGCTGAGTCTGCTAATTGGCCTCACGTGACCCCGGAGGCCAATCAGCTGCTTCAGCGGAACTCCAGAAGAGACCTGGGAGAAGCTGCCAGAGCAGAACAATCGGGATGCGCCAGGAGGACATTGGAGCCTCGGGAACAGGTGAATATGCATTTTTTTTTTTTCACTGCCCTCGGCTGATTTAAAAGTTAAAAGGGTTGTCCAATTTTGCCTGAACAACCCCTTTAAAACTGCGGTGACAACCACACACTTTGTGCTGCAGGTTTTTTTCTTTGCATTGTGTATGGACTTGCCTCCCTCCAGAGAGTATGCCATGTGTGTCCCTGGCCTTTGCTTCATTTAGTAGAATGGCAGGGGCTCAAGTGTTTTGGGCCATAAAATGAATGTTAAAATGTGTCCTTATTTTACAACTTAGTAAAATAGACCTTATATTAATTTTCATGAAAATGAGCTACTGTATTATCCATTTGAGACTATATCTGATATTGCTCAGGAGCGCATTTATAGAGTACAACTTGACTGTCAAGTTTATGGACTGAAATATTATTTTTACAGTACTCTGAAGGTCAGAAATACATTTTTTACTGTGGAATTGTATTGTTGACCATAGTGCTAGTTAATAGATACCATAAAAAAAACACAAAAAGTAACTGTTAAAGGTAACGGAGATAGTGACAGAGAGCTTGGAGCAAGAAGTGTTAATTCTATGACTCACAATGCTGTACGGCTTATTTCAATATTCAAACCTAAAGTTCCCTTTGTAAGACATAGCAGAAATGTTACTTGTCTTTGCCGTAACTCTATTAGTCATACACATACAGAAGACTTGACCATCATGCCGGCCTGATTTGTTAAGATCCAATACTGTTATCTCTGTCTGAGCATTGTCTTTGAAGTTGTCATAAGTTGTAAAATAATAAAATTGTTGAGATAACATACCTAGAACATTGCCCTGAAACGTTTTCTAGAAAATGTTTAATAAAGGTGTTACGTGTGGTGCTTGAGAGAACGTATTAGCTGATCAGCTGTTCATACCATCCATAGTGATGTATATAACATAGATTTTGTTATAAATGTATATGTGGTTACTGTACTCTGCACTGATTTCATATGTTTCCTCTATGTCTCATTTTTACGGGATGTAAATAAAGTCCTTTTGCGCTTGTGATGTAAATTTGTGGTTTGCTGAAGTCACTTCCTCCTGATACTTCCAGTTAACCCTCTAATGACCAAATATGAATACAAACCCAGCTACAGTTTATGAGAATAACAGTTGAAGTGTACCTTCCCCTGACAGAAGCCATTTACCATAATAACAAATTACAATAAAACTGCTAGTTAGTGTCAATTCTCTCCTTTACTAAATGTGGACTGTGTAGTATTATAACACATTATACTTGGTCTATACATTTGCATTGGAGGCTCCACTATTTTATGTAGTATAGTGACCAACATCATGATAGAAATCTGCCGCTCTGTTAACTGTTATGGGGTCTGTTAATGGGGTTGTCCAAGCAAAATTTTTAAATCTTAAATAAGCCGGGGGAGGTGAAAATAATAATAATAAAAAAAAATCATACCTTTCCCCGATGCTCTGGTGCCTCCCAGTGCGGTCCAGTCCTCCTGGTCCATTGTTATCTTCCAGTGGAAGTTCCTGCCACACATGACCGCTGAGGCTAATCAGTGGACTCAGCGAAGGATACGTGACATCACTACTTGTGACGTCCCGTGGTCTCTTCCAGAGGCCACTGATTGGCCTCATGGTTCATGGTTAAAAAATGCCATGGCGCACTGTGTGTGACGTACTCTCAGGACATACCCCTGAAATATTGGCAAGTATGAATAAAACACAACTCTTTTTAATTTTTATGCTACTTTTCCTATTATTGCATTTAGTTTCTTGATGGTCTTAAAAGTATTTGTTAACATGTTAGACGTATGACCTTGTGACTTTATCATCATTTTCTAAAGGTCTTTTATGGGAAACAGTGAAGTCACAGCATAATACTCCAATGATCACACATTTTAGCACAAGTCACCAAAAAGGGGAACTAACGTAATATTAGACTGACTCGTGGGAAAGTAAAAATTTTTTGCTTATTTTTATGGTGTACAGTAAAATCCCGTTTCAAAAGGGACCAAGAACTGAAGTAACAGCCTGTAAAACATAAGGGAAAAGTCCCTTATGGAACAATGGTCATACTAAGAAATCTGTAAGGCAACATTTCCTGCTATTATAACAATAATTTTATACTTTAAATATGGACTACTTTAATATGTATTACTACCACATTCCAATATATGTGGGGAAAAGTACAAGTGATATGGGATATAGAATTTAGAAGGAAACAAAATTACTTAACAAAATGTGTTCTCTACATAATCATCAGTAAATTAGGCTGGCACAAAAATACGGTTTATTTTCAGAACAGTCGTTTATGGGGCGGTTCAGAGGGTCGATAATGAAAAGGAATTTGAGGCGGATGTCCACTTCGGATTCCTCTTCATTTTCTGGATTTCCATTGCTGATTAGACTCAGTGAATGAGCCAAATCAGCGGGGAGCCTTGTGCCAATGGTTCTATGGCTGAAGCAGCCTCAGAATCCATGGGAAGATCGAGCAAGACCTTTATTTTTTCAGGGTACTGCTTCAATATCTGCCTCCCATTGAAAACAATGGGAGGCAAAATCGGGATGGAATCCACCTCAAAATCAGTACCAGAGTAGACCATGTGAACGTACCCTAAAGATCCTTTTTCACAAGTATATTAATAGCTTGTAACAAGTGCTGACCTAAAGTTCGATTGTACTTGTTTAAGAATCTTTTACATTGGGCACTTTTGGGTGTGAGTGGGTGCATTGACAATCATTGCTGACTTAAGTTCATTCACACGGGTGATAGTTTTCATTATTGTCAACAGCACAGCCCCTGTTTCCATGAAAATGATCTATAAGTCATGTGAAAGGGGCCTTTTACACTGGTTAATGATCCGGAATGGTTCCTTATCAGAAATGAATCTCTTTTCACATCATTTATGGAAGATCTGCTCTCCTGTACAATGTGTAAAAAAAATAAAGATTGATCTGTTTACAGCAGGGTAAGGGGGACATTACCTAAGGAAATATAAGCGCATCTTCCATATGTAATGTGAGAGGGCCCAATGCTCTACATTTATAGTTAGAGATAATAATGTCTGTTCCTCTCACGTGATAATATGGTTTCCTTCACACTAGGATAAATTGCTTGTAACATGGTTTCCTTTCCAGTGACCATTTACACAGTTGTCTCATGGTCATAACCACCAGTTCAGCAGGCTTAACAACTCAGTAGCCACAGAGACCAATTGTCGCTCATGGGAAGGAGAATAAAAAGAGAGAGTCAAAATAACAGAAGAAAATTAAATGCAGATCACTTGGAAAATGAAAGTAGAAAAACCAAAAGGCACTGGAGACCAAAATGACCAAAAGCTTTTCACAATATAAATTCATGTGGTGCTGTCAGGCTAGGTTCACACCTACCCCCGGTCTCCATTTGGGTTTCCATCCCTGAATCCGCTTGAAAAATGCAGAGAGAAAAGTCCTGCAAGCAGTGCTTTTCTCTCCGCATTTTTTGGGCGGAAACTGGTGGACCCCATTATAGTCTATGGGGTTCGTGGGTTTCTGCTTTTTAAGCAGATTGGGTTCTCGTTTTTTGGGTTTCCCAAGCAGACCTGAAGAACGGAAACCCAAGCGCAGGTGTGAACCTAGCATCAGTGGTTGTGCAATTGAGTCCCGCTTAAAATTGTGTTATGCGCCTCTAAAGTTTATAAAAAAAAACAAAAAACCTGAGTTTTTAAGCCAAAGCCAGGAGTGGATTGAGCAGAAGGTAGAAGTATAATAGCTTCCTATATATTTCCCATTCCTTTTGTAGCCATTCTTGGCTAAAATCTGCAACAAAAAAGCTGCTTTTCTGCAACATGGAGCCTTAGTTTGGATTCAGCTCTTGAAGTTTAAAAGCTGTGCTGTGATTGGTTGCTGTCTTTGTGATTCAGTGGTTAGCGCTGCAGTCTTGCAGCGCTGGAGTCCTAGGTTCAAATCTGACCAAAGACAACATCTGTAAGGGTTTTGTGTGTTCTCCCCATGTTTGCGTGGATTTCCTCCAGTTTCCTCTCACACTCCAAAGCCATACTAATAGGGAATGTAGATTGTGAGATCTATATGGGACAGTGATTGAAATTGTCTGTAAAGCGCTGCGGAATTTGATGGTGCTATATAAGTAAGCAAAATAAATGATCAAATCTCCTCCATAGCTAGAAAAAGAATCAGGCTTAAAACAACACTCCAGCACTTTTGTTTGTTTTTTTAACCTATACAAAGTAGTCATTGAAGTAGATTTCAAATATGCTATTGCTGATGCTGTCACCCATGTCTAGTACCTGTAGCCATGTCTAGTACCTGTAGCTATGTCTGTTTCCTGTTTCAAAAATTTTTAAGCCAACTAATAAATGGTGTAATGTTAGATTAGACAGTCTAACAATATGCCAGATTTATCACACAGTATCAGACACTTTGATAAATATGGCATAGTTTAGGACTGTCTAGTCTAATTTGCATTAAAACATAGACACTATTGGGAAATCTGCCCCAACATATATTAATGATACTATAAAGAAAACTTTATTATGACTGTTGCATAAAGACATTATCAAAATAGGTAATGTTCTCTAAATAAAAGCCATTTATTGTCAGGTCTGGAGCGAATATCTTGATGTGCAGTGGTCTGCATTGGTTAGGGCTGAAATTACATATGAAGAAGTTTCAGCATCATATACTGTACTATTCAGAACCTAAAATAAGAGAAGGTCATACAGTTGTCACAGCTTGTAGAGTACTTGACTTATATCATATGGGCATCCAGCCATACACCTGTGCTGGTGAGGTCATGGTCACCTCTGGTTAATAATACTACTCTCTTCATATGTCACAGGGTTTAGCTTCGCTGCTCCAATGTGCACTGTTATTTTTATACAGTTATGGAAATGCATTTAATCAATATATGGCCATATCTCTATAGGTCATCTCAAGAGGAGCCAAATTCTGAACACCTTATTCAAAGTTCCAGGATATTAAAGACATTGCTTCTGTTCCAACAATAGATGAAGGAGTCACCTAGAAATAGGCAAGACAGTCAGATTTTATAGAAGATTCCCTGCCAGCTATCAGAAAACTATAGATGACACTTGTGAGCTGAAGCCTGCAATAAATAGGAGTAAATGAAAGCTCAGGGGACGCGCTATATTATATGTATTTATAATTATATTGCTATCCTGCTTTATTTTCACTAGGATACCATTAATAATTTTATTACGTAATATTTTCTTACAACTACCTACACAGATGATGGTACTTATGTTATAATAAATAAGTCATTGCTAATCGTAAGAAAGTCACTAAAAGCATCCTACGGAGAATTCTTAATAATTTTGTTTTGACATGTTCAGTTACACCCAGAATCCTGCTGAACTATTACATCTCTTTCTTAGGTCACTTATTTTAGCCAGCAGATTTCTGAAATAGCATGCTGTTAAATGGGTTGTCCAGGGTTAAAAAAACATAGCTGCTTTTTTCTAGAAACAGCGCCATACCTGTCCATGAGTTGAGTCTGGTATTACAGGTCACCTCCATTGAAGTTAGTATGGCTGATCTGCAATACATGTGTTTTTGAAATACAGCAGCAACAACAACCCCTTTTAGGCCAGGGCCCCACTTTGTGAAAACCTCATCCGCCGTGGCAAAAAGTGCTGCGTTTTACATTACCTGCAAATTGGATGGGATTCTGGCTAATCTCATCCAGACATTGGAAAAAAAAATCTGCAGTGGAAATACCGCAATTTCAAAAACCCTTGCGTTTCTGTAAATTGCAGCATGTCAATTATACCTACAGAAACACTGGTGTTTTCCGTATAGGTATAATAGGGGCAGAGGAAAAACTCTGCGGACTTTCTATAAAAAAAAAAAAAAAAAAAAGCGGACGTATCTGAAAGATGTCTGATGAATTGATGAAGTGCTATTTCAGTTCATTACTGTAGCGATTGGGCTGTTCAGGAGCTCATTGCATCAAAACTGACTATGAGGCAATGGCTCCTATGCACACGGTCTAGGTCAGTCCGGGTCCTACCACCCACACATGGACCATTTCTCACGGACAGGACTCGTCACGTACAAGGGCACTTAGTAAATCGTTGTCTTAAATGTGAAATAGCAATTCTAAAGCGTCATTTCCTTTCCTTTACTTCTGTTGTTTCTCCTGGAAATGCAGGAATACATTTGCAATGTATTACCATTTCTCTTGTCAATGTGGTGTGCCCCTACACTGTCTGATGCTGCTCTGTTTATGCTGACAGTATTAAAGTTATTGACAAAGTCAATTGTAAATCCCAGTTGCCAGTTTATATATTTCTAGAAGGAATAACAGGAGACACATAACACAGTCCTCAGAAAATATATTATTTTATGTCAGTGCATGTACTAAACCAGACATGTTAGGAGAGCTGAAAGTAATGTCCTGTAAATAATTCAACAGACAAACAGATATGCAGAAAACACAACTGTCGATGAAATGGATTTCTGATCAAATAATCAAGTTTATGTTGGTCTATAGCTCTACTTGTGGGTTTACATAGCATATTTTTACTGAAGAACTGCATACAATTTCTACTGGCACATGTCACTTGTATAACAGCCTTCGTTCAGATCTGTGTCGGAGCCGCCGTACGAAAATCGGCGGAGAGAAAAGTCTTGCATGGAGGACTTTTCAGTATAAACCTTGCAGACCCCATTATAGTCTATGTTGTCCGTGGGTAACCGCTGTTTTAGTGGGTCGGTTCTCCGTTATTCGGGTCACACGGGTGGCTACGAACAAGTGTGAACCTAGTCTAAACTGAAAAGCACTGTTTTTTTGACCAAGTAGAAATATGCTGCTAATAACTGCAATTAAAAACTACATACAGTTCTTAAGTAAAAAAAAAGCATTGTGTAAACACAACCTAAGATAACTGTAATCCCTGTGGCTTTAAACCATGTATTTTGTGCGGTTGACGGGTAAACATAAATAAATGATAACATAAACTGTCTAGTGACAGATGAGAGAAAACAACACGAGTTTTGCCTTGCTGTTACGTGTCTGCTATTGTAATGGATCCAAAGATATCCAGCTTGAACAAATGGACCGGTGCAGGCTGGTCTGCCTAAATGACACAGCGACAGCTGAGTGTCATGCCTAAAAATAATATGGCCCTTAAGTGTAGAAAGGGGAGTCAAGAGAGATCTGTTTAGCTTCCTGTGCAGGGGAGAAGAGCTGTTGACTAAAATATCAGGAGGGCACTCCAGTCCAGGAGTGAGGTCATTCCACTTAATAGAGAGTTACGTCGTGTCCAAGCTTCGCCTGTAGGAATCCATACTAGAGGCATTGCTGCAGGCCTGGCACTACACTGCATGCATTGCAGTGGAAATCTACAAACACAATAGTTATGCCTGCAATTCCAGCCTCCTAGAGAAAAAGAAATTACACTCATGTAATCCTGCCAGTAGGTGGTAAAAAAATAAGAGATTAACAATTAATTGATCCTAAAGTAACATAATAAAAGATTACAGTTTTAGAAAAAAAAAAAACTTTCCAGGCATGTGCAAAGGATATAAACTTTATACCTAGAGAAACTGGTATAGTTTCTATCTGATTCCTGTTTTTTTCCACTGCCATAAAAAAAAAAAAAAAAAAAACTTGAGCTGCTTCAGATAAGGCTGCTTTATGCTGGGTATTGTTTCCTACAGGGATATCCTCTGATGGGCCAAAACAGTTCTGCACATGAGACCTAGGTGGCCACATACATGAATACTGGCCATCCATATCAACAAAAGCAACACATGTAATGTAATGTGTTTTCCTCCCAATTTACTCACAACACATATGGGGGTGTCACAATTCTAACCCAACAGCAGATGTCAAGACAAAGAAGGGCTAGGTGTGTTGGATAAACTACCAACAGAGGTTTCTGAGAAAACATGTACAACTGGAGGAAAACGCAGTTTTTCCACTGCAGATATTTTTCTGCAATGTGTGGATGGGATTAGCCAGAATCCCATCCACTTTGCAGGTAATGTAAAACGCTGCATTTTTGCAACGTGGGACCCTGGCCTCAGTCACATATCTAGCTCTATATAGATCCTGAATTTGCAACTGATACCTTATGTGTGCCATGGTTTTCTTCTACGTATATATTGGGTTGGAGAACCCTACTACACTCAGCACTACCAAGAAGCATATAAGTGTGCGGCACCATGGTTTCATTGACAACTGGAGGATTCAGGCATACATGTATGAAGGCAGGGGGAAGGGGGAGGTGTTGGCCAAAGAAGAATTCAGTTGTCGAACAGTCTAATGTGTATGGCCACCTTTAGTTCATACCAACCAGTAAAATTGGTTATACACATTAATGCTGAACGACACAATAATTTCAGCAGGATAGGAAAACATGCAGATAAGCATCTATAAATGTACAGGTGATTTGGTTATCTCTGTTTTGGGGGCACTCAGGATGTTGAGATATATTTATAGATTGATCATACTGCAAATAGCAAAGTGACAAAAGGCATCAGCTCAGTAACTAATATCTATAGCTGTCATCTACATATTATGTGGCTTCTTTTTATCTAGAGGCAAACCACCTAATCTCCATAGATTACATTATTGTACATTTAGGCTGGGGCCCCACGTGGTGTAAACCGCGGTTTGCCGCCACAGTTTTTCCTGCAGTGCTTTTTTGCTGCGGGACTCTACATGGGGCCTTAGCCTCATAGTGATGTTGAAATTTTCTACATTTGCAACGCAATGTTCCCAGGTACACAGGGAATATCCTAAAAGTTTATTATACGGCCATCAGTGGAAGAGTGAAGAAATCAGGCGATATCTTTTAGAGGCTAAATGAGTATATTTGATGGTAAGCTTTCGAGAGTCCTAGCTCCCTTCATCAGACATGGTGTTATACAAGAAACTGAAAGTTCATAAACTTTTTATACCCTAAAGACCTGGACCTTCAAAGGATATTAGAATCCTTAAAAAAACAAAATGCAATATAAGTAGAGAAGTTATTTACAACAGGTCAAGAAATAAACAATCTGGAAACTTGTGGGGCGTCACGGAGGGATCAGTAATTCGTGATGTTTTCTGTTTGCTATCAGGTGGTGGTGATTTCTGACCCTCACAGTTCATACATAGTGTGACATGAAACTGCCATGAATATTAAGTCCAAATTGCAGAGTTTGAAATTTTTGCATTAACTTATATTTCCATTCCTTTCTCTCCCTCTTCGTCTTAAAATGTCCCATTAAAACCACAACCTACAAATCTTCAACAGACTGGTCTTCTCCAGAGAAATGTGCGGCCACTGGGAGATCTGTTCTGCTGTTATTAATGGTGAATCTGTTCCTTTCGGCAACCACCAAACCTACGGCGTATTATTGTCTGGAGTGCCCTGAAGGCCCCAACTAAAAATGGCACCTCACCTTGTCTGCAAAAGAGGTGCAAGACCTGCAGGCACATCCACACCGCTGATGGTGTGCCTGTCCCACAGTCACAACAGGTACAGAGAATTAGGGAGACATTTTCCTGCAGGTCTTCCAATGTGGTGTATCTCATAATGTGTGTGCAATGTTCCACCACAGGCCTCTATGTGGGGGAAACAGGGCAGAGACTTAGTCAGCGCATGAACTCACACAGATTCACCATTAATAACAGCAGAACAGATATCCCAGTGGCCGCACATTTCTCTGGAGAAGACCACTCTGTTGAAGATTTGCGGGTTGTGGTTTTAATGGGACATTTTAACACGCAGAGGGAGAGAAAGGAATGGTAATATAAGTTAATGCAAAAAATTTCAAACTCTGCAATTTGGACTTAATACTCATTCCAGTTTCATGTAACATTATGTATGGTCTCTGAGGGTCACAAATCACCACCTGATAGCAAACGGATAACAGCAAGAATTACTGATCCCTCCATCACGCCCCACAAGTTTCCAGATTGTTTATTTTTTGACCTGTTGTAAATAACTTCTCTACTTATATTGCATTTTGTTTTTTTAAGGATTCTAATATACTTTGAAGGTCCATGTCTTTAGTGTATAAAAAGTTTGTGAGCTTTCAGTTACTTGTATAACACCATGTCTGATGAAGGGAGCTAGTACTCTCGAAAGCTCACCATCAGATATACTCAGGTAGCCTCTAAAAGGTATCACCTGATTTCTTAACTCTTCCACTACTTTCTATAGCTAACACGGTACAACATTATACTACTCATAAACCCCTTTAATGATGGTCAGGCATCCACCCATTTCAGTGAGACCAGTCAATGATCTGATATATATGGTGCTGTCCAAACTTTCCTCCAAACAAGTGTCAGGGAAGAAATGAGCCAGCTGTTGGATTTCAACATACCTAATCCTTTTGTTCTCAAAAGGACAAACTACCTTCAGGTGTCTGGCAATAGCTTATTCCTAGGTCCCCATTGAGTAAATGGCTTGTTGCCAGACTGACTGTATGGGGGAGGTCGAGCAGATTATTATTATTATTATTATTTTTGTTTATTTATATAGCACCATTAATTCCATGGTGCTGTACATTTGAGGATTTACATACGGTATACAAAATATACAAAACAAATATAATACTAACAGTGACCAACTGGCTCAGTGGGATAGAGGGCCCTGCCCGCAAGGGCTTACAATCTATGATAGAATGGTTAGGTTAAAGGGTTTTCCAAGAGTTAAAAACTGAGGAGTTATCCGTAGGATAGGTCATCAATATATGATCGGTGGGGGTCCAACACCTGGAGCCTTCACAGAACAGCTGCTTAAAGCAGTGGTGAGAGCTGCTTCTGTTTCACAGGTCATTGATATTACATTTATTTGTAACGTGACCTGTTTGAAGCTCTGTCCCAATCAAGTGAATACCACGCACAGCCCATATGCAGTACATATGAAACAGCTGACCTATGTGGTCCTGTGTGCAGGATCCCCCATAGATCAGATGTTGATGACCTATTTCAAGGATAAGTCATCACTATTTATCTCTCTGCATAACCCCTTTAAGATTTAATATATCACAGATTTTTGGCTGAACACGGGGCATGTAAATATTATTTTGCTTGTCAGTGTACACAACAGGTTAAGTATTAACTCCACTAGGATAACCGGAGAAGTGTATCCTGTTTGCATCACTAATACATAGATCTGCTGTGCATATCTTCTAAGTAGCATTGACACCATATTGAAGCAGCTGTACACTCATGTGATTGTGTAAACATACTAGTCTTCATAGGGGTACAATGTGTACACTTTGCATTTACTGAAAGGTTAAATATCATCACAGTTCCCGTTTCCTTTATGTTTGCCATCAGAACTTAATGTGCTTTTTTTTGTACGCAATAGGAAATATCATGCAATTCCTGCCTCCTGCCCCTCCTCACTCATCTGTGTGGGAACCAAACGTATCTCTTTCTATACAGGAACTGGACTGGAAGTATTGTTGTGATCTGGATCACTGTATCTCATCCCCAGTAACTCATTTTAGTATTTCTATCACCTGTTCACCAGTAATAAGTGTTTACATGGACGTGTGTTTTCCAGGATGAGATCCAATTCTGGCCTTTTGGGGGGAAGCGTCACTTTTCACCAGTCTATTCTAGTCTCATCTGTAAATGCAGCAGGAAAGAGCTTGTTATTCCGGAGTAAGGATCATTTTGGCTGTAATGCAAAGCAAAGCATTTTCAAGTGACCTACAAAGAAAAACAGTGGTAAATATTCACACCTAGTGATAATGATAGAAACCACTGGCAAACCCCAGCAGTACTCAGTGCCCTGCTGGGCACCCCTAACATTTACACTGGATGGATGGATCCTAGAGTCCTCTTAAAGCAGTTATTAGAACTTTGACTGGTGGGCTTTCCTTAGAATAGGTCATAGGAGTTTGATTGTTAACTTGCAATCCAAGGGACCCCTCCCATCAACAGAATGATGAGTCTTCATGAGGCCTGTGGGGTAGGGGGGCCCAGCCAGAGACATATGGCCCTGCCTCCACGATCAATTGCAGGAATGCGACATGCGGTTAGCAGCACCAAAACAATATAACACCTATTCTGTACCTGCCAGCCCTGTAATCCGGTATATGCAGTTGACTACTGCAGCTGACTGCCAGCTATGGATTTGGCTGGAAATGTCATGAAACTCAGTAAGCAAAGAGACACCAGTCACATCTTCTTTTCACAGTTCTATCACTTCTGTGTCTCACGTAAGTCTGTCTCTTCTGCTGAATTGCCGCTGACCGCCTGTTCATCCACCCACCTGCCAAACTAATATTATGTCCGTGTCCCCCACTGCCAGCTTTCATCTCAAGTCCAGTGTCCCTGGTTAGGTCGAAGAATACTTTCACGGTACATTGGACAGCCCTATTTACTGAATATTTCTAACCAATAACGTTCTTCATTAGTTTAGTTATATGATATATAGGGCTTTTTCTTCCTTTCTGTCTTTTGCTCTGAGGCTCAATGACTTCTATCTAGGACCCTGGCTGCATCGCTTTAATTGTTTACACAGGCATTATACAAGTTTGGCTGCATTTCTTAATCCATTCACCATCAATGAGTCTAGGAAAGCCCCTTTACGGTTCCCCACACATGAACGTGTGCTTCATCGGTGTGTATTATCACAGGTCTAGGTAGGGACCCGGGAGCTGGGGGAAAAACTCAGGACAGAACAGGTCTTATTCCTGTTCGTTTGAGGCCTGGGCTCACTTCTAGAAATCAGACTACATCTGCATGGAGTTTGTATGTCCTTCCTGTGTCTGTGTAGGATTCCTCCAGGTACTCCAAAAATTATTGTACACTCCAAAAATCTACTGATACTGGCTTCCTATAAAATGAACCCTAGGGTGTTTGTGTGTCACAGACATGGAATATGCTGAAGCACTTTAGGAAACTATGAAAACTGCTGAACCTGCCCTGTCCAATAATAACCAGGGTGACTGGGAGGGAGGACCTTAGTGAAGATTAGCAGAGTAACATTGTGATGAGGGTTAATCACATTTACATGAAGTCTTACATACGGTATTACAGTTTTCTTGATTTGGAAAGTTATTAGCAGAACATTCTGGAAAGCATTTTCTCTTTCTTTCTTTCTTTCTTTCTTTCTTTCTTTCTTTCTTTCTTTCTTTCTTTCTTTCTTTCTTTCTCTCCTACTTGTTTTTCTCTCTTTCCCCCCTCTCCCCCTCCTTTCTTTCTTTCTTTCTTTCTTTCTTTCTTTCTTTCTTTCTTTCTTTCTTTCTTTCTTGTTTTCTCTCTCTTCCCTTTCTTTCTTTCTTTCTTTCTTTCTTTCTTTCTTTCTTTCTTTCTTTCTTTCTTTCTCTCTCTCCTCTTGTTTTTCTCTCTCTCCCCCTCTCTCCCTCCTTTCTTTCTTTCTCTCTTTCTTTCTTACTTGTTTTCTCTCTCTTCCCCCCCTTTCTTTCTTTCTTTCTTTCTTTCTTTCTTTCTTTCTTTCTTTCTCTCTTTCTCTCCTACTTGTTTTTCTCTCTTTCCCCTCTCTCCCTCCTTTCTTTCTTTCTTTCTTTCTTTCTTTCTTTCTTTCTTTCTTTCTTTCTTTCTTTCTTTCTCTTTCTCTCTCTCCCTTTCTTTCTTTCTTTCTTTCTTTCTTTCTTTCTTTCTTTCTTTCTTTCTCTCCTACTTGTTTTTCTCTCTCTTCCCCCCTCTCTCTCCCTCTTTTCTTTCTTTCTTTCTTTCTTTCTTTCTTTCTTTCTTTCTTTCTCTATCTTTCTTTCTTCTTCCTCTCTCTTCCCTCTCTCTCCCCCTCTCTCTTTCTTTCTTTCTTTCTTTCTTTCTTTCTTTCTTTCTTTCTTTCTTTCTTTCTTTCTCTCTCTACTTATTTTTCTCTCTTCCCCCTCTCTCCCTCCTTTCTTTCTTTCTTTCTTTCTTTCTTTCTTACTTGTTTTCTCTCTCTCTCCCCCCCCCTCTCTTTCTTTCTTTCTTTCTTTCTTTCTTTCTTTCTTTCTTTCTTTCTTTCTTCTTTCTTTCTCTCCTACTTGTTTTCTCTCTCCCCCTCTCTCCCTCCTCTCTTTCTTTCTTCTCTTTCTTTCTTTCTTTCTTTCTTTCTTTCTTTCTTTCTATCTATCCTACTTGTTTTCTCTCTCTCTCCCCCCCCCTCCCCCTCTCTCCCTCTTTCTTTCTTTCTTTCTCTCCTACTTGTTTTTCTCTCTTCCCCCTCTCTCCCTCCTTTCTTTCTTTCTTACTTGTTTTCTCTCTCTCTCCCCCCTCTTTCTTTCTTTCTTTCTTTCTTTCTTTCTCTCTATCTTGCTTTCTCTCCTACTTGTTTTTCTCTCTCCTCTCTCCCTCCTTTCTTTCTTTCTTTCTTTCTTTCTTTCTTTCTTTCTTTCTTTCTTTCTTTCTCTCCTACTTGTTTTTCTCTCTTTCCCCCCCTCCCTCTCCCTCCTTTCTTTCTTTCTTTCTTTCTTTCTTTCTTTCTTTCTTTCTTTCTTTCTTTCTTTCTCTCTCTCTCTCTCCCCTTCTTTCTTTCTTTCTTTCTTTCTTTCTTTCTTTCTTTCTTTCTTTCTTTCTCTCCCTACTTGTTTTTCTCTCTCCCCCCCTCTCCCCCTCTCTCTCTCTTTCTCTTTCTTTCTTTCTTTCTTTCTTTCTTTCTTTCTTTCTATCTATCCTACTTGTTTTCTCTCTCTTCCCCCCCTCTCCCCCTCTTTCTTTCTTTCTTTCTTTCTTTCTTTCTTTCTTTCTTTCTTTCTTTCTTTCTCTCCTACTTTTTTTTTCTCTCCCCCCTCTCTCCCTCCTTTCTTTCTTTCTTTCTTTCTTTCTTACTTGTTTTCTCTCTCTCCCCCCCTCTCTCTTTCTTTCTTTCTTTCTTTCTTTCTTTCTTTCTTTCTTTCTTTCTTTCTTTCTCTCCTACTTGTTTTTCTCTCTCTCCCCCTCTCTCCCTCCTTTCTTTCTTTCTTTCTTTCTTTCTTTCTTTCTTTCTTTCTTTCTTTCTTTCTATCTATCTACCTACTTGTTTTCTCTCTCTTCCCCCCTCTCTCCCTCTTTCTTTCTTTCTTTCTCTCCTACTTGTTTTTCTCTCTCCCCCCCTCTCTCCCTCCTTTCTTTCTTTCTTACTTGTTTTCTCTCTCTCCCCCCCTCTTTCTTTCTTTCTTTCTTTCTTTCTTTCTTTCTTTCTTTCTTTCTTTCTTTCTTTCTCTCCTACTTGTTTTTCTCTCTTCCCCCTCTTTCCCTCCTTTCTTTCTTTCTTTCTTTCTTTCTTTCTTTCTTTCTTTCTTTCTTTCTTTCTCTCCTACTTGTTTTCTCTCTCTCCCCTCCCCCCCTCTCTCTTTCTTTCTTTCTTTCTTTCTTTCTTTCTTTCTTTCTTTCTTTCTTTCTTTCCTACTTGTTTTCTCTCTCTTGAGGAGGAATTGAGACAAACCTTTGTCTCAATTCCTCTCCAAGAAGAGCTTTGGCTTTCCGCTGTGGTTTTCACCTGCTGATTAGCCCTAGATCAATGGAGCGAATCATCTGAGTGCCTCACACCACGGGATCAGCCATGGAATCTGCAGCAAGATCGAGCTGGACGCTCATTTTTTCATCACCCAGCTTTGATCTGTGCCTCCTATTAAATACAACGGGAGCCAGACTGGGGGCAGAATTTGGCCCTAACTTTGTGGAAGAATCCACCTCAAAATTGGTGCCAAATTCCTATGCGTAAACATACCCATGGGGGTTGTTCAAAGGTGTAGTCAAAAGAACCAAGGATTTAATAACTTTGACATAGCAGAACTGAGTATGTGATACAGTATGGTATAATATAATATGGAACAAGAGTCAAACAAGCTAGATCATTTCAAAGGTTCAATATAGACAAAATATTAGCAAGGGAAGCAACAAAAAATACAATAAGTGGTACTAGGATGACACTGGAACATGGGAGGTGATTACATTATAATAGTCTGTTTGTCAGAAGAGTCAACATCACAAGTGTACCCTTTAATAAGCTATCTACTAATGGACCAAGGCTTTGACTACAGTTATTTCATAGCTGGGCTAAAAAAAAAAAAAACAAGTGAAAATTGATTTACAGAGGAATACATTGGAAAAAATAGATCAATTTTTTTTTTCCATCCATATAGTAATATGAATTTTGATGAGAATGAAATGTACATCTAACTTTTGTTTTTAACTCTTATGTTATTGTTTATAACAATATGGATTTACCAGTTAAAGAGATTTTCTGGGCCCCCTAGTGATTTTCATACTGATGGGATACTTATTCATGGGATAGGTCAACAGTATCTTATCGGTGGGATCAGGCACCCAGATCCTGTACTGATCAGCTAAGCTGGATGCCTCCAGATGTTGAAAGCAGCAATGCTCATATTCAAGTATTAGGACCAGGGCTACATGCTTCATTCTCTGTAAAGCTGTGGCGCCAGGTGAATGCGACTCTGGTCCTATTACTTTAACAGGAGTAAAGCTGCTTTCAGGCTCTATAACTCACCAACCACAGAGATTGTTGGATCAGCCGACTGCTGCAGTGTCCACATGTCAGAACCCCACCGATCAGATGGTGTATATAATGGTCTATCCTTTGTAAAGGGCATCAGTATGAAAATCGCTTGGGAACCCGGATAATCCTTTTAATATAAGCAAAGTGATAAATGCCTGTGTAGTCCCTGACTTTCTTATATACAGTTCCTATAACAGAGCGCTAGATGAGCTTTGACGGTATGTACTGTATTTCCAGGAAAAATGTACAATGTCAGGAGGCATACTCTAGCAGATACAATGTATATAACAGGTATGCAGGTAACAGGAAGTGTTGGGTTTTTCCCCAAAGGATTTTACATTATATAACAATTATAATCTCCAGACTGAATAGCCAGTTGTTTTTCTTAAATCCTGTCAGCAAGGGGTAGGGGTGGATTAACACCTGTAATTTATATTTATCTCCAACCTGTAACTTATATTACTAACAGCATGGCAAGGGTTACATGACACGGTGGAATCCAACACTTGCTTTGTCACTGCCCAGCCCTGTTACGTGTAATGTTATTACCACACGCTGGAGAAACAAAGTTCAAACTGAAAAAAAAATCCCAGAGCTCAGCAATGCTCATTTTCTGGGAACTTGTGTCTGATTTGCAAAATATATTCAAATGTATATGTCTGCTTTTTACTTATGTTTTTATCCATTTTGTCCTTTAGACTTAAACTGAGCTAGATGAGATCTGGTTACAGAAAATCAATAAAAAAAAAAATAGAATTAGAACTGAAAAAATAAAAAGCCATGAGCACTGTATTGTATTTCAGTAGTCAACACATTGTCAGGGATAATAGTAATATTCATGAAAGTAACTTTACGCTTTTATTACATTTGTCACATGCCACAATGACTGAAACTGACACTTTCCCAATATATATATATATATATATACAGTGCCTTGCAAAAGTATTCGGCCCCCTTGAACTCTTCAACCTTTTGACACATTTCAGGCTTCAAACATAAGGATATAAAATTTTAATTTTTTGGTGAAGAATCAACAACAAGTGGGACACAATCGTGAAGTGGAACGAAATTTATTGGATATTTTAAACTTTTGTAAAAAATAAAAAACTGAAAAGTGGGGCGTGCAATATTAGTCGGCCCCTTTACTTTCAGTGCAGCAAACTTTCGCAAGGCACTGTATATATACATATATATATATATATATATATATATATATATAATATAACTAGCGCGCCAACTATCAACATTGTATACAGGAAATAGGCATTTTATGTCACAAAAAAATCAATGTATGACAGATGCGATCAGACTGTGCATCCACTTTTACATAAAATGAACATATCCATTAAATAGATCTGTAAAAGTGTTATCTGAATAGGCTCTTAGGCTATATCTCCATGTTGAGATTGCATAATGGCTGAGGTGGGCCCGGTATACATATGACCGCATCCACATAAAGACTGGCATGTTTTTACATAAATGCATCAGAAATCAGTTTCAGGTTTAATGACCACACACTAAAGCGCCTGAAGCCGCAGTTCACAGGGTGGCCATTAAAAATTGTGCTTTCAGGTCCATTATTTTGAAAGCTATGCCGACTGTCGGAGCTGTATTCATACACACCCCAGGCCCACTGCAGCCATAGTGTGTCCACAATGTGAAAACACAGCCTACAGGTGGATTGTATGCTGGTATCACTGGTGGTTTTAAGGGACCATTACGAGAGGTCCCATTTCTACCCTTGTTCGGTTGGTGCTACTATTTAAGATCACCTTTTAATTCAATAACACACAGCATTTGGTTTTCCCCTATCAAGTGACTTTCTATGACTGCATTATATTTACAATAAGGTTTATTCATGGAAATATACAAAGAAGATGGGGCTTTTCTACTGGTGCTAGTTAATGTCACCACACTTCCCATCCCATGACAGGAGGGTCTGACATTTGCCTGCTCCCTCCTTCCCATTCCATGTATGAGAAAAAAGGAAGCATGATCATTGTTTGCTAATGCTTCAGTATCTGGATGAATGGAGAAGTAGAGTCCTAAGCAGGTTTAGACCAACCATCGCCAACCTAAGCTGTCTTTGCCCAATCCCCTTAAATGCTGTTTTGACTCTTCCTATACTATGTATGCTGATATTGAATGCCATACACTTCAGTGTAATTTAGTATAGGTTATACCTTGTAGGACATAATATAGTCAGAATATATTAAAACATAGAAATCTCTAGCCTCATCTTCTATGTTTTATGAGTGTTTTTAACAGTACCTTTCACAATGACGCATGGTAGGAGGATAGGGTAAATTATAAAAGCTTAAAGTAGTTGTGCTGCTGCCTACATATTTTTGGAAAGTTAGACATGTTAATATAACAAAACAGCCAGGGGCATAGCTATAGGGGGTGCAGAGGTAGCAATCACTACTGGACCCAGGAGCCAAAGGCCTCTCTAAAACATAAGAAGACTCCAATCTTTTTAGATAACACATGATATTTTACTTTGGGGCCCATTAGCTTTAAGCTGTGCCTCTGAGCAAGGCTCAGCAATTTTTTTGTTTTTTTACTTGACAAATTCAGAAAGCCTGAACTTTTTTTTTTTTCCCGCCAATGTGGCTGGTTGAGGGCTTGTATTTTGCAGGATATGTTATATTTTTCAATGGCACTTTTTGGGATGCCTATCACTTATTGACTACATTTTATTAACCCTTTGTCAGAGGGATGGAAAAAATACATCAATTTCTACACCATTTTGTCACATTATTAATTTTGCATTGTTGACTGTAGAGAATAAATAACAATACCCTTACTATATGGGTCAGTATGATTATGATGGTTCAAAACGTATATAGTTTTTTATGGTATTTTACACATTTAGCACAATAGGAACACAGAAAAATAAATTGTTTTGTCTTGCCATGTTCTAAGAGCCATAACTTTAATTTTTCCGCTGATGAGATGTACTATTAACCCCTTCACGCATTTTAACGTACATGTACATCAGAGAATGCGGGTAGTTACCGCATCCCCACGTACATGTACGTGACAGTGATCATGCAGGCTCAGAAGCAGAGCCTATGCGTTCACTGCAGGAGTCCAGCTGTTTCTGACAGCCAGCCTCCCGTTGCAACAGCCAGGACGATGATAACACCGATACACATGTATTGTAGTGTACTGATCAGGTGATCAAGCCCCCTAGTGGTAAATATAAAATGAATAAAATATTTTTAAAAAACTAAATAAAAATAAATAAAATAAACACAAATATAATTCACAAAATGAAAAAAAATACACATATTTGGTATCACCACGTGTGTAACAACCTGAAATATAATATTATTACAATATTTCACCCACATGATGAATAGCTTAAAAAAATAAAAAAATAATGCCAAAATCACCATTTTTGTTTATTCCACTATCCAAAAAATAGAATAGAAAGTGATAAAAAAGTCGCTTGAACCCTAAAATGATACCAATGAAAACTTTACATTATCCTGGAAAAAAAAAAAAAACATCACACAGCTCCATTGATGGAAAAATAAAAAAATTATGGGTTTCAGACTATAGCGACTCGAAAACTAATGCTTTTCTTAAAAAAATAGTTTTTTAGTGTCATAATAGCAAGACATTAAAAAAACCTATACATATTTGGTATTGCCATAATCGTACTGACCTGCAGAATAAATTAAGAATGTTATTTTTACCATAGAATGAACAGCGCAAAATTAATAGTGCAAAAATCAATGGCAAAATTGCTGTTTTTTGCCACTCTCCCAGAAAGAGTTAAAAAAATGTTAATTATTAAATGATTTGCGTTGTAAAAATGATGTTAACAAATTCAACTAATCCCGCAAAAAACAAGCCCACATATGGCTATGTCAACATAAAAATAAAAAAGTTATGGCTCTTGCAATATGATAAAAAAGAAATGAAAAATAATGCTGTGTCCTTAAGGCAAAAATAGGCCGAGTCCTTAAGGGGTAAATTGATACCAATTATTTTAACATCTGCAGTCAGGTTCACTACCTAATATGCTAATTAGATTCTATACTGTCTGCTCCATCCAGGACTGTGCACTTGACCATATAGCGTCTACATGGCATATTGGTTGCTGAAACTAACTGCACTGACTTTTCAGGAACGGTAGTATGATGAACCGACCCTCAGTTATAAATCTTTCTTGGAAATTTATTTTTACTTGCTCATATTTGTCCTCCACATGGACCTTTAAGAATGTCATGCTTAAGTTGTGTTTACATTTGTGGACAATATGCTTCAGTGGGTTTATGTGTATACCATGGGAGATGGCCCTTTCTAGCCAGCAGTTTATTGCCCCAGGAGGCCAATGACCCTAAGTTCACCGACAGACACACATCTCTCCCAGCACCTAGGAAGACATCCCTCTCTCCCAGGGTTCTGCAAAGGGGGGAAGGAGGGAGGAGGTATGGGTGGTGCACTAGCTATATGTTGAAAGGAGACCTAGATTCTTTGTCACTCAGCAAAGAGGCAGCAAGAAGGTCTTATCTTGGAGAAAATGTGAGCGCTTGTCCTGCTGTGGACTGAGCATTGAGGCCTGAAGCCTTTTGTCTTCCTAGTCTGGCTACCATGTAGGAGGTACATGCTTTTGTAACTTGCTGAAGAAGGTACCCTGAGGCCTACCAAATGGGCTCAGAGAAACTGGCTGCCAACCTGTGCCGGTATTTGTCTATCTGTTATTCCCTTTTTTATTCGATGGGCTGTATTTTACTTTTATCAGCATTTTGCTTGATAATTGATATATATTCCTGTATATGTTAATGCTTAGTACCAACCCTCTTGGGTTAATAAATATATAAAATTTTAAAAGCTCGTTTCATATTATCCTACACACGGGGTGTGAGTGGGAGGTAAAGAAGGTTGGTCGCAGGTGTGCCAAGCGGCTTGGCAAGGCGAGATCCTTCACAGGTAGGGACTAGAGAAAAGATTCCACCTTCACCAGAATAAGGGGAGTGGCACCTATTGAATCAGGCTTAAGAGTTGGAGTTGGTGGAGTAGACAACTGTGTGTCTAGACTATGCTGTTGTGTTGCAGGCCTTTAAGTAAAATACTGTCAGGGAATAAATCTCACATTCTACAGAAGGCTATAGCAACCACATAGATGTTCACCTCAAAATGTCTTTGACTGTAACCTCTCTTAACGTCTTGTACGTCTTTTTAAACATACAAATTTATGTACAGATAGTATACACACTTAGACGATGAGAATCAACAGTAAAAAGGGGTTGTCCAGGGAGCTTAAATTCAATTATCTGATCTGGCCGATGATGATGATGGACCCGGGGTTCCCGTCCTTGTCATGATAGCTGGGTTATATGAACAGGACAGCGCTCCACCCCCTTCCTCCTTCCCCGATATGACAGGTAATTAATAAATGAGCTGACGTTACTATAGTTCATCATCATCCACCAGATCAGGTAATTGAATTTAAACTCCCTGGACAACCCCTTTAAAATCCAACTGCCCCCGATCCTTTTGTTTTACAGACTAATTGTTGTTTCAAAGCTTTTTTTGTAAATTAATAATTCAGGTGAATATATAAAACTTGTAAACTCCTAACAGGAAACTGATTTCCTGTTCCCAGACCTAAACGCTGCCATATCCCCTTACATTTTACTCTGCCATGCCATGCTCACCCCATCTATAGCTTCCTGAGCTCTGCGTTTCTCTTCATTTTCTTTATCCACTGAGTGGTTGGCATCAAGCCTGAGAGGTAAAAGTGACAATACGTAAGTGCACTACTCCCTATCATCTACTTCATGAAACATTCTTTCTACTATTCTAGGATAACACATAACAAATAATTGAAACATTGTCACCATTGTAGCAGGTCATGACTTGTTTCAGTGTGTGGTCTGCACATTCTGGCCTTTTGTTAAAGACAGAATGTACAAACTGTTTAGACAGTGTTAGTGCTAATTATAGAAGCCGTTTACTTCACATATAACTTCCTGTGAGAAACAGTCTTTTGTAGCCTAGCCTCCATGCTCGGAGGTTTGTAGCAATGTACCACAACTCTTTTTCCTAGAATCAGGACCACATTACGTCACTTATAGCTTTATAGCCTTGCTAGTACCATAAATATAGCAGGTTGAGTGTTACCTACACAATTATGTGCTAAAAGCTCTTTGTACGTGTGCTCAGTATGTTTGCTTTTTATGAAATTGATTGAAAGACCTTGTCATGTTGAGGGCAGATCCTTCACTGTAGTTTTGAGGAATTTTTTTAAATTCTAAAAACCAGGAGTGGATCCTAAAGATAGGAAGCGTATTACAGGGAAGCTATGGATATATGTCTTCTGCTTAGAACCCCTTCTGTAAACCAAAGAAAAGAAACAAATAGTTAAAGCAGCTACCATGTTAGTGTGTCTGGCTCTTGCATGTTTTATATGATTGGTAATTATTTCCAGGCACTACTACATTTTATGGCTGTATAAAATTTACCCAGTCGATTGGCAGGGATAAGGGAGAAGGTTTTTTTTCATGAGACATTGGTAAAAAAAATAAAAAAAGAACCAAATACTGCTCTGTAAATCTGACCTTGTATACAGGGGTGTAGCAATAGGAGGTAGCAGTCCCTACTAGGCTGTCAAGGCTGAACTTGCCTAAAAAGCAATTTACAAAAAATGCAGAAAACAAAAAAAAAAAAAGAGAGAGCAGTAGAACAAGCTACCGAAATCTCACACTGTGCTGGGAGATAAAGTCTAAGGTTTACCAGACGACTTCACCAGAGCCCGCTACGAGGCCGAATGGACTTGGCAGGATCTGGGGCCCAGGTTATTTCCCCAAAAACTAGTGTAAGAAATAGACAAACTGCAAACTGAAAATCAAACCAGGAACTACTGCAAAATACGCACAAGGCAGGTTGAACCAGGAGAGCAGAATCAAAGGAATAAATGTGGACAAGCTGAGGTCAATACGAGAGTTAACAGTCAAAGCCAAAATCACAAAGCAAGAGAATATCCAGTAAACAAGCCAAGGTCAGGAATACAGCAAAGCAACAGATATGTTCAGAGCACAGGAGCCTAACTGGTCATAGTAAAGTAATAGCAGGCACATGGCAAACTATGGGCATCCATTCCCTCCCTAGGTCTTTTGCTGGGTTTCATAGCCACCTTCATTGTACACCCATGGCTTTAGGTATGTGTGTTTATGCCCTGATTTGATATAGACTACAGCAGGATTACTGTATTATCTATTTATAGTGATTAAATAGTTGTTTTATATATTCAGGCTCTATTACATTTCTCTTGGGAGATTGTTTGTTATAATTTACACATATCTATTGTCTAGCATTACATGTATCTATATTATTACCATCTATGATACATTAAGGAATGTTTTTGTCCTGATTTGATATAGATTACCGCAAGATTATTGTATTACCTATTGATAGTGATTAAATAGCTGTTTTATATATTCAGGCGTTATTACATCTCTCTTGGGAGACTGTTATATTCTACACATATCTATGGTCTAGCATTATATGTATCTATACTACCACTATCTATGATACATCATTATATTAGTAGCTAGCTGTCCTGGTATGTTCTAGGGAGAGAGGGTTTGGTATCAGGTTCGTAGTTTTCACAGTAACTTTTGTTTGTAAGTCCTTTCCTGTTTTTGCATTATGCTTTGATATATGTATTGTATATTATTTTAAATAAATTTTGATATATATTTTTGATACATATTGGTGTGTTCCCATATTTTCTTCTTTGGGTAACATGGCAAACTCTGAACAGACTTTAAATATCCCTCCAAAGCTGCTGATTGGTTCAGCATCTCAGAGCTCTGATTAGCAGGAGAGTCAGTGAAAGCTTCACATGTTGGCGTGGCAACCTTAAAGCAACAGCAGCAAGCAGTGTTACAGTGAGCAGAATACACACTGAGAATCCTAACAGCCTCATTACAGTATACATCACACATCAATATTAAACACAGGGTGGCCCTGTTACAGATTTTGCATCAGGGCCTCTGCTTGTACAGGCAAATATTGCACCAATGTACATTTCAATACAAAGTTTTAGCTACATATTTACTACAAAACTTTTTAATTACAGGAAAATCTAGTAGGAAGATAATTACCCTCATATTGTTCTAATAACACAATTAAAAAACAAATAAAGAAAAAAATAAATGTATATTTTTTATACAGTAAAATCTCTGAGACAATCACCCAAAATTGCATTAAATTTTTTTTTTCTAAAAAGAGGGATGGTCCTCTCAAAGAAGATGGGTAATATGCCTAATAAATGGTAAAAGAATAAAAAATTGTCGCAGGAAATTTTATTGGCCTTCTCAAAGTTATTAGGTGTTTTAGACTGCTTTAAAAAAAAGTGATCAATTGTGAGTGCTATTAAAAATTTCTGATTTGTATCTGAAGCCAGTGTCATTGTTTTGTTCTTTTTTTTTTTTTTTGGGTGATTGCTGCCTTCTTTATTTTCCAGGATCACCTTGCAATAAATTTGTGAAAAATTAAAGCTTCATAGATTTGAACAGCTGATATAAGTACAGAAAAGAGAAAAAAATGTAGCCATACAATGTTATTTTTTTTATTACTGAACAAAAAACAGACATGTGAATTTCTCCATTCACTGTAATTGGTCTGATTGTTGTAAATGTACTCTTCGTATTTTTTAAAAAAGAATACTCATGTGAAAGAGCCCTTAGACACTCTTTTTACATCCAGTTAGAACAACCAAGAGACTATTTTAAATTTGCATTTAGTATGCTGTTTTGAATTTGTAATTCAATAAACTTTTAACATTTACAAAAAACATAAAATTACAAAATCACAAGACGTTTCGTAAGTATAAAAGTTGAAGAGGACATAATGCAATCATAATCAGCAGTTACAATTAGCCAATGTCCTACACGTCCATCAAATCGGTCAAAGTTTACTTCAAAAAGAGTTTTACCATCTTCAATTAAAAATCATTCAAGTGACTGAACATTATTAACTTGTGTGTCCTGGACACAGCACCAAGATTGTAATAGATCAGTAATAACATATATCACTGTATACAGCATGAGGAAATACATTAGCAGCATTGTAGAAGAAATAATTCTGAAAAAATGTGCTACACAGGGGTTAGGCTTTAACGTCTCTGCCTGTTCGGGTCTCTGTGCCACCCTCCGCTCGCACGTTGCGGTGCAGGAGGCGTGTTCAGTTTGATTCCTTGCTTAGGGTTCTTGTTGCTCTGTCTGAACACTGCTCTATTACCTCTTCTCTGTAATTGAATTTCTGCCACACCCATCTCTACACCTTTGTTTCCCTCCGCTCCTCAAACAGTTAATCTTAGCCTTGCCTGTGTGATCGACAGACTATCTACCAATCAAGTCTGGGACAGATTCTGGACTTCCTATAAACAGGTCATGTGCTCACATATGTTTGCTGGCTATTGAGATTTGTCCCTTGCTAAGCGCTTTTCTTGCTGTTTGTTACCTGTATTCATATTCCTGACCTCTGGCTTACCCTTTGACTATTCTCTCGGATTTCGATTTGGTACTATTTGTCTATCTGGTTTGACCTTGGCTTGCTGACTCTGCTTCTGTGTTGTTTGTCTTGTCTAGTTCTGTGTACACTTATTCAGAGAAGGGATCGCCGCCCAGTTGTCCCTATCATTATTACAGTTGTGGCAATTAGGTAGGGACAGGGGATGGGTTGAGTTTAGGGCTCACTGTCTCTGTCTTTCCCTTCTTCCCTGGTTTCAGCAGCAGCACTGGGGAATCGCTCAACTAGCAATTCCCTTACATAGGTTTTATTTCCACATTTGTGCCCATTTTGCATACACAAAAAGAGACTGTTTGATATAATAAGTCTGCAATTTCCCAGAAAATTTCTTATGTTATAAAAGGGAACACCAACCACAACACAGAAAGACCTGCAAATGTGCCCCCACCAATAAAAATACAATAAATTAACATATATCATAGATAAGTACAAAAATCTTTATTAGAAATAAATGCAGACAACAATGAATCTAAGTAAAAACAATAAAAGGATTAAAGGGCAGAAGGCCTAGCCCCAAAACCTAACAGTTAATGCATGTAATATACAGCTTTACAATTGATAGTACTATATAGCCCCAGAGGAAACTGCAGGGTGAAACATGCATTGGGGCAGGAGGGTGGTGGTCATAACTATTTTGCCCTTATTTGTACTACATTCTGGGTTTGTATTTGTGCCTTTATGCATCGTGCACAGGCACAAGACTCAAAAAAACAGCATAATATATATATGTAGAGTATCCCAGGTGTGTACAGCATTCTTCCCTGATCCCCAGTTGCAGAACCTGACCAGTTAGAAAGGTACAGTCTGTGGCAATAAGAAGAGAAGAAGAAAACGCTCTTAGGGTTGCACTACAAAACACATGTAGTCAAATGCTCAGTTATGTCACCATGACCTAATAGGACATATGGATGTTAAAGTGGGTAGTTTACTGTTCGGGACTCCACTGTATGTGCTAGAATAGAGAGAGATGTTCCACAAGGACACCTCCAGTGCTGGCAGATCAGGCACATTCATGTATTACATGGACAGCAACATTTTGTACAAATGTGTGGCCATCTGCAGCTTCTTTGGAGAAAATTGTGATAGAGACATTCTGGGCTTGTGTTCAGCTGATTGCCAGGTCATAGAGTTGTCTTCGAGAGTCAGACCACTTCTTACTGGATTCCCATGTTCTAGATGCACTTATGGCCAAGTTCACACAGAATGCATACAAGAAAACATGTTTACATGGATATTGTCACTTAAAAGATGGAGACAATCCTATTGCCACCAAGTAAGGTATGAGGTACAGCACATAGGCATAGCCTATGATGGGCTAGAATGATGGTTGTGTGCAAGAGACCTACAATAAGTGCCGTCATAGAAAGGATTGCAGGATGAATGTTCACACTGTAGCTGCAGTGCAGCATGATAGTGCGAAGAAACAATAGGCAGGTCTTAATATAAGCACTTTGTTTCCAATGCAGAAGCCATGATAATGCCATGAGGTCATTAATTTTCTGATGACAAGAGCCACTGCAAGAGAAACACTGTTAAAAAATCATTAAAGATTCATGCGTAAATTACGTCAAAAGACGTAAAGAACTTCCTATAAACTTATAATGTATCTATTATACTATCACACTATCCAAACGCATATTTTAAATTGAAAATATTTATAATGTCTCCCACAGCTACTCAAATAAAGTTCTGGGTCTTACAGGGAGAAATGGTGGACAGATGGATGTAAGCAATATGGACATGGTTTTTAATCCTAGATGTATACATTTAAAAAAGTACACATTGAGTTTGTAGTTTAGGGTCAGTGACACACATAGAACAGGTGGATATCCACCTACTTTCTTAACAAGTGAATAAATGATAAATGTTTGGGCTAGAATACCCCTTTAAGTATCAGCTCCTGTTTTATAGTTTGATATCCAAATATACAACATGTATTTTAGTGTAGTTTTTGCATATAGCTTCTCACTGGTTTGAGGATGTGACGCATGCATATACTATTCAAGTACATAATATACTTGTGCTGACCACATGTAAATACTCTAAAAATAGATATACTATTCATCCATACATAAAGTATTTACATCTGATTTGACTAGTGTAGCTGAAGTCTCATAGATGAAGTCTCATTTCCCTAAACGCCAAGGCAAAATCAGTCTGTGCAATGAATACCGGTAAATATTAAATGTTTTTTGAGCTAATAGAACACACTGCTATCTTATAACCAGAGTAGACAGTGGTGGAGACAAACATCTCTATGGATCCAGGCACTACACAAACTTCCTCTTGAGATGAAAACATACTTCCAATTATAAAACAACTTTTCATAAATTAATAGTGCAGATGAATATTTTTGTATAGGAAGTCTATGGAGAGGGGAAGGGGGAAGATGAAGCTGCTGAAAAAAACACACAAAAAGCTTGTTTTACCAGTGTCATAAAGTTGGGGACCAGTTTCTATATTATTCTTATACAATACCCTCATCTGCAGCAGCTGTAATGGCTGCTCTTGTCTCCCTTTTACTGTTTGTAGATTAATTTGTTAGTATCTCTATATATATATATGTTATTTGCAGTATTTGTAATGTATGCTAAAGTGAATACAGAATATATAGGTAGTTACTATGGTATCTGTGAGTTAAAGAGAACCTGTCAGGCTGATTTGGGACACTAAACCATGCACAGGTCCTTATAGACCGGGAGTTTAGTGTCCCAAATCGCCCTGTTTTAAAACCAATTTAAAAATGCAATTAAAAAAATAAACCTTTATACTTACCTAGTAATGAGTCTTATAGGACTCATCTTTGTTGTTCCCGGAGCCTACGCAGTTCTTCAATGAACCCGAGGATGTACACCCTGGCTTTACTACGCAAGTACCATAGATACAGGGCATGTGCACTGAGGCGGAGGTGTACTCTTCTGGCTTCAGTGAAAAACTGCGCTGGCATGAGGAGTACGGCGAGAGGGTGACTATGAAGCTTTTTATTTTTATTGCTGGCACAGATGACTTTATTACAGGGTGATTTGGGACACTAAACCCCTGCCCAAAAGTTATTGTGGGTTGATTTTTACCTAATTCATGTTGTTACATGGGTTGCACGACTTATTGGTGCCCCGGGAATGGGCGCATATAAAGGTGAGATGGACCTACAGTACAGACCAAAAGTTTGGACACACCTTCTCATTCCAAGAGTTTTCTGTATTTTCATGACTATAAAAATTGTAGATTCACACTGAAGGCATCAAAACTATGAATTAACACATGTGGAATTATATACTTAACAAAAAAGTGTGAAACAACTTAAAATATGTCTTATATTCTAGGTTCTTCAAAGTAGCCACCTTTTGCTTTGATTACTGCTTTGCACACTCTTGGCATTCTCTTGATGAGCTTCAAGAGGTAGTCACCTGAAATGGTTTTCACTTCACAGGTGTGCCCTGTCAGGTTTAATAAGTGGGATTTCTTGCCTTATAAATGGGGTTGGGACCATCAGTTGTGTTGTTCAGAAGTCAGGTGGATACACAGCTGATAGTCCTACTGAATGGAGTGTTAGAATTTGTATTATGGCAAGAAAAAAAGCAGCTAAGTAAAGAAAAACGAGTGGCCATCATTACTTTAAGAAATGAAGATCAGTCAGTCCAAAAATTGGGAAAACTTTGAAAGTGTCCCCAAGTGCAGTGGCCAAAACCATCAAGCGCTACAAAGAAACTGGCTCACATGAGGACCGCCCCAGGAATGGAAGACCAAGAGTCACCTCTGCTGCCGAGGATAAGTTCATCCAAGTCACCAGCCTCAGAAATCGCAGGTTAACAGCAGCTCAGATTAGAGACCAGGTCAATGCCACACAGAGTTCTAGCAGCAGACACATCTCTACAACAACTGTTAAGAGGAGACTGTGTGCAGCAGGCCTTCAGGGTAAAATAGCTGCTAGGAAACCACTGCTAAGGACAGGCAACAAGCAGAAGAGACTTGTTTGGGCTAAAGAACACAAGGAATGGACATTAGACCTGTGGAAATCTGTGCTTTGGTCTGATGAGTCCAAATTTGAGATCTTTGGTTCCAACCACCGTGTCTTTGTGCGACGCAGAAAAGGTGAACGAATGGACTCTACATGCCTGGTTCCCACCGTGAAGCATGGAGGAGGAGGTGTGATGGTGTGGGGGTGCTTTGCTGTTGACACTGTTGGGGATTTATTAAAAATTGAAGGAATACTGAACCAGCATGGTTACCACAGCATCTTGCAGCGGCATGCTATTCCATCCGGTTTGCGTTTAGTTGGACCATCATTTATTTTTCAACAGGACAATGACCCCAAACACACCTCCAGACTGTGTGAGGGCTATTTGACCAAGAAGGAGAGTGATGGGGTGCTACGCCAGATGACCTGGCCTCCACAGTCACCAGACCTGAACCCAATCGAGATGGTTTGGGGTGAGCTGATGCTTGAAGCATCTCTGGGAACTCCTTCAAGACTGTTGGAAGACCATTTCAGGTGACTACCTCTTGAAGCTCATCAAGAGAATGCCAAGAGTGTGCAAAGAAGTAATCAAAGCAAAAGGTGGCTACTTTGAAGAACCTAGAATATAAGACATATTTTAAGTTGTTTCACACTTTTTTGTTAAGTATATAATTCCAATTTCAATGTGTTAATTCATAGTTTTGATGCCTTCAGTGTGAATCTACAATTTTTATAGTCATGAAAATACATAAAACTCTTGGAATGAGAAGGTGTGTCCAAACTTTTGGTCTGTACTGTATATCAAAGGTTTTAATTAAAGCTGACCCCTTTTAGTGCTTGTAAACACTGCCACATAGGACATAAGGATTTTGTGCTTGTTTGTCTCTATCTCTTTTCTGTGGATTCATTGTATGACCTGTGGAGAGGAGACTCCTGCGTGACATTTTACCACCCAGAAATGTAATTGTGTGGGGATCAATCTATCTAACTATCTTTGAAAATAAGGACTATAGCTGACCTGTCCTGTACCTCTCTCTGCAGAGGCTTCATTGTAGCCACATGGTCTGCCTGTATGTTATATATTCCTGTGGTCTGGAATTAAAAGATGTTGCAGGTGAGTTATATTATGCATTTCATATGTAGAGACCAACTAAGCTTAACTACATAAAAACCTAAGCAACATATGAGCATGCTGTCAGTGCTTCCTATTTTGATGTCACTTTTCCGCTAGGTATTCATTACTTGTATTGCATTGTTACGTATCACAAGATAAGAGTTGTACTGTGCACGCTTGTTCTTTTAAGAATTCAGCCTTAGACCTGCCCAACACACTTCATAATCCAAAATGATATTTCCCCCTAAAAAGGGAATGAAATTCACGAGTGCAGAGCGCCAGCTCTTGAGGAATGTAATTGCTGCCAGACATATGCTGCAGTATACATTCCTCACATGACTTGGCCCCTGTGTATATGAAAAGTGAAGGATACATGAATTCGATGAGGTAGTTAGGCCTGGTGGTCTCTGTGGAATTTCAACATTAAAAAATAACACTGCACCTTCCAGAGGCTTCAGTTCCATTCCAGTGACATCACCCCTTCTATCCCAGATGTGCCCTGGAATTTGTAATATGCAATTGTTTATTTGTTTTCTATCCCTTGAGAGTCATATTACAGCCCCATCTCCAGAACCATTGACTCTCTTAACTTTAGTCATTTATATTCTGAACCACAGAAGAAAGTAACATGCTGGTTTCTAAAATAGCAAACACAGAAAATTTCATGCTCAGCAGCGGAAAAGTATACACCATTAACATGGTCCTAAAAATTCAATAAATATAGAAATAGTCTCTTATGAAATGTATGCTGTAGAACTGTATTATTTTACATAACCCAAGGCACCACATGGTAATAATTATATGATTGTATATGGTCTGAGGTGTGGTACTTCTGATAGCTCCAGGACACTTCCAACTATACAGAATGGAGTCTGACATTCATCTGGTGCTCTCCTCAAGGAGAGATGTCCCTGTCCATAACCCACTCATTGCCTCCCACAAAGCCAGCTAGTACACTTTGCTCTGCACTGATGAGGGACAAAAATCCCGAAACGGCGCTGTATGCAGATAAGTGAAACTGGCTTGGCTAAAATCCCTTTTGCTGTCTCAAGACTGGGTGAGTCAAAAGCAAACTGAGGATCTGTTATATCCAACAGAGGGCACATGAGCTCCCAGCTCCTTTCCCACAATGCCTTGTGATATGTAGATGCATAGTAGAGGGCAAAAGGCAACTCAAAACTCTACACACCTTAACTGGTGCTCTCCTCAAGGAGAGATGTCCCTGTCCATTCATCTCATTAGTCAACCTATTTACCTTGAAAATCTGGTGAATAAGACCCTACATCCCAAAAATGCCCCCATACTCCAAAAACATACCGATACTGAAGCAGGGTTTAATAGGAATGTTAAAAGTGCAGCCCTGTTAAACAGCATATCCCTGTTATGTATGTCACTTTTGTAGATTTGAAGTGGCTCTTGCCACTCAAACCTCTACCATCTCCTACCTACACCATCCTGGCAATGAGAGTCGATTCTCTTAATGCTATGACATCACTCATCCTAATTGAGCAGCAAAAGCAGTGCTCCCAGAGCTGAAGGCCCACCCCCAGTGCACCAACTACATAATTTTCATAAGACTTCAAAGTTGATTTTTTCCAAATCCACAAAAGTGACATACATAACATAATGATGTTTATCAATGTAATGTACTTTGAAGCATAGCTACAACAGTCGAATATACTTGGGGGAGGATGTAGACTCCCTTTAAAGGTATAAATCAGGTTCAGGAGTGAAGTGTTTCTTTATACA
The DNA here is from genome assembly GCA_947044405.1 of Leptodactylus fallax. Taxonomy (NCBI): domain Eukaryota; kingdom Metazoa; phylum Chordata; class Amphibia; order Anura; family Leptodactylidae; genus Leptodactylus; species Leptodactylus fallax. The sequence goes on along the minus strand of CAMRHE010000108.1, from coordinate 3,638,543 downwards.
AGATGGCACAATCTGAAATTAGTTAGGGGTTAAGATCAGAGGCAATGTCAAGAAATATTATTTTGGTGAAAGAGTAGTAGAGATTTGAAATAAACTTCTAGCAAATTTGATTGGGTATATCTACAGTAAGCAAATATAATCATGTCTGGAATAAACACGTCTAACCTAGGATAACATGGAAGTAATGTAAGGGCTGCTGTCAATCTTCTATGTTTCTACTAGCTGAATGTAGTAGGTAGGATAAAGGACTCTATTTTAATGTGGTTTCAAGAAATAACCAGTTCCAAAACAGTGTTTTGGTGTGTACCACAGGGACCACATTGGCAATTTGGCAGTAAATATTACATTTGATGCCTAACAGAATATTGACATTGTGTACAGTATATTACAAATGTAATATTTCATAGTTATATACTCTTTGTTTATATACAAGGCTTTTGACGCACTCTAAACCGCTAAGAGTGGGTGGAATCATATTGTGACATGGGATGTGATGCCACACTGCTTTGTCACATGCTATCACAATCACATCTTTTGGCAATTGGGAGAGATGAAATATGGCTGTGACACAATGGGAAACTATTGCCCTGCGTCATTGTCCCATGGTATCATAGATGGGACACAACAACAAGCAAACTGCCCCTTTTAATAAAGTGTTGCAGCAGCAAGATGTCAATCAGTTAGCTCTAGCCATAACTGTACTGCCACTACAGTCAGACATATTATGTAATGTGCTTTGTCTCTGTCTCTTTGCTGTACAGGGATGTACAGAAAACACTGCAGGCCACGGCCCTGTATTGCAGATTGTGCAAGAAAGGGCTAAGAGTAAGAAGTGAGTTCATCCCTTTTTGCTTCAGTGGTCATAATGCTCCTCTTATGTAGTTTTCGCAGTTATGAAGTTTTATAAAATAAAAAAAAAAGCTTTAATATAGTAGAACTAACAAATTAAGGCTATAATTGGCTATACAAAGGAAGCTGTCCCCCTGACATCATTGAATAGTGAAGCATATGTTTATCTTCTGAACCATTTGGAGCTGGCCGATCTTGGTGTTATAGAACTCACTGAGATTGTGGAACTTCTGTACTGCAACCAGTTTGACACTGACTAAACTCTTAAGGGCTTGTTATTTTGGAGAGTTGATTTTGTAGAGTTTTCCTCTCTGAAAACCACATCAATAGCTTCCCTACTTAAAGAGGACCTTTCACCACCCCAGGGCTGTGCAGTTTCTTGTACCTTGTTATAGGCGCTGCTGCACAGACCCTTGGGCACTTTGAATTTTCTTCCTAGCCCCCACTGTGGCGGAGTTATGAACCCCGTTATTAAAGCTCTTCACTGTCAGAAGGGCGTTCCCTGACTATAAGTCATTTGCATTTCAATTAGCAGAGGTCTGTATTAGAGCAGCTTCGACTGTGTGATCTTGCGAGATCTCGCAACTTCTTATGAGATCACACAGCCAAAGCGGCTCTGACACTCTCCTCTCCTAATTGGACAGTGTCAGAGTGATGCAAATGACGTAGCCCTTCACTTACAGTCAGGGAACGCCCTTCTGACAGTCAAGAGCTTTAATAACGGGGTTCATAACTCCGCAACGGTGGGGGCTAGGAAGAAAACTCAAAGTGTCCCAGGGTCTGTGTAGCAACATCTATAAAAAGGTACAAAAAAACTGCACAGCCCTGGGGTGGTGAAAGGTCCTCTTTAAGACTCATTGTTTTTAAAGAGAGTCACTGAAGGATGCTGAGAACTGATACAGCTTGCTCTATCTCGGAGAGATTCCTTATCGAAAACAGTACTAAAGACCTTGTCAGGTGGCCACCAAAATGTTAAGTCTTCTACATGATTTAAAAAAAGACTTGGCAAAATACTCAACGGTTTTTAAGTCTTTCATTGCTATACTACAATTTTCCTCCATATTACACAATCTACTTGTGCAATAAGCAATTCCAGAAAATAGAAACTTTTTGGAGAACCGAGCATAACTACACCCTGATGTGGCTAGTTTTAGTCTATTTATGGAATATCTTTGCACTGTGGCTGCTAAATGTTTGTTTTAACAAATGAGCAAAAAAGGTTTTATTAATTACATTCTCCAACAGAAAAACCTAAACGAGTCCATATGGATATGCAGCTTCTGCATAACCAAAAACGGCAACCATACCCATCTGTATTATTGACTCAAAGAGGAAGTAGTGATGAAGATTAGAAATGTTTGTATTAGTAAAATAATGTATCTTTCATGTCTGTTACAAAGAAGCAAAACATTTATATTTGTAAAAACTATGGATTAAAACATTTCATGTGGGAGTAATCTGTACAAAAGAGAGGACACATGTTAAATGATGCAAAGATCTTTAGTTTTAGGAAGAAGAGGCTGTACTGTGAGTGTCAAGCAGCCACACCTCTCACTTATCACATGTATGAGTAACTCATGCATCAAGTCTTTAATGTCTGCATATGATTAGACATGTACAGTAACTGCTTGGTTAGAATTGGTGGAGGAGATTGATGCAGAATAGCGTTTTCTACACCAGTTTTCAGATCCCCTGCAATGAGGAGCACCCAGTCCATACGCCTGGAGTAAAATCTACACCAACTCATTGCTGACGTAAATTTACAGCATCAGTTATGCCACATAAATGATAATAAATCTGGCAGAGTCTCTGGCATACCCAGCAGCATACCCTCACCTTGCCCGTCTTTGGGAAAGTGCCATGTGCACTGCAACATATCAAAAATCACTGCAAAAACCAGAGTTGCAACAATATATTCAGCAATTAGCTTTTAAAAAGTTACAAATCTAGATCTGCGACTTTTTTTTTTTTTTTACACTGGAAATCTGGCTACAATAATACTAAATCTCCCCCAGTAAATTTGTGAAATTAAATCTACATGGGTGCTGGGGGTAATTGTAAGTCAATATGACAGTCCAGGTAACATTATGCTGTCAGACTCTGTAGAGACCCAGCAGGAATTTTAACATTAAAGGGAACCTGTAATAGTACAGCAGATGCCAGGTCTTTATTACACAGTGGAGACCCAGAGATAATGCCCGCGATCAGATTTCACCCTGATCACAAGCATTGCTTTATGTTAGAGCCATTCCCTACCAGCCCCGTACCTTTAACGTTGCAGGACGACTCCTGGAAGTTGGCAAGATTGTGGGAGCCGTCCTGTTCTTATGACAGTTCCCACGTCTGTCATAGGAATATAGCTATTGATTGTGTAGATTGTAAGCTCTTGCGAGCAGGGCCCTCACAACTATTGTTTAATATGTTAATTGTCACAATACATTTCATTATACTGACAACACAAACATAATGCGTGGACATGCTGAGTCCACCATGGTGGCATGTAGAGAATTACAAAGTGGTATATGACCTCCATATGCCGTGATAGGGCTTATGGACAAAGCTTGTCATTGTGAGTACATTATAAACAGCAATGGTATCACATCTCTTCCTTTAAAAAAAAAAAAAATGCAAATTACCATACATAAATGAAAAGTAAATGAGTCCGTCCCAGTGATCAAATGATGACCGCAGGTCATCTAAGTCACACAACAAACAGTTTATATCACTGGGGAAGTTGCAGCTGGCCACACATATCCACTACAGCCACAGAGAAAGCCTCCTGTAAAAAAGCTACAGAAAGTATAGTGAAAGCTCATTAACCCCTTCCCACAACAGCCATTTTTCGACTTTCATTTTTTACTCCCCTCCTTCCAAATGCCATAAAAAATAATTTATTTTTCCATTCATGTTCTGTACGAAAATTAATTAATATATATATTATTATTATGTATTATACAGAGGAGACCTGGTGGCTATGGTGGCCGCTCAGCATCTGAGTGGCTGCCATATTTAGATACCGGGCATCTGCTGTAATAGTTTGGTGGATGTCGGGAAAGGTTTAAAACACATACATCGTCATTGTTCCTGAACTTTTCACATGTTATATATATAGTGGACTATAATCATTCACTCAGGCTGAGCAGATGTTATATCCTATATTATATTTAAGTAAGTAACTGGTGACATAGAGCAGAGGACCATGTACAGGAAAGTTTCTGCTGGTTTTGTCTCCCTGAATGAGCTAAACAGTTGCGCTGACATCATGGTACACGCCTAGTACTTGGAACACATATGCATTCCAAATCACTTGTCTCATTAATCCCCCACAAGGCCACACCATGAGATACTATTATATAAAGCTTCAATGGGGTGTACGGTCATGCTGGTGAACTAACAATAGATTTCCCTAATCACAGCCCATCTGACATGATGCTGTATACTACATTGCTCACTTCTCTGGTCACATTTCCATGTAATTCATACATGCTGTAGTGTTTCCTTGCTGTTCACAATATAGATGACATACTGTATGTTCTACATACTCTGGCATTCCAAAATCCTTATTTAATATCTCTCTGTGTTTCATCATTACAGTTTCCTGCACAATTTCTATTAGAGATAATGCAATGTCTCGGTGACTCATTGTCAGATTTCCTCATTCACATATAGAATAAGGATTTTAATTTCTTGATTCCAGTCACCACCACCGCATTCTTAAGTATGAGGTTTTCTAGAAGGGGGCTGATTCATATGATGTCATCATGTGACCCACCTTTGTGTAATCATTGCTTGCTTTTACGGATTGATAGCATGATTCTGACACATGATGACACAACATACCTGATGACTGTGACGTTTCCTCTTCTCACATGTTAACTACCTCATTGTTACCTAGCTTACTTGCTTTCCCCTCTAGATATTGTTCTGCATTAATATCTACATGTAACTTTTAGTTAGTCACTCAGGATGTGCTAAGAATTATATATGTCCTCTTGAGCACCTTTCTTTCTAAATGACATGAAGCTTCCCCATTTAAGCAAATAATAATTGTAAAGGTTTCTATGGTTTCTTGTTTAGAGCCATTTTTAATATTATGGCACAAAAGTATAATATAAGCAATTTCCTATTAAAATCTATCAATCCAGCGCCATCCACAGAAACCAGACAGCATTTACAGCTGTCACATAAAGTTTGTAACTCAATACTTCTGGTGATGGAAATTCAAATAAACCACAGACTTCTGGTCTTTGCAACTTTTTAGAGGCATACTGTACCCCCACCCCCTCAACAACAAAAAAACCCTGAGAAACCAAAAATATATGTAAACTATGTCACTGACTTTCCCTGTACTGTAGTGTAAAATTTTTTTAGGTAGCGAGTTGTGCAAGTCTATCTAGAAATAATTTATTCTTACATTAATCTGTTAGATAAATGCCAAGGAATTTTTTTGACATATGTCTGGCTTATATGGGTAAATCATAGTTTATAGTTCATATATGTTCCAGTAACCTTATAAGAACATTTCATACTTGTGAAGGGTCAATCATGTTACTCTAAGTTCACATTAGTGTTCGCTATCTTATTTTCTGATTCATCAGAGGACTAGAACAATGGATAGGCAGACCACTAAAATAGCTATTACATAAGGAGCCCGACAGACTCCACTGACTATATATTTTACCAGGCATATGAAGCACCTGGTTTAACCCCTTCCTGAAGGTGACATTTTTCGATTTTCTTTTTTGACTCCCCATCTTCCAAACCCCATAACTTTTTTATTTTTCCGTTCACAGAGCCATATTAGTGCTTAAATGGGTTGTCCAGGCATAAATGGACAACCCTTTTAAAGTTTAAATAAGATGGGGGCAGTGAAAAAAAAAAAAAAATACATACTCACCTGTCCCCGTTGCTCCGGTGTCCTCCTGCGCCTCCCTGGTCCTCTGTTCCTGCGGGTCTCTTCCGGCGTTGTGCTGTGACCGCTGAGGTTTGCAGACTGGACGTTTTCGGACACAGGGATATCTAATGTTTATGTGTTTCACAGCATTTAAGTACTTTTAAATGTTTTCTAGGGAAAGGGGGGTGATTTGAATTTTTTTTATATTTTTTTTTATTTTTTTATTATTTTATTGCATTTATTAGATCCCCTAGGGGTCTTGAACCCCAAGGGGTCTGATCACTAATGCAATGCATTACATTGATAATGCATTGCAAAATATCGGCATTTGTATGGCAGACTGAATAAAGCAGCCTGCCATACAAATGAATGGCAGACAAACCTGGGAGCCTTCAATAGGCTCCTGGCTGTCAAACCAACAGGACACCAGCCCCAGATTTTGCTCTGGATACTGGTGATCCCTGGCAAAATGGCGGCTCAGTCAGTTTTGACCTAGGTGCCGGGGGGTTAATGCCCACGATCAGTATGGGCACTGATCACTGGCATTAGCACCGGGTCTCTGCTGTATAATACAGCAGAGACCCGTGTGTATGGCAGCCACTCAGTTCCTGAGCAGCCGCCATATTTAAATATCTGACATCCGCTGTACTATTACAGATGATGTTGGGAAGGGGTTAACCTAAAGGCACCATCAGGGGGAACTACAAGTAAGAACTGCTTCCTGGTGCTTAACAGGTTAACAAATGCTGTGATCATTTAAAGTCACTGAGAATAACTGTATATGACTGTGACAGCATCTATAAGTTGGCTACATTAAAAGTACTTTAGTCCAGTGCATTTATATAAATAAATGGTCTTTTTAGGATCCATTTACTAATAATTGATCTTTCCCCCTCCGTGGCTTTAATAAAGCAAACCCCCATAGCACAGGTAATTAATTACCTGTGAGATCGGGGAGTGGCAGAGCAGCCCGTGGGTGCCTAATGCTGCCAAGGATCTTATGACTCAGGGGTCATATGTTCTGCATCCCTGGGATCAGGTAAGTAAATTAATACTCCCCAGACAACTCCTTTAAACCAAATGACAAAGTACAGAATCAAATCCATCATATTGGACTGTGCCACAGTGTGTCCCTGTACCACTTCGTACCACTTAGAGTGCACACTCCTGTGTGGTAGCTGCATGCAGCTGAAACCCTCCTGTATTTGGTCACCAATGGTTGCACATTTAAACAGTATAATCATACAGTCATTGGCAGCCACATACAGCTCAAGTTTCTGCTGCATACGGCTACCACAGTATAACCATACACCTGAAGATATACTGGCTGGCAGCTGCTGTGAATAGAGGTAACAATAGTGCCTGTACACTTTACAAACATCCTTGTGAATATTAATACACATAATACTTTTCCCTGCTCTTCAGGAGAACACACAGCATCAGCTGCACAGCAATATTGCTGGTTCCTGACACATCCAATAACAAAGCTCCTTACTCACAGTCATTGGTCAACAGAGAGTAGAGAGTTTTGTTATTAATAAGGAGGCTACAGTCAACAGCTGTCAAGTGAATTATGATGTGCTGCAAGACCCTTTGAAGTCACAGCAGAATTCTCCATCAAACAGTAGTACTACCCCATTCATAGTATTAGGTACTCTTCCCTTCCATAGCTATTCACTATTTATGCATGGAATACAGTTATAGTAATGGTTTCCCTACATAAACAGTGTCCTATTAGCTTTCTCTTAACATTATTTATGCATGTGTATAATTCATTTGCAAAACTGCAAATGTAGTATTCCTTAGCTACATTACTCCTCAATAATGCTAAGAGGAGTACTTTACTCTAGCAGAAAATGTAGTGTGTCCTCTGTTCATAAGAGTGAATGAGGCTAACAACATAAAAGTTATAAAGTGTTTCTCTTTACAGTGGTAAAGCAAATAATACTGAATGAACCAGTCACCAATCCTATGTACTAATACAGATAATAATAATGCATCTACTTTCCCCAGTTATCACAAACACCCATCCTTGTCTACAAGACTTCTCTTGGACTGCACTTGCGCTCTTCAGTGTACTACCCTATTACTATTTTTTTTTAGAACACCATTGATTCGATTGAGATTCACATTTTAAAACAAAACACAAAATAAACAATGAGGTACCAGCCACCATTCTAAATATTAAAAAGTGCCATGAAAAGACACCTCTTCAGAAATTCTTATTCATTTTTCTTCATATGTTGGTTATACATACTACCAATGTAGCACTTCCTTCAGTAAACCTGCAACAAAAGAAGGTTTTGTACAAAACAAAGCTAGACTTTTAGGCAACAAATCACAACAATGAAGGACATCTGAAAATAATTTGATAAGATTGTTTATCGTAAATTGTACCTGCTTGATTTCACTTTAACAATACTGTAAAATCTAGATGAGAAGCTTTTGTGCAGTACAAATACACCTCATAAATTATTGTGCTGAAAATGACTTGATAATCAGAGTCATATGTGAGGACAAAAGGTCATGAGCTAACATTTGGACAATGGAGCAGATGTAAGCCATAGGGAGTGCTCACAAAGTATGAAACAATATCTTGCATACCATGTTCTCAAGCAACATATAGAACATTTATAGTCTGTTTCAGTTTTTTTACTTTATCCAAAAAATATTTCACACAATTGGCGATCAGATATTATGACACTAAGAGCTGCATCTACTTCCTCAGTTATCACAAGCACCCATTCCTGCTTACAAGATAGATATTGGACTGTACTTGTGCTCAACAGTGCTCTACCATAGTGTAGACCTGGTTATTTATGGAATTAATAAACATAATATGAAATAACTAGGAGCCACAAATTCTATAAAAAAGGAGGACTTTTTTGTCCAGAAAAATCAGACTTTATAGTGAACCTATTATAGTCAATGAGGTCCACTGTTTGTGTCTGTAATATGACGGTTTTATCCCTGTCGGGACAGCTATGATGCAGAGTAGATAAGGAGGCTCAGAACTACAGGGCATACTGATGAAATTCATGAAAAAATGTAATAGGTTTTGAAGTCTAGTCTTGGAATTACAGCAGTATAATTTTATTGGTAAATCAAGTCTTTGAGTCTGCTGGTGTCCAGGTAATGTGTATATAGGTGCATGTCAATAAATTAGAATATCTTTGAAACGTTCATTCATTTCAGTAATTCAGTAATACAATTCATAATCAGTGTTGTGTCCTCTGACCAGACTGAGGAACCATTTAAAGGCTTAGGAAACCTTGGCAGGTGACACTGAATTTACAATACTGAACTTTTTTACAATATTCTAATTTTCTTAGATTTTGGTTTTCATTACTTGTAATCCATAATCAACATTTACAGAAATAAAACACTTGAAATAGAACACTCTGTGTGTAAAGAATCTAGAAAATATAGGAGGTCACTGTTTTAAGTCAATTACTGAAAGAAATGAACATTTCAAAGATATTCTAATTTATTAAGATGCACCTGTAACTCTCAGCAAAAAAGGACCATTTTGAGACCCCCGCTCATTGATCCATCTTCCCACTTCACTATGTAACCTTTAAAATCAAACAAATGCAATTTTTTCACACAACTAAAAATCACCTTGTAGCTTAGGCCTTGGTACTTTTGATGTTACTTTAAACCTACTCTTTGGTTGCTCAGTAGAATGTGACTGATTAATATATAAGCAAAAAAAATGTGGAAAATGAGCCATATCATGTCATGTATGACGTGTGTGTTAAACTGCAGAAGATCAAAGTAGTATATATAAGCATACATAAGTGACAGCATGGTTTGGTATTTCCTTTATCTAAAACATTTTGATGGTCAAAGGTTAACTACAACCATGCCTAAAGCAATTGACCAAAAGTGAACAAAACACAAATGTACAGTACTTTTTGAGCTCATTCACTAAACCTTGTCAATCCTGTGTAGCAGGATTTAAGCACTTCCATGCTTATATCAATTCTTTCCCCAAGTCCACACCTCCCACACTTTCAGGACCATCCACAAAATGGAGAGAGGAGAGAAAACAAGAGCCCCCTACCTCCAGTATCAGTCTATGATGCCTCCAGATTAGAGCGTTCACCCTGCAGACTGACTGAATCGCTCCCAGGTGATGGACCTGTGGGCTCTTGGTGATCATTACAGGTCCTTCAGGCTTTCCATCCACAGAGACTGCACTGATAATGTAAGACTGCCATTATCAGTGCAATGTCTGCTTTGGAGTCATTGCTTTGTGCCAAAGCTAACACTGCCAGGGAACTGTGCCTGCCCAGCCAGTGAGCCATGCCTCATCAATGAGGCCTACCTCACAGTTTGAGAAGCACTGCCTTACAGCATATGCTATGAGGTCTATGGGAGAGATTTCTTAACATGCTGTGTGAAGTAGGAGAGGGAGTAGATAAATTGTAACATAATTTATTGTTAGCAGTGAATGCAATGATGAGCTTTAGCTGGTGTTAGCTGGTGTTGTCTATGCCTTCTTATTGGTAAGTGTCAATCTATTATTAGGCTTAGTAGTTAGAGTTAAAATTGTATGATTATTATTATTGTTATTTTACTTATATAATGCCAACATATTCCGCAGCGCTTTACAGATATGAAGTAAGTTTTAAAAAATTATGGATAATGACAAGGAATTAAAAAATAAATATCAAAAATTCTTAAAAAAATATAAGAATGTCGAGAGGAAAAGGAGCACAATCACCTTAAGATGTATTATGATCCCAGATACTTATAAGCCCTGGTTTACTATTCTAATATCTAAAATTCTATATATAGCCACTGGTGTTCCGCAGCCAGTGGCTGGATAGTCACATATAGCCTCTTGATGATGGCTCCCCACCTGTTGGCAGGGCCAAAAATTACTGTCCACGTTTGCCAACAGGGGAGTGACAGCATTACTAGAAATTGGTACCAGGGTAAAACCCATATCACTAGCAGTTTACACTGGATTAAGAGCGTTATCACTTCGCCATATTTTAATGTGTGTTTAAAAGGTTGGGGGCTTTTCATTTACAGAATATGTGGGAAAGACTGCTGGGTAGAAATTTCACACACATATTTTATTGGCATTGTGCTAATTCCATTTATTACCTGTGATGTTATGCCACTGAACTCTTACCACTATCTAAATTCCAACTTGACTAGGACATGTCCTGGAAGTTTATAAATAAAACTATTACAAGGCTATTGCAGTCTTACCGTAAAATGTAAGGTTTCAAAACAATTGTATCCATTTACTTCAGTTAAGTTTTCTCAGCTGCTGTCCAGGATCTGTGGGTCATGTATAAGTATGACAACAAGAAATGTGTCTATAGCTTGAGCGATGGCCTTGGTTTGAGAATATTCTATTTTAACTCCTAAATGCGACTGGAAACAACTTAATTTACTTTAGATATATACAAATGGTATTTTAGTATATTATATTATTTCAGTGTTTTCACTAAGGTATTATTCACATAGCAGTGCCATTTTTCATAGACCTAATGTTATTTAAAAAAAGGGTTGTTTTTAACAGCCATTTTGCCTCCATTTTACCTCCATTCCGTTTTTGATGGCCTTGTGTCAACTGTTTTGCATCTATTTTTAATAGGCAGTTAACAAAGCAGATGAATTTCATTGTTCTTTCCTTTTTGACCCAACCCACTGATGCATTTCAACAAATCTAACTTTGACGTCAATCCATTTTACAGTTGAGCCGCATGTTTGTCAGAACAGAGAAATATTGAACATGTTAGTTTTTTTGCCTGCCCTGAAAAATGGTCCATCAAAATACGGACATGTGAATTGAACTACAGACATACAGTAATACAGCGTCGGATGATGCTCGCAGAGCCTCAGTTCCATGTACCAGCCCACGCTGCGCATGCGCAAGGCACGCAGAGTGCAGTGACGCTGACATTTCCTATATCATAGTTAAATATGTGTCAGCGCCATCCTCCATCACGCCACCAACACTTCCACAGCGCTTTCTACAAGAACGGTAATCCCAACTTCCAAACCCAACTCCCCCCCTTTAATGGCATTCTATACCTAACTACCCATTTATTACCCCACAGCATGCCCGCGGCATTACTGCCAGTTACCTATACAATACCTATGCGTATATCCTAACCTTGACATAATTGGTATGTATCCAGTGTGTTACACTTTCCTAACAGCTTTGTACCATATTCCATACATACTTAATTGCCACTTTGTATCATCCCACAGCATGTCTGAACATCCAGTAATGAACATCCAGTAACACCATACTTATCCCACAAATGTATCCGAACTTTATTATAACCCCACATTTTGCCTATTTTACTATAATACTAATGTTAAATCTTTTTGTTTCTACTTAATGTAAGACCAATACCAAGAACTGAAAACTCTCAGGCTTGTGCTGGAGTCTCCGCCGCAGAAACTGCCAGAAATCGTCGGAAAGAAAAGTCCTGTACGGAAGACTTTTCTCTTCGCCGGTTTCAGTATATAAACGGTGGACACCTGGCGAACCCCATTATAGTCTATGGGGACCGCCAGTGTCTGCGAGCAACTACTGTTTTAGCAATTGGGCTTAGCGCAGATGTGAACTTAGCCTGAATGATATTTCTTTGAAGCACTTATTTATTTGTAAAAGGTTATCACTTCTTTGTGTAAGTGGACAGACCATTATATATAAGCATAACCTGAGTGACCTGTGACGTGCAGTGGAGATAAGTAACAGAGCCCCTGCTTATCATGAAAGAAGCATTATACAAATATCATTGATAGTCTATTTATCAATCTTTGTTGAATCCCCATAAGCTGCACTGTCTACCATTGTATAGCTTCTACTGGCTAATAAGGTACAATATATTTAACAGAAATAAATTATGTAAAATATTGTACCATATACTGCATCTCCAATTTAAGGAGATGCAGAGTGAGATGTTCCAATTTAGAGATGCCATAGGTAGAGCTACTGGCAGAAACACATCTAGTGTTCCCTCTCTGTTCTGTCTGGGCAGGTCAGAGTTAGACAACATTTTAAGGAGAATAATATACCCAATAGTGGTTGTAACAACAGAATTTGGAAGTGTTAAATATCATTTCCAGAGTGTATAGAGTAACTTAGTCATATACTGTAGATAGTTCTTCCTCATGACCCCCTCTCCCCCATACTGATGCACATGTTCTTAATTGGAAGATGATAAAGGGGTTGTCTAAGAATTAGAGCTTCCTGTCTGGAGGCCTGGGGAGGAGTTAAATAAAAAACATGCTCTGTCATCCACGGCTGCTGTTTGTTCAGGCTCGTCCCAGGGCTTTGTTGCCAGATGTCCTGAACCCCATGTGACTGCTGAGACCAATCAGTGGCCTCAGTTGTTGCTGGAGATGGATCGGTAATGTCACTCACATACATCACTGGTTCCCTACTAGCAACCAATGAGGCCACAGATTAGTCGAAAACAGTTACATGGAGTGTTAGACATCTGACAACAAGGCCCCAGCACAAGACTGAATAGTCATTGGTAGCAGACAATGGAGCGCCAGGGATACGTGAGTATCCTTTGTTTATCTTAACATTTCCCCCAACCTCCACACGGGTGGCTCCAATTCCTGGACAACCCCCCCTTAAGTAAAATGGTTATGCAGCCTTCAATAGTGCCTAGTATGTGATACGCTGAATCAATATCTGCAAAGTAATGCAGAATACAGTGTGTTGGCCCTATGAGTCTAAGACCTTAAGTTATCTTACATAATAATAGAAGTAAGATATAAAATGCTGTTATATTTGTATTTTAACAGTCAATCAAAGTAAATGAAAGTTATGTTACTCTGTCATTTTGAGTGACCACAACTTGAATAGATATGAGTTTGGTCTTCAGATGAGTCAATGAACATGATCTGTCTGTTTAAGTGGAGGTTTGACCTTAGTTGGCATTGACTACACGTGAGTTGTAGTACAGGGGCAGGAAGAAGATATTGAAAATATTAGTGGCATGTCGCCACAGATCACACCTAGACTTAAGCTGAGTGTACCAGCCTTGAAGCCAATGTGAATTCCCACACTCAGTTGTTATTGTGAATTTCATCCTCATTCCATTGAGGCACAAAGCGAAAGTACAAGAGTATAAATACCTAGTTATGATGAAGTATATTGGTTGTGCTATTTTTTTGTGGTAAATGTGGTTCAGGAAAACAAATATTGTGAATACATCTCCAATGGGCAACAAATAAAAATTAAACAAGTATACTAATAGAAATTAGGCTACGTAGGCTTTTAATAAGAACACCATTGGGTCTATTTACTACCACTTAGAGGTATACCAGCATGTAATTGTATTATGGTGTGTACTATAAGGTGACATATGCTTATTATGGGAAAATTAGGTTGGTATACAGTATATGGTGCTCAGTACTATTTTCTATGTAATTATGCCAGCAAACTGTTATATGGACACAATTAAGCTGTCTTAGGCTGAGGTCCCAAGTTACGGAAACGCAGCTTTTTTGTTGCAGAATTTGGTGCGTTTTTTGAGCCAAAGCCAAGAGTGGATTGAGCAGAAGGCAGAAGTATAAGTACTTCCTATATATTTCCCATTCCTTTTGTAGCAATTCTAGGCTTTGACTCAAAAAACCACAACAAAATCTCCAACAATAAAAACCTGCGTTTCCGCAATATGGGGCCTCAGCCTTACTTTTTGTTTTAAACACAGTGGAGCAGATTGTGGCGCAATGTGCACCAAAAAAATTCTAACATACATGTTTTACACATCATTTATTCAGTGTTTTAGACACTTTCTAAGAGTTTCTAAGATACTTGTCCATCAAGTAGGTGGGGCCTAGTAGAAAACATACAGGGCTTACAATGCAATATTATTAGTGTGACAAGAAATTTGATAAGAATCTAAGCCAACTAATAAGTGGTCTAAAGTTAGACTAGACAGGGTAAAGATATACCAGATTCAGATAATGATCTGGCATCAGCCACTTTGATAAGTCTAATGCAGCTTAAAAGGAGTCTACTACCTTCCCCAAGCATATTCAGCTATCACCACTGGGTTACAGAGCATATTACAGTGAGAAACAACACAACTTTATTATGTATGTCACTTTTGTAGATTTGGTGAACAACAACTTTGAAGTCTTATGCAAATTAAGCAATCGGTGCACTGGAGGGGCAGGCCTAGAGCACTGCTCTTGCCACTCAGACCCCTACCATCTCTTGCCTGCACCACCCCATGCAGTGAGAGTTGATCCTCTCACTGCTATGAAATAACCCATCCTACTTGAGTAGCAAAAGCACTGCTCCAGGGAGATGAAGGCCCATCCCCAGTGCACCAACTGCCTCATTTGCATAAGATTTTAAAATTGTTTTTCGCCAAATCTACAAAACTGACATACATAATAGAGCCGTGTTGGAGAACCTATGGCATGCGTGCACTCAAAGCCCTCTCTGTTGGCACGCTGTGTGGGAGCCCAAAGTGGAGCATATAATACTGTATGGGGGGCCCACTGTGGAGCATATAATACTGTGTGGGGGGCCTACTATGGGAATATAATACTGTGTGGGGGCCACTGTGGAGCATATAATACTGTGTGGGGGCCCACTGTGGAGCATATAATACTGTCTGGGGGCCACATTGGAGAACATTGTACTGTCTGGGTGTCACTTTGGAGAGCATTGTACTGTCTGGGGGTCACTGTGGAGCGCATTGTACTGTCTGTGGGTCACTGTGAAGCGCACTGTACTGTGTGGGGGCCACTGTGGAGCGCATTGTACTGTCTGGGGGCCACTGTGGAGCACACTGTACTGTCTGGGGGCCAATGTGGAGCGCATTGTACTGTCTGGGGGTCACTGTGAAGCGCACTGTACTGTGTGGGGGCTCCTTCACTATTTATATCACACAGTATCTGTTTTATAGCAGACATGTGATATTATTACAGGCTGTAACATTGCACGGTCACTATAAAGCAGATCCTGTGTGATATAAATAGTGAATATTAATTGTTCAATAGTATACCAAATGCAAACTTCTACCTTACATTACAAAGTTGTTTGTGTTATTGAAAGCTCTGTAAAGCCCCATTTACGCAAATGTATTTTGCGGGTCCGTAACTGTCCTCAATTGTGGATCCACACAGTATTAAGGTTAAATTGCCGTGTTGGCACTTTGCGATAATTTAGTGGGTTTTGGGTTGCAGTTTGGGCACTCGGTCTCTAAAAGGTTCGCCTTCACTGTAATAGAAGTATGTTTTTTATCACTGTAATGTGCTCTGTAACATGGTGGTGGCAGTTGAATATGCATGGGGGAGGTGGTAAAATGACTCCCATTGTCTAAAACTTAAGTCAGCATAAGTAAATCTCTTCCAGTGTTATTGAGCATATAACTTATGTGTCTGTTGCATGGGAACCCAAATATACTGGTATCTTATTTCCTCTTGCTGGGAATATACAATTTAGTGTAAAAGAGTGACAATAATGTCAGTGTTTAATATACACGACCTGTCTGTGACCACTCATCTCACCTGGCACAGTAAAACCTGTGGAGTGAGTATATATTCACGTGCTCTATTGTTGTCCTTGCCTGTGGCTTTTGAAGGAAAACAGACAATCTGATGTTTACCACAATGACTAATGTGATCTGAATTTAACCCCTAGTACTGCACCCCATGTCCTCCTTCCCCCTTTTGCTGCCCTTATCATTCACATGTTCTGCAGTCAAATTAGCTGTAAAAATGAATCATCTCTGTTTACTGACATTGTCATACCTGGAATCTAATCTATGAAGAATTAGTCACTTAAAGGAGCAGCAAACACTGTTAAGGGTGGGTTCACACTTGCGGCGGCACTCCGTCCGCTGTGAATCTGACCTAAATGTCGGAAAACTGGATAGGGGCTGGATAGGGGAAGGTTTGTGACGCATTGCTTAACACCCCATTCACTTGAATGGGTTTTTAAAGCAATGTGCGGGTGTGCACTTACACCCTCTGCACTGCGAAGCCGTTTTTTTCCTTCGGACACAAAGACCTGCATGTCCGACTTTGTTTCCGACGAAAAAAACCGGTTTCGCGGCACAGAGGGTGTAAGCGCACACCCGCGCATTGCTTTAAAACCCCATTCAATTGAATGGGGTTTTAAGCAATGCGTCACAAACCTTCCCTTATCCAGCCCCTATCCAGTTTTCCGACATTTAGGTCAGATTCGCGGCAGACGGAGTGTCGCCGCAAGTTTGAACCCACCCTAAGACTGTTATAGACCATCACAAGTATTTCTTAAACAGTTATATAGTCTTCTTTCAACACTATTTATATAAAAGTGTTTATTTCAAAGAAATTTCCTTCAGGTCAACAGTGTATACTGATATATAATCTTGAGATTCTGACAGATAAAAGTAAGACCTATAGCTACAATATATAAACATAATCAAAGGGTTGTCCATGAATGCCAGGACCAAGGAAGGAGGCCAGGGAAGGGGAAACATAAAATAAAAAACTTACTAAGGCTAAGTTCACACTAGCATCAGGTTTCCGTTTTTCGGGTTTCCGCATGGAGACCCAAAAGATGTAAACTCTGTCTGCTTTAAAAACCCGGTGACCTGCAGAAACGCACGGACCCCATAGACTATAATGGGGTCCACCGGGTTTACGCCGATTTTATATTGGAATCCGTGGAGAGGACTTGCAGGACTTTTCTTTCTGCCAATTTAAGCGGAATTCTGGACGGAGACAAGCAAACACTGTCCCTGTCGCTCCAGTGTCTGCCCTTGCTATCTGGCACGTGCCATGAATCCGCCACTAGAAGTCCTGTGCTGCACGTGACCGCTGAGGCCAATCAGCAGACAAAGGAAAGAAACTGGTGACTTATGTAAATGATGTCACCTGTTCCTTTCTTGTGGCCACTGATTGGCCTCAGCGGTCACATGCAGTGGAAGACTTCCAGCAGCGACTTCATGGTGTGCGCCAGGGACAGGTGAGTATGGTTTTAATTGAAAACCAAGCATTAATCTATAATCTAAAAGGTGGCACTAGGAACAGGTTCCCCTTTTTCATCAATGAGGTCTTATTTGCATAAGCGACTTCCTTACTTTTTTAGGTAAATATATGGAATCTATGGTGGCCCAAGGATCCACTGTGGGAAATAACCCCCGGTCACAGATGATGATAGAAGGAATTCACATTTATTAGGGTGATAAGCTCAACGCGTTTCGGAGCACCAAGCTCCTTTATCAAGTGCATAAAAACTGTTAAAATAACAAAACACAAAATACAATGTATAGTCTCTTTCAATTAAAATATATCATGCTCCATAAAAAGACATCATAGTATTAACATAATAAAAGATCTCCAGATCATGAATAAAAATAAAATCATACTGTAATATAAAATTGCTGATCCAACATTATTTACATAATGCAGTTGTTGAATTCCAATAGAACCAGAAAGTATAACATCCAATAGAGAGAAGTTCGGTTATAAAGTGTATAGAAATAGATAGAGATGCACTATATATATCTATTAGTTGTCTATTGTAATTAGCTTTCTACAGCTCTTAACAATATAAAGATGAAAAATTATTTTCACTCTAAACATAAATAGGTTAAGAGGGGAAAAAAAACGGATTGTGAATCACTCAGTAGACAAAAATTCAATGACAGAAATTCAATCATAAAGTGTATAGAGATAGGTAGGGATGAGCTCTATGTATCTATCTGTGATCAATCACCAAAAACCTTCTCTCTTTAAACTTAAAAGGACTAGATAACTATCCCAACATGAATAGTCACTATGCCTTACTTTTTTCACTCCTTGTGCCTGGCGGCAAAGGAAACATTGTTACAGGACTGGCTCCAGCCAACACTTCCAACAACCCAGATGATCCTTAACCAAATTAAACACTGTTTACATGTTGAGCATCTGGAAACAGAAAGTTCAAAAACTGCCAATACAAAAAAAATCATGGTGAAGTGAAGGGATTTCATCCTTGAGTACCTGACAGAGCTAGAGATCAAACATTGGATTTCACCCTTCACTGTAACTGAGTGTTATTTGCTGGAGGTGCTGAAGTCTGGCCTGGGACAGTAGAAGGTGACCTAGTAATAAAGGTGAAGGTGACTTATAATGGTTATGGAGGAAACTTTGCATTACTTTGTTTTTTTCTGATTCTGATATTGGCAGGAATGGTGACAATGTTATGAATAAAGCATTTTCATGCTTTTATTGACTTGTTGTTGGGGGTCTGTGCACTCATATGTGTTTGAAGTATTTTGTTATGGAAATAAAAGAAAATAAATATTAAAAAAAATAAAAGTAAATAGAAATCAATTACTTGCTTGGTTTCCCAGCATGTGTGTTATTATACTATTGCCACAAGCTGGGCAAAATATATCAGGGACTGAAATACTATATATACAGTTTATATATATATATATATATATATATATATATATATATATGCTGGCCAAAAGTATTGGCACCCCTGCAATTCTGTCAGATAATACTCAATTTCTTCCAGAAAATGATTGCAATCACAAATGCTTTGGTAATAATATCTTCATTTAATTTGTCTTCAATGGAAAACCACAAAAAGAATTGTCAAAAATAATAATAATAATAATAATAGTCCTTTAATAGTCCCACAATGGGGAAATTCAGTGTGTTACAGCAGCAAAGATAAGATAAGATAAGCAGATACAAATACAACATGTACAGGAATGTTCCAAGGTGAGAGGCATTACATTAATAGCAGACAGACAGATAGGACGTAGCAGAGGGGGGGGGGGATTTAACAGGCAGAGAGATATTTCAGTTCTCTGTATGTAATGATCTCCGCTTAGGTCGGTGTTGGTTGTACAGCCTAACCGCGGTGGGGAGGAAAGACTTCCGATAGCGCTCCTTCTCACACCTAGGGTGGAGCAGTCGGTCACTGACAGTACTGCCCAGCGCAATCACAGTCTCATGCATGGGATGGGAGTTATTCTCCCGCATGGAGCTCACCACGGACAGTATCCTTCTGTCACCCACCACCTGCACTGGGTCCAGTGGGCTCCCCAGGACAGAGCTGGCCCTTCTAATCAGCTTGTCAAGTTTATTTCTGTCCCTGGTTGATATACTGCTCCCCCAGCAGGCCACTCCAAAGAAGATGGCTGATGCCACTACCGAGTTGAAGAAAGTCCTAAGAAGTGCCCCCCGGATTCCAAAGGCTCTCAGCTTCCTAAGCAGGTAGAGCGGGCTGTGGCCCTTCCTGTATAGGGCCTCCATATGATCTGCCCAGTCCAGCTTATTATTAAGGAGCAAACCCAGGTACTTATAGGTGTTCACAATCTCGATGCCCGTCCCCAGTATGTCCACTGGTTTTGGAGGGCATCTGCCTTTACGGAAGTCCACCACCATCTCCTTGGTCTTCCCCGCGTTAATCTTCAGGTGGTTCTGGTGGCACCAGTCCACAAAAAACCGGTTCAGTTCTCTGTACTCCCTGTCATCATCGTCTGTGATGAGGCCTACTATTGCAGAGTCATCAGAATACTTCTGTAGGTAGCAGCTGGATGAGTTGCACCTAAAATCAGCAGTGTACAGTGTGAAGAGGAAAGGGGCGAGAACCGTACCCTGAGGTGCCCCCATATTACAGATCACGGTACCTGACACACAGTCTTGGGCTCTCACGTACTGAGGTCGATTTGTGAGGTAGTCTAGGATCCAGTTGGAAAGGTGGTGGTCCACTCCAGCAAGGCCCAGCTTGTCTCTCAGTAACCTGGGCTGTATGGTGTTAAAAGCACTGGAGAAATCAAAGAACATTATTCTCACCGTGTTCCCTGGTTTTTCCAGGTGAGACAGAGCCCTGTGCAGAAGGTGGATGATGGCATCATCTACCCCAATGCCCGGGCAATAAGCAAACTGGAGAGGGTCCATAGCGGGGCTCACTAGAGGGCGAAGATGTGTGAGAACCAATCTCTCTAAGATCTTCATCAAGTGGGATGTCAGTGCTACAGGTCTGTAGTCGTTGAGGTCCATAGGGTGAGGTTTCTTTGGAACTGGTACCACACAAGAAGATTTCCATAATTCAGGGACTATTTCCTGCCTCAGGCTCATATTAAACATATATGTAATTATACCAACAGCTGGTCCCCACAAGTCTTAATTAGCCTTGCACTGATGTCATCTGGCCCTGCAGCTTTCCTCGCCTTGATCTTTTTCATCTCCTTCCTCACCTGGGCCCGAGTGAAGGTCAGACTGTGGTCAGATAAAGACAGATTTCTGGATTTACTGGTCTGTTGGGAAGTAGCCACATGGGGTGAATGGGGTGAAGTCATTGTGGTGAGGGGAGCTGAAGGACATGCTGGGGTGGGAGGAGCTGGTGTGTGATCAAATCTGTTGAAGAATAGGTTTAGTTCATTAAGCCAGTTAACATCTGCCTCAATCTGGCAGACAGACTGTTTATGACCCGAAATTGACTTAAGCCCCTCCCAGACCCCCCCTTATGTCTTTTCTTTCCATTTGCTTTTCCATTTTTTCCTTATAACTGGCTTTTCCTTGCCTGATTAGATGCCTCAGCTCCTTTTGTACTTCCCTCAACCCCTCCTTATCTCTTGTCCTGAATGCCATCTTTTTCTCCTTAAGTAGTGTTTTTATATCAGAGTTAATCCATGGTTTGTTGTTGGAGAAGCACCTTACCACTTTTGTGGGTACTGTGCTGTCCACACAAAAATTAATGTAGTCCGTTATGCAGTGTGTGAGTCCTTCTATATCTTCTCCATACGAATCCTGCAAAACTTCCCATGCGGTTGTGTCAAAACAATCCCTCAGAGCCTCATCACTCTCCTCGGACCATATCCTCACTGTGCGGGTGACAGCTGGTTCTCTACGTACAAGTGGCTTGTACACAGGTCGGAGATGTACTAGGTTGTGATCCGATCTTCCCAGGGGCGGTAGGGCTGATGAGTTATATGCCTCCCTCATGTTGGCAAAGAAAAAGCCAAATTGGATATAATTCCACACCAAACATAAAAAAGGGGGTGGACAAAAGTATTGGCACCCTTTGAAAAATCATGTGATGCTTCTCTAATTTGTGTAATTAACAGCACCTGTTACTTACCTGTGGCACATAACAGGTGGTGGCAATAACTAAATCACACTTGCAGCCAGTTGAAATGGATTAAAGTTGACTCAACCTCTGTCCTGTGTCCTTGTGTGTACCACATTGAGCATGGAGAAAAGAAAGAAGACCAAAGAACTGTCTGAGGACTTGAGAAGCAAAATTGTGAGGAAGCATGAGCAATCTCAAGGCTACAAGTCCATCTCCAAAGACCTGAATGTTCCTGTGTCTACCGTGCGCAGTGTCATCAAGAAGTTTAAAGCCCATGGCACTGTGGCTAACCTCCCTAGATGTGGACGGAAAAGAAAAATTGATGAGAGATTTCAACGAAAGATTGTGTGGATGGTGGCTAAAGAACCTCGACTAACATCCAAACAAGTTCTAGCTGCCCTGCAGTCCGAGGGTACAACAGTGTCAACCCGTACTATCCGTCGGCGTCTGAATGAAAAGGGACTCTTTGGTAGGATACCCAGGAAGACCCCACTTCTGACCCAGAGACATAAAAAAGCCAGGCTGGAGTTTGCCAAAACTTACCTGAGAAAGCCAAAAACTTTTTGGAAGAATGTTCTCTGGTCAGATGAGACAAAAGTAGAGCTTTTTGGGAAAAGGCATCAACATAGAGTTTACATGAAAAAAAAAGAGGCGTTCAAAGAAAAGAACATGGTCCCTACAGTCAAACATGGCGGAGGTTCCATGATGTTTTGGGGTTGCTTTGCTGCCTCTGGCACTGGACTGCTTGACTGTGTGCATGGCATTATGAAGTCTGAAGACTACCAACAAATTTTGTAAGCAAAATAAATGAAGATATTATTACCAAAGCATTTGTGATTGCAATCATTTTCTGGAAGAAATTGAGTATTATCTGACAGAATTGCAGGGGTGCCAATACTTTTGGCCAGCACTGTATATATACACACGTGGACAAAATTGTTGGTACCCCTCGTTTAATGAAAGAAAAACCCACAATGGTCACAGAAATAACTTGAATCTGACAGACTGGAATTTGCCAAACCACAAAGCTTCTGGGAGAATGTCCTATGGACAGATGAGACAAAAATCGAAATTTTTGGCAAGGCACATCAGCTCTATGTTCACAGACGGAAAAATGAAGCATATCTTGAAAAAAATACTGTCCCTACTGTGAAATATGGAGGAGGCTCTGTTATGTCCTGGAGCTGCTTTGCTGCATCTGGCACAGGGTGTCTTGAATCTGTGCAGGGTACAATGAAATCTCAAGGTTATCAAGGGATTCTAGAGAGAAATGTGCTGCCCAGTGTTAGAAAGCTTGGTCTCAGTCGCAGGTCATGGGTCTTGCAACAGGATAATGACCCAAAACACACAGCTAAAAACACCCAAGAATGGCTAAGAGGAAAACATTGGACTATTCTGAAGTGGCCTTCTATGGGCCCTGACCTAAATCCTATTAAGCGTCTTTGGAAGGAGCTGAAACATGCCGTCTGGAAAAGGCACCCTTCAAACCTGAGACAACTGGAGCAGTTTGCTCATGAGGAGTGGGCCAAAATACCTGTTGAGAGGTGCAGAAGTCTCATTGACAGTTACAGGAATCGTTCGATTGCAGTGATTGCCTCAAAAGGTTGTGC
This sequence comes from Leptodactylus fallax, assembly GCA_947044405.1. NCBI lineage: Eukaryota > Metazoa > Chordata > Amphibia > Anura > Leptodactylidae > Leptodactylus > Leptodactylus fallax. Next base: position 3,615,118 of record CAMRHE010000108.1, on the reverse strand, counting down.
AACAAAATATTAAGTTAAGGGAACCATCATTTCTGTCCAGGCCTGTTTCATGAGTTTTCTTTTTTTAAAAATTCTGTTGAAGCATGGTTGAAAAGCAATGTCTGACTTTCATTTGTTCATTTTCATAGAATTTTTATATATTATTACTTTTGTCAGCTTCAAGTTATTTCTGTGACTATTGTGGGTTTTTCTTTTATTAAACGAGGGGTACCAACAATTTTGTCCATGTGTGTATATATTGTGACAATTGGGGGTAGTTGAGCTGCAAAGGTGGCAGCTTCCTGGACATCAAGAGGTGTTGATGGCGCTGGGTGCCAAATAAACAGCATATCAGGTAACAGCAATCCAAAAGAAATGGCTTTATTCAGCTTGTAAGTGATAATATGAACAAAAATAACAAAACAGCCTAGCCCGCATACAGGGCAATACCTCACTACTTGAACTAACTTCTGAGGGCAAGCTTTACTGAGGTTTCTTCTTAGTCATCTGGCTCACACTGAGCTTAACCAGCTGCTCCCTGCAGGTTACCAGCAGCACTCTCCTGCTGTGTGCACTCTCTCTAGAGGGAAGCCCCCAGGTATGGGAGTCAAGGTCCTTTTGAACCCTGTTTTAGGGTCGCTCTCCAGTGCCCTCTAGGTTCACACCCTCACTATATAATATATATATACAGTACAGACCAAAAGTTTGGACACACCTTCTCATTCCAAGGGTTTTCTGTATTTTCATGACTATAAAAATTGTAGATTAATACTGAAGGCATCAAAACTATGAATTAACACATGTGGAATTATATACTTAACAAAAAAGTGTGAAACAACTGAAAATATGTCTTATATTCTAGGTTCTTCAAAGTAGCCACCTTTTGCTTTGATTACTGCTTTGCACACTCTTGGCATTCTCTTGATGAGCTTCAAGAGGTAGTCACCTGAAATGGTCTTCCAACAGTCTTGAAGGAGTTTCCAGAGATGCTTAGCACTTGTTGGCCCTTTTGCCTTCACTCTGCGGTCCAGCTCACCCCAAACCATCTCGATTGGGTGCAGGTCTGGTGACTGTGGAGGCCAGGTCATCTGGCGTAGCACCCCATCACTCTCCTTCTTGGTCAAATAGCCCTTACACAGTCTGGAGGTGTGTTTGGGGTCATTGTCCTGTTGAAAAATAAATGATGGTCCAACTAAACGCAAACTGGATGGAATAGCATGCCGCTGCAAGATGCTGTGGTAACCATGCTGGTTCAGTATTCCTTCAATTTTGAATAAATCCCCAACAGTGTCACCAGCAAAGCACCCCCAACCATCACACCTCCTCCATGCTTCACGGTGGGAACCAGGCATGTAGAGTCCATTCGTTCACCTTTTCTGCGTCGCACAAAGACACGATGGTTGGAACCAAAGATCTCAAATTTTGACTCATCAGACCAAAGCACAGATTTCCACAGGTCTAATGTCCATTCCTTGTGTTCTTTAGCCCAAACAAGTCTCTTCTGCTTGTTGCCTGTTCTTACCAGTGGTTTCCTAGCAGCTATTTTACCATGAAGGCCTGCTGCACACAGTCTCCTCTTAACAGTTGTTGTAGAGATGTGTCTGCTGCTAGAACTCTGTGTGGCATTGACCTGGTCTCTAATCTGAGCTGCTGTTAACCTGTGATTTCTGAGGCTGGTGACTCGGATGAACTTATCCTCCGCAGCAGAGGTGACTCTTGGTCTTCCTTTCCTGGGGCGGTCCTCATGTGAGCTAGTTTCTTTGTAGCGCTTGATGGTTTTGGCCACTGCATTTGGGGACACTTTCAAAGTTTTCCCAATTTTTCGGACTGACTGACCTTCATTTCTTAAAGTAATGATGGCCACTCGTTTTTCTTTACTTAGCTGCTTTTTTCTTGCCATAATACAAATTCTAACACTCCATTCAGTAGGACTATCAGCTGTGTATCCACCTGACTTCTGAACAACACAACTGATGGTCTCAACCCCATTTATAAGGCAAGAAATCCCACATCTTAAACCTGACAGGGCACACCTGTGAAGTGAAAACCATTTCAGGTGACTACCTCTTCAAGCTCATCAAGAGAATGCCAAGAGTGTGCAAAGCAGTAATCAAAGCAAAAGGTGGTTACTTTGAAGAACCTAGAATATAAGACATATTTTCAGTTGTTTCACACTTTTTTGTTAAGTATATAATTCCACATGTGTTAATTCATAGTTTTGATGCCTTCAGTGTGAATCTACAATTTTTATAGTCATGAAAATACAGAAAACTCTTGGAATGAGAAGGTGTGTCCAAACTTTTGGTCTGTACTGTATATACATATATTTTGTAACGGGATTAGCTCAGGGATCGTCGTCTCCTCAGTTAGACGAGCACTTTTGGCACAACAATAACACTCCAGTCCAGTCAAATATGGTGCAACTAGCCCAACCAGTTTTATTAGTTCTTCCAGGTAAAACAAAAATGATACAAAAGAAAATCCTAGCCATCCGGCTACTATATATAACACAGGTAACTAACTAAATTGAGAGCTGCGCCTACTGCACAGCTCCCCAAACACAATGCACAATTCACAGCAGCTTAACTCACAGTGGTTTCCCAGGAGCAGAGACAGCCAAATACCTGTGTTCTGTCTGCCCTTATATACACACTTCATGAAACAAGGAATTATCCCCCTTCATCCCAAGACCTGAAATGGCTGAATGGAATAGAGACACACCCAACTCTGCCTACTCCAGCAGCCAGACCTTTTACCAGGGTTTTGGTAAAACCCTCCAGCAAGGAACACAGATTTCTTTTTCCAGGTGCTTTTAGAAGGTATATGACAGGAACCTGGGAGAAATGTATACTCCTTCTATCACTTTGCACCTGGTCCTGTGACAATATATATATATATTATTATTTTGGAAAATTTAAATTTTCATTTTGCACCATCCACTTCACATTTCTGTTTGCAAAGCATCTACTGGGGTCAAAATGATCATTATACCCCTTGATACTTTTTTCGAGAGGGGTGCATGGCATCTTAAGGGCTCTGCAAATGCATCATGGCACCTGAAAATGATTCTGTCCTCTGAAAGCCTTACGACCCTCCAATATGCCCAAACATTTGTTTTCATCCACATGTTTAATGAAATGAAAATTCTGGGGCTAAAGAGACATATCATTGGGAAAAGTAATTTTTCATTTTCACAACCCAATGTTAATAAAAACTGTGAAACACCTATGGGGTCAAAATGCTTACTATACCCCTTGATAAATTGTGGGGTGTAGTGGGGTCACTTTTTGGGGTTTTCCATTGTACTGGTACGTTGGCTGTGCAAATGCGACATGGCACTTGAAGACTATTCCAGCAAAATCTGCCCTCCAAAAGCCAAATAGCGCTCTCTGTTCCAAGCCCTGCTATATACCTATACAGCAATTTATGATCACATATGTGGTATATCCATGATTGGGAGAAACTGCATAATAAACTGTGTGCATTTTCTCCTTTAAACCATTGTGAATGTGTGAATTTTAGGGCTTAATTAAACTGTTTTTGAAAAAAATTTCTAAATTCCATCTCCATATTGTGTTAATTACTGTGAAACACTTAAAAGGTTAAGAAACTTCCTAAATGGTATTTTTTGAGGGGTGCAGTTTTCAAAATGGGATGATTTATGTGTAGTTTCTAATATATAGGACTTCCTTCTCTCAGAAATTAAGTGGGCCCTAAAAAATGGGTTTGCAAAATTTTCTTGTACATTTGAAAAATTACTTTTAGACTTGCTAAAACTATGCTTTCTAATGTGCAATATAAATTGAATGACAATTAAAAGATGATGCCAATATAAAGCAGAGATACGGTAGATAATATTTATTAATAATTTGGGTGGTATGACTACAGTGGGGAAAAAAAAGTATTTAGTCAGCCACCAATTGTGCAAGTTCTCCCACTTACAAAGATGAGAGAGGCCTGTAATTGACATCATACAGTGCTGGCCAAAAGTATTGGCACCCCTGCAATTTTGTCAGATAATACTCAATTTCTTCCAGAAAATGATTGCAATCACAAATGCTTTGGTAATAATATCTTCATTTATTTTGCTTGCAATGAAAAAGCACAAAAGAGAATGAAAAAAAAAGTCAAATCATTGATCATTTTACACAAAACTCCAAAAATGGGCCGGACAAAAGTATTGGCACCCTCAGCCTAATACTTGGTAGCACAACATTTAGACAAAATAACTGCGAACAACCGCTTCCGGTAACCATCAATGAGTTTCTTACAATGCTCTGCTGGAATTTTAGACCATTCTTCTTTGGCAAATTTCTCCAGGTCCCTGAGATTTGAAGGGTGCCTTCTCCAAACTGCCATTTTGAGATCTCTCCACAGGTGTTCTATGGGATTCAGGTCTGGACTCATTGCTGGCCACTTTAGAAGTCTCCAGTGCTTTCTCTCAAACCATTTTCTAGTGCTTTTTGAGGTGTGTTTTGGGTCATTGTCCTGCTGGAAGACCCATGACCACTGAGGGAGACCCAGCTTTCTCACACTGGGCCCTACATTATGCTGCAAAATTTGTTGGTAGTCTTCAGACTTCATAATGCCATGCACACGGTCAAGCAGTCCAGTTCCAGAGGCAGCAAAGCAACCCCAAAACATCAGGGAACCTCCGCCATGTTTGACTGTAGGGACTGTGTTCTTTTCTTTGAAGGCCTCTTTTTTTTTCCTGTAAACTCTATGTTGATGCCTTTTCCCAAAAAGCTCTACTTTTGTCTCATCTCACCAGAGAACACTCTTCCAAAAAGTTTTTGGCTTTCTCAGGTAAGTTTTGGCTTTTTTATGTCTCTGGGTCAGAAGTGGGGTCTTCCTGGGTATCCTACCATAGAGTCCCTTTTCATTCAGACGCCGACGGATAGTACGAGTTGACACTGTTGTACCCTCGGACTGCAGGGCAGCTAGAACTTGTTTGAATGTTAGTCGAGGTTCTTTAGCCACCATCCGCACAATCTTTCGTTGAAATCTCTCGTCAATTTTTCTTTTCCGTCCATATCTAGGGAGGTTAGTCACAGTGCCATGGGCTTTAAACTTCTTGATGACACTGCGCACGGTAGACACAGGAACATTCAGGTCTTTGGAGATGGACTTGTAGCCTTGAGATTGCTCATGCTTCCTCACAATTTTGCTTCTCAAGTCCTCAGACAGTTCTTTGGTCTTCTTTCTTTTCTCCATGCTCAATGTGGTACACACAAGGACACAGGACAGAGGTTGAGTCAACTTTAATCCATTTCAACTGGCTGCAAGTGTGATTTTGTTATTGCCACCACCTGTTATGTGCCACAGGTAAGTAACAGGTGCTGTTAATTACACAAATTAGAGAAGCATCACATGATTTTTCAAAGGGCGCCAATACTTTTGTCCACCCCCTTTTTTATGTTTGGTGTGGAATTATATCCAATTTGGCTTTTTGACAATTCTTTTTGTGGTTTTCCATTGAAGACAAATTAAATGAAGATATTATTACCAAAGCATTTGTAATTGCAATCATTTTCTGGAAGAAATTGAGTATTATCTGACAGAATTGCAGGGGTGCCAATACTTTTGGCCAGCACTGTAGGTAGACCTCAACTATGAGAGGCAAAATGAGAAAACATATCTAGAAAATCACATTGTCTGTTTTTTTAAGAATTTATTTGCAAATTATGGTGGAAAATAAGTATTTGGTCACCTACAAACAAGCAAGATTTCTGGCTCTCACAGACCTGTAACTTCTTCTTTAAGAGGCTTCTCTGTCCTCCACTCATTACCTGTAGTAATGGCACCTGTTTGACATTGTTATCAGTATAAAAGACACCTGTCCACAACCTCAAACAAACTCCAATATGGTGAAGAGCTGTGGAAGGACACCAGAAACAAAATTGTAGACCTGCACCAGGGAGGACTGAATCTGCAATAGGCAAGCAGTTTGGTGTGAAGAAATCAACTGTGGGAGCAATAATTAGAAAATGGAAGACATACAAGACCACTGATAATCTCCCTCGATCAGGAGCTCCACGGAAGATCTCACCCCGTTGGGTGAAAATGATCACAAGAACGGTGAGCAAAAATCCCAGAACCACACGGGGGGACCTAGTGAATGACCTGCAGAAAGCTGGGACTAACATAACAAAGACTACCATCAGTAACACACTACGCCGCCAGGGACTCAGATCCTGCAGTGCCAGATGTGTCCCCCTGCTTAAGCCAGTACATATCTGGGCCCGTCTGAAGTTTGCTAGAGAGCATTTGGATGTTCCAGAAGAGTATTGGGAGAATGTCATATGGTCAGATGAAACCAAAGTAGAACTGTTTGGTAGAAACACAACTCGTCGTGTTTGGAGGAGAGTGAATGCTGAGTTGCATCCAAAGAACACCATACCTACTGTGAAGCATGGGGGTGGCAACATCATGCTTTGGGGCTGTTTCTCTGCAAAGGGACCAGGACGACTGATCCGTGTACACGAAAGAATGAATGGGGCCATGTATCGTGAGATTTTGAGTGCAAACCTCCTTCCATCAGCAAGGGATTTGAAGATGAAAGTGGCTGGGTCTTTCAGCATGACAATGATCCCAAGCACACCGCCAGGGCAACGAAGGAGTCGCTTTGTAAGAAGCATTTCAAGGTCCTGGAGTGGCCTAGCCAGTCTCCAGATCTCAACCCCATAGAAAACCTTTGGAGAGAGTTGAAAGTCCGTGTTGCCCAGCGACAGCCCCAAAACATCACTGCTCTAGAGGAGATCTGCATGGAGGAATGGGCCAACATACCAGCAACAGTGTGTGCCAACCTTGTGAAGACTTATAGAAAAGGTTTGACCTCTGTCATTGCCAACAAAGGATATATAACAAAGTATTGAGGTGAACGTTTGTTATTGACCAAATACTTATTTTCCACCAAAATTTGCAAATAAATTCTTTAAAAATCAGACAATGTGATTTTATGGATTTGTTTTCTCATTTTGTCTCTCATAGTTGAGGTCTACCTATGATGTCAATTACAGGCCTCTCTCATCTGTTTAATTGGGAGAACTTGCACAATTGGTGGCTAAATACTTTTTTTCCCCACTGTATACTGATATCACAACCGAAACATCTATATGGAATATAGCTGGCAGAATAATCACACAGATCTCCATAGTTTTTATAAGATAGTACTAGATTTTCTCTTATCATAGCGGCCAGATCTCTACATATTGTACTTCCACAAAGCCTATGAGTGAGTGTCACCAGTTTATTATTGGCTAACTGCAACCACGTAGTCACTAAAGTTCACTAGAGTGTAAATCCTCGGGCACATGTTCATACGTGACATCAGTGGCTTCCTATTGCACAACTGTAATCCATTTTACAGGAAAAGGCTCTATGCTACAACAACTCTAAGTGTAGAAAGAGCAGTGAAACATTGCTCTGTTAGTTATTAATATTCTCGCTTTGCTGAAGCTTTAGGACTATAGAGAGAATGTAGTGACATTACTAGAAGTACCATTTTTAAAAGGTTCTACCATTATTCACCCACTATGGTAAATGGTAATAAGAATATATACAGTATCTAGGATACAGTATGTTGATTGCTCAAAAGTGACAGCTATAAAGCAATATATACACTGGAAATAAATACTAGTGGTAATATAAAAAGACTTGTTATAAAGGTATTTGTATTTAATCTGCCTGGCCTCTATCATTCCAAAAAAGATCATCTTCTTGTCATTGAACCCTGGCACCTATAGCATTATATCAACCACTTGGACACATCAACCCATTGCCTTTACAAAAAAGTTAGATAGTTAAAGATGAAATGTTGTTTCTTTATTTGTATATCCATAAATTGCACCCCACCTCTTTAGAAGCATAGGCAACTGTCTAGTTCGTCTTCCCCTTGTCCAGACCTATGGTGGACCTGTCAAAATGGTTCTCATTGACATAACATTCTACAACCTGGAATTTTTCTATACTAGTGACAAATGATATTATATTTGGAGTTATTATAATGAGTATGTGTAACTTATTGATATTTAGATTAAACAAGCAGATACAATGTTTACAAAAGCTCTTGTTACCATTCATTAATGATAATTTTATCTTTCTTACACTGTGTATTTTGTCTTTTAATTTTTTTCCACAAAGCAGCAAACACAGTGAGTTATTAAACTGCCCATGTACATACAAAAATAATAAACATTTCTATCACTACAGATAAGAAAGGACTATAAAACTCTGTTGTGCACTTTGTTGCTATAACAACTGTGCACATATTTCCAAACATTTCCAAGATATAAAGTAAAAAAATAAACACATAAAAGCTGGACATACACATTATATGAAAGTCTTCCGAAGAAGCTGATGGCAACCTGCTTCTGAAACCCCTGGCACACAGTAGACATCACTGGGGAAGTTACGGCTAGCCACAAATGCTGGTCATGTAATACACTATGTCAGTCTTTTTCTGCATATTTGCATCATTTAAAGGGGTTATCTCATAATAAACATTTAAATGTTTTATTACTTTTGGTGGTCCGTCTACTGGGACCCCTAGTGATCACTAGACAGGAGTCCTAAGCCACCTGTTTTGGAAGCATTTGAATGGGTCAGTGTGGTCATATGTGCATCCTGCCGCTCAAGTCAATGTGTATGGGACTGACACCTATAGCTTAGCGCTGTACTCAGCTTCTTCTTCTTTGTTTGAGTTGGAAGGGACCTCAAGGGCCATCGAGTCCAACCCCCTGCAAAAGCAGGAATTCCTAGATCATCCCAGCTATATACCTATCCAGATTCCGCTTGAAGATTTCAATTGATGAAGAACTCACCACCTCCCGTGGCAGCCTATTCCACTCCCTCACTACCCTTACTGTTAGAAAGTTTTTCCTAATGTCTAATCTGAATCTCCTTCCCCTTAGTTTCATCCCATTACTTCTCGTGCTTCCTTCTGCTAATGAGAATAGGGTTAATCCCTCTGCACTGTGACAACCTTTCAGATATTTAAATAACGCTATTAAGTCTCCCCTTAGCCTTCTCTTCTGCAAACTAAGCAGTCCCAATTCTTTTAGCCTTTCCTCATAGGACATGGTTTGTAGACCTTCCACCATTTTGGTTGCTCTTCTCTGGACCTGCTCCAATAAATCGATGTCTTTCTTAAACTTGGGCGCCCAGAACTGTACACAGTATTCCAGGTGGGGTCTGACCAGGGCAGAGTACAGTGGAATAATTACCTCTCTTGATCTAGCTTCAATGCTCGTCTTGATACATCCTAGAATTTTATTAGCCTTTTTAGCCACCGCACCGCACTGTTGACTCATGTTGAATTTGTGATCTATTATTATGCCCAGATCCTTTTCCCCTGTACTCTCACTTAGTACTATTCCTCCCATACTATATATGCTTCTTGCATTTCTGTTACCCAGATGTAGAACTTTGCATTTGTCCCTGTTGAATACCATTTTGTTCACCTCAGCCCATTGTTCCAGTGTGTCTAAGTCCTTTTGGATGCACTCTCTCTCCTCTCTAGTGTTGGCCATTCCTCCTATCTTTGTATCATCTGCAAATTTTATTCGTTCCCCATTAATCCCATCATCCAGATCATTTATAAAAATATTAAAAAGTACTGGGCCCAGGACAGAGCCCTGCGGCACCCCGCTTTTTACTTTCTTCCAGTTTGATGTATAGCCATTTAGAATTACTCGTTGTGCCCGATCATTTAGCCAATTGTGAACCCACCTTACTGATATTTTTTTTTCAATAAGAATGTTATGTGATACTTTATCAAAGGCCTTACTAAAGTCAAGATATACTATGTCCACTGCATTCCCCTGGTCCAACCATTCAGTGACTTTATTATAGAAGGAAATAAGATTAGTCTGACAAGATTTATTAGGCATAAAGCCGTGCTGGCTCTGATTAATTAAAGCCTTCCCATCCAGGTACCTAATTAAATGTTCTTTAACGATTTGTTCAAAGATTTTTCCTACTATCGAGGTCAGACTTACCGGCCTATAATTTCCTGGGTCGTCCCTTTTCCCCTTTTTGTAGATGGGGACCACATTTGCCCTTTTCCAATCTAGAGGGACCACTCCTGTTTCCCATGACTTATTAAAGATTATTGCAAGGGGTTCTGTTATTTCCTCTGCTAATTCTTTTAAAACTCTAGGGTGTAAATCATCTGGTCCTGGGGACTTGGTTTCCTTAATCTTAGCTAAATGTTCTCTTACCAAACCTTCACTTATAATCAGCTTGGAGTCCTCATTCCCCTCATCACTATCACCATTAATGTTGATATTTCCATCCATTTCTTGGGAGAAGACGGATACAAAATATGAATTTAGTAACTCCACCTGCTGATCCACCATGTTAACTTTTTCACCCTTTTCGTTCTTCAGGACTCCAATGGTTTCCTTCACTTTTCTTTTGCTCTTAACATATCCCCAAAAACCTTTTACCTTACTCTTAACTTCTTTTGCAAGCTTCAATTCGTATTCAGCCTTAGCTTTTTTAATGTTTATCTTGCAGAGTCTGCAAACTGCTGTATACTCTCCCTTAGATATAGCTCCCATCTTCCACTTGTTGTATGTTTCCTTTTTCTTTTTTAGTAGGTTATGTAATTTTTTGGTCATCCATCCTGGAGTTTTTAGGTGATTCCCATTTTTCTTGCTTCTAGGTATTGTTAGTTCCTGTGCATTAATGATTTCCCTACGGAAAATTTCCCACCCCTCATGTGCATTTTTGTGCTTAAGTATTTTTCGCCATGGAATTCTACTAACCCTTACCTTTAGGCCCCTAAAATCTGCCCTACTAAAATTGAGCCTTCTAGTCTTTGTCTTCTCAGGTCTTCTTCTTCTTACAACCCCAAACTCGAGTATAGCATGGTCGCTGAATCCCAATGTCCCTGCTACCCTTAATTCCTTAACCATGTCCTCCTTGTTAGTTAAAACTAGGTCCAGAATGGATGTTCCTCTTGTGTTTTCTTCTACTAACTGGGCAATGAAATTGTCTGCTAGAGAGGATAAAAATTTGATAGAGCTTTTACTCGTAGCTGTGTGAGTTTCCCAATGAATATCTGGGTAATTAAAGTCTCCCATGATAACAATTTCAAATTTCTTCGAAAGCGTGGTCATTTGCTGTGAAAAAATCTCATCCATGTCTTCTGTCTGTCCTGGTGATCTATAATAAACACCTATTATGATGTCCTTATCATTGTTTTTCCCCTGAATTGTTACCCAAATATTTTCCAATAAGTTATCATTTTGTAAAACTGTCATTTCCGTGGAAATGTGATCTTTTTTAACATACAATGCAACTCCTCCCCCTCTTTTATTAGTTCTATTTTTTTTTAATAAGTTGTATCCTTCCATCTGTATATTCCAATCATGCTTATCGTTCCACCAAGTTTCTGTAATACCAATGACATCATATTTTTCCTTCTGTATTATCAGCTCTAATTCTCCCTGTTTATTTCCCAAGCTTAGCGCGTTTGTGTAAAAACATTTCAGATTGTGCTCTGATACTTCCTTTTTCTTAATTTCATTCTGAGTATCCTGTCTTGGGTCCTCATTACCACATCTAGTAACCTTGTTTAGTATATCCTTTAGCTGCATGTTCTTGTCTTCCTTTTTACTTCCCATCCCCTCCTCTTCTAGTCTAAAGCCCTCCTGATAAGTGTGGCAAGCCTTCTGGCAAATATGTGTTTCCCAGGCTTTGTGAGATGTATACCATCTCTAGCAAGGAGTCCATTATAGAGGTAACTCACTCCATGGTCCAGAAATCCAAAACCTTGCTCTCTACACCACTGCCGAAGCCACTTGTTTACCTCTAGTATTTTATTCCATCTCCTGATACCATAACCATTAACTGGGAGAATTGATGAAAATACTACCTGCGCATCCAGTTCCTTCACTTTCTTTCCTAGATTTTCAAAGTCTTTACGAATAGTTGGTAAATCATTTTTAGCCGTGTCGTTTGTACCCACATGTAACAGCAAAAATGGGTAGTTATCCTTGGAGCTGAAGAGGCATGGAATCCTATCGGCCACATCCCTAACTTTTGCTCCTGGGAGGCAGCATACTTCTCGTGCAGTTAAATCTGGCCTGCAGACAGCTGCCTCTGTGCCCCTTAGCAGTGAGTCGCCCATAACCACTACTCTTCTTTTTTTCCTTGCAACGCTATTTCTTGTCACTTCCTCTTGTCTCTGGGTGACTTTTGTTTCTTCTTTTGCTGATAGATTATTCTTATCGTTGACAGTCTCTTAGATTTTATCTGTCCCCTGACTGTTAACACACCGTAAATGTCAAAGATTGTTTGTATTGTATTGATGATTTATTGTATGTAAATGACTCTGAAGAATGTGAACTGTCAAGGGACTGTGTTATATACATTGCATAGGATTTCAAACACAATCTGAGTTATGAGTAAAAATGGTGAATGTGATATCTGATGTACAAAAATAAATGGAAATCTATACTGGTTTCATTACTTTCCAAGGAAAATCCCCAGTCTGCCATGTGGTTTGCCCAAAATAAGTGTTAGTAGTACAATGCCATTGAGAATAAGTCCAAAAATCAATGTGAGTATACGTTATAGCTAATACATGTACATATGACAAGTGCCTGCCTGTTTTTAATAGAATTGTGTAAATTTTTTGTGGCAATAACAATTACATTGTGTGATACAATTGTGCAATATCCAGTAACTGTTTGTGGTATATGAAGAAATACAATTCATGTATCTAAGCAACAAAGCTAAAAGACTGGATGTAAATTGCTGCTTTATAACAAGTTAGATAAGGGTTTCTAATGACAGGTCATGTAAGTTTCTATATAGAATGGATAAGAACTACAGTTCAGATATTGTTTCCGGTCTCATTAACCTTTCTGACACATTGTATATTATAGTAGTATCAGAGGGCAACTCTATAGGGTGTAGCCCATACTATGATGTAGTTTGAAATGTTTTTTTCCAATAAGTCTGATCAGGGTATATGGATATAATAGAGATGGGTCCTAGGAACTCCTCCATAAGACAGAGTGGAAAACCTGTAACAAACAGCTGTTCCTGCTCTGGGAGATTTGGTCCATTTATTTCAAAGGTCAGAATGTAATATTACATTATGGTATCTATACATATCTGACTTGAGGTCCATGTTGATATAGTAGCAACATATACTTCAAATTGTATAGCAATTGTACGGACAGTAATGTAATTATCCTATAGCAGACATACAAACTGTAGATCCATGATAGGACCATTAATCCATCATGTTTTCATAGCACAGGCTTTATGCACACTGTGAATGTTAATGTAAACCTCCAAAGTGAGCCTCCAGCATGTGTCACTGAATAGTTATATAGAATATAAAGTGAAATATAGCTCAAGATTATTACAAGATTAGTAAGTAAGGAGGGTATTTACCTAGGACCAATTTTCACTGCCCAATGATCAGGCAGATAAGTGCTGATGGCCAATATTACATATTACATGTTGAACATTCCTCATTTGTATCAGTCTTTTACATAGGCAGATGACAATTCCAAGGTGGAGGAACAGCCATTACTGTGATTTTTTTGTTACCCGTGCAGTCCCTTTATGTTAGCAGTGTGTCCCTTGTTTATACAGGCCATTCTACTTCTGAAAAACAATGATTTTGGTTTGATCACCTGGTTTGCTTTTCTTTTTGACTGATCCCTAGGATCTTTACACCATCCAATTAATGGGAACAAGCGTTCTGATAATTATTGGCCCATCTAATAGTTCCTATCCTCTAACACCTATCTACTGTAGTCGTCTGCCTCCTTGACATCATTGCTTCCTACAAATATGTAAATTGTGATAAACAATGTCTTAAAATGTAAGTTCCTGTCATCTGGAAATGTACTTAATCCATATTACCATTCCATAACAAAAGCTTCCGTGCATATTCACTTTCCTGTCACAATACTAGAGAAGTAAATTATCATTCAAAAGTAGTATCTTCATTTGTGTGAGTCAAAGGAGGACGAACATACAACAAAACCATACATTTATATTGTGATATACTTTGGGAAAACTTTTTTGTAATTTAAAGGGTTTGTCTAGGAATTGGAACGATCCATTGGAAAGCCAGAGAGGTGTAAAAGATATAGCATACTCACCTCTCCCTGGCTTTCCGTTATCCGGTGTCCATTTATTCTCATGCCATTTGCTTGTATACCACATTTTTGCCAGAATTTCTGCAGTTTGCATAGTCTCCCCATAGTCTCTATGGGTCTGCATTGTGGGTTCTTAGGCACTTTGGGGCAGATAAACTAATAAATGTGCACCAGAATTCTGGTGTAATTTTGTGCCAAGAAAAACCGGTCTACATGTTTTAAACCTCACTTTCTAACAGTTTCTTTGCCCCGTACATGTTTAACGCATAACTAAACTTTCTGACAGTATTTGTGTCATTGATACATTTTGTAATACACTTAACCAATTTTGTCCTCTTTCTGTGAAATCCTATATTTTTTCACTCTTTCCCTGGCCACTGTATTGAGGGCTGTTTCTGCCTCTCACTGAGCCACTGTGTATGGAGTAGGGGCTGTGTAAAGTATAGAGAAAATTAGGGTAGGGGAGGGTCACTTCAAATTGTTATATCTTGGGCATTATAAAACGTACAAACTTGCTTTGGTGTCATATGAAAGAGGAGATTATTTTCTTTCATATGACGCTGCAGTGTTATATGAGGCTACAGTGTTATCTATATTATTTCCAGAGATATCACTGGTTGAAAACATAGTCAGGATTAGGATATTTATATGCAGCTGGAAAATTTCTATGATATAAAGATCCCAATCCCAACTGTGTTTTTAACCAGTGATATCTCCTTAGTGTCATATGAAAGAAGAGAATCTCTTTCATATGACACCAAAAGCAAGTTTTATAATGCCCGAGATATAACTGTTTGAAATGACTCTCCTCTACCTTCATTTTCTCTACATTTTACATAGCCCAAGCCTGTACTCCAGACACAATAGCTTTCGGTGAGAATCAGAAACAGCTCTCAGGAAGCCAGGGAAAGAATAAAGAGATGCAGGATTTCACAGAAAGGATCCAAAATTTGTTAATAAAGTATATTACAAGATGTATTAATGACACAATTACTGCCAGAAAATCGAAAGTTGTCTAAAAGTTTAGTTATGCTTTAAGAGGGTGGCTTAATATGCCAAACTGTGAATCAGAAATTGCGCCAAACTTTTGGCCATTGCGGCAAATTTTTGAGCCAAAATTTAGTCAGAAATTAGCGAAATTACTATCAGTGTGAAGTTATAACAGACAGTGTAAAAGTGCGCCAGATTTTCAAACATCATTAGACACTTTGGAAAATCTGCTACAGTTTAAGAATGTCTAGTCTAACTTTGCACTGTTTAAAAGTTAGACAGTTTTGGTTTATCTGCCCCGCTATGTTTCACCATACAGTATGAGGCACCATAAGCCATTAGTTTAATTGCAATTTTCACAGACTCCATGGGTAAGAAAACCTTTCAGTAAATGTGTAATATGGAAGGTACACAGAGGTGAATGATCCCACAGAGTTCTATGCACTCCTTTGCTAATGCATTTTTAATAAATAAAAATACATTTTAATAAAAATGTGGCATGCTCCACAGTATGTCATATTATGGAGGAGGCAACATAAAGTAGCACATGCAATGCCTACATAGTACCCCCGCTTTCCTATATAACTGAAAAGGTACCCAGACAGAAATCTGCTAGACATATTACAAAAGCACATTATTTTGACATACCTCTGCCCCATTTTTAATATAAATTTATTGGGGTTACCCAATAGGATTAAGTTTTAGAAAAGGGGAAGAATGGGTTAAAAAATAGAAAAGTGTTACTTACCTCTGCTGCTTTGATGCTGCCTGGGCTACCCTGCTCCAGATTTCTTGGTCCCATTAGACATGCAGGAAATGACCAGTAAGCCAATCACCAAGCTCAGATAGGTCACTGCTGCGGCCAGTGATTGGATAATAAGTTGTTTCCTACCTACAGAGAGGGACCAAGAATAATTGGGGAGCAGCAGAGGACCTGGGTAATATTAAATGCCTGCAGCAGTGGATCATTGAAGTGAATAATGCTGAACATACCCTTTGTAACGTCTCTGCGTCACCTTCCGCTCGCACACTGCGGCGCATGAGGCGTGTTCAGCTTGATTCCTTGCTTAAGGTTCTTGTTGCTCAGTCTGAACACTGTCCTAGTACTACTACTAGGTAATTGAATTTCAGCCACACCCGTCTCTTGCACCTTGTTTCTTTTTGCTCCTCAGATAGTGGAAGAGTGAAGAAATCAGGCGATACCTTTTAGAGGCTAACTCAGTATATTTGATAGTAAGCTTTCGAGAGTCTAGCTCTCTTCTTCAGACATACAAGAAACTGAAAATTCACACAATCTTTATACACACAGGACCTGGATCTTCAAAGGGTCTTAGAATTTTTACTGAAAATCAAAATGCAATGTAAGTAGAGAAGTTATTTACAACAGGTCAAGAAATAAACAATCTGGAAGCTTGTGGGGCGTGACAGAGGGATCAGTAATTCTTGCTGTTATCTGTTTGCTATCAGATGGTGATTTGTGACCCTCACAGTTCATACATAGTGTGACATGAAACTGGCATGAATATTAAGTCCAAATTTCAGAGTTTGAAATTTTTGCATTAACTTATATTCCCATTCCTTTCTCTCCCTCTGCATCTTAAAATGTCCCATGAAAACCACAACCCGCAAATCTTCAATAGAGTGGTCTTCTCCGGAGTAATGTGTGGCCACTGGGAGATCTGTTCTGCTGTTATTAATGGTGAATCTTTGTGAGTTCATGCACTGACTGAGTCTCTGCCCTGTTTCCCCCACATAGAGGCCTGTGTTGGGACATTGCACACACTGTAACGTCTCTGCCTGTTCGGGTCTTGGCGCCACCCTCCGCTCGCACGCTGTGGCGAAGGAGGCGTGTTCATTTTGATTCCTTGCGTAGGTTTCTTGTTGCTCAGTCTGAACATGGTCCTAGACTAAGTTTTCTGTCTCTCCCTCTCTCTCTCCTGAAAAATCTGTTATTTCTCCCATGACTCCTGGTGAGGAACCCATGCAACTGGGAGCTATGGACACCAAGACTCGACGAGAGCATAGTCTCCGGAATAACCTCTGCCTGTACTGTGGTACTTCAGGGCATATAATACGAGACTGCTCCATCAGACCCCGCACACCAGGGGAAAAGCTTCAGTGCCTGAGTGGTAGTCGGAAGAACCACTCAGGCAACCAGGTATTTGCCAGTAGTAACAATAAGATGTTGTTATCTGTGTCTCTGTCCTCTGGGGACAGATCTGTTTCTGGCCAGGCCTTAGTTGACTCTGGGTCTGCAGCAAACTTTGTCACATTCTCATTTGTCTCAGCTTTAGGTATTGAGCTTTTGCCACTTGTCACTCCTCTGGCGGTTACTGGAGCAGATTTTGCCCCACTGGCCAGGGGTAAGGTCCGATTCAAAACCCCCTTAATCACGTTGCAAGTGGGTTCTGGTCATTCAGAGGTCATGAGTTTTTTTGTTATGGAGCATCTGTCTTCCGATATTATTTTGGGGCTCCCATGGTTAAACCTCCATAACCCTATTTTTGATTGGGGTAAAAGGGAGTTGGTAAAATGGGAGCTCAGTTCTCATCCCACTGTATTGTTTTACACACCTTAGATTGTGTCAGTGAGGAGATGGTCTCAGCTGTAAAGGTTGGAAATGCCAGGCGAATAAAAAACCGTTTGCCTGGTCCTCCAGCGCCTGTTGTTGTTGTTCAGGGAGATCTGGAATTAAAGGCAGAGAAAATACTGGGTCCTACTAAAACTGGTTTATCTGGTGAGGGTCCGGTGGCCCCTCATAAAGGGGGGGGGGTACTATAACGTCTCTGCCTGTTCGGGTCTCGGCGCCACCCTCCGCTCGCACGCTGTGGCGAAGGAGGCGTGTTCGTTTTGATTCCTTGCGTAGGTTTCTTGTTGCTCAGTCTGAACATGGTCCTAGACTATGTAATGGATTTCCAGCCAAACCCGTGTTCTGAGCATTTCTCTCTGGACTGCATAGAGTTAATCTCTTCCTGGCCTGTGTGATTGACATCCTGTCTACCTATCAGGTCTGGGGCTGGGCCCAGACTTTCTATATTCAGGATGTCACTTTCTCAGCAAGTTGCCGGTTATTGCACTGTCTTTGCCTGCTCTCCTTGTTATATCCCTTACTACTTTGTTACTTGATTCTCTGACCCTTTGGCTTGCCTTTTGACTATTCTCTTGGATTTTGACTTTGTACTGCATTGCTAGTTTGTTACCGACCCCTTGGCTTCCTGACCTCTCTTTTGTCGTTTGTTTTGTCTTGTCCTGTTCTGTGTGTCACTTACCCAGTATAGGGCTTGTCTTCTAGTTGTCCTTTTACCGTTTAGGGTAACTGAGGCAATAGGAAGGGACAGTGGCTGGGGTGAGATTAGGGCTCACTTGTCTCTGTCCTTCCTCCCAGACCGCTGCAGTAGTGTCAGGGTATTGCTACGTTTGGCAAGACCCTTACACACACATTATGAGATACATCACATTGGAAGACCTGCAGGAAAATGTCCCCCTAATTCTGTGCACCTGTTGAAAGGCTGTTTAGCCTTTCCTGTGTGATTGACAGCCCGTTTACCAATCAAGTCTGGGGCAGATCCTGGACTTGCTATAAACAGGTCATCAGTTCACTCATGGTCGCTGGCTATTTTGACTCTGTCCTGTGATCTTGTCCTTGCTAAGCTGTTCCTTGCTATTGTATTGTATTACTTATCTCTGATCTTTGGTTTCCCTTGACTACTCTTTTGGATTTCGATTTTGTACTGCTTTGTCTCTCTGGTTTTGACCCTTGATTTGCTGACTCCTCTTCTGTATTGTTTGTCTTGTTTTATTCTGTGTGTCACTTATTTAGAGAAGGGTTCAGCTCCAAGTTGTCGGCTGTCACCTAGGACAGTCAGGCAAGTAGGCAGGGACAGGGGCTGGGTCTAGTCTAGTGCTCATTGTCTCTGTTATTCCCTTCTTTCCTTGTTTCTACAGCAGCACTGGGGAATTTCTCAACTGGCAATTCCCTTACACCCTTCAAAACTACTCTTAGTAGTGCTTACTGAATGCCTAGTGAATATCAATGTATTTAACCCCTTCCCAGTGCAACCATTTTTCATTTTTGTATTTTAGTTTTTTACTTCCTGCTTTCCAAAGCCATAGCTTTTTCACTTTTCTATTCAGAGCCGAATGAAGACTTATTTTGTGTGGGACAAAATGTTTTTTGTAATGGTCCCATTTACCTGGGAAGCTGGAAAAAGTTTTAGAATGGGGTTGAATAAAAAAAAAATAAAGATAATTACAGCATACAAAATTTGTAGTTTTACTTTTTTATACCTTTACAGAAATTCAAAACTTTGAAAATAGACCAAAATTCATATTTTTATGAGTCACCATATTTTGACACCAGTAACTTTTTAAAGGAGCATTCCATTTCAGTGATGTTCTATTGGCTGATTGGCTGACAAGCTCGTTTGCAGGAGAAAAGTAAACAAAGGCTAGATTCGTTCGAAATAGGTGTAAAACAGCCGTGACAAATGACTAAAGCGGCATCTGTCTTCACGGACCCCCCCATACATTTCATTGGTAATGGATCAGAGTCTTCAGATCTCGCTCAGACGGATGGCAATCAGAGGCAACATGGCAGTAACCTTCTCTTCAGATATCCTGGCCACATTTGAGAGAGGACTTTGATAGTGGCAACGCTGCTGGGTCGCCACTGTGTAAAACAGTTAAATATGAATAGTGAATTCCATACTGCTTTGCTTTACAATACACTAATTTACATTGAAGATCTGACCTCATACTTAGGATGGCAGTTAAAGGAAGTCCTTTCTGCTGCCCTCAGCATCCCCCAGAACCATGGTCCCATGATGTATGACATAATGTTTGTAATGTTAATGAGTATTTATAACATATGTGAGGTCCACCCCATGAAAGTTCTGAACAACACTCACTTAATGAATCAGAAGTTGTTAATTCACCATGATAGGTCTATGGTAATGCACCATACAAGGTGAGATCACTGGTCACATTGGGTGAATCATACTTTCTTGACATTTAACATCACAACCTTGTACAAATAGATCCTTATGTTGGTATTCTGAAATTCTATTTAACACCACATTGCTTAACTATTCTAAGTTTATAACGTGAAACACAGACTTTATTTGCTGTTACCTTATAAAATAGCTGAATATTACATAGGCAACCATGAAACTATCTATCTATCGATCTTTCTATCTATCTGTCTATCTATTCATCTGTTTACCTTTTTAAAGATATGTTCACAACTTATGGACTTTGATCCAGAGTCAATATCTAAATTCTGTCAGAATTTGCTGATATTACGCCAGCAAGGCATGTCAACAGGGTATTTTATACTCCATTCACATGCTCTGGAAAAAAAAAGCATTCTCATTATTGCAAGGAAAAGCTTAGTAGTTTAGCTTAATTTAATTATAAGGCTAATCCACATACAATTCCAGTGGCCAATCCGCCGCAGAAATCTTAATTTAATTTCCGCTCCATATTTTCAAAATTATTTGCCTAGGGGCAAATCTGTGTCATGTGAAGATGGCCTGAAAAGGAGTGTAAAATCTGTATAATTGTAAAGCAATATATTAGTAGGCAGATGGGCCATTCTGAAGACTGGGTCAGTTTTAGTATTAGCCAAATTGGCTGTCACCACCTTTCCTAGGAACACTTGTAGCAAGAAAATGGCTGAATACAATACTGAAGGGGTTGTAAAAGTCTAATCGAAAAACCCATTGATAGGCCGGAGAGATGTAAAGTTAAAAAAAGAAGGCAAACTTGCCTACCCTTTCTCAGGCATCTCAACCACCATTCCTACTGATGAGAGTCCCGGCCAGATGGAAGTGGTGAGACTTCCGCAGTCAGTTACTGGTCTCAATGCTCACATGTGCAGGACATTGCAGTGATGTCACTAGTACTGCATGTGACTGTTGAAGCCAACAGGACCACCACTGGAAGGAATGGCTAAGGTCACACTAGCTTTTGGTGACTGTGCGGGGACTCCGTCCCCCATTCTGCTTAAATTTGCAGAGAGGAAAGCCCTTTTCTCACTGCCGATTTTGGGGCGGAAACCGGGAAGAAACCTTCCGCGGGTAATTGCTTTTTAAGCCAATAGTTTCCGTTTTTCGAGTCCCCAAGTGGACCCTAAGAACGTAAATCTCAACGCTAGTGTGAACCTAGCGTTACACAGTGCCAGAATGAAGTGCTGGGGATAGGTGAGAATGCCTTCCCTTTAATTTTATAAATCCTATGGCTGGTACTGAAGTTCCCAGTTAGCCCCATGTAGTAGGGGGCAGCGAAAAAGCGATGTGGGAAAAACCGCCTTTTTAAAGTACATGTTCTTCAAAGTTTTGCATCTCTGTGGTTTATGTATATGAGTTTTACCACCTCTACTTTCTCTGCACTAGACAGCCTAGACCTCAATATGTGATCCTAAAAATTATTAGAGTGGAAATAATGCCTCCAAACTTTCCATGGTTAAAATTTTGACACTGGTGATATGTAGAACTAGGACTCTTGATTTGACCCATGTTGAATAAACTGAAAAAAGTGTATTTTGTTGTTATAGGTTAGGTTACTTCAACTTACCTAACTTCTTCCCACAACCCAAAAACAATATTAGGATTAGGTTCTTGGCCACATAAATTATTCTTCTTCATATATGAATTTAGCTTTCCAATTTCTTATACATCCATCCCTTGTCATGGAGAATGGTGCACTATCTGGACCCTAAAGCTGGCCATAAACATTAGATTTGAGATGGCCATCTTTTGTACAACCAACTGATCGAAACACACAAACAACAACAAATCGTAAGGGAATTGCCAGTTGAGCAATTCCCCAGTGCTGCTGCAGAACCCTGGGGAGAGGGGCACAACAAGACAGTGAGACCTAAAGCTAAACCCCACCCCCCCACTGGCCCTGCCTCTTGCCTGACTGTCCTAGGTGACAGCCGACAACCTGGAGCCGGTCCCTACTCTGAATAAGTGACAACAAAGAACACAGACAGGACAAAAAACAACAAAAGGGAGGTTAGCAAGCCAAGGGGTCGGTAACAGTTGAGCAATGCAGTACAGAATCACAATCCAAGAGAATAGTCAAAGTCAAAGCCAGAGGTCAGAAATAAGAATACAGGTAATAGCAGAAAAGGAGCTAGCAGAGCCCAAGTCACAAGACAGAATCTCAATAGCCAGCCCCCATGTGAGGGCTGATGATGACCTGTTTATAGAAAGTCAGGACCTGCCCCAGACTTGATTGGTAGACAGGCTGTCAATCACACAGGCAAGGCTAAGATTAACTATTGAGGAGCCGAAAGAAACAAGGTGCAAGAGATGGGTGTGGCTGAAATTCAATTACATAGTCTAGGACAGTGTTCAGACTGAGCAACAAGAATCTTAAGGAATCAAACTGAACACACCTCCTGCGCCACAGTGTGCGGGCGGAGGGTGGCGAAGAGACCCAAACAGGCAGACACGTTACACAAATGTCCTGATGAACATTCAACTACCTCAAACAGTAGGACAATAAACAGATGAAAGTTGATCAATGCTAATGAAGTGATGAACACAGGAAATGATGCACACTTTGCCAGTGTGTATTAGTAGTACAAACACATACTCACAATACACAATCACCCACAGGTTTATCTATTCTAGCCAATACACAAACAATTACATCCAAGAAATGACCAAAAAAATCCAACACAACTGATTCCAGTTGCAACCAACTTTAGTTGATGGTCGGCTGTATGTGGCGAACGTTCATAGGTTAATGTACGAATAATTGTCAGCTGAATGTTCAATATCTACCACTTCAGCAGTCTACAATCTAATGCGTATGACCAGCTTAACATATTGCCTTTATGGCTGTCTAAATGACTCTACATCTAAAAGTTTGATCTATTCTTCAGTCATAGACAGTCATAGTTACTCCAGTCCAGTAAGAGTAATGTCAGTAATTAAATAATAAGTTAAATATTCATGTAAAAATATGTCTCATCATGTATTATGGACTTGTTTGGTCATTGAAGGTACTTCACCAAAATTATATTTTTGTGGAAAAAATAAGCAGTCTCCAGATGATCTCACCGAGTCATTTTGCTGCTTCAAATAGATGAGTAAATAACCTACTTTCCTTCTACTTTTGAACAGTCTTTGCATTACTAATTTCAGTGAAATATGTTTTTAATAGAGTGATTTTCATACTAAGAAAATAGAATACAAATGTTTCACTTTCCTGCATTGTTTCAACAATACTCAAAGCATTATTCAGTTCTGATCCTACTCACAGCCTTCTCTCTGCCAGTGGTCTCCTCCTCCCTACACTGCCACTGTGACATAGCAATATGAGCAGACAGATCGCTGCCTACCACAAGTCTATCATATTCACCTCCACAGGTTGTTCTGACCTCTTCAAGCAAGGACTCAAAAGGTCAAAAGGATATAAAAATAAAACATCAAAAATGTGTTAATATCCTAGTAAAGGCATTCTGAAAAATGTCAACCTGCAGTTATATGACTTTTGTTGGATATGACATCTTGTATTTGTTTACAACATTGCAGAAAAATATCCACGGCGCACATGCTATGATTTCAAAAACTGCATTTTTGAAAATCGCAGCATGTCAATTATACCTAAGGAAACGCCAGTGTTTTCCGTAAAGGTATAATTGAAGCAGAAAGTCCGCAGAGGAAAACTCTGTGGACTTTGTGTTAAAAAGAACTGTGGGAAAAAGCGTGATGCATTTCCGCCGTGGTTTTTCAGGCAGTGCTTTTTGGCTGCGGCTCGCTACTTGGGGCCTTAACCTTAAAGAGGACCTTTCACGTCCTCATGTATATGCAGTTTTACATACCGCTAGAAAGTTGACAGCGCACTGAATTCAGCGCGCTGCTGGCTTTCGCGTTATATGCCCCGGGGCTGGAGATATCGGGGATATAAATTTCACCGTTCACTGTCAGAAGGGCGTTCCTGACAGTCTAGCTGTGCCCTCCCTGACAGTATTCCTCCATAGCACTGTACTGTGGGGGGCGTTCCTCACAGCTCAGCGTCATCACTGGGCGGTAAGGAACGCCCCCTCTGACAGTACTCGGCTGTGGATGAAGACAGAGAGAGGGCGGGTTCCTTACCGCCCAGCGATGACGCTGAGCGGTAAGGAACGCTCCCCCCCCCAGTACAGTGCAATGGAGGAATACTGTCAGGGAGGGCGTTCTTCACAGCGCAGCTAGACTGTCAGGAATGCCCTTCTAACAGTGAACAGTGAAATTTAGACCCCCGATATCTCCAGCCCTGAGGCATATAACTGGAAAGCCAACAGTGCGCTGAATTCAGCGCGCTGTCAGCTTTCTAGCGGTATTTAAAACCACATATACATGAGGACGTAAAAGGTCCTCTTTAAACAGTATTTTTCATTTCATTTATATTTAATTTTTGGATGGTCCTAGGTATCAGCTGATTTGGCCCTTCTGATATATCTCCCTACTGAAATAGCCATTTAAGAATACTTTTAATAATATATTGATGAGATCCATCAGCTTTCTATTACTGGTACAGTAGTGTAACAGGCCATATTATTCTGCCCATCAGGTACTGGATTAATGAATTCACTGAATAACCCATAATATAACTAATATAAGTTAAAATATAACTAATGATAGTAAAATACTTTCCCTTCGCAACCAAACTTCCATGTTGGTCACTCTGACCTGCCTAATATTAAACTATTTAGCATATAGTGCACTTCAGAAGTGAGTCATTAGGTACTTTTGTAATGTATTCTTACAATACGACACTCCAGTTTTCACCAGAGTTCACTTGCATGTGGCTATATGAAATAATGTATCATGCTTTTATACTATATAACAAGGAGAAAGTTTCTGGTATATGTCTTATATTTTTCATACCTACAATGTTACAATGTTTATGTGTAGTGTTTTATGCCCTAAGATACATTGTATTAGAGATATCATCTGTCGCTGTAGTGAACCTATGACATATGCAGCACTTGCTTCCTTGAGCCCAACCCCTGTAACTCAAATATGTAATGTGACACACGTAAACACACACACACACACAATGCACTTCACGAGTCACTGTGACGTGTCTTATGAATCTTCTAGCCTCTCCCAGAAACGTCACAATCACGTGATCCTCATCTTGTCTGAAACCTGCCTTATGTTATGAAGTAACTGAAGGTCAGGAAAGAATGACTTGTTAAGCCACCTGCTGGTCTCCTGGTAATAAGTTTTACATAAATATTAGGCGACTGGCACCGGTCAACCCATCACTGATATAGTGTATTGCATATGACAATGATAAGTATGATTTTTATTCATTGTGTCCTGTTAAAGAGAACTCTATCAGCAATTACAATTGTGTAAAGCATATATTTACATTTAGTATATATATATATATATATGATACACTTATATTAGTTATCAACTTTGTAAATAAAATAGTAGTATGTTTACAAAACACAATTGGCTACAAGGTATATCAATTTTAGTAATTACGGAGCAAATACTATCGTAAAAAGGGCCCCTGTACGAGTCTGTGTATGACATACTACACAGGGGGCATGGCTGAGTAGTTACAATAGTCCAACAATATACTCTCTTATATACTGATCTCTTTGTTCAGGTTATTTGCAACAAAAACTGGTATACAGAATGAACAGGCTAGACCTGTCACATTGGCTTCAAATTATGACAGATATGCTGTAGATAGCAACCTTTCTTACATGGTTGATAAATTAACCAATCGTATTGTTTTTCCAGGCACCTCATCCACAAAAGGGGCTATACACATTTCAGCAGGACCCATCAACCATCTAATGTATAGCTGTGTATGGTCAACTATATGAATGCTGGGGGCAGGGATGTAACTAGCAAAGACTGAGCCCTATAGCACTCACACGACACAGCGCCCGCTTTATTGGCTACCCACACAGTAAAGCACTTCCTTTGCTTGCTCTCACAAGGTATAATGGCTCATTTACACACAGTATAACATCCCACAGTGGTCCCTTCATCAATTATAACGCCCCACAGCGGCCCCTTCATACAGTATAATGTCCCATAGTGGCCCCTTCACGCAGTATAATGTTCCTTAGTGTCCCTTCCACACAGTGTAATGTCCTATAGTGGCCTACACAGTATAATGTCCCATAGCGGCTTCCCACACAGTATAATGTCCCATAGCGGCCCCTCCATACAGTATAATGTCCCACAGTGGCCCCTTCACACAGTATAATGTCCCATAGTGGCCCCTTCACACAGTATAATGTCCCATAATGTCCCTTTCACACAGTATAAAGTCTCAGAGTGTCCCCTTCACAATATAATGTACCATAGTGGCCCTCCACACAGTATAATGTCCCATAGTGGCCTCCATAATTCTTAGGGTTCACCACCCACGAACTATTATGATACTCTGGGATCTCTTAATATGATCAGAGGCCAAGGGGAAGTGATCAAACATAAAAAACAGTGTTATTCACCTCTCCTTGGCTCCCAAGGATCACCCAAGAATACTATTGCCACAGCCTTAATTTTCAATCCCTGCTACTGCAAGTGGCTGCCTCGATTTATTCTTCAGCCCTCCAGGGGTCCCCATGCATCCCATGTCATGTCGCTTTCAGCGACGTTCTGAAGCTGTTCAGAAATTATGTGATATGGGATGCACGGGGCCCCCTGGAGGGCTGAAGGGGAAGTGGAGGAAGCTATGGGCAGGAGCGGGGATTGGTAAGTATATAGGTACTGTTACCTGCTGGCGTAACTTCAGCAGGTAACAACCTATCTAAAAAAATAAATGAATAAAACCAGCATGGGCCCAGTGGGCCTTGTAGCAGCCACTAAGGTAGGGGGAAAAAAGTCACGTGTGTTGTATTCCAACATGTCTGATCAACTGTTCAAAGGTACATAAGTTGTCACCAGAGGTGTCTACTTGGCTATTTGTGGGTCAGCAGGGATAACTGTTGACCTGACATGCAAAGTCAGGTGCATGCACAGTACCGTTTCTCCTTTATAGTGACAATGGCTTCAGTAGAAAGATGGATGCATTATAGTTGAGGGGGTGATAAAGTATAAAGGAGATGGGTAGCTTGAGGAGCTGAAAATGGGTGCTCCAGAGTTGGCAGACCATTCATACAAACCAAAATTATGTTGACACAACTAATACATTGTGCTACACATTTCTGTTATCAGACTGATAATTCTGGTGGTAGACAACTTTAAGGATGGCAAATATTTACCTTAATCAAAAATATTATTTATTTTTTACTCATAATCAATGTCATCTTTACCTTATCATAACACATCGCTTACAACAATCAAGTATTTCATGAGCAGTTGTGATATGTATCAGCATTTTCGTTTTGAACAATTATATGTTTATCAGTACACAATGTATTTTCATCTTAAATGTGGTCTATAGAGTAGGCTTGACTCGCTGACTTCATTTCCTGTGGCTCTCGTGATTGTGAGCTGCGATCCACCACAACGGAAACTTTTTCAACATCTTGCAACTGAGGTAAAAATGGCTGTTAGGCTTTTTTCAGTAGCAGATATTGCTAAATCCGGCCAATTTGTGTCAACCATATATTCAGTAATCATGAAACCATCTATATATGTATTTATAGGCTGGTAGAGTGTACAGTATAGAAACAATGAACACTTTTAACTTCAATCATGGGCAAAAACATCAAAGACTATATTGCATACATGTGGAAACTTACATTTCTGATTCATTCATATGAGTGATACCTTACAATACAGCACAGGTCTTTATCAATACTGAAAATAAAGCCAACACTACACAAGTCAGTATTGGTATTGTTATGTGTTCAGAACGTACTGAACATTTGTTCTTATTGATTTACCTAATGCAGTTATGTTAAAGCTTTCAGATATCTTAAGCTAATGGAGAAGACGTTTGCACAGGAAAATCCTAATAACTCTTAGCCCTTGATCCTAGTAAGAAAGAAGAAAGACTGTCAGCCCCAATTATTTCAGGAGATAGTTAGGAAAAAAATGAAACAAATACATGTTGGCTGTTGTTCAGATAAGGTCAGCTGCTCACTTGTCAGGCTGGGATCATCTTTCCTGTTGGAAAAAAATGATATTTGTATTTTCAGAATTTATGGAAACAATTAGTCAGTATGTACAGTTCTGTTCCTCTAAACACCAGTGGACTAAAATAGTGTTAGTGTCAAAAATTACAAGCTCCAAATATGTTCCTCCTTACTTATTCAACTGTTCTGAGATATGCCAAGATAATTGGCACAAGATGACAAGCTGTGAAAAATAAAAAGGTTTATGGCCTTAATCACATGTTAAAGGGGTTGTCAACCGGGGGAGTTGAAAAAAAATATATAAAAAAAAACCAACTCATCTGTACCCAGTGCTCCGATGTCTCCCAGTGCGGTAAGGTCCTCCAGCTACATTATTTTCTTCCAGTGGAAGTCCCCGTTGCACGTGACCGCTGAGGACTTGTGGCAAAAAGAAGACAGCCGAGCAGCAGGATCAGACCACACAGGGAAGACACCAGAGCACCGCGGACAGATGAGTATATATATTTTTTTAATTTTATTCACCTCCTCCGGCCTAATTAAAAAAAAAAAAAATTAGCCTGGGCAACCTCTTTAATCACTTGTTCATTCTTCATCCATGGAATAACAAACCGATCTTCATTCATTTTTTTAATGGAATCACAGTTGGTGGGAAAAAAAAAACGAAGTTTGAATGGACAATTCAATCATTGGGTCCATGTGCTGTTTGTGGAAAACACTGACAGCACACAGACAAAAATCATTGACCATTCTGAGAAATACAATAGTTCTTATTTTTCCAAAGCTAGTCAGCTCATGCCACTTATCTTGGCATTTCTTGAAACAATCGGAAAGTTGAGGACTGTCGTATCTTCACTGTATATGCGTGCAGTCCACACTATTACACTGGAACAATTTTGACAAAAACACATTATACATGTGTTATAATGTAAAGATGTTCCAGAACCATTTTAACTGGGAATAATAAATCAACATTCTACACGTTATATCCATGGTAAAATAAGACAAGCTTTATACCATATTAAGTGAGACTGTTATAAATAGTATGCCCCAAAACAGTGGCATAGCTATAGGGATCACACTTATAACTGGGCCCCTAAGCCAAAAACTTCTGCTTGCTACCCTACTGAATTGTATACCTACTGTCTTTCCCTACACAGCACTGACACAGTGCACGGGAGCTTGTGTGTCTCTTCTGTTCTCCTCCAGACTCCCCTGTCTCCATCTGTCTGTACCAGTAGTCCCATAGAGCAGGGGAGCCAGAAGGAATTAGCATTGTGTAGGGAGAGAATGTTAGCACTCAATTCAATAGTATAGCCTGGCTAGTATGTGGGATGGGGGGGGCTATTACCTATGTGGGGGGAGGGGGACAACTAGTACCTGTGGGTGGGCACTATTACCTATAGGGGGGATTATTACCTATGTGTTTTGGGGGACAATTATGGAACTATTGCCTATGTGGGTGGTGTACTATTACTGTGAGGGAGACTAATAGAGCACTTTTACTTATGTGGGATCGACTATTGCCTATGTGGAGGGCACAAGGGGGCACTGTTACCTTGTGGGAGCCTTAAGAAGGCACAAATAACTTTCAGGGGGTTAAGATGGACACTTAATAAACCCAGCGATTCAACTGAGTGTTAAGTTGGGGCTACTATATAGTTGTTCTGCATATTCAACTACACTTACCACAACTGTCAGAAAGGATACCAAAAAGACAATCTTTTGGCATATATCTAACAAAAGTATATGGACATATTAGACATATACATGAGGAGAATTTCACGCAATGTGTGATTAATGTAGACCCCCAAACGTGGTGGAAACCTACACTGATACTAGGATGAGAACATGTTCGCAGTGTTTACATTATCTTCTACATAAAATAACATCTAATACAATATGCTTATTTCAGTGCAACCAAACCCAACCATATACAATATCACTTTCTTCTACACAGCTGCCTGAATGTGTAGGTCATTACAATTCTATGAAATCATTTGGAAACGTGTAAACACACCTAGTACGCAGTCCAACTACATTCTCTTTCTTTACTTCATTTAAACCAGAAAGTGAACGATCCTATAACTAAATCCTTACCAAATTCACAGAAGGTGAGTAGTAAGATAAAGAAAAAAAAAAAGTTTGTTCCCTGTAATTTTCCTACCTGAAATGTTATTTGCACTTGACAGGTTAATGCTTAACTAATATTTACTGTTGAGATATTTCCCTATTCAAGCATTCATTTAACTATTTTGTTAGACTCTTCTGACTCCTGAAAAGACATCTTATTTGCCTACAAACCCACTAAGGGTGGGTTCACACTTGCGCTTGAGTCTGTCCGCTGCCAATCCGAGTGAAAATCTCGGGAAACTGGATAGGCATCGGATAGCGACAGGTTAGCGACACATTGCTTAAAAACCCATTCATTTGAATGGGTTTTTAAAGCAATGCGTTGGTGTGCGCTTACACCCTCTGTGCTGCGAAGCCATTTTTTCTCGTCAGACACGAAGTCCTGCATGTCCGACTTTGTTTCCGACGAAAAAACTGGATTCGTAGTGCAGAGGGTGTAAGCGCACACACGCACATTGCTTTAAAAACCCATTCAAATGAATAGGTTTTTAAGCAATGCGTCGCTAACCTGTTGCTATTTGATGCCTATCCAGTTTCCCGAGATTTTCACTCGGATTGGCAGCGGACGGACTCAAGCGCAAGTGTGAACCCACCGTAAAGGATAAGCTTCCCATCCCCTCATTATTCCAAGTATAATACATGAAGATCTCTGCCCTGGATCTCTGTCCTTTTCAGGGATAATTGATCTTAAATCACAGGGGGTGTGGGAAACATAAGTTGGAATCAATGACCTTAGAAAGCTTTTGTCTTCTTATCTTCATCAGGATCATTCTTGACCAGCACTGGCAAAATGTTCCAAACCTCTTGATATTCACCAGTTTACTAATATTATATTATAATTCAATAAACAGACAGTATTGATAGACCAAATGTATTGCTTATCATTAGAGATGAGAGAATCGAAGCTGCAGAAGTGGAATTCGATCCGAATTTCAGGAAATCTTCGTTTCGCATGGAATCCGGATTTCCTGATGCTTCGCGGGAAAGAATATTTAGTAAGGACCTTTGTGACATCATACGGTTACATTTATTCTCTAGTGAAGTGATTGGGTAGGCATGTCTTTGCTTGTTAGCAGATCCTTCCACATGATTAAAATTTCTCTTTGCTGGAGAGAGAGCTTGAAATGACCGTGGCATACAAGGGCTTCCGCCATTTTGCCGCCCACCTCGGCTCTCTGCAGACAGGAAATAGCTGTTTATTCACCGCAAATTAATTTGGATCGAATAGAATCATATCGCGAAATTCGGCGAAATTGCCGAATCGAATTTTTGAATACTTCACTCATCTCTACTTATCATGTGACATATGTGAACATATGCAGCTGAACATGAGTTTTTCAAAACATAATATTCTATATTTGAAGAGTCTTTGATACATTGTATATCAGTCTGCCAGGTTAGAAAAGAACATTTGAACATCCATGTCATGGTAACAACACCTGTACCTGCTGAACTTAGATCATCACTGAACCTCATGCTATCACTGATACACAAGAACCAAGGAAATCCAGATTCTGCCATAATATAGACATATAGTAAATTGCAGCTGTAAACCCTCTAATTTTTTGCATTAGTTTTGATACCTTAACTATATCTATAACGATAACTATGTAGTAAAGAAGAAAATTAATGCATATTTTTTAAATAGTAAGAAAAATATATTTAAATAGAACATCGAGGACATGTTCATATGGTGGATTTCTCTGCTAGAAAGAGAAAAAGTCAGAATCTGTGACAAATATTTATACATCAGTTACTGTTGCACAAAGCGAATTTCAAATCTGCATCAGAAAAATCTGCATCTGTATCTGCAGGGCTGATTCCCAATGAACAGAATGTTATATGGATTTCTGGGTGGAATATATGCATAAAAAGACTTGAAAATTAACCCCTTCTGAAAATTCCCTAAAAATGTATCAATATTTTTGCATGTATAAAATAAGATAACTTTAATTTCATTCTAGGTTCACACTTGCGCTGGCCTCTTTGTCGTTCGGGTCTGCCAGTGTACCTGAACGACAGAGAGCTGGACCGCTAAAACAGTGGTTACCTGCGGACACCATAATTTATATTGGGGTCCACTGGGTGTCTGTTTTTATACTGAAACCACCTGAGAGAAAAGTCTTCTATGCTGAACTTTTCTCTCCATCCAATTTTTGCCGGTTTCTGCGGTGGAGATTCTACATCTTCATATTTGTTAATTTCTAGATCAAGAAAACTCTGTTTGCATTGGTATCATGGTTCTGCTTCATCAAGTTTCCATCACCTCTCTAGGATGTTATTTTGCCTAGTAAGAAAATGTGCACCGGAGAAACCTTATTAAACAGCTAGCCATACACAATAGATGTATGTGGGTCTCCCAACAGAAGTTGTCGGGGGGACAGAAGGTCAGACATGTTGGATTTCAATATTGTTGAACCTTTTGTTCTCATGAAGATAAGCCAGAGACGTTGGCAATGTTTTATTACTTGTCTCTATTGAAAAGACATGCACACTCAGCCAAGTCAATTGTGCATTTGTATGGGGAAAAGGGGGGTCCA
Organism: Leptodactylus fallax; assembly: GCA_947044405.1. Lineage (NCBI taxonomy): Eukaryota > Metazoa > Chordata > Amphibia > Anura > Leptodactylidae > Leptodactylus > Leptodactylus fallax. Next base: position 3,582,299 of record CAMRHE010000108.1, on the reverse strand, counting down.
CAAAGATAGCTGTTTTCTGAATGAGCATTTGGCCAACACATATCTTATTTATAGTCAGCCAAAGTCCCATGCACACGACCGATTTTACTGTTCGAGGGGCTTCTGATGCTCACTCCAAAGATTATAGAGCAGACCCTCTCCAGCTCCATGAAATCAGAACATAACGTAACCCCCCGCTTTGAAATCATAGGGGGCAGAAGGCACTCAGAGCCATCTGAGTGCATTCCGTTATAAAATAGCCCCCCTCCTCGGCCTGCACATTCAGTTGTGTTTATGAGGCCTAAGTCTTGGGATCTGTTGCAAATTATACACACATTATCTGTCATTGTTCCTTAAATAATCAATAGGATGACGCCAGAATGACCAGATAAAGTGGTCTCATGTGTGAAACACTGGTGAGTATGTAAAATGTTGTGATATATTTTAAATGAATATCAGATAAAATATTTCAGGAATTCAAGTGTTTGATGAAGTATGTATTAAGTGACTGTGTTGTCCTTCTTTATCTTTATGTGGTCATTGTTTGTGATTTTTGGCGGGGACTTGGCTCTAACAAAGATTCCAAGTGAAATGCTCACACATTACCTCATGCTACCCCCATTCAGATTCCAGATATATTAGTGAAAACATTATGAAAAGTGGCCAGCAATTTGTATTTAATCATTTCTGTATGTGTGTAAAATCCTATTGAGAAGAACATTGCGTGCTTCTTATTCTAAGCAGTCTGTGAAGCCTCCCTTGGGTCTTTGTGCTGGTGGATAGGGTTACAGCAGTATATTTCCTGCCTGGGCAGGGCCACAGCACAGAGCGTGTCTATGAGTGTTTGACTTTGCAGCTTAGTCAACGTCATTGTTCTTGGCAGTACATAGAGATAGGCGGAGCAGAGCTGGGAGTTTAGATGATGTCACCGTAAAGTACATGTGGGACATCCCATTCACTTGTGTTTAGAATAGGGTTACTCTTGGCAGATCCTTTTAGCAGTGGCTTCAATTTAGACAGATCAATAGTGACATGACAGCATTTACTTACACTGTTACTGTTTTGCCTCTCTGTCTTGGGAGCAACCGTGGCACTAAAAATTATACTTTATTGCATTTTTTTACATATATGAGTTGATAAACTGGTTGGTGAGCATGAAGGATTAGGAAAGCTGAAATCCAACAGTATGGCCCGATAACCATTAGCTAGTTATGGGTCCCACTATATTAGCATTTCATGATATCTGTGCCAGACATTAACCCCCTAAACTCTGGTCTGCCATAAAAATTAGCTAAGAATAATCCACCCTCCCCCAGAGACCACCAGTCCCCCTGTACCACACACGAACCTCCAACAACATTAACCCCCACAGTATTAACATATACTTTGCTAGAAATTGACTCAGAATTAATTAGTCTGCCGGTACCAAAAATTAACCCCTAAAAAGCAGGAGTCCTCTTGTAATAAATATTAACCCCCCCATAACCAGTAGTTCCCTTCTACAGTAAATAAACCCCATAAGCAAAATTTCCCCACAATGAACATTAACCCCTCACAGGCCCAACATATTGCTTACCAGATATTAACCCTTAAAGCACCATTCACCCATGAGAACTAATACTACCCTCACCATTTCCAATATATTAACCCTAAAAGCTCCTCTCTATCACACATTAAACCCAAAATGCCCCAGTATATTATCATGTATATTAACCCCACAAAGTACCAGCTCCCTTTTTCATCTCAGCACCCTAACAAAGGCACATTTAACCTTAACTTTCCTGCCCTTGCTGCACACATATCTTCCACCAACAAAGTCAACCATACTATGCTGCCAGAGCCAGACACTTCTCCTCAGCACATTAACCCCTTATGACCTGTCCTCCTTACAATAACATACATCCCCTGACCCCAGTACACACTGCATTCCGCAGTCAGTGTGCGGTTCATAGGCTGCACTTCATGCAGGCTGTGTGTGCACTGAGCAGAAAGGAGGGAAAAGCTGGGAGGGGTCACGTGGCTGCTGAAGGCTACGTCTCTCTGACGTCACCACATCTAGCAGATGCTGCTCCTTTCTAGACACGACCCATCCCATTCACAAAAAAGCCAACCTCCTCCCGCTATGTATATATAGGCTGAGTGAGCAGAGAGAAGGCAGCGCAGGATCCAGCCAGCCAGCCAAAGCTAAACTAAAGTAACACAAGGACACAAGAAACAGGGCTGGCTGCTCTCCTGACAGGACTCTACTACTTGTATTTATTGTAACAAATAGACAAAGTGGTCACAAGGCGACTGCAGCGGACACAAGACTGGACTAGTGCACTGCAGCAGGTCTGAAGACGCACGAACTGAATCTAGCCGATCCCTCCTCACTGAGAAGAGCTATGGTCAACATGGAGATTACTGCCATGGATTGCAATACATTGAAAGCCCTGCTGGCAGACGCGGCTCACCAGTGCCTGGTGCTGGACTGCAGGTCCTTCTTCTCCTTCAGCACTTCGCACATCATTGGCTCCAGCAATGTCAGGTTCAGCACCATCGTGAAGAGAAGGGCTAAGGGCAGCATGGGCTTGGAGCACATCATCCCCAATGAGGAGCAGCGCTGCCGGCTCATAGCTGGTCTATACGAGGCTGTGGTGCTGCTGGATGAGAGGACATGTGAGCTGGAGCCCCTCAGGAAGGACAGCACCATGATGCTGGCAGTGAGTGCCTTGTGCAGAGACCCCCGGGGCAGCAGAATCTTCTTTCTTAAAGGTACGCTGAACCTTCCCTCCAAAACTTCTTCCTTGACAGGAGCCACATTGTACTGCTTACTATAGCCTTTGTAATGCCAGGTTATCTTACCAGTGCCAACTCTTCTCTCCTTCAGGTGGTTATGAAGCATTTTCTTCTGAGTGCCCTGAATTCTGCAACAAATGTTCTCCTCCAGTGGGGCTGAGCCTGCCCTTGAGTGCCAACAGTGTACCAGACAGTGCAGATTCCAACTGTACCCCATGTGGCACCCCGCTATATGATCAGGTTGGTATTAGTTATGACCCTTTTATTTTTAATACTATTAAAGAGTTAAGCTTCCCACTTCTTTACCCCTTCTAAGTAAGCCCAACACTGAGACAATATTTACTGGATACACTATAGACAGTGTCTGATGTAATCCTTTACTTCCCCATAACTGAACATGGCCACTGTGTCCAACATAATGTTTACCTATATTTTTTTACATCTTTGACAATGTGATCAAATGAATGACCATTTCTTCTTTTTTCTTGCTATCTTATAGGGTGGGCCAGTGGAAATCTTGCCCTTTTTGTACTTGGGCAGCGCATACCATGCCTCCAGGAAGGACATGCTGGATACTCTCGGCATCACAGCTCTGATCAATGTTTCTGCTAACTGCCCCAACCACTTCGAGGGACACTACCAGTACAAGAGCATTCCCGTGGAAGACAGTCATAAAGCAGACATCAGCTCCTGGTTCAATGAAGCCATTGATTTTATAGGTAAATATCTTGTTTATTGATATATTAACAATAGAAAGTTATATATTATTAGCCAGATTAGGTTAATATATACTCACAATATTTCTGGACAGTTTAGTAAGTATCACTTATTAGTTCCAATTTACAGCCTTTTTTTTACTAGGCTACAAAACAGCGCTAAGCTCATTGTTTATATGTGGACATGCTGACCATATGAATAGTCAATAGGATTATCTTCTTTTGAGTTTAACACTGCCCCCTAGTGCTCACTGTTGGAAACTTCCCTATTGGGCAGTACTGCTTCCTTTATTTAGAACCAGTACATTTGTAGACTTCCCAGGCTTAGTTGTTATTAAAGGAAATGTTTTCAATACTTCATGTTGTATCTTTATAATAATCGATCGGTTTTGTTTGTTTTCAGACTCTGTCAAAAATAAAGGCGGAAGAGTGTTTGTCCACTGTCAAGCTGGTATCTCTCGTTCAGCTACCATCTGTCTGGCTTATCTTATGAGGACTAACCGTGTAAAGCTGGATGAAGCTTTTGAGTTTGTCAAGCAGAGAAGGAGCATTATTTCCCCTAATTTCAGTTTCATGGGACAGCTTCTTCAGTTTGAATCTCAAGTACTAGCACCATCCTGCTCTGCAGAAGTTGGTAGCCCCTCAATAACAGTTTTGGACAGGGGGACATCTACAACAACTGTCTTCAATTTCCCAGTTTCCATCCCCGTTCACCCAGCAGCAAGCTCTCTGAGCTATCTTCAAAGTCCAATCACTACATCACCGAGCTGCTAAGGTACACAGCAAAAGAACTGGACTGAAGCACATGGACTAAATGTGTTATTCGAAGTGCAATAATTTTTTTAAAAAACTTTTATTTTTATTATTATATTGTTTTTTCAAGCCATCATAGTCAAACAGGCGTGAAGGTCAAAACGAAACCACAATGAACTTACAACTGACACGACTTGTTATGATTTTGGACATGTGTCCTGACCACTAAGGAAATCAGAAAAAGACAGGTCGCAATTGCCTTTTGTTTTATGTCTGAATTTTGTTTAAAATCTCCGTTTAATGGGGATTCGACAGTATTTCCATTCCTGAACTTTTTGTACTGCTAATAGTTGAAGAGAGGCTGCTGCCTACCAATTGTAAAGAAGAAATGTACGTCCTTTATTTATTCTGCAAGCTTCGTCCCGCCTTCAAATGCCTAAGATTTCAGCTTTTCAACGAAGCAAAGAAGAAATACCTCAGTATTTTTCTGGTACTGTAATTCCTGTTTGTAATTCAAGACCAGCTTCAGTTTCCAAAGCACTGATGATAAAAAGCACTAGGCCGGAGCCTTCTTCTGAGTTTGCTGACAATTGTATATATGCTATGCTCTTATTTATGATGTAAAATAATATATTTCTTCTCCTGGGAGAAGACATTTTTAATACAGAACTATGACTTTTTATACTGAATAGAATAAATTATGACTTTGTACTGAAATGTGGTGTGTATCTCTTGTATTAATTCACTATATTATTACAGGGTGGCCATTATATCTCCGCCAATAACTGTACAATTGCATCTCTACACTTGACATATACACAAAGAAACAAAATTCAGTCCTAACTTGATATAGTTGTGTATGGTAGTGCCAACATATTCCACAGCACTATGCAAGAAATTCACTAAAACATTCCCTGTCGACATTGACCTCCAAGTCTCATTCCCTAGTTCAAGTGCATATAAACACTCACATGAAAACAATAAACTGAACAGTCGGAGCAATGACACTCTCCATACAGTGCTATGGAATATGCTTGATGCTATGTATATAATACAAGGCCAAAAGTAATACTCATTACATATACCCATATGATGACCCAGTACACAACCCAAACCACTGTACATTAAAGGTTTCCAGAGTTATGCTGTACAGCTTTGCAATTTTTTTTTCCTGGGCCCTCACCATCCAGAACTTTTTGATGTCTGGGCCTCACCATTAGTTTAGTCCATGCCAAAGTTTTTGAAACTTGCCCCTGTTCATCTGAAATTTCGTCCCCAACTCCCCAGCCTACATGTTCTGCTAGTTTGGAAACAACATAGCTCACTGATCTATGCTGTTTCCTTAACTCCTATTCACTTCCTGTTTAGTGCCATGGAATTAAAGGATTTATCTCTGACAATAATGATTACTGCTGTGGTCTGTTCACTGCTTACCAAGCACAGCACCATACATTGTATAGTGGCTGTGCTTGGTATTGCAGCTTAATCCAATTCATTTCAACCGAAGTGAACTGCACACATGGTCATGTGACCAACAGACATAATGTCACTGCCTGAGATAGGAAATGGAGTTCAACATCACAGCCCTGGACAACCCCTTTTAATGGGGTTCTCTATTATGTATGCTGGGTGGAAAATCCCTTGAAGAGAAAATGGTAGGAATGTAGCTATGGGAGGGGGGTCAGAGGTAACAGTTGCACCCAGGTCCTGATGCATAAGTAGCCCCAAAGCTATATAAGATACAAGTATTATAAATGGCACATGGCGAATTCTGCATTAGGGCCCAGGAGTTACGTCCCTGGAAGCTGACAGCTCACTGATATAAACATATATGATATTGTAATGGATCCATTAAATCTTTATGAATTTGGCAATCTCTACAGACAAAACTATAATCACATCTTGAACTCTTGGATTTAAGGGACATTCATTCTATTATTCTAGGAATTATTCTATTTATAAATGGCAAATATTCCCTCCATTGTAATTGGAACAGGCTGTTCCATAGTGGTTATGCAAAATAAATCCCAAGGTTGAGGAACTCTTGAAAGAAGCCATTTCCTTAGAAGTAATTCTTCAGGGATTCTGTGAAATAAATGGATGTGTTAATGATATATTGATTCATATTTAATGACGGACAGAATTGCGTATGTGCTTGTCTACTCTCATGACTATATAGTGTGCATAGGAGGCAATGAGAACGTAAATGCTAATGGCCAATGAAATAAAGTAATTGTTTATTGATGTTTCTGAGCAAAATGGGTATATTTTACAACAAAATAGGTTGCTTTTTGTCTAGTACAGAAGGTGATGCCTATTATCAAGTATCTGCTGGGCCTTATGTATACAACCATATTATGGCTTGCTACAAGTTCCTTGTTGCTTTCACATGGAGTCCTACAGAGGTTTATTCTCATAGATGTATGGCCTATATGTTACCTATCATATGGGATTTGTGCACAGGGCTCTGTCCAATGCTTAGGACCTAAAGGGAGGTCACATCACCTTTTGCTGCATATGAATAAAACATTGGTTTACATGAACATGGGTCTTTAAAGCTGAATAACAGAGGCATATGTGGACACTGTAGAATCACCTCTACAAGGTGCTGGGATTAGGTTTATAACCATTTACTGCTGACAGACTCCTTTTAATTGGAGAATATAAGATAACATTTTTCTTGACAAGTTTCCAAAACTTTGGCTTACGCCTCCTTAGATATAGATTTCACTAGCAGTTTTTAAGGCCTGACTGCTTAGTTGAACCTACCAAATATGTTTATTTCACATGCTCGGCAAATTAGCAGATAAAGTGGGAATTAAATTTGTGTAGATCTTGTTTCCTGTGGTCCTGACAGTAGCTCAGCATATGGGTGATGAGATCTTCTCTCGGAAAGTAGGACAGGTAGTAATGAATTAATTAATTAATTAATCTGAGGCCTAGGTATGCCTTCTCCTTACAGAGCACCTCTGTCTTATTAAGAGAGGCCTTCAACAACAACATATTGCTATATCCTTGTATTGAATGAAAGACCTGTACGTCTTCCAAGTATCAAGGAGAGATGAATTACGTAAGTATAAATCTAAACCTCCGTGTCCAGAACTGCATGACATATGGGATGAAAGACAGAGGAAAATGTCTCTTAAACATATATTTTTGGTTAAAGGATATTTATTCTATAGCCATTTATGATGCTAAATAAAAGTATATTTAAAATAAATGAAAGCGTGTTTGGGCACTATACATAGACATTGCTGCTCATAGACTTATATTAGTCAGTCCTATGAGTCTTCTTTTGTCATAGATTTGGATGTTATACTATATTATACATTAAAATACAATTGTATGCAAAAATAATGTATACCACAATGTATATACAGTATAACCCCTTTAAATATCACAGGATACAACAGAAAGAAGGAAAACTGTAATATTGTTAGGAAAATTTAGACTGATCATTTTATAGAAAGCGCTGATGAGCGGCCACATCCACCTGCTTTGTTAGCATATTAGATTTTGCCAGAGGTAGTGTCTAATGGTATTATTTGAAGCCTTAGGCCTCATTCACACGTTTGTGTGATTTGTACTATTCATGGACAGCTCATTTGCAGGTGGTGTGCTGTCCGTGAAAAGAAGATCAACCATCTTTTTTGGTTTAATTTTCTATATTTGATATGTCTCTGGGCCTGTGAAAAACAGATGTCATCTGTTTTTTTTCACTGACCCATGGACTTTCATTGATGCGATGCATCCGTGATGTATCAGCATCAGTGGAAAAAAAGGACATGCTTCTGTTGTTTTTTTCCACAAAAAAACACAGTCTTCTGAATAAACATATTGAAATGCAGGGTACCTATGGCGTCCATGAGAAATGCATGACATGTAAATAAGGCCTTAGGCTGCTTTCACATGAACTATCTGTTTTGAGGGATATAAAAAAAAACGGACATTTTAAATTCTAGTGTCATTTTTTATTTCTGTCTGATCTGTGTTTAGCGCCTGTGTCCAAAATGGTTTCTGTCTTCTTTATTTTTCTGCCTCACATGGATGTGTGAATGGCTCTAATCATTATAATGGATCCATGTGCTTTCTGTTTTTTATGGACAGCACTTGGACAGAAAAATTAATCATGTAAAAGAGCCCTTAGGCTAATATTTTTAATGCATTGCAAGTTTTAGACAAACTGTGGCCCTGGGCAAAATTAAAAGAGGAGCCCCAAATGCTCATATATCAACATTGCCATCATATTCAGTGAAATAAGGCGGCAGTACAGCACTTCCAGTGGCAACCCCTTTAATAATGAGTCTTTTCTGCCCCCAAAACAGTAATAACAACCCCCATTTTCCCACAGACAATTCAAATGACCACCTTTGTACTGCCTAATAGATTTTTGCACCCACTCATCAGTTATTATAGCGCCTCCTTATAAATAATAGTCCCTTCTTATACATAATACCTTTATCAGTAATAGCTCCCTTATAAATGATAGCCCATGCTTATTACTAGTGTCCTGTATTAGTAATAGTACTCTCTTTAAATAATAGTTCCCTTATCTGTAATAGTTACCCCTTATCAGTAACAGTCACCCCTTAAAGATAATACTCATCCTGGCCTCTACTCAGAGATCTCAACGTTATCTACAGTATAAAATGTTGCTGCTGCCATATCTATTTTATGTCTTTTTGAAAACCAATAAACTTTGAATTGAAAAAAAAAAATAATACTGCTCTCTTATTAATAATAGTTCTCTCATAAGTAATAGTTACCCTTATAAATAATAGTCCCCATTATCACTAATAGCCCCCCCAAAGTGGCCCCACATGGTATATAATATTCCACACAATATAATATGCTCCCCAGAGCCCCAACACAATAAATTGCTCCACAGTGACCCAACACAGTATAATATGCTCCTCAGAGCCCCCTCACAGCACAATACCCCTTAGTTACCCCACACAGTATAATATGCTCTTCAGTAGCCCCACACAGTATAAAAGGCTCCCCACAGTACCCCCCAGTATAATGCTCTACTGTGGTCCCACACAGTGTAATATGTTCCCCACAGTGACCTCACATAGTATAATATGCTCCCCAGAGCTTGTCCCAGTATAATGCTCCACAGTGGCCCCACACAATATAATATTCACCCCAGAGGCCCCCTCAGTATAATATGCTCCACAATGGCCCCATAGAGTATAATTTGCTCCCGAGAAGCCCCACACAATACAATATGCTCCACAGTGGCCCCACACATTATAATAGGCTTCCTACACTGCCCCCCATTATAAAGCTCCACAGTGGCCCCACACAGTATAATTCTCCACAGTGGCCCCACACAATATCACATGCTCTCCTTGCTACCAAAGACTCTGTTTTTTTCTAATAATACTTTGTTTATTGTATGTTTGTCGGGTACATGCACACTGTACAGATTACATATGGATTTTCTGTTGGATTTGCATCCAGAAAATCTGCAGCATAATTCAATAGCATTTACGACAATGAGATTTTCTTAAAGGTCCTGTTTATAATCTTTCTTATTTATGGCATATCCTTAAAATAGGTCATAAATATCTTATTGGATAGGGGCTGACAACCAGCATCCGCATGAACCAGGTGCTTTTCTTCATATTCCGCCGCCGGAATTTTCGCCGTGGTCTAGCCGTGACGGGATGCTGATGCAGTGCATCAGCATTCCGTCGCGGCATCCCTCTCCTGATTAGGCCTGGATGAATGGGCCTAATCAGGAGGAATCTGCTCCGGATTCGGGGGCGAATTCCGCTCCCAAATCTGCAGCAAATTCCTCCACGTGAACACACCCTAAAGTGGTCAGACACAGTCATTGCAGCTCAGCACCCATTGACTTCAGAGTTTTACAGTATAAATTAATTTATCATCTACAGCAAAAACAATTCTAGACAATTTGTTAAATTGTTAGACTTGTTGACCATTTTCACATGGGCATATTTTTGGTCAATATTGGTCAATAATAAGTAAAAACCAAAATCTTAAAAGTAGAGGCACATTTACCTAATATTAGGAGAAGCAATGGTTCAGAGCATAATGTAGACAGTCCATTGTATTTGGTGGAGGCTGCACCAATGTAAGATACTGATATAGCATCCACTCGCACATGCCTTGCAATCTGTGTCAAGGGTTCGCATGGCTTATGAGTCTGCCTGGTCTAAAAGTATGGGCGTCACTATTAGGCTATAAGTCTGAATTCTGCACCTTACATTATCATGTGACTAGCCTCTTGTATAAGCCTTATCTTTGTGCATTTGGAATTCTAGGCCTGTACCCACTCATGGATTGTGGGTGTGTGATATGCTATATCAGAATCTTGTACCTGTGCATCCTCCACAACATAACATTTGGGCCTGTCTGCATCCTGCAGGAAACATTGCTTCACCTAATATCAGGTACATGTGGACTCATTGTCAGTTATATGATTTATAATGTTAGTGTTTTTGATTTTAGCATATGGACACGCAGGACATGGGGACCGTTGACATGGGTGAGTATTGTGGCCAAAATATCAACTAATACCTCATGGTTATTAACTTATTGTTTGCAGGATGAAGCCAAGCTCTGTTATCTTGCCTGAGTGGATGATATAGCAGTATCTCGTGCCTGTGCAGCCTCCACCATATGACATTTGGGCCTGTCTGCATCCTGCAGAGAACCATTGCTTCATCTAATATCAGGTAAATGTGGCCTTTTTCAGTGATAAGATTTCTAATGATGTATTTTTCAGTGAAGTGTTGATGACTCAAATTGTACAGTGCTGCGGAATATGTTGGCGCTATATAAATAAAATGTATTATTATTATTATGACCTATCTTTAGAATCAATATCACATTTGTGGGGATCCAGCACCTGCCCTCCCAGCAATTGCTGGTTCCACCAGCATCCGAGCTACACTGTGGGTGGAGCAAGAAGTAGAAGTCTCTGTGATCTATCTGGGATCAGAATGCCATGCTTTTAGTAGTGATTGTTATAGATGCTGTAGCATGGTTGCAACATTTGGGCATAATGAGTTAATATTAAAAAAAATTTACATTTGATAATCAGTTGCTTTTTTATATTTCTCCAGCTTCTCCTCCCCTATGGTAACATCTTCAGGCTTTGCATTATTTATATACATACAGTACATATCCATATATAAATGTATATATAAACACACAGATGTAGCAAAGGTTTATGTGACTCATAACGCCTTAGGGTGGGTTCACACTTGCGGCGGCACTCCGTCCACCACGAATTCGACCTAAATGTCAGAAAACTGGATAGGCACTGGATAGGGAAAGGTTTGCGACGCTTTCTTAAAACCCCATTCACTTGAATGGGTTTTTAAAGCAATGCGCGGGTGTGCGCTTACACCCTCTGCGCCACAAAGCCGTTTTTTTTCGTCGGAAACAAAGTCCTGCATGTCCGACTTTATTTCCAGCGAAAAAAAACTGGCTTTGCATGCTAAGAGAGTGTAAGCGCACACCCACGCATTGCTTTAAAAACCCATTCAAGTGAATGGGGTTTTAAGCAAAGCATTGCAAACCTTTCCCTATCCAGTGCCTATCCAGTTTTCCGACATTTAGGTCGGATTCATGGCGGACGGAGTGTCGGCGCAAGTGTGAACCCACCCTTAACAACACCGTGGCACAGAGTGTTAACTCGACTCTTTCAATGGCTTTTTAATGGTTTTTGGTGTCTTCTGAGATATAACTCTGCAAAAAGTTATAATGCTGCATAAAGTCAAGTTAAACAGTGCTATATACATTTATATACACACTGAATATATGTGAACAGTAATAAAATCTTAATTATTTAATTTAATTTTCCAAGATAAGATTCTTTAGGGCTGCTTGCGTCTGAGAGCACATGCTATAAGCTGATGAGACGGTTACTTGTGGGTAAGCTGCGCTTCCTTTTACAAAAGGAACTTACTATATCCACTGTGAGCCAGACTCATCCAGATCACAGCACAGATAAGCTTTGCAGACTAATGAAAAAAAGTACCTGCGTAGCAGTTTTTCGGGCCTGCTTGTTATCCTGATGTGACTCATTCTTTGACACTAACAAACAGTTTTTACCATGCCATTTGTTGTCTTTGGCACAATCAGAAATAGATAATGTGGTGTAAAGTGATAGTGGAAATGGAAGCGGAGGGGTTTTTGCATTCATTAGATGGCAGACATGAATAAACCTGTTATCTCTACTATCCATCACAATAATGGTCTTCTCAGTGGAGCCCATTTATTTTCTATAATCAACATGAAGATAAAGAAAGAAGAGCGCCAAGCTCTAAAAAAGGTTTTATTGTTTGTTAAAGCTTTCATAAAACCATACACTAAATCGATATACAGTAATACCTCGTACACTCGCGTTTCCGAATTTGCGAATTCACAGATTCGCGATATTTTTTTGCCAACTAACATAAATAGATTTTGCTCTTTTTTCTCAGATCTGTGAAATAAAAAAAAAAAAAAACACCTTCGCTATTGGGTAGTAGCGTCCTGTTCGTTACGTACCCGGTAATTAGTTTCATTTTACTGTGAATGTATAAGAAAAATGAATGAATGTATTAATATACAGTACTGTACAGTATACTTTAGTATACTGTACAGTACTGTAGGGTAAAGTTTATTGATATTTAGGGGTTAAACATTAGAAACTGGCATTGTAAGCGCTTCTAAGCGCTTGTACCAAACATTCGCGATTCCTCGCGATCCGCGACCGGTTCTGGACCCTAACCTCGCGAATGTACGAGGTATTACTGTACAGTACCCCTCTTGGACCCAGGGTCCCACCTGAATGAGGTTGCCTTGTCAGGGCAAGTGGGCTTCCTACTGTTTGATCAAATATGTATAACGAAGAACCTCTAATTTATATATGTAGTCTATAGACCATATTAGTTTATCTATATGTGCCAATAAAAGCAGTAATGCAGCTTTCATCTCTATTCTCTATATGCCCTACTACATTTTTGTATTTGTAAATTATTTCCAGATATTTTCACAGTTGGGATTAAGATATTTATATTCGGCTAAATAATATACGATATAAATAACCCAACTCAAAGTTTTCAACCAGTGATATCTCTGGAAATAATTTAGATAGCACTGCATCCCTAGTGCCATCTCCTAGAATCTCCTCTATCATGTGACATTAAAAGCAAGATTGTACGTTTTATAATGTCTGAAATATATAACTATTTGAAGTGACCCTCCCCCACCCTTATTTTCTATACATGTTACACAGCCCCGTACTCCGTACACAGTAACATTCAGTGAGAGGCAGGAACTGCTCTCAATACAGAAGCAAGGGGAAGAGTGAAAAACGCAGGATTTCACAGAAAGGAGCCAAAATCTGTTAATAAGTTATATTACAACATTTATTAATGAAAAAAATACTGCCAGAAAATCAAACGTTGTCTGAAAGTTTAGTTACGCTTTAATTTTAAAAGATGTTCTCAACTTTGAAAAACCATTCCTAAGTAAACTTGTTTCTGTGCACAGAGAATAAAATACATACCGTATGTGGAATGAGTTGACAGCAAATAAAAGAATTATAGTCTGATATGGTAGAAACTGCCTAATATACCATTTTCTCTTAGACACAATTCAGAAACATGAAAATAATGTAGGGATGTGGGTGAACTATTCAACTCCATACAAAGCCCTCATCACACGCATTCTACATATTGATAGACTATGTGATAAAATTTCCTGTTTGTGCAGTTACTGATCATGTGATTGTCTATGGAATTTCCTGAGACCTGTATTCTACAATGCCACTTTATGCCTCTCAACTTTGTTATTTAGCTTATTTAGTAGAAAGCAGAATGGCTGAAAATACAACTAAGTTATGCCAATGTGTTATTGTAAGAATATGTCCTTAAAGTAAATCTGTCTATCAAACTTGATATAAAACCAGCATCACTGCATTGTAGGAGACATTTAGCTGAAAACCGTTACACATTTATATAGTCCATTAGATGCTCTTTTTCCTCAAAAAAGCCATTTTTATAAAATATGCTAGTGAGGTTCAAGTGCTGTGGGGGTGTGCCAGAGTCACAAAGAACTCTAGCATGTGCAGGAATTCAAGAAGCTGTCAAATAGGTGTACAGGGGTGGTGATTCAAACCTTGAGATGGAGTTCCACAAATGCACTGTTTTCTTGAAAATGCTGTTTTTATAAATATGCAAATGAGGCTTAAGTGCAATGGAGGCTTTCCAGAGCCTCCAAAGGCTCTGACTCCAGATTTGAATTAGCACTCCTATACACCAGATTGACAGCTTCTTCCTGTTTTACAGCTATAACACTGTTGAAGTCACACACATACATCTGGAGTTTCCAGGCTAGAGTCTTTGGAGGTTCTGACACATGCCTAATGCACTTGAGCCTCATTTGCATAGTCTATTGGTTTACTTAAATGTATGATGGTGCTCGGCAAATGGCCCCTATACAGTGCACTGTGACTGGTTTGTTATTGAATTTCCTGGTGACAGACTACTACAGAGTTCTCAATTTTGATGAACGGTCTACCTACAGTATATTTTTGCGTATAAAGTCCAGCACTCCAGCAGCTATTAAAAAAAATCTCAATTTGCTTTATTTACTTTCAGGATAAAAACATCAAAGCGCAAAATGTTGACTAGTTTCAACTGAATATAACATTACTACCCAGATCTGAGAACCCCTTTATACACATGGTTATATCCCCACCCATTTATCTAATTAACATAATCAATACACAAGTGCATTAAAACCAAACCCTCTGCTAGTGCAGAGACCTTTAGGATACCGTGTGTCCATTAATATCCAATATGCCTCTCTATTTAACTATATTATTTTTCTTTCCCTTCCTATTCTGGGCTTATTCACGTTCTCAATTGCTTTTTCCTGCATGGCTGTGGTATTACCCCCATGGCATGTCTGAAAATGCCTTAAACATCTGATATATTAAATCGGCTATCTGGTTTCTAGCATTGATGGCCCAGGTTTACATACTGCGAGCCACGCTGCTCACTTGCCGCACAAATTGTAGCGGGGAGTGTAGGTACATACATTGAAATCTATGGGACAACGCTGCAATACCTACACTCACAACTATAATTTCTTTGAAAACCATGCATTAATCTATGGAGAGCTACCTTCCAAAAAGTGGCATTAGGATAAGTTCCTCAAATCCATTGTGGTCTTATTTGCATATTCCTTACCTTATATGTTTTTTGTGATTCATTATTTATATACCTTGTTTTATTTACTTCAGCACTACATATAAAATAAAAAGCAAAGAAACTGTCTTGATATAATAAAATGCTACTATTTGTGTATCATATGCAGATCCATGGTTACAGACTACAAACAAACTTACGTATAGTCTGATCCAGCAGACCTGTGTGATATAGTTTATTTTGAAACATACCAGAATAGTATCATTATGTCACATATTGATGAAAAAGTATATTTCATGCTTATATGATTTGTTGGCCATCTTTTATGGTAAATTGAAAGAGCAGATACATTATTAACCACTTGGTGAATTAAAATTGGCATTTGAAATATTTTTTAAATCAATATACATATACATGACAATACATATACATCACCTTTACTAAAGCATTATAAATAACAATATTAAAGAAATGTAATACAAATATATATTTTCTAAAAAAAATAATAAATTATCACATATCTAGTGCTCTCCTGCAAACAGACTTCCAGTTGCATACAAAATTTTGCTTTTAACCCCTAACAGGGTTTATAATGTATTCAAAACTAAACCCTGGGTCTATGCTGTATAATGTATAGATAGTGTTCACTTAGGTTAGGTTCACACTTGCGCCGGCACTCCGTCCGCCGCGAATTCGACTGAAAATCTCGGAAAACTGTATAGGGACTGGATAGGGAAAGGTTTGCAACGCATTGCTTAAAAACCCATTCATTTGAATGGGTTTTTAAAGCAATGCACGGGTGTGAGCTTACACCCTCTGCGCAACGAAACCAGTTTTTTTTCGTTGGAAACAAAGTCGAACATGCAGGACTTTGTTAGGAAAAGATTTGCAACGCAGTCATACAAACACTGCTATCATTATACTCCAGGGTCTGAAAAGATCCGGGGTTCAGGGGAGGTGAGGGAACATAAAAAACACTGTAACTCACTTCTCCTGCGCTCCGCAGGCTTTGGGCCTGTTTGGTGACGTCCCAGACGTCAGCCGACGCCACTATGCGTCCCGACGCCGGCCTGGCTCATACAAGATCTGGTCCAACATTGAAGATGGCCGAAGTAGCCAGGGAGTAGCATTGTTTTTTATGTTTGTATCCTACCCTGGGTCTCCGATCATTATACTCTGGGGTCTGAAAAGACCCCAGAGTATAATGATAGCAGTGTTTGTGGGGTTCGCGGTAGCGGCTGCCACAGGACTCCGGGCTCTTGTTCATGGGTGGTCCACAATGGGGTATAATATTGTGTGCAGGGGCCACTATGGGGCATAATACTGTGTGCAGGGGCCACTATGCTGTATAATACTGTGTGCAGGGGCCACTATGGGGCATAATACTGTGTGCAGGGGCCATTATGGGGCATAATACTGTGTGCAGGGGCCAATATGGGGCATAATACTGTGTGCAGGGGCCACTGTGGCGCCTAATAGTGTGCGCAGGAATGCGGTTTGTGCGGGGTGGGGGTTGGGGGCAGCGGTTCGGGGGGGGGGGGCCCTTGTCAAATGTTCGCCTTGAGGCCCATTCATTCCTAGTTACGCCACTGGGTACGACCAGTTACGTTCTCCTTCTCTCTGTTGTATCCTGTGATATTTAAAGAGGTTATATGCTGTGTGGTATTATTATTTGCATATAGCTGTATTATAAAATATAGTAGAGCATCCAAATGTATGACAAAGAAAACTACAATACCACAATAGAGCATTGGAATTGGGAATTTTTTTTTTTTTTGCTTCTGTTTCATTTTCACTAAATGATCACTGAGGTCCACATGCTAGGACTTTCATGTACCTTTTGTTTAGGTTCCTCACCATTTTCAGCATATTTGTTTGCTGTCAGGGAATGAGACCACTCATGTACATTTAGTGGCGACAAACCCATACATAACTAGCCCTACTCTCAGCTGAGAAATTAATATAATTTAATTTAGTCTAGGCAATGCTCTGTGAGCTAAACAGACTGGTCTTCAGTCTAATAATAATAATAATAACAAACCAACAGATAGATTTCTGTAGATGCCGCTGATGTACTTAGCTTACACAGCATTATCTAGATTGGATACACAGATGGTACTTACTCTGTTATGAACATGTAAACTGCTTTTACCGCAGATAATCAGAATCATGATGTAAATTCCACCTATCTTAAATCAGTATAAATACACAGTTGTGCTGTTTTTTCTGCCCAGTCACACATTATAGCACATACAGCTATCGCAAAATCTAAGTCCGTGCTTTTCATTACAACATTCCATGTCTGCAAGGAACCATCACATTACCATATACATTCCTGTCATACATGCAAACAAATGCAGGTTCCTTTAGGATACCGATGAGATACTTGATATCTTGAATGTTATTGGAAATGATCTTTCCCCTCTCACCACATATATTTTAAGTGAAGACTATTAATATTGTAATGGTTATGTATGATTTTTGGCAAATCCTATAATGTTTGGCACTGTTAAGATTTACTAATCCTGTCTAAGGCTGAAGCCCCACATTGTGAAAATGCAGCGTTTTACATTACTACATTCAAGGTAATCCCATCCACACATTGCAAAAAAAAATCTGCAGTGGAAAATCTGCGTTTTAAAATTTTCTGAAAATTGCACTATGTCAATTATACCTGTGGAAATGCTGGCATTTTCCGTATAGGTATAAAAAGGGCAGAAAGTCTGCAGACGAAAACTCTGCGAAAACTCAATGCAAAAAACTGTGGAAAAAAATGCGATGCGTTTCTGCCGCGTTTTTTTCTGCAGCGTTTTTTTTTGCTGCGTGGGGCTTGAGCGTCAGGGTAGGTTAACATAGTCGAAAAGCCAAAGGAATTTGAGACTTCCACTGTAAATCCCTCTTCCATTTCCTCTGCTTTGTCTTTCCGCCGTGGCTTTCACTCACTGATTAGGCTCAGAGGAATTCACCTAATTGGCGGAGTGGCTTGTGCTGTGGGTTCTGTGGCCAAATCATCCGTGGTAAGATCGAGCAGGACATTTATTTTTTTCAGCGTCCTGCTTTGATCTCTTTTATTGAAAACAATGGGAGGCAAATTCCAGGCAGAATTTGGCGCTTTCTTTAGGCACAATCCATCTCATAATCAGCGCCAAATGCCATCATGTGAACATGCCATAACAGTTGAACTTAGACTAAACAGTCTTAAAATGCTCCAGCTTTCACAATGACGGATACTATATGATAAATCTGGCACATCCTTTGACTGTATCACAAGGCATTATGGGAAAGGAGCTGGGGGCTCTTCTTTGACTGTCTAACAGTTTACACTGCCTATCCTTGGTTTAGTTTTGTGGTGCTTGATGTTGGATCTTAAACCACTCCCCTAGCATGGCAAGCTATACTAATTCACCTTAAGCCATAGCTCCTTATCAGAAGAAAAAAAAAAGTATCTAAAAGAAATAATAAATGTGGTGCACAGCATCTGCTGCATTTTCATTAGTAAATTTGCTCCTTAATGTCTATAGGCGCCCCACAAGCTCGCAGCCGCTAATTCTAAGTAAAAAGAGGATTGGTTATACTTTGCTTTTTTCAGCTATTACTTTGCACACGATGATGTGCGAGTGTGTGGAAAACCTCAGCAATTCAATAAATAATACTAATAAAAACTGTGCAAAGAAAGAGTTATGAAATAAGGAAAACCCTATCTTAACAGAGCAAAACTGAAATCGCCCTTTTTTTCTGTGTATTATGACTTATACATCTGCTCAAAAAATGCTGCTATTTTTAGGGTCTTGACAGTAAATCTAACAAAATAAATAGAATAATAAATGTATGGTAATGCCTGAAAACAAGTATGAAAAGGCAGATAAAACCGTCCCTTTATCTTTCAAAATGGCAGCAGGATCTATCTATCCCATATCTGTTTTCTTCCTCATATATCCCATGTATCATCTAGCTAGGGTATATAGGTTATAGGGTATAACCTAATGACTCGGGGGATTCCAACACAGACCCCCATTAGGCTGAGCATGTCCTCCGCCCCTCCATTAATTCTCTATGGGAGAACGGGAGATATATTCTGCTATCTCCGGAACTCTCATAGAAAATTAATGGGTGCATGCTCAACTATCACAAAGGAAAACCAAACCCAGTTCTCAGGGTCTGAGTGGTCGGACCCTCACTGATCATGAAGTTATCCTCTACCCTATCAATAAGAGATACCTTCTAAAGTTGGCAAACCACTTTAAACATCCTTTGCTCTGAAGGGAGATAAGTCACAACCAGAGGTATCTAGTAGCAGCCTACTCATCTCAACCTTTTAAGAAGAGATGTATGCTTGGCAAGACCAAACGTGTATTTGTATGGAGAGAATGGAGGAATGGTTGAAAACTACTGGAGGTGTAGTACGTCCTATGTTGTTTATGGGCATGGAAGAAAAGGATAGGTCATAAAATGCCAATGTTAATTCCATAGTTGGGATTAGTATTTTAAAGTCTTTTTGTGTCATCCTGTTATATAACTATCTCACACAGTTTCATAAGTTAGGATTTAATTCAGAAACTTTATATTGGGGGGACTCTGTAAAATTATTATTTGATGCTTGTGTTAGTATGGTGGTCTTTAGTAATAGTGTTTAATTTCCTGTTGATCAAATCTAGGTATTCTAGGCTGTGAGCCATATCTAGTTAATTCATATTAAATACTAAACAATATTAAAAGTAAAACAATACAATTATCATAGAGAACTCTGGAAATAACCAGACAGCTCTGGTTTTATGGAAATGTACTGGCAGAGAAACAAATTATTTCGCAATACAGTTCATGGCTGCTCCGCCCAACAAGCACCAATGCTGCTATGTTGTAACCTCAGCACTTCTATAAACAGCTCAAGAATTCACCTCACTAACCCAGAGCAGCTGTGTCGGGGAAAAATACAACTTGGCAGTGCAGCCATGAATAAAGAAACACACTCACAATATGAACAGGAGGATGCTGTAAGACTTTGTGAGACACAGTGCTTAGGCATGTACTCTATGTTGGAATCCCTATATTTCTATATAAGGGAGTTCTAGGAAAGTTGACTTTTTTAGTGAGAGTTGATATTTAAGGAGCATTAAGGGGTACACAGAAAAAGGCAAGAATGAAAAGAAACAGGATTACCAAAGTGAAAGAACTTATAAAACAATTCACGGCTGATAAGCGCTTGCTTGCATTTTATACAGGCCCTATGCCTAAAAAAGAAGGTATACAGAAGGTGCTTCCTAGCATGAATGAACTTTGCTGATTCAATTATGTTGTGTTAATTATGTTAATTGTATTGTGCTTATGCCATTCTCTTTGCTTTTAGTTTGAATATGCCAATACCTGTATTTTTAACCATGGCTGATAAAGTGAGGTTCACGAAACGTGTTACACTGTGGTTTATATTTATATTTTTATTTAATAAAGTGTTCATCTTACCAAGAACGCCCCGTTCAGTTTCCTACCTTTGGTTTGGTTCGTCCTTTATCATACATGTTATTTCAGGGCATCGATATTTAACTTTACAGTCTACATGTAGACTGTGTTGTAAGTTGATTGAATACACATTAACTATGTTTCCATTATCTATAATTCTACTATATAGGGAATAACTGATTGCACGGGGCCCGACTGCAGCCAACCCATTGATCATGAGAATGGGGGTCCCTTATACAGTATGAATGGAGCTGCTGGTCACACATGAATGTCTGCTTGTTGAATTATTTTTGCCACCACCTAAAGTCCAAGGAAACCCAACTCACTGGCAATGCCTTTTATTTCCATCTTCCCAAATGGTGAGGTGATCTGGTGTCCTGTTGCTGTATAACTGTGATCAGCTGTCTGTACATGTCAGTGGCCACTACAAGGAATGAGTTACTATCTAGATGGCTGCAGAGTCCTCCAGAGTAAGAGTTGTTCTTAACAGCTGTTCTTTGCTGTAGATAATAGAGGGAACCCCTAGCAATGACCATAATGTCTGTATGTCCTAATAATGCACAACACCTATAAGCTTGAAGCAAACATTTTCTAAGCCATATGACAACAGTTTAGAAATGGTGGTTCACTGTGTATATAATATTAAAGAAGCAATCCAGGATGAATTGATAGACTGTGTTATGCCTAGTGCAAGGACTGACAAATTAGTATATTACTCAGAAACTTAAAGATAGTGGTCATACATTGTCCCTTCAGGTCCTGCACTAGGCATAAGTATTTCAGCCTTTGTTAGTCTGGATTCACACCAGCGCTCACACTCCGTTCAAGGTTTCCATCTCCGAATCCGCTTGAAAAATGCGGAGAGAAAAGTCCTGCAAGCAGGACTTTTCTCTGCATTTTTCGGGTGGTAACCGGGCGGAAACCAGGCGGACCCCATTATAGTCTATGGGGTCCACAGGTTTCCGTGGGAAACCGCTTTTGAAGTGGATTGGGTAGCACTAGTGTGAACCTAGAGTTACAAGCTTTTTCACAATCCTTTGTTCTCACCACCAAGATCTCTGGGTGACACATCTAAAAACTGATCAAAAATTTCAAATAAAATTGCAATTAATTTTGCCATAAGTTAAGATTCATTACAGAGCAAAAAAGCATACTGTAAAAAACTTTACCTTAGCCATACTTAGCAAATAAAAAGAGATGGGAAGGGTTAATCTGAAATATCTCTATAATGAAGTTATTTTTGGTTTCCTATTCGTGTTCACAGTTCTGTCCACATTCTAGACCTTAGTTCCCTGTTTTCTGTTTGCACAAATATATTTTATTAGATATGAAATTAATTGGCTCCGCATATTTTTCTTTTAACAGTTTGTCTTCTGAGTCTACAGATAAGGAAAACTATTTAGTGTTTGCTGGTTTCCAAACCAAAAACAGTTTAAATATTCCCATAAAAATAATGGATTATCTTGTCCATTGCAAAGGTTCATTATGTAATTTGTAGCGATGTAATCTTACTTGTGGCTGTATGTCACAGTTATCCATTCCCTATTGGTTCTCAGTTGTGTTACATGACCAGAAATCAGACTACCCAACTGGCACAACGTCTTATGTGTGGACAGGAAGACAGTTTCTCTATTTGTTCCTGTAAGACTCGCATGGAGGCTCTCATAGGAATGAACAGAAAAACTGTGCGCACACATCAATTGGAAAGTGTGATCGCTGGTCACATGACACAGCTGAGGACCAGAAGGGAGTGGATAACTTACAAATACAATAACCGATAAGACGATTACTTTCACTACAATTTATATTGTATACCTTTCTAACAGACTAGAGAATAAAATGTTTGTAGGAGTGCTACTTTAACAATGACTATTACAGTTCATGTAGTATTATGACTCCACCTTATATGAAATTTTAATAGGGCTTCCACAGAAGTAAATGAGCCCTCTATTGTATAGAATTGAAAGCCTATGAAGGTTGTTTCTGTTAAATGCCATGTAAATTCAGCATATGGCATCCAACAGAAAAAAAAAAAATGGTATACACATATTTGATGGCACTTTCCACTAAAGGATTGCTTCATAGTCCATACACATGAAATCTAACAGAGCTTGTACAGCTATGTGTGAAAGGAATCATACTGTATAGACTCCATACCCTACCATACAGACTGCATGTATGTGCACTAAAAAATAGTGATGGAGCATAGAAAGGATGGAGCATAATAACTACACACAACAGATCACCTTTCAATACGCCTGCTTAGTGAATGCGTGAATGCAAAAACAAAAATTGTAAGAGCTAAATTAAAACTCAAAAAAGAGATAAATTAAAGGTACACTTTGCAAAATTTTTCAGTTTTGTGTGAAATTTGACCACTGGTGGTAGGACCTGATATAAGGTAACTATAAAGGGGAAAACTGGTGAAACCAATCGCTTACAGTTTACAACACTCCAGTTGCAAAGTGAACAGAGAAATAAAGTAGTCACATAAGATAATGATGCTAATGGCGCAGATAAATTATATGCTGTCAATATTTAAAAGGATGAGGTATTATTAATCGACTCTAACTTTAGAGTGTAAACAGGAGAGCTGGGAGTGGTTGTATATACAGGATTTGAACAAAGGTGGGGTGCATAGTCAATGAGGCTTGGGACCCGGTTCATGTGACTGGGCATTCATGTGCAAATATCAAGAGCCAGCATCAGGCAGCCATGTAGAGAAAAAATGGTTCTGCTGAGTTGTGACTCTGTACAGTTACACAAAGGTGAGGAAACCTGGCTTAGACATCACAACGTCTTTCTACAGATTAAAGTGATTTCAGAACATGTAAGCATTCTTTGTGTACTTTACCCCCGGAAGAAAGGCAATTTTCTTAGTACTGTAGATTCACCTCCTGGTTAAATGTAGCCTTCTCCTATGTGGCTACAGTGAAAGCTCTGTGAGATGTACTCTGAAAGAGATCGTATACTTTGCGACTAAAATCTGTCAGAAAATCCTCTTCCTTTGGAAGAGATAGTGTTTTGGAGATGTTTTCCGATGCATTGTTTACAAAAGTATAAATTCACAACCTGTGTGGGTTGGCTCTTCTGTTTAGACCTGTTCTGTTTAATGGAGCTTCCTTCAGTTTGACTTATAGAGTACAGTGCTGGTTAGACTACAGGTTTTTACCCTTTAACCCTCTAACATTCTGTGCAGTAATGTTACATTGTGCTGAGAATATAATTAACACTAAGCACTGTAATAGTATGGTGCTTTCATGCTAAAGGAGCAGGAGCTGTGGCTGTGGCATGACTTCCGGGTCTTGACTGTATTTCACAATGATATTGCAGGATCCAAGGGGATACCATTGCAGCCAGAAAGCCAATCAACAGCCTTTCCCCGTTGCACAGAGTAAGCTTATATGCAATGTACTTCAATACAGAAGTATTGTAGTACATTAAAGTGGAGATCATGCGATCCCAGGTTCCAGTAGACAGATTCCAGGGACAGGAAAAAAATGAAAAAAAATAGCAGTATCCAAAAATAGAGTTATTTATCGCAAACGGTGGACACCGTAAAATGAAATGTACTGCAATGCACAAATTTATATGTTTTAATCACCTCGCCTCCTCCAAAAATAGCAATAAAAAGCTATCAAAAAGTTATATGTACCAAAAATTGTTACCAATAAAAACTACAACTTGTCCTACAAAAAAGAGCACTGACATAGCTCACTCAACAAAACAGTAAGATATTTATGGGCATCAGAATATGGTTACACCCAGGCAAATCATAAAAAATGTTTTATTTAATAAAAGTGGTAAAATATAATAAAACCATTGTAAATAGGTATCACTGTAATCATAATGATCCTCCAAACAAAGTTGCCATGTTATCTTTAATGCATAGTGAACAGATCCCCTAAAAACTTTAATATAAGCTAATCAAAACATTAGCTGTACCCCAAAGTGTTGCCAACTGAAGGTACAACTTGTCCCATAAAGAATAAGCTATGTCAACAGAAAAATAAAGAAGCTATGTATTTTGGAAGGTGGAGATGGAAAATATGAAAAAAGTCACCAAGCAGTACCTACCTTGGTTCATTAAAAGGAATCTGGACTTTGCTGTGACGAATCCCCAGTTTGCATCTGCAGAGCAGTCAATAACTGAGCAAGCCAAGTAGAAACCAATATATCAGGGTCAGAGAGACAGTAGAGTCAAAATATCGCAGTAGGACATGTCCCACAACGGCAGGTAAATAGACAGACCAGGATCAAAATACATTTCAAGGGCCAGTAAAGGGAAATAGAGGAGAAATGTGAAAGGTTCAAAGCTATAGTGCAAAGCAGATTCAATAGAGAGCCAAGCACTCAGATCAGCTGACCAAAGCCTCCTGACTGACAGATGAGCCAGACCTTTGTATTAGCCGAGCAGCTGGGTTCCATGATTGTTTAAGCACCTGGACTAGAGAAGGGCAAACAGAATATTCCAATTTGTTCCGTTTTTTTGCGACACCAAATAAATAGAGATTTGACTCAGACAAAGTAAAATGGTCACCACATTATACTTTTGGGTCTCTTCAGACCAGTGTATAATTGGTGGAGGACCAGGGAAGCTGAAAAAAAAAACATTTATACTCACCTTCCCTCACCTCTTTTGGGCCTCCTTGCATTGGGGCTCTCCTGCTGATGTCATGCGCCTGGAGTCACCGCTGAGGTCTGTGATTGGGCTGTCAACGGTCACATTGGCACATCAAGGATCATGACGTCACCAAGGTAAACCCTGGGTGCATAATGTCACCGAGGAGGCCGAGGAAAAGCACTAGATGCCGTGAGGAGCCCCAAAAGAGGTAAGCGAAGGTGAATATGAATGTTTTGGTTTTGTTTTACACCTCCCCTGGGCCTCCACCTATTATATTTTGGGGTCTGAAGAAACCCAAGTGTATAATAATTTCCCTTTCACTGTTAGATAACTTTGCCTGTGTTTGCCTTAAAGAGCTAAAAATTGGATAGATAGATTCCCAGGAGCCCTAAGAGTGCTCTACACTATGTTTTAAGCCAATATAAGGTGTGGTTTGAACCAAACTTGTTTGACCCAAAAAAAATCAGGGACCTGAGCCGCCAAACCCAAAACTAACCGAATTTTATTTCTGTGTGGGAATTAAGTGTCCTGTCAATTATTTCAGAAGAAAACTTTTGAGCTGTTCCTTCTGCTGAACCATGGCAATGGAAACTTCAAATCCATGGCAGAAATTTGAGGGTCAGCCTCTAATTTCTGCCATGAAAAATACATATATTGGAAAATAGTTTGCCATGTGAACTGCATAATAATAATAATACATTTACAGAAGAAGGAAGTCCCTAATTTTGATGCCAATCCCGATTCCCACTGCGAAAGTGTTGTCATCTGGAAAATCCCCGACCATGATACTTATAGAATTGATACTAAGATAGTTACTACATAACTATCAATAGAGAGCCAAAGGTTAGAGGTCGATGCAACTGAACAGAAAGGGAAATCAGTTGTATGTTTTAAATAAAGTTTTTTTTTCTGTTAAAAATTGATCTATTAAGATTGAACATATTAAAAAGTATAACAGATAACTAAAATGTGTTGATATTGACGTGTAAACAAATAAAGGTCTAGTGACTCAGACAGGATATGTGCTGTCATGAGCAAGTGGCAGACAATGGACTGGATGGAATTTTGTGTCAGCAAACTGCAGACAACAGTGGCCTCATATCCTCTACTCATAGATTGGTGAACATGTCATTTTCTGAGCATCCAGTGAGTCAAGGAGAATATAGAAGTTTGACTATCACAGGCTAGTTTTCTAACTTTATTATCTATGCTCATTCCCATCAACCTGAGGAATAAAACAGGATCAGCTAAGTGCTGTGACTAATGAAGAGGTTATAGTAAATGGTGAAGTTGTCAGTCACTCTAATTCGTACTGATGAAGTGTCCGCAATTAAAGATTGCAGGAAATGGACAAGCCGACCACATTGCAGTGCAGCGGCACATATATACAACGTGTAATCCTCATAAGAAGTGTTATAAAGTAAAATGCGCTATTCAGGCTGTTTTTGTAATGTAATACTCTTATTCTGAATAGTGTCACAGACCACAATGGGTTTCCTGTTTTTATGAAAGCAAGAAATGTCACTTCCTGATGTTGTCAAACCAGTTTGTTGTTAACTGGTACACTGCTTGTTTACTGATGCTGTCTTTAGTAATTATCTGTTGTCTGATTATAGAGGACTTTTCATATCCTCATCGATGTACGGTATTATAGACCGCTAGTAGGCTGAATTCATATTTACATTCATATCTACATTCTCTACATTAGAGTAATTAAGCAAGTATAAAGTCCTGTAGGGGCTCTTGATGCTCAATATGCTTATGGGTGATGAACTCCAAAAGTTTTGGGTTCGCCCAAGCCCATATAACTTTGTGGGGGCCAAAAAAGGGGCAGTATACTATGTGGGAGCCAAAAATAAGAGGGCAATATTATGTGTGGGGGCCTAGAAAGGAACAATATCCTTTGTGGGAGTCAGTAAAGGGGACCATATACTGTATAGGTAAATGAGTGGATGCGTACATGTGAATGAGGCCCTATGCTGATAAACTTTACAGCAGTGAATGTAATAGTATGTCAAAAACATAAAAGAGTGGTTAGCATGGACATGTTACATTGTACATGGCAACCCTAGATAATGTATTTCAATACAACTAGTCTGCAATAACTAGTCTGGCATAGTGGTTAGGGTCAAATAAGCTGCTATGACCTCACAATCGTGTTTCTGCCAGGTAAGTGGGTGTGGCATCACAAATAGGTTTCATTAAGATAAGCTTCTGTGACATCACAACTGAGTTTAAAGGGGTTGTGCAGGACTTGAAAAACATGGCTGCTTTCTTTTTCTCAGGGAGTGACATAATATCCGTTGATCACATGGCCATACTGCAGCTCCGTCTCAATCATTTTAATGGGGCAGAGATGTGGCGTTGGCATGAGAGCAACGGACATGAGGTCACTTCCTTAAAAGAAAAAACAGCCATGTTTTCCAAGTCCTGCACAACACTTTTAAATAAGGAAAGATGCTATGAGATCACAGGTGGGTTTCACAAAGGTAACTACTGTGATATCACAAGTAGGTTTTAGTCAGGTGAGCTGCTATTACATTGAATATGTGTTTTTCATCAGGTAAAGCTGCGGTGACATCACAAGTAGGTTTTAGTTAGATGAGCTCCTGTGATTTTACATGTGTTTGCATAAGGTAAAGCTGTTGTGACATCACAACTATTTCAGACTAGTAAGCAATTGTGACAAGTGGATTTTATTCTGATGCTGTGACATCACAGGTAGGTCACAGTAAGTCAAGCAACTGCTGAAACATCACAACAGTGGCAGTTAGAAAAGTTTATGTGACATCACAAGTGGGTTTTCAGAGTTCACAGTTTTATATGTAAATATGCACTGTCAGCTCACAAGTGGAAAACACACAACATATACAGTACATGATATTAAACAAATTAAATTCAATGTGAACATACCCTATACTCCTAAACTGTTGTGACATTACAAGTGAGTTTGGACAGGCTGTGACATCACAACTCCATGATATTATAGGTTTATTTCAGGCAGGAAAGCCGTAGAGATATCACAACTAGTTTTAGCCAGGTGAGCTCAGGGGTGGACATGGTATGTCCATATGTAACAGTTACATAATTTGTAAGGCTGAAAAAATACATACATCCTTTCAGTTCAGCATAATATCTTAATCCAAAAGAAGGCAAAAACCCCAGGAGGTAGAAGAAATTTTCCTCTTCTTAGGGAAAAAAATTCTGTTCTTGGTCTTTGATATTTGTATACAGTTATTGGGAGACCCATAGCAGTTCTTTTGAAGACTAATAAAACAATAAAAAGATAGATAGACAGAGGAAGAAAGAGAGAGGTAGAGATAGATAGAGAGAGAGATATAGATAGATAGATAGATAGATAGATAGATAGATAGATAGATAGATAGATAGCACTTGGTGATTTGATTTTGAGAGGGTGAAGAACTGTGGTGCTTGAATGAACAGAACATTTTGACTAGCTGAAGAGCAAGAGAGTGTGAGATGATGTCAGTATAAGACTATGAGCGTGACATACCACTAGTACTGTAAGTGTCAAGAGTGATGGATGTTCATGCTGCAAGACTCTGATACCATATCATGTGTACCATATAATGCCAGAGATTGCCATCTACATGCTAAGCAGCACTTGGGTTTATTTTCTTATTTATGATTGTCAGGTCTCTTATTCCTATTACATCATGCTGATGTGAGTGGCACAGATGCACAAAAGGTGGCACATCGACGTCAGAAAGGGGCTAGACAACTTGACTAGGAGGCTAGGTTCACCCCATCTTCTCCAATGTAAGTGGCATGCGGCAGGTTTAATTTCTATTTTTTGGTCATTTATAAGTATAAAACTCTTGTAAGTCATTTGACGTCATTTGTCATAAAATGTTATACAGATCAGTACTATAGCAAAAATTCTGTTTTGCGCTGATACTGAATATGCAATTCTGTACGTATGTACACGTTTGCAAGTTTACATGCAGGCAAATGGCTGCTTTCTTACTATGGATTCAGATAAGAAAATAAATCATGGCACATACTCTTGCACAGGAACACAAATGGAAACACAAAGAGTGCTACTGTTTTGTAATTCCAGGTACATGTGCTTTTACATTGGGGTTTAAGTATTGTGAGAAGGTGACAGGCAAAGTGCTGGAATCACGGTATATCTCCCCCAGATTTCTGACTTATGTGTGGTCCAGGGTGGGTCTTGAATAAGCTTTAGCCCCAGGTGTAGGTCCCAGGCTCTGGGCCATAAAAGGCTGCAGAGCCTGCACTTCAGGGCAGATCCTGGGAGTGAGAGAAGGCGCCTGGGTCTGTCCTGGAACACTGAGAGTCTAGTACTGTGCTACTTTGTTTTTTTCGTGTGGTTGATAGAAAGCTACACGTATAGTTAGTTTTTACTGTTTAGTTAGTGCTCGGATGAGCAGGGTTTTGTTTACATTCTTTTGCCTGACATTAAGGCTTTTTTTTATTTTGTACCTGAAGTAAAGGTTTATATATTTTTGCTGTTTTTCTAAAATAAACCTGTTTGCTACAGTTTTGTGTCCCTGTCTCTGACTGGTTGGGTCCGCACCATTGCTTCTACCGAGCTACCTTCCCCACAGTATATATTCAGGCTTAAGTATAATAGAGATCCTGAATACATATGCAATTGAGGCCATAATTTTAATTTATATATATAAAAAAAGAAAAGGTAAGAAAGAGATAAAAGCAATGTATGTAATAATTAAAAAAAAATGGACATAGATTTGCTATTATTTCACAGAAGTAAGTTCAAGCTATGGTGTAGTAACTAGTAGCATTCCCTTCTCACTTCATAGTGATATCCTAGTGTTGAATTTCTTCCCACGGAGATATAAGCACATAAAACAGAATGATGAATTACACATAGAACCTAATAATTTTGTTATTATATGTAATCCCCTAAGCTTCTTGTTTTATGTAAAATGACAGTACAGTTTATCCTCCCTGTGTCTTGCTTCTGGGTGTCACTGACAGGTAACTAGTCTGGCAGAACGTCTGTGCATCTCTGGTTGGTTCCAAGGCCAGCTCAGCAGCTGAAATTCTAGCGACATTCGTTTACAGTAATTAAGAATTTGTGCTATTGCTCGAAGCCGTCATGAAAGGCAAGCCAAGAGAACAGCCCACACTAAGCAAATAAAGGCAGTTCTCACAGACAGGTTTGTTTGTAGGCCGCTGCCATCTGTAAGGCTTCTCATCACTATACTATAAAATAACAAGACAAGCACAAGCATAAACAAATTCGTATTATGTATGGTAATGAATCCAGCTGAACAAATGTTGCCATTGACTCTGATAAGTAGTGAGACAATTTGTTGAAATTGGATATTTACTGAGACAGAGAGGTGAGTAAATAGGAGCTAACCCCATTTCCTACCCCCACCGAAATCAAGTCAACTGAGTGTACTCAAAATGTGATCATTTCATATCCACCTAAGAAAAGAAAAGAGCTGCCATGAGAAGATGTTTATTAGCCTGGGTGTAATATGGTTGGAAAATGACATGTTAGTTCTCATCAAGGGGCGAGGAGTTAACTAGCAGGTTTGATGGGATAATTACTGGGTTAATTGAAGACTCAGCCCAAGTGCTGCAATACATGTGTTTCTCAGGGGAAATCCAGGCAGTGCCTGTGTCCCAATAGTTCAATTCATTTCTGATCCTGATCCTTTGGGAACGCCCCAAAAGATCATTTTTAAGGTTGAGTATAGACTGAGCAAGCTAGGTGGGACTCTGAATGGAATAAACATGGTTCCTCCTATGTATCTGAATACAGGAGTCAATTACATTTCAGTGTTTGGTCCCTGATAGCAATAGTGATGTAGCAATATAGGGCTCGATGCATCCGAAAGTCTGCAACTGATCTATTCTTTACTATGGAACTATACACACGTCTGGGTATTATCACAGGTCCATATAGGGGTCCGTGAGCCCAGGACAAAACTCAGGACAAGTCCTATATCATCCATGTGCTGTACTTACCATTTTCCCATGGATCTGTTGCTGCTTACATTTGTGTGCATTTAGTCTATTATGCTGCATAAGATGTCATGCAGATGAAGGTCATTGAAGACCGATATGTCCGATTATTGACATCAAAGATCATGTGAAAGATTTTTAATTTTTATATTATGGCTGTGTGGAAAATTTTGTTATGGAATAAAGTTTGTTGACATTCAAAACATTTAGAGTGCCGAAGTACTATATCATCATTGATCTACGGTATTTTCCGATATCTTCAGGCACCGTTTGGGGATTGGATATCAAAGATTGCAGTTCTTTTTTTTGTATACTTAAAAGGGTATAGTGTGACTGTGACTATAGCACTCTTTTTTTTTTTTTATTTAACTGTAATTTTTATTGAAAAGATTTTTCATTAACAAAGTATAAAGAGAAAAAAGAGCAAACAAGCAGAAAACAATGAGGTAGGTAGAGGCTATCCGCCTCTTCTCCCTTAAGCAATATGCATTCAAATTAGACAGTAAACAAGGGAGGGGAGTGATGAAGGGATTAAAAAGACAAGGGTAGAACCAGAGGAAAGGAGGGGAGGGGAAAAGAGGACTAGAGATCAGAGACCCTGTGATGTACAATACATGTCCCAGGACGCCCAGATAGCCCCAAAGGCCTCCCGAGAGTTGTTTAGGCCCGCGGTCAGACATTCAAGACTCCTCACATCCTTCACTCTAGCCACAAGTTCAAGACCAGATGGGGGACTCACTTTCTTCCAGTTTCTAGCTATGAGAGTTTTAGCTGCAGTACAAAGGTGCAAGAAAAGCCTGGATGACTTATTGCTCAGGTGCCTGGGGGGAAGGTTCAGGAGATAAACCAGAGGGTCAAGAGGGACCTCTTGCAAAAAGAGAGCAGTCGTCAAAGTCCTGACCTCCCTCCAGAAACCGAGGATGAGAGGGCACGTCCAAAATATGTGGTGCAAGGTACCCACCGCAGCTCCACAGCGCCAGCACCATGGGGGAACCAATGGGTTTAAAGCATGGAGAAGAGCCGGGGTATGATACCAATGCATCAACAACTTATACTGCGCTTCCCTAAATGTAATGCACTGAGATGATTTTTGGGCCCGAGACCATACAATCCGCCACTGTTCCTGGGAGATGGGTCCACCCACCGCTTCCTCCCATTTAAGCATATAGCGATGGCTAAGTGGGGAGCCTGTAGTTTGTGAGGTAAGAAGTTGGTAAATAGAGGATATAAGGCCCCTAGTGGACGTACCTGCACGGCAAATCTTTTCAAAAGCGGTAGGTAGTGACACCTTAAGGGACCCATGAAGGGAGCAGACAAAATGAACCACCTGCAAATAATGGAACCATTCAGAACCTGGCAGGTTTTGGTTAGCTGTAAGGTAGGCAAAGGACCTGAGTTCCAGG
Organism: Leptodactylus fallax; assembly: GCA_947044405.1. Classification (NCBI taxonomy): domain Eukaryota; kingdom Metazoa; phylum Chordata; class Amphibia; order Anura; family Leptodactylidae; genus Leptodactylus; species Leptodactylus fallax. The sequence goes on along the minus strand of CAMRHE010000108.1, from coordinate 3,549,430 downwards.
GTTCCAGGGTCAACCATGTCCACAATCCGGTAAAGACCAGCTTTAGACCACACCTTAGTCATGGCAGAGGTCAGGCTTTCCGGGAGAAGGGGGTTGTATAGTATGGAGACCATAGATGAGTGCCGGGACATCAGGGAGAATCTAGTACAACAGGCAGACTAAAGAGATCTAGTAAACCGAATAGGGCCCAGCAGGTACGAGGCAGGGGGAGTGGGGGAGAGAACCAACCCACAGAAGCGCATTAGGGTGCATGGGTGCCAGCCAGAGCTTCTCTATCTGCACCTATCTAGTATATGCTGGCATAGCCGCCCAAAGTGGGATATGGCGCAAGTGGGACGCCCAGTAGTAATGTAGCAGATGTGGGACGGCCATACCCCCAGACCCCCTATCCGCCAGCATAACAGATCTGGGTATTCGGTGTCGTTTTGCCTGCCAGATAAACTGAAAAATAGCTTTCTGCAGGTTCCGTAATTCTCCCCGAGGAATCGCAACCGGGAGTGTCTCGAAAAAATACAGTAGCTTCGGGAGGAGAGTCATCTTGACCGCGGTAATTCTCCCTAAAAGGGAGATAGGTAAGGGTTGCCATTTGTCCAATAGAGCTCTTAGCTCACGAAACAACTGCGGGTAGTTTGCCGAGTAGAGGGTCGCATAGGAGGTGGATAGAAGACTCCCGCCACTGGAAATCGTAATTACTGCGGAGGAGAAGGAGAAAATCCTGTGGAATGTTGAGTGGGAGTGCCTCAGTCTTTGCAGGGTTCACCTTGTATCCTGAGAGATCGCCATAGGTCTCCAGCAAGCGCAACAAGTTTGGAAGGGTAGTATGAGGGGAGGTGAGAGTAAGGAGTACATCGTCCGTGAAGAGAGAAACCTTAAATTCCTTATCTTGGACCATGATCCCCTTGATATCAGGGTCTCGCCTAATCTTGGCCGCCAGCGGTTCAATGCAGAGGGCAAATATAATGGGAGACAGGGGGCAACCCTGCCTAGTGCCATTTCGAATAGGGAAAAAGGGCGAGGATGCATGGGGAAGCTTGATTGCTGCTGTGGGTAGGGAGTAGAGGGCCTGGATAGCTGTGAGGAAAGGTCCCGTGAGCCCGAACGCCTTAAGCGTAGCATGCATAAACGACCAATCTATGCGGTCAAAAGCCTTTTCAGCGTCCAGACTCAAGAGAAGGGCTGGGGTAGAATAATGATTGGCCACCTCCACCAAATCCACAGTCCTCCTGGTGTTGTCACCACCTTGACAACAGGGGATGAATCCCACCTGGTCCTTATGGACAAGCAGAGGGAGCCAAGCATTTAGCCTATTGGCTAGGAGTTTGGTAAAGAGTTTCAGGTCCGTGTTCAGCAAGGCAATCGGTCGATAATTAGCACAGTCCTGCAAGTCCTTACCCGGTTTAGGGACCAATGTGAGCAGTGAGGAGAGCATAGTCGGGGGTATGGGGGAACCTAAAAGGAAGGAACTGAGGAGGGACAATAGATGAGCAGAAAGTTCACCCTGGAAAACCTTATAATAATTGTAAGTGAACCCATCTGGGCCCGGGGCTTTCCCATTTGGAGGTCCCTCAGGACCCCCTCTAGTTCCTCTCTGGTGATGGGAGTGTTTAGGGAAGTCAAGGCCTCAAGAGGCAGACATGGGAGACAACAATCCTTTAAATAGTCTTCTAGCAGTGTTGAGTCCTCCCCAGGGGGTAGTGCTCGCGGGGGGGGGGTAAGTTATACAGCTTAGAATAGTAAGAGTAGAACGCCAGCGCCAGAGCGTCAGGGTGGTGTTGAAGGGTACCCGTGGAGTCACGGACAGAGTGTGGTGTGGAGGAGGCCTGATGATCCCTGAGGGTTCTTGCCAGGAGGGTGTGAGACTTATTACCTCGTTCAAAGAACCTCTGACGAGAATAAAGGAGGAGTCGTTCCACATGGCGGGTCTCCAAATCACGAAGGTCAGCCCGGGCCAAAACCAAACGGCGAAGAACCCCCAGGGATGGATGTGCTGCCAAAGTTGTCATAAGGGACCGAATACGGGCTTGGAGAAGCTGTTCCTGGGCATGTCTGTCCCTTTTAAGCCTAGAAGCCAATGCGATACAGTGTCCTCTCATGACCGCCTTATGGGCTTCCCAGAGAATGGCAAGAGAGTTTACCGAACCTAAGTTGTCCCTGAAATAATCCATCAAGTGTGTGCACAGGATCTCGAGGGAGGTCGGTGATTTGAGCAATGTTTCATTAAGACGCCAATGACATTGGCGAGTAGGCACTGGGGTCGTAGATAGAGTAACCACAACTGGGGCATGGTCAGACCAGGTGAGAGAGCCAATGTTCGTGTCCCTGAGCAAACGAAGGGCAGGAGCATTACCAAAGAAATAATCAATGCGGGTGTGAGTGTTATGAGGGTGAGAGAAGAAGGTGTAAGAGCGCGCAGTAGGGTTGTCCACTCGCCAAAGGTCGTACAAGGAATGGGCTCGGATCAGCTTACGGAACTCCCGTGCAAGCTGAGCCAACCTATGGGGGGTTGGGCCCTGGGGTAACGCCAAACGGTCCGCCCGTTCAGAGAAGACCATGTTAAAGTCTCCTCCCACAAGCCAAGCTGATGCCAATCGATGCCAAATCGGTGGTGGGGGAGGGAGTGGAGGGATTAGCTCCCAGTCTGTCAAATCCGGCAGGGGGACATCCAGCAGGTCGCAGAAGAGAGGTAAATCCGAAAAGGAGCGAAGCGTAGCGGAACGACCATCCCTACGAGTAATGAGAGCAAACGGATAACCCCACCGGTAAGGAATTTGGTGTTCCTGAAGGATCTGGAGGAGGGGTCGGAGATGGCGGCGTTTCTGGAGGGTGATCAGCGAAAGGTCCTGATAAAGTTGTAGTTGAGCTCCCTCAAATTCAAAGTCTTTGAGTTTGCGCACCTTGCTCATTATAGCCTCTTTAAGGGTGAAGTCGTGGAGGCAGCAGATGACATCACGGGGTGCAGCGGAGGATCCTCTGGGTCGAAGGGCTCAGTGTGCCCTGTCAAATTTTATTTTGTTGGACGGGGGCTCCTGCAGTATAGTGTTGAAGACAGCCTCCAGGAGAGCAGGCAGATCTTCAGATTGGTCAGCCTCCGGGAGTCCCTTGACGCGTATATTGTTGCGCCGACCCCTGTTGTCGAGATCCTCTAAGTGGCGTTGCATGTCCCGTATAGCTGAACCCTGGTCAGTGGTAGTATCATGCAGTGAGGCAACATAGGCCCTGGTAGTGTCATGGTCATTCTCCAGCGTATCCATTCGATTAGCAATAGAGTGTAAATCAGTGCGGAGGGTAGCAATTTCAGATCGGAAGGATGCTGTGATTTCCTCAACCATACTTTTAAGGTCTTGTTTAGTAGGTAGCTGAGGAAGGAGGTCCGCCATGGATGATGGTGCTGAAGATGGGCCTGGAATGCAGCTCTGGGGGTACAGGACTGGAGGGGAGGGGGAAGGGAAGCCATATTCCCTGAGGGTGTGGGACAGCGGAGCCCCTACACCAGTGTCCTCCACTGCGTCATCCCCCTCTGAGCTATGTAGGGGGGGGCGATGGGGTGAGATAGTAAGTGGGGGGCCACAGAGACCAGCTCTGTGGCCACAGGCTGTAGCTCATCAGCGGTGTGGGAGGGAGCAGAGCCACTGACCTCAGAGCCCCTTGGGGGGCTGGAGACATCCGGGGTCCTCTCATGCTACTCTGCTAGAAGTGCTGGTGAGGCATGGTGTAGCTGCTGGGACATCCCAGGATGAGGAGACTGTGGGAGCAATCGTGCTGGAGAAGTTCTGGGCTGCCCAGGTGCTGACATAGATCTCTGCTGGAGCGGTGCTCCGTTGGCTGACATGGGGAGCGCGGGAGGAGAAAGGCTGCACTGCGACCCCTGTGCCTGAAGAGAGGAGGGAATCCAAGATGGCCGCCCCGCAGCAGCCCGGCCCGGCAGAGAAGGCTGCTGAGTGAGGAAGCCGTCCAGGGTGGCTCTCCCAGACCTCTCCACAGGCGCTGGAGTGCCTGGGGCCACCCTCCTTGGTAAGCGCTTGCCCATAATCGCTGTATTGAAGGGTCCACGGGTCTCAGCTGCAAGCGGTGGAGTGGAGAAGGTCCTGCACGCGACCTATTCCATGCGCGTCCAGGCCACGCCCCCCGACTATAGCACTCTTTTAATATACCTTTTTCTCCACTTCTATATGTTTAAAGAATGTCCCCATAGAAGACCTTGGCTAGACGGTACTTATTAATGGACAAAATGCTTAGGGATTGATTTATTAGAACATAGGCAGTTTGCTTCATGCACACATGGTGAATGGCCATGAGGGTATCCATAACCAGAGGTGTAACTTGAAGATCCTGGGACCCAATGCAAAATCTGTAATGGTGCCCCTAACAACCTTCTGCCGTTTGGAATAATGGTATATTGTATGTAGTAGGGGAATTTTTGGGGCCCCTTCAGGGTCCAAGGCCTGGTAGCAACTGCTACCACTTCAACCCCTATAGCTACACCCCTGCCCATAACAAACAAAATTTTGAGGGCTGGCATTGCCATGTCTGGTAGTGGTCTCAAACCTGGTGGGGAAAGAATAAGGACTAGACATTCATAGCACATACTAATGATAAGTCTAAATGTCCATCATCGCAATTACCCTTAATGGCATAAGGACACAAATTTAGTTTTGCTGATATAGTTTTTAAAGCCTTTATGATCCATTGATTGTTTGGCTTTGGTTTCCCTCACCCTCAGCTAAGCAGATTCATGTTCTTGGAAGGTGGGTTATGTCCGAGTGCAAAAGGATCGGGCATGATGAAATCCAACATGTCCTACTTTTCTGTCCACTTACATCTCACATCAAGAAAGATTCAGGAGGACCTCATACACATTCGATCATTGCCGAGTCTACCTGAATCAGTTTTTTTGGCCAACATGTATTTAATGTGTATGCTGAGATTAAGTTTCATGAAGATAGACCCTGATGAGGCTATCATGAAGGGGCTAAATAAATTTGTCCCATTACCTTTTTCCATGGGATTGTTATTTTGTATAGGGCCATCCTCTCCATAGACACCTGACAAAGGAGTGCTGATAAGGACTGGCCCAAGGCACATATCAACCAGGGATGTAGCTATAGGGGTTGTTGAGGTAGCACTTACTATCAGGCCCTGGAGTCTCTAGGGCCCCAAAGGCATCTCTACAAAATAAGAAGACACCAATATTATAGATAGCACAAGGCAATTGGGGCCACATTAAATATTTTGCATTGGGGCCCATAAGCTTCAAGTTACACCTCTGATATTACCCTTTTCCATGAAGCGCTTGAAGCAAAGGTAATAAAGAGCCTTGATCTCATGGTCTGGGATAAGGACTGGGGGGAATTGTAGAGTAGTGTTCTATACACAATTCCTGATGAAATACATTCAGTTTTTCATCACAAATCCTGCAAATTGTTACCTATGACAGAGATAAATACAGCTACACAAGTAACAGTTTGTGTAGCAGATGACACATAATCTGCATAATCTCTATGTATACACCTCATTTTACCTTTTCAATGATACATTGTAAACTCACTTCCTAGTCTGAAAACATTGTATGACTCTTCATATTTCATAAAATGGCATCATAGACTTTGGCATGTATGTATACATACAGAAATTTTTCTTTGCTTCTGAGAGAAATAGAGCTGGCCAGTGCAAGGATACGATCTTTATCACTTTATTAATGATATTCTGTGGGTCAAATAGTTTGTAACAGGGTCAAATTGTTTAGGGTATGGGAAATTAATTCATATGATATAATGTCAATGTATAGGAGTTCAAATTTAACATGAGAAATTTTACATGGGTTTGCTTTTTGCGCTAATCAGCAAAAAGTGCGTTTTTTTATTGGTGAAATATTTTTTATATCAGGCACTTTTTATGAAGGTTATACTTTCCCAATGATTAAAGTGGATGTTGGGTAGGGAGATATTCCAGCATGCTAGAATAATTATTTTTTTGTCTTTACGGAGTTCTCAGTATCTCACTATATAATTATTACAATTATCTTATGAGAGTGGAGAGGAGGACTGTGTATTATTGGCTTCCTTGTTTTTAGAGCTACAATATTGATTTATACAGAACCTAGTGAATTAATTAATAAGTCCAAATGTGGTAAGCATTTCGTGGTGCAGCAGGTGGTTAAGAACACTAATACAGTACAGTCATGGCCAAAAGTTTTGAGAATGATACAAATATTAATTTTTACAAAGTCTACTGCTTCAGTTTTTCTAATGGCAATTTGCATATACTCCAGAATGTTATAAAGAGTGATCAGCTTAACAGCAATTACTTGCAAAGTCAATATTTGCCTAGAAAATGAACTTTATCCCCCAAAACACATTTCAACATCATTGCAGCCCTGCCTTAAAAGGACCACCTAACATCGTTTCAGTGATTGCTCCATTAACACAGGTGTGGGTGTTGATGAGGACAGGGCTGGAGATCAATCTGTCATGATTAAGTAAGAATGACACCACTGGACACTTTAAAAGGAGGCTGGTGCTTGCCATCATTGTTTCTCTTCTGTTAACCATGGTTATCTCTAAAGAAACACGTGCAGTCATCATTGCACTGCACAAAAATGGCCTAACTGGGAAGAGTATTGCAGCTAGAAAGATTGCACCTCAGTCAACAATCTATCGCATCATCAAGAACTTCAAGGAGAGAGGTTCCATTGGTGCCAAAAAGGCTCCAGGGCGCCCAAGAAAGACCAGCAAGCGGCAGGACCGTCTCTTAAAAGTGTTTCAGCTGCGGGATCGGGCTACCAGCAGTGCAGAGCTTGCTGAGGAATGGCAGCAGGCAGGTGTGAGTGCATCTGCACGCACTGTGAGGCGGAGACTCTTGGAGCAAGGCCTGGTCTCAAGGAGGGCAGCAAAGAAGCCACTTCTCTCCAGAAAAAACATCAGGGACAGACTGATATTCTGCAAAAGGTACAGGGAGTGGACTGCTGAGGACTGGGGGAAAGTCATTTTCTCTGATGAATCCCCTTTTCGATTGTTTGGAACATCTGGAAAACAGCTTATTCGGAGAAGAAGAGGTGAGCACTACCACCAGTCTTGTCTCATGCCAACTGTAAAGCATCCTGAAACCATTCATGTGTGGGGTTGCTTCTCAGCTACGGGAATCGGCTCTCTCACAGTCTTGCCTAAAAACGAAGCCATGAATAAAGAATGGTACCAGAATGTCCTCCAAGAGCAACTTCTCCCAACCGTCCAAGAGCAGTTTGGCGCTCAACAATGCCTTTTCCAGCATGATGGAGCACCTTGCCATAAAGCAAAGGTGATAACTAAATGGCTCAGGGAACAAAACATAGAGATTTTGGGTCCATGGCCTGGAAACTCCCCAGATCTTAATCCCATTGAGAACTTGTGGTCAATCATCAAGAGACGGGTGGACAAACAAAAACCAACAAATTCAGACAAAATTAAAGCATTGATTCTGCAAGAATGGACTGCTATCAGTCAGGATTTGGTCCAGAAGTTGATTGAGAGCATGCCAGGGAGAATTGCAGAGGTCCTGAAGAAGAAGGGTCAACACTGCAAATATTGACTTGCTGCATTAACTCATTCTAACTGTCAATATAAGCTTCTGTTACTCATAATATGAATGCAATTCTATTTCTGTATGTGATAAAAACATCTGACAAACACACATAAAAACCAGAGGGCAGCAGATCATGTGACAATATAATATTTGTGTCATTCTCAAAACTTTTGGCCATGACTGTACATGAGTACAGAGCTCAAGCCTACAGAGCTTAGAACAATACTACAGTACATGAGCACTACAGATCACATGCCATGCACTACAGAGCTTAGAACACTACTACAGTACATGAGCACTACAGATCACATGCCATGCACTACAGAGTTTAGAACACTACTACAGTACATGAGCACTACAGATCACATGCCATGCACTACAGAGTTTAGAACACTACTACAGTACATGAGCACTACAGAGCTCATGTCTACAAAGCTTAGAACAATACTACAGTACATGAGCACTACAGAGCTCATGTCTACAAAGCTTAGAACAATACTACAAGTACATGAGCACTACAGATCACATGCACTGCAGAGCTTAGAACAATATTACAGTACATGAGCACTACAGAGCTCATATCTACAGAGCTTAGAACAATACTACAGTACATGAGCACTACAGAGCTCATTCCTACAGAGCTTAGAACAATATTACAGTACATGAGCACTACAGAGCTCATATCTACAGAGCTTAGAACAATACTACAGTACATGAGCACTACAGAGCTCATGCCTACAGAGCTTAGAACAATATTACAGTGCATGAGCACTACAGAGCTCATGTACTACAGAGCTTAGAACAATACTACAGTACATGAGCACTACAGAGCTCATTTCTACAGAGCTTAGAACCCTACTACAGTACATGAGCACTACAGAGCTCATATCTACAGAGCTTAGAACAATACTACAGTACATGAGCACTACAGAGCTCATGCCTACAAAGCTTAGAACAATACTACAGTACATGAGCACTACTGAGCTCGTGTGCTACAGAGCTTAGAACAATACTACAGTTCATGAACACTACAGAGCTTAGAACACTACTACAGTACATGAGCACTACGGAGCTTAGAACAATACTACAGTACATGAACACTACAGAGCTCATGTACTATAGAGCTTAGAACAATACTACAGTTCATGAGCACTACAGAGCTCATGCCTACAGAGCTTAGAACAATACTACAGTTCATGAACACTACAGAACTCATGCCTACAGAGCTTAGAACAATACTACAGTACATGAGCACTACAGAGCTCATGCCTACAAAGCTTAGAACACTACTACAAGTACATGAGCACTACAGAGCTCATGCCTACAAAGCTTAGAACACTACTACAGTACATGAGCACTACAGAGCTCATGCCTACAAAGCTTAGAACAATACTACAGTACATGAGCACTACAGAGCTCATGCCTACAAAGCTTAGAACAATACACAGTACATGGCACACAGAGCTCAGACAAAAGCTAGAACAGTACTACAGTACATGAGCACTACAAAGCTCATGTACTACAGAGCTTAGAACAATACTACAGTTCATGAACACTACAGAGCTTAGAACACTACTACAGTACAAGAGCACTACAGAGCTCATAACAATACTACAGTACATGAACACTACAGAGCTCATGTACTATAGAGCTTAGAACAATACTACAGTTCATGAGCACTACAGAGCTCATGCCTACAGAGCTTAGAACAATACTACAGTTCATGAGCACTACAGAACTCATGCCTACAGAGCTTAGAACAATACTACAGTACATGAGCACTACAGAGCTCATGCCTACAAAGCTTAGAACAATACTACAGTACATGAGCACTACTGAGCTCATGTGCTACAGAGCTTAGAACAATACTACAGTTCATGAACACTACAGAGCTTAGAACACTACTACAGTACATGAGCACTACAGAGCTTAGAACAATACTACAGTACATGAACACTACAGAGCTCATGTACTATAGAGCTCAGAACAATACTACAGTTCATGAGCACTACAGAGCTCATGCCTACAGAGCTTAGAACAATACTACAGTACATGAGCACTACAGAGCTCATGCCTAGAGAGCTTAGAACAATACTACAAGTACATGAGCACTACAGATCACATGCACTGCAGAGCTTAGAACAATACTACAGTACATGAGCACTACAGAGCTCATTCCTACAGAGCTTAGAACAATATTACAGTACATGAGCACTACAGAGCTCATGTACTAGAGAGCTTAGAACAATACTACAGTACATGAGCACTACAGAGCTCATATCTACAGAGCTTAGAACAATACTACAGTACATGAGCACTACAGAGCTCATGCCTACAGAGCTTAGAACAATATTACAGTGCATGAGCACTACAGAGCTCATGTACTACAGAGCTTAGAACAATACTACAGTACATGAGCACTACAGAGCTCATTTCTACAGAGCTTAGAACACTACTACAGTACATGAGCACTACAGAGCTCATATCTACAGAGCTTAGAACAATACTACAGTACATGAGCACTACAGAGCTCATGCCTACAAAGCTTAGAACAATACTACAGTACATGAGCACTACTGAGCTCATGTGCTACAGAGCTTAGAACAATACTACAGTTCATGAACACTACAGAGCTTAGAACACTACTACAGTACATGAGCACTACAGAGCTTAGAACAATACTACAGTACATAAACACTACAGAGCTCATGTACTATAGAGCTTAGAACAATACTACAGTTCATGAGCACTACAGAGCTCATGCCTACAGAGCTTAGAACACTACTACAGTACATGAGCACTACAGAGCTCATGCCTACAAAGCTTAGAACAATATTACAGTACATGAGCACTACAGAGCTCATGTACTACAGAGCTTAGAACAATACTACAGTACATGAGCACTACAGAGCTCATGCCTACAAAGCTTAGAACAATACTACAGTACATGAGCACTACAGAGCTCATGCCTACAAAGCTTAGAACAATACTACAGTACATGAGCACTACAGAGCTCATGCCTACAAAGCTTAGAACAATACTACAGTACATGAGCACTACAGAGCTCATTCCTACAAAGCTTAGAACAATACTACAGTACATGAGCACTACAGAGCTCATGCCTACAAAGCTTAGAACAATACTACAGTACATGAGCACTACAGAGCTCATGTACTACAGAGCTTAGAACAATACTACAGTACATGAGCACTACAGAGCTCATTCCTACAAAGCTTAGAACAATACTACAGTACATGAGCACTACAGAGCTCATGTACTACAGAGCTTAGAACAATACTACAGTACATGAGCACTACAGAGCTCATGCCTACAAAGCTTAGAACAATACTACAGTACATGAGCACTACAGAGCTCATGTACTACAGAGCTTAGAACAATACTACAGTACATGAGCACTACAGAGCTCATGCCTACAAAGCTTAGAACAATACTACAGTACATGAGCACTACAGAGCTCATGTACTACACAGCTTAGAACAATACTACAGTTCATGAACACTACAGAGCTTAGAACACTACTACAGTACATGAGCACTACAGAGCTCATAACAATACTACAGTTCATGAGCACTACAGAGCTCATGCCTACAGAGCTTAGAGCACTACTACAGTACATGAGCACTACAGAGCTCATGCCTACAGAACTCAAGGGAATGTGTTGCCAAAAAATAATCTATTGTTTAAGACCTGTTTTTACGTTAAATATATTTTTTAAAGAATTTTTGGTGAAGTTGGTTTTAATTTTCCAATTTAATTGATATATTCAATAACATTTCTAAGAATCTTGCAATTCCAACTTTTCCACCAAGCCTAAAACACTCAGTGACTTCCTGTTTCCTATAGAAGGACCATAGGCCATAGACACAATGGTCTGAAGCAGACCCTATTGACTTGTATGGAGTTTTCTCAGCATGCTTTGTGACCTGGGCAGAGATCACAGTGTAGATCTACTGTACATGTCAGGTTTTGGGCTAATAAGTGCTGGCCAAATAAGTGTTTAACCAAGTGATATCTTATGTTCATGGCCTGTAACATAGAAAAGTATTTGTCAAAATGAAAACCTGATTGTTTACCCTGTTTTTGAACAACTAGCTTGTCTCCTTTTGCTGCTGCTTTTAGTTACTACAGCTGTTTTTCTTGTACAGGACCATGTCATGAAATGTGAAGATGTCCATATGTGTTCGTAATCTGATAACACAGCAGTTATTCCTTCCAACTACCACCTTCCAATATCAGTCACGCTCAGATTGGCCAGGCATGCATGTTTTATGACTGGAGAGGTAGGAATAAAATGGTGTCATGTACCTTTTGTTGACATTTTAACTCTCTTGGAAACAAAAAGATCAAGCTAGTTTGACTGACTTTGCTCTAAATGTGAGGGCCTTAAAAGGGTTGTCCAGCACCAGACAAATATTGAGAGACAAATGTTATTGTTTGTATAATAAAAAGTTGTACAATTTTCCAATATAGTTTCTGTACCAATTCCTCACAGTTTTCTAGATCTCTATTTACTGCTTACTTCCAGTGCATAAAAATGAGTCCATGGTCATGTGATGGACCATCCAGAGTCATGTGATGTACACACAGGTGCACAACTTGTTACCAGGCAGATGTCTGATTACTTTGCTGTGACTGTAATGAGCTGTGCACCTGTGTGTCCATCACATGGAATTTCCAAAATGTTTCAGGCTCACCCAAACACGAAACATTTTGGGTTCGCCACCCATGAAGCACTATTATACTCCTCAGACCCTAAAGTAGACTCTAAGATTAACCAAAATAATAGCAAACAGAGTGTATATATGTATAGCCTCAGTGAGCTCCAGTGTGTAGCTCCCAGTCTAGGAAATGCCCTACTCCTGTGCGGCTACATCCACAAATATTCAACAAACGATGCAAAAAGGCTAACAATGTGAAAATCTAATATACTTTATCCAAAAGTATAATAAGTAGAGGTCTAGGGGCAGTGGCGTAATGATCGGGCCCGGAGGTTGGGAAAAGTCTGGTTCCCTGACCGCTATATATCTTGTTACATGCTGGACCCCTTTCCAATAGATGTGGAGTATAATAATAGCACTGAAGTGGAGGGCTGAACCTCACGAATATTTGTCAGATTTCGTGGGGTTCACCTGAAGCTGCTCTATGGGGGCTCTTGGGAGCATTTTATTATGTGTTGGGCCACTGTTGGGAGCATATTATACTTATACTGTGTGGGATCCACTGTGGAGCGAATTATACTGTGGGGCCATTGTGGAGCATATTATAACGCGTGGGGGGCCACTGTGAAGCATATTATATTGTGTGGGGGGCCACTTTGGAACATATTATACTGTGTGGGGGCCATTGTGAAGCATATTATACTGTGTGGGGCCATCTGTTTTATACTAGCTGTGCACTATTATTACAGATTGTAATAACATTTAATGGTGATTATAAAACAGATACCATGCAATGTAAACAGTGAAGGGGTAAGGGCACTCACAAAAGCATCCCAGTACCTTGCAACAGTTGATCACCAGGGGTCCTGGGTGTTGGATCCTAACTGATCTCTTACATCTCTTAGATTGTTAGGACCCTGCAGATCAGATGTTTCCCACAGCACACAGCTCCCAGTATTGTTTACATGCTGGTTGCTGCGCTGCTCACACATCGTATTCTTGATAACCGCAGTTGTGGGTACTATAGTTGTATCCCTTTCAAGTATCTGAGATACCACTGCAGCGCCTGTAACCATCACTATCAAGAATACGCTGTAGGGAGGGGCCTACAAGACTTTCATTATTTACGCCACTACCTAGGGGAGATGATGGAAAATAACAAACACTTATGTTCTCCTTGCCTTAGTGATTCTCATTTTATTAGAATTTTATGATTTTATATTTTAACCCATAGCAAGCATCTATGAGCTGGTTAAAGGGTGATATTCATTTATGGCATATCTCTAGAACATTCCTGTTTCTTGCCACCATATCCAGGCATAGAATAAAGGCACAGTTGACTCCTCGTGTGCACAATTTTCTACATTCACTCATATGGGCATAAGTGGAACAGCAGAGACAGCCATGCTTGGCTTCTTTCATAAGTGTAAAAGTGAATAGAGGAAGCCATGCGTCCATGTCTGGCTCTGCTATTTCTGTAACTCCCAAAGAAGTGAATAGAAAAATCTTGCACCTAAGATGAGACAGACTACCATCCATGCAATAAAAGTCTACTGTCTTCTCGATAACCCCTGACCAGGTATCAGTGAACCCTAGGGAGCTCTATAAGAAATTACTGGCATAGTTTGGGGAAAATTATGTGAAAGTATCCCTAGTATCTAGAAATGACTGACAACTTGCCACATTTATTATGGTCTGTCAGAATAATGAATAATAAATGCTTCATTCTGGTTAAGTGATCATAAGACTGAACTAAAACTATACTTGTTGTGGCAAATTAAAGCCCAGCTATATATCATAATGGAAATTCCTTCAGGGCACTATAGAGTACTGTATATATTGCACTATTGCAAGATGATTCCAGCTGAGAGAGCAGCTCCATATTATACTGTGCAGATAGGATACAGCATAAATTGTATATAATAGTTTATGTAATGTGTATTATGAACAGAAATGGAACAATGTTGGATCAAATACTGCAGAGAGTTTGCTCAAGTTCATGCTTCCATATTTACTTAGTAGCTCTTTTATTTACTTATTTTACACATTACTATCTATCTATCTATCTATCTATCTATCTATCTATCTATCTATCTATCTATCTATGCTTTCTGTCCTATGACTAAAATCGCTCCAGGATTCCATATGTAGCAACTCAATAGTATCACCTAATAATTTAGGAATCCCATAATTATTATCCTTTGAAGTAAATCTGAAGTTGAACTGACAAGCCTGCATTACATATGGTCACCGGAGAATCTGTATTGCATCCGGTACAAAGAGTCCGCAGCACATGTGGCAAGCACAAGCCAGAGATTTCCAGGTGTGATACATCGCTATTTCTGTACTTGGAGATTCAATTCCAAATATAGACCCCTTTGTTCCTCAGAAGTTTTGCGCTACAACAATGTAGATTTTTTTTTCTTTAATGAGAAACACATGTCTTGAGGTTTTCTGGCAATACTAATAAAATGGACGCAGCAGGGAATGTTCACGTGCCAACATTTTAATAACAGCTTTCTAGGCAAAAAGGCTAAAACTGAGCACAGCTAACTATATTTCAGCCAGACACATACCATACCTTCAAAAAAGTTGCTCTCAGGGGTTTTGCAACACTGCATTTGATAGGAATACTTGGTATATGATGTGTTTCTGTGCTTCTTCTTAAAATGACCTATATTTAGGTTGATGTAACAAAAGTACTGATTCACTTTAAGGGTTATTATCTTACTTTACAGATGCCATGTATGTTAAACAATTCCATATGCATATACCACTGACTATAGAAGCTCTTACGTAAAGTGGTGCGGCACATTTGGGGGTTGGAAGTCATAATGTCTATCAGATTTGTCCATAAATGTACATATACACGTATCTAACTCTGCTGTACTCTTTTGCAAAATGTAGATTTCCACTAGGTCCAGTTGGGCATAGTTGGAGGGTGAAGTAATACTCATATGTCATCATAATTTGGCCATATCTACTATTTGTCATTATTTCAGAACTTTTAACATTTGAACCTATAAAAAGAAATAGTTCTAAAAATGAGGAATAGGAAAGACACAACCTGGAATTTTTGTTCAAGCGGATTGTTAATATCATCTGGTCACACTGGTCATTTGTCCATTTTGCAGTAAGACATTGATATATGATATTCTAGTCTGTTATGGCTAAAATGGTCTAAATTAGTATCTAAATCACATCATCTATCTGTATAATAATATTTGTTCCATTATCGTAGGATTAGTATTAACTACCTTTAAGCTGGCTGTACACATAAAAAAGCTGTTGGTCGAACTCTCATTCTGTTTGACATCTGTCTCGCTTTATTACCCTAAACACATGCATGCTTAGCTTGGTCCTGTGTGCATATGTTTTGAACAGGAAGAGGGAAGAAACTTTTTTTGAACAAAGGAGGTGACACTTGAAATCCAAGTGCCTGAATCTTATCTCTTGAGCTTTTGCTGTCTAGAGAGAGTTGGGAAAATGCTACACACCATCAGATGGTCAGCCAGTCCCACCAAACTCAGTGGGATACAACTACATACGTCTAATGTGTATGGCCAGCTTATGGTTGTAGCTCAGTTAACAGTATCTGTATCTTAAAGGTGTTGTCCTGAGATTACAGTTTATCATGTAGGTGCCCCCCCCACCCCATTTGAATGAAGCAGTGGTTGTGCCATTCACCTCTATGGTGCTACTGGAGAGAGTAGCGAGCCCTGTACACTGCAGCAATCCAATGGTGTTGTATGTAGTGTTAGTTGCACATGTACAACTGATGTGCTCTTCAAATGGGGGATACAGTCAAACCTCCACCTGTCAAACAGTTATCACCTATCCTGTGCACAAGTGATAAGTTGTACTCTTCGGACAACCTCTTTAAGACTATGTTACACATAGGAGAAAAGTTGGCCAACCTGTAGACTCTTAATCAACATTATTTGTCTAGGTGAAAATTGGCAAATTGAATTTCAATTCCTAATCCTTTTCAAGGGAGAGGAGCCACAGGGAGGGATATCTCACAGATGCTTATTCCCCTCTCTCGAGGCAAATTCAGGTAAGTTAGGAAGAATAGCTATTCAATAGCTATTGAAGGTGAATGGGCACCTTTATTTGACTTTATGTTATGTTTAAGGCAAAATATTGCAGTTTCAAGCAACACAAAACTTTTCTCTAGTTTGTAAATTGTTTGCTGTACATTTGCTTGATTGTAATAATTCCTATGATAGCCCCATGCCACTGCCATGACTGCCATTGGGGGCAGTGGGACTCACATTGAGTGTATTATAGACATGCATAGTGAGAATGACATCTGGTTCACACAACAGATGCTGTGTCTTTCGTTTGCAATGTGGGTCATGTGGTATAATGACAAACCCAAGCGGCCGCCATGGCATTGGAATGTGGTGTTCACAATCAAAAGTATGTAAAGCAAACATACTACAAAGCGGGGGAAAAACTGTTTCCCTTGAGTGTCGATTTAAAGGGGCTGTCCCTTCACAGATGACCCATTTGTATATCAGGTCCAGCTCCTGAAATCCCCAATAAACTGCTGCTCCTACCTAGGAAGTTGCCATTGGCTGCTAATTTCCCCTACAGCAGCTATAGATGGAAAATATAGTGTTATGTATAGCCATTCAAACGAATTTAATACATACACAGAGTGAGTCTGCCAGAGCAAGAGCCAACCCTTGGTAGCGGGTTTCTGCTCAGGTCATAGAGGGGATGTTCCGAGTAGGGATTTTCCCACTATCACATCCGTTTACGGTAATAGGGCACATAGATAGGGGTTATTGAGATGAGAAAATCCCATTTAGTGAATTTCAATTGTCATTAAGTTACATTAATGGAAAATAGTACTTTTTTCTACCATATCACAACAGAAATCTGGTTTCTCTTTCATAACTTTTGTGCTTTGTCTCTTTTTCTATAGACTCTTTTACATAAATACCTATTTTCTGACCAATTTAAATAAGTGAGTGTGTGGGCAAGAGAAAATATTTGCGGCACTGTGAGCTCTTTCTGTACTACTAGAATGAAATACCCAAATGCATAATATTACTAGTAGCACAATGCCTGTACAGTTCTTGCATTGTAACCGTTGTGCCTGGGAATGTTATCACCATTGTTCTAGGGCTCAGCCTATGTGTGTTGATAATTCAGCTGCTTGTAGACATTAGACAACACAGGGAACAAGGAATCATTCATATCAGTTACAATGTTGCCCTAACATGATTGTGAAGCACAATGAACTCATGTAAATATGTAAGTGATATCATTTGCTAAAAGTCTCATTCTTAGTAATTAGGAAGGAAAACATTTTGTTGGCCCCAGAAGACATCTAAAGTGGCCATACACATTCAGCGGCTTTCACCCAAACATTGTTACTCCTGATGTCCCCATCAACATTTGTTTTTTCCGATCATACATGTATTCTGCATGGGGAGAGAGGATTAAAGGGATTCTGCCATCTCCCCAAAGCATATTCAACTGCCTCCATCATGTTACAGAGCACATTACAGTGAACAACATACCTCTGTTACGTATGTCACTTTTGTAAATTTGGAGGAAATCAGTTTTAATTTGATCAATATTAGTCCTATGTACCACCTTTAGACTAAGACCGAAACAATTGTCTGGTTTTCAGGCACGAGTCTTAGGTGACTGGCCTGCACAAGAACCCACAATGATAACTAATGTGCTTTTGGTTCAAAACCAACAGTGTAAGACATTTTGCACTGACACAATGTGTAGATCCGATTTGTTTCAGTCTCATCCACTACACTTGTACTGTACATCGCAGTGGTTTAACTGCCAACAATTTTACTGTGGCTAACTTGCTGAAAGTACGCCCTGTGTGTCCCTGGCCTTAAACTTAGCTTTCCAGGGAGCTAGACTAATTGGTAGGAATCTCCTAGTGCTCACTATCAGTGTAGTATTTGAGCTTATGACATAGTTGAAAGACTTTTTATTTTTGCGCCAGTGTTTTATCCAAAACAATCTAAAATATATTTGCATATAGTCTCGATTAAAATTCGCTTACCATTGTGTGTATATAGCTATAATGACCGGACTGAAAAATACAAACAAATCCTATGAGTAGTATATACGGCTTTATGGATTATCGACAGCAGCGTCCTGATCACACAGAGCGATTTGTTGCTGATAATCTGCATCTTTTATCCTACATAAAACATACAATCAGCAAGTGTTTGCTCACTGGTTAGCTGATCGAGCGGCTGTATTAGAAACGGTTATTATTGGCAACAAGCATTCCCTTGAATATCTGGCCGTCTAAAAACCAAATTAGAATCCCCTAAATTAGTAATTCACATCAGTGTTATTTTAGTATATGATGACAGTCATTGTCCATTTGCATAGCCAATGTATCCAATTCATACAGCGGATTCTGATTGGATTCTTTGAAGGTAATTGATTTAATTGATTTATCTTTCTGCCATGCATCAGAGCAGGTTTGAGGTCATGATTCACGTATAACCTGTGCAACTCATAGGGTTATCAATTAGTATACATAGACAATTCTGACATAATCCAAATAAATGAGCGAGCATAGACGAGAATAGATATTTTACAGCATAGCAGCTACAACTTTGGCTTTGGCTGCCTGTACTTTTCAGTATGATTGGGATGATGTTTTTTTTGTGTAATAATTTTTTCCTTTCAGGAGTTTAAAGTACAAGAGGAGATCGGGTTAGGAATAAGCCTATGCTTCCTTCCTCAGCTACAAGCAGTCAATGGATGACGTCAGTTCTCCATCTCAGGAAAGAACGCAGTGTTCTTAAGAATCTTTCCCACATTCCTTTCATATCTCAACACAGCTCCACTGAGACTGGGGTCCAGCACTGCACAAAGGGAAACAAGAGGTACCAGTATGTGCCATTTGATCCCATATGAAATGAGATGCATTAAGAACGGGAAAGCGTTAAACAGAAATAAATTACTTTATTATTTCTTTTACTTGGCAAAATTTATCATGAATGTAAATTATTCCACAGTTATAGTACTTGTAATGCTAGATGTTTAAGCAGCATGACTTCTACTTGAATATATATGTGTGCAGGTATTCTTACTTTACACTTTCTCAGTCTGTATACAACTTAGGGACATTACTAATATGTCATTACATGCAAAGAGAATTATTCAAGTATTTACAATGACAGTACATATTCTCAGATTTCCCATTATGTGTCTTTTAAAATCATACATGGACAAGCGGAAACTTCAATCTGAATCATGTATAATGGAGGAATAAAGCAAAGCTAATAGAAAAATCTAGGATAATTATTTTACATATGCCCTCTTGTCTGTTATCAGGGGCACAGCTATAGGGGGTGCTATCTGGAGTTTCAGATGGCCCAAATGCCCCTCTACAGCATAAGAAGACATTAGTATTATATAGATAGCACATGGTAAACGAAGGCCCCATTACATGTTTTACACTGGAGTCCAGGACCTTCAATGTATACCTCTGGCTGTTATGCATATCATGGGGGTTATTCTGGAGATTTCACCATGGCCATATATTACATTTTTGTGCATTGTCTATAATGGGCATGTGTCATTTTGATGGTTACTCAGCAGAGCACTTGACAAAAAAAACAGAAAAGTGCATGTTGTAACCTCTCCCTGGCGGTAGTCATGTCTTTTGCTCTTTAGCTATTTTGGTAATTGTTCACTAGCAGTTCAGTCTGCCTTGAGGTCTCCATTTTTCTTATGTTAAGGACAAGAGGCAGCAATAAGGAGCAAGGAATTTTAAAACTTTGCCTTGGGAAAAAGTACATGAAGACCTGGATGGAATATCTGTAAGGTCAATAGGTGTGCTTGGCTAACAATAACTCAAAGGACAAATCACAGCACGCAACTTCCAGGATGACGTATTTGTTCATTCAGCAAACTACAGGGAATATAGTGACATGGAATATGTTCTACAGTACTGTGTGATTTTCTTATTCTGACTCCTAAAGTATTACCCCTGACTGAGTACTAAGTAAGTACCTTCAGCTTTAGATTTTGTGTTTGTCATATAAGGCTGGTACCATAAACCATCCATCACCCTGGAGAACACAATTTCAGATATTTTCAGAAATAAATCCTGATGTAAAGAGCACAGTGTTGCAATACCAAGAAAAAGAGCATTACCAAATAATTACAAGTATGCTTGGAATATAAATTACAACCATATCTGTGTTCTCATAAATATAACGCAACCTCTGAAGCTAAATGGTTGGGTTGTGATGCAATAACTAACTCAAGTAAGCCTATTTGCAGACGACTGAGCGTATTTTGCGGTCCGCAAACTAGTATTCAGTGTTCCGCTTTTGCGGACCATCTGTCATCAGTTTGTCTTCAGCATCAGTGCCGTATGTCCACAAAAACTGTCAGTGGGTCATCAGTGTGTCTTCAGCATTAGTGCCGGACAGTGTGTCATCAGTGTGTGATCCAAGTTTGCAGATCCACTAAAAAAACCCCACTGGAGACATCTAATGATGTCCCTAGCTTGTCTGCAAATACGGACGGCAAACGGATGACACATGGAGTACATCCGTGTGCCGTCCGTGGTTTTTAGTATCCTATAGGCTTCTATGGGTGAGTCCGTGCCGCAAACACTGAACAGAATAGGACCTGCTCCATATTTTGTGACGCAGACTCACGGCCCACACACTGATAGGTGGAAATCACGGTTGTGTGCATGGGCCCATAGAAATGAATGGGTCAGTGTTCTATCTGGGAAAAACACGGATAGCACACTGATCTCGCCCACGGTCGTCTGCAAGGGGCTTAAGACTGATATTGGAAACACTGGTTATTTCCTAATGGATAGCATACAAAAGAATCCCTGCAAAAGGGTCAACAAATCTATCTGATCTAATGTTGAAAACACACACACACACATATATATATATATATATATATATATATATATATATATCTCAAAGCCCATGACATCTATTATATTTAAATATATAAAACAGTTTCCATTCTAATGATGCTTGAAGAAGGATGGCATATACAAAGCAGACCCTGTACTGATGTTTGGAGAGAATGCCAACTGGTGCTAGAAAAGCAGTAAAGAATGAATGCAATGTGGCAGCTGATGTGTAGCAAACCTTAAATTTGAAGGGTAAATTATATAAGAATCCTATGTGCCATGAGTGTGTAACCATTTCCAAATGTAAATGCTAAAGTACATATCCAACCCCAAATTTGGTGGTTAAAATACATCAGTGTGATGAATAGTATATGTATATAATATATGCTTGCAATGAATAAAAAACACAAACTATATTCTAAAAACACTAATATATAGCAGACTTGCAGTCTCTGGTGGCTTTATGAGATCTCACTTGTCATCATTCACATGGACCTTATTATTGCATGATGAAAAGTTAAGTCTTTTTATACTATACTTTGAAGTTCAGCCTCTGCTTGTTGACAGGGAATGGAAACATCTATTATATGCATTCAGAGGCTGACCATGTCCTTCTCATAGCTTATGGGCTTATTACAGCATACTTACATCATCCAGAGCAGAGCAAATAAGAGACAACAGCTCTGTGGGACAAAAGAAAAAGTTGCTGTTGCCATAGTTTGTAAGATGTTTGTTATTTAAGACTGGGAAAAACTGTATAAGGCTAACGCCCCATGTAGCATCCCACATCAAAAAAGCGCTGCGGGAAAAGACGCACATTGATGAGAACATGAAAGGTCCTCTTTATGTTTAATCAATGTTTATTAAAGAATTTTCAAATACAATAGAAAAGGGACAAGAACAATGTGAACGAACGAAAGGCGCAAAGGCACGCAGGCCTCGCCTGTATACAAAAAGGCTAGGGGAGAACCCCGCCCAACATTTTGGAGCACAATATATTAACAAAGGGATGGAAGGCCCAGGAATACGAAATCGTAAAAACAACGTCTTCAAATAAATGAGGAAAGGTCCTCTTTAAATAAGGTCAGTAAGACTATGGAACTCTGCCACAGTATATTGGGATGGTTCATTTCAAGAGGGGCCTGCCTTTCTTAAAAGTGAAGATATCTCAAGTTATGGTAACTAGATTTTTAGGATGAGTCATTGATCCCGGGATTTATTTTCATATTTGGAATCGGAAAATATTTTTTTCCCCAACTTAGGACACTCAGCATCAAGTTCCTCTAAATTAACATGGTAGGGTTATAGGTTGGATTTGATGGGTTTGTGTCAACCTTATCATCTATATTGTGTTACTATGTCACCAGAAGGCTATTTGCCAGAATGGTGTACTACATGTAACCCTGCGATTGACACCTTATAGAAGCCTTTCTTTCGTGTGCATTCATAATGCTAAGCATCCACCTCTTCATGGATTCTAGATGTGTTGGTTGCAAATATACCATATTTACATATATTCCACTCACAACAACATTTTTTTTTATCAGATGGGTGTTTCATTTGACTTCTGTCACAGTGAATAACAGAGGCATTAAACAAAATGCAGTGATCAAATTGCCCATGTAGCACCATCAGAGTAAACCAGTGTCGTAGTGTCTGGGAAAGTTGAAAATAAGGAAGGATGGTAACTTAAAGGTCTCTTTTTTGTTTGATTCACTTTTATGTTATTATTTAATTTAAAGGAAACCTGTCACATTGAACACGGTGTTTGATATCTAGGCAGCAAGTTATAAAGCAGGAAGAGATGAACAAATTGATGCATAGCTTAATATGGAAAATATTCAGTATAACTTTTGTTTATTTATTTACTTCCCTGGCTAGGGGTCCAGTGGGAAATCTCAGTCATTGGTTGACAGGTTTCTCTGTATAAGCGTGCATATAGAAATCGCTTTCAATCATTGATCAGGACCGCCCACTGGACTCATAACCTCAGAATAAGCATTTTTTTTTAAATTATATAAATAAGTACAAGTTTCACGTGTTGGTAGCTGCTCGAGTCTGCAGCAATGCTAAGCATCCACCTCTTCATGGATTCTAGATGTGTTGGTTGCAAATATACCATATTTACATATATTCCACTCCAACAACATTTTTAACACTGGCATACGGTATGTAGCAAAAGTTTTAATAAATGTGAACTAATGCCTGTGTAATAAATAAAACACTGTTACTAGAATAACCTGGAGAGCCTTCGGTAAATTTAGATGTATAAATTAATATAAATTAATGTATAAATTAATATAAAAGTGGGAAACTACAAAATAACTACATATAAAGCCAGATTTTGAACATTTTATCTTATGGCTAACGCGTTTTCAACCCTGTATGAATCTCAGATTTAGCCCCAGACATAGATCCAATTTTAGCTACTTGATTGACATGTCAGATGGGTGTTTCATTTGACTTCCGTCACAGTGAATAACAGAGGCTTTAAACAAAATGCAATGATCAAATTGCCCATGTAGCACCATCTGAGTAACATGTGACAGGCACACACTGCATGTGTTGTTAGCTGTAGCAATCCCCATCTGAGGGCCAGGAGTGGCAGGAGCAGCAGACACACTATGGAATAAGCTTGAGGGGCTTGTGTTTATAAAGCTTGATTTGTGCAGACTTTTCATGCCTGGGGGATCGGCTTCCAAACGAACAGCTTGTGGCTTTAATTAGCATGATGAATACTCTGTTAGGAATGTGAATGTGGATGGAGGCTTACATAAAGGCAATCACAGAGTTGGCCCTTTGCCCTGAAGATTGAAGCCATATTCTTCTGCTAAGTTTGCATTTAAGAGAAAGATTCTTTTTAAAAACATTGCAGTCCCTGAATGCTTCCTATCGGAAACAAAGTACACCTGCGGCTTTAAGGGTTGGTTAAAAAGGTGCTGGCATCTTGTCTAAAGCTAAAACCCCATGCAGTGAATGCAAAAAAATGCTGCGGAAAAGATCGAAGGCGGAAAGCAATGCGTTTTTTTCCACAGTATTTTTCGCAGAAAGTCCGCAGAGCAAAACACTATCTGCCTCCAATTATACCTATATAGAAAACGCCAGCGTTCTTGTACCTATAATTGACATGCTGCGGCTTTCAAAAATGTGAGCGTATTGAATAAACATTGCTTGCTATGTAAATTTTTCTGGTTTTGTATACATTTCATGTTGTTTTCCCCATTCATATATAGCTGCTTTCAATACTTTTTCAATTTATTCTTGCTTTAAAGAGGGTCTATCATATCCTCACAGAAGTAAAGCTGGAAGCATACCTTTACTGTCACATCTTCGCTCGCGCTACCACTTTTTTATTTTTCTTATAGTCTCCCCCATTTTCTTGAAATCCACTAGTGCCACTAGTTTTGGTGTCCGGTGTTAGTGAAATGTCAAGTGTTCAGTCTCCACTATAATTGGATTATAACCTCAACCCAGTTGACAGTTCAGTAGCATCAGGATCTGAAACCAACCCACCGATTACAGGTGGACAAGGGAAGCTAGGAGAACAACAACTATAATGTTAGGTCACCTTTTTTACCTTTCTGAGAACACAACAAATCCTACAGTGCTGGACAAAAGTATTGGCACCCCTGCAATTCTGTCAGATAATACTCAGTTTCTTCCAGAAAATGATTGCAATCACAAATGCTTTGGTAATAATATCTTCATTTAATTTGTCTTCAATGGAAAACCACAAAAAGAACTGTCAAAAAGCCAAATTGGATATAATTCCACACCAAACATAAAAAAGGGGGTGGACAAAATTATTGGCACCCTTTGAAAAATTATGTGATGCTTCTCTAATTTGTGTAATTAACAGCACCTGTTACTTACCTGTGGCACATAACAGGTGGTGGCAATAACTAAATCACACTTGCAGCCAGTTGAAATGGATTAAAGTTGACTCAACCTCTGTCCTGTGTCCTTGTGTGTACCACATTGAGCATGGAGAAAAGAAAGAAGACCAAAGAACTGTCTGAGGACTTGAGAAGCAAAATTGTGAGGAAGCATGAGCAATCTCAAGGCTACAAGTCCATCTCCAAAGACCTGAATGTTCCTGTGTCTATCGTGCGCAGTGTCATCAAGAAGTTTAAAGCCCATGGCACTGTGGCTAACCTCCCTAGATGTGGACAGAAAAGAAAAATTGACGAGAGATTTCAATGAAAGATTGTGTGGATGGTGGCTAAAGAACCTCGACTAACATCCAAACAAGTTCTAACTGCCCTGCAGTCTGAGGGTACAACAGTGTCAACCCGTACTATCCGTCGGTGTCTGAATGAAAAGGGACTCTATGGTAGGATACCCAGGAAGACCCCACTTCTGACCCAGAGACATAAAAAAGCCAGGCTGGAGTTTGCCAAAACTTACCTGAGAAAGCCAAAAACTTTTTGGAAGAATGTTCTCTGGTCAGATGAGACAAAAGTAGAGCTTTTTGGGAAAAGGCATCAACATAGAGTTTACAGGAAAAAAAAAAGAGGCCTTCAAAGAAAAGACCACGGTCCCTACAGTCAAACATGGCGGAGGTTCCCTGATGTTTTGGGGTTGCTTTGCTGCCTCTGGCACTGGACTGCTTGACCGTGTGTATGGCATTATGAAGTCTGAAGACTACCAACAAATTTTGCAGCATAATGTAGGGCCCAGTGTGAGAAAGCTGGGTCTCCCTCAGAGGTCATGGGTCTTCCAGCAGGACAATGACCCAAAACACACTTCAAAAAGCACTAGAAAATGGTTTGAGAGAAAGCACTGGAGACTTCTAAAGTGGCCAGCAATGAGTCCAGACCTGAATCCCATAGAACACCTGTGGAGAGATCTCAAAATGGCAGTTTGGAGAAGGCACCCTTCAAATCTCAGGGACCTGGAGAAATGTGCCAAAGAAGAATGGCCTAAAATTCCAGCAGAGCATTGTAAGAAACTCATTGATGGTTACCGGAAGCGGTTGTTCGCAGTTATTTTGTCTAAAGGTTGTGCTACCAAGTATTAGGCTGAGGGTGCCAATACTTTTGTCCGGCCCATTTTTGGAGTTTTGTGTAAAATGATCAATGATTTGACTTTTTTTTTCATTCTCTTTTGTGTTTTTTCATTGCAAGCAAAATAAATGAAGATATTATTACCAAAGCATTTGTAATTGCAATCATTTTCTGGAAGAAATTGAGTATTATCTGACAGAACTGCAGGGGTGCCAATACTTTTGGCCAGCACTGTATGTAGGCCGGGGCCCCATGTAGCGTAAACGCCATGGAAAAAAATGCAGCATTTTATAGTACCTGCAAAGTGGATGGGATTCGAATCCCATCCACACATTGTAGAAAAAAATCAGCAGAGGAAATGCTGCAATTTCAAAAACACTCACTCGCATGTCAATTATAACTATGGAAACACTTGGGTTTTCCGTATAGGTATAATTGAAGCAGAAAGTCGACAGAGGAAAACTCTACGGACTTTCTGTGAAAAGTGCTGTGGGAAAAACCGTAATGCGTTTCCGCCGTGGCTTTTCTCGCTTGCAACGTGGGGCCTCAACCTTAAAAGGATTTTTTCTCAGATCTCATTATTAGTGGCATTTCATTAGGGTAGGCCATTAATATTAGAACCAGTGAATTTAAGTGAACGGGACAAAGTTGCAAAAGAAAATTCGTTGTTGCTGACAATGGTTTATGAGATGGCAATGATTTTAGGATGACATGCGTGACAGTGGAGAAATGAAGAAATTGTAGAATTTTGCAAAAAAAAACAAAAAAAAAAAAACATGTTTACAAAACCAGTGGTGTAGTGTCTGGGAAAGTTGAAAATAAGGAAGGATGGTAACTTAAAGGTTTCTTTTTTGTTTGAATCACTTTTATGTTATTATTTAATTTAAAGGAATCCTGTCACATAGAATATGGTGTTTGATATCTACGCAGCAAGTTATAAAGCAGAAAGAGATGAGCAAGTTGATGAATAGCTTAATAAGGAAAATATTCAGTATAACTTTTAGTTTATTTATTTACTTCCCTGGCTAGGGGTCCAGTGGGAAATCTCACTCATTGATTGCCAGTTTTCTCTGTATAAGCGCGCATACAGAAATCGCTTTCAATCATTGATCAAGACCGCCCACTGGACTCATAACCTCAGAATAAGCATTTTTTTTTAAATTATACTGTATAAATAAGTACAAGTTTCACATGTTGGTAGCTGCTCCAGTCTGCAGCAATAACTGTCTTTCTACCAATGCCAAGGGGATTAATGGCAATCTTACAAAAAACTAGGTGTAAAAGAATAAATTAATAAATATTAAATTATAAAATCAGTAATGAATAAAATAAAATGGCCTGTGTTGTGATCTCAGAAGTCATGTGCAGTCTCCCATGAATTCACTTCAGGTTCATTGTTAAAATCAATCTCTATTGAACCTGCATTTATTTTAAGATACTGACTGCATACATGTTATACATATACATTACAGCATTGATTTCAAGGCTTTTACCTGTTAAAACTAAACAAACAGTATGTGATAACCATACCTGTCTCTAAACCAAAGGCTGGTCAAACATATTAGATGTCTGCTATCTCTTTTCAACCCCCATGCCTGCTCCAATTGCTCAAGTGTATCTGTCTATTTTAATGAAGAAATGTGAATAGGCCACAGTCAGACACTTCTCAACTGGTAAAGCATAAAGGTGACCCTGCCCTTGTGACGCTGTCCCCTCAATCAGCTGATCAGTTGGTGTTCTGGAAGTCAGACCACCACAATCTAATATTGACTCCTCAATGTCCATTGATGGATATATCTATCATGAGTGGGTGCCATTTCCTTCTTTATGACAGATATGTCTATTATTGCTAAGCCCTGTTCTCACTGCAACTACCACTGATCTGGCAACTTCACCTCTTAGATCCCATGGTCAGTGGCGACCACAGCACCTAAGGCATTGAACAGAAAATGGTATCTACTTCTGTCTGGCCAAAAGAAGTTTAAACCCAAGTGTTTTTCCTTTTAAGACTGTCGGAGTCTGGTAACTAGAATATTGTGTATTTAAGAGCACCCAGGTGTGAGCTGAACATTAAGAGTGCTACTGACCCTGAAGTAGAAGCAATTTAAACCTAAATTCTCTGAATATTGTTTTTGCCTTACCTTTATTTTGTATTTGCTCAAAATAAATAAGAGCATTGTTAGCCAAAGCCTGAATAAGGACTTTTATGATGATAAAAGCACCCACATCCCAACATTATCCTAGGTACTAAGCACACACTATAGGTGTAAACTATACAGAAATTCTAGCTATTCTAGGAGTGGAATGCACCAGAATAGTATAGGCTTATATTTGGAGGGTGTACACACCCCACCAGGCCGGTCTCCACCACCGTACCTTCCTGCTATCCTTTACAGATTGGGCTTGAGAAAGGTCTGACACAAACAAAATGTCGCCTACATATTCTGTGGAACACTATATTTGCTAAGATTTATTGTTCATTGGTGGATGATCACTTAACATGGATTCACTTATTATAAAAATAAACTTATGTTTTATTTACTATATATCAAGTAAGGTGTGCCGTGGTGTTGCAATTTACTGTATGTCTGTGGGCACTCAGGCACCATTCACTTATTTATGTCCATTTCAGTAAAACAGGACAGGACTTTTTATATTGCATTGTATAGTTTCTTTTATAAAGATACAATATGGAGGTATTTCACTTGTATTAAATATATCTAAACATTGTAACCAATAATTTGCGCACATTTGGATTATGGCTCCGAGAAGCAGCACAGGGCTGCCTGTGACTTGTGCTCATTTCTGCTGGCTTCTTCTTTCAGCTGCCTGTTTCTATGTACTCATCTAACGCATGCAACCGAAGCAGGAACGTTGGACAAAATTAGTCACCACAGTACCATGGTAACGCCAATAACAGCCAAGAAACCACAGCAAAACACAGTTCTAATGAGACAGCTTATAGATAAACAACTGCAAAGAACAAGGACTTCAGACAGCGTCATAGAATAGAATCGGGCACTTAAGCTCTCCAGGTTTAAAGGGTTCACCAATACGATGAAGCATGGTTTTATGCTTATTGTCAACGCATGCGGTATCTAGATAGTTGCTTCATGAAACAAGATAGTACAGTACAGCTACAGTAGTTCATCTGAAATTTAGAAACCTGTATGGCACAACTATACATGTCTCTCAAGCCATCTGGACGAAAGATGGACTCCACTGGGCTTTAATGCTCACTCATTACAATAATTTTTTCTTGAGCTCTGGTGGAAAAGTGGCCAGATAAGGCCGTCTGAATTCCCCAATGCTCTATTTCAGGGGATCACAAACGTAATGCCATGTCTTGCTCAGTATTCTGGGCACCTGTAGGGCATAAAGAAATTATCATGTCATGGAATTATCTCTTTTCTCTTAATGTCAACAAAAAAGTCCAAAAGCTTTATATCTAAGTCATGTTTTGATACTGTACTTTAAAATTTAAGGGAAATTATCATCCAGAATATACTAAAGGAACACTTGACCTACAATTGAATGTCACAAGTTAACTTGCGTCATCCTGCAGGTTTTTCTGCACGTTCCTGAAGCAATCTTACAAAAACCCTGCAGAGAACGGGGGATAATTTCCTGCTGCTCTGTTCCATTTTTGGCTGTGAAATAGCTGAGGGGATATTCCTGCTGCAGTCAGGTATCTCACACAGCAGAAAATGAAGAGGAATTTGAGGCAGACATCCTCCTCAAATTCTTCTTCATTTTCAGGCCCTCCAGCTCCCTGCGGTGGAAAGCTGAAGCTTTTAAGCTCAGATGAATGAACCTATTCAGTGGGATGTCTCCTGCAGAATCCATTGGCAAGATTGAGCAGGATGCTTAATTTTTCATCCTTTCTTCAATCTTTGCCTCCCATTGAAAATAATGTAAAGATTCTGCCTCAAAATCAGCACCAGATTCCATCCATACCCAAACAGCCATACACTGAATAGTAAATTGGATGAGGGAAAACATACAGAAGATTTCTTTATATTTTTTTAGTTTCAGCAATATATAAAAAGAGACAACACAGGCGCAAACTAAAGGCGAACAAGGGTGAGAGTGCTGGGATATTTTTATTTCTAAGTTTTTTGTATGTTTAGTATCCCTTTCATGTTCTAGCTTGCAAATTTCCACAGAAGCAGATACAGTATCTTTCTAGATAATCTAATATCTTGATCCTTTAGATACTTGCTTTCTTGACATCATTCTGGCCTTGTGATAGAAATCATTTTTCTGGATCAGTGTGTCCTTGAAAATGCTAACTGGGGGAATAGCAGGTCATCTATGAAAGAAAAAAAAAATTACAATAATAAACAACAAAGATAAAATAACGCCATATTTTGTAGACTATTTTTTATTTTTATAAATATACTACACAGCTACACACCTGGTAGATTTTGTCCTTGCAGGGATGGGTCTTAGTACAACTCAGGGTTATAAGGATTAGTCCTGGTGGCTTGGTTTTTTGTGTGTGCTATGCAGGACTAAATTGTTTCAAGAAATATAGGCCTTAATCAAGTTACATAAGACTACTATATGTGTGTGGAGGGGGAAGCCCATTTCAGGTTGTCCCATTATTAGATGGACTGAACTATAACAAAGCTGATAACGTATTGCCCTCTATGGTGTAATACTAATACTCGATGTGTACAGTCTTCACGCAATATAGCCTGAGGTCTTATAGTCATGCCAGGTGGGAAAGCTCTCACATAAAAGGGAGGTTTTCCCGCACCTTCGGGTCTTCCATCTGGTCCTCCATTGCCATCAGTTCGACGTTCAGTTTATGCAGTACAATTCTGGAGACAAGCCTGTTTAAGAAGGTTGGTGTGGTGAATCCTTTGTGTACCTGAGAAATGGTTATGGAGCGTGTTAAGTGCAAATCTTTGTAAGAACTGGGCAACTGTTTGGTTCCTATTTTGTGGACAGAGGATGTTTATCATGTTTATGTTGATCAACCGACATTAACCTACTGTATGTTGTTCTGACAATCATTTAAGGGTGGGTTTTTAAAGCAATGCGCGAGTGTGCGCTTACACCCTCTGTGCCGCAAAGCCGTTTTTTTTTGTTGAACACAAAGTCCTGCATTTCCGACTTTGTTTCTGATAAAAAAAACAGCTTTGCGGCGCAGAGGGTGTAAGTGCACACCTGCACAGTGCTTTAAAAACCGATAGAAGTGAATGGGTTTTTAAGCAAAGTGTCGGAAACCTTTCCCTATCCAGTGCCTATCCAGTTTTCCGACATTTAGGTTGGATTTGCAGCGGACGGAGTGAACCCACCCTAAACTCAGGAAACGCCTGATAATGTGCCTGTGTGAGTAGAGTATATTTCCTGGCCACGACATTAGTACACTCAAGTTCC
Organism: Leptodactylus fallax; assembly: GCA_947044405.1. Lineage (NCBI taxonomy): Eukaryota > Metazoa > Chordata > Amphibia > Anura > Leptodactylidae > Leptodactylus > Leptodactylus fallax. The sequence goes on along the minus strand of CAMRHE010000108.1, from coordinate 3,517,910 downwards.
CTGTCCTGGGTAGGTCGGAATATGGGAAAATGAGGCTGGCCGGAGTAACACTTGGTGTAGTCAGAGTGGGCCATGGGCCCCTGGACTCAACATTTGGCTTAGCAACAGGCGCTTAAGGGCTCAAACATACATGCCATTTAAATGATCAATCACTATTATAGTGCAGAGTAAATGTGTACACTGATCAAACAACAAAGGATAGTTCACTGGCTTCTCATTTGTCACATCTTTTATTCTGACATAAATTGTTTGTTGTCTGCGCATCCCATTGTGTATACATGCATCTGTCTGTTGCTTTAATAGAGACTCTATGAGCACCCATATTTATGTAAAAACTCCCCATTATTGTAACATATAAATGAGTACTGATCATCTGCCTTTAGTTGCTAGGAGGGGCATTTACTTTGCACGGATAACTTTTGAGCAGATAAGTAGCCCCCAGTGCCACACACATTCCAGTCACCAGGTACAAAGCTCTGTCATTAAAGTAAAAAGCGGTTATTGCTTTGTTGTTATTACAAAAACAGATGGTCTTACAAAGAAAACTTCCTGTTGATATCATAAATTACATATGATAAGTGGATATCATCCAGGGTGCATCATTGTACTTTATGCAAATGATTATAATGACACTCTTATTTATGTTTTGTTGTAGAGGAAGCAACACAACCTGAGAAGCCCTTGGCGCCGTCGTATGTGCCTATCTAGTTCAATCCAGCCTGTTATGCCAGGATTGCATAGGAAATCAACCACACATTTGCAGAGCTGGCGTCAGAGCTAAGAGGCAGATCTTTAAGCCAAAAAAACTCAGCATAGCAACAGCAAACAGCATGCTGCAAACACTCCACCCACGCTCTTGACTGTCAGCGCTTTCCTAATCTATGTGGTTCATGCTTTTAAAATCGCGGCTAAGTGTTAGAGAAATAACAAGCTGAAAGATGTGCTGAAGGATCAATGTGAAATAAAGAACAAATGATAATATGGCCCACTATATGAAGAGATATAATGCAGCATATATATCCACTGCAAAAGATGTAATATTTGTCATATTCCTAAAGATCAAACTCTTTAAATTTAAATTCTAATATCAGCTGAATACAAATGGGTTAATTGGTTTTATTACTTTCATATTTATTACATTGTAAGTCTACCTGTGTTCAACAATGCTGCAGTATTAGGGTTAGAAAGGTATGCTGGCGTGGATTTGAGTTCTTAAATGGGTTTTCATAATCCCATTAGGGTTAATAGCAGGGGGGGGGGGCACAGTTCACAGGAATCTGCTGCCAAAAATAATCATATTATCAATAATTCAGGCACATACAGTCACGATAATTGCATCATGTGAAAAACCTCAACTGCAAAAAACCTCACTGCAGTCACAGCATCCTTTGGACTGAAATCCAACTCCATTCACTTACAGCATCTTAGATATAAAGGTGAGACGTCTTCCAGACAAGTCCAGGTGATTACATAGATAGATGTGAATATACAGTATATATAAAAAGTTCTGTTGGTTTGTACCAAGTAAAGAAAACAGTTCTAGCAATTGATAAATGCAGCAAATATACTGTAACTAGAGAAGTCAGTCTATGACTATTCTCTATAAGAGTACCAGAGAGCTTTTCACATAGGTCTAGACAAGAGGTATTACTATAGCAGCTGCCATGGTTAAGGTAATAAAGCCAGGACAGGCACATATAAGCAAGACAGCCATTGGGTATCATAGTCGTCATTTAGTAGGGCATTCTACATAGAGAGGGTTGGAGTTGTTGTTCACATTGGAAAGCTGGATGATAGGAAACCATGAAACATAGGCTGTGTCAAACAGCAGACAGTGACCATGTGGCAGATTGAGTTGACATATCAATGTAATAATGGAAATTCAGTTCAGAAACTGAAAGGGATGGGTCCTTGAAAGGGAACCACAGACAGAAAGATGGGCTCAAGCAAGTAAACAGAAAGTGAAGCCCAATACTTGACAACTTTATGGATACTTTCAAATGGTTGTCTAGCTTAGGGAATACATTTTCATATTTCTATTAGAGAATTCAGAATTAATAATTGAACCACTTACTCAGCATATTCTATCTGTTGGCCAGAGAGGAGAGCAGTTACAAAGGGAGTCTCTTGTGGAGGACTTGTCCTGTCCTACAGAACATGGACAGCCCAATAATCTGAATGGTCACTGTGTAATGCCTACTCTCCCCTGTGGTGGTGCTGCAAGGAAACTAATACTTACTGCCATAGTTTTCCTCACACATAACAGCTGCTTGCATGGGGACACTTTGTGATGTGCTTATTGTCAAGGAATCCTTCTAATCATTACAGACAATCCCTTAAAGAAAGCTGCCATATTGACTTAGCCTGTGCTCATGCCACTGTGATTTAGTGGGTTATCTCTATAGGAAGGACTGTGCTAAACACAGAAGTGGCTTCTATTTGGAAGGTTCATTTCAGTGGGTGCCAGGATAGCCTAAAGTTCCGCTGTGGCATATCACAGGCTGATGTCCATTCACCTAGTGAAAACAGTTGGGTAAATGCACAGAACCAAAGAAAAAAGATGCAGGTCTTCAAAAGACGCACAGCCCAAATAATGAAAAAAATAAATAAATCTTTATTGAGCATGTATTGGAAAATTTTTTAAAAACATTTAAAACAAACAAAGGAGCCCATGTTAGGGTAGGGAAATGAATTTAGGTCTATAGTAATATATATCTGAATGTGCACTGTTTGCTAAATAAAGTTAATATAGCTCTCCCTCAAGTGCTGTCCCTATAATATAATAGTGATTACAAATATGCCATCTGAAAAATAGAAAAAGGGAAAAACAACAAGAAAAGAATATAATAATAAATACACATAAATAGTGTATGAAATAGCCAGTATTGCTGAAGAGACAAATAAAATATATCAGCTGTGCAATAATGAAATACAAACAGTGAAAACTTATCTAGCAAGGTGCATGTTATATATGCACATTTAGAGTTAGATAGCAACAGAGCAAAAAACAGAGCAATAAAAAGGACCCATAACAACACAAATGGTATTAGAACCTACCCATACGAGACTCCATGAACAGTCACCCACGTGTATCGCCCATGCAAAGGCTTCCTCAGGGGATAACAACCATTGTTGTGTAAAGACATGCTTTATAAGTACAGTAAAACCTGTGTAAGCTGACCACCCACATTGTATAGAAAATGGTCTTTTATAGGGGTGATTCTCTCAAAGAAAATAGTAGTAATATACAGAATGCAGTTTTTCATTGTCTAATAAAATCAGCAAGCAGGTACAGCCCCTCCAAGAGCCCGAATAATGATGAAAGAGCCAAAACTCATGTATTTTATGCTTCAACATGTTACAGTTATTGCATTAGCATATTACACAGAACCAAGTCTAGACTGGGACTAATAAAACAACCATGGTACTCTGTCAATCCAACCTACACATATAAGAAGAGGGGGCCCCAACTTTTTCTTACTCCCCTGGTGACCTTTCCTTGTTCAAAATGGCCCCATCATTCTTGCTCCCCAGCATGGCTTACCTCATCCTAATTGCCATCATGGCTCCCCCTCTCATTCCTGGTCCCCGGAACAGTATCCCTTTTAATTATGGCCCTCAGCATGGTTCCCTTCTCAATTCTTTTTTTTATTTAACTGTAATTTTTATTGAAAACATTTTTCATTAACAAGGTATAAAGAGAAAAAAGATCAAACAAGCAGAAAACAATGAGGTAGGTAGAGGCTATTTGCCTCTTCTCCCTTAAGCAATATGCATTCAAATTAGACAGTAAACAAGGGAGGGGAGGGATGAAGGGATTAAGAAGACAAGGGTAGAAGCAGAGGAAAGGAGGGGAGGGGAGAAGAAGACTAGAGATCAGAGACCCTGTGATGTACAATACATATCCCAAGGCGCCCAGATAGCCCCAAAGGCCTCCTGTGAGTTGTTTAGGCCCGCGGTCAGGCATTCAAGACTCCTCACATCCTTCACTCTAGCCACAAGTTCAAGACCAGATGGGGGACTTTCTTCCAGTTTCTAGCTATGAGAATTTTAGCTGCAGTACAAAGGTGCAAGAAAAGCCTGGATGACTTATTGCTCAGGTGCCTGGGGGGAAGGTTCAGGAGATAGACCAGAGGGTCAAGAGGGACCTCTTGCAAAAAGAGAGCAGTTGCCAAAGTCCTGACCTCCCTCCAGAAACCCAGGATAAGAGGGCACGTCCAAAAGATGTGGTGCAGGGTACCCACCGCAGCTCCACAGCGCCAGCACCATGGGGGAACCAATGGATTTAAAGCATGGAGGAGAGCCGGGGTATGATACCAATGCATCAACAATTTATACTGCGCTTCCCGAAATGTAATGCACTGAGATGATTTCTGGGCCCGAGACCATACAATCCGCCACTGTTCCTGGGAGATGGGTCTACCCACCGCCTCCTCCCATTTAAGCATATAGCGATGGGTAACTGGGGAGCCTGTAGTTTGTGAGGTAAGAAGTTGGTAAATAGAGGATATAAGGCCCCTAGTGGACGTACCTGCACGGCAAATCTTTTCAAAAGCGGTGGGCAGTGACACTTTAAGGGACCCATGGAGGGAGCGGACAAAGTGAACCACCTGTAAATAATGGAACCATTCAGTACCTGGCAGGTTTTGGTTAGCTATAAGGTAGGCAAAGGACCTGAGTTCCAAGGTTCCAGGATCAACCATGTCCGCAATCCGGTAAAGACCAGCTTTAGACCACACCTTAGTCATGGCAGAGGTCAGGCTTTCCGGGAGAAGGGGGTTGTATAATATGGAGACCATAGATGAGTGCTGGGACATCAGGGAGAATCTAGTACGACAGGCAGACCAAATAGATCTAGTAAACCGAATAGGGCCCAGCAGGTACGAGGCAGGGGGAGCGGGGGGAGAGCCAACCCACAGAAGCGCGTTAGGGTGCATGGGAGCCAGCCAGAGCTTCTCTATCTGCACCCATCTAGTATATGCTGGCATAGCCGCCCAAAGTGGGATATGGCGCAAGTGGGACGCCCAATAGTAATGTAGCAGATGTGGGACGGCCATACCCCCAGACCCCCTATCCGCCAGCATAACAGATCTGGGTATTCGGTGTCGTTTTGCCTGCCAGATAAACTGAAAAATAGCTTTCTGCAGGTTCCGTAATTCTCCCCGAGGAATCGCAACCCTGAGTGTCTCGAAAAAATACAGTAGCTTCGGAAGGAGAGTCATCTTGACCGCGGCAATTCTCCCTAAAAGGGAGATGGGTAAGGGTTGCCATTTGTCCAATAGGGCTCTTAACTCACGAAACAACCGCGGGTAGTTTGCCGAATACAGGGTCGCGTAGGAGGTGGATATATGGACTCCCAGGTAGCGGATAGAGGACTCCCGCCACTGGAAATCGTAATTACTGCGGAGGAGAAGGAGAAGGTCCTGTGGAATGTTGAGTGGGAGTGCCTCAGTCTTTGCAGGGTTCACCTTGTATCCTGAGAGATCGCTATAGGTCTCCAGCAAGCGCAACAAGTTTGGAAGGGTAGTATGAGGGGAGGTGAGAGTGAGGAGTACATCATCTGCGAAAAGAGAGACCTTAAATTCCTTATCCTGGACCATGATCCCCTTGATATTAGGGTTTCGCCTAATCTTGGCTGCCAGCGGTTCAATGCAGAGGGCAAATATGATGGGAGACAGGGGGCAACCCTGCCTAGTGCCATTTCGAATAGGGAAGAAGGGCGAGGATGCATGGGGAAGCTTGATTGCTGCTGTGGGTAGGGAGTAGAGGGCCTGGATAGCTGTGAGGAAAGGTCCCGTGAGCCCAAACGCCTTAAGCGTAGCATGCATAAACGACCAATCTATGCGGTCAAAAGCCTTTTCAGCGTCCAGACTCAAGAGAAGGGCCGGGGTAGAATAATGATTGGCCACCTCCACCAAATCCACAGTCCTCCTGGTGTTGTCACCACCCTGACGACAGGGGATGAATCCCACCTGGTCCTTATGGACAAGCAGAGGGAGCCAAGCATTTAACCTATTGGCTAGGAGTTTGGTAAAGAGTTTCAGGTCCGCGTTCAGCAAAGCAATCGGTCGATAATTAGCACAGTCCTGCAAGTCCTTACCCGGTTTAGGGACCAATGTGAGCAGTGAGGAGAGCATAGTCGGGGGTATGGGGGAGCCTAAGAGGAAGGAATTGAAGAGGGACAATAGATGAGCAGAAAGTTCACCCTGGAAAACCTTATAATAATTGTAAGTGAACCCATCTGGGCCCGGGGCTTTCCCATTTGGAGGTCCCTCAGGACCCCCTCTAGTTCCTCCCTGGTGATGGGAGTGTTTAGGGAAGTCAAGGCCTCAGGAGGCAGGCGTGGGAGACAACAATCCTTTAAATAGTCTTCTAGCAGTGTTGAGTCATCCCCAGGGGGGTAGTGCTCGCGGGGGGGGGGGGGGTAAGTTATACAGCTTAGAATAGTAAGAGTGGAACGCCAGCGCCAGAGCGTCAGGGTGGTGTTGAAGGGTACCCGTGGAGTCACGGACAGAGTGTGGTGTGGAGGAGGCCTGATGATCCCTGAGGGTTCTTGCCAGGAGGGTGTGAGACTTATTACCTCGTTCAAAGAACCTCTGGCGAGTATAAAGGAGAAGTCGTTCCACATGGCGGGTCTCCAAATCACGGAGGTCAGCCCGTGCCAAAACCAAACGGCGAAGAACCCCCAGGGATGGATGTGCTGCCAAAGTTGTCATAAGGGACCGAATACGAGCTTGGAGAAGCTGTTCCTGGGCCTGTCTGTCCTTTTTAAGCCTAGAAGCCAATGCGATACAATGTCCTCTCATGACCGCCTTATGGGCTTCCCAGAGAATGGCAAGAGAGTTTACCGAACCTAAGTTGTCCCTAAAATAATCCATCAAGTGTGTGCGCAGGATCTCGAGGGAGGTCGGTGATTTGAGCAATGTTTCGTTAAGACGCCAATGACATTGGCGAGTAGGCACTGGGGTCGTAGATAGAGTAACCACAACTGGGGCATGGTCAGACCAGGTGAGAGAGCCAATGTTCGTGTTCCTGAGCAAACGAAGGGCGGGAGCATTCCCAAAGAAATAATCAATGCGGGTGTGAGTGTTATGAGGGTGAGAGAAGAAGGTGTAAGAGCATGCAGTAGGGTTGTCCACTCGCCAAAGGTCATACAAAGAATGGGCACGGATCAGCTTACGGAACTCCTGTGCAAGCTGAGCCATCCTATGGGGGGTTGGACCCTGGGGTAACGCCAATCAGTCCGCCCGTTCAGAGAAGACCATGTTAAAGTCTCCCCCCACAAGCCAAGCTGATGCCGGGAGAGCGCGCAGGCGGGAGAATACCCGACGCAAGAATGGGATCTGCGCTGAGTTAGGGGCATAGACATTGCATAAAACAATCGGGGCACCATGAAGGAGCCCTTCCAAAATAACAAATCGGCCCCCTGGGTCTATGTGGGAGGTTGTCACTGTAATTGGGCAGGAACAGGAAAGAAGGATAGCCACCCCAGCTCTGCGTCGATCGTGGAAGGCCGAAAAGGCTATGGAAAAGTAGTGCTTAGCGAAGGCAAAGGTACCGGAGCGGTCAAAATGAGTCTCCTGAAGAAACGCCACATCCGCTCGTAAGGAGCGGAGTTCTCTAAGGACATGGCGCCTTTTAGTGTTGGAACCCAGGCCCTTGACATTAATTGTCACGCACCTAACCATTGGGACTCAGGATTGGAGGACAGTGGCGGATTGTAATAAGCTCACCCATCTCACATGACGCTGGCAGGTTTCCCTCGAAGAGGCAGAAGGGCGATCCACAAACAGGAACCCAAAGTCGAGGCAAGGTCTCTAGATCAGGGAGGGAGGGTGGAAAAGGGGGGAGGCAAAAGACAACATAAATGACAAAGTAAGAAGTATAACAATTAAACAATACTTTGTGGGCGAGGCTAAATCACTTGCCTGGGGACCAGTGAGGACAGCCAGAGGTCCAACCAGGATCAATGGCCGCACAGTCCAAGTATCCCCTTAGGGGGGAGAGCGTGGACAAGAGGTCGGAGGGGAGGCGACAGATCCACAACCACCAGTAAAAATAAGGATGGAAGGGGAGTCACCGGAACCCCTTCCCGCCCCACTCCGCTAAAACAATCCAATAATAAGCATAATAGATGAGACCCGTAGACCTAGAAAAGGAAAAAGAGAAGCAAACATAACGCTAAGGCTTGCAGTTTTCAAAGCACTACCGGAAAAAAAAAAAAAAAAAAACACGTCTCAAGGAGGAGCATCCTCCTCAGGAACCAGTCTCCAGTCGGGGCCTCCGAGCGGTCGCCGCCGCGGAGGGTGCATGATGTCGTCTAGGCTCCAGTCGATGCCAAACCGGTGGTGGGGGAGGGGGTGGAGGGATTAGCTCCCAGTCTGTTAAATCCGGCAAGGGGACATCCAGCAGGTCGCAGAAGAGAGGTAAATCTGAGAAGGAGCGAAGCGTAGCGGAGCAACCATCCCTACGTGCAATGAGAGCAAACGGATAACCCCACTGGTAAGGAACTTGGTGTTCCTGAAGGATCTGGAGGAGGGGTCGGAGATGGCGGCGTTTCTGGAGGGTGATTAGCGAAAGGTCCTGATAAAGTTGTAGTTGAGCTCCCTCAAATTCAAAGTCTTTGAGTTTGCGCACCTTGCTCATTATAGCCTCTTTAAGGGTGAAGTCGTGGAGGCAGCAGATGACATCACGGGGTGCAGCGGAGGATCCTCTGGGTCGAAGGGCTCGATGTGCCCTGTCAAACTTAATTTTGTGGGACGGGGGCTCCTGCAGTATAGTGTTGAAGACAGCCTCCAGCAGAGCAGGCAGATCCTCAGATTGGTCAGCCTCTGGGAGTCCCTTGACGCGTATATTGTTGCGCCGACCCCTGTTGTCAAGATCCTCTAAATGACGTTGCATGTCCCGTATAGCTGATCCCTGGTTAGCAGTAGTATCATGCAGCGAGGCAACATAGTCCCTGGTAGTGTCATGGTCATTCTCCAGCGTATCCATTTGATTAGCAATAGAGTGTAAATCAGTGCGGAGGGTAGCAATTTCAGATCGGAAGGATGCTGTGATTTCCGCAACCATACTTTTAAGGTCTTGTTTAGTAGGTAGCTGAGGAAGGAGGTCCACCAAAGGTGGCGGTGCTGAAGATGGACCTGGGAGGCAGCTCTGGGGGTACAGGACTGGAGGGGGTGGAGCCATAATCCTTGGGAGTGTGGGGCGGAGGAGCCCCTACGCCAGCGCCTTCCATCGCGCCATCCCCCCCTGAGCTATGGAGGGGAGGGGCGATGGGGGAAGATAGTAGGTGGGGGGCCACAGAGACCAGCTCTGTGGCCACAGGCTGTAACTCATCAGCGGTGTGGAAGGGAGCAGAGCCACTGACCTCAGAGCCCCTTGGAGAGCTGGAGACATCCGGGGTCCTCTCATGCCGCTCTGCCAGAAGTGCTGGTGAAGCAAAGTGTAGTTGCTGGGACATCCCAGGGTGAGGAGACTGTGGGAGCACTCGTGCTGGGGAAGCTCTGGGCTGCCCAGGCGCCGACAGGGATCTCTGCTGGAGCGGTGCTCCGCTGGCTGACAGGGGGAGCGCGGGAGGAGAAAGGCTGCGCTGCGACCCCTGTGCCTGAAGAGCGGAGGGAATCCAAGATGGCCGCCCCGCAGCAGCCTGGCCCGGCAGAGAAGGCTGCTGAGTGAGGAAGCCGTCCAGGGTGGCTCTCCCAGACCTCTCCACAGGCGCTGGAGTGCCTGGGGCCACCCTCCTCGGTAAGCGCTTGCCCATAATCGCTGAATTGAAGGGTCCACGGGTCTCAGCTGCAAGCGGTGGAGCAGAGAAGGTCCCGCACGCGACCTACTCCATGCGCGTTCAGGCCACGCCCCCCCTTCTCAATTCTAGTACCCAGCATGGTATACTTTTAAATTGTAGTCCTTAGTATGGTCCCCCTCTCATCTCTAGTCCCCAACAAGATATTGGACCATGGTCCTGGTTCCCAGCATAGCCATTCATCTCATTCCTGGTTACTATCATGACTCTTCATTTCATTTCCCTTCTTCACTGCTAATGATGACAAAATTTCAGACTATAATCTGATCTTTAAAACCCCAAATGCCAATTTTGGTATGGGATTTACATAAAACTCATCCCTTTTGTGGCTCAGTTCCCGAGATTGTCCTGGCAAAATTAGGACTGTATTTTTGGTACCTCATTGCCTTATTACATTGACTAGGACATGGGCTTTTTTTTTTTTTTTTTTTTTGAACTTGAATGTTATTAAGGTTTTTCCAAAACAAATACAAAATGTGACACAATGCAAATAAAGTTTGGTACAATACAGTACATCATAAATGGTAAATGGAGGGAAGAGAAGGAAGGGAAGGGGAGAGGAGAGGAGGGTGAAGGGAAGGGAGGAAGAGGCTTAGTGAATAATGATGAGGTGAAAAGGAGAGGGGGTTTTGTCGTAAAAGAGGGAGGGGGGAAAGGGGGTAGGGAAGAGGAGGGAAGTGGAGGAAAGGAACAAATTGGAGGGACATGGGTCAAGTAAGAAACAGTATACAATGAACACATAAAAAAGGTAAAAAAAACCTATAACAGTAATCCAGCAGAAAGAATTAGTCTCCTCTTAAAACATCGAGCAGGTAGTAGTTACAGTTCCAATAGTCAATAGTCAATACATCAACATATCAGAGTTACTTTACAGAGCCTTGTGGCCTCAGTGAAATAAAAAGAACAGGTCAAACAGAAGGAACCCTCAGCAATCAAACCCGGACCAGGTGATCCACTTACGCCATAGTCTCTTTAAAGAACTAATGTTACCCAATCTACACGATATCAGATGTTCCATATCAGAGTGATATTTGAGACTTTTCTACCCTGATCTCCCTTGTAAGGCTCTTGCTTACTGTAGTACAGTGAACATAATGTTACATACTACGTAGTAGCAGCTAGTAACTGCTATTTAGCTCTTTGTCATTAGAATTGACCTTTGTTCAATGATTATAGTATAGCTTCACTGTCCACTAGATGTTTAGGATAGATTGAAATCCACCTCCACTCTAATTACAATGCTATTGTGCCGTCTATTCCATATCCTTTACTCTGCAGCTCTGCCTGTTCAGATTGGCTGCAATATGTGAGCACAAGCCCACCGCAAGTTCACCACAAGAGCTGATTCCTATTATGGAGGCGGAATATAATTATTTATTTATTTATTTATTTGCTTACTTATGTAGCTGTAAGGGAATTGCTAGTTGTGCAATTCCCTAGTACTGCTGCTGGAACAATGGAAGAAGGGGAAGACAGACAGTGAGTCCTAAGCTCGACCTAGCCCCTGCCCCTACCTAATTGCCACACTGTCCTAATGACAGGAGCAACTGGGTGGCAAAAAACTTCCTAGAAATAAGTAGCACCCAGAACAGGACAAGACAAAACAACACAGAAGCAGAGTCAGCAAGCCAAGGGTCAAAACCAGAGAGACAAGCAGTACCAAATCGAAATCCAAAAGAGTGGTCACAAGGGAAGCCAAAGGTCAGAGGTCAGAAATAATACAGTAAGCGCAAGTAGGAAGCTAGCAAGGACAAAGTCACAGAACAAAGTAATAATAATAGTCCTTTAATAGTCCCACAAGGGGGAATTCAGTGTGTTACAGCAGCAAAGATAAGCAGATACAACTACAAATACAACATGTACAGGAATGTACCAAGGTGAGAGGCATTACATTAATAGCAGACAGACAGATAGGACGAAGCAGAGGGGGGGGGGGGGATTTAACAGGCAGAGAAATATTTCAGTTCTCTGTATGGAGTGATCTCCGCTTAGGTCAGTGTTGGTTGTACAGCCTAACCGCGGTGGGGAGGAAAGACTTCTGATAGCGCTCCTTCTCACACCTAGGGTGGAGCAGTCGGTCACTGACAGTACTGCTCAGCGCGATCACAGTCTCATGCATGGGATGGGACTTCTTCTTCTGCATTGAGCTCACCACGGACAGTATCCTTCTGTCACCCACCACCTGCACTGGGTCCAGTGGGCTCCCCAGGACAGAGCTGGCCTTTCTAATCAGCTTGTCAAGTTTATTTCTGTCCCTGGTTGATATGCTGCTCCCCCAGCAGGCCACTCCAAAGAAGATGGCTGATGCCACTACCGAGTTGAAGAAAGTTCTAAGAAGTGCCCCCTGGATTCCAAAGGCTCTCAGCTTCCTAAGCAGGTAGAGCCTGCTGTGGCCCTTCCTGTACAGGGCCTCCATATGATCTGCCCAGTCCAACTTATTATTAAGGAGCAAACCCAGGTACTTATAGGTGTTCACAATCTCGATGCCCGTCCCCAGGATGTCCACTGGTTTAGGAGGGCATCTGCCTTTACGGAAGTCCACCACCATCTCCTTGGTCTTCCCCGCGTTAATCTTCAGGTGGTTCCGGTGGCACCAGTCCACAAAATCCCGGTTCAGTTCTCTGTACTCCCTATCATCATCATCTGTGATGAGGCCTACTATTGCAGAGTTGTCAGAATACTTCTGTAGGTAGCAGCTGGATGAGTTGCGCCTAAAATCTGCAGTGTACAGTGTGAAGAGGAAAGTGGCGAGAACCGTACCCTGAGGTGCCCTCGTATTACAGATCACGGTGTCTGACACACAGTCTTGGGCTCTCACGTATTGAGGTCGATTTGTGAGGTAGTCTAGGATCCAGTTGGAGAGGTGGTGGTCCACTCCAGCAAGGCCAAGCTTGTCCCTCAATAACCTGGGCTGTATGGTGTTAAAAGCACTGGAGAAGTCAAAGAACATTATTCTCACCGTGTTCCCTGGTTTCTCCAGGGGAGACAGAGCCCTGTGCAGAAGATGGATGATGGCATCATCTACCCCAATGCCCGGCCGATAAGCAAACTGGAGGGGGTCCATAGCGGGGCTCACTAGAGGGCGGAGATGTGTGAGAACCAATCTCTCCAAGATCTTCATCAGGTGGGATGTCAGTGCTACAGGTCTGTAGTCATTGAGGTCCATAGGGTGGGGTTTCTTTGGAACTGGTACCACACAAGAAGATTTCCATAATTCAGGGACTATTTCCTGCCTCAGGCTCATATTATACATATATGTAATTATACCACACAGCTGGTCCCCGCAAGTCTTAATTAGCCTTGCACTGATGTCATCTGGCCCTGCGGCTTTCCTCGCCTTGATCTTTTTCATCTCCTTCCTCACCTGGGCCCGTGTGAAGGTCAGACTGTGGCCAGATAAAGACGGCTTTCTGGATTTACTGGTCTGTTGGGAAGTGGCCGCATGGGGAGAAGTCATTGTGGTGGGGGGAGCTGAAGAACATACTGGGGTGGGAGGAGCTGGTGTGTGATCAAATCTGTTGAAGAATAGGTTTAGTTCATTAAGCCAATTAACATCTGCCTCAATCTGGCAGACAGACTGTTTATGACCCGAAATTGACTTAAGCCCCTCCCAGTCCCCCTTTATGTCTTTTCTTTCCATTTGCTTTTCCATTTTTTCCTTATAACTGGCTTTTCCTTGCCTGATTTGATGCCTCAGCTCCTTTTGTACTTCCCTCAACCTCTCCTTATCTCTTGTCCTGAATGCCATCTTTTTCTCCTTAAGTAGTGTTTTTATATCAGAGTTAATCCATGGTTTGTTATTGGAGAAGCACCTCACCACTTTTGTGGGTACTGTGTTGTCCACACAAAAATTAATGTAGTCCGTTATGCAGTGTGTGAGTCCTTCTATATCTTCTCCATAAGAATCCTGCAGAACTTCCCATGCGGTTGTGTCAAAACAATCCCTCAGAGCCTCATCACTCTCCTCGGACCATATCCTCACTGTGCGGGTGACAGCTGGTTCTCTACGTACAAGTGGCTTGTACACAGGTCGGAGATGTACTAGGTTGTGATCCGATCTCCCCAGGGGCGGTAGGGCTGATGAGTTATATGCCTCCCTCGCGTTGGCAAATAACAAGTCCAGTGTTTTGTTGTCTCTTGTGTGGCAGGTTACATACTGTGTGAAACTGGGCAGTGTGGATGATGGAGAGGCATGGTTGAAATCACCCGACAGAAGAAAGAGGGCCTGGGGATGTTTTAACTGTAAAAGGCTCAGCGTGGCTTGTAGGACCTCGCAGGCAGTGTCAGCTTTCGCAGAGGGGGGGACATATGCAGCTATCACGATGACATGCGATAGTTCCCTTGGTAGGTAGAAAGGTCTCATGCTCACAGCTAATAGTTCAATGTCCTCACAGCAAGTTTGCTCCTTAATCACAATGTGCCTAGGATTACACCATCTATTATTCACAAACATTGCCAGCCCTCCTCCTTTCCTCTTACCGCTCTCCCTTGTCCTGTCTGCCCGAAGGAGTTTAAAACCATCCAAGGAGACCAGAGGGTCAGGAGTAACTTCAGTGAGCCAAGTCTCTGTAAGTAGCATCATGCTGCACGCCCGAAACTCCTGATGATGCCTGGTGAGCGCTGTTAGTTCATCCATCTTGTTTGCAAGAGATCTCACATTGCCCATGATGATGGAGGGAACAGCTGGGCGGTAACGCCTCTTTTTAATCCTCTGAAGAGTACCAGCTCTGCAGCCCCTCACCCGCTTTTTCTTTCTCCAAAGCTCGCGGGGGATGTGTGACCAGATGGTATGCCGTCCTGCTGTGTCTCTAAGCTGTAGAAGTTCCTCTCTTGTATAGACAAAGGAATTGTCTGCATACACAAAAGATCCCATTTTCAAGCAGGACAAAAAGACAGAGAAAAACAAAAAAAAGTATCACAAGGGTCCAAGTCTTTGTGTGTGTTTCTTCATAGTGCAGAGTCCTTAAGTAGAGAGGTAAAAGACGAGACAAAGAAAGAAAAATAAGATAGAGAGTCTCAGAGCTGCTGTAGCAGGCAGCCACTCCAGCGGCGCCATCTTGGAAAAAAATAATAAAAAAATAATAAAAAAATAGCCAGCAAACCTGTGTGGGCTGATGACCTGTATATGGGAAGTCCAGAATCTGTCCCAGACTTGATTGGTAGACAGGCTGTCAATCACACAGGCAAGGCTAAGATTAACTGTGGAAACAAAGGTACAGAAGACGGGTGTGGCTGAAATTCAATTACAGACAAGAGGTACTAGGACAGTGTTCAGACGGAGCAACAAGAACCCTATGCAAGGAATCAAACTGAACACGCCTCCTGTGCCACATTGTGCAAGCGGAGGGTGGCACAGAGCCCCGAACAGGCAGAGACGTTACAATAGCGCCATCGTATGCCGCAGTGCTTTACAGACATTGTCCCATATAGGGCTCACAATCTACATTCCCTATCAGTATGTCTTTGGAGTGTGGGAGGAAACCGGAGTACCCAGAGGAAACCCACGCAAACACAGGGAGAACATACAAACTCCTTGCAGATGTTGTCTTTAGGTAGTATAGACTATTTTGATCATTAGATAATAGTAAGTAAATCACCAGTAAGTTAAACATATATGGGTAATAGCCACACATATAATGAGTCAAATGAACATCACTAAAGGTGATCTGTGATATCTGCTTTTAGAATATATATAAAAAAAATCTTTAGCTCCTCCTTTACGGTCAGCAAAGGACTATTATATATGTTTTTAACCAGGAGAGTTTAGCCAGAACAGTTATACCATCTAAATTTAGTTTATTGAATTGGTTAGCCCAATGTCCAAAAGTAACATTATACAGTTATTTGACCCACACATAAAAAATAGCAAAATGTGGATGGTCAAAATACCGAAGCCATAAAACACTAAATACTGCTGCTTACGCCATGGCAGAATAATGATATCCATAAACATAAAAACTGGCCAAAAATGTTGAAATTGGCAACATTGGACTATAGTCATCTTATATCTATAATGTACAGGTATATAGGCTGTCTTGGACATATTTCTACAGTAAGTATAGGATTAAAAAGCTCAAGCAGAGTTCAGTTAAAGCAGTTTTCCTCTAATGACAACCTCCTCCATATATTCTTTTAGGTATTTTTGGAGCTATTAGAGGGATCCACCAACCTCCTTCTCCTATTAGCTAGAATCAGAGCAGAGACTGAGAGTTTCTCTTGTTTGGAAGACTACTGGTAACCATCTTTTATCCCCATATGCACGAGACATATCTACTATTGTTCAGTGGCTGTGCAGAAGCGAACACAACAAGGGAAAACAGTTTCATGGACAAATAATTTGACTTCCTCCATCCTACATTGTATATTGTATGCTATGACTGCCACTGCCACTGTCCATTGTTTACTTATCCCATCCATGGGCAGCAAGGAGCCTTCAAGTGAACAAGAATAAACAAATTTACGATATTATATTACACAACATCAGTTTATAGTGTGTTAGACAATTTCACTATAAAATGGCTAACCCATATAAAAGTGTTAGAAAAAGAACCAGAGTTATTTGACCAGTACCACATTTTTTTTTATAAATTGAACAGATTGGGTTATCATATATGTGTTAAAAAGCTCTAAAATAGAAAGTCGTAGCAACTAGTGACCACTTATTCAGAGAAAAGGAAAATATTATACTGAGACCTGTGGAATAATCTGCATTCCTATGGAAGACAAAGAGGAATTGTCGAGAAAAATTTGATATGAAAATAGAAAAAACTCTATAATATAAAAAAATAAGAAAAACATATTTGTAGCATTACTCTAGTTTTAGCTATGAAGCAAAACAGGAGCTAGTCATAGCTAATGTTGCAATGATTTTCAATGGTACATCCTGCAGTGTAATATCAAATTTTAGAAATTCTCTAGATAAAAAAATGATCATTTGTAATAATAATAGATTATTCGCAAAAATGATTTAACTGCAGTTCTAACATTGAGATTCATGGCTGAACAAACCAGCTTTGTGCTCACAGTGGAAAAACACAGGAATTTTCTATTTGTTTGAGAGTGCTTGCCAAGATATTGGAGAGGTTACATGAAGGTGCAGGCGCTCCAGAATCTTGTAGCAGCCATGATTGTTTAGACAGAGCGCAGAACTTCACATCACAAACATAGTGCTGGCAACTCTGACATTACTCAAAGTTCAAAGTATATTGGGATTTGCAGGCCAAGGTCGTCACTGTGACATTATTCACTCCAGCATGGCAAGTATTAGTCTAAAGACTGTCATTTGCAAATACTAATAGCATCTTCAGGGTCACACATCTCACTGCACACAACCTGAGTCACACTTTCCTGTGGGACCCTTGTTAAATTGTGTTTCTGCCCGGTGCTGAAATGGCTGGCAATGCATGCCACAAACACTTACGCAGAATGACACACAGATAGAATGACCTTCATGATTTGGCCAACAGCCACAAGCCCTTATCAGGGTCCCACGGATATAAGGGAGACTTGCTAATCTTGGGAATATGTCATGGAATTATTATAGCACTGGAAGGAGATTTTGCTGCGTGTAAGCAGGATTTTACAAATACGCACATAGGGGCATAGATGCACATAATAAAAATAACTTTTACTTTTATGGAAATCATTTGCAGGACAACAAATGCAATATTTTGTATAGTTCTAGATTCCAGTTTCTGAGATATATCAGAACTAGAGAAGGTGCAAAAGCTGACAGATTGGTAAACAATCCAAAATACAGAAGATAAGAAGAACCCTAACGTATAAATTCAGAATTGAAGAATTGTTCTAATCTAATATTTGCAGGTTCAGAAATTACTAACTCACATGCTACCAGTAAAGAGGTTAAAATAATCTGAAATCTCACACAACCAGAAGCAGAAGCGTGAGCAAAGATAAACAATTGGGGTAGTTTAACGGAATTTTAATACGTAGAATTATAGCATAGCTTAGATGTATTCTGCTGGCATGCGAACATCATTGCTTCTAGAGAAATATTTGACTGCAGTCATAGAAGAATGTCATAGAAGAAGGTATGATCACATTAAAAGAGATCAAGCTAAAAGAGGTTTATGCATTTTTTTAACTTGTGTTTATTGGTATTTGTCAACTAACAATATAAAACATGAGAACAAAGGCATAGGAGATGTATGTCTGCGTCTAACAAAAAGAAAGTCAAAGCCCGGTATCAAACAATATGAGAGAGTCATTGGGTGTAGCTGATAGAAAAATGCTGTGGCACCTAGGGGTACCTTGGAAACTCGTCAGGCATGCCAAGATAGTCTAGTAGGAAGATGGCTGCACATTCTGATTCAACTCTGTCCGACTATCTAACTAATCACAAGAGCCTCTGGTGGGCCCAGGCTGTAACACAATAATGGTGCAGCAGAAGACACTCAGATTTGAAAGGTACTTTGATCTATTAGGGGTTGTTGGAGGGTGAGCTCCCAGAAGCATTCAATCTAGTGGGGCTAAGGAACCTCAGTCCAACACTGAATCCTCAGGATGTAGTCTAATACAATGGTTTAACAGGAAGCCTTTAGCCTTCTGCTGCACCACTTATTGATGTCTGCAGTTTCGTGACATGCTGCATTGTATTAGCACAGTTACTGTGTGAGGCAATTGGGGAGCATTATACTGTGTGTGGGGGGCATCATAGAGCATTATATTGTGTGTGCTGCCATTGGGGAGCATTATAGAGTCTCTGTTGGCCACTGGCAAGCATTATAAAGTGTGTGGGGGCAACCGTGGATCATTATACTGTGTGTGGAGGCTACTGTGGAGCATTAAACTGTGGGGCTGACTGTGTGGGGACCACTGTGGAGAATTATATTGTGTGTGTAGGACACTGTGGGAACATTATACTGTGTGGGGGACACTAATGGAGCATGGTGAAGGTGAATTTACTGTGGGTTTGGGTGATGGTAAAAAATGGATTTTGATATGTGCTGGGTGAGGTGGTTGGGTGGGAAGCATAGAATGGTTTAGTTTTGTGGGTGAATTCACACAGTGCATTTGTGGTGCAGTTAAACATGCATCAAAACTGTAGGAAAAAAATGCAGTTTTTTTTTGGTAGGGGTGCTTTGAGGAATTCTTTTTTCTAGGGGTACCCCAAGTCTGAAAAGGTTGAAAAACACTGATCTATACTATAGACTTCAGGCTTATGATGCAAAGTCTTTTAAGAACAGCTTTCTGAATGGTAAAGATAAATGTATTAATTTCCTTTCTACTTCCTCTGCAAATCCATTTTCCTTTTAAGAATGCAAATAAACACAGTGCCATTTATAGCATCTTGTAGTAATTTACCTTTGTCAATTTATTCAACACATACTTAACCAATATAAGAGGCAGTGTTTAGGAAAGGTTTCATTGTATAGAATTTTTTTTTTTTAACTGTAATTTTTATTAAGGTTTTTATAAAATACATAACAAAATGAGAAAACTAAATAGTAAGGCAAAAGCCACACTGTAAGGGAATTACCAGTTGAACAATTCCCCAGTGCTGCTGCAGAACCCTGGGTGGAGGGGCACAACAAGACAGTGAGCCCTAAAGCTGAACCCCCCCCCCCACTGGCCCTGTCTCTTGCCTGACTGTCCTAGGTGACGGCCGACAACTAGGAGCCGGTCCCTAATCTGAATAAGTGACAACACAGAATGCAGACAGGACAAACAACAACAAAAGGGAGGTCAGCAAGCCAAGGGGTCAGTAACAGACGAGCAATGCAGTACAGAATCAAAATGCAAGAGTCAAAGTCAAAGCCAGAGGTCAGGAATAAGAATACAGGAAATAGCAGAAAAGGAGCTAGCAGGGACAAAGTCACAAAACAGAATCTCAGTGGGCAGCGATCATGTGAGGGCTGATGACCTGTTTATAGCAAGTCCAGGACCTGCCCCAGACTTTATTGGTAGACAGTCAATCACACAGGCCAGGCTAAGATTAACTATTGAAGAGCCGAAAGAAACAAGATGCAGGAGATGGATGTGGCTGAAATTCAAGGGTGGCGCAGAGACCCGAACAAGCAGAGACATTACACACACATTGTATAGATTTATAGGATTTGGAGCTGGTAGAAAGCAGAGCAAATCCCGGGAGTCCTTATCACCGGCAGGGTAATCAGGACTCTCACTGTTTCTCCTAGGAGTTCTGTTCGGATTTACTCTGCTTTTTACCCAGAAATCTGCTCCAAATCATAAAACATATATTACAAGTATCATCTGCTATTCTCAGATAGAGTAGTAGAAATAACATGACATATTCACTTCAGTGAATAAGTTATGCAAAATGTAAAGATCTCCGTTTTGGCCATATATGCTCCAGACTGATATTTTAAAGAGAAGATGCCACCTTCACATGTAAACTCATCTACACATTTCAATCATTTTTCCATATCTAATCGCCCATGCATTGTGTTTTTTCCACTGAGCGACAGATGACAGTATCTGTGACCTCCTTTCCTTTTCCTGTTTAGTCTTGACAGTTTTCACCCTCTGTAGTGCTCAAGCCTTGTATAGTTGAGATTATTGTCTGTTTGTCCATCAGTTTTGTTCCTGGAGTGAAGTTGCCTACCTGCTTGTACATTTACAGTGGTCCCTCAATTTCTAATATTAATTGATTCCTGGGCAACCATTGTGAGTTGAAACTATTGTATCTTGATACAATAACACTATAGAAAACTAGTGATCGATTCTGAACACCCCAAAATGTCACCAAAAATATGAAAAAGATTAAAGAAAAATCATTAGATAATAATATTGTTATAACAAATCCTTACAGAAGTCAGAATGAGCTGCTGGAAGCTGTAAATCACTTTCTATAATGGTGGCAGGAGCTTTTTTAGGGCCCTGAAAAGTATATACAGTGCACCCACAACATAAAATGGAACTGCTCGTACCAAGTCTCCAAAGGAGCAGCTCAACCTGGCATAGGTAGAGAGAAGTACAGAAGTACATGTAATACTGCAGAGTACTGTAGAGAGGCGCTACTAGTCAGGCATGCACTTCACTAATACAGGGGTTTTACCTGTGAAATGATCATTCTGATTTGTTGGAGCCTCCAGTATTGTATGTGGAGTCTGGTCTCAAGTTACAGTGCTCCAGAAAAGTCTGGTAAAGAATGTATCCTAAGACTACTGTATTTATATTATCACTATAAAAACACTAAGGAAATGATACATTTGTATACAGAATTCATTGGAATATTTGTATGGTCCATACCTAATTATAATGGTAATATCTGATTTGATAGCTGCAGGCCTTAGCTTCAAGAACCCCAATAATTGGCATGTTATGCATGGGCAAGCTAGGTCTGACAATGTTTGCAGGGAACCCCCCTCTATTATATTTATCTGTAGGGAGGTACTTTATGATAGTTATGTACTATATGTTATTATGAGTCAAATGGGGCGTTTCACCAGAACTAGTTGTGCATCCCTTGTACTTCTGAGCAGTGGAATAATTTGGTGCTTTCCATTCCTTTATTTCTTTCCAATGAATGTATATCCTTGCTCAGGAGCGTAACTTAAACCTCCTGGGCCAAAGTGCAAAATCTGTAATGGGCCCCCTTCCTACCTTGTACCATTTAGAATTGTGGTATAGTTTATGTGTCAGAGGGACCTTTGGGGCTCACTCAGAGTCCAGGGTCCAGTAGTGGCTGCTACCTCTGCACCTCCTATAGCTACGTCCCTGTCCTCACCACAGCCCGTTCTTTTAAAAGAAAATTTATGGCACCGTAGCCATAGGCAGCATGAAATACTGACAGGCGCACACATTACAAATAGCTGTGGGAAAGAGATGGGCATGGGAAAAGGTTTCAGCTGGCTGGCATTCCTCCCCATCCAGCTTGGCTTGACTGACAGGTCTCTACTTATATACCTATAGGAAGAGAGCTGTCAATCAAACCAAGGAGAAGCTGGAGGGAAGCTCTTCTCCAAGTGCCCATTGTAATGCTATGTCTTCTCTGAAATTCCACAGTATAAAGCTTAGTTCTTTGTAATATGGGAATCTGCGGTTAGCACAGCATTAACCCTTTGTCAGATTCCTTTTAAAACTCTTTAAATAAACAAATATGCTATATTTAAAAATGTAGGCACAAGACATTACAAAGACTTATGAGGGTGAAGGTGTACACATAGAGATGCATAAAATCATTGAAACTTAGCAGATGACTGCAAAGAATGAGGCTGAAGGCTAAGGAGGCGTTCACACTACCGTTGGTGTCCGTCAGTAGTGTCTGTTGCTATTGTCCGTTACAAGATTTTAGCAACGGACACTAGTTGAACCGTCAGAAATCCGTTAAAATTTCCATTCATTTCAATGGGTTTTTATATTGTGTCCGTTAGTGTCCGTTTGTGTCCGTTTACACCCAATCTGTCAGAAGTCCGTTATTTTTCGCGGACAAAAAATCCTACATGCAGGACTTTTTGTCCGTTTGAAAAAAACGGATTATTGACGGACAGCAAGTGTCCGTTATTTTTTTAACATTGAAGTCTATGGGTAACGGACTTATAACGGACAGTAACTGATAGCCATCAGTTACTGTCCGTTATTTTATGTCCGTTTACTTTCCCTGCACATGCTCAGAAAGGAGAAACAAACAAAAAAAAAAATAACAGTGTTAAAGAGGACCTTTCATGTCCTCAGGCACATGCAGTTTTACATACCGCTAGAAAGCCGACAGCGCGCTGAATTCAGCGCACTGCCGACTTTCCCGGTATGTGCCCCGGGGCTGGAGATATCGGCGGTGTAAGTTACATGTTTTACTGTTAGAAGGGCGCTGCGAGGAACTCCCTCCCTGACACTTCTCTTTGTTCAGAGACTTGTACTGAGGGGGCGTTCCTCACAGCTTGAGCGTCATCGCTGGGCTGTGAGGAACGCCCCCTCTCTCTGTTCTCGTCTATAGTGCTGTACTGTCAGAGGACCTCCCTCCCTGACACTTCTCGTTTGTCCATAGCGCTGTACTGAGGGGGCGTTCCTCACAGCTGAGCATCATCGCTGGGCTGTAAGGAATGCCCCCTCTCTCTGTACTGGTCTATAGCCCTGTACTGTCAGAGGGGGCGTTCCTTACTGCCCGGCGATGACGCTGAGCTGTGAGGAACGCCCCCTCAGTACAAATCTCTGAACGAAGAGAAGTGTCAGGGAGGGAGTTCATCGCAGCGCCCTTCAAACAGTAAAACATGTAACTTACACCGCCGATATCTCCAGCCCCGGGGCACATACCGGGAAAGCCGGCAGTGCGCTGAATTCAGCGCGCTGTTGGCTTTCTAGCGGTATGTGACATGAAAGGTCCTCTTTAAAAAACGGACACTACCTAATGCTAACATCAGTTAGTGTCCGTTATGATAGGTGTCCGTTTTTTTTTTTTTTTTAACGGACACCTTCATAACGGACTCCAACGGTAGTGTGAACCCTGCCTAAGTAGGACATGGTAGAATACAAAAATGTATACTGTATTGTACACATAGTGTTAAATCCAGACTCTGGAGCCTAAAAAAGGTTTAACCTTTAGTGACTGCTCCATTTTAGGCCATCATGACCAAACTTTTTTTTTTAGCTGTTTTCCATTGTCACATACCAAGAGGGCTTGTTTTTTTCTGGGTCAAATTGTAGTGTGCAATGGCATTATTTTTGGCTGAATATACAGTATGTCATTGATTAACTTTTATTACCTTTTTCTGGGAAGGAACTAGAAAAAACAGCATTTTTGGAATTCTCCTTTTATGCTATAAATTTTGCGGCATTCACTGTGTGGCTTAAATAACCTAATAAATGTATTTACTAGGTCTATATGATTACATTGATACCACATTTTAATGGGTTTTTTTTGTTATAAATTTTACTAATTTTGCAAAGTAAAAACTTTTTTTAGAATAACAATTTCTGTTCTGCATCGCCACTTTCCAAGACTCATTTGTGTGAGGGCTTATTTTATGCGGAAGAACCTGATAATTTTATTAACGTCATTTCGGGGAACATAACACTTTTTGATTGCTATTTATAACATCTCTTCCGTGGCCGACAGACAAAACACAGCAATTCTAGGATAATTTTTTTAGTTTTTTTTTTTTTTTTTACATTGTTCACCATGTGGGGAAAATAACATTACAGTTGCATTCTTCAAGTCATTAGGGGTAATACTCAATATGTGTGTTACGTTTTTATTATTTATTAAACATTGTTGGATGGGGGATTTATGTGTTATTATGATTTTACTTTACGGAATGGATGACAATGAATGAGTGGCACTTGTGTGATAGGACTGATGAAAATCCAGGGGTGGACATACCAAAGGTGCATCCGATGCAGCTGCACAAGGGCCCAGTAGGTCAGGGGGTCCCTATCGCCTTACCAACTACTTTCTTCTTTATATTAGATTATAGGTACAGTATATGCTAATGAACATCATGGCTAACGATTACTGGTGGATAGTCAGAGAGACTAAAAGGTGCTCTATGCTAAGATATTATAAAACAAGGGGTCCTCAGCTGTCTGTGAAAACCCGTATGAGGGCAAACCCTTGTTAATACAATTTTTCCTGATACAGTTTGCATCATTGCTGGCAGCACATTCCCTGCTTATACAGAAAGAATGTGCTGCCGATAACAATGATTTTTATGCTACAGTGGTGGCCAAAAGTATTGGCACCCCTGCAATTCTGTCAGATAATACTCAATTTCTTCCAGAAAATGATTGCAATCACAAATGCTTTGGTAATAATATCTTCATTTATTTTGCTTGCAATGAAAAAACACAAAAGAGAATGAAAAAAAAAGTCAAATCATTGATCATTTTACACAAAACTCCAAAAATGGGCCGGACAAAAGTAATGGCACCCTCAGCCTAATAATTGGTAGCACAACCTTTAGACAAAATAACTACGAACAACTGCTTCCGGTAACCATCAATGAGTTTCTTACAATGCTCTGCTGGAATTTTAGACCATTCTTCTTTGGCAAATTTCTCCAGGTCCCTGAGATTTGAAGGGTGCCTTCTCCAAACTGCCATTTTGAGATCTCTCCACAGGTGTTCTATGGGATTCAGGTCTGGACTCATTGCTGGACACTTTAGAAGTCTCCAGTGCTTTCTCTCAAACCATTTTCTAGTGCTTTTTGAAGTGTGTTTTGAGTCATTGTCCTGCTGGAAGACCCATGACCTCTGAGGGAGACCCAGCTTTCTCACACTGGGCCCTACATTATGCTGCAAAATTTGTTGGTAGTCTTCAGACTTTATAATGCCATGCGCACGGTCAAGCAGTCCAGTGCCAGAGGCAGCAAAGCAACCCTAAAACATCAGGGAACCTCCGCCATGTTTGACTGTAGGGACCGTGTTCTTTTCTTTGAAGGCCTCTTTTTTTTTCCTGTAAACTCTATGTTGATGCCTTTTCCCAAAAAGCTCTACTTTTGTCTCATCTGACCAGAGAACATTCTTCCAAAAAGTTTTTGGCTTTCTCAGGTAAGTTTTGGCAAACTCCAGTCTGGCTTTTTTATGTCTCTGGGTCAGAAGTGGGGTCTTCCTGGGTATCCTACCATAGAGTCCCTTTTCATTCAGACGCCGACGGATAGTACGGGTTGACACTGTCGTACCCTCGGACTGCAGGGCAGCTAGAACTTGTTTGGATGTTAGTCGAGGTTCTTTAGCCACCATCCGCACAATCTTTTGTTGAAATCTCTCGTCAATTTTTCTTTTCTGTCCACATCTAGGGAGGTTAGCCACAGTGCCATGGGCTTTAAACTTCTTGATGACACTGCGCACGGTAGACACAGGAACATTCAGGTCTTTGGAGATGGACTTGTAGCCTTGAGATTGCTCATGCTTCCTCACAATTTTGCTTCTCAAGTCCTCAGACAGTTCTTTGGTCTAAAAATCTTTTCTAAAATAATTTCTTCTTCATCTCAACAATAAGTGAGCCATTTAATGTATGTGCTCATGTATTATTATATTGATTAGCTGATATCTGTAAGTGTGGCATAAAGTTGTACAGTCAGATTGCTATGTAATGTCATTACATCATAGTGACATGTGCATGAAAGTCTGCATATATATGAGCATGCCTACAGCTGTTGAATGGAAAAGGAAATTTTTTGAGAGCTAAGCTTATGTGCAAAGGTTTCCATCTAGTGGACACAGGGCAAAATTTCACATGTTTAATGTTATGATTGTGTTCGGAAAAGGTTTGATACTTAAAGGGATCTGTAAAGGATTCATGCTCCCTGATACACATTCAGCATGAGATCTTCACCAGCTACCTTAATAAAAACAGCCATGTTTTACTCTGAAACGCTGCATTTTTTTAAAATACGCATTAAAAGATGAGCAAGACACAGTGTCCACTAAATGGCTCCCTGGTGGCTTATTCTTGCCTGTCTTGTTCAAATGACAGGTTTGTGTCTGCACAAATAGGGACAAACCTGTCAATCAAGCAAAGCCACGTCAACAGAAAGTGGGGGCCATCACCGTAACAAGTCTCCTTGTACTGAATTGTCACTACAGAGTAAGTAGTTTTTAGTTACAAAGGGAACTATCAGCATTTCATGCTGTCTGGTCCAAGCAACATGAATCTCCTGCCAGATGGAGCATAGCTATAGGGGGTGCAGAGGTACCAATCGTTACCAGGCCCTGGAGCCTCAAGGGGCCCCAAAGGCTCTCTACAACATAAGATACCAATATTATAGATAGCACATGATAAGTGGAGGCTCCATTACATATTTGGCATTGGGGCCTAGGAGCTTCAAGTACTATTTTCTGCCAAATAAAATCAGCTTTTTTAAAATAATTTGTTTTTACATTGCCATATAATGAATGCCATGATTTTTCTTCCTCAGCATGGCCTTGTGAGAGATTGTCTTTATAGTTTTCATTTGTATCATTTTGGGGGACTTTATGATCACCTTTTTTCCATGTTTTGGGAGGCAAGATAAGTAAAAAAAAAAAAGGCAATTCAGGCATTGGGTTTTTTTTGTTTTTTTTTTGTCATTCATTGCGCAGGATAAATAATTATAGTATATAATCGTTGATTATGAGGTTAATCTGTTTTCCCTTAGTCCCAACAGCAGCACAATATGGGGTATTCCTGCCCCTGTGTGCTGGTAGGACAGGCGGAACTTTTAATTAGCATAAATTATGCATGACTACGTTACCCTATAAGAGGGCAAATAGACCTCCCCCCTTGTGTAAGTTATAAAGTAAAAAATTTCCAAATTTTAGGAGGGAAGCTTGTGCTGCTGTTGGGACTAAGGGAAAACAGTTAACATTATAATCAACGATTCCCTTGCGTCCCACAGCAGCACAATATGGGGAAATAGCAAGTAATTCCCTTAGGGAGGGTTTCCCTGCTCTACAATACTTAGGACTGACTGACCAAAGGCAGTCACCACAGAACTCCGAACATCTAGATGATAATGTTCCATAAAGGTTATGTGACACACAGATCTGATCCAGAGGTAAGGCCGATACAGCCCTGGTTGAATGGGCTGTACAAAATTCGGGTGGAGCTAACCCCTGAGCAAAAAAAGAGACTTTGATTGTCTCCATGATTCACCTAGACAAGGTAAGCTTGGAAGGCTTGAGACCTTTGTCTCTACCATACATGTTGACAAGGAGATTCTCGCTCTCCTAAAGGACCGTGTGCGTAAGAGGTAAATCTGGAGATACCTCATAACATCTAGTGTGTGCAGTTTTTTCTCCTCTTCAGAGGAAGGGAAAGGAAAGAGCACAGGTAAAGAAATTATTTGATTAATATTGGCGCGGGAAGGCACCTTAGGGTTAAACCCAAGAAGAAACCTAAGTTAGACCCTATCCGCAAAAAAGGATATATAAGGTTCCTTGGAGGAAAAAGCCTTGAGCTCACTCACCCTTTTGGCTGAAGTGATGGCTAAAAGAAAGGTGGTTTTAAGGCAAGAAATTTAAGATTTACATCTTCCAAAGGTTCAAATGGAGGACCACAAAGACCTGAAAGAACAATGGAGAGATCCCACTGGTGAACCGGGGCTGAGACCACCGGTCTAAGTCTGGTAGCGCCCTTAAGGAATCCAACAATAGGGGAATCTTGGGACAAACGTCTGCCTAAACAAGCGGTTAAGGCTGAAACCTGTACCTTCAGGGTAGCAGGAGAAAGGCCTATATCCAAGCTGCCTTGAAGAAAATCCAGAATTTCTGCTGTAGCAGGGTTTGAACTATAAGCTTCTCTTCTGGAGCACCACTGCTTGAAGATGTTACCTATCCTTTGGTAGCTTTTCTTGGTAGACTCTGCTCTGGCACAGGAAAGGGTCTTCAAGACGGCTTCAGACAGTCCACTAAATCTCCGTAGGGACTGGTCAACCTCCAGGCTGTCAGGTTGAATCTCCCCAGATCCTGGTGCTTCTGAGTTCCTTGGGAAACCAGGTTCTGGGTGGGGGGAAGCCTCCAATATGTCCCTCGACTCATGTACATGAGCTGGGAAAACCAAGTCCTTATTCACCAGAATGGTATGATGGCTATCACAGAGACTTGGTCCTGTCTGACTTTCATCAATACTCTTGGTATCATGGAAAGTGGAGGGAAGATGTACGCCAGCCTGAACCTCCAAGGGATGGACAGGGCATCCACTGCCGAGGGATAGTGCTCCTGATACAGTGAGTAGAACGTCTCTACCTTGGCGTTGAGTCTGGTCGCCATGAGGTCTACTTCTGGGAGACCCCACTTCAGGGTAATCTGATGGAATACATCTGGATTGAGAGACCATTCTCCTGATACGACAAGACCCCGACTCAACTGATCTGCTACCATGTTCAGGGAACCTTTGATGTGAACTGTGGATAAATGGGTCAGATTTTTCTCTGCCCAGGTAAAAGTCAAATCTGTCTCTCTGAGGAGAGACACTGATCTGGTGTCTGCCTGTCTGTTCAGGTACATTACGGTCGTCATGCTTTCTGACCAAACCTTGACCGCTCTCCCTCCGAGGAGAGGAGAAAAAAATGAAGTAGTGCCGAGTACACGGCTCTGAGATCCTTCCAATTGGAAGAGGTCTTTTTTTCTAGACTGCTCCAAAGTCCTTGTCCGGTCTTCTCATACTGGTAGGCTCCCCATCCCGAGAGGGATGCATCGGTAGTCAACAGGGTCCAACGAGATTGGACCGTGGACATTCCATCTTTCAGGTGTATCCACCATCTGAGGGAAAGACGGGTACTGGGAGATAGCTTGAGCTTACTGTCGAGATCGAAAGGAGTACGGTTCCAGGCTCTTAGTACTTCCATCTGGAGAGGACGCAAATGCCATAAAGCCAAGGGACTGCAATGGCCAAGGATAACATCAGGCCTAGGACCCTCATGGATGTTCTGATGGACACTAGATGTGTCTTGAAGAGAAACCGGACCGCTTTGATCAATCTTCCCTCCCTTGCAGGTGTTTAAGGAAATCTCCATGCGGTCTCAGTCCAACAGATACCCCAGGAACTTCCTGCGGGTAGAGGAAACTACTTCTGACTTCTCCCAATTTATTAGCCAACCCAAGCTCTGGAGAAGGGACACGGCTATCAGTAATTGCTGGAGCAGAATAGATTCTGACTGTCACTTTATTAGCCAGTCGTCCAGCAATGGCACTACCAAAAAGGCCCTGCAGCCTGAGAAAGGCGGCTATAGGGGCCACAACTTTGGTGAAGGTATGAGGAGCTGAAGAGATGCCAAAGGGCAGGGCTGCGAACTGAAGATACTTCCTGTGGCCGGAAACTGAAACGGCGATTCTGAGAAACCTTATGTATGGAGGATATATTGGGACATGCAGATAGGCATCCTTTAGATCTAAGGTGACGAAAACTTTGCCCTGTTGAAGAAAGGATGTAACGGACTGTACGGTCTCCATACAAAAATGATTTTTCTTTATGAAGCGATTCAGATATCTTCGGTCTATAATCATTCTCCAGTTGCCTGATGTTTTTGGCACCAGACAAACTTGGGCGTAGACACCGAATCCTTCCTCCAAGGGGGGACCTCTTCCAAGGCCCCCTTGCAGATGTAATCGTGAATGGAGTACTCCAATATATCCTGCTGAGCCGCAGAAAGGGAGCGGGTTAAGATGAATCGAACCTGAGGGGGATGAAGAAACTCGATCACGTAACCTTGCTGAACAACCTGCAAGACCAAGGGTCTTGAATTTTTCCCTGCCAGACAGTGTAGAATTGGAAAAGATGACCTCCAACAGGAGTCTCGGCCACGGGAAGCAGGCAGCAGATGTCAAAGCTGTGCTTTTTTTTTTCCTCATCCTTGGAAACCCTTTGTCCCAATCCCCTAGGCTGATACCTAGGACGTCTGTGGAACTGAGGTCTGGGTTGAGGCTGATAACCTCTACCCCGGCCGGAAGGTCTTGATCTGCCTCTAAAGGCCTAAGGCAGACTCTTACCCCTTTTTACCGGCCAGGTCTTCCATAATCTCATCTAGGTCTTTGTCAAAAAGCTTACTCGGCTCAAAGGGTAGCGAACAGAGGTTGAATTTGGAGGCAATATCCCCTCTCCAGGGTTTAAACCATAACGGCCTTCTAGCTGCCGTAGAAAGGGCCAAAGATTTGGCCGCCAGCCTTAACTGATGCAGGGAGGCTTCGGCTAAATAATCTACCAACAAAAAAACAGAGCTCAAAATAACTAGTAATCATCTCTGGAAACTCCAGAGTCGATGTCTCTTGGAAGCTGGGCTAAATCAGCCCGTAGCTTGCTTGAGACTTCATTAGAGGCAATAGCCACGGAAGTCTGACCAGAGGCCAGAGAGTAAACCTTCCTGAGAGTACTCTCTATGCATCTGTCTATGGGGTCCTGGAGGTTAGATCCATCATCCACCGGGACAACCGTACGACGGGATAATTTGGCCACTGCCGCATCAACTTTAGGTGGGAAACCCCACTGATCCCGCTGGGACTCCGCAATAGGGAACAGGGTTCTAAATCTCCTGGAATATATGGGAGCTTTTTCCGGATATTACCATTCTGCAAGCATGAGTCTTTCCAGTGACTCGTCCACTTGGAAGGCCCTAGGCCCCCTAGAGGTGGAACGGGAGGCTTCCCCGTCAACATCACGGTCCCTTGACCAGATGGACTTCAGCAGCCTATTTATCTTCTCAAGAGGAAAGAGAGGTCTGCTGGAATCTTCCAAGGTATCATCAGATGAAAGCGTCTCAACAATCACCTGGAGATCTTCAATAGAAACCAGAGTCTGCTTCTCCACACGAGATTTCTTGGAAATCTGCGAGATGGAGTCCAGGACTTCCTGCAAGGAGTTCTGCATCTATTCCTTGACCCACACGATGTCACGTACAAACGGTTCATCGGGGGAAGGGGGGGTCCATGGCACTGATGGCAGCGGGAAAACTCATACCCATCTGGCAAGGAAGTATTACAGTCTAAACAAGACAGATGCTTGCGTTTGGAGGATCTTTTCCTTCTACAAACGTCACCATCCACACCAGAGCTTGAGGAGGACATCTATAAGGAGACCAAAGTCACCAGACAGTAAAGACAGCTAAAATAAATAGCAAGAAAATACCTTTGCAGAATCAAGTGAATCAGACAAAGACAGAAGCGCTTAGCAGCTGGCAAATAATCCCAAAGGATAAGGAGCTGGACTCAGAGAGGAACAAGCCCAACACTGCAAAGAAGACTAGCAAGGCAGCAAGAACCAAAGCTGCCAAGAAGAAACTCCTTTCAACAGAGGGAAAGAAGACGACAGTAAGTAACGAAAGAGAGAATGAACTCTATGGGAGGCCAAAGAGACCTCCCTCCACCTGTCCCACCAGACAGGACAGAAAAAAACACAAGGGGGGGGTCTCTTTGCCCTCTTATAGGGTAACGTAGTCATGCATAATTTAAGCTAATTAAAAGTTCTGCCTGTCCTACCAGCACACAGGGGCAGGAATACCCCATATTGTGCTGCTGTGGGACGTAAGGGAATAGTATATTATAGTATATTATAGTATAGAGTTACCATGCCAATTAATTGTACCTTTTTTACTTTTAGTATTTTTTAGTTTCAATAATTTTTAATTGATTTTCAAAATAAATGTGAGAAAGAATATTGACATACATTGTGATATACATTCTTACATAATTTGTTCAAGGCATATTCTTTGGATTGTACATCAATGAGACAGCAAACAGAAATTGAGTAAGCGATAACAGTAACAATAACACTAACATTTAGGCACATTTCCAGGGTTAGCGTGACATATTTCAAAGACGATCCTTTCATATGTTCCATTCCACTTCCGCTCCTTAAACCTCCCTGCTTCCTAGCTCTCGTTATGCAACAAATCGAGAGTTAGCCCATGCGTCCCATATGTTTGCAAATCTATGATAGGAGTCATTTCGCAGTGCAATTACCCTTTCATAGGTATATGTATTATTAATAGCCAGCAACAATGCGGAGTCTGACGGAGGGGTCACTGATCTCCATCTTTGCACCAACATTAATTTAGCTATTGTCAAGATTTTACAGAGGAGTTTTTTATATTTGTTCAATTCCTCGGGAATTCCAATTGATAGGATGGCCAGAGGTGAGGAGTAGGGGAGGCGGAAATTAAATATTTCTGATAACATGTCAAAGACCCTATTCCAGTATCCACAAATTATGGGGCAATGTCCCAAAATATGGAGAAGGGTTCCTCTCCCTCCACATCCTCTCCAGCACTCCTCAGAGACTGAAGGATATGCCCTATGTAAAGTGGATGGGGTTCTATACCACCTTAAAGTCACTTTCATAGCCGTTTCTATGTGGGTATTGCATTTTAAGGATGTATGACTAAGTTTGATAGCTTGTTCCCACTCATCCAAGGTGATGATTCTTCCCAAATCCCTCTCCCAACAACGGAATGGTGTAGATCTAGTAAAAGTTGCTACTCCATCCATTCTATCGTATAGAAACCTTAAACCCCTCATCTTAGTCGACAGCCAGGTGAATACCGTACTACTGTGGGGTACTGTCGATGTCGGGTTCTTAAATATAAAATGCCCTATTTGAGAGTACTTAAGGAAGTCACCTCTATGAATTCCAAATTTCTGTGTTAGATCTGTAAATGATAAAAATTGCTTGGTATCAGATTGTAAGTGGGAGACCTGTGTAATCCCCTTCGCCTCCCACTCCGAAATTACTAGGTCTTCTATCGCCCAGGCCATAAGTGACAAAGGCATCTCTGAGGCATAAAAGTGACTCGTAGGATTTGCTTTCCCGTGAAGCAGCTTCCATGCGGTCACTGCTGCTTGCATAACTGGGGACAGGGACTCAGGCATAGGAATGTTCCAGAAGGGCGCCCACAAGGTATCCTTCAGTCTTAAAGGATATATGAACGATTGATCTATGTGGATCCATGGTACCGAGGTATCAGCTAATCTCCATCTAGCGCACTGTGTGACTAGGGACGCTATGTAATAATTCCTAACCACTGGCACCCCCAGTCCTCCCGCTTCTTTTTGTTTAAATAGGAAGCTTTTGTTAACCCTGGGTCTCTTTCCATTCCATATGTATTTTGAGATCATCCTTTGCATAGTTTTGAAAAACGAAACTGGGGCGGCTATCAGGAGTGTGCGAAACAGATATAGGAGTCTGGGCAATAATAACATCTTAAAAGCTGCGACGCGTCCCATCCAAGACACGTCTATTGGGGACATTCTCTCCATCTCATCCTGCAGTGTTTTCAACATGGGTGTGTAATTATTTCTATATAGGGCCCCCGTATTGGGTGTCACCTGTATCCCCAAATATTGAACACCCTCCTTCCTCCAATCAAAGTCATATTTCGAATGTAGGGGATGTAGCAAAGAGGGAGGGATATGCAAGGGTAAAGCTTGTGACTTGGCCATATTTAATTTATAATATGATAAGTGACCGAAATTAGCTATAATCTCCATAAATCGGGGAATAGACTCTAGTGGCTTGGACAAAGTAAGAATGATATCATCTGCATATAATGATATAAGATGAGTTTTGTCCCATATATCAGTGTCACCCACCTCTGGGTCCAGTCTAATTGCTTGGTCCAGCGGTTCCATCGAGAGAACAAATATCAGCGGCGAGAGGGGGCACCCCTGTCTAGTCCCGTTCGTTATTAAAAAGGGATCCGATACTACCCCGTTAGTGAATACTCTTGCAGATGGCGCTGAATATAGTGCCTCAATTGCTCTCAGAATAGCTCCTTCGAACCCCATACTCCTAATCACTGAGAAGGAATACGACCAGCAAATGCGGTCAAATGCCTTCTCGGCATCTAATGCGAGAACCACTGCTTCCATTTTTTTTGAGTTAATGTGATGTATAATATTCAAAATGCGTCTGGTATTGTCATATGATTGCCTCCCTTTCACGAATCCCACTTGGTCGTAATTTATTAGGCTCGGAAGACAAGCTGCTACTCTATTTGCTATAATTTTGGCGTAAATTTTTAAATCTGAGTTTAATAGGGATATTGGTCGAAAGTTTTGGGGGCTGGTGGCAGGCTTGCCCGGTTTAGGCAACGTCACCACCAGGGCCTCCTGATTTTCCCCCCGGAATAGTGCCAGAGTCCACCACAGCCGTTAAAAAGGACAGCGGGTTAAGCAAAATTGGAGAAAACTTTTTATAATATTCGTTAGTGAGGCCATCTGGGCCCGGGGATTTTCGGGGTGGCAGCGACTTAATTACTGACAGCAACTCTGATGGTGTGATGGGCTCGTTCAAAGAGTCCAGTTGTGCTCCTGTGAGTGTGGGCAATTGGGCGCCTGCAAGAAAATTTACAATGTCTTGTTTCGCCGGAGGTATCACAGAAGAGTCCTCTCTAATATTATATAAGCCTTCATAGAAAGCTTTAAAGGCGTTGGCGATGCCACTAGGGTCATAGATTTTGTGTGCATCATCCTTACTCTGAAGAAACGGGATTTTAGACCTGGCATGTTTTTGTTTAAGCTTGGACACTAAGAGCTTGCCTGCTTTGTTAGATTGAGAGTAGTAAGTAGCTTTCACCCTTTTCAGGTTCTTCTCATATTTATGCAGTAGACAGACGTAGCGTCACCAATTTTGCAGCATTGGAGGGGGAAGGAGATTTTTTGTTATCATTATCTATAGATTTTATCTGGTGCAGTAGTCGGTCAATTTCTGCTAACCTAGTTTTCTTTTCTATGTGACCCAATCGAATAAATGTTCCTCTGATAAAGGCTTTATGTTAGTTCCACATTTTTATATCAGGGCTAGATACCGAGGGAGCATTAATCTGAAAGAATTCCTTCAGGTCATTTTCCAAAATTGCTTTATATTTTGGCTGCGACATTAAGAATTCATTGCACCTCCATATATACACTCTAGGGCAATCATATTTTTCCATTAGGGTCAGGGTTATTGCTGCATGGTCTGTTATTTGTGAAATTTGTTGTTGGACCAAGTTATTTGTGAAATTTCCGACTGCACGGCAAGGGGAATACTAGCTTGGTCTATTAGGAATAAATCTATTCTTGAATAGCTATTGTGTAAAGTTGAATAGTAGGTGTAATCTTTTTCGGTATTATGAAGGATACGTCAAATATCAAATAAGTCATGGCGCCATATAGCCTGCGAAAAGGAAGGATGACGTGTCGCTATGCTAGAGGTAGTGTCTACCCCTGGATTTGGAGCCATGTTAAAGTCTCCCATTAATACTAAGCATCCTTGTTTTCTTCGCTCCACTGCTTTCATGAGTTTCCCCAAGAATGACACCTGTCTTTTGTTTGGGGCGTAGACCGAGACCAACGTGTACGTGACATTATTAAGGATACAAACTAATATGACAAATCGCCCTCCAGGGTCAGCATAATAGGACACCAGCTGAAATGCCACTGAATCTTTGATCCCTATTAGTGTTCCCCTGCGTTTGGAGGTACAATGAGCGTGAAATATGTGTGGGTGCCGCAACCCAGTCGGATGAGACCGGAGGATGGGAGTAGTAGTGGCGGATGCTGTGCCACCTAGCAGGCCGAGCACGCTCCCAAACGGCTCCAGTCCCACTCCTAGGCCGGACAAGGTCAAGGGGGGTCCTGCAGCACTACCGGATGGTGGTGGTAGTAGTTCTTTCCCCCGGGGCACTTCCAGTTGCAGAGGAGTATCTCCTACCTGAGCCGGTGTGGTGTTGGTCGGAAGAGCCCTGATGTTAAAGCAGGCACGACTCAGGGGTCAGCGATGCAGGTAAATCAAACAGCCTTTTATTTAGGCAACTGTCACAGAAGAATAACAGCAGCTTCTTGATGGGGGTCGTAGAACAGTGTCCAAACCCCAGCCTTGGTTCTAGGAGGCCTGACAAAGAACTGGAACCTGAAGACTAGGCCCGCAATAGTCCTCCTGAAGGGCTGTGTAGGCTAACCGTTGGCCTCAGTACAGCTTGTGGGGGCAGGAAACCTCTGCACACCTTTACTCCTCCACAGCTCACACTAGACTAACTGCTCTCAGACCAAGGGTTACCGTGGAGACGAGGTCTCTCTCAACCCTGCCCAATGGCCTGTGATAGGCCAGGGCTAACCAAGGCTAGACTTGAACACTGCAGGGGAGAAATAACAGGGAAAGCTGCAAACAGTGACACGTAACACAGAACAGAACTTACAGACATAAAACCCAGAGGCACACAAGACAAACACATAAATGCAGTAGCTCTGGGATGCTGCACACCCCCCTATTTTTACCTGAGCCGCCCTCGGCGAATCTTTGCCCAGGCTAGGGAAGGCAATACAGCGGACAAGACAAGACAAACAGCATAACACATGAAACATGACAAAATATATACAGCATAAAGGAAAGGGAAAAAGCATAAAGGTCCCTGAGGCACAAATATAGCAGTGTCCAATCCCAGGGCCTCAACTGGATAATAAGGGACTCCAGGGCACAGGTACGGTAGTGTCCATCCTGGAGCATGGGGACAGGTGAATAAATAAGGAAAAC
Organism: Leptodactylus fallax; assembly: GCA_947044405.1. NCBI lineage: Eukaryota > Metazoa > Chordata > Amphibia > Anura > Leptodactylidae > Leptodactylus > Leptodactylus fallax. The sequence goes on along the minus strand of CAMRHE010000108.1, from coordinate 3,481,206 downwards.
GGGGGCAGTGTCCACAAGTCCGCACTGGTCAAACTGGGGAAGTGTCCAAAAGTTCGGAGCAAAATGCAAAAAGGGGCAAGAACTTGGGGCTATGTACATCCGTAGGCGCCCAAGGAAATCACTCCAGAAACCGTACAGGGCGTTTCCCTTTCGTGGATCTCTGGGATCTTCTTAGGGTTATTTCTCCAGAAACGCCAAGGACAACAGCTGGGCTAGCTGGAACAGGGCTGGCAGGAACAGCTTCATCCAGGTCCATCTGTTCTTCTGCCTCAGCAGGCACAGCAGACAACTCTGACCCAGGAGGTGACCTGGGGACCCCTCCTTTGGCAGGCAGCTGGAAGATCAGGCAAGGGACGAAGAATTCTGGAGGCATCCCATGGCAAAGGTCCTCTGACACTGTAATGAGGTTCTCCTCATCAGAACTACCCTCAGTGGAAGGAGACAACACTGAGGGTGTAGGGTCCACCTGTAAACACACCTTCAAATGATTTCGGTGGACCACCTGTGGTTTCCTCCCTTCTTTCTCCACCACGAAGACATCAGGATAGGGCTGTGCAGAGATGGTGTAGGGTTCAATCTCCCACCTGGAGTCCAACTTGCGGGTCCAGTGGTTGTTCTTCAGCCACACCTTTGCGCTGACCTGTAGGGGGGTAGCCCGAGCATGTAAGTTGTGATCCGCTTCCTGTCTGGCCCGAACCTCTTTCATTCGGGCTTCCACTACTTCGTGAGCTTCAGCCAGATGCCTCTGATGGTCACTCACCCAGTCGGTCTTTGGCAGTGGGTTGATGTCATCAGGGACAGCCACTCCTAAGGCAACATCTACAGGCAGCTTCCTATGTCTCCCGAACATCAGGTAATAGGGAGTATACCTGGTGGACAGCTTCTTCTGGTTATTATACTGGTAGACCAGTTCAGGTAACCGTAGCAGCCAATCCGCTCGGCTGGAGGGTGACAAAGTCCTGAGGAACCCAAGAAGAGTCTGGTTCATCTTTTCACACAGACCATTACCCTGAGGATGGTAAGACGTTGTACGCAGCTTCTTGCAGTCGTACAGGGCACAGAGTTCCAGGAACAGCTGAGACTCAAAGGCAGAACCCCGGTCTGTAAGGATCTTCTCCGGACATCCATAGGGAAGAAGGAAAGACTTCCAGAAGGTCTTAGCAGTAGTCTTAGCCGATAGATCACGTACGGGTACAGCCACTGTGAACTTAGTGTAGTGGTCAATCATAGTCAGCACATAGGTGTATCCAGAGCGGCTGGGTTCTACCTTTAGGTGGTCCAGAGCCACAATCTCCAGAGGGCGATGGCTCTCAATAGGATGGAGTGGAGCCTTCTGATCAGCTTTCTCCCCTCTGGCAAGGGTGCAGGCAGTGCACTCTCTGCACCATTTCTCGACGTCGTCTCTCAGACCAACCCAGTAGAACCGACTTCTGATAGTAGCTTCAGTCTTCTGAACTCCAAAGTGTCCAGACTTGTCATGATAAGCTTCCAGGACCGTGCCCACATCGCATCGAGGGATGACAATTTGATGGAGTCGGGTCCCAGAAACAGGATCAGTGGAACGCCTACACACCAGTCCTCCTTTCAGGAACAGCTTCCTCCTCTGTCTCCACAGCTTGCGCAGCTCCGGATTGGCACGAACTCCTGGTTCAGAAAGTCTCGTACCTCAAGCAGAACTTTACTTTCAGCCTGCAACTGGGCCCATAATTCCGTCCCAGGAGTCGACTCCACCGGAGGCCGTGTGGTAGCAGTGGGTGCAGCTGGAACTTTGACGGTGTGAACCGCTTGCTTGGCAAACCGGGCATAGAAAGCTGGCATCTCCATTTCTTCCCACTCATACACATCCTCACCAGGACTGGTCTCTGTTGGTAGCCGGGATAAGGCGTCCGCCCCGACGTTGGCTTTGCCAGACTTGTACTTGACCACAAAGTTGTAATTGGCCAGACGTGACGCCCATCTTTGCTCTAGAGCTCCCAGTCGTGCGGTAGCCAGGTGTGCTAGTGGGTTATTGTCTGTATAGACTTCAAAGGGAGTAGCAGCCAGATAGTCTTTGAACTTTTCGGTGACAGCCCACACCAGGGCCAAGAACTCCAGCTTGAAGGAACTGTAATTCTGGTCATTCCTTTCAGCTCCCTTCAGAGACCGGCTGGCAAAGGCAATGACTCTCTCCTTCCCGTCTTGAACCTGAGAGAGAATGGCACCTAAGCCCTTGGTACTGGCATCGGTGTGCAGCCGAAAAGGTAAGCTGTAATCCGGGTAGCCCAAGACAGGTGGTTCAGTCAGCAAGCGCTTCAGTCTCTGAAATGCAGTTTCTTGTTGCTCTCCCCACTCAATAGGAATCTTCTTTCTCAGCTCCTCTTTAGGATGCCCTCTCAACAGTTCTTGCAGAGGCTCAGAGATCTGGGCAAACTTAGGGATGAACCTCCTGTAGTATCCGGCAAACCCCAAGAAGCTCCTGACCTCCTTCACGGTAATAGGCGTGGGCCAATCTTCCACAGCAGTGATCTTATCAGGATCAGGCCTCACCCCTTCAGGGCTGACCACATGCCCCAGGTATCGGACTTGAGTCTGCAACAGGTGGCACTTGGATGGTTTCACCTTCAACCCGTGCTGTGCCAGGATCTGGAACACCTCTGTAAGATGTTGTAGGTGCTCCTCGTATGTCTTAGAGAAGTTGATGACGTCATCCAGGTACAGCAGCACAGTCTCAAAATTCTTGTGCCCCAGACAGCGCTCCATGAGGCGTTGAAAGGTTCCAGGGGCATTACAGAGTCCGAAAGGCATGCTGTTGAACTCAAAGAGGCCCATAGGTGTCGTGAAGGCCGTCTTTTCTCAGTCAGCAGCAGCTACGGGTACTTGCCAGTACCCGCTGGTCAAGTCCAGGGTGGAAAAGTAGGCTGCGGCTCCCAGTGCTGTAAGGGACTCCTCTATACGAGGTAAAGGGTAGGCATCCGTGTGAGTGACAGCATTCGGCTTCCTGTAATCCACACAAAATCGAACACCTCCGTCTTTCTTCTTTACCAGCACTAGTGGCGCAGCCCAGGGGTTGTGGCTCTCCCGGATGACATTAGCGTCCTTCATTTCTGCCATCAGCTTCTTGACAGTCTGATAATTAGCTGGTGGAATAGGCCTGTACCTCTCCTTGATAGGAGGATGAGTACCCGTAGGAATAGTATGCTCAATGAACTTGGTGTGCCCAAAGTCCAGTGGATGTTGGCTGAAGGCTGACTGACAGTCCTTTACCACCACAAGAACACCTTTAATCTGTTCAGCTGGGGTGTCTGGGTCTCCAATATGTAAGTCTTCCCACCAAGCTTTGTCAGTTTCTTTCCCTTCTTTGAAGGCAACTTTCTGTGAGGACTGACATGCAGCGGAAGCAGCAACTTCAATAACATCCTCTGTAGCCACATAAGACACCACAGCCACTGGGCAATGTTTCTTTAATTCCACTGGCAGATTGCTTAAGTTCATGATGCGAACTGGCACTTCTCCTCGAGTGATCTTGGACAGACAGCGGGAACCAACAGCATGGGATAAGCCTCTAGGGGCATAGGTTCCACTAGAGCCAGATAGTCCTGTCCCTGCACACCCATGTGTGCCCGACACCACACCACAGTCTCTGTGCCAGGTTGAAGAGTCACTGACTTGCTGTCTTGGACACGGGCCCTGCAAACCTCCCCTCTGTTGTTGGCAAATTTCTGCTGAGCAGCCAGGATAAGGATGGTTTTCTGTATCACCCTCTTCTTGGTAGGCGAGGCAGTAGGAAGTGAGTTCTGCAGGGCCTCCAGCATTTCTCCATAGCAGCTCTTCAGGACATTCATGTCCAACACCACAGGGGGAACTTCATCGTCACAGATGTTAGTGACCAGGACACCTTGTCCATACAGCTTGACACGTCCAACTTGCATGTCAGGGGTCCAGTACCCAGTGATAGGTACGGGCAGTCCATTACTAGCAAGCACCATGGGTGGAGTCTCCCGGGGGTGCACCAGTCAATCCTCTCCCCAAAACTCATCGAAGGTGGCTCTCTGGATGGTGGCAACCTGAGAGCCAGTGTCCAGCAGGGCAGTCAGTGGCACCCCGTCAATATGGATGGTAACCTCTGGACGGGGGCCCACATACTTAGGGGAAGGCTTTGACTTGGTTGGACCTATTGTTCTTCCTCCTGAGGGGCAGTCCTCGGCCTCAGGGGAAGCCCATTTTAACTGCCACCATTGGGATTCACTATGTCCATATTTGTGGCAGTATCTGCAAATGGGTCTCTTTGGCTTTTCACTGGCAACAAAGGGTAGTCTTCTCCGGGCAGTTCCCCTTGGAGCCTCTGGCGGAGACTTGGAAGGAGAGGGTGGTGCACTCCTTGATTGAGGACCGGCCTGCATGTGTTCCAGCTTTTTGGTCAGGACATCCACACTTCTGACCAGTAGGGAGACCTGTTCTCTCAGATCCGCCACATCACTAGGCCCTGGTGTTGATACAGCCTGCGGTGCTGACAAGTAAACATGGCGGCGTCTAGGAGAGTAAGGCTCCAAGGTGATAGCCGGAGCACTTCCAGGTAAGGCAGGCTGAGCTGGGAACCCCAGTTGCTGTTCAGGGCCCAGTATTGGAATGACTAGTTCTTTAAAGTCCAGGAAGGAAACAGCTGGGTGTTGAGCAGAGAGAATTCTTAACTGTCTCTTTAAGGCCTCGTTCTCAGCTCCTTCAATGAACTGTTCTCTCAAGGCAGCGTCGGGATTCTCTGCAGCCCGAGGATCTACTTGGGCTACAGCTTGGAAAGCCTCTTGCAAGGACAGGGCAAATTCTCGGAGGGACTCACCGGCTTGTTTTCTGCTGTAGAACCGCATCTTCAGCTCAGATGCAGTTTGGACTTCAAAGATATCATGAAGCCGCTGCAGCACTTGTTCTAGGGACATCTTGTAGAAAGAGGGCCAGGATTTGACTTCCCTCTGAGCAGCGCCCTCCTGCTGCCCCACCAGAATTTCCACTTTCTGCTCCTCAGATAGGGGGTACAGCTTAAACATGGCCTGCATGCGGTCTTTAAAGTCTCTAAGGGTGTGCGCTTCCTCTTTGTATCGGGGTAGCCAAGGCGCACCCAGATAATACGGCAGGGTAAGCGGCATAATGGTGGCCATCGAGGTAGTAGTAGAAGTCACCGGAGATGCAGCACTCTCAGGCAATGCGGCAGCCATTGGAGACCCCGCAGGGCTAACGGACTTGCGATCGCCTTGATCCGACATGGTGACAGCAGACAAGCTTTTTAAGTAAGGACAGAGTTATAATGATCAGTCTATGGGAACAGTCTCACCCAAGATGGCGGCGCCCAGGAGGCTCCGATGACGCTGTCCTATAGGAGGGGCTGTCCCGCGGACGTCAGCGGCCGCTGATTTGCCCTTTTCAAAGCAGGAGGGTGGAGCTTGGCTGATGCACTTCTGACGTCAGTCTCTCCCGCCTGAGTGCTGGTTTTGCCGGGCTGGTGGTTAACCTCTGCGGAGCTGTAGAATTTTGAATGATGCAGCTCCGTCTGAGGCTGGAGTTAACCCCTCGTAGACTGGGATCACGTGCACCGGTGATGTCGCAGCACAGTATACAGTCCGGTAAAGGCTGGCAGTCCTCTGGCATGCAATAAAGTGGCTTAAACACACAAACAGTTGCAACAGTCCACAGTCTTTGCAAAATCATCCAGGGAGATAGCGACAAACAGCTCCGGGCACACAAACAGAGTCCTCAGTATAAATCCACAGGGCAAAAGTCTCTCACACAGCCAATAAAGGGTTTCAGCTCACCCGTTGTAGAGATGATGAAGTTAGGATCTTGACACCGTAGTCTGAAGATGTTATAGGACACGGGAGTCACGATCCTGCCGACTACGCCAAAAATCGCCTTGCCGCAACCCAGTCGGATGAGACTGGAGGATGGGAGTAGTAGTGGCGGTTGCTGTGCCACCTAGCAGGCCGAGCACGCTCCCAAACGGCTCCAGTCCCACTCCTAGGCCGGACAAGGTCAAGGGGGGTCTTGCAGCACTACCGGATGGTGGTGGTAGTAGTTCTTTCCCCCGGGGCACTTCCAGTTGCAGAGGAGTCTCTCCTACCTGAGCCGGTGTGGTGTTGGTCGGAAGAGCCCTGATGTTAAAGCAGGCACGACTCAGGGGTCAGCGATGCAGGTAAATCAAACAGCCTTTTATTTAGGCAACAGTCACAGAAGAATAACAGCAGCTTCTTGATGGGGGTCGTAGAACAGTGTCCAAACCCCAGCCTTGGTTCTAGGAGGCCTGACAAAGAACTGGAACCTGAAGACTAGGCCCGCAAGAGTCCTCCTGAAGGGCTGTGTTGGCTAACCGTTGGCCTCAGTGCAGCTTGTGGTGGCAGGAAACCTCTGCACACCCTCACTCTTTCACAGCTCACACTAGACTAACTGCTCTCAGACCAAGGGTTACCGTGGAGACGAGGTCTCTCTCAACCCCGCCCAGTGGCCTGTGATAGGCCAGGGCTAACCAAGGCTAGACTTGAACACTGCAGGGGAGAAATAACAGGGAAAGCTGCAAACAGTGACACTTACCACAGAACAGAACTTACAGACATAAAACCCAGAGGCACACAAGACAAACACATAAAAGCAGTAGCGCTCTGGGATGCTGCATGGGTATGAGGCATGCTTGATGCGAGTGGCATCCACCTCCAAAAGATGTGTTTCCTGAACTGCAAGAATGTCACAGCCTTGAACTCGGGCCTCTCGCCACAAATTGGCTCTCTTTTGAGGGGAGTTCAAGCCTCTGACATTCATAGAAATAATTTTAAGTACCATAATTCACATTTAGTAATGCTTCAAAGATCTTACCACAACCACCCACTTCAGAAGTTACCAGTAGCGGTAGGGAGCAGACTCGTCTCCGCCTTGTGTAGTCACGACGCCCCATGTGCCAGAACCGAAGAACAAACAAACTGTAGAGACATAGAAACCAGTGGGTAAGCCACCGAAACAAAACAAGGAAAAGAAATGTGGTACAGCGGACCAGTGGCTGTTGTAATCTTGGGGGGATAAGTTCAGCAATAGTGGACATACTAAATCCGTTGTAGAGTGAGTCTCTAGCTGTGCAGCCCTTTTGGTGGACGCCTTGGGGTTTTCGGTTGATGCCATCCATCTGACACAGGGCCAGGTGGTGGTTTGGAGGTCAGATCACTGGTTGCAATGTCCCATTTATTTAGCAACTTTTTGCCGTCTTCCGGAGAGTTGATAACATAAGTAAGGTTGTCTCGGGATACGATCACTCGGACCGGGAATCCCCATATGTATAAGATGTTATGTTGACGTAACGCTGTAGTGATAGGGATAAATTGCCTTCTTAGTTGTAGTGTTGCAGCCGAAAGATCAGAGTAGATAGATATTTTCTGGTATGGATCAGGTAAACGGCCAATTTTCCATGAGGTCAGCAGCACCATCTCTTTAGTGCGGTAAAAATGGATCTTTGCTAGGACATCTCTGGGTACGGTTTCATCCAGATGTGAAGGTCTTGGGACTCTGTGCGCTTTATCAATGGTTAATTCCATTTTCGTAAGATTTGGTATTAGCGTGCGCATCAGATCTAGAAGGAAAACTGTGAGATTATTCGCAGATACAGACTCTGGAATCCCTCGGAATTTCATATTGTTGCACCGCGAGCGATCCTCTAGGTCTGCTACTTTAGATTTAAGAAACGACACATCCTTTTCTACCGCATTGTGAGCATCTATGAGAAGATTATGTGAGGCGGCAAATTCCGCCATTTTAGATTCCACATGAACAGTGCATTTCTGCAATTCCTGAATGTCTCTAGCTAGCGGTTTAACCATTAAGGACATGTCTGTTGTCAGTGATTTACAGAAGGCCATAAGCATGTTTTTCATGGAGGCCTCAGTGAGTAAACTCTCTGTTTCCGGAATATCTGCAAAAAAATCGGAGGATGGCGGTATGTGCTGTGTAGTATCGCTCACTTCTCCTTCTTGGGGCTCCTCGTTCTGGGTCCTGGGCTTCTGTTTGGCCAGGCTAGCAGTAGGCGAGGTGGGTGTCTCCACGTTGCGTAGGCCTATAGGCCTCGGTGCGTCGACCCGAGAAGGCTCCGGAACCGCGCTCTCCCCGGCGACGGCCCTGACACCTCCGGACCTCCGTAGTCCATCAGCTGATGAAGCGATGGCGCTGACAGCGTTCTCCACTGCGCCGATAGTGTGAGCTTCTCCTCTGGAGGGTCCCGAGTTGGAGTCGAGGCCCCGGAGACCGCGCTGGAGTGTGAGCCGCCGCCATTTTGATCTTCCCCACCACCGTGGGTGAAGTAAAAATCTGATATTTTCTGCGTCTTTACCGCAGATTTCCTTCTTCTCGGCATCCCTAGAGGTAAGGAAGCTTTCCCAGTGTCTTTTGGGTTAATATAATCCACGGGCACGTCGCTATTTTGTCGCTATAAGAGACTCAGGCCTGGAGCTTTGCAGCTATGCGACCATTCCCTTCCACAGTCAGGCTCCGCCCACCACTTTTAGTATTTTTTTGATATAATATAGCATCTTTGCAGAACATCTTTAGAAAAATCAAGGTAACACATGATATAGTAGAGGCAGGCAAGGAAAAGCAGAAGCCTTACATTTAGAGCTCCATTTAACCAGCTCCCCATTTTCCCAGTCAAGTATTGGATTATGGGTGCGTAACCAAGGAAGCCCCAACACTAATTCAGCAGGTAAATTATCTAGAACAAGGAAAGAAATAGCTTCAGAATACACAGAGTCAATATCCAGTGTGACTGCTGCAGTGGCATATTTAACCGGACCCTGAGATAGTGGGCTACTGTCCACAGCGGTAACATTGACTGGAGTAACCAGTGGAAACATAGAGATCCCCAACTGCTTAGTAACCTGAGAGTCTAAAAAATTAGCTGCAGAACCACAATCAATAAATGCTTTACCAGAAACTGTTTTACTAGTAACTGATACTTAAGCAGAAAACAGAATTTTCTGAGACAAACAAGGAGATGTCTGGTCACCTAGGTGGCTCTCCTGTGAACCACCTAGGCGCTAGACGTCTAGGACAGTTCTTCAGCCAGTGATTGGCATCTCCACAATAGAATCAAAGTCTTTTTGGCCTTCGATAAGTTCTCCTGTTAGGAGTCAACATAGAGAATCCTAGCTGCATAAGTTAGGGTGTGACTCAGGTGTGGAATCAAGTGGAGGCAGAGGAGTGGAGTCAAAGGATCATTCTTTTTACCATCACGTAAACGCCGCTCCAAATGAATGGTTAGAGTCATAGTTGCATAAAGAGATGTAGTTTGCGGGTAGTTTACTAATAAGTCCTTAATAGTATGAGACAGGTCCTGACGAAAATGGCAACAGAGAGCAAGGTCATTTCAATGAGAATGAACTGACCACCTTTGGAATTCAGGACAATAACAAGTAAGCATAATAAATCTTCCACTGGACGGCGACCTTTGCGGACGGCAATCAGGTTTGATTCAGTGATTGCTGTGAGGTGAGATTCAACATAGAGTAAACCCAGTGCTGTAAAAAACTGTCTACAGAAAACAATTCTGGAACTTGGGGATTAAGTGAAAAGGACCAAGCTTGAGCGTCACCCTGTAGAAGTGAAATAATAATGGCAACACATTATTGTTCATCACCAGAAGAGTAAGGTCGGAGATGAAAATACAGTTTGCAGCTTTCACAAAAAACTGGTTGTTAGGATTCTCTGTCTGGCTGCTGCACCTTTAACGATACCATACCAACCTGGGAAGCTTTTACAGTTTCAGAGGCTTCCTGGCTTGGTCCAGTTAGCAGCTGAGGAGGACTATATAAGACCCCATACTCCTGATTCAAGCGCCAACTAATTAGTTTGCTATTCCTAGTTTGGCTCTCCATTTTGTCTATGACTACCTGTTTGGTTACTGATTCTCCTGATTCTGCTTTGACTTTCCCGCTTGGATTTGTGACCTTGGCTTGTTTTCTGGATATTGCTTTCATTTCCTGTTTCTGCTTATTACGTCCTCTCCTGGTTTTGACCCTGCTGGTACAACTTCTCTTCTCTCCACGCCACTTTGTAAGTTTTAGTGGACTTTGTTTTGGTTTATGCAGTAGTGCATTTATTATTAGTACATCTATCTGTTTCATGACAATTCAGATTCCCAGATTCAGCACAAGTCCAACTGGCCTTGTGGTGAGCTCTGGTGAAAGCGTCTGGGGGTCTGTCGTGGCTCGCAGAGGTGTGCTAGTTTTTAAATAGCTGTCTCTACTGCTCGCAGTTATTAGCCAATCTCCTGCTATTGATTTTATTGTGGCCTTGCATCTACAGTCATAACACCAGTCAAGTAGATTTATTTTAGATTCCTTGAGAACAGCAAAAGCGACTGGAAATTGAGACAGAGATTTCTCCTGCTGTTGAATTCTCTCAGCCAAGTCTTGGACTAGTTGGGTTTTTCCTTGCATCTGGTCCACAAGTGGCAATTATGAGCCAATTAATCTGTTATGGTTTTGATACAAGGCCTCACAAAAGTAATAGCAGGAGTTGGCTGATAACAGTGAGCAGTAGAAGCAGCTATTTAAAACCAGCACAGTTCTGCGAGCCAAGACAGATCCCCAGACGCCTTCCCTAGATCCTGCTGCAAGGCTAGATGGAATTTTGCTCAATCTGGGAGTCTGAATTGTCAAAAAACAGAAGGAAGTACCAATAATAAACACACTGCTGGCTGGAACCACAACAAAACCCACTATAATTTACACAGTGGAGTGGAGGCAGGAGACAAGTTGTACAGGCATGGGTCAGAACCAGGAGAGGATGTCAGAGACCAAATCAGGAGACAAACGCGAAATCCAGAAACAAGCCAAGGGTCAAAAATCCAAACGGGCACATCACAAGCAGAATCGGTAGACAATAGAGCATCCAAAAAACAAGCCGGGGGTCAGTATGAAGCAAATAAGACAGGATACAGACCCAAATTATGTAAAACAGATATATTACACAGTATCTGTTTTATAGTGACCATGCAATGTAATTACAGACTTTAATAAATCACACGGCTTCTATAAAACAGATGGAGTATAATGTAAATTGTGAAGGGGCCCCACACAGTATAATGCTCCACAGTAGCCCTATACAGTATAATATGTTCCCCAGAGACCCCACACAGTATAATATGCTCCCTATAGTGGTCCCACACAGTATAATGCTCCACAATGGCCCTACATAGTATAATATGGTCCTCATAGTGGTCTTACACAGTATAATGCTTCACAGTGGCCCCACACAGTATAAAATGCTCCCAAGAGCCCTCCTCGAGCCACTTCAGCTTAAGCCCATGAAATCAGTTTTGATGAATGTTCATGAGATTTGGCCCTGTGGTTTGCCTCTCTGGCCTGCAACTGATATCATGCACTGTGATTGGGCCTTAACGGTCACATGGGCCCACAGGCGTAATGATGTCAGCGTGCTCCACGTGACTGCTGAAGCCCAATCACAGGCCTCAGCGGTGAACCTGTGATGTCAATCGGAAGCCAGAAGAGCCTGAAGAGTATGCTGAAGATCATTGAAAGCCCAGAGGAGCTGAGTATACGTATTTGTTATTTTTACTCACCTCCCCTGGGCAGGCTTCTATTGGAAAGGGACCCAGCAGCATGTATATACAGTCATGGCCAAAAGTTTTGAGAATGACACAAATATTATATTTTCACATGATCTGCTGCCCTCTGGTTTTTATGTGTGTTTGTCAGATGTTTTTATCACATACAGAAATATAATTGCATTCATATTATGAGTAACAGAAGCTTATATTGACAGTTAGAATGAGTTAATGCAGCAAGTCAATATTTGCAGTGTTGACCCTTCTTCTTCAGGACCTCTGCAATTCTCCCTGGCATGCTCTCAATCAACTTCTGGACCAAATCCTGACTGATAGCAGTCCATTCTTGCAGAATCAATGCTTTAATTTTGTCTGAATTTGTTGGTTTTTGTTTGTCCACCCGACTCTTGATGATTGACCACAAGTTCTCAATGGGATTAAGATCTGGGGAGTTTCCAGGCCATGGACCCAAAATCTCTATGTTTTGTTCCCTGAGCCATTTAGTTATCACCTTTGCTTTATGGCAAGGTGCTCCATCATGCTGGAAAAGGCATTGTTGAGCGCCAAACTGCTCTTGGACGGTTGGGAGAAGTTGCTCTTGGAGGACATTCTGGTACCATTCTTTATTCATGGCTGTGTTTTTAGGCAAGACTGTGAGAGAGCCGATTCCCTTGGCTGAGAAGCAACCCCACACATGAATGGTTTCAGGATGCTTTACAGTTGGCATGAGACAAGACTGGTGGTAGCGCTCACCTCTTCTTCTCCGAATAAGCTGTTTTCCAGATGTTCCAAACAATCGAAAAGGGGAGTCATCAGAGAAAATGACTTTACCCCAGTCCTCAGCAGTCCACTCCCTGTACCTTTTGCAGAATATCAGTCTGTCCCTGATGTTTTTTCTGGAGAGAAGTGGCTTCTTTGCTGCCCTCCTTGAGACCAGGCCTTGCTCCAAGAGTCTCCGCCTCACAGTGCGTGCAGATGCACTCACACCTGCCTGCTGCCATTCCTCAGCAAGCTCTGCACTGCTGGTAGCCCGATCCCGCAGCTGAAACACTTTTAAGAGACGGTCCTGCCGCTTGCTGGTCTTTCTTGGCCGCCCTGGAGCCTTTTTGGCACCAATGGAACCTCTCTCCTTGAAGTTCTTGATGATGCGATAGATTGTTGGCTGAGGTGCAATCTTTCTAGCTGCAATACTCTTCCCAGTTAGGCCATTTTTGTGCAGTGCAATGATGACTGCACGTGTTTCTTTAGAGATAACCATGGTTAACAGAAGAGAAACAATGATGGCAAGCACCAGCCTCCTTTTAAAGTGTCCAGTGGTGTCATTCTTACTTAATCATGACAGATTGATCTCCAGCCCTGTCCTCATCAACACCCACACCTGTGTTAATGGAGCAATCACTGAAACGATGTTAGGTGGTCCTTTTAAGTTAGGGCTGCAATGATGTTGAAATGTGTTTTGGGGGATAAAGTTCATTTTCTAGGCAAATATTGACTTTGCAAGTAATTGCTGTTAAGCTGATCACTCTTTATAACATTCTGGAGTATATGCAAATTGCCATTAGAAAAACTGAAGCAGTAGACTTTGTAAAAATTAATATTTGTATCATTCTCAAAACTTTTGGCCATGACTGTACATCACAAAATGCCAGCCCCTTTCTATTAACATGATTTATAGCAGAGATAGTGGTCGGGGAACCATGGCCTGGCCATCTCCAGCTGGCCACGGGCCCCCAAAGCCAGGTCATTACACCACTGAACAAGGAGTTGGTATTGCAGATTAACTCAGTTGTTATGAATTTGCAACAGTCTGCTTCTGAAGGAAGAGATAGTGTGTGTATAGTGCTACTGTCTCAGCAGGTTCATCAAAAAGTGGTGCTTATGCAAATATTAGGGGGAATTTAATAATCTTGCTACATCATCTTTATGGTGCAAAACTGGCACATTTTGGTGCACAACTGCTTGCGCCAAAAATGTGCAACTTTCTCAATTTTATGATCTACTTGTCAGTTTACAGAAAAGTGGGCAGAGTAGGGGGATAAAGGCAAGTCTGGGTGCAGAAGCATCAGCCTCAACAGATTTACTATAACTCACGTCAGAAATCCATGCCACTCTCAGACTGGTGTAGATTTCAATTCTGGAACATGGAACCTCCTGTGGTGCACCAGAATTAATAGGAGGCTGGAACCTCTTATTTTCCTACTGATGCTAGGTACTCTTATTATTCCACTGTACACAAATCCTCTTCTAGAATTGATTTAGCCCTAGCCTCTCCTGATCCTAAAGCTGAATATACCTCTCATGAGATTTTGGATCATTCAACCCCCTCTCACTATATTATCAGGGTTTTTAATTGAGTCCCAATTCTGGCACATGCATTCAGCATGGTTACAATCCCCTGCAGCTGTTATAGCTGTGTTCACTGCCCATGTGGAATACTGGGCTCATAACTCTAACCATCCTGATCTCCTCATTAACTGGACCAAATTTTAGGCCAACATTTTATGCCTAGCTATGTTCACTGTATAAGGCTCCTATTGATTATTAATCTAAATGTCCCTTTGGGACAGGGAGCGAGATATGATGATCTCCCATACCAGTTACTCTTTTTACTTGCTTACCTCCAATTTGGATCCCCAAGTGGTGTCCATTTAACAATAACATAAATTTGGAAAGGGGTTATGCCATTAAATATATTTATCCTCTACCCATAGGATAAAGGATACATTGTAGTTTGTGGTGGTCTGCCCACTGAGAATGTGAAGGCAACCAAACTTCTGATGCATGCAGATGCACTTCGGGTCCCTTTCCTTTCAATGAGAGTGCCAAAGATAGCTGAAGTACAGCACTCAGCTATCTCTGGCGCTGCCATTGAAGTGATTTGGAGTGGGGGTGCATCTGTGTCCATCAGTTGCCTTTGCTGTGGCTGCATTCACAATGGGGTAAAGCACCCCCCTTTCTGAGGATAAGTTGGGGTTTTAGTGGTCACACCCCCATGATCAGAAATTTATTCTCTATCCTATAGATATCAGATTAATATGTTTTGTGGCATATTGTAAAAACACCTGTTTAGCATTTTTAAAATGATCAGTCTTTCCAAGGTCCTATATTTTTACAATGTATTACGTAAAATAATTCTCAAGAAAATTTTCCACCTCCTGTAAAAACATCTTACTTCCATGTTTTTGGCAAGGTTGCACACCTAGACTTACCATCATCTCTCTATATGTCCCTAAGCACTAGGGTGGTAGGGTAGCCCCCAATCTATACTAGTATCTCTTGGCTTCTCAATTAGTCTGTGCCCATTGGTGGAAAAATATATAGACATGAGCAATCAGTCTATGGTATTGGTGGGGCCTTGATGGGTTCTTAAGAAAGTTTAACTGATTTATGTAACCAGCACATGGCCATTTCTCCAAGTTTAACCCTTCTGCAGGTAGTGGCCATGGTTTAGAAAGTGACACAAGGTGTATTTAAGGGCCATTTGTTTTCACAGAGAACCACACACACACACACACACACACACACACACACACACACACGGGTCTCTCCATTCACTCTTTATTGAAATGCTGGAGACCTCTGGCAGTCCCAAAGACATTGAATAGAGAGGCATCTTGAATGCTTGGCCTGTGTCTCCATTTGAAAGATGAAATGGGCCTCCATTGTTGTGATTGGTTGGAGTCCCAATGGTCAAATCCTGTGATCATGTGAATATGGGATAACACTAAACTTGGGTGAAACCCTTTGGAGGATTGGAAAGAAGTAGAAAGTTCATACTGTAATTCAATGATGAGTGCTCATGATTTCCTTATGCCAACCAGATATCTTAATGAAATCCACGATACCCATGACAAACTCAAAAAGGATTGGGGCTTCTTAATGCAGTAGTTGTTTTAGGTGTCAAGTGAAGCACTTATTACTTTTCTGCACTCAATGTGTGCAGCATCCGAGAGAGCTCCTGCTTTTATTGCTTGTCTTTTGTGCCTTTGGGTTGTGTTTGTATGTCTTGTCTTCTGTGTTCTGTGCTGTATGTTCTGTGTACCTGTATATATATTGTTATGCAGCTATCCCCTTGTTGTTTCCTGTAGTCCCCCCTGTGTTTCAAACCTCGTCCCTTGGTACAGCCCATGCCTATCACTGGCCACAGGGCAGGGTCTGGAAGACTTACAGTGGGGAAAAAAAAGTATTTAGTCAGCCACCAATTGTGCAAGTTCTCCCACTTAAAAAGATGAGAGAGGCCTGTAATTGACATCATAGGTAGACCTTAACTATGAGAGACAAAATGAGAAAACATATCTAGAAAATCACATTGTCTGATTTTTTAAGAATTTATTTGCAAATTATGGTGGAAAATAAGTATTTGGTCACCTACAAACAAACAAGATTTCTGGCTCTCACAGACCTGTAACTTCTTCTTTAAGAGGCTCCTCTGTCCTCCACTCATTACCTGTAGTAATGGCACCTGTTTGAAATTGTTATCAGTATAAAAGATACCTGTCCACAACCTCAAACAGTCACACTCCAAACTCCACTATGGTGAAGACAAAAGAGCTGTAGAAGGACACTAGAAACAAGGCAGAAAGTACAGGCAGACAAGAATTAACCCCTGCCCATCTGGACCAACTACCTAACAGTGTGTTATATCTCTGCACGCTGTGCCTGGAGAAATAAAGCTGCTGAGGCCAGTTTTGAACATGAAGTGCCTGAGTGGAACTGAAGTTCTTGTTGTGCTAACCATCTTACGCTGTAGATGGCGATCACATTAGCCAAAATAACACCTGAGTTGTCACAATAATCTATATATTCTTGCTACAGACTTATTGTCTTATTCATCATCAGAGTTGGGTTTCTAAATCTTCATGCATTTTCTGCAGAAAGACTGGCTTATCGTATGCCAGTTTTAATAAATGACCCAACTGGCACAGGGACCGAGAGATTTGTGAAGGGGCTACTGTATAGGTTACAATAAATCTGTTGGACCGAGGTGCGAACACCTTTGTCAACCCCAACACCTTATACGCCCACATTCGTAGTTGGTGAGGTGTGGATCGGGAATTGTGCAAGAATGATGAATTTGCCCCACTGCTGATTTTTATTTCATGGAAAATCAGCAGATCCTTTCCCAGAAAGCTGCTGCTGCAAAAACACACAAAATGGGACTGTGTCATGACTGTAGGAATTGCGGTAGGTCTCCCATTGCTTAGAACATTTGCTAAACATCAGAATAGGAATGGAGGGGGATTATAAGGTACAAAATGCACTACATTTTTTAACCCATTCAGAACCTTATGTAAACAAATGCCTGCTATGCCATACTATTTTTATTTTTTTTGCAGTGGATTTGGGGTCAGTGGAGTTTTCAGATATGTAGGTGTTTGGTTTTTTTTTTTGTCATAAATCGATTACTTGTGTATGTCATTTGTATAGGCTTTTTATTCCTTGCTTTCATGATAGCACGTTTTATATGTAATAGTGGTGGCAATATAATTCATACATAGTACATACACATTATACATCTTCTAAGCACTAGGTGGTGCTAGTTCTCAAGACATGTATTTACGAAGAAGAAAATAGTACCACAAATGAATCAGTTTCTACAGATAACTGTAAGTGAAGGTTTTTTGCTCTTTAGAATACTATGTAAAATATACCAAAAACATGCATTTTACTGCTTATGTATTTTTTACGGATGTCATAATTTGGTATAGGTCTTCTATCGCCGTGTTTGTAAGGGTTAATTTAGCTTTAATGCGGACCATTATTACAATTGCAAATACTGTTCCAACCACAGGTCCAATGACCTGAACTGTGGCTGGAATAGGATTTGCAGCCAAAATGCAGTCATTGTAAAACATCTGCATTACAGACATCTGAATTAGACCTAACGCTCAATTTCCTTTAAATTATCCATGATATAGTAATATCATTAATGTCTTGTATATATTTTTCATACACTGCAATTGCTCATTTTTCCCTGTATTTTTGCAGGTTTTCTGTTCAACAATGTAGATGCCACTTTAAAGACTATATTAAACTATTAAAGGGATTTTCCAGCTTTATGATGTTAATGACCTATCCTGACACCCCCGCCAAACAGCTGTTTGAAATGTGTTCAAAAGGAGTACTGTGGCTTCTTCATTGTGTACCAAACACAGCGCTGTACATTGTATAGTGGTTGTGCTTGGTATTGCAGCTCAGTCCTATTTATTTTAATGGGAATGCAAACATGCCATGTGACTCATGAACATGCGGTCACAGGCAAGTGAAGCAAAAGCGACACTAGCTGCTTAAAACAGCTGTTAGGTAGGGGTGCCAGGTATTGGACTTCTGGCGATCTGATATTGATATGTTATATGAAGGTTATGTCACCAGTATTTTAGTTCCAGAAAACCCCTTTAGGCTAAGGCCCCACATAGCGAGCTACAGCTGAATAATGCTGCGGAAAACACTGCACCAGAAACGCATCACTTTTTTTTTTTTCCGCAGGGTTTTTCATAGAAAGTTTGCAGAGTTTTCCTCTGCAGACTTTTTGCTTCTATTATACCTATGTGGAAAACGCCAGTGTTTCTGTAGGTATAATCAATATGCTGCGATTTACAAACGCAAGCATTTTTTGAAATCGCAGCATTTCCGCTGCAGATTTTTTTTTCTGCAAAGTGTTGGGATTAGCCAGAATCCCATCCACTTTGCAGGTAATGTGAAACGTAGCATTTTTTTGCCGTTGGGTTTCCATCGTGGCCCAAACGTTTCATTTTTGCAACATGGGTCCCCTAGTCCTTAGACCAGGGCCCCACGTAACGTAAATGCAGCGATTTTGCTGCATGGGGAGGTGTCTTCCAAGTGGAATTGTATTCCAACGATAGCAGCCACTCTGCCATCAGTGCGGGGTGTGAAAGCCAGCTGAGTGAAACTGCTGTTTACCTCTCTTGTACCTGAAGACCATCTCAGTAAAGTATGAGACCTGGGAGTAGTGTCAGAGCTTTCTTCTAACTTGTAGATACACTGAAATAACAGTATTGGGTAGAGTGGGTCATCTTTGGGATAGACTGGCGTAATAGGCATCAGAGCCATGGCACTTTTCAGTAGTGCGAGTTAGCTGATAAGATCTCCACTGCTAACCAGTGGTAACCTGTACCCATTCTTAAAACATGCACTGTATTTTTCCCATCATCCACGACAGCACCCAGAGAGGATCTGCCCCCAGGGACAAGAAACCTAGGTTACAAAAAGGTGTAGCCTCTCCTACCCCTCAGTTTCCTGTTCCTGGAGGGAGACCTACGTGCATGCTTTGGGGCAGGTTTACCTGATAGCATAGGAAGAGGTGGTCCTGGTATGGGTTGCCTCTTTTCTTCCCACCCCGCCCAAGCTATGTGCTGCTGGTATTCTGGGCACGGGGGTTCCAATATTCAGGCAGAAGAAGTGTGTTTTCCCTGCTTTAGGCCACAGGAATTCCGAGCCTCTGGGGAGATGCATGGAGGTGCTGGCTTAATGGGAAGTAAGGGGTGTGGTTTAACCGGAAGTGGGGGGCCTTGCTTAATGACTGAATAGCCAGTCAAGCGACTTTGGGCATTGAGGACTCTAGACCCTCCCGTTCTGTGCAGGACATTATGTTTGTAGGTTCGTCAAAAGAGACACTTTCCGGTCCATAACAATATTACATCACTCATTAAGAGAGAATAGAAAAAGCCAGACTAAAAGGGTTTTATCCATAGAGGAGTTAGGCATAAGTATTCGTTTGATGAGGGCGCTTACTCTTCTTGGGATAATGTACCAAAAATTGATGTTGCCACGATGAGCCTTCAGGAAGTCAGCACTGCCTTTTGAGGACATGGGTACCCTGAGGGATCCCTTAGGTAAGCAGAAAGCTTCTTAATGCATTACTGGGAGTGAGTATGAGCTTCCCTCAAGCCCAATATTGCAGCTACCTGTACTGCAAGATCACTTATGATCTGGCTAGGGGAACTGGAAAATCAATTAAGGGATAAGGCCCCAAGAGAGCAGATTCTGTCAGCCCTGCCGACTATTAGAAAAAGCAGCACATTTTTGCAGCAGACACTGTAAGATTATCAGCTCGCTCCCTTGCCCTGACCAACTCTGCCAGAAGGGCTATATGGCTGAAAAGTTGGACAGGTGATGTAGGGTCTAAGAACCCGGCATTGTAATTTGCCCTGTGACAGTGAATATCTCTTTGGACCAGCCTTGGATGACATCTTAACTAAAGCAGAGGATAAAAAGAGTTTTTCCTGTGCCTTCCTCTGGTCGTACACGGAGGTCCTTTCGTCCCTTTAGAGCAGAGATTTGTTAAGTCCAGAGATAACACCTGAATGGAAACCAATAAGAAACAAAAGTGGTTCTTATTTAGTAACTGACCCCGTAATAAAAATCCAAGACCCAATAGGCAATGATGCCAGGCCCTGGTTAGGGGGGAGACTGAGGAAATTCCTTCCTGCCTGGAAGAAAATTTCATCAAGCCCTTGGATCCTGGATACGGTGGGAGTAGGCCTGAAGTTGGAGTTCTCTTCTCCTCTTCCTTCAAGTTTTCAAATTACCAGAACTCAGACTTCCCTAAACTCTGGAAGTAAAGAGCCTGATCTTGAAAGGGGTGCTGATTCCAGTTCCGCAGGAAGAGGAGAGGCAGGAGTTTTACTCCCATTGTGACAATTGGGGGTAGTTTAGCATCAAAGGTTGGAGCTTCCTGGACTTAACAGAGGTGTTGGTGGCCCTGGGTGCCAAATAAACAGCATATTAGGTAATGGCAATCCAAAAGAAATGGCTTTATTCAGCTTGTAAAAGTAAACAGGAACAAAAATAAGAATACAGCCTAGCCCACAGACAGGGCAATACCTCACTTTTTGAGCCCTGACTAACTTCTGTGGGCAAGAAGCTTTGCTGAGGTTTCTCCTCAGCAGTCTGGCTCACACTGAGCTTAACCAAGTCCGTTGTAGAATCCAGTCATCTTGGAACAGACCACCTGTCTGTCTCTAACTGGTCCACCATCCACCTGCTCCCTGCAGGTTACCAGCAGCACTCTCCTGCTGTGTGCACTCTCTCTGGAGGGGAAGCTCCCAGGTATGGGTGTGGCCAAGGTCCTTTTCAACCCTGTTTTTGGGTCGCTCACCAGTGCCCTTTAGGTTCACACCCTCACACCATCTATTCATGGTAAAGAAACCTGATGACTCCTACAGAACCATAATAAATCTAAGGAATTTCAATGAGTTTCTGTCTTACAAGAAATTCCAGATGAGACAGTGCAGTCAGAAATCAGTATGTTAACCCCCAACTGCTGGATGGCAGTGATAGACCTGAAAGACGCTTATTACCATGTTCCAATTTTTCCAGGTCACCAGAGGTTCTTGCGAGCAGCAGTAGAGATGGGGAGGGGGGGTGTCCAGCATTACCAGTATCAGACCCTACCCTTCGGGATTTCCATGGCCCCAAGAATCTTTACCAAAATAGTGGCAGAAGTAGGGGCACATGTAAGAGAGAGAGAGAGAGAGAGAAACGTTCTGTTTATTCCATATCTACATGACTTTCTCGTTGTGGCAAGATCCAGGATAGAATGTTTTGAAAGTGTCAGAGTAGTATTGAACATTCTGGATGAATTAGGTTTAATGGTGAATCTACAAAAGTCAAGTTTAGTTCCCTCCCAACAGGAAGAGTTTCTAGGGATCATTCTAGATTCCACAGCTCAGAGATGTTTTCTCCCTCCAGAGAAACTAGAAGGGGTTCTGTCCCTAGTAAAAACCCTGATCCAGTCCCCCAAGGTCACAATAAGAAAAGCTATGTCCATCCTGGGGACTCTCACGGCCTGTATTCCAAGCGGTACCTTGGGCTCAGAGCCACTCCCGAGACTTGCATTGGGAAATCCTGGCAGCCTGGCATCAGGAAGAGAAACTTCTAGACCAATTTATGTGGGTGTCTCGGCCAACAAGAGAAACCCTGGGTTGGTGGTTAGTCAGGGGCCACCTAGAAATGGGAGTTCCATGGAAGATCTCAGACCCCCCTAATTATTGCCATTGATGCTAGCCCTTGGGGGTAGGGTGCCCACATGGGGGATCAGGTGTTCCAGGGCTGCTGGTCAAGGAGTCTTTCTTGAGTCCCCTTGAATCAGAGAGATCTAATGGCGGTTGTGGAGACCTTGAAACCCATAGGTCAGGGTATTCAGAATTGCCATGTCAGGATCATATGACTGCAGTTTCATATATAAACAGGCAAGTGGGTATAAGGTCCCTTCCCCTTATGAAAGCAATGGCTGGGATTCTACACCTGTCAGAGCCTCTGGTTCTCTCCTTGTCTGCTCTGCATATCAGGGGGTAAAACAATTTCAGAGCAAATTTCTTGAGCCGTCAAAGCCTGAATCAGAGCGAGTGGGGATTGAGCCCTTCCATTTTTTTTTTTTTTCAGAGATCACCAGGGTTTGGGGGTGCTGGAAATAGATCTCTTTGCCAGTCGGTAGAGAGCCTGGTTTACCTGGCTAAGGATCCAGTCCGTTTCAGACCCTTGGATTCTCCCAGTCAGCCAGGACCTTCTATGTCAGTTCCCCATTCTCCACCCAGAGTCCATCCATTTGCATTTGACGGCCTGGAATTTGAGTGGAGATTACTAGCCTCAAAAGGGTTTTGTCAGAATCTCATTACCATTCTTCTAAAAAGCAGAAAAGCGGTTACTAGAATATACGCTAGGACTTGGTGGGTTTTTTTGGGGGGGGGGTTTCTCCTTGGGGAGCTTAGGGATATACCTAGAAATCAGATTCTAGAGTTCCTTCAGAAGGGGCTAGAAAAGGGGTTTTCTACCAGCACTTTAAGAGTCCAGGTTTTGGCCCATAGTACTCTGCTAGACGTTAAATTGGCTGACGATTCTTGGGTGATTAGGTTCATCAAGGCGACGTCTGGAAGTAGACCTATTATGTTCAGAGTTCCTCCCTGGGACTTGAACCTAGTTCTGTCTGCCTTAACTAAACTTCTCTTTAAATTCTATCCCTATTAAAAATTTATCCCTGAAAGTGATTATTTTAGTGGCTCTTACCTCGTCATGTCGCATAGGGGAATTACAGGCTCTATCAGTTAATCCACCCTTTACTGTCATTACAGATGACAGGGTACTAATTAAATCTGGCCCAGCTTTTTTACCTAAAGTATCCTCAAAATTTCATAGATCTCAGGAGATAGTAATCCCCTCCCTCTGTGCTAACCCGAGTAATACTAAAGAGCAGGAATACCACTATTTGGATGTAAGAAGTTGCCTAATCCAGTATTTGTCATCTACTTCCTCCTGGAGGAAATCTACTACCCTTTTTGTTCTCTATTCAGGTTCCAACAAAGGGAAGGCGGTCTCTAAATTTAGTATGGCTAGGTGGGTGAGACTAGCAAACTCCCTGGCCTTTTCTGATCTCTCCACCCCCCCCCCCCCCCCAGTAGGGCTCAAAGCACCTTCAACTAGGGAGATTTCCAGTTCTTGGGCCGAGAGAGATGAAGCTTCCATAGATTTTATCTGGAAAGCGGAGACCTGGTCTTCACCTTCTACCTTTTTTCGCCATTCTAGGCTGGACATTAATGCTTCTGCTGATCTTTCTTTTGGAAGGAAAGTTTTACAAGCAGTGGTCCCTCCCTAGTTTTTTCCAAATTATTATTATTATTTTTTAAATTCTCTCTGGGTGCTGTCGTGGGTGATTGGGGGGGAGAAATGGTAATTACTTACCGGTAGTTGGATTTTCCAGAACCCATGACCAAGCTCCATCCTTTATTCCTCCCTTTTTTTTTCTTGATGATGGACTTTTGTTTGGCACCAATTGTAGCAAGCAAAAAAAAAAAAAAAAAAAAGTTTTGCCCTTAGGGTCATGTGTTACAAGTTAACTACCGGTAAGTAATTACCATTTTCCAAATGGTCCTTGTAAATCTTCCACTAAGTTTGAGTCCTAGGAGGAGACTTGGTGCTGGGGTTGCTCCATATTCACCACATAGGAGTAGAGGAGGGAGTGAGGAGCTAATGCCACTCATATTGAGAAGCCCTGTAAGTGGACTGTGCCTCCATGTTTGTGACTAGATGTGTAACCATTTTCATTCTGAAGAAGTCTGTTTAAACTATTACAGCTCTCTTGCCTCATTATTGCACCTAATATTATTCCCCACACCTTCCTCCAGCCTAGAGACAGCCATCTTGCACACTACTACATCCCCTTGTCACTGTACCGCCCTACTGCCTGCCGGAGGTATTAGTGGAAAAGATGCAGCCACCATGACAAAAGACCAATTGATATCTTGAGCCTACTACTACTCCCCATGTATTATTTTCTCCACCACCTCCTCTCCAAATACTGGGACATTGCAAAACGAAAAAAGAAAAATGTTTACTAAGGCTGAGACCACATGTTGCATAAAAGCTTTTCTTTTTTTTTTTTTAAAAAGCCAGGGGTGGATTTAGCAGAAGGCAGAAGTATAACAGCGTTCCCAAAATACAAAAAAATGTAGCAAATTCTGCACCAAGAATACAGATTTTCCACAACATGTGGTCTCAGCCTAAAAGAGACCTTTTAGGCCAGGGCAAAATACAGAGTGATCACTGCGAAATCACAGGCGGTTAACCCACATGCTATGACTAAAACCAAGAACTGTGATTTGTTATTTCAAAGAACGCATATCCAATGCCTCAGGGTCCAGTGCAGGTGTGCTCCAATGTTTGGCATTGTGTTTGGAGATTTAAGGCTTGCATTTACACAGGCGTAGTGCAGGTAAATAAACATTGCTTACAGATAAGGAAACTTCAAAACTCCATATATGATGATACCTGATTCCAAAATGTAAGAATAATATGTCAAATGCTTGGCACAACTTCTTCTGAAATGGCCATTGCCCCGATGGGTGTACATTTTTCTGCCATGTGCATTAATTTGACTACATATAATTTTTAAATCTTGACAAATGTTTGCTACTTTTATGTGCCTTGTGTTTTTTGCACAAAGTACCAACATCCTGCACCACCTTATATAAACTGTACTTACGCATAAAGGTTATTTGCCACAGAAGAGCTCACAATTTAAATTCTTCCTAATAGACAAACTCTCACTTCTAAACATACACACACTATAACAAGTCATGAAAGTAAAGTGCATACTTCCAAGGAATTGTATAGCTCAAGAAATAGCTCAGGAAAATGTACAATTTTGGTGCCACTTTTCTTCTCACTTAGAGCCTCTCTGAAACAGTATAATGGAAGCACATGTTGAAGAAACTTAAATAACCTCAAATCAGGGCACATAAAAAAATGACCTCATGTTACATAGCAATACTACCCAAACAACTAAAAGGCAACAGATTCCATAAATTGATGCCTAACAACGAATCATGGAAATTAATAGCATAACATAACAATGTAGTGATGTGAAGAATATTTAGTAAGACCAAAAATATGCATAGATTTTTTTTTTTTTAAAAGCATAACAAAAATAATGTAAAATAGAAAAAAATACAAAATAAATGATGATGTATATGAGAATTATGCAAAACATAAAAGCTTAGATTCCTAAATGAACTCCAAAAACATGGTAATAGTAAGCTAGTGTCCTAGTGTGTTTGAGATCTCTGCTGAGCACTGTAGATTATGTTGGCAATATCTAGGTTACAAGAAGTAAAAGAAGCTGGGATTGTTGCAATGAATAGTTAAGGGCTGGCGCCCTAACCGAGTATGCCGCCAGATGTTCACGGCTATATGTGCCCCACCACTCCAACCTACCCAAGGATGGATGGAGCAGTTGGACTCTTTCTGCTTCAGTAGTTGTAGAAAAATACAGTAAATAAACAAACCCTCAACCTTAGCAAGTAGTAGTTGTTCAACCACAAAGTAGTCACAGCAGTTGCTCAGTTGTAGTATGGATCAGGAGCAGCAATTTAAGTTGACAATAAATGCTCTGAATGCTCAGTGTGAGAGCTGTGGTCCTGGGGCAAGACACAGTCATTGTTCAGTCAGTTCTCAGTTTTCTTGTGTTTAGACACACACTGGGTTTGCTATGTTAACCTTTAGATATAATCACTCACTGGAATTGTGCCACATGTTGGCTAGCAGAATGGTCACAATGGAGTTAAACGGAAGACCCAAAGGTGTGGTAAAGCCTCTGTTTTATATGAGGCTTTTACTATTTGGCATGACTACAAGGTGTAAGTCTACTGTATATCTCAGACAGCACAAAAAAGGCACCACCCACGGTACAACCAATCGCTGCCACTGGGTTCCCTCCCGTAGGTTGAAATCATAGCGTTGCTCTCCTTCCAGAAAACTAAACTGAAATAGGTGCAATAACTCAGCAGCAAACACAGTTAAAGTAAGTGTTACATAATAAAGTATGTCATCAGCATATACAACACAATAAACTGTGTTTTACACATCATACAATGCACATTAAGATGTACAAAGCACAATCAAATATATAATACCGATATAAAGGCCAGTCTTGGGAAGGAACTAGCAAAATTGCTAAGGCCATTTTGTGGCAGGGGTGGCATCCTACACCTTACATATCCCCACAATTATCAGTTGTCATTCTCAACAACCACTCTACTCTTCAAGAGCATAGAAGAAACATTAATGGGTGTCAAAACTACTCATCCTCTAACATTTTGGTCATCTAAACTTAACAATATGGTCACCCAAACCCATTTCACACTGAACTACAGGTGGAGTTCAGCTTTCACCACACTCAGTTTGAATTCAACTCTTGGGCTCGCTAAAGGCAACCAAAGAAGTAACACGATAATGGTAATGGCACTTTACTCTTCAGCCACCACCAACGAAATGTCATGATACTGGCATAACTCTTTAGTTGTCACTGACATTGACAGTCATCTAATGTCCAGAAATCCTTTATCATTGGCAGATCTGGTTTATCAGATGTTCCTCTATTCTAGCAGCTTTTCCTGCAAAGAAACACGTTAAGAGAACAAAACATGACAGGCCTATTACAACACAATCCTCTCAATATGTCTCAAGGTACAGCCTCTAAACCTCTTAGAAGTCTTCACCTTTGTCCTCTTCCTGATTGGAAGAGCCTGCCTCCAGCCCTCTTTATGTAGACACCATTGCTCTTAGATTGATTCCACTGCCTACCTCACAGCCGTTGACAGCCACAGAGCGATCAGTGTCCTTGCAGTGATAGCACCTTCCCATTTACAAGTCAATAATCAACCAGACAGACAGCCGTTACAGGAGTGACTCTGCTAAGCCCTTGTTTGCTAAACTCTTATTCTCTAGGCCTTCACACTGGGGGCAGTGACAGAGGTCCACACTACCCCATCCCATTTCACACTGTAGTATACTTTGGACCCCCCTGTTCTCAAGTATGCCTAGAGGCCTTCCCTGTTCACAACATTCAAGGCCAGTCTCCCCATGAGCTGCATTAACACTAAATCCCTGGCAGCGTAGTGTGTTACGGACGGTAGCCTTTGTTACGTTAGTCCCAGTTTTCTGCAGGTCATTCATTAGGTCTCCCCGTGTGGTTCTGGGATTTTTGCTCACCGTTCTTGTGATCATTTTGACCCCATGGGGTGAGATCTTGCGTGGAGCCCCTGATTGAGGGAGATTATCAGTGGTCTTGTATGTCTTCCATTTTCTAATTATTGCTCCCACAGTTGATTTCTTCACACCAAGCTGCTTGCCTATTGCAGATTCAGTCTTCCCAGCCTGGTGCAGGTCTACAATTTTGTTTCTGGTGTCCTTCCACAGCTCTTTGGTCTTCACCATAGTGGAGTTTGGAGTGTGACTGTTTGAGGTTGTGGACAGGTGTCTTTTATACTGATAACAATGTCAAACAGGAGCCATTACTACAGGTAATGAGTGGAGGACAGAGGAGCCTCTTAAAGAAGAATTTACAGGTCTGTGAGAGCCAGAAATCTTGCTTGTTTGTAGGTGACCAAATACTTATTTTCCACCATAATTTGCAAATAAATTATTAAAAAATCAGACAATGTGATTTTCTAGATATGTTTTCTCATTTTGTCTCTCATAATTGAGGTCTACCTATGATGACAATTACAGGCCTCTCATCTTTTTAAGTGGGAGAACTTGCACAATTGGTGCCTGACTAAATACTTTTTTACCCACTGTGTATACACACAAGACATGGATCTTCAAAAGGATCTTGGAATAACAAAATGCAATATACGTAGAGAAGATATTTACAACAGGTCAGGAAATAAACAGTCTAGAAAATTTGTGGGGCATGATAGAGGGATCTGTTTGTAATCAGGTGGTGATTTGTGACCCTCACAGTTTATACATAGTGTGACATGTTCCTGCTCCAGCTTTAGCTGGTCTAGCCTAAAGCTTCAAGCACAGTGTAGTATTTCTCAATAAATAAATAAATATAAAACAATGCAAGTAACAGTGTCTTGGCTGGCAAACTCCAGGAAATATGTTAAGGGATATGAAAAAAAAACAAGTGTAAACCCTGTTTTATCCGCTAGTAGTGTTCTAGTGAAACACTGCGTATGTTACTTACATTAGCAGCCCTTACCCTACCTCTGTGATGTTATGTACAGATGCTAACCGAGTGAAATACTGGTCCAAGTGTGCATTAAAAATGAAAGGTTTCCAATACTGATTGTTATAACTTCCTATTAAATGGGGTCCTTTATCCAGTTTACATTCAGGAAATGTTTAAATGATCAGATATGATATTTTTTTAAAGTTAGCATTATAAAAGGAGAACCAAAAAGAGTAAAGTATAAGTCTGAATAAACAGTGAGCCTTTGGCTTTAAATCTGGATTTGCAAAGTTTATAAAAGCTATTATTTCCCCTATATTTCTTCTCTCAGTGCAGTCTTGACTGTCTGCATTCAGATCAAGTCCAGCTTCATCCGCCTGGATCTGGTAGCGTATCACCTCCTTATATCTTTGTAATCATACATTATTTCTAGGTCTTATCACTATAATAAACAGTTTGTGAGCACTTTGCAGCCATTTATTATATCTGATAAAAGATGAGGTCTAGTGCAATAGTAAATCTATGCAAGAGCATGTTTTATACTTTTGACACTAATATAAATTCTCCACGTTCTTTTAAAAAACTTACCATTTTAGTTCATTTCTAGCAAAAAAAAAAACTAAAAAAAAAAACAGGACAATGGGAAAAGAGAAAACCTCATTCACATTTTACATGAAAAAAAAATGGACAAATCTAATTTAAATCATTACTATACAGCACTGAGTATATATGGGGTTCAGTCATTGTGAGAGTTTGTCCTTTAAACTTTGACGCTGGTTCTGAGTCATACTTAAAGGGGACTTGTCACCAGGTCTGAAAAGCCCAATGACCTACATCATCTGATAGGTGTTGTCACCCTGAGCATTTTAGCGTTTTGTTTATTCAAATCTATTCAGTTATTCCAAAGATATAAACTCTGTTGATGTAAATTAAGATATTCTAATCAAGTGGGCAATAACACTGTGGTTTCTCTGAGGGAGGGGTTTCTGTGTGCTGTAAGTCATTCAGTATTACCGCCCAATTGGCTAGTATATGCTAATTTGCATGAACACTGACCTGGCTTATATCTTTTGAATGGCTAAGTGGAGTTGGATAAACAAAATACCAAAATTTTCATGGTAACAGTGTCTATCTGATAATATATGTCTTTGGGCTTTTCAGACCCGGTGACTGGTCCTCTTTAAGGCTTGTGAACCGAGAGCAAGGCAGGTGGTTTGGACTCCGCAACCAGAAATGAACGCACACGCGGTAGTTCAAGAAAAAAAAAATATATTTACTATAAGTTAATAAAGGCTATTTGAAGGTAAAATGACAGGGATAAAGACAAGCAAAATATACAATATAGCATGAACAATTTCAAGGCAAATTCTGCAATGGTTTCTACTTTTACTCTGTCCACTTCTGCAGTATGGACACTGAATGAACAATATACTCAAAACTATCCCTAACTGACCCTGACATCACATTTGGGTGCACCCCCTTTTCCCCAGTGGTCCAGGTGGACCGCTTACAGTCCGTAGAAGCGCGCAGTGGGGCCCAAAGTCGTTCCTTTCTTTTATAGTGAAGCGTCCTCTCCTCACTGTTATCAGGATCTCAGGAGAAATGAAGTCCTCTTTAACAGGGAAACCCAATGAATGCAATGTAATCCAACAGCAGATTCCACTCAGCACACTGACAGTCCTGCCGAATCCATACACTGAGCTGGGATGTAAGCCGGGATTTAGCAGGTGCTGTCCAGTACATCAACAGCACTGCGAGTCTCTATCTGTGGTATCCATATACACAGTCACAATGTCAGTCTCACTGATCAGCCACTGAGCACAGTTCCTTTCTCGTGGACTCACTAGTCCTGTTGTCTCTTTACACTCTGTTTGTCTCTGGACCAAGATACAGCTTAGCTGTACAGAAAAATATCCACACCAGTTCAACACAGCACAGACACCTGTCTTCTCTCTTGCCAAGATGGCTGCTGCTCTCTGTCTCGTCACTTCCTGCTCTCTGCTCACACTCTGTCTGCAGAACAGGCAAGCTGACATAAAAGGGGGGGGGGGTCTCACTCCAGCATCATGTCACAATTACAATGGCTGCTGTCTTAAAGGAACAGAATCACAGAAATACATTCAACATTAACAATTTATACAGACAAATAAAGCTTAGGACAACATTGGCTGTCTCTTACAGGCTGGGGCACCCATGTGGTGCAAATACTGTGGTTTTGCTATGATGGAAACACTGCAGGAAAAAAAAAAACGGCATTTTACAGTCACTGCAAGGTGGATAGGATTCTAGCGAATCCCAACCACACCTTGTGGAGAAATATGAGCAGCGGACACGCTGCAATTTCCAAAACCGTTGCAGTTTTGGAAATCGCAGTATTTCAGTTATACTTACAGAAACGCCAGCGGTTTCCCTATAGGTATAATGGAAGAAAACCTCTGGGACTTTTTGTGAAAAGTACTGCAGGAAAAACTGTGAAGCCGGAAAAACCGCAGTGGCAACGCATCGCTTTTTGCTGCGGCCCGCTATGTGGGGCCTTAGCCTAAAAGCATTTTCTAGTCACTTGACTTCAAAAGAAATTGCTCTCTATCCACAGGATAGGGGGTAACCTGGCTCCAGGGATTTTGCACAAAAATTGCAACTTTTTGACTTTTGTGCCCTGCTCACCACTTGTGGACAGAGCAGGTTGGAGATCAAGGTAAGATTAGCCAAGAATATGACTTCTGGCAGAAAATTGGTGTGAGTTATAGCTAGAATCTATGCTATTACTCATGACTGGGCATTGCTGATAACGGGGTCCCCCTATGAACCCCCCACCACCTTTGATACCCAAACTGCTGGGCCTAAATGCCTTCCCCCTCTTTTCCAGCCTCGACCCCTGCCCCCCAGCTCTCAAACCCCCCACCCCCTTAGAAATAAACCAAGACCAAAGGGTTGGATTAAATCGGCCACAGCAGCCGTATTTATTAACAACAACAAATAAATAACAACAAGTATAACTTATTATAATTTGCATAACTTAAAATAATTTAACAATAAACGCTTAACCTGGGTAAGAGTCCTTGGAGCTACAAAAAACTATCAATGCCCCGGCCTGGCGCTAACATAACCACACCATAAATTTACCACCAGCCGCGACCACCGGCTCGGCGGCACCATGAATAAAGACGAACTCCTTCTTCCATGTACCAGCTCCCAGGGCCAATTTACCCTGTAACCGTTCACCGTGCGCCAGGCCATCCACCAAAATGTGCAATTACCACCAAATGTATAGGTGGAGCCTACCTTTGACTCCACCCTTTTAGCCAATTGACCACCAACTCCAAGGACCCCACCCGCCACTGCGAGCACGCCTTAATCCCTTAAGCGTGAGAGACCCGCCACACTTCCAGGGCCCTCTCAACACCCTCCTGGATACCTAGCGTCCACAAATCTATACCCCACCGCATTCAGATGGACCCCGTCCCGCAACCAAAACTCCCTCTCCCCAGACTCCAACTCCTTGTGCCGCACGCACACACCGCCGTTCCTGGACACAAACCCCGCAACAGCCCGGTTAACCTTAATCCTGGCCTTGTTGAGCCTTTCAACAGACCTAGCCTCCCGCCATGTTTTTCTCGGTACAATATCGGACCACACGGTAACAATCCCCGGAAACATGGACCACAACCTCAACAGGTCATACTTTATGTCCCTCACTAAATCGCGAAAGGGACGAACCCCCAGGTCATTGCCACCAGCATGTATCACGATAATGTCCGGAGACCGATCCAACCTCGTGCACCTGTGGATTTCGGGCATGACCCGACTCCACACCATACCTCGGACTCCAATCCAACGTACAACGACCGCAGCCCTGTCGAACCCCAGCTGCCGACCATTCCGCCGCACGCCGGCCCTCTCCGCGCCCCAGAACACAAAAGAATGGCCGAAGATCCAGACTAACCGAGCAGAAGGGCCTACGAAAGAAGAAATAAAGTAGGGGGAGGGCGGAGAAAATACCCAACAACACAATGATTCACATTTGGGCAAGGTGTGGACGTATGTATGATCTATACCTCTGCGATTCCCACCTACCGATACGTCGGACCACCTCCGAGCTCAACCCCCAACTAGCTGCTTCTGTCGCTGCGCCAATGCGAAAAGAGTGTGGAGCATATCGAGAGGCGTCAAGGCCCAGCGAGTCCAAACAACCCCTAAAAACAGCCGAGAACTGATAACGGGAAAGGAACGAACCATCCTCATGACGCAGGAGGGGACCGCCCGCAGAAGCTGGAACCAACCCCCGAAAAACAAGCAAACAACGCACCGGGCACATATCTGACCCTACAACCGCACCCAGGCGCAGATACTTCCCTGCCCCCGCCTGATCCGTCTTAGACCTGCGAACCCTGACCACTAGGACCCCTTCCTCCATGTACACATCATCCACCTGTAAACCACCCGGCCGCTTAGTCGACACGGACACCAACTCACCCACCCTGAGAGCCCCGAAAAAGGCTAGAGAAAAAGCCAGGTGAAACAAAACGCATTCATAGTGCGAAGAACAAAAACGGCCCAGTTCCAACCCCAAACGCTCCAAAAGCTGAAATGTAACCGGGCGCCGTGTGTCACTACTTCCCCTGCCCCTGCGGAACCCCTTAAGCACACGTTGAACCAAGAAATGTTTGGTAAAGTCCGCCAAACCCCTCAACTTGAAACCAAATGCCAACGCCGCTACCGCACCATTAACTTTCGCCACGGACCATCCATCTGAAGACCAACGGCTTAACAAGAACAATAAAGCCCCAACCCTATCCTCATCAGTATGTACCTGACCTAAATCTCCCACCCAATCCTCCCAAAGCTGCCAAGCCCTTGAATACTTATCCCAGGTGCCGGGGGCCAACGATGCCTGAATCAATGTCCCTGCTTTTCGCAAACCAAGTCCCATAATTCTGGAGGACATGGAATCCCTTCCACTTCCGCCCCCGGAGCCAGGGCACGAAACCGCTCCCACTGGAAACGAGACAAAGAATCAGCAACGTCATTTTTAACCCCCGGAACATGCACTGCCACCACCCATGCATTCAGGCACAAGCAACGCAATACTAAACGCTGAAGCAACTTGATAACTGGAGGAGAAGACGCAGTCACATTATTAATGGCCGACACAACTGACATGTTATCACAATGAAATCTAACTTTTTTATCCTGGAACGCCCCACCCCATATGGACACCGCGACTAAAATCGGGAATAACTCAAGTACAGTCAAATTCCGCGTCAGACCTTGTTCACGCCACGACGCAGGCCAAGGAGCGGCGCACCACTGCCCCCTGTAATAGGCCCCAAAACCGTGGCCCCCTGCCGCATCCGTAAAGAGGTCACAATCGAACACATCGATCACTGCTGACTGGACCAGTGATCTACCATTGAACTGGTCTAAAAAAGTGTCCCATACTGCCAGGTCCTCCCGATGTATCACCCCCAGCCGAATAAAGTGTCGTGGATTTGACACCCCGTTCATGGCCCCTGCCAGCCGGCGACAAAAAATCCTACCCATGGGGATAATGCGGCAGGCAAAATTTAAACTGCCTAACAATGACTGGAGGTCGCGCAACGCAATTTTTCGCATGTGACGAGCACGCCTCACCCTCTCTCTAAGATCAACCAGCTTGTCACCAGGCAACCGGAACTCCATTGCCACAGTGTCAAGCTCTATGCCCAAGAAACTCAATCTAGTGCACGGACCCTCAGTCTTTTCCGGTGACAACGGTACCCCAAACTTACTGGCGACCCACCGCGCGGTTGCCAACAAAACCGCGCATACATCGGAGCCCGCCGGACCTATACAGAGGAAATCATCGAGGTAGTGTATCACTGACTCAACCCCCGCCACATCCCGAATTACCGACTCTAAAAAGGTGCTGAACGCCTCAAAGTATGCGCACGATATTGAGCAACCCATAGGGAGGCAACGATCCACGTAATACCCGCCGTCCCAGTAACCTAACGCTGTCAGGGTGTACCGGCAGTAACCTGAACGCCGCCTCCACATCCGTCTTAGCTAAGAGGGCCCCTGGACCGCAACGCCGTACCCAATGCACAGCTGCATCAAACGAGGTATATACTACCGAACAAAGCTCGGGTGCAATACCATCGTTGACCGACGCTCCTTTGGGATAAGACAAATGATGTATGAGCCGAAACTGATTCGGCTCCTTCTTCGGCACCACCCCCAAAGGAGATACAATTAAACCTTCCAAAGGGGGTGATGCGAAGGGGCCCGCCATGCGCCCCAAGGCCACCTCCTTCCTCAGTTTTTTGGACACCACCCCCGAGTGTTCCGCTGCCGACCTCAAGTTAGTTATACAAAAGGGGACTGTGTGCGTCGGCAGGGGAATCCTAAAACCCTCCCTAAAACCTTCTACCAGAAACTTTGCACTCTCCCTGTTAACATAACTATTTAGGTACGGAAGCATGGCTTCCAGCTTCACCGGCGTCTGCCCCTTGTCCACTATTAGGCAAGGCCTTGGTCCTTTGTTTGCGCAAGCAACGTGCCGCACCATGGGACACCCCTCCGCAGAATGAACAGGCATGTTTGAATCTACAGTTGAAGCCGAATTTACATTGGGCTTCATTGAACTGCCAACACAGCCCGTAACGTTGCTGGGCCTGTGCACCTGCCCCCCCTGAGCCGTAACTGAGACCACCATGGCCGGTTCCACCGGCCGCCCCAGGAAAGGGCTGGCCAAAGCGAGCTGGCGCCATAACCCGAAGCCACAAACCTATATCTTTCTGGTCCCACCGTATGCTGGGCCGAACCGCCTTACGCTGACGGAACTGCTCATCATACCGCAGCCATGTCTGACCCCCATACACCCGATACGCCTCACCTATAGAGTCCTGATAGCAAAAAAGCCCCGAACAGTTGTCAGGAGCCTTTTCACCAATGACACTCGCTAAAATGGCAAAGGCCTGAAGCCAATTAGCAAAAGTCTGTGGAATCAGGCGCCACCTACGTTTTTCTTCCTCCTCTTTTTTGCTATCCTCCTTCTTACTCTTGTCTAAGTTAAATTTAGCTAAAGGGAGCAAGGAAAAGATTTCGACGTACTCGTCCTTCCAAATCTTCTCCCTCACTTCCTTTTTTAAATGCGCCCCTAGAGGACCCTCAAAACACACATAAACCTCCCCCCGAGCCCTGTCGTCTAGCCTCACCGAATCAACCTTCTCTTTATCTGTCTGGACAGACACTGTGACACCCGCCGGAGCCCCTACCACCGGCGCACTCTGTGACGCTACTGACTGAACCGCAGGAGGGACCCACGCCGCCACCGGGGAACCGCTAACACTCTGTTCGCAGCGCGACAGTAGCTCCCTCACGCTACCCAATAGCTCCCTAATCCCCTCAGAAGCTACACCACCACCCACTGGGGACTCCGGCCTATCTATCCCTAACCCCTGGGACATTAGAATAGGAGGAAACGGACACGACAATGAATGGTACTCACCAGACTGCGTAGGTGCTGTGGGCCCACCAGTCGACGGTCCTGCATCCTGCTGACCTGGGTCGCTGTACAGGAGAACGCTGGCGCCTGTTGATTGTTGAGAACCATCCCGCTGACAGCTGCAGCACGACCGACATCCCTGGGAAGGTTGACCTGCACCCGCGTATGCACTTGAAACCACTGGATGCACCTCGGACCGGGGCTGTGGTGCCGTGAAGGAGGGGCCAGCGCCGTGCTGCTCGTCTTTCAGAATTTCCCGCTGCTGTACCAAGGGCACTTGGAAAGCCGGAACCGACGGGACTTGAAGACACAGTCCCCCTCCCGCTGGAGCATCACAGGAGGGGACCGCTGCACCACGTGCTGTAGCCATATGGAGACTGGATGTGGAGGTCCCCCCACTAAGGCCAGTGGCAGGGATCTCCACCTCCGCAGGGGCCAGGCGACTGGCAGGATTCCTCCCAGACCGGGACCTCCGCGCCTGAGCAGTGGAGCGGGGTGCCCGGCCTGGAGGGGCCCGAGAGGGACTCCTATGTCGCCGGGCCCTAGGGGGCTCATCAGGGCTCAAACGTGCCGGCGGGCGAGTCCTACGCGGCCGCCGCCGCTCAGACGCCTCCGGGGGTAGTGAAGGGTTAATGGGGGGGGGGGGCGGCAGGCTGCATAATGTCAGCCAGCCGCTCCTGCAGCCAGGCCTCACCATGGACGCCGGCAGCAGCTCTGATCTGCTCCAGGATGGTATCGAGGGATGCCATTACAGTGAAAAGGTGGGGGGGGGAGGGAGCTGACCGCTCGTTAGCATGCCGCGCAGCTCCAGAATGGCCGCTTCCCGGGCTGCGCGGCATAGTCAATTCGAACGGGGTTAAGCCCCGCCCCCAATTCTTGGCGCCCTAGCGCGTTATTGGTCCCCCCTACAGCCCGCCCCCAGTCAAGATCCCTGCGCTTTACTGCGCAGCGCTCCGGTCTCCCCTTATCATCATTTTATAATATTATGCATTGTATTCCTTATATCCATTTTGCATATGTATTCAATTACTTCTCTTGTCTTCCTAGCATGTAAAATATTTGCTACTGTTACATTTATGATCAGTATTTTTTAATCGTCGCATGGATAATAAAATCTCTACCCAGTTTTTCTAGAGAAGGAATGTACCGTATAAATTCTTGCACTTTGTTTTACTTATGACAAGATGCCATCACTGAAGTAGCTGCCAACACAAAGATCAGAACTGCACTACAAAACTGTAAAACTACCAGCTATGAATTAATAGCTCATTTACTACGTTCATGAATCACTTAGACAAAGCTAGTGTATATAACATATGTTTATGTAGAGTAGGTAAGATAAATGTTTGGTTAGAAAAATATTTCATTGCTAGTATTGCAGAAATTTGTGTAATCCATTCATCCATGTTCACCGTTGCTGCCTCCTGTCTGAGTTTATTGGACCTCTGCAAACAACTCCTTTGTCCTCCCTCTCAGTAAAATGTTCTCATGCTAAAAATATCCCATCTTGTCCATTGTTATCATCTGACCGTAAATCTATGAAAACGTATTCACAAGAAGTTAGCTAAAATACCAGCAGACACACACATGCGAGACGTCTCTGCTGTTTTCCCAGAGTTTAGTAACTCTGTACTTTATAGATAAAGTAATCGTGAAACCTTTTTCTTCCTATGTGCCCCTTTCCTGCCTTTCGATTTCAGGTGCCAGCTTTCTAGTGAGCATTTCAATGGGTGCTGCCTTTCACACCATCTCTGATAAGTTTGTCTGCAGCCAAAGGTTGTTAAGTATATGTGGTTTGTTTACATTCAGCTGCCAGCACAGAGGTAGTATTTAACAATGGAAGAGAAGGCACACGCATTTATACCATTGCAAAACGGCTATGAATAGCTGGCAATGCAACGCTTTAAAGGGAAAATGCAAATGGTAAAATAGAGAAGACTGAAAGTTCGAATCTTCGGAAACTTGGAGGAAAACTAAAGAATTCCATGTTATTTAAATGTACAAAATTAAAAAAATGTAGTTTACCAACCCTTGGCCATTAATGGGCTACCCCTTTAAACATTGGGGCTAGAGATGAGCGAATTTCTCAAAAGTTTGATTCGGCAGTTCGATTCGAAGTTCCAAAAAAATTTGCTTCGATCCGAATTACTTCGGCGAATAAACAGCTATTTCCGGGCTGCACAGAGCCGGGGTGAGTGGCAAAATGCCGGAAGCCCTTGGATGCCGTGGTACTCTCTCTCACTCTCTCACTCTCTAACACTCTCACAACTTTTATTCATGTAGAAGGATCTGCTAACAAGCAAAGACACGCCTACCCAATTACATCACTAGAGAATATCTTGTGACCGTCTGATGTCACAAAGGTCCTTACTAAATATTCGTTACCACGAAGCAACAGGAAATCCGGAATCATGGAGAATCGAAGATTTCTGAAATTTGGATCGAATTCCACTTCTGCAGAATCAATTCGCTCATCTCTAATTGGGGCACTTTGTTGATATTTTTGTTGCTCTGGCATAAGCACTTTAAGAGTATAGATTTATAAATTATGTTATAGAGCTCTGTCTTTGAAGGACTTCTACTATGTGTTTCTTCAGATGTGATATATGTGTGTATGTATAAGAAACGCACCTTGAACTCTTGGCTTGTAGCACAGGAGGGTTAAATCCCTATCCCAACCACTCACGCAATTATGGCAAGAGCACAATGTTAGCAGAGTTTAGTGCAGCATATTGTAACAGGGAGGGTTTATTGTGTTTCAAATTACTTGTACTGTATTGTATATTGTGTTTGGTGCTCGTGTCACTTTAAAAGGTACTGGTCATTGCAAGACCAGTGTTCTAGTATTTTCTGGAAACCATATCACATGCTGACTCTGTAAAGGTGGAATAAAGTTACAATTAAAGGTTGTACTGTGGGAGAGGTTGTCTGTTGCTCCCACTGTGAAAAGATTGACATTAAAGGGGTTGTCCAGGATAAAATGACATTTCTACTCCAAGCTAAACCTCCTCCCCCCCGCCTATCTTCTAATTTACTTAGTTTGCAAAAAAATGTATATTTACCCAGATTGACAGGCACATTTTCAGATTTTCCGGTAATGTTCCGTTTCCAGAAATGGAACGTCACCTATACTAAACCCTCACCCACCCCATCATACTTACCAGTCTTCCTGCCTGGATCTTCTGGGCACGGGACATATGTAAGGGAATTGCTAGAGGAGTGATTCCCCAGTAGCTGCTGGTGAACCCTGGGGGGAGGGACGCAACAAGACAGCCCTAAGCTGAACCTCCACAGTGTCCCTGCCTATTTGTCTGAACTGTCCTGGGCGACAGCCGGCAACTGGGAGTCAATTCCTTCTTGATATGTCAGAACACAGACAGGACAAACAACAACAAAAGGGATGTCAGCTAGCCAAGGGGTCGGTAACAGTCGAGCAATTCAGTATAGAATCAAAATCCAAGAGAATATTCAAAGGTAAGCCAGAGGTCAGGAATAAGAATACAAGTAACAAAACAGCAAGGAGTAATAGCCAGTAGCACAAGGCAATAGGAAGCGCCAATGTGAATGTGAGCAAACAAATAGGAAGGAAGAACCCGCCCCAGACTTGATAGGACGATAGGCTGTCAATCACACAGGTAAGGCTAAAATTAACTATTAGTGGAGCAGAGGGAAATGAAGGTAAAGGAGATGGTTGTGGTGGAAAATCAATTAAGGAGGTGAGGGAATAGGACAGTGTTCAGACAATACAAGAAAAACCTAAAGGAAAGAATCACAGCTGGACCTGCCTCCTGCGCTGCAGCATGTGGCCGAATGGCGCAGAAGTTCGAACAGGTGTGGACGTAACAACATGACTTCCTTCTGCGGGGCTGGCTCTTCTTCCTTTTGAGGTCTGCTGGCACTGGCCCCCCCCAGAAGGAAGTGATGTCCTGTCCCCAGAAGATGGACAGGAAGACTAAGAGACTATAAGTATATATGTAGCTAGGCAGGCTGAACTGTGCTCTTCTTCATTTTAACTTAATCAGTAACTGTAATAGGAGTTTGTGCCCCCATTGAGAAAAGCTTGTGTGGAACATACATTTCATCAAGAGGTGAAATTCTGAATTTTGCATTGAACAAAAAAGGCACATATTCCAGCAGGTCAGAATGAGATCACATGACCCAACTGAAGGGAATGATCCAATGAATTTTCAGATAGAAAGGGGGATAGGACCCACGAGGGCTAAGAATCCTTAAGGGAAAGGTGAAAGAGGTAAAAAAAAGGTGAGGGTATAAGCTGCTTATACAGTTGTGTAGTGGTGTAGTTTAGGTTTTGAAGGTTTGAATGGTGAGAGACAATCTGATATATTTGGCAAGGCAGTTGGATAGGGACTGAAGGAAAGAGAGGCAGTAGAAGAAATAGGGGAAAGGTAGTTTAATCTAGCGATGAAGTTGATGTTGGGTTGGAGGGGTATAAGAGTGATGGAAGTCAATTCGTTTTCCCTTTTTTTTTGTTGGGAGGATACAAACAAAGGCTGTCGAAGTAATCTCGGGGGGGATATGATGAGGGAATATTAGAGCATTTTTAATTGACTTCAGTTTAAGAAAAAGGCTGAATTCCAAAATTTTTTTTTACTTTTTTTTTTTTTTTTTTTTGAGGAACAAGCTTTAGGAAGTTTGCTCTAGTTTTCAATTTGGTTCAGCAATCATGTTCTAGAAAATCTGTATATATGTAGTACATATTTTAAATAAATGCTGTATTTATTTACTACAACAAAAATGATTTTATATTTTACCACAAATGAGTGGTCTATTCCTACATCTGTTACTGGTCTTCTCACAGTACCCTTTATTCACTGGGGTACATGTGGCCCTAGAAGGGCAACGGAATGTGTCACCTTAAGAAAAAAGATAATGCCAGTCCTCCATTTTGTTGCACGAGTTCTTGTGCATGCTAGATTGTATCTCTCCTCCTGAGTTCTGGTTTCCTGTAAAGAAACAACAACATTTGTAACTAGAAAAAGTAAAAAAAGGCTGCTATTGGGTTTTAACGCAACATAAAATGTATCCCAAGACAATAACCATATCTTCTCTATTAATATTGTGTAATAAAAATTTGTGTTAATTTTTTAGCAAAATTTTAGATTTACCTGATTTGAATTTTTGCAACTTGAATAGTTTTTGACCACAATGTTGTAAAATGATAAATATTCTAGAATTATGTATGCTTCAGTACTACCTTTTTATTGTTATATCTGCCATTGTTAAATGTTAACTAGTCATTGATGTTTAAGCATTGCCAAAATTTAAATATAACAGGGAAAACAGCGTAAAATTCAAAAGCATGTGTGCCAGTGAGCCAACAGGAGCCATAAACCCATGAACATTAATTGCAATAAATGACTTCTAGAAATTATAGGCACTAACAATTTTTAGGCACCTTGCCTACCTAGCCATTAGGAGATGTTTCAAGCCTGGCACATTGGCACAGTTCAATGTTTTCTTCCTACATTTAAAGATTTCAGTTTATTATACAGAATTTTTTTTTTTTTTTTTTTTTTTTTTAATCTCCCATTAGCAATAGAAAACAATTTTAAAAAATTAAATACAGGGGGGCGTGGCTAGCCGGAGAAGTAACAGGACGTACATTTTCCAGCTCCTATTAGTCACATTTGCGATCCACCACATATCACCCTAATCCTGCACATTCTGGATCCTTTACTCACCCAAGGGCTTTCCCCTAAGCCCTAGTAAGCTGATCTTGGGTGTTAAAGCTGCTTTTCTGGCCTTTCTGCAGTGGCTCAGAGTCGGGGCCTACCTGCGCCTTCCTCCAGACCCGCCATTTTCTCCGCACCCCGGCCGTCGGGACGAGCATCTCCTGCACCGCGGACCTCCGCATCCTCCTCTGCCTCCGCTGACGTTGCTTTCTGCGGGACCAGGGAGTGACAGAGGCGGCAGCCCTGCGCGGTGCTGGTTGCCGCGCGGGGCGACAGAGCGGCGGCTGTTGAGGGCAGCGGTTACTGCACTAAGTCCTACAGCGGGGGACAGCACAGCGCTCCCAACCAGAAGAGGGGGCCTATATTCCTGAGCAACGCTGCACATCCCAGATCCTGGACGCAGACCTCGGACACAAGGTACACTGCAGGCAGCGCGGGCAGGGGGAGTGCTGGGATCCCTTACATACATCAGGGAGACTCAAAACGAGGCCCGATTAGCGGCAAAGCAGTGCCTGCACTGTGACCCTATCCTGGGTATCTCCACTCATACAAAATATAGGCCTTACCTGACCTATCGCTTTGGCCCCAGGGCAGCCAGAGCCGGGCCCTGTACAGACGTAGTCTATCCCTCCAACCTACGAATAATCAGGCCCTGAGCGGACCCTCACCTGTACTCCTGCCCTACTAGTCTTGTGCAGGCCTGCATCTCCACCTCAGCTCAGCAACCCCTAATTGGCCTCCACACATACAGCTCTAGCTGAAACTCCACTGAGCTGCAGCTCAATTTTTCCCCACAGAATTCTCGTAGGTACCTCTCCCCTTGGGTGATGGCGACTTAGTTCTGGGGATCCAGTGCACCCTAAGCGACTCTTAGCGACAAACAGCCTGTCTGAAAATATCTGCCCTTTAAACGCTGAATTGCGGGAGACGAATATCTGGCAACATGGTGAAGGGTAGGAAATCCGTCAAGAAACCTGATAATAACCTGACTAACTACTTTGAGTGGGACCGTGGCGTGGAGGGAGAACCGGGACCTACACTTGACGACCATACAGAGCGCACACTCTCAACGCCTACGACTGCCATAATCACAGCGACATTTGTAGAGGGGGAAGGCCTTAACCACACCAAAGCTCTAATGGATCCTCTTCTACCTCCAACCCCTGACGATATCCGATCAACGGCACCACAAATCCATTATACATCCACTCAATCCAGCAAGGAGCAGACCTCCCCCTTACGACACTCACCATCTCCGAGTACCAGTCCGCTCAAACAAAAACCTCGTCTGGAACTCCCTGGAGACCTAACCTACTCCGAAGACCAACCCTCCTCCGAGACCTTTCCATCCACTCAAATGACTGGCCTAGACGGCTTCCCCGACCACTAGTGGTCCCGCCTCTGAACATACTCTGAGAGATATGCTTCTGGCCCTCCGCAGTTCCCTTCAGGCGGATTTTTCACAATTGCTTCAGCCTCTTCAGTCCTCAGTCAATGCACTAGATGGACGAGTAACACATATTGAAACCAAAATGGGCGATTTCGCTGCATCGCACAACAAAATCATCGATGCACACAATGACCTTGAAGACGAGGTTGAGAATCTCAAAGCCAAAGTGGCTGACATGGAGGACCGGTCCCGCAGGAACAACATCAAATTCAGAGGTATTTCAGAATAGGTCCAAACAGCTGATCTGCTTCCATACCTACAGGATTATGTCCGATTTCTACTACCTGACTCTACTAATACGGATATCATCATTGACAGAGCACATAGGCTTCCTCGCCCCAGACATCTGGGAGACGAGATCCCGAGAGACGTCTTGGCGAGATTCCACTTCTTCCATATAAAAGAAAGATTACTAGAAGCTGCTCGTAAGCAGAAATCTTGGCCTCCCAAATTCAAAGAGGTGCAGTTATACACGGACCTCTCAGCTATGACCCTTCGCCTCCGCAGAGACTTACTCCCGGTCACAACAACGCTTCGCAAAAACAAGATCCAATATAGATGGGGGTTTCCTGTGAAATTGATTGTCGCTAAAGACGGGACCACCTTCACCATCCATAACTTGAATCAAGGCAAAGCGTTATTATCGACTTGGAGAATGCCAATCTCTCTTCCTCAAGAGGCGGCAGGTCCCTCTCCTCCCTCAGCTACAGGGCGTAGATCTCCCACAAACCGCAAATGATATTCTAGGATGGCTATCCCTATCCACTCAGGTGCACAACCCCCTTTGCTCTAGTGGCTTAACCGGCAAGCCTATAACCAATACCCCCACATATACAGTAAGCTGTATTCGTCTTTGAACTGTTTGTTCATCTGTTTTGTCTATTGATCTTCTTACTTGCGAAACTGCCTACTCGTCTTCTGCAGATTCAACATCCCCACGACGTCCATACTCTTAGGTGACACTATGGTGATCAAGTTGGCCTCTCTCAACGTCCGTGGCCTAAACAGTCCACAGAAGCGAACGTATATTTGGAAGGAGGCTCTCTCACTCTCCGCGGATGTTTTCTGCGCACAAGAAACCCACCTTCTACAAAAAGACGCCTTCAGGGTAAAACACCCATCCTTCCCTATAATCTGCCACGCACACCACCGATCTAAAAAACGGGGAGTCCTTGTCGCTTTTAGAGACTCAGTGGCATTTTCCTTAACGGCACAAAAAGCGGACCCCCAAGGCAGATTCCTCATAATTGTTTGCCTCCTCAATAACATCCCCTATACAATAGTCAACATATACGCTCCACAGCGAAAGACCCTGGCATTTTTACACAAAGTCCGAAGACACATTCAGGAAATCCAACAGGGTGCGTTAATAATTTGTGGAGACTTCAATAACATAGTGGATCCCTCTCTGGATTCTACCAACGCCAACAGAGACAACACTTCCTGCCTGCTCCAATTTCCGAACACTGAAAATCTTTATGATATCTGGCGCGCACATCATGCGGGCGAAAGGGACTATACCTATTTCTCAGCAGTACACGGTTCTTACTCTCGCATTGATATGTTCATGGTAGACCTTCATACCCTGATGAGCTCCAAAACATCCACGATTGAATCTATCACATGGTCAGACCACGCAGCCATCACTCTCACCATAGAAGAAAAGATTCCACCTTCTGCTGCTAGACTCTGGAGAAACAATACATACCTAATGAGTCACCTTACTTATCGCCCGATAATAGAAAAAGACCTCCAGGATTTTTTCCAGACCAACTCCATATCTACAGAGGATCCCTACACTCTCTGGAACGCTCACAAAGCGTACATTCGTGGCACACTTATAAAAATCGCACATAGAAACAAGAAAGAACGCCAGAAAGCGATTACGGTAGCAATGTCAACACTTCGCACTTTAGAAGCCGCGAACAAAA
The DNA here is from genome assembly GCA_947044405.1 of Leptodactylus fallax. Taxonomy (NCBI): domain Eukaryota; kingdom Metazoa; phylum Chordata; class Amphibia; order Anura; family Leptodactylidae; genus Leptodactylus; species Leptodactylus fallax. The sequence goes on along the minus strand of CAMRHE010000108.1, from coordinate 3,436,612 downwards.
CCAATCCGAACCCGAATACTTCTGAACAGCTCACCCAGGCTAGACAGCAACTGCGTCTCCTTCTTTTACAAGATTACGAAAAGGCGTTAAAACGATCTAAAGCGCGATTTTACTCCCAAAGCAACAAAGCCGGCAGACTACTGGCTAGACAACTTCGGGCAAGGGTAGTTAAATCGCGGATTCCATACATCAAGCACCCTGTCACTAAAGTACATTTAACAGACCCAAGAGACATCGCCAACTCTTTTAAGGACTACTACGCACAGTTGTATAATCTACAGGAACACACCCCTCTTCCACCTGACCATTCCACCTTGGTATCCGGCTTCTTAAACAACTTAAAGTTATCAGGCCTGACAGATGAACATCTCTTGGCCCTAAACACCCCTATTACTCTTCCAGAAGTCCTACAAACCATAAAGTCCTTACCTAAGGGTAAGTCACCAGGTCCAGATGGTTTCTCCAACGAATATTTAATCTATTTCCAGCAAATTCTTGCTCCATCTCTCCTGAATTTCTTCAACCATGCCATGTCGGGTGCACCGCTTCCGCGCGAATCGTTGACGGCATTAATTGTCACCCTTCCTAAACCCGGTAAATCAGCAGATGTCCCACAAAATTTCAGGCCAATCTCGCTGCTAAATTCGGACCTCAAACTTTATGCGAAGATCCTAGCAGCACGGCTAGCTCCCATTCTTCCAGACTTAATTGGCACAGACCAAGTGGGCTTCGTTAAAGGCCGCCAAGCCTCAGACAACACCAGACGTGTCCTACATTTGGTAGATCACCTGGAACGCAACAAGACCCCATCCCTAATGGTCGCCTTAGATGCTGAGAAGGCGTTTGACCGGATCAACTGGGCATTCGCTTTCTCCGTCCTACAGAAACTGCGATTCTCTGGCCCTATCCTCACTGCTATCTCAAACCTATACTCATCCCCATCGGCCAGAGTGTTTACTAACAGCACACTGTCGGACAGCTTTGATATCAAGAATGGAATGAGGCAGGGGTGCCCTCTCTCTCCATTGATCTTTATTCTCACCATTGAACCATTAGCACAAGCCCTGAGACAAAACGACAGAGTCCAGGGAGTGCACATAGAGGGTTCCTCTCATCTCATCTCCCTCTACGCTGATGATATCATATTGTCCTTAACCTACCCAGAAACATCTCTACCAGCTGCTGTCGAAACTCTCAGAGATTATGGGGCTCTCTCTTTTTATAAACTCAACGAAGCCAAAACACAAATTCTCCCCCTGAACGTTCCCATGCCTCTTTTGGAACATCTCAAAGAGAGGTTTCCCTATGACTGGAAATCGACAGATCTGGACTACTTGGGAATAAGGATCACTCCCTACATCGCACAGGTGGCCAAAGCAAACTATATGCCTCGGCTGACGGATCTGGAGAGAGAGTGTCGATCCTATTCAGGACTCACCCTGTCATGGCTAGGTAGGGTATCTGCCTTTCAAATGATGCTGCTCCCAAAACTATTATACTTATTTAGAACTATACCCGTAGCACCCCCCCTTACGTTCCTCCAGAAAATTAACGCTATGCTCAACAAACTTATCTGGAACTCCAAAAGCCGAGACTCCCATCTTCTATCCTGCACAGAAAACGGGGAGTGGGAGGCTTGGGAATACCAAACATATATGATTACTACATGGCCTCACATCTTTCTACTCTAAAGGACTGGTGGCATAACAACGCCCATAAATCCTGGATCACCATTGAGTCTCGTATGATACCACATCACAGTCTCAAATCTTGGCTCTTATACTCCCTCTGGACGGATGTGGTACCCTCTCTCACGTCTCCAATTCTACAACATCTCATAGACAGCTGGCGACATATCCATCACTCTACAGGCAAGACGCAGATACTACACATCAAGCAGGCCCCAATTGAATTCTTAGAACTAACAATCCTGGATCTCAACTTATCCATCTGGAAATCATCAGGTATCACCTCTATTTCAATGATGTGGAGTGAGGACTCATTGATACCATTCCCATCGCTACAATCCACCTTCTCCCTACCCTCCACTTGCCTCTTTACATATCTGAGAATCAAGCACTTTCTCACCTCCAACTGCAATAAACAAGTAATATACAATAAATCTCTGTTGGACCTCCTCAAAATTCCAAATCCGGCTACAAAAATTCTCAGCTCCATCTACAATACTATAGGATCTAAAGATCATCTGGTCAAATCTACCCCACTACTTAGTTGGGAAATGCATCTTCAGCAGAAATACTCGGTTATACAATGGCAGAAAGCCATGACCTTCACGAAAAAGACCTTCCGGTGCACGACCCACTATGAAACAACTGTCAAAATTCTCCTCCACTGGTACTATACTCCAGAGCGACTTCACCGAATTTATCCGCAGACCTCAAACTCCTGCTGGAGGGGATGTGGCGAGAAAGGAACACTACTGCATTTACTGTGGACGTGCCCCCGAGTGGTGCTGTACTGGCAAGACGACTTCCGATGGATTTCTTCACTAGTGGGATTCTTCATACCTCCCTCACCAGCTTTAGCACTACTATTTCTGCAAATTGACTCTTTCCCAGCAACACATAGAGTGTTGATTGGCCACGCCTTGTTATCAGCGTCATTGGCTCTGCTACGCAACTGGAAGTCAGCCACTATTCCGACTAGAGGAGAGCTAGTGAACATGGTGGAGCAGACCTACCAATATGAGAAGATTCTCTCTCATGGAGTTCTTGGGGATAACCACTTCCAAAAGAACTGGTTTCCATGGACACTGAAGGCTCATACACATCTGCCGTAACCCGGCTGTGCCGCACTTGGAAGATCAAAACTTAATAATTATTGTCACCTATTGTTGCTTTATACTTGTACGCACTTGTTTCTTTAACTCTAGAGACTCTCGAACTCTTAGATAACTATATGTTTATTTGACTTCTAGCTACTTCTAGCGCTTACATGATAATACTTTTTTGAATGTTGTTGTTTGACCTGTTAAAAAATCTCAATAAAACTGATTGAAAGTAAAAAATTAAATACAGGAATTTTATAGTAGTGCCTAAACCTCATACTGCACTTCTGTAATGGCACAGACTCTTATAATATTGGTATATGAAACATTGCAGTCTTGTAAAAATTTCTTAATGTTGTCTTATATTTAGACTGGGTCATATCAAAATGGAGATTTGTTGACAAGTATATGATTTTTATTAAACAATGCCCTGAACCTGTTACAGCCTTCAAACATTTATTAAAATATACTCTCCTTTCCTCTTTTGTAGCATGAAACAATAGTTCATGCTGCTACCTTAAATAACATGGTGTGCTACTTTACTGATCATTTTCCTTATTTGTGAAGAACAAGCTCCATCACGCACAGCTCTTCTGTTCATGGACAGAAAGATGTTAGTTTATGAATTAAACGGTTTCTAACAATAGGGACTATAACAGCTGCCCCCTACTGGCATGTAATTTGTGTTACATAGTTATTTACCTAGCTCTGAAAGCAAATCAGCCAGAGATAAAGCATATCATGGATTTTCAAAGGAAATTAAAAACATTCAGTAAGTATCCGTTGTGTGAACTGTATCAGTAATGACTTCTAAATGTGATGGATGTAAACATACAACCCTTGTTCAAATGTTTTATTAGACTGTAAAAGCATCATGGAGATGGGAGAGTTACCTCTGTACTCAGTCCAATCATATATAACCAGTCTACCTACTGACTTCATTGGGCGCTATATACAGTAATACCTCGTACATTCGCGAGGTTAGGTGCCAGAGCGAGTCGCGGATCGCGAGGAATCGCGAATGTTTGGTACAAGCGCTTAGAAGCGCTTACAATGCCGGTTTCTAATGTTTAACCCCTAAATATCAATAAACTTTACCCTACAGTACTGTACAGTATACTAAAGTATACTAAAGTATACTTTACAGTACTGTATATTAATACATTCATTCATTTTTCTTATACACTCACAGTAAAATGAAACTAATTACCGGGTACGTAACGAACAGGACGCTACTACCCAATAGCGAAGGTGTTTTTTTTAATTAAATTTCACAGATCAGAAAAAAAAAGAGCAAAATCTATATATGTTAGTTGCCAAAAAAATATCGCGAATCTGTGAATTCGCAAATTCGGAAACGCGAGTGTACGAGGTATTACTGTAATACTAAATCCTCCTGCAGTAGTGTTGTTACTACAACATGGTCAGCTCACTGTCACTGAGAGAGTGCATAAAGAGATAGGGTTGTCTTAGGAAGATGACCCTTTTAGGCTAAGGCCCCACGTGGCGTCCCACAGCAAAAAAGTGCTGATAGTTGGGGGTCCAAACACTGAAATCCCCAGCAATCATGATAAAAGGGCAGTGCTGTACATGTGTGGCCACTTCTCTAGTCAGTTCTGTGGGATTGCTGGAGATCACCATCCTAGAAGTCCCGTACAAATTAATGGAAAGGTGGCTACACATGCACGGCACACTCTCTTTTCATGGAACACTCAGGGGTACTTGTGGACCCCCATCCTCCAGATTGGTGGGACACTTATCTCTGCATGTATGTTTGCTCTGCAGCCACAACTACCCTGTGTGTACTAGACCTGCAGCCAGAAAATACATGTACCAGTCCATCTTTGCACATTTTATTGCAGATAGAACAAGCATCCTTTATCTTACTTTAAATGGGAAAGGAAATGGTTAATATTAATATTATAGGCAAAAATGTGCTTTTCATGGGGTTCTGTGAAGGGGATAAAGAAGTATGGCCAAAAAAATTTACTATGAATACAATGAGTAATGTATAAGCAACAAGACCATACTTTTTTTTTCAGATTTCAGTGAAATAACAGATACTCTTTAATGACACCCAAAGCGAATTCTGGGAAGAAAACCTATCTGTACTCTAATTCTGTACCTAAAGACAACTTGTTGAATAGGACTATGTGTGGTAAGTACCAAAATCTACACAGTATAATGTTCTCACTTTCTTAAATATAATAATGTTTGGGGGCGTGGCCTGGACGCGCATGGAGTAGGTCGCGTGCAGGACCTTCTCTGCTCCACCGCTTGCAGCTGAGACCCGTGAACCCTTCAGAATTGCACTCATGGGCAAGCGCTTACCGAGGAGGGTGGCCCCAGGCACTCCAGCGCCTGTGGAGAGGTCTGGGAGAGCCACCCTGGACGGCTTCGTCACTCAGCAGCCTTCTCTGCCGGGCCAGGCTGCTGTGGGGCGGCCATCTTGGATTCCCTCCGCTCTTCAGGCACAGGGGTCGCAGCGCAGCCTTTCTCCTCCCGCGCTCCCCCTGTCAGCCAGCGGAGCACCGCTCCAGCAGAGATCCCTGTCGGCGCCTGGGCAGCCCAGAGCTTCTCCAGCACGAGTGCTCCCACAGTCTCCTCACCCTGGGATGTCCCAGCAACTACACTTTGCTTCACCAGCACTTCTGGCAGAGCGGCATGAGAGGACCCTGGATGTCTCCAGCTCTCCAAGGGGCTCTGAGGTCAGTGGCTCTGCTCCCTCCCACACCGCTGATGAGTTACAGCCTGTGGCCATCGCCCCTCCCCTCCATAGCTCAGGGGGGATGGCGCGGTGGAAGGCGCTGGCGTAGGGGCTCCTCCGCCCCACACTCCCAAGGATTATGGCTCCCCCCCTCCAGTCCTGTACCCCCAGAGCTGCCTCCCAGGTCCATCTTCAGCACCGCCACCTTTGGTGGACCTCCTTCCTCAGCTACCTACTAAACAAGACCTTAAAAGTATGGTTGCGGAAATCACAGCATCCTTCCGATCTGAAATTGCTACCCTCCGCACTGATTTACACTCTATTGCTAATCGAATGGATACGCTGGAGAATGACCATGACACTACCAGGGACTATGTTGCCTCGCTGCATGATACTACCGCTAACCAGGGATCAGCTATACGGGACATGCAACATCACTTAGAGGATCTTGACAACAGGGGTCGGCGCAACAATATACGCGTCAAGGGACTCCCAGAGGCTGACCAATCTGAGGATCTGCCTGCTCTGCTGGAGGCTGTCTTCAACACTATACTGCAGGAGCCCCTGTCCCACAAAATTAAGTTTGACAGGGCACATCGAGCCCTTCGACCCAGAGGATCCTCCGCTGCACCCCGTGATGTCATCTGCTGCCTCCACGACTTCACCCTTAAAGAGGCTATAATGAGCAAGGTGCGCAAACTCAAAGACTTTGAATTTGAGGGAGCTCAACTACAACTTTATCAGGACCTTTCGCTAATCACCCTCCAGAAATGCCGCCATCTCCGACCCCTCCTCCAGATCCTTCAGGAACACCAAATTCCTTACCGGTGGGGTTATCCGTTTGCTCTCATTGCTACGCTTCGCTCCTTCTCGGATTTACCTCTCTTCTGCGACCTGCTGGATGTCCCCTTGCCGGATTTAACAGACTGGGAGCTAATCCCTCCACCCCCTCCCCCACCACTGGTTTGGCATCGACTGGAGCCCAGACGACGTCATGCACCCTCCGCGGCGGCGACCGCTCCGAGGCCCCGACTGGAGACTGGTTCCTGAGGAGGATGCTCCTCCTTGAGACGTTTTTTTTTTTCCCGGTAGTGCTTTGAAAACTGCAAGCCTTAGCGTTATGTTTGCTTCTCTTTTTCCTTTTCTAGGTCTACGGGTCTCATCTATTATGCTTATTATTGGATTGTTTTAGCGGAGTGGGGGCGGGATGGGGTTCCGGTGACTCCCCTTCCATCCTTCTTTTTACTGGTGGTTGGGGATCTGCCGCCTCCCCTCCGACCTCTTGTCCACGCTCTCCCCCCTAAGGGGATACTTGGACTGTGCGGCCATTGATCCTGGTTGGACCTCTGGCTGTCCTCACTGGTCCCCAGGCGAGTGACTTAGCCTCGCCTACAAAGTATTGTTTAATTGTTATACTTCTTACTTTGTCATTTATGTTGTCTTTTGCCTCCCCCCCTTTTCCACCCTCCCTCCCTGATCTAGAGACCTTGCCTCGACTTTGGGTTCCTGTTTGTGGATCGCCCTTCTGCCTCTTCGAGGGAAACCTTCCAGCGTCATGTGAGATGGGTGAGCTTATTACAATCCGCCACTGTCCTCCAATCCTGAGTCCCAATGGTTAGGTGCGTGACAATTAATGTCAAGGGCCTGGGTTCCAACACTAAAAGGCGCCATGTCCTTAGAGAACTCCGCTCCTTACGAGCGGATGTGGCGTTTCTTCAGGAGACTCATTTTGACCGCTCCGGTACCTTTGCCTTCGCTAAGCACTACTTTCCCATAGCCTATTCGGCCTTCCACGATCGACGTAGAGCTGGGGTGGCTATCCTTCTTTCCCGTTCCTGCCCAATTACAGTGACAACCTCCCACATAGACCCAGGGGGCCGATTTGTTATTCTGGAAGGGCTCCTTCATGGTGCCCCGATTGTTTTATGCAATGTCTATGCCCCTAACTCAGCGCAGATCCCATTCTTGCGTCGGGTATTCTCCCGCCTGCGTGCTCTCCCGGCTTGGCTTGTGGGGGGAGACTTTAACATGGTCTTCTCTGAACGGGCGGACCGATTGGCATTACCCCAGGGTCCAACCCCCCATAGGATGGCTCAGCTTGCACGGGAGTTCCGTAAGCTGATCCGCGCCCATTCTTTGTACGACCTTTGGCGAGTGGACAACCCTACTGCACGCTCTTACACCTTCTTCTTTCACCCTCATAACACTCACACCCGTATTGATTATTTCTTTGGTAATGCTCCCGCCCTTCGTTTGCTCAGGGACACGAACATTGGCTCTCTCACCTGGTCTGACCATGCCCCAGTTGTGGTTACTCTATCTACGACCCCAGTGCCTACTCGCCAATGTCATTGGCGTCTTAACGAAACATTGCTCAAATCACCGACCTCCCTCGAGATCCTGCGCACACACTTGATGGATTATTTCAGGGACAACTTAGGTTCGGTAAACTCTCTTGCCATTCTCTGGGAAGCCCATAAGGCGGTCATGAGAGGACATTGTATCGTATTGGCTTCTAGGCTTAAAAGGGACAGACAGGCCCAGGAACAGCTTCTCCAAACTCGTATTCGGTCACTTATGACAACTTTGGCAGCACATCCATCCCTGGGGGTTCTTCGGCATTTGGTTTTGGCATGGGCTGACCTCCGTGATTTGGAGACCCGCCATGTGGAACGACTTCTCCTTTATGCTCGCCAGAGGTTCTTTGAACGAGGTAATAAGTCTCACACCCTCCTGGCAAGAACCCTCAGGGATCATCAGGCCTCCTCCACACCACACTCTGTCCGTGACTCCACGGGTACCCTTCAACAGCACCCTGACACTCTGGTGCTGGCGTTCCACTCTTACTATTCTAAGCTGTATAACTTACCCCCCCCCGCGAGCACTACCCCCTGGGGATGACTCAACACTGCTAGAAGACTATTTAAAGGATTGTTGTCTCCCACGCCTGCCTCCTGAGACCTTGACTTCCCTAAACACTCCCATCACCAGGGAGGAACTAGAGGGGGTCCTGAGGGACCTCCCAAATGGGAAAGCCCCGGGCCCAGATGGGTTCACTTACAATTATTATAAGGTTTTCCAGGGTGAACTTTCTGCTCATCTATTGTCCCTCTTCAATTCCTTCCTCTTAGGCTCCCCCATACCCCCGACTATGCTCTCCTCACTGCTCACATTGGTCCCTAAACCGGGTAAGGACTTGCAGGACTGTGCTAATTATCGACCGATAGCTTTGCTGAACACGGACCTGAAACTCTTTACCAAACTCCTAGCCAATAGGTTAAATGTTTGGCTCCCTCTGCTTGTCCATAAGGACCAGGTGGGATTCATCCCCTGTCGTCAGGGTGGTGACAACACCAGGAGGACTGTGGATTTGGTGGAGGTGGCCAATCATTATTCTACCCCGGCCCTTCTCTTGAGTCTGGACGCTGAAAAGGCTTTCGACCGCATAGATTGGTCATTTATGCATGCTACGTTTAAGGCGTTCGGGCTTACGGGACCGTTTCTCACAGCTATCCAGGCCCTTTACTCCTTACCCTCAGCAGCAATTAAGCTTCCCCATGCATCTTCGCCCTCCTTCCCTATTCGAAATGGCACTAGGCAGGGTTGCCCCCTGTCACCCATCATATTTGCCCTCTGCATTGAACCGCTAGCGGCCAAGATTAGGCGAGACCCTAATATCAAGGGGATCATGGTCCAAGATAAGGAATTTAAGGTATCTCTCTTCGCGGACGATGTACTCCTCACTCTCACCTCCCCTCATACTACCCTTCCAAACTTGCTGCGCTTGCTGGAGACCTATAGCGATCTCTCAGGATACAAGGTGAACCCTGCAAAGACTGAGGCACTCCCACTCAACATTCCACAGGACCTTCTCTTTCTCCTCCGCAGTAATTACGATTTCCAGTGGCGGGAGTCCTCTATCCGCTACCTGGGAGTCCATATATCCACCTCCTACGCTACCCTCTATTCGGCAAACTACCCGCGGTTGTTTCGTGAGTTAAGAGCCCTATTGGACAAATGGCAACCCTTAACCATCTCCCTTTTAGGGAGAATTGCCGCGGTCAAGATGACTCTCCTTCCGAAGCTACTGTATTTTTTCGAGACACTCCCGGTTGCGATTCCTCGGGGAGAATTACGGAACCTGCAGAAAGCTATTTTTCAGTTTATCTGGCAGGCAAAACGACACCGAATACCCAGATCTGTTATGCTGGCGGATAGGGGGTCTGGGGGTATGGCCGTCCCACATCTGCTACATTACTATTGGGCGTCCCACTTGCGCCATATCCCACTTTGGGCGGCTATGCCAGCATATACTAGATGGGTGCAGATAGAGAAGCTCTGGCTGGCTCCCATGCACCCTAACGCGCTTCTGTGGGTTGGCTCTCCCCCCGCTCCCCCTGCCTCGTACCTGCTGGGCCCTATTCGGTTTACTAGATCTATTTGGTCTGCCTGTCGTACTAGATTCTCCCTGATGTCCCAGCACTCATCTATGGTCTCCATATTATACAACCCCCTTCTCCCGGAAAGCCTGACCTCTGCCATGACTAAGGTGTGGTCTAAAGCTGGTCTTTACCGGATTGCGGACATGGTTGACCCTGGAACCTTGGAACTCAGGTCCTTTGCCTACCTTATAGCTAACCAAAACCTGCCAGGTACTGAATGGTTCCATTATTTACAGGTGGTTCACTTTGTCCGCTCCCTCCATGGGTCCCTTAAAGTGTCACTGCCCACCGCTTTTGAAAAGATTTGCCGTGCAGGTACGTCCACTAGGGGCCTTATATCCTCTATTTACCAACTTCTTACCTCACAAACTACAGGCTCCCCAGTTACCCATCGCTATATGCTTAAATGGGAGGAGGTGGTGGGTAGACCCATCTCCCAGGAACAGTGGTGGATTGTATGGTCTCGGGCCCAGAAATCATCTCAGTGCATTACATTTCGGGAAGCGCAGTATAAGTTGTTGATGCATTGGTATCATACCCCGGCTCTCCTCCATGCTTTAAACCCATTGGTTCCCCCATGGTGCTGGCGCTGTGGAGCTGCGGTGGGTACCCTGCACCACATCTTTTGGACGTGCCCTCTCATCCTGGGTTTCTGGAGGGAGGTCAGGACTTTGGCGACTGCTCTCTTTTTGCAAGAGGTTCCTCTTGACCCTCTGGTCTATCTCCTGAACCTTCCCCCCAGGCACCTGAGCAATAAGTCATCCAGGCTTTTCTTGCACCTTTGTACTGCAGCTAAAATTCTCATAGCTAGAAACTGGAAGAAAGTGAGTCCCCCATCTGGTCTTGAACTTGTGGCTAGAGTGAAGGATGTGAGGAGTCTTGAATGCCTGACCGCGGGTCTAAACAACTCACAGGAGGCCTTTGGGGCTATCTGGGCGCCCTGGGATATGTATTGTACATCACAGGGTCTCTGATCGCTAGTCCTCTTCTCCCCTCCCCTCCTTTCCTCTGCTTCTACCCTTGTCTTCTTAATCCCTTCATCCCTCCCCTCCCTTGTTTACTGTCTAATTTGAATGCATATTGCTTAAGGGAGAAGAGGCGGATAGCCTCTACCTACCTCATTGTTTTCTGCTTGTTTGATCTTTTTCTCTTTATACCTTGTTAATGAAAAATTTTTTCAATAAAAATTACAGTTAAATAAAAAAAATATAATAATGTTTTACTAGAAATGTCACATTGCTTTTACAGTAAATTTTTTGAATACATCCTTATGGTGGGGCCCCATGAAGTTGATGTTACTACTTTGTAACCTAACATTTCTCACTAGACTAAACTGAGTTAGAACAGACATTCTTTCTATTTACATTGATCTACTGTTACCACATCGGGCCCCACTTCTCTTAAAGTAGCATATTTAATAAAGTAAATCTGCTCTTTGCAATTAACATGGATTTCTATAACTAAGCGTTTGTAAATCAATACTTTTTGTTTTGAAAACAAAATGAAGAATTTTGATTTTTCTGACATTTTATTTTGTTAATGCAGTATTGTATAGTATAAAATTGTACCAGGAACATTGTGGTTACTTAAAGGGGTTCTCAAGGAATTATAAAACAAATAATTAAATAAACAATAAATCAGTATAGAACATGGGGCATTATTACTATAAAACAGCTATATAGCCTGAGATTTATTTTGATGATGTCACAATGCTGTTTATTACCTGACTCTGTATTTTGATGATATCTCAATAGGATGTATATTATGCAACTCCCTTCATGGCTTGGATGTCAAGTACTCTTACAAGTCCGGCACAGTGTTGAGGGAGTTGCACCTAAGTTTCTGGGCCTCCTGGGTGTTGGTGTTTCAAAGTACCCTTGATTTTGGGTGTGAATGATACACAGGAGACACAGTGGTAGTTGAACCGGTGATGCTCACAGCAATATTTATTTACATCTTTTAGTCACAAGTAACATGGAGGCACAGTTTTCTTACCAAGCAGTATCCACATTCTGGGCATCTATGAACACAGATGGTCCCCACATGGTATAGCAACCCCTTTACTGGCCACCACAAGATATAAAGCCCCCTTTACTGACCCACACTATTGCCTCCTTATTGACACCAAACATTATTCTGCCTCCTTTAATGACCCCCACACAGCATACTCTTTTGTTGGCCCCCATGCTGTAAATGCCCTCTTTATAGGACCCCATACAGTAAGTGCCCTCATAGTGACTTTGGTCACTACCGTAATATCCACTGTTGACATACCAATCCCCGCTCCTGCCCGCAGTTGCCTCTGCTTCCCCTTCAGCCCTCCAGGAGCCCCTGCGCATGTCCCTTCAGCATCAGAGCATCGTTGAAGCAGTTCAGAATAGTGCATGGGACCTCCTGAAGGCTGAAGGGGAAGCAAAGTAAGTAAGTAGTGGTTGTTACCTGTCAGAGTAATCCAGCAGGTAACGGTCTATTTAAAAAAAAAAAAAAAAGCAGGGGGCAAACTGGGTCCCCTTACAGTCATGGGCCCCATAGCAGCCACTACGACTGCTATGGCAGCAATTTTGCCACTGGCGTGGGTTTTATATCTATAGAGTGAACTCAGAGCATGTAGAAGATTTGCATAGATTTATTTTATTCTAGTTAAAATAGCCTTGGGCAGATGGAGGAGTGTAAATCCACCCCTCCCCCATGCACAATGCAAAAGACAAAAAGTCAGACAGAACCTCCATAGAATAATAAATGTACACAGGTGCTCTAGAGCAAATATCTTCACACCATAGCTAACTAACAACTGACTCTAGCTAACAGGCCCAAACAAGCTAATGGCTGGGGGTTGCTATGTTACCAATTGCTTATATTGTTTTCTGTTTTATTATTTCATGTGCCATTGTGTTTATGTAAAGTTTGTATATATTGTTTTATATGTTTCCCCTGTATTGTATGTTTTGCAGCTTCCCGTTATGTTAAATTTTCCTCCTTTTGTAGGGCCCTTCCACTGTTGTCTGCTTCCCCTTCCACTTGAAGGGACTTAGTACATCTCTGACCAATCACTGGGTGTAAGGGGTGGAGACTGTGAGTCTACAGTAACCCTTAGTCAGTTAAATAGTGTGCTAGCAGCCAAGAGGTCAAAACCTGCTGACTGTGTCCACTGCAGCCCCTGAGGGAACGTATACAGCTATGTGCCCAGCAGTCCAGTTACAGCCCTGAGACAGGGAAGAGAAGTAGTCTGCCTCATAGAGGGATAAAGTGTATCAAATATTGGAGGTAGTGAGGTTATGAAACCTGCCAGGACCCATTTATCTCCTGGTATATGAGTCCTGGAATTTAATTTAACTCCTTCAGTACCGGGCCAATTTCTGGCCCAGGACCAGACACATTTTCGGGGTTTTTTGTATGTGTGGTTTTGAGGCCTGTAGCATTTTTATCATATGCGTTTTTTCTGTGACACAGAAGGCTTTATTTTTATGTTTTTATTTTTGCATGTGTTTTAATTTTTTTTATATCTGGGAAAATCTAAACAAAAGAGGAGGGAAAACGTGTCTGTTTTTCACTTTTTCATTTTTTTTAATTTAATACACAAAGTGCTACTAAAAAACTTTATAAAATAGTTTTTACTCTCCATTACGGTAATTTTTATTTTGTATGGTGTCATCAGGGGTGGGGCTATAACCTTTAATAAGGGTGTTTTATTGGCGTATTATTTTATTTATTTTTTAAATTATTTTATTTACTTTTTTTTACGTTTTTTTTTTCCACATTGCGTCCCTTTTTTTTTTTGTGGGAGAGGCTGATTCCCCCTGTAACTGGGGCTGGTACATTTAGCCGCAGTTGCAGGAGGAATATAGCCTTCTGCACGTTACTATAGAGCTGATCTGGGTCCTGTAGGACCCAGCAGCTCTTACAGACGCTGATACCGGCGGATCACATGACTGCCGGGTCAGAGGGGAGCCGCAAGATGGCGGCGCCCATAGCGCTGTATACACAGTGATCAGGAAGGCAGGAAAGGTAATAAACCTTCCATACCTTCTCTTTGGGAGCTCTGGCTGAAGTTACAGCCGGCTCCCCGTTTCAGCAGCTGCACGATTTCATGCAGCTGCTGAGTTCTGCTTGGACGTACTGGTATGTCCTTGCAGAACGAGACAACCATCTTCTGGACATATATATACTCTATGGGCGGTCCGGAAGTGGTTAATACAGCCCATTATACCCATGGTGGGAGAGGCAGAAAGTATACTGTATAGTCATTGAAGTGAGAAAAGGCACTAAATACCAGTTTTACACTGGTCATCCTTCATCTTAAGTCTGAGATTAGCCACCACAGAATTTCTAACTATGACTCCCAGTTGTAACAATCAGTAACCTCAGTAAAGTTTATCTTGGTTCAAATGCACAACTGCCTCCTGAGTCATTCCTGTGCTTACTTACCACCAGGCCCCTCTGAAAACCACCACAAGGCTCAGGGTAAGAGAGGACGCTGGGATAACACTACCACCACCATCAGGTACAACACAGGCCCCTCTCAAGCGGTGTTCGGCCTGGGAGGTGGGCTGGAGGAGCTGGTTAAGTGTTCTTTGCCTACCTGTGACATCACTCCCAAAACTACAACTCCCATCTTCCGGTTCCCTCCATTGGTTTCCTTTACAACTACCCTCAACTTCTAAAAACCACAAAGTAAAATCAGCTCCTGTCTACAAAACAGCATAGGATCCAGCATAAGGCTGGAAAAATGCTATAAACCCTATAAAACTATGCAAAACATATCTAACATCAGTTTAATAATTAAATATAACATTTTACCACAATGATTGTTTTTAAGGGACAATACAATAATAAATGTCTTTTAACAAAGTTTTAGTCCTATGCTTTATTCTACAATGATATCACAATAGCCTATGTCTTCAGTGATAATGGTGGAAAGTGCGAACTGTGTCTTCATTTACAGCAAGTGTAGTGTTTTTTTCTGTATTCCATGGCTATATTTTACAATGGTCTTATGTATTTCTAGACTGATTTTTTTTTTTTTTTTTTTTTTTTAAATTATGCCACAATAACCTGTGACTTTGTTCATAAGCTTCGTACTATGGCAACAATGTCAGACTGACCCATGTCTTCATTGGTATTACTTTTTGTTTTCATTTTGATGATTTCACAATATACTGTTATCATTTATAGGATGTGCTTAATGGATATGTTGCAGTGGATATCAATTTATTCCATGGTTCAGCTTTGTGAGGATGATATTGTCCACTTTCCTATGTCAAGTTTTATTGTAATAATGTCTCTGTTAGAGTTGTGTTCTATTTTGTGCCTGTATTTCTAGGCTGCATTTTACAGTGTCATCAAAGTGGCCTATTTTTTTTTTTTTTTTTTTTTTTAAGAATATTTGATTTTTAATTTTCCATTCCACTATCTATATTAAAAAAAAAGTGCAATATCTTACAATTTTCACTCTGTCCATGAAAGCCTCATACTAGCCTTATACTTACTAATTCTGTACACCTCATTTACATCACAAATAAGACGAACAGGATTACAATAGAAGTTCACAGCTCTACAGATAACACCCATAGTGACACATCATTACATCCACTTCTGACCATAAATGATATCACATCTTTCCTATTCCCCTCCCTGCACAAAGCATGTCTAGAAAACTCTCCCATAGACCTCAGTAAGTTGACTCCAGACTATTGCTTGCCCATGACCATGACTATACTATGAAGCATATCACTAAACGCTGTTAACACAGCAGAGGAGAAACTCAGGCAAAATGACCGTCCCCATAATCTTATGCAGAAAATAGAATTAAAAAATGCTACAATCACAAAATATAAACAGATTAGAAAAAAGTGATATGGTGGTCTTCTTTTAATAAATTAAAAATTGGCGATACATTTCTTTTATGTCACAATAGTGTTTACCAACCTAGGCTGTGTTCTATTTTTATGATGTCACAATACACATAGTATTTATACTTTTGGAATGCCGAGATATTCTTGCAGTAATTGGCTTTTTATTCATGGAAAAATGGTACAATCTACAGGTATAACGTTTCGGTCATGTACAAATGACCTTCATCAGATACTACAACAAGATAATAGTATACAACAAAAATGACTTCAAGCACTCTTAAAATGAAAAAAATGTAAAAAGAAAAATGACAGATAAATAAGGACCTATTTTTTTTTTATTAAAATATATATACATATATTGGTGTGTATGTGTGTGTGTGTGTGTGTGTGTGTGTGTATATATATATATATGTATATATATATGTATATATATATATATATATATATATATATGTGTGTGTGTATATATATATATATATATATATATATATATATGTGTGTGTGTGTATATATATATATATATATATATATATATATATATTATGATTTATGTAATATGGTGCATTCAGAAAGTAATCACAAAGACTTCGCTTATACTGAAATAGTAGTCAAGTATACTGAAATAGAGAAGAGTCAAGGACAAAATATTGTGTAGTGTGAAAGTTGATAATGTAAACAAAAGCCTACCTACCGGACAACTGAATGTTACTGTAGATGGTGTACGGGAGTAAGGGGCTGTGTAAAATGTAGATGTAAATTCTCTTCTTTAATATGATAAGGTTACTGTGCTATCTAAATTATTTCCAGAGATATCACTAGTTGAAAACACACTTGAGATTGGGATTTTATATATTATATTTATATTCTATAAATATCTTAATCCTGACTGTTTTCAACCGGTGATATCTCTGGAAATAGTTTAATAGCACTGTAACCTTGTCATATGAATCTATATCTACATTTCACACAGCCCTGTACTCCCATACACAGTAACATTCAGTGAGAGGCAGAAACAGCTCTCAATACAGAAACAAGGGAAAGAGTGAAAAAATGCAAGATTTCACAGAAAGGAGCCAAAATTTGTTAAAGTATATTACAAAATTTATTTGACCCAAATACTGTCATAAAACCAAAAGTTGTCTGAAAGTTTAGTTACGCTTTAAATTATGTCAAGGTATTGTTTGCCTGTATTCCTATACTATTTTATATCTATTATATTTGTACAGTGACATCAAATAAATCTTTACTTCTGGCTTTTATTCATTTACCACACAGTACATAAAAGATACAATGTTTTGGCTTGTGACAAGACATTTTCCAGCAACCATTGTAGCTTTTGTGTGCTATGTGGTAATTTAATAAGCTAGACCAAAGGATTTGCTACCATGATGTACATTTCATGACTGGTATGGACTGACCTTCCTAGACTTTATTGCTTTTCCTGATTAAAACATATGGAAACAGACAGTAGGTTCTTACACTGCTTGGTTGGAATTGTGTTCTCTTATATGCCGTTGATGTTCTTTTGAATTGATATCGCTATACTTTTGGCTATATTATGATCTGGATCTTCATTAAAAACTGCAATGGTCTGGATCTTCATTAAAACCTGCATTCTATTTTAATGATTTCATGAAAGTCTCTGTTTTCATTTGTACAATATGTGCCTTTGTGCTTTGTCTTTATTTCTTGGCTGTCCTTTATTGTGATGATTCCATCATTGTGTTTGTTTTTCTTCCTAGAGTGTGTTCTGTTGTAATAATATTGTAATATTGTTTGTTTTCTATGTCTAGACTTTGTTTCATTGTAAAGGAGTATTAGATAGTCCTATTATGAGAACATTTATCCTAGGATCGCCTGGTCCAATAATCGGTCTGTCTGTTTGCCATCCACCCACCCGCATAGACCTATGTAAATAGACCGATGCAAAAAAGTGCTGATGGACATGTTTATTATTGTTTATCATTGATTGGTGCTTGTTCTGCCCTGAGATTGGGTAGTCTGATAGGAGCCTGTGTCTTTATTTACAGTGCCTTGCGAAAGTATTCGGCCCCCTTGAACTTTTCAACCTTTTGCCACATTTCAGGCTTCAAACATAAGGATATAAAATTTTTATTTTTTGGTGAAGAATCAACAACAAGTGGGACACAATCATGAAGTGGAACAAAATTTATTGGATATTTTAAACTTTTGTAAAAAATAAAAAACTGAAAAGTGGGGCGTGCCAAATTATTCGGCCCCCTTAAGTTAATACTTTGTAGCGCCACCTTTTGCTGCGATTACAGCTATAAGTCGCTTGGGGTATGTCTCTATCAGTTTTGCACATCGAGAGACTGAAATTCTTGCCCATTCTTCCTTGGAAAACAGCTCGAGCTCAGTGAGGTTGGATGGAGAGCGTTTGTGAACAGCAGTTTTCAGCTCTTTCCACAGATTCTCGATTGGATTCAGGTCTGGACTTTGACTTGGCCATTCTAACACCTGGATACGTTTATTTGTGAACCATTCCATTGTAGATTTTGCTTTATGTTTGGGATCATTGTCTTGTTGGAAGATAAATCTCCGTCCCAGTCTCAGGTCTTTTGCAGACTCCAACAGGTTTTCTTTCAGAATGGTCCTGTATTTGGCTCCATCCATCTTCCCATCAATTTTAACCATCTTCCCTGTCCCTGCTGAAGAAAAACAGGCCCAAACCATGTTGCTGCCACCACCATGTTTGACAGTGGAGATGGTGTGTTCAGGGTGATGAGCTGTGTTGCTTTTACGCCAAACATATCGTTTTGCATTGTGGTCAAAACCTTCTTCCACATGTTTGGTGTATCTCCCAGGTGGCTTGTGGCAAACTTTAAACGAGACTTTTTATGGTTATCTTTGAGAAATGGCTTTCTTCTTGCCACTCTTCCATAAAGGCCAGATTTGTGCATTGTACGACTGATTGTTGTCCTATGGACAGACTCTCCCACCTCAGCTGTAGATCTCTGCAGTTCATCCAGAGTGATCATGGGCCTCTTGGCTGCATCTCTGATCAGTCTTCTCCTTGTTTGAGATGAAAGTTTAGAGGGACGGCTGGGTCTTGGTAGATTTGCAGTGGTCTGATACTCCTTCCATTTCAATATGATCGCTTGCACAGTGCTCCTTGGGATGTTTAAAGTTTGGGAAATCTTTTTGTATCCAAATCTGGGTTTAAACTTCTCCACAACAGTATCACGGACCTGCCTGGTGTGTTCCTTGGTCTTCATGATGCTCTCTGCGCTTTAAACAGAACCCTGAGACTATCACAGAGCAGGTGCATTTATACGGAGACTTGATTACACACAGGTGGATTATATTTATCATCATCAGTCATTTAGGACAATATTGGATCATTCAGAGATCCTCACTGAACTTCTGGAGTGAGTTTGCTGCACTGAAAGTAAAGGGGCCGAATAATATTGCATGCCCCACTTTTCAGTTTTTTATTTTTTACAAAAATTTAAAATAACCAATAAATTTCGTTCCACTTCACAATTGTGTCCCACTTGTTGTTGATTCTTCACCAAAAAATTAAAATTTTATATCCTTATGTTTGAAGCCTGAAATGTGGCAAAAGGTTGAAAAGTTCAAGCGGGCCGAATACTTTCGCAAGGCACTGTACACACCATTAACAGGTAGCGACTGATATTTTACTCACTTCTTCCTTCAGAGGGTGTTGTTCTTCAGCATCTGTGCCCTGGAGTCAGAAGTGAATGCCGGACGCGACAGGAGCGGGGATTGGTAAGTAAAATATTATTGCTAAATGTTGGAATAATCGAATAGTTAGTGCCTGAACTTGTGTGGCACCAGGAGAGTTGAGTTAAAACAACAAACAGTTATACTCACCTCTCCTGGGTGTCCAGTGGTTCCCTGGTGTCCTCTTCAGGCATCTTATGGCTTTTGTCACGTTAGATGGAGGCCTGAAGAGGACACTGGGTACTATCAGCGCAGCGAAGATGCCCATGAGAGGTAAGGTAAGGTGAGTATTTGTAATTTTTCCTCACATCCCCAAGCTTCCCATTATTATAATCTAGTGTCTGAGGATACCCCAAAGTATCATAGCGAATAGGACTTCCTGGGTGGTGAACCCCAAAAGTTTTGGGTTCAGCTTGAGCCCAAAACTTTTGGACAATTTGGTTTGACTCTAAGGCTAGCATATCACTGTGATCAGCCCTGAGACTGTACCAGATTCAGTCTCAGCAGGATATATAAATATCACATGTCTAAGGATAATAAGATCTGTAAATTTTAGGTGAAATCACACTGCCTTGTATGTTGGATATCGTCTAAAAATAAGGTGGTTGTCCCGCTATAGATTACCTAACCATAGGAGGTCCAACTGCTTGCACCCCCTCAATTCTGAGAAGAGTAACTCCCCCGGAGTGCTCCATGTGAATAGAACGGTAGTGCACATGTGTGGTCACTGCTCCATTCCCTTCTATGAGACTGCTGAGATGACATTCCAGCATAACCGTGAATAAAGTAGTGGTCAGGTATGCGAACCACCACTCCATCTACATGGAGCATTCAGAGGAACTTGCGAACCATCAGACCTCAAACAATCGGGTTCCCCTGTGGATAGGGGATTAATGTATACAATACTTAAACGTGAAGGATTGTACTAAACCTTTGAACAGCTTGTATTTTTGCCTCTGCTCTCTTGCTGTGATATGCTCACATTATACTCGCTGATCAACCCATGCATTTACTAGAAATGTCTAGATCCACAAAAAAACAATCAAATTGGCCCTTTCAATAGTTTCCTTATTCACCTTTTCTAGACATTATGATCTTGATAAGTGATTTGTGTTTTTTCACTTGACTGCAACAATCTACCAAAACTTCACGACTTCTGCAAATGCCCTTTCTGTGTCCTTAGAAGACTTAGCTTGACATTTTTACTTTTTCTGTGCCATGCCAATGCTACTTTGAAATAATAGATCTATCTGTGTAACCAGTTCTAGATGTCTGATGGTTTCCTAAGCAACACCCCTGCATGCTGCTTGTGTTACAGAACTAAAAATAGGCTTTTCAATAAGCCATGCACACAGAGTGTAATTACCCCAATCCATTATTTAGCTCGGTGCCTGAAAGGAGGTTCTCTTAATGGAACACTCTGCCTTGCGCTGAAGTATTACCAACATTTTCCTGCAGCTTTTTAGGTTATAATGAATATAATTATGTAACACTGCTCCCTCCCATGGTGCTTGGAGTGATAGGATAATGGCTTGTATAGGTAGATGCGCTTGTATCCCTAGTTGGCTGTAAACAACGAATTGTAAAAATTCACTTTTCATGTTAAGGAAACAACAGCAGAGATTAGCACAGTTTCTTGAGTGTTTTATATATATAATTATTATTTTGTACACCTATCGCTTTCTTTTCTATATAGCAGTGTTGTAAGACTGAGCAGTCCTTGCTAACTAGTGTGCTATCATGTCACAATCCTTAACAATTTAGCAAATTAGAAAAGTACCTTACACCTGAAAATGTGTTTTTAATTAGTCAAGACACTTGCTTACAGAACATGTCGTCAGTATTGTGTTAACAGCAAGCTTTTATGTTAAGCATATTATTAGTGTTTTATTTAAGGTCACTATCTATATTGAGTCCTGAAATCTTTTTTTTCAATCAGTTTCCAATATGGCCACTGAGCTTTATAGTAGAATGATACTTCCTGATCTGTGGGGATCACTTTCCGGCACTTAGAATGTCAGAGGGGCAAAAAATTATAAAAATATATATTAAATCTAGAGATGAATTAGAAAAGGCTTACACCTCTGACAATAAGTGATAGGGACAGCTCAGCTTGTCCTTCCTCTCCCTGCACAGTGCATTCTGCACATTATGTATGTCTATTAATTAAAATAGGGGAACACAAAGAATCATGAATAGAAAAATAAGACATATAAAAAAACAGATAAAGGCAGCCAAGATTGAAACAGAGAGGTTCTTTGCCATGAAAACTAATTATATCAAGAAACGTAAAACTAAGAGTATGGGACCCCCTCAAAAATCTGGGAGGATAAGGCAGCACGGTGGCTCAGTGGTTAGCACTACAGCCTTGCAGTGCTGGAGTCCTGGGTTCGAATCTTGCCAAGGACAACATCTGCAAGGAGTTTGTATGTTCTCCCTGTGTTTGCATGGGTTTCCTCCCACACTCCAAAGACATACTGATAGGGAACATAGATTGTGAGCCCTATATGGGACAGTGACTGTCAATGTCTGTAAAGCGCTGCAGAATATGATGGTGCTATATAAGTAAGCTTAATAAATAAATAAAAAGACTAATTTACTAAATACCCTTTCCTCTAGTGTATTTGCACAAGAAAATACAATGATGCATGGGATAACTATAAATAATGTAAATTATCCATTAAATGTCACCTGCTTTCCTACAAGGGTTGTCAGGTCCTCATGTGCATGCCCTCTTCCACTGCACTCTACTTATGGTACAAAGCATGCCCACAACACTCTCCCATAGAATTCATTTCATTTTCTGAGTTTCTTTGTCTAGACAACTGCTGCAAAGCAAATTTCTGCATCTGCTGTTTTAACAACTTACGCTAGGTTCACATTAGTGTAGCCTGTCTGTTCTGTTCCGGAGGACAACTGACAGGTGGACCGTTAAAATAGCAGTTACATATGGAGCCCAGCGGACCCCATTGATTATAATGGGATCCATCGGATGAAAGCTATGGATGAAAAAGTTGTGCATGCAGGATATTTTAGGCGATGTGAACATACCCTTAGTCAAGATGACTGCACGAGGAATTTGTTTTGCAATGTTTTTTTAAGCATTTCTTTAAGGGAACTTCTATGGGAAATGCAGAATTGTTTATTACAATCTTCCAAATAAATGGGATTAAAAAAATAATAGTACTTCAAAATATTTAATCATAGGCATTAGAGAGGGGCGAACTTCTCAGGATTCGTTTTGGTTTTGGGTGGCTTGGGTCCAAGATTTATTTTGGGTCAAACAAGTTAGGTATGAACCACACCTTTAAAATGGCTTTAATCAAAGTGTAGAACACTCTCAGGACTCCTAGGAACCTATCTATTCAATTTTTAGCTCTCGAGGACAAACACAGCTGAAGTTATGTGAAAGTGACTGTTATACTCTGGGGTCTCTTCAGACCCGCGAATATAATAGGTGATTGATCAAGTTTAAAAAAAAAAAAAAAAAAGTCATACTCTCCTTCAGTTACCGGCACAACAGCGCTCTGTCTCCACCTCCTCGGTGACGTCTGGCACTTTCCTTTGACGTCATGTGCCTTGGGTCACCACTGAGGCCCATGATGTCTGTGACATCATAACGCTTGGCATGCCCATGTGACCACTGGGAGCCCAATCGCAGCCCGCAGCGGTGACTTCAAGTGCATGACATCTCTGGAGAGCTCCAGTTGCTGCGAGGAGGAGGCCCAATTAGGGTCCCTTAGTGCTCCATGTGATGTCCTGCCATAATATCTCCTATCCTGTGTACAGGAGACAGTATCATTAAAGGGAATCATTGCATTTTTCCTACATTTTTTTTTTCTCTGCGGTTTTTCTTCACTTAAATCTATTGGGAAAACATGAATGTTTTCACAGGTATAATTGACATGCTGCAATTTGCAAAAACGAAAGTGTTTTTCAAATCGCAGCATTTCCACTGCAGATTATTTTCTGCAATGTGTGGATGGGATTAGCCAGAATTACTTTGCAGGGACTGTACGGATTTTCTTTTTTTTTTCCGCAGCTTACTACGTAGGGCCTTAGCCTGAAGTAAATGCTTTTTCTGTAACTGCAGTTCACCTCAATAGTGAGGAAAAAGTTAAAATACAGTCATTATCTGACAACTGCACTTGATGTTAGTTCACATTGTACCATTGTGGAAGTCAAGATGTCATGTTAGCAATAGTCCTAGCTTGTCAAAAATTCTATAAACATGGTAATACATAGTGACCAATTTCTAAGAAACTGCACATTGTTCTCAGGAAGAAGCATGTCTAAATATCCCTTCCAAAGTATATATTTCTCTGTTTTCAATAGATCTTCAAAGATCTACGGTATATTCTATCATATTCTGCTATTACGGTCAAAGAATTTAAAATGCATGTTCCTTAAAGAAACATGTGGGAGACATTCTCATTTTTGTGATTTTCAGACATTATAAAATGATGAAACCAAGCCACAAAGTCCAGCATCTTTCAGATGCCAAAGGTACAGTCACCAATCCCAGAAAGCTCCAGACGTTTTCCTATGGGAAAGTTCTGCCTACATTCTATTATTATACTTTGCTAATTAAGTCCATGTTGGAATATGACCTAGGGTTACATTTTTTTAAGGCTTTGCTTGTGTTCAGTGGCTGCAACTCTACAGCATATAGTGAGAAGCAATTGGATGGGGTGAGAATGGAAATGCAGCAGACTGATACTTTTGGCAGAAAGCCCCTTTGATTAGATGAATTATTTTATATGACTTAGATATTGGGAAATCGTCTAATACAGGAAGCCAAGGTCATGAGAAGATGACACAAGATGCTTCCCCTGTTAAATTGGGTGACTTCATGGATAGTTTTATAAAATATGGATTCTTTAGAAAAATACATGATACTACAGCAAACTTTAACTTGAATTTGTAGTGTCATGACTCACAGTAAAAGCCATTGAAAAAGTTTGTTGCAACTGTTTATATAACTTCTTCCCATTGCAGCCTTTATTCATGTTTATTTTTTTTACTCCCCACCTTCCAAAAGCCATATATATATTTTTTTTGTTATCTTTCAGTTCACAGAACTATATTTGGCTTATTTTTTGTGGGACAAATTGTACCTCATATTCTCTTCAATGTACTGGGAAGCTGGAAAAAAAGTCTGAATGGGGTGAAACTGGAAAAAAAAAAACTGCAATTTTGCAAATTTATTATGGGTTTTGTTTTTGTGCTGTTCACCATGTTTTTTTATATTTCCATGTACAGAGCTATGTAACACATCTTTTTTACAGGGCTGGATGTAGTTTTTATTGATCATTTTAGGATAAATTGTGACTCAAGATCAATTTTTATTCACATTTTTTCAGAGGTGAATGAAGCCATGTGACTGATGCATGTTGCTTCAAACAGCTGATACTTGGGTGTGTTGCACCCCACAGATCTTCATTTCGCAACCCACCCTAAGGGTACATCATCAATTTAAAAGTCTAAAAAAAATCCCTTTAAGGCCAGGGCCCCTCATTGTGAATATGCAGCGTTTTGGCCGCTGCGGAAATGCCACAGCAAAAAAAACTGCATATTACAGTACTGCAAAGTGGATGGGATTCTGGCTAATATTATCTACAGCGGAAATTTTTAAAAAAACCAGCTTGTCAATTTTATACCTACGGAAATGCTGGCATTTTCGTCATAGGTATAATAGAAGCAGAAAGTCTGCGGAATTTCTGTGAAAAACATGCAGAAAAAAACGCAATGTATTTTCACCGATGTCTTTTCCGCAGCGTTTTTCAGCTGTGGCTCGCTACGTGGGACCTTAGCCTAAAATCATTGTTTTTCAGCATCACACTTGTAAACTTTAACGAAACTGTATGTGAATGATGAATCGTACTAATGATCATTGCATCACATAAAGTCTCACTATAATAGCTCCATGTAAATGGCACTAACATTGCCAATCAGTGCTTGTTCTGGGCAGAAATGACCTAGTTGTCAGTCTTTGGCTGTCTGATAGATACCTCCTGAAGTGTCTAGGTTTGTTGCACCACCATATATCATGCTTTAAACAGCTCTGCGCGCGTATTGGATGCTGTATATGAGAACAAGTCCTGCACAAGTTCAAAATTGAATGTATGTTGATATGAGTGAGTTTGCAGCTAGGATAAGATGAGTGTAAACTTCAAAAAAGTAAAAGACTAGCTGGTCTTTTCCACATATAACTTGAAGGAAAAATTGGAACTACAGGTGCATCTCAATAAATTAGAATATCTGTGAAACGTTTATTTCTTTCAGTAATTAAATTAAAAAGGTGACCACCTATATTTTCTAGATTCTTTACACACAGAGTGTTCTATTTCAAGTGTTTTATTTCTGTAAATGTTGATTATGGATTACAGGTAATGAAAACCCAAATCTAAGAAAATTTGAATATTGTAAAAAAGTCCAGTATTGTAAATTCAGTGTGTCACCTGCCAAGGTTTCCTAAGCCTTTAAATGGTCCTTCAGTCTGGTTCAGTAGGACACACAATCATGGAAGACGCTGATTATGAATTGTATTACTGAATTACTGAAATGAATGAACGTTTCAAAGATATTCTAATTTATTAAGATGCACCTGTATTTACATTTGTCATCAACCTTAACCCTGGCTGATCCCTGCAGAGATTTCTATTCTATTAACTTAATTATTACTGATCTGTCCCTTTCTGGCAGACCTTCAATGGGTTGTTCCACAAACACTTATTTCCTATGCAGAGTATAAGAAATAAGTGTCTGATCTCTGGGGCACCACCTATCACGAAAATGGAGGTCCATTGTGTCCTGTTTGAATGGAACAGTCGTCATGTATGTCTGTGGCACTGTTATTCAACCCTATGGGACTGCCAAAGATGGCAGAGTACAGCAGAGTGTTTTGTGCTGCAAACTCTATAAGCACTTGCCATCCGCCTGATAAGCAATTCTACAGTGACGTTTTAAAATATCATTGTAAAGTGAGAAGCACAGAGGTTGTGCAGCTGAAGGAGAAAGGAGATGGCTGTCAGCGAAAGCTGGACTCCCCATAGAGAAGGCAGAGATGCTTTGTTAACATCACTGCCTTCCTGATCACTGTATACACAATGCTCAGTGAGCGCTGGGTACAGATAAACAAATCACCATGATGCTTCCTTCACTTGCCCCACTGATGTACTTTCTGGATGTCAGGTAGCTGCAGGAGCTGCTGCTCTTAGCAGACCCAGGTCAGCTCTGCAATAAGTTCAGGAGGCCATATTTACCCTGTAAATGGGGCTACGATATCAGACAAAGTTACAAGTAAATTACCAATAAATAAAATGTAATATTGAAATGCCCCCACAGATCTTTTGCGACATTGAGGCAACAATGCCCCCAATGGAAAAAAAAAACAAGACAAAACAGAAAACAAAAAATTAAAATTAAAAAGAACACCCATAACTTATACCACAGCATTTAGGTTACTCTCTTCCTGACCCCCACAACACAAATCTGTGTCCCATATACAAAAATGACTGTAACAGAAAGGAAAAGTAATATGTATTTTAGTGGCTCTTTACACTATAAAGCTAAGGCCCCATGTAGCAGTCCGCAGCAAAAAAGCGCTGTCGAAAAAAACACGACGGAAACACAAAACGGTATTGTAACGTCTCGGCCGTTTTGGGTCTCGGCACCGCCCTCCGCTCGCACGCTGTGGCGAAGGAGGCGTCTTCAATTTGGTTCTTTGTGTAAGCTTCTTGATGCTCAGTCTGAACATGGTCCTAGTTCTCTTGCTGTGTCAAGCCACACCCGTGTAATTAGGAACATTTCTCTCTGAACAGCATAGAGTTAATCTCTTCCTGGCCTGTGTGATTGACAGCCTGTGTACCTATCAGGTCTGGGGGCTGGTCCCAGACTTTCTATAAACAAGTTGTCAGCCCTCACATTGTCGCCGGTTATTGCTCTGTCTTTACCTGCTCTCCTTGTGATATACCTTACTACTTTGTTAACTGATTTTCTGACCACTGGCTTTGACTTTGACTATTCTCTTGGATTTAGATTTTGTACTGCATTGCTCGTTTGTTACTGACCCCTTGGCTTGCTCACTCTGCTTCTGTGTTGTTTTGTCTTGTCCTGTTCTCTGTGTCACTTACCCAGTATAGGGCTTGTCTTCAGGTTGTCCTTTTACCATTTAGGGTAACTGAGGCAATAGGAAGGGACAGTGGCTGGGGTGAGATTAGGGCTCACTTGTCTCTGTCCTTCCTCCCAGACCGCTGCAGTAGTGTTAGGGTATTGCTTCGTTTGGCAAGACCCTTACAGAATAACCGGCCCATACATTCTGCCATTGCTTCCCATAGGGTCAGCATGGATCTTATTCAGGGCCTTACAGCCAAGTTGGTAGGTTTGGTAGGTCTGGTAGCTGAGCTTGCTAAACAGGTGCAGACCCTTACTGATGCTGCTGCAGCATCTCCGGTTGTTTCTGCCCCTTTTAGGGTTAAGATGCTACTCCCCGACCGTTTTTCAGGGGATAGTGAAAAATTTGAGACTTTCCGGGAGTCCTGTCGCCTGTATTTCCGGATTAATCCACATGCATCCTAGGCCCAAATGATGGGAGTAGTTATATCCCTCCTACAGGGGGATTCACAAGCTTGGACCCTTAAACTCCCTCCAGGGGCTGAGGAGTGGATTAACTTTGAAAAATTTTTTTTTTGTCTTTGGGGTCTATATATGCTGAGCCAGACCACATTGGGCTTGCGGAATCGCAACTCCTCACCATGCGGCAGGGCAAACGCTCTGCTGAGGAATATTGCGCAGAATTCCGCAAGTGCAGCGTGACTGCAGGTTGGTGTGAGTCAGTTCTAAAGGCCCACTTTAAACAAGTTCTGTGTGACCGTGTTAAGGAGCTCTGGGTTGGTCACCCAGATCCTCCCACTCTTGAGCAGGCCATGACTTTGGCTGTCCGTATTGACCGTAGGATCCGGGAAAATGTTAAAGAGAGAATAGGGTCTGCTTCTTTCAAGTTTTCTGTCTCTCCCTCACTCTCTCCCTGAGAAACCTGTTATTTCTCCCATGATGCCTGGTGAGGAACCCATGCAACTGGGAGTTATGGACGCCAAGATGCGACGAGAGCATCGTCTCAGGAACAACCTCTGCCTGTACTGTGGTACTTCCGGTCATTTCATCTGTGACTGCTCCATCAGACCCCGCACACCAGAGGAAAAGCTTCAGTGCCTGAGTGGTAGTCAGAAGAACCACTCAGGCAACCAGGTTTTTGCCAGTAGTAACAATAAGATGTTGTTATCTGTGTCTCTGTCCTCTGGGGACAGATCTGTTTCTGGCCAGGCCATAGTTGACTCTGGGTCTGAGGCAAACTTTGTCACATTCTCGTTTGTCTCAGCTTTAGACATTGAGCTTTTGCCACTTGACACTCCTTTGGCGGTTACTGGAGCGGATTTTGCCCCACTGGCCAGGGGTAAGGTCCAATTCAAGACCCCCTTAATAACATTGCAAGTGGGTTCAGCTCATTCAGAGGTCATGAGCTTTTTTGTTATGGAGCATCTGTCTTCTGATATTATTTTGGGGCTCCCTTGGTTGAACCTCCATAACCCTATTTTTGATTGGGGTAAAAGGGAGTTGGTAAAATGGGGAGATCAGTGCTCATCCCACTGTATTGTTTTGCACACCTTAAATTGTGTTACTGAGGAGACTGTCTTGGCTGCAAAAGGTGGGAAACACCAGGTGAATAAAAAAATGTTTGCCTGGCCCACCAGTGTCTGTGGTTGTGCAAAAATACCCTGAATTGAAGGCAGAGAAAATACTGGGTCCTACTAAAACTAGTTTATCTGGTGAGGGTCCGGTGGCCCCTCATAAAAGGGGGGTACTGTAACGTCTCGGCCGTTTTGGGTCTCGGCACCGCCCTCCACTCGCACGCTGTGGCGAAGGAGGCGTCTTCAATTTGGTTCTTTTGTGTAAGCTTCTTGATGCTCAGTCTGAACATGGTCCTAGTTCTCTTGCTGTGTAAAGCCACACCTGTGTAATTAGGAACATTTCTCTCTGAACTGCATAGAGTTAATCTCTTCCTGGCCTGTGTGATTGACAGCCTGTGTACCTATCAGGTCTGGGGGCTGGTCCCAGACTTTCTATAAACAGGTTGTCAGCCCTCACATTGTCACCGGTTATTGCTCTGTCTTTGCCTGCTCTCCTTGTGATATACCTTACTACTTTGTTACCTGATTTTCTGACCACTGGCTTTGACTTTGACTATTCTCTTGGATTTAGATTTTGTACTGCATTGCTCGTTTGTTATTGACCCCTTGGCTTGCTCACTCTGCTTCTGTGTTGTTTTGTCTTGTCCTGTTCTCTGTGTCACTTACCCAGTATAGGGCTTGTCTTCAGGTTGTCCTTTTACCATTTAGGGTAACTGAGGCAATAGGAAGGGACAGTGGCTGGGGTGACATTAGGGCTCACTTGTCTCTGTCCTTCCTCCCAGACCGCTGCAGTAGTGTCAGGGTATTGCTTCGTTTGGCAAGACCCTTACAGGTATTTCCTACAGCACTTTACATTATGCCTATAGGGAAACCGCTGTTGTTTCCGTAGGTATATTTGGCATGCTGTGATTTCCAAAACCGCGACACATGGTGCCCTGGCCTAAAATAAAAATGTGAAAAACTTTCTTCTTTTTTTTTATTTTCTTGGATAGTAACTAAAAAAGCATAGTAAAATAGAAATCACATAACTTTACATATCACTGAAAAAGATGCAAAAATGTATTTTAATAGCTTTTCTTTTTTTTTTATGCTGTAAACATGTAAAAACACTTCTGTGAAACCAGCCTTAAGTTAACTCAGACATGTTTACAATATATGAATATTTTCTTTTTTATAAATGGATAAGGGAATGTATTTTATTCTTTGTCTGATATACTTTAACAATTTTACTGTATGTAAAATCTCCCTTTAGGCTGAATCCCCACATTGCGAAAACGCGTTTTCGCCGCAGCAAAAAAAAAGCTGTTTTTTACAGTATCTGCAAAGTGAATAGGATTCTGCCTAATCCCATCCACACATTGCAAAAAAAATCTGCAGCGGGAAATCTGTTTTTGAAAATCGCAGGATGTCAATTATACCTGTGGAAAAGCTTGAGTTTTAGGTAAAATAGGGGCAGAAAGTCTGCAGAGGAAAACTGTGCAAAAATGCAATGAAAAACGCTGTGGAAAAAATGCGTTTCCGCCACTGTTTTTTCCGCAGCATTTTTTTTCTTCGTTTCGCTACTTGGGGCCTTAGGCTTAGCAACACTGTAATTGGCCTTTGGTACTGAGAATCTGTAGTCTCCACATTCCTGTGGATGGGGGATACGTCCCATTAGTGCTACAAAAGTCCCATTCAGGACATTTATATTTGGATTACTGCTACAGAAGGACAGTCAATTGTAGTGATTTTAATGGAATAATCCTGCTATAATAATAATAATAATAATAAAAAATTGTTTTCCATAAATATCCAGTTTATAAAAAATACCACTTGCTGATGGAGGTGTCTTTCAAAAGGAAATATATATGGGTAATGTCTAGAATATACAAGATTGGTGATACAAGATTTAGCATACAGCCATGTCTATCAAAAATAATTGAAGACATGAGGAGTTTCTGCCGTCTCAACAGGCCCCTGTTTATGGTGGCAGGACATCTGCTTCAGATTAGTGGCTGAAGAAAGCAAGACGTTTATAAACAGTTTTCAGTACTTAAACTCGCCAAGTTGAAAGTGGAAACATATAAAGAGCTGTGAGCTAGTTAGGGGGACTGGATTTTGGCCAATCATGGTGGTGTGTAATGCAAACTGGAAGATTCATGAGTATGAGAGTCATTGAGGGCATTGTAATTTAACTATACATACTTTGCTCTCCATAAAGCTGAAGCTGCCTTTATTTTTTTTGGATTGTGATATTGTATTTTGTGCACGTGACTTCTTCTGTGATAGGTAGAGGTTGATGGACTTTGTGTTCCTTATGAAAGTTCTAGTATGTTCACCATGGCAGCCCTGATAGCTACCCATGAGAGTAATAAATAGTGCTATATGTATCAAGATAATTTATTTTTTCCCACAACACCACAAATTTTGGAGTGCAGTTTAACTTGGAATGTCATTCTTGGAATTTCTTGGCAGAATTATGTAAAATACTAAATAGCTTAGGTTTTAAAGCTAAGGGTGACTACATCACAGAACACACTTAGGCTAAGATCCCATGTTGCTGAAAAGTTGCCTTTTTTTTGTAGATTTTGCTGTGGTCTTTGAGTCAAGTCAAGAGTGGCTTGAAAAGGAATGGGAAATATAAAGGAAGCACTAATACTTTTCCCTTCTGTTAAAGGGGTTATCTGAGGATAGGCCTTTAATATTAGATCTGCGGGGTACCAACACCCGGGACCCCTGCAGATCACCAGTATTGAGGCAGCACAGGAGAGACTTCAGTGTTCAGTGCGCAGTGCCATTATCCCATGCTGTTTCAGTACTGGTGGTCTAATCCAATATTGAATGCCTATACTGTTAACCAGATAACTGCTTTAATTCCA
Source organism: Leptodactylus fallax (assembly GCA_947044405.1). NCBI lineage: Eukaryota > Metazoa > Chordata > Amphibia > Anura > Leptodactylidae > Leptodactylus > Leptodactylus fallax. The sequence continues at coordinate 3,404,571 of CAMRHE010000108.1, read as the reverse complement.
CTCCAGGCTAAGGCCCCACATAGCGAGCCACAGCCAAAAAGTGCTGCAGAAAAGTCCAGTTTTCCTCTGTAGACTTTCTGTCCCTATTATACCTATAAGGAAAATACCAGCATTTCCATAGGTATAATTGACATGCTTAGATGTCTGTCACAAATAACTGAGGTATCTAAATAGTTAAATGCATGCATGTGTAAAGCAACAGAGACCTGAAGATTATGGTGCCTGGTTATCTCCATCAAGACTATTGTCACTGGTTTCAGGTACAAATAGATGATTTGTACTTCATCAAGACCCACTGATCCACCATTAACCTTTATTTAAGTTCTTGCACTCCCCTTTCTATCATAACAATATTTCTTCAATATATTACCTTAATTAAAAATTTGTAATCTCAGAATCGTAATGGTGAGTTATTGTTTCTGTCATGTATTTCCAGTCTCCTTCTGATGTCGGACTCTCCGGAGGACTTTTCTCTCCATTGTAGACTATGGGGTCTGCGGGTGTCCACAGGTAACAGCTGTTTTAGTAGCCAGGCTCGCCGTCATTTGGGTTCCATGGCGTAGCATAGGTAGCCACTTAATGGCAGGCAGTGCATTGCCCGTTCCAAATAGAGAACCTCATAGTACATTTTGACCTTTTATATATGACTCAATTGACTTCTGATTCCGTTAAAAAAAAAAAAAAAACCTCTCTCTTATTCTAATTAGAGCTTTGAGATTATAAACTCCTCTGAGAATGGTCACTGGCTACTACCTACTGTACTTCAGTAGCATGTTGAGCGTTAAAGCACTATGGAAATGCATCATTTATTGCAATCCAAAATATTTTTAGAATTTTGGATGTTTCTCCCACAACCATTGTCTCCTTTATGTGCATGATTTTCTGGACGCAATGTCAGGAAAATTATGGAGGCGCTGTCTCTATTTGTAATTGCTGTAATTACAGAAGGGCTGAATGAAATGCTTCACACAACAGGGAGTATGTGAAAAGCCTGTTTGCATTGCATTATTGTCCCAGTTATCCAAATAACATTTCATACCAGAAACCTAAACCTTCCAATAATTCCATGGCAAGAAAAATAGTGTGTTAGTTTGGTATTATGACTGATTATTATGAGAAATACTATGTTGTAGAGGAAAACTGAAATATTGAACTAAATACAAAATGGTATAAAAGCAGGTACTGTTGAGGTCCATTCACTGATCTGGCTTTAGATCTCTTGCTGAATGAAGTAAAAGATAACACTTCCTATGAATGAGAAACCATGCCATTGGCAAGGCAGATCTGTTGAGTATAAATAAGATGATGTAATAGTCTTTCTCTTACAAGATCTGTTCTCGAATCACATCAACTTCATATATTAAATAATTTTTTTTTAGTTTAGTAATCGGTACATGAACCGGTACTTGCTGTATTAAGTTAGCTGTCAGAATTCTCAATTCAGCTGCTTTACCTTTAAGGTTACTGTGTCAACCTGGGAGGCTTCTGCAGTTTCAGAAGTTTCCTGGGTTGGTCCAATTATCAGCTAAGGAGGCATATATGAGATCCCTCCCTTCTGACTAGTTTAGTTTCTGTAGTTTGACTATCTGATCGTGTGAATTTGATTGTCGTACCGACCCTTGGCTTTGGATATCGCTCTGCCTTTGATGTACCCATTTGGATTTGACCCTTGGCTTTCTACTGGATATTGCTTTTTGTCTCCTGATTGTACCTCTGACGTCTTCTCCTGGTTTTGACCCATGCCTGTACGACTAATCTCAATTGTGGGTTCTGGTTTTGGTTTCAGTTTCCGTTTATTATTTGTACAGTTTTCTGTTTGGTGACAATTCAGAATCAGATTCTGCAAAATTCCATCTGGTCTCGCAGTTGGCTGTGGTGAAGGCGTCTTAGTGTTACATTCACTGACTTCCTGAGGAGGCTGATGTATACTCTGGAAAATTGATGGAGAACCCAAATAAGGCAATCACATGTAATAAAGTGACTATCCAAGACCCACAATTTATTAATCTATTCTAAGGTTAGGTCATTAAGGCTTGATAGGGATCCAACACCTGGAAACCCCACCGATCAGTTATTCTGTGTACAGTGTTCCAAGCCAGAAGCACATGGCTCGGTACAATGTGCATTGGCCAGCTGTGCTATTGCAGTTGAGCTCTTGTTCAAATGAATGGGAGCAGAACCGCATTAGTGCAGAACAACCGCTACAAAGTGAATGGAGCCGCCAACTTCTAGTCTTGTACACTGTATTGAGAACAGCTAATTGGTGGGATTCCTACATGTTTGACCCCCACTGATCTCAAATTAATTCTAAAGATATGTCATTTAATTTTAGGTATTGGATAACCTCTTTAACTAAGAATATCCTAATATGCATTTGTTGTCTGTCAAATGGGTTGTCTGGCTAAAACAATACATTTACAGTGTGCCTAAGCTTTCAAACAACTTTTCATTTTCTGTATGATTGTGACATTAAGGCTAAGGCCTCACACAGTGAATTGCTACCAAAAAAATGCTGTGGAAAAGACTGAGGTGGAGATGCATCGCGTTTTTTTTCCTCAGCGTTTTTCACAGAAACTTTCTGCTTCTATTACAGTGGGGATAAAAAGTATTTAGTCAGCCACCAATTGTGCAAGTTCTCCCACTTAAAAAGATGAGAGGCCTGTAATTGACATCATATGTAGACTTTCAACTCCTTCCAAAGGTATTCTATGGGGTTGAGATCTGGAGACTGGCTAGGCCACTCCAGGACATTGAAATACTTCTTACGAAGCCACTCCCATTGAAATGTAAGGAGCAGTGCACACTGGCCTGACTATCACTCCATTCAGATCAAAGATTTTACAATAAAGAGCGACTACCATATATTGTATTAACCTTGTAAGAAATGGTGTATACATTTGCCATTGTCAGATATTTCAGCTAACTACAAGATACAATAATTGAGCAATGAATAATAAAAAAGAAAAGAATACTTGTATTCGGCAAAAAGAGTTATTGAAGGCCATACACCTGTTGTTTTATATTATACAAGATACAGCCCTGGAGAAAAGCCTTTCATGTTAGCGGGAAGAAATAGTTCGGTGATAGTGTTAAATAATGAAAACTCACAGACTACAGAGGAGATTAGGAGCTAGAATATTTCTAGACTAACAAAGCAAGAAGATGCTTTATTTGATAGTAAAATGGTTATTTTTTTTTATATTTGTTCTGTTTCTATTCATTTTTTACCACCTACTGGGCTATTTTCATATATTTAAAATGCATTATTAGGCTTGGAGCTGTTTAGATATTTTGTATTGACACATTTGACTGTATAAAGCTTCTATATGCTTGGGTACTATTGTACATGTTTTCATTCTTCATAAAACCAATAAAAATCAGGTTTAAACATAATTTTGTTCATATGCAATCTGTATCTTTAAGGCTATATTTACTTTTACAATTGTGAAGAGTAACAGTTGAGAAAAACAGACATAATGGTCATTTTTTTTCATGACCATTTGGCATCTGTCTTTCATAGACTTGAATCTATTGAGTAACCTGTGAAAATATGGCAATTTATGTTCATGTGAATATGGCCAGAGGCTACATTCAGATGAACAAGGTGCAAAATGGCTGTGAAAAAAAAAGTCAATTCTTAACGGGGGTCTTGCATTTCAGGATTTGAGTGTATGGATGGATCCGTGAAAATAGGCAAAAATAGGACATAACCTATATTTTGATGACTCATGACAAAGGACCATCAAAATAACGGTCATGTGAATAGCCCCCATTCACCGATATTGAATTTAATACCACCGTGTGACGTCCGTTAAAAAAACAGACATCACACGGCCATTAAGCACTGTTGTGTGAATAATCCAAAAAACAATGTCCACCTCTACATAAGAGCAATACATTTTTATTAAATATCAGGACAAACCTAATAAGTAACAATCACAATAAGGGGGGGGGGGAAGGGGGGAGGGATATACCACAACTGATACCTCCAGATATTGAGCACTGTGGGGGAGTATACATGCAGCATCCCAAAGTGTTACTGCTTTAACTTGTCTTTGTCTTTTGTGCCTCTGGGTTATATTGGAATGTCCCGTCCTTTGTTATATGTCCGTGTCAAGACTCCCTGTATCATCATCCCCAGTATCCTTAGCTGGGAGAGACACGAGAGGAGGAGTAATTGGAGAAGCCTGTCATAGAGCCTCTAACATCCCTGGGCACCCTCCTATACTCAAGGTTGGGGGATTGGACAGTGTTGTACTACCAGTGTCGGACTGGGATGTCTAGGGCCTACCAGTGGAATTGTTTCTAGGGGCCCACCGCCAGGACCCCTGAAGATCAGTTGTACTGTCACAGCGCGGCTACAGGTAATAACAATGCCATGCTGCTGACACACAGCCCCATCAGCTGTATGGAACCACTTCCGGCGCCCATTTTTTACACAATACAGGGCTGAAAGCAGAAAGCTCCATTCGCTGTATAGTTGCCCGGTGCCTTCACTACAGATCAGCTTCCACTGACTTCAATATGTGCTGAGATGCAGTGAAGATGTCCAGCTAATACACAGTGGACAGAGCTTTCTGTTTCGGGCGCCGGAAATGGCTCCATACAGCTGATCGCTCTGGGGCTGGGTGTCGGCCCCCTACTGACCAGGTATTTATGGCCTATCCTGAGGATAGACCATAAAAAATGATGCCTGGACAACCCCTTTAATATACTCCGCTAATGCCGCACACTTTAAAGAGGTTGTGCAGCATAATTTTTTTTTTATAATTAGTCCGGGTGAGGTGAAAAACAAAACAAACAAAAAAACATTCATCCGTCCCCGGATGCTTCGGTTTTCCAGTCCTGCATGTGACTACCAGCAGAACTGCAGACTGGACTACGCTGGGATGGTATTTTTTTATTTTATTTTTTTTTCCACCTCAATCTGCATAAATAAAAAAAAAAAAAATTTAGTCTGGACAACTTCTATAAGACTGATGTACAGTCTTTTATTAGCAACATATTGACAAAATTTTATTGTATTGGGGGTTGGTTAAAAAGGTTAAGGCTAGGTTCACACTTGCGCCTGGTCTCCGCCAAGGGATTCCGATCCCCATTCCGCTTTAAAAATGCGGAGAGAAAAGTCCTGCAAGCAGCGCTTTTCTCTTTGCATTTTCCACTCTTTTCGGGCGGAAACTCGGCAGGTAACCGCTCTTTTAAGCAGTTTAGGTTTCCCTTCATGGGGTCCCCAAGCGAAACCTTCGAACGGAAACCCGAACACAGGTGTGAACCTAGTGTATATCTGTCATATACAATTTTTTAGCAAGAATTTTCACTTGCGCAAAATAATTACTTTTTTTATGGTTTGTACGCCAGTTTTTTTTTTTTTTTTTTTTTTTTTTTTAAGCACACAAGCTGTGTTAAATCAGCCCCATAGTATTTACACTGTACAAATAGGATGCATGATGTTTTGTTTGTTTTTTTGCTAAAAAATTTAAACTTTTTGAGTTTTGCACACCACTTTTCTGGCTCTGTCATTTTTATCATCATTTACTTATAGTGTTAATGATGCCATCATGTGGATCGCCATGTCACCCTGTGACTCCTTCACTCATATTAGTGAATGGAGTCGCATTGCAACCTGAGGGTCCCAATACGACTCCATTCACTAACGTGTGAAAGAGTCCCATGTAGCCATAACCTTATGCTAGATTCACATCTGTGGCAAGCTCTCCATCATACAAGTCCTCCACGGGACCCGAATGATGGAGAGGTGGACTGTTAAAATGGCGGTTACACATGGATACTGGCAAACCCCATTGACTATAATGAGGTCTGCCGGGTGTACACCATTTTCAAACTGAAAGTGGCGGACAGACAAGTACTCGGCGGTTTCTGCGACTTAGGTATTGTTATGCTGGAGGCCTAGAGCAAGCACCAACATAACATTACAGTGGGAAATCAGCTGGGGGGGGGGGCTACAACCCCCAACAGATCCAGAGCATCTGGAGCTGCTGGGGGTTGGAGTTCTCAGAGGGGTTCGTGAAGCTGAAAGATTTGGGGGCAAAATAGGGGAAAAAGTTGTTTTGTGTTTGTGTGGGTAAGTAGTACTTACCTTCCACACAAACACAAAACAATATTATCCATATAGGGTGACCGTATAGTGGTAACTACAGACTCTGCACAGGGCTCTGCAGACAATTTAGGTGAATACAGCAAAGGAAACACTTCAAGACTTTCAGATGACGTCTCTGACTGTAATCATTCACATTCTGTCTCTATCTGGACTGGACTGCCATGGCTACTTTTTCTTCAAGTTGTGACTCGTCTCTGTAAAGTTTGCAACACAAAACATCTTTGGCTCCTTTTTCAATAAAAAAAAAAAAAAAAATCACTGGAGTTTTGACACCTGGGACCCCCGCTGATCAGCTATTTGAAGGGGACCACAGCATGTGTACAAGCACCATGAGCCCTTCTCTGTTTACATTGTATCATTTGTTTCATAGTGGCCATGCAATGTAACTATAGCCTCATCCTATACATTTCTATACATCACATGATCACTATCAAACAGTACAGAGTGCAATATAAACCGAGAAGGGGTCACCGTGCTAGCACATGCACCATGTCCCTTCAAACAGTTGATCAGTGGGGTCCCAAGTGTCATAATTCCTGATCTCTTATCGATGGTTTATCCTGAGGACTGATCATCAATAAAAAATTGAGCTGTAAGAGCCCTGTCATAAAGCCCAAGTGCTCCTTAATTTAATACTGCCCAATTGCCCCCTTATATTATGCCCCTTGACATAAATACTGCTCAACTAATGCCTCCTTATATTAATTACCCCAGTAACGACCCCTTTTATAAATAATGTCCCTTATATTCTTTCAGCCCCCTTATATAAATTATCTCCCCCCAGTAGTAATGTCCCTTATGACCCTTTATAGGGGGAATTATTACTGGGGGAGATCATTTATATAAGGGGACTGAAAGAATATAAGGGACATTATTTATAAAATGGGTCATTGGGGACTTTATTCCTATAGGGTGAAGAAAATTTATATAAGGGGGCTAAAATAATATATTACATATATATATAATGCAGCCCCTTATATTCATTAAGCCCCCTTATATAAATTATTTCCCCCTATAGTAATAATACTCCCAATGACCCCTTAAATTCTATATGCCCTTTATATAAATGATCTCCTTATAAGAATAATGACCCCTATCAGCCATATATATATATATATATATATATATATATATATATATATATTTAGTGAAAAAAAAAGAAAACTTATACTCACCTTGCTGCTCCGCTGCCGCCGTCTATCTTCTCTCCGAGGTGCACAGACAGGATGTCTCACCACAGGAAGCGCAATGCTATGACGTCATTGCGCCATCCTGTGTGCAGACGGCCCCCCTCCCCCCACTAGATACATCACTGTCTTCAACTCACCCTTTTCCTGAGAGGACGCTGATGAGCTGAAGTTCGGACAGCAAATGCAGGACTGTCCCAAGGAGGCTCCAGCTCTCATAGGGCCCGACGCAAGTGCACCGTTGGCCCTATGGTTAAAGCAGCCCTGCCCAAATGCATTGGTCAGGGGCCCGATCGGGGTGGTTAGGGGCATGATTGGGCCCTGACCATCCTGATCGGGCCCCTGACCAATGCATTTACATTAGCAAAATTAGGACCAATATTCGGGGGTCGGGGCCCATCGGGGGATTCACCGGTTCCCCAGTGGGCCAGTCCGACCCTGTGTACTACTATCCCCAGTTGGAAGCTGCCATTTACTTTTGTTCCAGTTGTTGAATAAAACTGTTACCTGGTTCAACTGCACTACTGGCTTCCTGAGTCGTGCCTGCATTACCATCAGGGCCCTTCCGTCCACCATCACACTGACTCAAAGAGGAGAGGTCCCCTCTCCAACTGGAAGTGCCCCAGGGAAAACTGCTGCAGGACCCCCCACCCTCGACGGTGTTTGGCCAAGGAGTGGGGCTGGAGTGGTTGGTGAGTGTGCTCGGCCTAGCAGGTGGCACCTCATCCGCCACTACAACTCCCATCCTCCGGTCTACTCCATCTGGGTTGTGGCATACAGTAAGTACAATATATAGGGAACAGGGACCATAATAGCATAAGTGCATATAAAAACTGCAGAATAATTGATATTATAAATAGTCAGTGCAAATATAGAAATCAAAGCACAACTAGTATACAGGGGCGTAACTACCGGGGTAGCAGTGGTAGCGACTGCCACAGGGCCCGGAACATTATGGGGCCCGGAGTCCTGTGGCAGTCGCTACCACGAACCCCACGATCATTGCTATCGTTATACTCCGGGGTCTTTTGAGACCCTGGAGTATAACGATCGGGGGCCCAGGGGAGGTGAGCGAACATAAAAAACACTGTAACTCACCGCTCCGCAGGCTTCGGGCCTGTTTGGTGACGTCCCAGACGTCAGCCGACGTCATTATGCGTCGCGACGCCGGCCTGGATCGCGCGAGATCCGGTCTGACATTGAAGATGGCCGAAGTAGCGCACGGGAGTGCACTGGAGCGAGGAAGAGGTAAGTTGCTGTGTTTTCTATGTTTGTATCCTCCCCTGGGTCTCCGATCATTATACTCTGGGGTCTGAAAAGATCCCAGAGTATAATAATTGTTCATGGGTGGTCCACTATGGGGCATAATACTGTGTGCAGGGGCCACTGTGGGACAAACTACTGTGTGCAGGGGCTACTATGGGGCAAACTACTGTGTGCAGGGGCTACTATGGGGCAAACTACTGTGTGCAGGGGCTACTATGGGGCAAACTACTGTGTGCAGGGGCCACTATGGGGCAAACTACTGTGTGTCGGGGCCACTATGGGGCAAACTACTGTGTGTCGGGGCTACTATGGGGCAAACTACTGCGTGCAGGGTCCACTATGGGGCAAACTACTGTGTGCAGGGTCCACTATGGGGCAAACTACTGTGTGCAGGGGCCACTATGGGGCAAACTACTGTGTCGGGGCCACTATGGGGCAAACTACTGTGTGCTGGGGCCACTATGGGGAAAACTACTGTGTGCAGGGGCCACTATGGGGCATAATATTGTGTGCAGGGGCCACTATGGGGCATAATACCGTGTCCAGGGGCCACTATGGGGCATAATACCGTGTGCAGGGGCCACTATGGGACATAATATCGTGTGCAGGGGCCACTATGGGGCATAATAGTGTGCGCAGGAATGCGGTTTGTGTGTGGGGGGGGTTGGGGGCGGCAGTTTGGGGGGGGGTTGGGGCGGCGGCTTGGGGGGGTTGGGGGCGGCGGCTTGGGGGGGCCCCATGTCAAATGTTCGCCTTGGGGCCCAGCCATTCCTAGTTACGCCATTGCTAGTATACTAGGTAAAGTGCACCTACATGTAAACACAGTTAGAAAAAGGCAATGTCCCAATGAATCCCAAAATCACATGAAAAACCCCAACAGGAACCCACCTATTGAACTAGTTAAAAAAAGGAGTATAAAAAGCACAAATGCACTCCACTACATCGCAAGCATAAAAAAAACAAAAAAAAAACAAAAACTAAATATCTATCAGCAGTGGAATCACAATTTCATCATAAAATGAATTTGTGCATGATTTATTATGCATCATGCACCTTTTTAACAAATTAGGCTCATGGAAATATACCTTAGGAAAAAATGTGCATGCAACTAAAAAGGTGCAAAAAAGACTTAACTTTATAGGTATTATTGTAGTGATCTATAAATTTTGATAATCTGACACCCCTCAAAACTTTTTGGATGCTAAATTAATTTTATCTTTGGTTGTATGTGTTTTAGGCGAAGGCCCCATGTAGCAAACCACAACCGAAAAACGTTATGAAAAAGACCGTAGCAAAAACGCACTGCATCTTTTTCCCACAACGTTCTTCATAGAGTTTTTTTCTGCAGACTTTCTGCTTCTATTAAACCTATACGGAAAACGCCAGGGTGTGCATTTCCGCTGCAATGTTTTCTGCAATGTGTGGATGAGATTAGCCAGAATCCCATCCACTTTTAGGTAGTGGAAAACGAGGCATTTTTTGCTGTGGCGTTTCTGCCATGTCCAAAATGCTGGGTTTTTGCAATGTGGGGCCCTGGCCTAAATGTGGCTATGACATTTTCTGGAATGGATTTGATGAATAGTGTCTAATTTAATTGTACAAGCTTGCCGTTTACTACTGACCTTAAAAAGAGAAGCAGAGGGATCCTCTTATCTTCATTTATATCCACAAATTATGTAGTGTCATGAATTATGAAACTGAGTCAATCCCACAAGAAATTCCTTGAAAATTTAATAGGGCATCTCTTGAAAAATATATGCTTATCTGAAAGATGTAGCTCTGTTTAGCAGTGCAGAAATAAACCTACTCATGGTAAAAGTACTCGGAGGGACTATGTTTGGCTTCATTTAGTTTGTGTTTATTATGCTCCATAGTGACGTATCCCAGGAATGCACATCTATTTTGTTTCTGGCATGTCTCTGGTTAAAGAGGAGCATCTATTTTTTTAGTTGACTATGGAGATGTTATTTTAAGCATCTCGCTGCTTGTGTGTGGGGTGTTGTAGGTTCCAAGATAATGGATTTTAATACATTGGTTTCTCTTGTACTGTTAGTAAGTGATAATTACTAAATCTATATACTACTTATTTCCAATGCTGACCATACTTTGAATAGGACATTATACTATACAGTCATGGCCAAAACTTTTGAGAATGACACAAATATTATATTTTCACATGATCTGCTGCCCTCTGGTTTTTATGTGTGTTTGTCAGATGTTTTTATCACATACAGAAATATAATTGCATTCATATTATGAGTAACAGAAGCTTATATTGACAGTTAGAATGAGTTAATGCAGCAAGTCAATATTTGCAGTGTTGACCCTTCTTCTTCAGGACCTCTGCAATTCTCCCTGGCATGCTCTCAATCAACTTCTGGACCAAATCCTGACTGATAGCAGTCCATTCTTGCAGAATCAATGCTTTAATTTTGTCTGAATTTGTTGGTTTTTGTTTGTCCACCCGTCTCTTGATGATTGACCACAAGTTCTCAATGGGATTAAGATCTGGGGAGTTTCCAGGCCATGGACCCAAAATCTCTGTTTTGTTCCCTGAGCCATTTATTGCTTTATGGCAAGGTGCTCCATCATGCTGGAAAAGGCATTGTTGAGCGCCAAACTGCTCTTGGACGGTTGGGAGAAGTTGCTCTTGGAGGACATTCTGGTACCATTCTTTATTCATGGCTGTGTTTTTAGGCAAGACTGTGAGAGAGCCGATTCCCTTGGCTGAGAAGCAACCCCACACATGAATGGTTTCAGGATGCTTTACAGTTGGCATGAGACAAGACTGGTGGTAGCGCTCACCTCTTCTTCTCCGAATAAGCTGTTTTCCAGATGTTCCAAACAATCGAAAAGGGGATTCATCAGAGAAAATGACTTTACCCCAGCCCTCAGCAGTCCACTCCCTGTACCTTTTGCAGAATATCAGTCTGTCCCTGATGTTTTTTCTGGAGAGAAGTGGCTTCTTTGCTGCCCTCCTTGAGACCAGGCCTTGCTCCAAGAGTCTCCGCCTCACAGTGTGTGCAGATGCATTCACACCTGCCTGCTGCCATTCCTCAGCAAGCTCTGCACTGCTGGTAGCCCGATCCCGCAGCTGAAACACTTTTAAGAGACGGTCCTGCCGCTTGCTGGTCTTTCTTGGGCGCCCTGGAGCCTTTTTGGCACCAATGGAACCTCTCTCCTTGAAGTTCTTGATGATGCGATAGATTGTTGACTGAGGTGCAATCTTTCTAGCTGCAATACTCTTCCCAGTTAGGCCATTTTTGTGCAGTGCAATGATGACTGCACGTGTTTCTTTAGAGATAACCATGGTTAACAGAAGAGAAACAATGATGGCAAGCACCAGCCTCCTTTTAAAGTGTCCAGTGGTGTCATTCTTACTTAATCATGACAGATTGATATCCAGCCCTGTCCTCATCAATACCCACACCTGTGTTAATGGAGCAATCACTGAAACAATGTTAGGTGGTCCTTTTCAGGCAGGGCTGCAATGATGTTGAAATGTGTTTTGGGGGATAAAGTTCATTTTCTAGGCAAATATTGACTTTGCAAGTAATTGCTGTTAAGCTGATCACTCTTTATAACATTCTGGAGTATATGCAAATGGCCATTAGAAAAACTGAAGCAGTAGACTTTGTAAAAATTAATATGTGTATCATTCTCAAAACTTTTGGCCATGACTGTAGGTCTTACATCTTAGGGTAAGTTCATATGTATTGCAATAGGCGTTAGCATTTGCACTGCTATATCCAGGGGTACGTGGCTCAGTGAGAGCCACCTCCCCTAGTGTTAGTTGTGGGGTTCACCACCCACAAACTGCTATTACACTTGGGGTCTCTTCAGACACTCAGAGAATAATTAGCGAAGGCCCAGTTGAGGTGAGTAAACATGACAAATAGTGTTACTCACCTCCCTTGGGAGGTCACGTCACATGGGTCACTTGGAATAATAATTCATTACCCAAAGCGTCTACAGCATGTGACCCCCATGATTGCTGAGGCCCAGTCACAGGCCTCAACCCTGGTCCCTGCCATCACTCAGGAAGCCGTAAAAGACCCAAAGAGGACAGGAGCCACGTCTTAGCCCAGGAGAGGTGTGTAACACTGTTAGATTTACTCACCTCCCCTGAGCCTCCACTAAATATTCTCTGAGGTTCTGTATAGACCCCAGAGTATGTTAGTAGTTCATGGGTGGCGATCTCCCAAAATTTTGGGTTCAGCTAAACACCAAAAACTTTGGGTTTGGCTGAACCCGAAATTGTTAGCCAATTCTCATTACAAATTTTCCATCATTCCTATGTATGTGGGATTTTTTTTCATTTTTTAGCGTAAGGGCCACTCTGGGTCATTATACTGTGTTGAAGGGCCACTATAGGACATTATACTGCACGGAGGAACGCTATGGGACATTATACTGTGTGGAGAGCCACAATGAGACAACATACTGTGTGGAGGGGTAACTATGGGACATTATACTGCATGCAGGGACGCTATGGGACACTATACTATGTGGAGAACCGCTAAGAGATAGTATACTATGTGAAGAGGCCTATATGGGCCATTATACTGGAGTGCTACTATGGGACATTATATTGTGTGTGTGTGTGTGTGGGCCACTATGGGACATTATACAGCATAGGGGCCATGAGGGGACATTATACTGTAAGAGGCCACTATGGAACATTATACTATATGTGGACCACTGAGACCTTATACTGTGAGGAGGGCCGCTATGGGACATTATTCTGTCACAGGAAATCTTTGGCATGAATGGGACGGGCACGCTTTCTGAACAGTCTGAGGCCCATGGTACCCTTAATCCGCCCCAGTGAAAAGTAATGAATGCAGCTTACCACTTATTCCTTAAACATCACTGAGCATGGAGGCCATTACATTTTATGTGGGGACACTATGGGGGCAATTTTATTATGTGGGGCACTGTTTGGGATCATTATTGTACATGTGGAGGCAGTGTGAGAGCCATTATGTTACATGTGGGGTACTGTGGCTCAAACGATCAAACATCACAGATTCACCCAAAATGGTATCAATACAAATAAAATATTGCCCCACTAAAAAAGTGCTCTTACACAGCTCCATAAATTGAAATCTAAAAAAAGCTACCAGTGTCACAATATGATGATACAAACATATTTTTGTACTGTACTGTGACATGATAAAAACAATATGAACTTGGTATCGTTGTGATCATCCTAACATGCAGAATACAGATAATTTTATTTATTTATTTTTTTTCTAATCCTGCCCAATTCTGATTTTTTTTTTTTTTTTTCCAGTTTCCCAGCCTTTGGGAAGTACAATTTGACCCCCAAAAAATATTACCTGTTCTTAGCAGCTGCTATATGTAGAACAGAGCCATAGGCAAATATCTCTGTTCTCTGTGAAGTAGTAGTGGCCATGCTGAGTTACTGCTTAGCGCCCAATCCCTTTCATAGGAGTTGAGCTGCAGCAAATCTGCATGGCCACCACACAGAGAACAAAGATATCTGCTGTCGCCTCTTTTCTCCTTAGAGTGGCTGCTGAAAACAGCTGCCGATTCAAAGGTCCAACGGGGTCAGATCCCCTCCGATCTAATATTGATGAGATCTATCTTAAAGATAGGTCATCAATATCATTTGTCTTGAAACCCATTTTAAGTGCCTTACAGCTTCTGTTTTGAGAATATGTAAATAAAAAAGGCTCTTCCAACAAAGTCATTGGAGGGGGATTCATCAAGCCGGCTTATTGTACAGCATGAAATAGGTGCAACCTTCAGGCCATTATGCACAAATCTATGGCAGTCCCTTTTTGACATAAATGATGATGAGTATGGCACAGGTGGTGGCCTTGGTTCAGCCCCGCCCACTTTCAGAAAAGTGACAAGGCTTGCGTAAAAACATTGCTTGTAACCTAGAGGCTAATATAGCCACAAATTCAACTCTTGTGACTGTTTACGCCACAACAGTAGAGTAACGGTTTTCATGAATCCCTCCCCAGTGTTTTATTGCACTTGCTATAGGTACCATTATCAGTATGCCAGCAGTCACTTAGGGAATGTGATAAACAGTAGATGCAAAGTTTTTCAGTGCAGCTTTAATCTGCAGTTAGGTTTTATAGGCTTTGCACCTAACTGTGTGTGAGCTTTTTTTTCATAATAATACAACTTAATCTACAATTTGCTGTGCTTCTGGCCATTAGATATTAGGATGTATGCACTTGTTATCACTGGCCAGACATTGCTAATTGGTTAATGCATGATCTTATCAGTCAGCTTCTGATAACAATTCTATTAAGACACACAGACACCACCTTATGGCAAAACAATTTCCATTCCCCCAGCGCGCACACAAATATATTGCATTCTTCAACGTGAATTCTTCTTCGACATGTACCACCTTCAAACACATTGTTGCAGATGAAGAATACCTTTTCAGGCATCCGAGTTCCCTTAGCAGATTAATGTGTGCCACACTGCAAAAATACTTTTGGGATGGTTTGAGGAACATTGCCTACACAATGTACTGCAGTAGGTTGTAATGGTGTAATGATTAGTGCATCTTGTCCATTGTGATAGCATGGTAAGTAGACTGGCATAACAAAAGAAGACTTTGGCAGCATACAATAACTTATCTAAACCACTGGTGCAATACAGACCATGAGGTCTGGTTCAAAGTACCTGATGATATGACCATGGCACCCAGAGAATGTACCTCTATAGGTGAAATCCCTAATGCCTTGAATTTACACTAGTAAATGGAACAGAAAACTGATATAATAGCACTGGGTACCATCCAGTGTATATACTGTACATGGATATGCCCTTGGAGTTGAATAAACATCACAATTAGCTCCAAAAAGCTAAGTTGCATATTGCCAAAAAAAGGCTATATTTTGCAACTGAACCACCAATTCACAAGAGGAAAACACTATTTGATTCAGGTGACCCTAACCTATGTCTGTGAGTTCTGGTGTCAGACTCCCTTTTAAGATATATAGGCTTGAGCAAAAATCCTATGGGAAGAAGTTTGCAATACGCATGTCAAATGTATGTGAAATGATTACAATGGGAATGTGACCTTGTAGAAGGCACATGAAGAGAATAGTAGTAGTAATGTTTATAGCTGGCTTTTCTGCGGTTTTACAATACTATACATTGACTAGATTTGCATCTTGACAGCTGCAACCCTACTCTGTACTGATGAGGGGCAAAAATACAGAACAGTGCTAGGTAAGGCCCCACGCACATGACTGTGTGCATTGTTAGTGTGCTAGCTGTGTTTATCATGGCTAGCACACTGACCTATTCATCTCTATGGTCCCATACACATGATCGTGTATTTTCATAGTCCCATGTATGGGGCTGTCAGCCTAAGGCATAACCTAGGGCAGGACCTATTGCTGTTCAATTTGCAGCCCATGCTCACTGACATCAGTGAATGGGGCTGTGGAGACATGGGTGGCACATGCATATCATTGCCTAACTCTGGTTTTGCTGGTATGAGCTAATATGAATACTTTTCCCATGGAACATTGCCTGAAAAATAAGTCTCCATACACCACTGTGTCTCTTCAGTGAGTAACAGTATTACCTGTGTTGCATCTTGATAGCTGTACAACATTTATTGCGCAGTAATCCCAGGTTGTGGTGTACGTCATTTTGTGGTAAAACGTGTGTCCTTTTGCGTGAGGGAAAATGTGGGTTTAATCCTTAAGAAGTGAATGCACCATTTTCTCCTGCTAAAAATTACAAAGTTTGACAGTGAAGAAATCAATGGCTGAAATGGACAGGTATAGATTTACGATGCTCACAAAAACAAAAGGAGACACCGAGCGGCCAAGAATAGTGTAGATCCGGCTATGATCCGAATGTGATAATAAAAAGACAAAAATAAAAGACAAAAATAAATGACCAAGATGGCCCCTCACCGTTTAAGTATTGTGAATGTATCACAAATAACGCTTAGAATCTTGTAGGTGGTGAGGGTGGCAGTAGATACCGTCTAGCGTCGCCGGGGATCCGAACGTTAAGGTATGCAATAAAGAAGGGGGTATATGTTCCCCAAGATATGGACTGTCTGCGCTCTTGTAAAGGAAGATTTTAGGTCACTTTTCTGAATGAAGGTTTCTTTATTAGAGTACAGAAGGCACAACGCGTTTCGGGGAAGGACTCCCCTTTTTCAAGTGCAAATATAAACAACCTGACTGTATGGATTTAACCCCTTAGACGCCTCTGTAGTTATGTTCCCTGCAATATATAAAGTATATACAGAGCCCTTATATGTAGTGCTGTCCCAGGACATTATAGAGTATAACCAGCCTGGCTGTCACCATCTGCCTGACATGACACCGGCCACATCCACATGAAACACAGCCGAAGCGGGAAATTCAACAAACACAAATCTCCACAACCCTATAGATTTACGTCAGCAAATAGTCGCCACCCAGACCAAATTTGGTGCACATGTGTTGGGGTGCATGCAAGCACAAGAAATGAAATGCAAGTAGTCAGAGGTTTATTGACATCAAAGTTCCATGGGTCACATGTAATGTACTTTGGCCGAGATGTGTCATATGCAACATATCAAACTATGATGTAACTAAATCTACAAGTAAATGCTGGTCCATTTCTTGTGCTTGAATTAATTTGGTGCAGATAATTTGAGTGATAGATAGGCAGACTGTGTTTATCAATTCGGGATATATATACAGTATAGCTTTACCCATAGAATTGCTTAGATTTGCACACAAATTACAAGCTTAGATGTGCTACATTTTTAAATGTCATACAGTAAGTATATTGCTGTTTAAACTGCTACTGGGCATTAGTAACAATATACATTATTCTTATATCCTTCCATATGGCATAGACTGCCGTGTTCTAGCTCAGTTTATATGTGGTTTATTGCAATGGTCAAAGAGTTATAGTATGCTTGCCGACTCCCTTCTATGCTCATGTAGTGTGTTCTGCAAATACCATTGTATTTCTGGAATACCTCAAGGGGCTTCCAGTGTGAAGGTATTATTACCCTTCTCAGATAAGTAAACCAGTAAATGTTTAAATATCTTGGTAGAAGGAACAGGCTCAAAAAGCCCAGCCCCAGACCATAATGTTGTAACCACAGTGCTTCATATGTGGCTGGCTGGGATGTTGGACACATTATACTGCAGTAGATTATATATTGAATATAAAGAAGGAGATAAATATCTATTTGGTGTCTTCAAAAATTATCTCAATTTTACCTCGCCTCTATGTCTTCATGACTACCCTGTAGAGTTCTCCATGAAGGATGGGGGCCAAACACTCTGGGAGTAAAGCTTCAATGTGCTATGTTTTAATGGCCAGCACCACTGTGTGCTTTAGCCCTAGAATATTAGTATATGCTTATTGGTAAAACTGCATTTTAGTTTTACTGATGATGTTTATTTCCCTGATCCAATGTATAATGAATCAAGTCAGGAAGGCCACGTAGAGGACTTAACCAAGTCAGATGTTTAGTGCTTAACTGGGAGAGACTGCATCATTTTCTGGACTTTCAGCAAACTGGATTACAAATTGGATTACATTTTGGAACATTGCATAAGAGTGTTGTGATATCTTGTCGTATAATCTGCAGGATCTGATTGAACCTAATACAGGCTATTATATAAGGAGATTTATGTGGTTTGGACTTCATATGATTCATATTTTAAAATAATATGATTAAAAGTTAAGTTTTAATGACACAGCTGTGTGACACATTTGTGTGATATGAGTTTGAATCCCACATAAATAGTGGATTCGGTTATAAACTGTCCGCAACCACCTTTATTCTTCTCTTCACACAGCAAATACAGTATAGATCACAGTATAGATTAAATTTATTCTGTTTCAGCACTTTTGATTAGTGCAAGGCATCTGTTTGCAGCCATAATTTTAACAGACCCAAAGACTACAATGGGGGTAAATGATATGCAAAACGGACTAAAACTGAGCTAGACATCTAAATAGTATCATAAACCATATCCTGTACATAGATGGCACACAACCGTTAAAAACAGACATCTGAAGAAGCCCTTAAAGGGAATATGTCACTACAAAATTACCTATTTTTTAAATGTTTATGTTGAACATATTTAAAAGAAGTAGTACAGTGTCTTGCAAAGTATTCATACCCCTTGAACTTTTTCACATTTTGTCACCTTACAACCACAAACTTAAATGTATTTTATTAAGATTTTAAGTGATAGACTAGGGGTCAGCAACCTTCAGCACTCCAGCTGCTGTGAAACTATAACTCCCAACATGCTCCATTCACTTCCATTAGAGTTCCAAGAACAGCAGAGCAAGTGTGGATGCTGGGAGTTGTAGTTTTACAACAGTTGGAGTGCTGAAGGTTGCCTACCCCTGTGATAGACCAACACAAAGTAGCAGATAATAGTGAAGTAGAACGAAAATGATACATGGTTTTCAAAATTTTAATTAAATAAAAATCTGAAAAGTGTGACGTGCAAAAGTGTTCAGCCCCCTGTACTCTGATACCCCTAAATAAAATCCCATGCAATCAATTTCCTTTAGAAATCACTTAGTTAATAGAGTACAGCTGTGTGTAATTTAGTCTCAGTATAAATACACCTGTTCTGTGAAGGCCTCAGTGGTTTATTAGAGAACACTAGTGAACAAACAGCATCATGAAAACCAAGGAACTCACCAGACAGGTCAGAGATAAAGTTGTGGAGAAGTTTAAAGCAGGATTAGGTTATAAAAACATATCCCAAGCTTTGAGCATCCCAAAGAGCACTGTTCAATCCGTCATCCAAAAATGGAAAAAGTATTCTACAACTGCAAACCTACCAAGACATGGTCGTCCACCTAAACTAACAGATCGAGCAAAGGGAGCACTGGTCAGAGAAGCAGCCAAGAGACCCATGGTCACTCTAGAGGAGCTGCAGAAATCCACAGCTTAGGTGGGAGAATCTGTCCACAGGACAACTATAAGTCGTGCACTCCACAAATCTGGCGTTAATGGAGGAGTGGCAATAAGAAAACCATTGTTGAAAGAAAGACATAAGAAGTTCCGTTTGCAGTTTGCCACAAGCCATTTAGGGGATACAGCAAAAATGTGGAGGAAGGTGCGATGAGACCAAAGTTGAACTTTTTGGCCTAAATGCAAAGCGCTATGTATGGCGTAAAAGTAACACTGCTCATCACACTGAACACACCATCCCCACTGTGAAATATGGTGTGGTGGCATGCTGTGGGGAGGTTTTTCTTCAGCAGAGACAGGGAAGCTGGTGAGAGTTGATGGGAAGATGGATGAAGCTAAATACAGGGCAATCTTGGAAGAAAACCCTTTTGCAGGCTGCAAAAGACTTGAGACTGGGAAGGAGATTCACCTTCCAGCAAGACAATGACCCTAAACATACAGCCAGAGCTACAGTGGAATGATTTAGATCAAAGAATATCCATGTGTTTGAATGTCCCAGTCAATGTCCAGACCTAAATCTCATTGAGCATCTGTGGCAAGACATAAATCACTGTTCAGATGCTCTCCATCCAATCTGGCTGAGCTAGAGCTATTTTGAAAAGAAGAATAGGCAAAAATCTCAGTCTCTAAATAGGCAAAGCTGGTAAAGACATGACTTAAAATCTCAATAAAATACAGTTTGTGGCTGTAGGTGATAAAATATGAAAAAGTTCAATGGGCAT
This sequence comes from Leptodactylus fallax, assembly GCA_947044405.1. Classification (NCBI taxonomy): domain Eukaryota; kingdom Metazoa; phylum Chordata; class Amphibia; order Anura; family Leptodactylidae; genus Leptodactylus; species Leptodactylus fallax. The sequence continues at coordinate 3,384,315 of CAMRHE010000108.1, read as the reverse complement.
GAATACTTTTGTAAGCCACTGTAAATACTGCAATTTAATGTCTGGCCACTAAGCCTGAAAATAGACTGACAATTGCCATTTCTGTATGGGGTTATCTTTGCAGCAGTCACTTTTTTTTACATCAGACAGGTTTACAATCAAAGGGCAGTCATGGGGAACAGTCTTGATTGGAAGCAGTCATGGGGGTTTCTGAGAGGGGACAGTGATGGAGGCACTGGTGGGAGCAGTCATGGGTGGCACTGATTGGGGTAGTCATGGTTGTGGGCCATTATATTGTACGGAAGCAGTGATGGTGACCATTATACTGAAAGGGGGCAGTGATGTGGCCATTATATTGTATAGAGGCAGTGATGAGTCAGTAATACTGTATGGGACGCTAATGGGGGGCCATTATACTATACAGGAGCATTAATGGAAGCCATTCTACTGGATGGGGGCATTAATGGGGGGCCATTCTACTGGATGGGAACAGCTATGGGAGCCATTCTACTGTATGGGGGCAGCAATGGTGCCCATTATACTGTATGGGGGCAGTGATTGCGGCTATCAATATTACATTTACATGGGTCTGACAGCCAAAACGTCTGCAGATAAGCTGTTCCAGGATAGCCCGGTGACTAGTAATGTTATCATGCTGGGAACTGTGCTGCTCACTTGTCATACAATATGTAGCAGTGAGTTTAGCTACTGCAGTGGTGCACATTGTATGGTGGATGAGCAGGGCGATTTCCATCATGTCAACATTACTGGTTGCTATCCTGTCCCAGAACAGCTGTTCTGCAGGGGTACTGGCTGTCAGACTCCCACCGATGTAATATTGATGACTAGAGATGAGCGAATCAAAGCTGCAGAAGTGGAATTCGATCCGAATTTCAGGAAATATTCGATTTGCATCAAATCCAAATTTCCTCACACTTCGTGGTAACGATTCGCATTTAGCATTGCTCTACATGGGGCAAGGAACTCTGGGAACACGCATCACCCACAATGCCAGCTAACATCCTGTTCCATAACCGATCCAGGGTTTTAACAACTTGGATGCAGCAGTCAAACATGACCGCGGCATCCAAGGGGTTCTGCCGCCCACCCCAGCTCTTTGCAGCCAATAAATAGCTGTTTTTGGTACGCGATTCGCCACGATTTAATTCGGATCGAATAGAATCATATCACGAAATTTGGCGAAGTTGCTGAATCGAATGTTTGAATACTTCGCTCATCTCTATTGCAAGTTGTGAAAACTGGTCAATGAATAAACAGAACAGGAAAACTGCAGTGCTTTTACTGTATTTATTCTTGTAAATGAAACCATATCTATTATCCAATAGAGAGTTTGCCTTTGGCAGTGTTGTATTCTATGTGCATATGCATGTAAATTCATTGTGGGTATTACCACCTTCTGCTTCTTTCTGAATCCATTGTCAGATATGCTAGTAATTATAAATAGAACATATTGCTCCTCAGTGATGACAACTTGTCAGACTTTTCATACTCATGAAAAATAAGTAATAGATGGAAGGTATCATTCTTTCTTTTTGCTTCTTGCTATGACAACTGAATTGACATCCTTATCATTTAATCTAAATTGAGATATTTTACTATGCATTGTCTGTGTACTTCAAGTTCCGTCTTATGTTTTATTTCCTTTTGAAAACTTCAAATAAATAAGTACATTTCTACAGCATGTATGCACAACAATCCTTCAATATTCAAGGACACTTTCCATCCTTTTATAACATCTGAGGATAGAATTCTGACATTAATATTAGATTACAGTAAGACCCTGGTATCTGCGGGTAATAGGTTCCAAGCCTACCCGCAGATCCCAGAAACCACTGATAGCATCATAATGCTATTCTGCACAATGTATAAAGCCAGAGGTAAATGGATCAGTGCACTGGGCAGTGACCTGGCCGCATTGTTACAGGTTTGCCCATCTCTACTAAAAACAATCATAGCCTGAAATAGTGATGAAAGGTCTCATTGTGGGCAATAGCAGGTTTTAGGCTGGTCATACACTTCTTTGGCTCGCAGCTATTCTTCCTGCCAAGCCGGCATGAGTTCTTAACAGGGATAAATTATATAAGCCACTGCTAAACACCTCTGGTGGCTTATTTCCCCTGACGCTAGGTTCACACCTGCATTTGGGTTTCCGTTCTTTGGGTCCACTTGGGGACCCAAAAAAATGGAAACCCAATCTGCTTAAAAATACTATAATGGGGTCCGCTGGGGTTTCCGCTCGAAAAATGCAGATAGAAAAGTCCTTCTTGCAGGACTTTTCTCCACATTTTTCAAGCAGAATGGGGGACGAAATCCCCGAATGGTCATCGAACGCAGGTGTGACCGTAGCCGTAGTGACTGCAGCAAAACAAAAAAAGCAGCAGTTTGGCAATATGGGGCCTCTGCCTAATGGGTGTTTCTAGCTTCAAACGGCTTTTTCACAACATATCCATAGGACAGATCATCTGTTCTGGCAGCCTCTAGGCACCGGAAGCTGCTGCAGTGGACCAGGCGCATGTTTGGGCTGGTTCAGGGCAATTGTATATAGCTGGTTCAGGGGAATTGCCCTGAACTTGAATATAAGCAGACTGCACATGCTCTCTGTCCACTGCACCTGGCAGCTCCAGAACAGCTAATAAGGAGTTTGACAGAGGTAGGAGATTTATAGATTTTGGTATATAAGCAAAAGTTCACGGAATCAAATTCCTTAGTTGGACAAAAAAAGCTTAAAAAAAGTTCCATAAAAAATTGTCCAAAACAAAAATAAATAAAAGATATTTTATTTAGTAAAAAAAAAAAGGAAAAATTATAACATTTTTAGTATATTTTTTTTCAAGAAAAAAAGCAATGAAATATTTAAATAAACTATACATTTTTGGTATATCTACAAGTGGAAACACCTGATGAATAAAGTTATAGGACCATGTATATTTGCTCCTTTTTCTGAATCTATTTACATAAAAATATAACTTATTTTCCGTGGGACACATTTCTTAACTATTTGAGACGGAAATTAGAGCCCTTTAGACCTGTGCAGGTCTATTTGATCGCTGGGCTTCCCATCAAGTAAAGGGAACCCTTTTAACAAAGAGAAACTTTCCAAAGTAGACAAGCTTTTCCTCAAAAGGAAAACTGCAGTGCTTTTACTGTATTTAGTCATGTAAATGAAACCATATCTACTTTCTCTTTTTCGGAAGCCTTTTAGATCCAATAGGTAATGCGCTATTACAATAAAAAATTGGGACAATTGGCAAGTTTAGAGGTTCCCTAAGTTCTGGGACCCCTTGCAATTGCGTGGGATGCATGCTGGGTAACACCGCCTGTAAGGAGGTAAAGGTTAATCCCTATAGTTTGGTAACCTTAGGTGGGTGACAGTAGGTGTCCACATGCAGCGTCCATGCCCAAGACAGGCTAGCAACCCCTATGCAGTGATATATTACAGTGTATGTTCAGTATTGCACATATTTTATTGACTACAGTATTGCTATGTAATGCTGTTTCTTGATTGCTGTGTTTTCTAGCAGATGCATCATGCAAGGTGGAAATGTGGTTGTGTTCAGTTATTGAACCACAGGAGGAGTTGTCCCATGATAGCTGTGGTGTGACGCTTAGATTATGTCAAAGGCGCTGTATTAGGGCAGCCTTCAGCCCTTTCCAGGGCAGTTGACATGGAGAACCATTTGTGTGTGGTTGGTTTGCATTGCTCAGAGAAGCAGGAACATGAGGAACCAGAATGTGTTGGACACCGTCACCTGTGAGATCAGGAATGGTGCTCATCAACTCATGGAGACTCTGTGTGACTGAACTGTTTGTGAAGAGTGCTGTAACTTCTGTAAGCTGTATCTTATGCTGTTCTACTACAGTACAATCAAGCCTAGTAAAATTTCAATTCCCATATGTTGATTATCTGTTGGTTTTCCTTTCTAACTACACTACACCACCAGTCTGTGTGACCAACAGGAGTCTGAGGGTTTGTACTTTAACACACCTCTGCTTCTACTGGTGGGCTTCGGAAAACCCAGTCCTACACTGGAAGTTATAGTCACTTCCCTATATCCATCTACTGTAGATGTGTATCTACCTTTTTAGGAGAGCAATAGCCTTTCAAATAAAATAGTGATCAAATAGTAGTTATAGCACTAAACAAACTGTCCCTTAAATTCATTCATCTGTAGTTGTAAGGTGCATGCTCATGCAATGACATTTTTGTTTACAGGACACATATGGCATATGAACCTCATTACACTTCTGTTGTAACTGAAACCTCTTATACCTGGATTTAATTTCCCAAAGGCAGGAGTATCTCCCCCAGCATCAGTCACATGACAGGCAGCTTGACAGAGAGGAAGCAGCACCTGTGCACTTTACTACTAGAACTACATAGTTATTTGACATTGTATTGCTGCAGCTTTATCACAGGAATCATGAACAGAGGTGGGAGATCCTCAACTTGGGCAGGAGAAGCATACGGGTCACTGTCACTTAAAAGAGAAGTAGAACGTGACACAGAAGCCTCACATCATGGTAGGTAAAATTATTTGCGAGCCATATCCCATAGGATTACAGAAGTCACTCTGTTTCAATCTTTTATTATACTTTGTCTCAAAATGAAGATTTCTAAATTGTATTGGGTCTAATTTGTGCACATAGATTCTTTAGTATGCTGCGTATATGTATACACACCGGGTAACTTGGCTTTTTCAGCATAATCACATGCTTTCTGGCTTTGAATAGTTCTTAATAATTAATAATAGTGTAACCAAGTCAAACCGGTATAGTGTCTACGTGTTTTGTTTAGTTGGCTTTGATGATCGGTGTTGAAGGGGCTGCAGGGGATCAGCAGCAGGGGAGGGCTAGAAAATAAAAATGCCATCATACTTACCTCCTGTATCCTCCCCTCTGTTCCTGAGCTGGGATGGCCATCACTCTGTCTGTTTATAGAGTGGCTGCAGCGGTGACATCACATCACCAGGACCTCAGCAGTCAGTGACTGCTGTAAACTCTATACTGCTGAGAGCGATGCGTTGATCTATCAATGTGACGCCATCACTGCATCCGCTCTGTATACAAACAGAGAGGTGGACGTGACTACCAGCCAGTGGCGTAACTAAAGTCTTGTGGGCCACAGTACAAACTCTTGTCCGGGGCCCCCTACCCCCTCCCTACAGCAAATTCTTGATAGTGATGGTTACGGATGCTGCAGTGGTATCTCAAATACTTGAGGCATACAGCTTTAGTATCCACAACTGAAGTTATCAAGAATACGATGAGTAAACAGCGCAGCGCCCGGCATGTAAACAATACTGTGAGCTGCGTGCTGTGGGAAATAGCTGATCTGCAGGGTCCTAACAGTCTAAGAGATAAGTGGGGATCCAACACCTGGGGCCCCTGCTGATCAACTGTTTGAAGGTACTGGGGTGCTTTTGTGAGTCCAGTGATTCCTTCACTATTTACATTGCACAGTATCTGTTTTATAATTGCCATGCAATGTTATTACAGCCTGTAATAATAGGGCACGGCTGCTATAAAACAGATGGCGTGTGATGTGAATAGTGAAGGGCCCCCACAGAGTATAATGTGCTCCACAGTGGCCCCCCACACAGTCTTATATGCTCCACAGTGGCCCCTACACAGTATATTATGCTCCACAGTGACCACCACCACACAGAATAATATGCTCCCCACAGTGGCCCCAAACAGTATAAAATGCTCCCAAGAGGCCCCTTAGAGCTGCTTCAGCTGAACTCCCTCCACTTTGTTGCTATTATTATACTCTGGGGTCTCCTCAGTCCCCAGAGTATAATAAATAGAGGTCCAGGGTAAGTGATTAAAAATAAAAAAACACTTTTATACTCAGCTTACCTCACCTTTCCGTCCAGCTCTCTTCAGTATCCTCTTTTATCTTCTTCTGCCTGTGACTGAATTGACGCGCCCAGACGTAACTGCTGGGGCCTGTGATTGGGCCTCAGCGGTCATGTGGGGTGTGTTGACATTATTACGCGTGATCTCTTTCACCGGCTGGAAGCACCCTAGAGAGGATGCCAGGATGCATCAGAAATCCAGGAGAAGTGAGTATAAGTGTTATTTTTAGTCAACTCCCCTGGGCTAGTATCTATTGGGACATGCCAGGCCCCTTTCCATTAAAAATATGTATAGTGGTTGGGAAACCAGGCTTTTCCCAACCGCTATCATGGTGGTCTGGGGCCCCGGCTATCTCCAGCTGGCCGTGGGCCCTGTACCCCTCCAGGCTCGGTCGTTATACCACTGCTATCAGCCCAGTAAAGGAGTGGAGGATGCAGGTAAATATGAATGCATTTTTTTTTTCTACTGCCTACTTCTCCTGTTGTAAATGTGGCACAATTTTGCTCCATCTTTGGCGCAATGTAGCGCATCTTGGCACATCTAGTTTGGACTAAAATTTTTCAACTTGCTAGACGTGCGGGCGGGGATTCTCAGAAAAGGGAGTGTGGCTAAAAGATGGCATAACCTTAGACTAGATGCACCAGATTTATCATCCAGCATTATTCACTGTGATAAATCTGGAGCATTTTCAGATTCTGTACCTCTGTGCACAGTATGGAGAAAGAGTTTTGTTTTAAAGAAATGTGTATGACTGGATAGAGAAGTTCAAGGAAAGTCACACAAGTGTCATGAGAAGGAGCCGGACGCCCTCCACATCCATGACTGATGACAACATTAAACATGCACATGAACTGATTTTGTTGCATAGATGAGTGACAGTGAATAATGCGGCAAATCATTTACACATCAGCCATGGCTCTACCTATGCGATAACCCACTACAGACAAGACAGCGATGCATTCGTGGCTCACAACTCAGCCTAAGGCTAAGGCCCCACATAGGAAACCTCTGCGGACTTTCTGTGAAAAGCACTGTGGGAAAAACTAATGCGTTGCCGCCGCGGTTTTTCCTGCAGCGCTTTTTTTGCTGCAGGACGCTACGTGGGGCTTTATCCTTAGGCTGAATTGCGAGCCACGAATGCGTTGCTGTCTTGTCTGTTGTGGGTTGTTGCATAGGTAGAGCCATGGCTGATTTGCAAATGATTAGCTTCCTTGGCTTTATACTTATGGTCACTTAGATTATGTCCCCCGTATGGACTGAGATAGCACTGTCTCAAGCTGTCCATGTTGTGCTATGCTGAGGCATCATGTGATTGGTAGCGGAGCACAGAAAAAGAAAAATGTCAAAATCAACATGAGTACAATATATAAAAGAACTGCAGAATATGAAAGATACTAAGGTGAGGGGTGCAAGGATGAAAATATGTTTTTTTGCTGGAGTGCTTCTTAAATTTTTTGTATATTCAGGTTATAATAAAAGTTTTGTTTGTATAGTTATAGTTTAGTCATGTGATTTTTTTTGATTTCTTTACAACTGACAATATAAGCAGAGAGAAGACTCTTTAAAATACAGACATTATAATGTATAGGAAAATGTATTCTATTCTATAGACTAAATTGATGCAGGAAATCTCCAAGGTTACATCTAGCATCTATAAATATAACCACTGCTAGTGAGTCATTCTTTATTCACTAGTTGTTGCTAATGAAAACTGATCACGTCAGAACATGTATTTTAATAAGGAAAGCTTGAACTTGGCTATTTTAATAGGCCATGGCTAAATTATTGTATTTTATTATAAGGATGACTCACCCAACTAGAAGAGGATCTTAAACCATGGGGGAGGGGGTAATCCTGGCAATGGACAAGTAGCACTGCTGCCAGATCAACAATAGTCAGCTGCAGCATTATTGTTTCCATGTATGCCTGTCTATTATTATGTGAAGCTATAATAGTCAAGCGCTTCATTCACTTCTATGGGGCTGCAGGTGCATTATAGTCCCGGCAGCCCCTTAGAAGTGAATGTAGCGCTGGTTACACAAGTGCACTGGTGCTTCATTCACAAGGAGTCCTTAGGGAGGCTTTCTGTCCCCCGCCCTCCTGATCACTGGGGGACCTGGCAATCGGACACTAATGTCTTGTGGATAGGGAATAAATGTCCATAAAGGGACAACCCATTTAAGTAAACCTCTTGCTACATTTTGGCAGTTCCGCACTCTCCTGCTTTGACCATGGCTTGTTTATAACCCTCTCAGCCCACTGTGGGGTTACTGGTTTGGTTCTCTCTCTGGGGGTGCACTTATTTTCTAGCACCTAGTTTTAGCTTTGCAACTTGGGTCCCTAATTCCAGAATCTTACCTGCTTTGTGACGAGCTATGGTGAATTGATCAGTAGTTCCTTAGACTCTGGAATCCAAAAGTAGTGTTGGATTGGTAGATGCTTACTTGTCGACAATAGACCTTATCTGTTCCCTGCGGGAAATTTTTCAAATAGCAATTCCAATGCAGATCAGGGAATTGTTGAATATAATATACAGTGGGGAAAAAAAGTATTTAGTCAGACACCAATTGTGCAAGTTCTCCCACTTAAAAAGATGAGGCCTGCCTGTAATTGACATCATAGGTAGACCTCAACTAGGAGAGACAAAATGAGAAAACAAATCCAGAAAATCACATTGTCTGATTTTTAAAGAATTTATTTGCAAATTCTGGTGGAAAATAAGTATTTGGTCACCTACAAACAAGCAAGATTTCTGGCCCTCACAGACCTGTAACTTCTTCTTTAAGAGGCTCCTCTGTCCTCAGCTCATTACTTGTAGTAATGGCACCTGCTTGACATTATCAGTATAAAAGACACCTGTCCGCAACCTCCAACAGTCACACTCCAAACTCCACTATGGTGAAGACCAAAGAGCCGTGGAAGGACACCAGAAACAAAATTGTAGACCTGCACCAGGCTGGGAAGACTGAATCTGCAATAGGCAAGCAGCTTGGTGTGAAGAAATCAACTGTGGGAGCAATAATTAGAAAATGGAAGACATACAAGACCACTGATATCTCCCTCGATCAGGGGCTTCATGCAAAATCTCACCCCGTGGGGTCAAAATGATCACAAGAATGGTGAGCAAAAATCCCAGAACCACACAGGGGGACCTAGTGAATGACCTGCAAAAAGCTGGGACTAACGTAACAAAGGCTAGTCAGTAACACACTACGCCGCCAGGGACTCAGATCCTGCAGTACCAGGCGTGTCCCCCTGCTTAAGCCAGTACATATCCAGGCCCATCTGAAGTTTGCTAGAGAGCATTTGGATGTTCCAGAAGAGTATTGGGAGAATGTCATATGGTCAGATGAAACCAAAGTAGAACTATTTGGTAGAAACACAACTCGTCGTGTTTGGAGGAGAGTGAAAGCTGAGTTGCATCCAAAGAACACCGTACCTACTGTGAAGCATGGGGGTGGCAACATCATGCTTTGGGGCTGTTTCTCTGCAAAGGAACCAGGACGACTGATCCATGTACATGAAAGAATGAATGGGGCCATGTATCGTGATATTTTGAGTGCAAACCTCCTTCCATCAGCAAGGGCATTGAAGATGAAACGTGGCTGGGTCTTTCAGCGTGACAATGATCTCAAGCACACCGCCAGGGTAACGAAGGAGTGGCTTCGTAAGAAGCATTTCAAGGTCCTGGAGTGGCCTAGCCAGTCTCCAGATCTCAACACCATAGAAAACCTTTGGAGGGAGTTGAAAGTCCGTGTTGTCCAGCGACAGTCCCAAAACATCACTGCTCTAGAGGAGATCTGCATGGAGGAATGGGCCAACATACCAGCAATAGTGTGTGCCAACCTTGTGAAGACTTACAGAAAACGTTTGACCTCTGTCATTGTCATTGCCAACAAAGGATATATAACAAAGTATTGAGATGAACTTTTGTTATTGACCAAATACTTATTTTCCACCATAATTTTCAAGTAAATTATTTAAAAATCAGACAATGTGATTTTCTAGATATGTTTTCTCATTTTGCCTCTCATAGTTGAGGTCTACCTATGATGACAATTACAGGCCTCTCTCATCTTTTTAAGTTGGAGAACTTGCACAATTGTTGGCTGACTAATACTTTTTTTCCCCCACTGAAGACAGATAGGTGTCAGAATGTGGCAAAATAAAGTATTTGTTTTAAAATAAAAAATATATACTGAAATAAAAAAAAAATCTAAATTTGGTATCATTGTAATTGTACTAATACACACAATAAAGTTTATGTAATTTTTAGCAAACAGTATACACAAAACTGAAAGAAAAAACAAGGCAGAATTGTTTTTATTACCCATTTCATCCCACAAATATTATTTATCATTTTTCAATACATTATATGGAGAATTCAATGATACCATTAGAAAATTACAACTTATCCCACAAAAAAAAAGCTCACGCTGCAGAAACGCAGCTTTTTTTGTTACATATTTTGCTGCGTTTTTTTGAGCCAAAGTCAGGAGTGGTTTGAAAAGGAATGGGAAATGTAAAGGAAGCTCCTAGACATTCCCTTCTGTTAAATCTACTCCTGACTTTAGCTCAAACAATGCAGCAAAATCTGCAACAAAAAACGCTGCATTTCCACAACGTGGGGCCGTAGCATTATACAGGTAAGTCATTGGGAAAATATTATACTTCCCTCAGAGTAACATAAGAGAGAATTTATTTTCTTATGGAGCTGGAAACAACTCTAGGAAAATATGTGCCAGGATATGCGCTCCTCACCAGGATTGTTATTTCTTGGATAACACGTTTTGGGGTGTGCTGCACTACTGAGTGCACCCCTTCCTCAGATAAGACATGAAACACAGCGACTACAAACAAAACAGAGCAACTTCATATATAACAAAATAAAATAAGATAACCTTGATGGTTTGATACTCTGAAGAGGGGTGGTGTTTTGTTATTTTAGTTTACCTTTATTTTATAATATACAAATTTGTTCTGTTTTGTTTGTAGTTGCTGTCTTTCATGTCTGTTATGATCTGAGATAGGGGTGCACTCAGTAGTGCAGCACACCCCGAAACGCGTTATCTAAGACAAAAATAAAAATCCTGATACTCAATACATCGTATTGGTGATTTATCTGGAAATAATCCTGGTGAGAATCGTATATCCTGGCACATATTTTCCTGGAGTTGTTTCCAGCTCCATAAGAAAAGAAGCCTGTTGTCTACGATTCTGGATGTTCCAGCTAGCCGTTTGCCAGTGAACGCTGCCCTCCGTTTGGAGGTATATACCAATTGAGAAGTTGTAGCTTTCCACAACATCTAAAGGTGAGCACCCAATCCTCAAGGGCCTTAAGGGTCATTCCGTGGGCTCTCCAAATATTACATCCCTTTATTGGTTTATTTTTCCCTTCTAGTGCTCTAATAAGAGACAATTTAGATAGATATTTTATGCCTGCCTCCTTTCTGTTACAAACATTCTGTAGCAATGCAACCTTTGAAAACAGATTCCCCTAAATAATGCTATTAAAGGGAACCTGTCACCATGAAAATGTTGTGTAATCTGCAGCCAGCATATTGTACAGCAGGAGGACATCAGTGGACTGATAAATAGTTCTGTGGAAAAATTATTCAGTGGAACTTGTCATTTATCTATTTATTTCAGTTTTTCTATGCATAAAATGAGTAATTGAGTCCACTGGAAGGTCCAAACAGTGATTGACAGTTATCTCTGTATATACAGAATTAGGGGGAGTCTGTCACTCACTCTTGGGACCGCCCACTGAATTAAAATACTCCTTCTATGCATAAAAAGAACAGAGAAACAAATGGATGAAAAATTATACTGAATATTCTCTGACTATATATCAATCTCCTCAGCTCCTCCTGTTCTATAACATGATGCTGCAGATTAGACTACATTTTCATGATGACAGTTTCCCTTTAAATATACCGAATTAAGGTTGATATTATTTATTAGCTTTATTTCTGAGTTACCTTGGTCTACTAATCAGGCAACACATTCTAAGTGACAACAACTAATAGATACATTTCCCTTAGGGGTTGTCACCCATTTTTCCACATAGATGTAGACCCACCACCTTCTCTCACCTGCTATATCTTTCCCAAATAATTAGAAATAGAAGAAAGTAGAGAGAGATTGAGATGTTTAAATGTTTTCCACATAACACACTGTTATTTGTAAATGAACATTTGTCGAAAAAATACTGACATAAAGGGAAGAAAATATCATCTGTGTCTTAGAAGATAAGACTTGCTAAAAATACATGGCCTTTTAGCATTAGAATTAACTGCAGCTTTCTTAACACAATACTTCCATATTTTCACGTCTAGACTCAATTGAATAAGTGCTCAGGAACTGGCCGATTGCCACCATTGTCCCTTTTATTGTGACCATCAAGACAGAATTTAGGGGTCTAAGTAAAGGGATTATTTTTATCTTAAAGGAATATCCTCCTTTAGAAATAACATTCTCGCAGTTAAAATCTGCAGCATTAGTTGAGTAGCTTTGTAAACACTTTCCTTTAGTTCTCTTGTATGAATGTTGGGCTTTATGTCAAATTCAATATCATTCACATCCAAAGTAAAAGTTAAAATTGTGTTGTTCCATAAGTTTAGGAGACATTCCTGTGACCTAATAGTTTAGGTATAACTGTGTGACTGTCATCTTAGACCTCATAGTGAATAGCTCTATGGTAACTGAATTTCAATTTGTGTCACTGAGTAAAACAAGCACAATATACATAAAATAGGTTATATATGTTGTGCAAAAGTGGAGATTACCAAGAAAATCACTCTAGATTATATTGCTAAACTTAAATTTACCTTCAAATATAAATCTGTAGAGAAAAACCTTTGTAATATATCTTAATAAATAATAATGCTTCATTCTCCACTGATTTCAGGCTGCTTTCCTTCCCTTCCCTTCATTCAGACTCATATGAAGACTATTATAGCACCTGTATCATATCTAGTCTCACACAGAGAAGTCTATGGAGAGGGAAGGGGAAAGAGGAGGCTGCTGCCCACTAGTGATTGATTTATTACTTCATTTTATACAGTCGTATATTATGGTAAAGCCTGAAGAGTTATCTTACTAAGCATGATACTATGACCAGGTGTAGTATGTGTGGTTTTTTTTTTTCTAAAAGCAAGAAAGAGGAAAGCAGTCTAATAAATGGAGAAAGAAACACTTTTCTGTAATAAGATATATTCTGTTTCTTAAATTCATTTGTACTGTTTATTTATTTAAATGATGTTTTATAATTGGAGGTGAAAAATAGTGGCTGTAGTTACAAGGTAGTTATGTTATAGTGGGACTACACAGTCAGACTGCTGTTTAAGGGGGAGGTCCAGACTACATTAACAGACTACTGTTATTGGGAATTGTCCACAATGCATAGCTATATAGTGGCTATAGGTGTTGGTTAAAACTGTAGAGACAAACTAAAATACGACTGAGGCAACTGAATGGGGCCATGAATGGATGACACCATATTGAGTGAGATTACTTCCAGGGGCAGCAATCTTTATTTTGTCAGACGGGAGCCTATTGAAAGCTCCCAGGCTGTCATTAGTACAGTTCTACTTCTTTATATGTGCACTGAAGGCTAGGCAAAGAAAATACGGATTTCATTTTTTTTTTTCTTTAAAGAACTGTACATATAACTGCTGGTCTTAGGTTAGCTGGCATTGCTTGTAGAACTTTCTTCTGGTGCCCTCTCCCATAGCATGCAATTTTGTCTCACATAAGACATAAGTAAATATAAAATCTATTTGTTCTGCATTTTTGTCACCAAAGAATTTAAAGTATAAGATAGTATAAGCCGAGCTGTTTTTAGGCTGGGTTCACATCTGCATCTGAGTCTCTGTAGGAGAAAATGCCGAAAATCAGCAACGAGGACTTCTCTCTCTCTCTGCTGGTTTCAGTATGAAAACGGTGGAAACCTGGCAGAAACCCAGGTAACTGCTGTTTTAGCGGACGGCCTCTCAGGGAACCGAATGGCAGGGAGCCCAACACAAGTGCGAACCTAGCCTTAGCAACAAACAGGCAAATTTTACTTTTATACCCTGTTAATTAAACACTAACATTAATCGACCATGAGATTGCAATCATTATAAGCCCTAACTCACCATTTACTTCCAGCTGACAAGAAAACACTACTGGTTATCTGGAGGACATACAGGTGCAGTGCTTGTTACACTTGGGTGTCCATCACATAATCCTGATTGGATTGGAAAATCACATTGTTATTGCCTGTCTAAATAAAATAGAAAAATGCACCCATTCAGATTATAACCGAGTGGAATGAAGTATGGTAAATGATGCACATTACTTGCCAGTGTAGGTCGAGTTGTGTTGTGTGGTGGGAAAGGGGGTGCAATTTGCCTAGGGCAACAAAATACCTGGTTCTACGCATGCTGTGTGTCCTGTGTAGGGAGGGGAAGGTGGTATGCTGTGACCATTGTCAATGGTGAATCCTGTGTTCTCTGCCTTCAGCTTTATAAACAGAGACGTTACCTTTCTTTGTAAATCTGCCTTTGGTTATAATGTGGTGATTACTGAAAAGTGACCCATATAGAACAATAAGTTTTTGGCTATGAGGCTCAGTGTCTAGTGTAAAAATAAAAGTTCAGGATTATTTAAAATATAGAATGTGAAATTTAAAAAACTAGCATAAATTCATCCTGTTTTTTGTTTTTTTTTACTTTGTTTTTTGAACGTCTAACATAACAACCTGATATAAACAACAGGTCATTGTCTGTTTGATATATTCCCTGTAAGGCATTTGAATGCACGTCATCTGATACTATTTATGGCAATGTATGGCACTCTTTATCTAGATACTGTACAGTTGTGCTAAAAAGTTTACATACCCCGGCAGATTTTTTATTTTTTTTTGGCCTTTTTTCAGAGAATATGAATGATAACACAAAAACTTTTTCTCCACGCAGAAGTTTGACAATAAAAGGCTTCAACCAACCACTAACCATGAGTGAAGAGAAAGTTTTTGTGTTATTCATATTCTCTGAAAAAAGGCCAAAAAAACAAAAAATCTGCCAGGGTATGTAAACTTTTTAGCACACCTGTATGAGACTAATGCCCCACATTGCGGAAATGCAGCATTTTGGGCTGCATAAACGCAGTAGAAAAAAATACTCCGTTTTATAGTACCAGCAAAGTTAATGAGATGTTATTAATCTCATTCACACGTTGCGGAAAAAAAGATCTGCGGAAAAGCTACATTTTTGAGAAATGCAGCAAAAACTGAGTTTTTTTTTTTTTTCCACAGCGTTTCTTTTTTTTTTGGATGATTTGAAAGCTATTTTTTCAGTGCTTTATACATTGTTTATCTGAATGACAGATCTGAATGGGAACCTATCCTATGCTGTACCTCAGAATTTAGGCAAAATACTGTATATCATACTAGTGTAGCTTACAATTACTAAGAAAGATGTTACACATATTTTGAACATTTGTTTCAAATTAACATCAATGACTACTTAATTCTATTACGCACAACAGCAATTTCTTCCCTATCTGTGGATCAGCATGAACCATTTGTTTTCTGTGATTTACTGGTTACAGTCTACTTCATTACATAAGTAGTACTGCATGTATCAGGACGTGCCTTTTAGACTGAATTACTGTATATTTACTTGGATGGGATGTAAATATTTCTTTGTGAGTGATTTCTGACCATTTTGTGTTTATGCATAAAGGTTTCCGTAAGGGTAAGTTAGGACAGGTCTGAAAAAGCTGTGGTTGGGAGGCAGATTTAAACAAAAACATACTGAGTGATTATACAAACATCTTAAAGTGTGCAAGCAGTTACTTGTAGAGTCAATCTGTTTAAACATAATTTTTTCGTAAAGGTGATTTATCTGTGACCAGGGATGCACAATCTTTGAGGCAGCCCAAGAACTTCCTATCAGGCGGCAACCTTATTGTGGGGGAGGCAGCATTTTGGCAGATTCACAGTTCATCTAAGCTATCTACTTTCACCATCTACATTTCATTTTAACCCCCTGAATAACATTATTGAAATATTTACAGTTTCTGGAATGGTCATTTGAGGCAAACAAAAAAAAAAATATATAAAAAATGTTGCTAGTGGACTTTAAAAACTTAAGACTTTAAAGAGACTTATTGGAAAATTATATCATATTTAATATATGTAACTATACAATACACTATACAATGTTTATGTATATATGAACATTGTTAAAAAAATAATTGTGAATTTTCCATATATACAGTCATATGAAAAAGTTTGGGCACCCCTATTAATCTTAATCATTTTTAGTTCTAAATATTTGGGTGTTTGCAACAGCCATTTCAATTTGATATATCTAATAACTGATGGACACAGTAATATTTCAGGATTGAATGAGGTGTTTGTACTAACAGAATGTGCAATATGCATTAAACCAAATTTGACCGGTGCAAATTTGGGTACCCTTATCATTTTATTGATTTCAATACTCCTAACTACTTTTTACTGACTTACTGAAGCACAAAATTGGTTTTGTAACCTCACTGAGCTTTGAACGTCATGCCGGTGTATTCAATCATGAGAAGGTATTTAGGTGGCCAATTGCAGTTGTTCTCCTATTTGAATCTCCTCTGAGGTGGCATCATGGGCTCCTCAAAACAACTCTCAAATGATCTGAAACAAAGATTGTTCAACATAGTTGTTCAGGGGAAGGATCAAGTTATCTCAGGTTTAACCTGTCAGTTTCCACTGTGAGGAACATGGAAGACCACAGGGACAGTTCTTGTTAGCCCAGAAGTGGCAGGCCAAGAAAAATATCAGAAAGGCAGAGAAGAGTGGTGAGAACAGTCAAGGACAATCCACAGACCACCTCCAAAGAGCTGCAGCATCATCTTGCTGCAGATGGTGTCACTGTGCATCGGTCAACAATACAGCACACTTTGCACAAGGAGAGCTGTTGGGAGAGTGATGCGGAGCCGTTTCTGAAAGCACGCCACAAACAGTCGCCTGGGTATGCAAAGCACATTTGGACAAGACAGCTTCATTTTGGAAGAAGGTCCTGTGGACTGATGAAACAAGATTGAGTTGTTTGGTCATACAAAAAGGCGTTATGCATGGCGTCAAAAACACAGCATTCCAAGAAAAACACTTGCTACCCACTGTATTTGGTGGAGGTTCCATCATGCTTTGGGGCTGTGTGGCCAATGCCGGCACCGGGAATCTTGTTAAAGTTGAGGGTCGCATGGATTAACTCAGTATCAGCAGATTCTTGAGAATAATGTACAAGAATCAGTGCGAATTTGAGTTACGCCGGGGTGGATATTTCAGCAAGACAATGATCCAAAACACAGCTCCAAATCTACTCAGGCATTCATGCAGAGGAACAATTACAATGTTCTGGAATGGCCATCCCAGTCCCCAGACCTGAATATCATTGAACATCTGTGGGATAATTTGAAGCGGGCTGTCCATGCTCGGCGACCATCAAACTTAACTGAACTGGAATTGTTTTGTAAGAGGAATGGTCAAAAATACCTTCATCCAGGATCCAGGACTGATTAAAAGCTACAGGAGCGACTAGGGCTGTTATTTTTACAAAAGGAGGATCTACTAAATATTAATGTCACTTTTCTGTTGAGGTGCCCATACTTTTGCACCGGTCAAATTTTGATTTAATGCATATTGCACATTTTCTGATAGTCAATAAACCTCATTTCAATCCTGAAATATTACTGTGTCCATCAGTTATTAGATATATCAAATTGAAATGTCTGTTGCAAACACCCAAATATTTAGAACTAAAATGATTAAGATTAATGGGGTGCCCAAACTTTTTCATTGACTGTATATATAAAAAAATGTTCCAGTTTTCATACTGGCTACCAGTGCAGACACTAAGCTAACACCATGTTTCTTGCTGCTCACTTTTCAGCTTTACTGTGTAGACTGGGGCAGGTTCAGCACAGAGTATAATATTTAATGGAAGCTCTACTGTACTGTTGGAAGGTGTAGAGAAGGCAAGGTCAGCAGCATGGTACATACTGATAAGCCTTTGTTTGCATCTTCTCTATCATTCCCAATAAGAGGTGCTGTACTCTGTCACTTCCTGGTGAATGTAATAGTCTGTGACAGGTATTTGTCAATGAAAGAGGATATACCACAAATCCATTATTGCCATTATTTTTGCACAAAAAAGCCCATAAATGCACCTAAAAACAACTTTCTTATCTTTTAAGTTTACCTGGTGCTGCTGCTAATCTGAACTTCTGGGAGTTGGCAGAATCATTAGTGGTTTTAGAAATCGCAGCATGTCAATTACACCTACAGAAACACTAGCGATTTCCCTATATGTATAATGGAAGCAGAAAGTCCGCAGAGGAAACCTTTCTTTGAAAAGCACTCCAGGAAAAAAAAACACATTTTTTCCCAAATCACTTTTTTGCTGGGACCATAGCCTAAAGCAGTTTTCCAGCCTCTGCCTTTCCACCGCCACCAAATTAAAGTAATAGGGCACAGGAAGTTCTGAAGAACCCCTTTAGGCTGAAGCCCTCATTACGAAAATGCTGCGTTTTACATTACCTGCAAAGTGGATGGGATTCTGGCTAATCCCATCCACACATTGCAGAAAAAAATCCGCAGTGGAAAAGCTGAATTTTGAAAAAGCTTGCATTTTTGAAAATTGCAGCTTGTCGATTATACCTGCGCAAATGCTTTTTCACTATAGGTATAATAGGGGCAGAAAATCCAGAGAGGAAAATTCTGCAAAAATATAATGAAAAACACTGAAGGAAAAAACACACAGTTTTTCCGCCGTGTTTTTTTTTTGCCAGTGTGTGTTTTTTTGTTTGTTTTTTGCTGCATCTGGCTATGTGGGGTCTTAGCCTTAAAGAACAAAGTAAGTTTAAGGACATATAAGTCCTTTGTTATTTGGATTTATTAACTTATTTACCAAACCCAATAGAGAAGATTCCTGCAGATATATGGCGCATGTCAGCAAGGATGCCAGGTAAACTAACATTTAATCATCAGTATGGTATATACAAACTGGAATGATAAACTGTACTAATCTGCACTGAGTGAAGCCCAAGTGAACAATAATTGATTCATTAGCAATGATATTTCTGGTTCATGCAGTACTTTATAATGGGTAGTAGTACTTTGGCAGTATATGGTTGTATGAAGCAAGAAGAGGTTAACTTGGCTGCCTGGAAAGAATAGCCTTGTAGGTATACTTGTCACAAATTTTGCTCTTCCCAAATATTTATGTATTCCTTGGAGTAAAGGAGAAATAATTCTAAGTATCTGAGGGGAAAAGTAGAAAAAAATAACTACGGTATTTGCTAATATTTGGATTCCCTACGCCAAGAAACTGACACTATCCAGATGAAAACGTCTATTTCCTGGCTGTAAAGTTAGCCCATTAAAGGAAATCTTCCCTTTGACAGCACAAAGTAAAACTTACACCCAGTCCTTGTGCACATGATTTTCGGCCGACTGTAGTCCTTCATTCCTTACTTGGGAAAATAAATAACTTCTTCGGATGTCCTTGTACGTAAAAGCTAACCTTCAGAACGTTGCCTCTTTTTTATTTTAAACCTCTTTGCGTCTTGTACTCTTGTACTTGTCTGTATGTTTTAGGTACTTTGCACAAAACTTTGAGAACTGTTTACTAAAGTTTCATAAACATTGGTAGCAACTGAGCTGTCCTGTGTATATTTACCATATTGCACTATTCTCCTTCTTGCAGCTCTGAAGGAAAGAATGGAAACCCATTTTTATGTCATGTCCTTTAATTAAAAGATTAAACAACAAATACAAAGTAACAAAAACACCCCATATATATTTTTTTTTAAATCAGACGATAAAAACAAAAAATAAAACGAACCCCCGTAGACCCACAATTTTACTCAAATTCAACTTGCTCTCCTATCTTAAAGTATTTCAAGCACAATTTGTCAAACTTGGATATTCAATAATTTTTCAGAAATGTTTTCTATATTTATTATTTTGATCATCTCATAAAAGAAATTTCTGGAATCAGAAGAATATTTCGACAAGCAATTTCTATTAATCAGTTTCCTACCAAAAAACAGATCTTCAAACTACCTGTTTTTGTATATTTGTCACCCTAAAAATACTTTACATGGTATACAATTTAATAGGTATTAAAGGGAAATTTATCTTAAAAATTTTACTCTTTTTCTTTTTTAATATACTTTAAATGGAATGTGTTATGAGAAAAAATAAAATATATTACTTAATGCTAAGGCTTCATATAGAGAGTTGCAGCAAAAAATGCTGCTTAAAAGACCGCAAAGGCAATGCATCATGTTTTCTTTCGCAGTATTTTTTGCAGAAAGTCCAGAGAGTTCTCCTTTGTGGACTTTCTGCCCCTATTATACCTATACGGAAAACGCCAGCGTTTCCACAGGAATAATTGACATGCTGCGATTTTCAAAAAACGCCAACTTTTTTGAAAATGCAGCTTTTCCATTGCAGATTTTTTTTCTGCAATGTGTGGATGGGATTAGCCAGAATTCCATCCACTTTGCAGGTAATGCTTTTTCACAACATGGGGCTCTGGTTTTCCTGCCTCCCAGGTGGTATTTTATACTGTTGTTCTATCCATAGGATAGGCCATCAGTATCTGATCAGTGAAGTCCAACACCTGGATCCCAAGCTACTGGATTGGACATCAAGTAATATGCGCAGATCTGCAGTACCCCAGCGCTACCACTATACAGTGGACAAGGCTGCAGCACTGTGCCTATTACTTGAATAGACGCAGAGTTGCTTGTGGTACCCTGATGGGAGGCCTCGTGTGCCAGAACTGAAATCTACACCAGTCAGGAACTGTCAAAGATTTCACATATAACTCATGCCACTTTTGTGCAGTGAGTTATAATAAATTTGAAGCCCTGAGGCATGTGGTGAATTTGGCACAGAAAGAACAAAGTGTCACATCTTTGCCGCAGAAAAGGACATTTTCCAAAGATGCACCACATCAATTCCCATGTATGCCATAATACAGGCTTAGATGACATAGTAAATCACCCCCAGTGAGGCATATTTATTACTATTGTCCTAAAGGTACACAAAATAAATGCTAGACACTAGATTTATCACAATGGCACTCTCTGTATGGTAAATTCTCTACACCTGCTAGATAATTTTTTTTTTTTTTTCCTTAATCCACATGACTCCTATTGGATCTGTAACTTTTTTTCTAGATGCCTTTCAAAACTGTCAAGTGAAAATATGTTTAAGGCTGGTGTTTCTGCCGCAGCAAAATCGTGGCGTTTACGATACATGGGGCCCCAGCCTAAAACCCATAATAAACAAACACCATGGGTGTCAAAGTTTTGCCATAAATGAGAGAATGTAGGTGCATTACACTTAGTTGATCTACCCAATAACTATATTACCTGGATAATGAATGTTGGCTGGTAGCTTTAAAAATAGCAAATAAAGCAGAATATAGTGCACTTCCTTCACTCACTGAACGAGAGCAGGTGAGTATTACTAAAGTCTAGTTTACCTCTTCAGGCCTGGACTCCCCGTGGCATAAACGCCGTGGTTTGGACGCAGTGTTTTACAGTCACAGCAAGGTGGATGGTATTCTAGCAAATCCTATCCACACCTTGCCAAAAAAATATGCGCAGAGATTTCCAAAACCATCACGTTATAGGTATAATTGAACCATCACGCTATAGGTATAATTGAAGCAGAAAGTCCGCAGAGGAAACCTCTGTGGACTTTGTGTGAAAAGCACTGCGGGAAAAACCCCGATGCGTTGCCACCTTTGTTTTTCCCACAGCGCTGTTTTGCTGCAGGATGCTACTTGGGGCCTTAGCCTCTACAGTTAGTACTAAACTGTACTTTGATGGTACCATGGTACCATGAAGTAAGATAAGAACACTTACATCTCACCCCACGCAGTCAAGTTTGGTCTTGTAATTCCACCTGAAACCTGTCTTCTACAGGGTTCACTTCACAGATCAAATTTCAGCTACCTGTTCGTAATTGTGCTAGAGATATATTACAGCTGTCCTCCAGATGGTGCCCACACAGTTTCCTTGCTGTATTAGTATGTCAAGGTACAGGAGTTAAGAATACCTTTACTTCTCTTACATCAGCATGCCATATGGGGAAGGTGGAGACTCTATTTAACATCCTAACTTTTTTAGGATTTAACACAAACATAAATGTCTGCAATGATGAAATAGTATATCGCGTGTTGTCAATGGATTTGCTACAGTCTGATATGGATATTGCCATCTGTTATGTGGGTGAGGGAAACCTTGCCAATGATGTGATGCTGAAATCTTCTCCCACAGAAGCTTCTTCTCCTTACTGCACAGATATTGTATAATCTGTTTTCTAAGGTGCTGCTACAATATACAACATAAAAAAGATTTATTTTATTACATACATAAATATATATGTTTAGACATGTTTTTGCCCCCCCCCCCACCTAAGGTTTATAAAGGTAATTAAAATTGAGGACATATCCTTAAGAATCAGCTATTTTTGTGTGAGTGCTGTGGTGTCTTCATTGTTTTCCTCCAGTACAAATACTGTCCATATTCAGTATGCTGTATTTTTCATAGCATGAATTTCCTATTCACTTGTATGGTACAATACTTCTTAGAACAGCTGCTATGACAAATATGTCATTCTGAGTAAATACGCTCCGGCACTGGAGGTAAACTAAGAACACTGAAATATACACTGCCACTCCATTCATTCTCTATGGCTCTGCCAGAGGTAGGTGAGTGCAGCGTTCGGCTATCTCTGGCACTATTATAGAAAATGAATGGAGCAGCAGTACACATGCTCAACCTGCCACTTCTTTGAAATTGGAGAACTAGTCTGTACCCCCTTCCTCTTAATCGGGGTGGGGGGTGGTCCCGCAGCCGAACCTCCACAGATCAGGAAGTTATCTCCTACCCTATGGATGAGGGATAACGTAAAAGCTACACAGGCTATATGTCCGCCCCTGATGTAGAATTCCTGAAATGCAATACAGATTGAGGCAGATGTACTGTACTAAGAGTAATATTTATAACTCCAGTCTGCACATCTCTCTAATAAATGTTTTCACATTGGAGATGTCCATGCTCTAAAACCAAAATCTAGGCCAGCTAGAATCTGGTATATATTTCAGATGTCACTAATGCCATTCTATAGCGTAGTAGTAAATAAGTTGGGCTGCCCCCTCCTCCAAGGTCCACACACTTCTTTTACAAATAATAAGTGTGGCAGAAAATGGAAGAAAAAGGCACAACTCTAGGAGCACACATGTTGTGCCTGAAAAATTGTTTATTTTACAGTGAAAAGATAGATGTTAACTTGGATGTGGTATGAAAATGTGTATAGCTGTCTTGGTCTAGTGGCACAAAGACATTCGCAAGGTAGAGGGAACTAGTCCCAGTAGACCACCCCTTGCACCCTGGTCTCTTTTAGAGGTTTGTCCTCTAATAGCAAAGAGTGTTACCCAGCACCAGAGTTAAAGCACCATTTTAATTTGCCTGCTTTTTCTCTTCTGGAGACAGCCATCTAGCAGCAGCTATTGGGTACAGACAATTGCCTCTTAACTGTGACTGAATGGACTAGGGAATGATTACACAGGGTTTTTGCAGGCAGATTTTGAGAATCAAAAAATGCCTTGGATACGCTTCTATTTAGTTCAGTGGGAGTCAGGTAGCTTTTTTTTCTTTTCCCCCACGTTGCTGAAACTCAGTGTGTATTGTTATGGTTTTTTGTTTTTTTTTTTTGGTGTTTTTTTTTTTTCTTTTTTTTTCTGGAGTAGGCAAAAACAGTACCAAAAAGTCTGTGGGCCCTATTTACTTACCAATCCATTCTCCTGCCCATGGTCGCCTCTGCTTCCCCTTCTGCGTCCCAGATCATATCGCTGGGGTCCCCTGGAGGACAGGAGTGGAGGCGGCAGTGAGCAGGAGCGGGGATCGGTAAGTAAGGCCGCATGCCTGTGGCAAGAGTATTTGTTGGGAGAACCCCAACAAATACTGCTATCATTTTACATTGGGGTCTCTTCAGATGCCAGAGTATAATGATCGGAGGCCCAGGGGAAATGAGTGAACATAAAAACCAGTGTTACTCACCTCTCCTGCGCTCTGTTGTGACTCCCTGCAGTCTTCGAGCCTCTTTAGTGACGTCATAATGACTCCGGCATAACCCATGTCTGTGCCGACATTGAAGAGGACCAAAAGCAGCAGAGAGTGCTCTGGAATCCAGGAGTGGTAAGTACCACTGATTTTTATGTTTGTCACCTCCCCCTGGGTCTCCGATCCTTATTCACTGTGGTCTGAAAAGACCCCAGAGTATAGTAATAGTTTGTGAGTGGTCCACTGTGGGACATAATACTGTGCGGAGGGGCTGCTATGGGACAATATACTGTGTGGAGGGCCACTATGGGACATCATACTATCTGGAGTCCACTTTGGGACATTATGCCCCTGCTAACAGGCTTAGCACTTTGCGCAAATTTTATTATATCATATGCAGGAGTCTAATAATTTGTAGAAATGTGCACCATTTTGGTGGACACTATAGATAAATCTCCACTAACAAGTAGGGACAGCCTGCAGATGTTTTCTAGAATAGGTTACGACTATTGATATGGCACTGCATATATAACAAAATACTGTATCAATGCCGACCTCAGTGTTTAACATTACCCCATTGTCACCACCTTCTTTTACCTTCACACCTGAGAAGTTATATTGTGACTGCTGCCTTACTTGATACTGGTACTAGATACTTACTTGATACTGGTGATCTCTTTAATACAGTTCAAGCTTATAGCACAATTCACAGCCTTATTACCCAAAGGTTCTCACTTGATCTAATGGTATCCACTATGGGTGCCTTAGATTAGGGAGTACACCTAACCCTCATTCATGCAATATGTACTTTGCATTAAGATTAGGCCTTATTCACACTTGCAAATTCACTTTCAGGTTTCAGTCTGTGGTTGATACATTTTTACACCCATGAAACACAGATCAACTACACTTTACAATGTCTGTGAAAAACAGACAGCACATGGATAGCATTCGTATGCTGACTGTGGTTTTCATGGATCCGTAGAGCCTAATGGAGGTCTGTGGTCCATAAAAAGGAACAAAATAAAGCATATCTCTATTTTGTAGGTCTGCACTTGCCTATTAAAAGAAATAGGTTTGTGATTATCATGGGCAGTACATATTGTGAGAATAATGCCTAATAACCAATAGCTAAATGGGAAATGAACAAAAGTTTCACATTTTCCTCTTCCTCTTTAATCTTGGACTGATGATGTATAATGTGACATCAGTCTCTTTAACCACAGGAGTGTATTTTCTGAGGATCTCCCCTAGAACGTTCATAAGGAAATAAGTTAAATAATAATACTAAGAATAAGTATTTTATACTTTAATGGAGAGTGTTTGGCTGCTCAAAAGAGAGAAGCTCTAAAAACAACGCTTTGTATTAAGTCTGTTTTTCCCTAGTTATTGAGATATCTGCCAATGGCTCTGAAACTACATTCCTTTGTTACAGTTAACAAGGTCATACTACTTTCTGAAAAAAAAAAAAATCTAACCTGTAGGGAACTTGAAGATAATAATGTTCACATAAATCCATCAAATCAAGTGCCACTCTTAGTGGTCTACTCTAATTCCAGGAAAATTTGGTGTTAGAAGGTTATATGTTGGTTCTTGTTGACCAATCCTTCCTTTTCTCTTATTTCACCAGTGCCTGATATTCGCCATTGTATTACTGGTTCTAGTAAATGATATACAATTCAGTGTTACTCCTAAATATACCTGGCATTGATACAGATTTCTATACCACTTGTGGATGCTATACCTACCTTCAATGCCTTTTTCTATATTCCTTGCTTGTAAATCAGTGTACTACAGCAGTGTCTAATATTCTGTACTTACATGTTGCTTGGTTTTGTGAATTTGACTTTCCTTAATGTATTTCTTTTAGTAAAAGATTAAAGGCAGGAAGCCAAACATCCCTTATAAAGTCTTAGTTGGAAGTAATAACTACAAGTGTTATGTTTTCTGGACTATTATTTCCTCTTGTGAAGGCTGTAAGGGTTTTATTATCAAATTCTTTTTCTTTGATCTTACAATGCATTGATCAGAGGTTGTCTATATACAGTACATGGATGATACAAATCTATTTATTCTATGTTCATTTGATCTTCAAATGCAGATCTATAAACCTCATCTCATGATGACCAACAACCATTAGGCTACATTCACACAATGAAAAAGACTAGCTGTGAAAAATGGACGAACAGACGTGGTTTTTTTTTGTTTTGTTTTTGTTTTTTTTTTTAACAGTCATTTTGCATCTGTGTAGCTTCCTTTTTCACAGATCCCACATAGAGTTGAATCCCTCTATTGAGGGATCCCGGGAAAATGGACAAAAATATTATGTCCTAGATGGTCTGTTAAAATGAGCCATCAAAAAAACGGCCATGTGAATAGACACATTGAATCAAAATAGACAATGCGCTTCAAAACAAACTGTGTGACAGCCATTACAAAAATGTCTGTCACATGGCTATTTTTTATGTGCCTGTGAATAAGGCCTAAGTACTGTGCATACAGTAGGGAAAAAAAGTATTTAGTCAACCACCAATTGTGCAAGTTCTCCCACTTAAAAAGATGAGGCCGGCCTGTAATTGTCATCATATGTAGACCTCAACTATGAGAGACAAAATGAGAAAACAAATCCAGAAAATCACATTGTCTGATTTTTAAAGAATTTATTTGCAAATTATGGGTATTTAAATATGGCGGCCGCTCAGAAGCTGAGTGGCAGCTATAGCCACCAGGTGTCCGCTGTATTATACAGTGGAGCCCTGGTGGCAATGCCCATGTTTAGTGCTCGCACTGATTATAGGCATTAACACCCCTGGGGTGGATAGCTGACCCTGGGAGTGAGATCCAGGGCTGGTGATCCATTACAATGACAGCTGTAAGCCTATTACAAGCTATGCAGAGTGTTATAGAAGCTGTGATATTTTACAATATATTGAAATGCATTAGCATTGCAGTGTATTAGTGAACAGATTCCCTGGGGTTTAAGACCCCTGAGGGGTCTAAAAATTACAATAAAAATGTAAATAACATAAAAAAGAATAAAAAATTCAAATAACCCCCCTTTTCCTAGAACACATATAAAAGTACTTGAATAAAGGTAAACACATACACATTAGGTATCTTTGTGTCTGAAAACGCCCGGTATAAAAACGTACAAAAATATTCTTCTGAAATGGTGAACATCGTAGGAGGAGAAAAAAAAAAAAAAATCAAAAGCTGTTTTTGTTTGTTTTTTTTACTGTTTCAACACTCATAAATTTTTTTAATACAAATGATCAAAGCAATAGACATTCCCCAAAATGGTATAAATGAAAAGTACATCTGGCAGTTCCAAAAAAAAAGACACCTTATGCATCCCCGTACATGGAAATATAAAAAAGTTTTGGAATTTTTTTAAGGGGATCCCATACACTGAAATATAACATTTAAAAAGTTTTCAAGAGGATCCATAGAATACATATGACATGTCATTTTGGCTGCGCAGTGAATGTGTGACTTTCTTATGGACTTCCTTTTTACGGCAAACACAGTTTTTCTCCAATTCCACCCCATTCAGAATTTTTTTTTTTCCGCTTCTCAGTACATTGTATGGAATATGAATGGTACCAATAAATAAATGGTACCATTATGAAATACAATTTGTCCTGCAAACACTATGTGCTCATGCAGCTCTGTGAACTGAAAAATAAAAAAAAAGTTATGGCTTTTGGAAGGCGTGAGTCACAAATGAAAATCAAAAAATGACTGTGGCAGGAAGGGCTTAAAGCTCACATCCCTGTAAGCTCATAGCTCAACATGAAATTACTGAATTATAGTATCTCCAATTCATGAAACTACAGCCAGGGGTGTGTTATTATATTCATCAACTTTTGGTATGTGGCGGTTACTCAAAGAGAAAAGAAGAGTTTGCAGGAATCTATGAACTTGAAACTTTACTGCTCATCCCGCCCTCATTTTTTTGACCTGTTATTGCTCTCAGAATTGCTTCCACATAGGCAATAATCAATACATAATCTCTGCATGTAAAGCAAAGGCATATAGGGTCACAAAGACCTTTAAATTTGGGACTTCAAATAGTGTTGAACAAAGAAAACAAATTTTGGTTACTGATTTGTCTAGTTTTCACAATGCCAGCTCCTGTCTGCTATATGACTGTGGATAACCCTTGTATGTCTATAAAAAATGTATACAACTGTCATTTAAAATGGCACTGTGCTGGCTCATCTGCAAATCTTAGTTGCTGTACTGAAGTTACAATAGTTTCTCTTTCCATTATTTAATTACTATCTCTAGTGGATAAATAAGTCATCACCTCTGAAAAATTCTCAGGAGAGGTTGTGCCTGGAAGGAGTTTTAGCTGAGGGAAAGCACTATCATAATCAGGAGTCATCTGAAGTGGCGATGAATGGACTTCTGTGCACGTCAGTCACTGTTCAGATGGTGATGGAGATGGCAGTCGCCTGTACCCATCAGCTATTGCTAGGTTGCTATCCTTTTCCTAGAGTAAATGTAGTGTAATGCAAAAATGCAAGCGTTTCTGAAAATGCAGATTTTCCGCAGCTCTTTTCTACCAAGTTTTGCCAGTATTTTTTCCATAGGTCCAGTTGACTTTTTATGCATATAATTAGATTTATACCTGAGAAATGTTTTCTCTTTCATATAGAAGATAGAAAAGCCAGTGATCAATGACTTGTTATTATACTTTGAGAGCTTTGCTTTCATCTGCATCTGAGTGTTTGTCATAGATTCTGCCAGATTTGGTCAAATAGCTTATGCATATGAATTTTCCCGCAACTTCAACTCTTCATTTGAATTTGACAGTCTCCATTTTTATTCAGTATAAACAGATACCGTGACACAAATATGAACAATGTGTTTCTGGAAAGTACAAAAATACATGACTTCGTCTATTTTCTGAGATGCTCACCAAAGGTTTACTATATCGCATACTAGAAAAAGAGTTTGAGTTATACCTGAAATCTATGCCAATGCCTGATGTAGATTTTATTTCAGGTGCACAGGACCCCACATGGTGTACCAGAACTACTAAGAGGATGGAACCTCTTAATAATTTTGGCACATCTGCCCCCAGTACACAAAATATTAAGATCGGTGCATAATGCATCGGTCTTAATAAATTATTGGTTTGCTTTATACTTCAAATAACCACCTCTGTATGTATAGGATATAGTTTTAAAACTCACGCGCAAACAATAGTATACCATATGTATTTTATAAATCTTTTCCTGTAATACTGTATGTTCTTGGATCAACATTCCTAGATAACGTCATGTTGTTATCTTATAGGTATGGTATTTCCAATATATCCATTCCACTTGTAATCTTTGAAAAGGTTGTATTACATGTAATTAGTAGAAATCACTATCTAAGCTATGTAGTCATGTAAAATCAAAATGACAGTCATCAGTTCATCTGAAATTGGATTTCCTTGAAGCCTTCATTCAGAACTGCTCTCCGAGAGAGGTTCATCATCCATCTTCACTGATGGGAAACTGGAAAAGGTAAAGAAAATTAGACCCTTATTTCTTGTGAATACAACCAGCTCTGTTTAAAGCACCATTTGTGATAAACAACATTATTGGTAAGTACTATCATAAAGGTTAACCTACAGATATATCAGATTGCTAGTGAATTTCCATAAGTGTATTTACAGCAGTAGATGATGGCGGCATAGGGATAGGTCAATTGACTAAAGCTGAGTGAAGTCTTTTAGTCATCAATATGTTCGATTTCTAGCATTTGTATTAAAATGGAAGACTTACCATGTGACTGCTCTGCATGTCTTGTATTAAGAGCACCAGCAGCCCATAAAGTAGATATTGACTTGGTGCAATTGGTTTATGAATGTATTCGAACTCCACATGCATTTGACTCAATAAGCAATTACCTATTTTTCTCTCTAGAACTGAAGGAAAAGTTACAGTATATTCTTAGGTTTATGTATAATTTGTAGGTAAAAATGCAATAGGAAGGGTCAGCAAGAATACATCTTAAACCAGAAGGGCTATAATTCAAATGGTTTAAGGGATCTTTGAAACTTCTTTTGCTAAGGAATAGGTGCTTAAATTTCCACAATCAAGATAAAAGCTTGGATCTCACTTCATTAATGGTTATTATATAATAATAATAATAATAATAATAATAATAATAATAATAATAGTCCCACAATGGGGAAATTCAGTGTGTTACAGCAGCAAAGATAAGCAGATACAAATACAAATACAACATGTACAGGAATGTTCCAAGGTGAGAGGCATTACATTAATAGCAGACAGACAGGACGTAGCAGAGGAGGGAGGGGGGGGATTTAACAGGCAGAGAGATATTTCAGTTCTCTGTGTGTAATGATCTCCGCTTAGGTCGGTGTTGGTTGTACAGCCTAACCGCGGTGGGGAGGAAAGACTTCCGATAGCGCTCCTTCTCACACCTAGGGTGGAGCAGTCGGTCACTGACAGTACTGCTCAGCGCGATCACAGTCTCATGCATGGGATGGGACTTCTTCTTCTGCATGGAGCTCACCACGGACAGTATCCTTCTGTCACCCACCACCTGCACTGGGTCCAGTGGGCTCCCCAGGACAGAGCTGGCCTTTCTAATCAGCTTGTCAAGTTTATTTCTGTCCCTGGTTGATATACTGCTCCCCCAGCAGGCCACTCCAAAGAAGATGGCTGATGCCACTACCGAGTTGAAGAAAGTTCTAAGAAGTGCCCCTCGGATTCCAAAGGCTCTCAGTTTCCTAAGCAGGTAGAGCCTGCTGTGGCCCTTCCTGTACAGGGCCTCCATATGATCTGCCCAGTCCAGCTTATTATTAAGGAGCAAACCCAGGTACTTATAGGTGTTCACAATCTCGATGCCCGTCCCCAGGATGTCCACTGGTTTAGGAGGGCTTCTGCCTTTGCGGAAGTCCACCACCATCTCCTTGGTCTTCCCCGCGTTAATCTTCAGGTGGTTCCGGTGGCACCAGTCCACAAAGTCCTGGTTCAGTTCTCTGTACTCCCTGTCATCATCATCTGTGATGAGACCCACTATTGCAGAGTCGTCAGAATACTTCTGTAGGTAGCAGCTGGATGAGTTGCACCTAAAATCTGCAGTGTACAGTGTGAAGAGGAAAGGGGCGAGAACCGTACCCTGAGGTGCCCCCGTATTACAGATCACAGTACCTGACACACAGTCTCGGGCTCTCACGTATTGAGGTCGATTTGTGAGGTAGTCTAGGATCCAGTTGGAGAGGTGGTGGTCCACTCCAGCAAGGCCATATAGGAAGTATTAATAGTAAGAGCTACAAATAAGGTCCACAAGTAGGTCCTTTCCCTCTCCAACCATTTTTCCATCCCATGCCCATTTTCCCCTGAGTCTACAGTTTCTTTTGTGTAGGCTCTGTGTAGCTTATTTTTCCCAGATTGTGGGACATGTGCTTTAACAATAAAATAAGTTTTAATATATAAAAAAAAGAGATTGCAGTCCCAGAAGCTCTACAGAAGTGAATAGAGTGCTCTTCAGGCAATTGTACTGGCGCTTCACATGGGGGAGTTTTGGGCCCCTTGTTCTTCTGATCTACCACTTCTCCCCAATCCACAGGATAGGGGATAAGTGTCTGTATTGACAAAATCCCTTTAAATGTATTTCAAGGTCTAAACAAGGGGGTCTAGGAATATTGCGATTTGATATCTGGAAACATTTTGTAGAAGATGGAAAAGACAGTGATGAATGTGGTCACAATAACCTTCTAATACATCGCATTCCAAATTTTTATGCAAATTATATTCTTCTGATTTTCCTAAATGGTCGATGCAAATGACAGTCAGTATAATGTTCAAATTTTCAACGATTAGAGTAGAAGTCAAATTTTATTGGACAAACCTCCAAATTATAATTTTGTTTCACTAATTAAAAAATCTAAATCCACTGTTCCAAATTATTATGCACAACAGAGTTTCTAAACCTTTTATAGGTTGTAAAGTACTGAAAATGTTCATTGGTTCAATTTGCAGCATTAAGAGGTCACATTTACTAAAATCAAAAGCTATTTCAAACAAAAACATCTTAACAGGCCAAGTTACATGTTAACATAGGACCACTTCTTTGATATCACCTTCACAATTCTTGCATCCATTGAATTTGTAAGTTTTTGCGTAGTCTCTGCTTGAATTTCTTTGCAGGATATCAGAATAGCCTCCAGGAACTTCTGTTTTGATGTAAACTGCCTCCCACCCTCATAGATCTTTTGCTTGAGGATACTCGAAAGGTTATCAATAGGGTTGAGGGTCAGGGGAGGTTGGTGGACACACCATGAGTTTCTCTCCTTTTATGCCCATAGCAGCCAGTGACCCAGAAGTATTCTTTGCTGCATGAGATGGTGCATTGTCATGAAAGAAGATGATTTTGCTATGGAAGGCACGGGTTCTTATTTTTGTACCATGGAAGAAAGTGGTCAATCAGAAATTCTACATATTTTGCAGAGGTAATTTTGACACCTTCAGGGATCCTAAAGGGGCCTACCAGCTCTCTCCTCATGATTCTAGACCAAAATATGACTCCGCCACCTCCTTGCTGATGTCGCAGCCTTGTTGGGACATGGTGGCCATTCACCAACCAACCACTACTAGGTCCATCTGGACCATCCAGGGTTGCTCGGCACTCATCAGTAAACAAGACTGTTTCAAAATTAGTGTTCATGTAAGTCTGGGCCCACTGCGACCTGTTTCTGTTTGTGAGCACTGTTTAGGGGTGGCCGAATAGTAGTTTATGCACAACTGCAAACCTCTGGAGATCCAACACCTTGAGGTTTGTGGGACTCCAGAGGCATTAGCAGCTTCAAATACTTGTTTGCTGTTTTGTAATTGTATTTTAGTAGCTCTCTTAATCCAATGAATTTGTCTTGCAGAAACCTTCCTTATTATACCTTAATCTGCACAAAGCCATTTGTGCTCTGAATCAGCCACAAATCTCTTCACAGTATGACGATCTCGCTTATGTTTTTGTGAAATATATAATGTTTTCAGATCTTGTCCAAGGCATTGCAATATTTGATGCTTTACGGGAACAGAGACATCCTTTTTCTTTCCCATATTGCTTGAGACCTGTGGCCTGCATAATAATGTGAAACACGGCCTTCTGAACAACTTCTCGCCGGAGGCATTTTATTTTCATTTTTGACTCGCCTTTCAAACCCCATACCTTTTTTATATTTTTCCATTCACAGAGCCATATGAGGGCTTAATGTTTGCTGGAGAAATTATTATTCATAATGGTACCATTTATTATTCTACACAATGTATAGAGGAAGCTGGAAAAAAATTCAGAATGGGGTGGAATTGGAGAAAAAGAGCATTTGTGTGATTTTCTTACAGGCTTCGTTTTTATGGCGTTCACGATGCAGCCAAAATGACATGTCACCTATATTCTATGTTTTGGTACAAAAAAATCAAAATCTTTGCAAAAAAATATGCAGTACAGACCAAAAGTTTGGACACACCTTCTTCTCATTCCAAGAGTTTTCTGTATTTTCATGACTATAAAAATTGCAGATTTACACTGAAGGCATCAAAACTATAAATTAACACATGGGGAATTATATACTTAACAAAAAAGTGTGAAACAACTGAAAATATGTCTTATATTCTAGGTTCTTCAAAGTTGCCAACTTTTGCATTGATTACTGCTTTGCTCAGAAATCGCAGGTTAACAGCAGCTCAGATTAGAGACCAGGTCAATGCCACACAGAGTTCTAGCAGCAGACACATCTCTACAACAACTGTTAAGAGGAGACTGTGTGCAGCAGGCCTTCATGGTAAAATAGCTGCTAGGAAACCACTGCTAAGGACAGGCAACAAGCAGAAGAGACTTGTTTGGGCTAAAGAACACAAGGAATGGACATTAGACCTGTGGAAATCTGAGCTTTGGTCTGATGAGTCCAAATATGAGATCTTTGGTTCCAACCACCGTGTCTTTGTGTGACGCAGAAAAGGTGAACGAATGAACTCTACATGCCTGGTTCCCACCGTGAAGTATGGAGGAGGAGGTGTGATGGTGTGGGGGTGCTTTACTGGTGACACTGTTGGGGATTTATTCAAAATTGAAGGAATACTGAACCAGCATGGTTACCACAGCATCTTGCAGCGGCATGCTATTCCATCCAGTTTGCGTTTAGTTGGACCATCATTTATTTTTCAACAGGACAATGACCCCAAACACACCTCCAGACTGTGTAAGGGCTATTTGACCAAGAAGGAGAGTGATGGGGTGCTACGCCAGATGACCTGGCCTCCACAGTCACCACACCTGAACTCAATCGAGATGGTTTGGGGTGAGCTGGACCGCAGAGTGTAGGCAAAAGGGCCAACAAGTGCTAAGCATCTCTGGGAACTCCTTCAAGACTGTTGGAAGACCATTTCAGGTGACTACCTCTTGAAGCTCATCAAGAGAATGCCAAGAGTGTGCAAAGCAGTAATCAAAGCAAAAGGTGGCTACTTTGAAGAACCTAGAATATAAGACATATTTTCAGTTGTTTCACACTTTTTTGTTAAGTATATAATTCCACATGTGTTAATTCATAGTTTTGATGCCTTCAGTGTGAATCTACAATTTTTATAGTCATGAAAATACAGAAAACTCTTGGAATGAGAAGGTGTGTCCAAACTTTTGGTCTGTACTGTATTTTTCTTAGTCGCCATATTCTGGATCTCGTTCCGTGTGCTGGCAATCCTACCCAAAATGGCTGCCGCCAGGAAAGTGCAGTGAAGGGGTTAATTAGTTTGTTAGGTGAGCCCAATTACAGGAAACCTACTTATCGCAGGTGTTTGAGATTGATTTCAGTGATCCAAAGAGACAGAATACCATCCATGAGTTTAATTGAAAAACAAAGACATAAATCTTTGACACTTAAATCAGATTTGCATAATAATAGGAAGTTTATTAGGCATGAGTTCAATGTGACAACCTTTCAGTCATTTTGTCAGTAGATGGGAGTTGCTCATAATAGAGTTGGTGATGTTATAATATTGTGTTTCAAAATGGTGGATCCATGTTTAACCTCCCACACAGATAAACAAGTATAAAATAATAAGACTGGCCTATATTATGTTTATGCTTATAGTAGTAAAACAATATATATAGTCATTCCAATTTATATAAATATAAATCAAATTAGAACTAACTTCTAAGTAAACATCTAACTCTTCTATCCTAATTTATATTGATATGATGCAACCAACTATTTCCCAAGAAGCCACACACATGAACCAATTGTTAACAATAACAGTCTTAAAGAGGTTGTCCACGACTGAAAATGAAAAGGGTTGTGCTATTAAGGACACTTATCTCCTATCCACAGGAAATTGAAAGTACCTCATGCTGCCTCTTGAATGGAGCACCAATGCTATTGCATGACCAGCGCTCCATTCACTTCTATGGGGCTGCTGTGGCCGCAATCCTTTATAAGGCTGAGGCCCCACATTGCGTAAACGCAACTTTTTGTTGCAGATTTTGCTGTGTTTTTTTGAGCCAAAGCCAAGAATGGCTACAAAAGAAATGGGAAATATATAGGAAGCTCTTATACTTCTACCTTCTACTCTATCCACTCCTGGCTTTGGCTCAAAAAACCGCAGCAAAATCTGCAACAAAAAAGCTGCGTTTCCACAACATGGGGCCTTAACCTTAAGGTCGGGGCCCCACATGGCGTAAACACCATGGTTTGCCCACGTTAAAAACATGGTGCTTTACAGTCACTGTGTAGTGGATGGGATTCTAGTGAATCCCATCCCTACAGTGCTGTAAAATACGCGCTGCAGTTTTTGAAATCACAGCATGTCAATTATACCTATGGTAACGCCGGCACTTTCCCTATACATATAATTGAAGCAGAAAGTTGTCCGAGGAAACCTCTATGAACATCCTGTGAAAAGCACTGTGGGAAAAACTGAGATGTGTTCCCACTGCGCTTATTTGCTGCTGGACGCTATGTGGGGCCTTAACCTATATCTATAGGAAAAAACGTGAGGTAAAATTGACATGCTGTGTTTTTCAAAACGCAGCTTTGTCACGGGTTTTTGTTCTGCAATGTGTGGATGAGATTGGCCAGAATCTCATTCAATTTGCTGGTACTGGAAAACGCATAATTTTTTTTTCTGCTGCGTTTCCACAGCAAGGCTAAGGCCCCACATTGCTGATGTGGAAATGCAGCAGAAAGAACAATGCATTATATAGTATAGGCAAAATAAATGAGGTTTCATTTCATCTCATCCACATATTGCTAAACTGATTTGTGTTGACATATCTTTTCTTCTATTTTTCTTTACTGTAAAGTAAAAACAATAGATATTCATTATTGCATTACACTTTTTTTTTTTTTTTTGTTTATTTACAATGGAAGTCATTGGGTGACATGCAGCTCCATTTGCTTCTACGAAGACCAGGTTTAAACAGAGCCTAAGAGTAAGTCCCACGTTACGAACGGAAACGCTGCGTTTTACAGTGCCAGCAAAGAGAATGAGATTCTGTCTAATCCCATCTACACATTGCGTTAAAAAAAAAAAAAATGCTGCGGGAAAAGCTGGGTTTTGAAACATGCAGCGTGTCAATTTTACCTGTGGAAATGCTTGCGATTTCCCTATAGACTTAATAAGGGAAGAAAATCCGCAAAGAAAAATGCAGCAAAAAAGCAATGAAAAACGCTGCAGAAAAAAACGTGATGTGCTTCCATTGCGTTTTTTACTGCAGCGTTTTTAAGTTGTGTTCCACTATGTGGGGCCTTAGCCTAAAGTAGTGGTTTAGACTCAGCAAGGATTTGTAACCCTAAAGAGTACATTGTAATGTATTGCCAGTATCAGTAGTACAGTCAAATGCATATGTAGGGAATTTCAGTTACCTCTGCTAAATAAAATTGTCTAATCAAAAATTACAAGATTTCACCATCATCCACCACCACAAGTCACTGCAACTACTTTCAGGCTAAAGCCCTATGTAGCAGGCCGCAGCAAAAATAAGTACTTCGGGAAAAACCACGGCGGCAACGCATCGTGTTTTTTTTCCCACAGCGCTTTTCATAGAAAGTCCACATAGGTTTCTTTTGCAGACTTTGATTCAATTATACCTATAGGAAAACTTCCGGCATTTCCATAGGTATAATTGACTGCGATTTCCAAAACTGCAACGGTTTTGGAAATCGCAGTACATATTTTTCCGCAGTGTGCGGATGGGATTTGCTAGAATCCACTATGCAGTGACTGTAAAACGCCACGTTTCTGCCACATGGGGCCCCAACCTAAAGGGGTTATCCAGTTTCTAAGATTGATGGCCTATTAGGATGTTAGATTCCGCCCCCACCCCCCAGATCACAGGTACCCAGGCGAAATTGCTCAATCGTAGAAACTGGATAGCCCCTTTAATTTTTATTACTTCCACTACCAGTCCTAACTGCTGCAACTTATCTGAGTACTGTGCTCATATCATAATCTTGACACGCATGGACAGACAACAACAATTGTCAAAGACAAAGGGAGTGTTGTATTTGGGCACAAAAAATGCAAATGTATCTTGAGAGCAGTAAAACTGGTCTAATAACACTGTATTCATAGTACACCTATTATCTGTATGCACAGGACACCTGTGTTATAACAGGTGACACTAATACAAAAACATGCTGCGTTTGTGTAGACAGAGCACCTACACTCTACACAAGTTTGTGTAGTTGTTCTGCCGTCGTCACAGTTGAAAGAAAAATCCCTGAAATGATAAAAAGACAAACCATCTAAGTCACTTTATTTATTTGGCAATGTGATGTATGCCTAATAGTATTACCTATGCTTGTGTCATGGGTGAAAAAAAACCTGGTCTGTAAACTGTGTATAAAATACAGGGGTATATATACAGCGGCTTACAAAAGTATTCAGATCCCTTGAACTTTTTCACATTTTGTCACCTTACAATCACAAACTTAAATGTATTTTATTGAGATTTTAAGTGATAGACCAACACAAAGTAGCACATAATTGTGAAGTTGAAGATAGATGATACATAATTTTCAAAATTTTAATAAAAAAAAAATCTGAAGTGTGACATGCAAAAGTATTCAGCCCCCCTATCAATACTTTGTAGAGCCACCTTTCGCTGCAATTACAGCTGCAAGTCTTTTGGGGTATGTCTCTACCAGCTTTGCGCATCTAGAGACTGAGATTTTTGCCCATTCTTCTTTGCAAAATACCTCAAGCTCAGCCAGATTGGATGTAAGCAGCAATTTTCATGTCTTGCCACAGATGCTCAATGGGATTTAGGCCTGGACTTTGGGCCATTCTAACACATGGATATTCTTTGACCCAAACCATTCCACTGTAGCTCTGGCTGTATGTTTAGGGTCCTTGTCTTGCAGGAAGGTGAATCTCCTTCCCAGTCTCAAATCTTTTGCTGCAATAGGTTTTCTTCCAGGATTGCCCTGTATTTAGCTCCATCCATCTTCCTATCCACTCTGAGCAGCTTCCCTGTCACTGCTGAAGAAGAGCCTCCCCACAGTATGATGCTGCCACCACCCTGTTTCACAGTGGGGATGGTGTGTTCAGGGTGATGAGCAGTGTTACTTTTCCGCCATACATAGCACTTTGTATTTAGGCCAAAAAGTTCAACTTTGGTCTCATCTTACCCGAGCACATTCTTCCACATGTTTGCTGTCTCCTATCCCTATATGGCTTGTGCCAAACGGCAAGCGGCACTTCTTATGTCTTTCTTTCAACAATTTGTTGTAAAGCAAGGAGGGGGTAAGGCTCCAAAAAAAAGAGGTGTTGTATCTGCGCTTATCAGGAAAAGGAAACTTTTTATTGAACTCAATTCACACAACGCGTTTCAGGGATACGGGTTCCCCTTTATCAAGTGTATATATGAGACTAGACATAAGAAAAAACAGTACTTAGTACTGTATGTATAATATGGGCTCTCCCACAAATTACAGAGGGAGTTCCATTAAACAATCAAAGAAAGCATGAAACATTAGCTTATTTACAAACACAAAATACAAATATACTAGGCTGGTACTTACATAGCCTAGTGAATGAGGTAGACATAAGAGATGATAGTGCTTCTTTCAACAATGGTTTTCTTCTTGCCACTCTTCCATAAAGGCCAGATTTGTGGAGTGCACGACTAATAGTCCTGTGGACAGATTCTCCCACCTGAGCTGTGGATTTCTGCAGCTCCTCCACAGTGACTATGGGCCTCTTGGCTGCTTCTCTGACCAGTGCTCTCCTGCCTCAATCTGTTGGTTTAGGTGGATGGCCATGTCTTGGTAGGTTTGCAGTTGTAAAATACTTTTTCCATTTTTGCATGATGGATTGAACAGTGCTTCTTGGGATATGTTTTTATAACCTAACACTGCTTTAACTTCTCCACGACTTTATCTCTGACTTGTCTGGTGAGTTCCTTGGTCTTCATGATGTTGTTTGTTCACTAGTGTTCTCTAACAAACCATTGAGGCCTTCACAGAACAGGTGCATTTATACTGAGCCTAAATTACACACAGCTGGACTCTATTAACTAATTAAGTGACTTCTGAAGGCAATTGATTGCATTGGATGTTAGGGGTATCAGAGTACAGGGGGCTGAAGACTTTTGCACGTGTCACTTTTCAGATTTTTATTTGATTAAAATTTTGAAAACCATGTATCATTTTCCTTCCACTTCACAATTATGTGCTACTTTGTGTTGGTCTATCACTTAAAATCTCAATAAAATACATTTAAGTTTGTGGTTGTAAGGTGACAAAATGTGAAAAAGTTCAAGGGGTATGAATACTTTTACAAGGCACTGTATGTATATGTGATATATATCATATGTATATTTAATAGTGGTGAATAAGGGGTGACAATGAATAATGTATGGCTACCTGCTAATTTGAGATTGTTGCTGGTGCAACAATGTGTAGGTCTGTGTAGGTCCTGAGGGTGAAAATTATGATCAACAGAACTTTTCTGAAAATCAAGGTCTTTTGTAGAACACTGACAACGAACGGCACCAGAACTGTACGCCAATGACTTATATAATATAGTTGTATATTGTGTCACCTGACCAGAAACAAAATTTCTGATCTATCCTGATCCTGAGTAGTGATAGGTGAACCTCTCAAGTTTTGTTACGTTCAGGTTTCAGTCCTAAGATTCATTTTCAGTCGAATAAATTTGTATACATGGAGCCAGCCAGTGTGGTCGCTTTCTTCTTCTTCATCATCATCATCATCATCCTCATCATCTTCTTCTTTTTTTTTTTTCTGCCATCCCCTGTTGCATGAGTGGGTTTCCTGTAATATAAATATTAAAGAGATAACATGACCGATGCTGCAGTTGTCCCTACTGACAAATTTGGTGGCCTCCTCAAAGGGTTTCAGGATTCAACACACTTTTCTCCTTTGGGCCTCCAGTTGCATATTTCAAAATTGTCCCTGTGATCTGCATACAGTATTGATTCACCTCCTTTTGCACTGATGGCCCAGCATGTGCAACATGGAATTCAGGTTGGAATTTTGTAGATGAGGCGGTGCAAGGGCAGGCTGTTTTGTTACTGCAAGTCCAGCAGGGTGTTCTTACCCGCTGAAATGTGCAGATACTCTTCTAGCCATGGACAGCACCTTCTTTTAGCCACTACATGTGTTTAGAATGGGGCACACCAACAAATTTCCGAACAAATTTATAAAAATGATGACAGGGACCATGTGCTAGTTGTGGACAACTGTGAACAAGACCATCCTACTCCTCCTCCCCACAGAGAGACATAGTTCCCACGTTTGGCCACATCTTTTTCTTTTGGAAAATCTTGTACAGTGCCAGTGATTTTGTTTCTTGGTAACACACAGAAAAATTTCCACTTGGGGATGACAACACAAAGTCTCAGCCACCATAAGCAGCACTGGAAACATGTCTGCCAGTACCACCACCACCACTTTAGCTTGCCTTAGGTCTGACCTTGACAGTTCTTTAATACTAATATTTAATTTATTCAATAATTGCTGTTCCAGAGAACGTGGCATGCACAATGCTTAGTGCTCACCCCGAACTGTCATTCAATGTTCTTTCTTCCTTTCTCGATTGTTACCAATGATCTTTGTAGTACTGAAACAGTGGCAGGGACTTGCTATGTGTGTAGGGAGGAAGGAGAATACAGCCCAGGCAGTGTGTCAAGAGCTCCATTAGGACCTAGAGTCAGGAACGTGTACCTGCGTGTACAACCAGTGACAGCCCCAGACAGTTATTAGGCAGGTACTGACTAAGGACTTGTTAACATGACTGTGTTCTGCCATGAAACTCGGTCTGTGTGTAGGTCATATTTACTAGACTGAAACAGTCATGTGAATCAAACTTAATGCATTATAGTGAGTTATGATTAATAGTAAGTAACCCCGTCATGTACCTCAAATTAACCTTAATGTAGTAAAGTACATCACTGAATTGTAATATTACTAGTATAATAGTACTAATAGCATTGCTATTGAAGCCCAAATTTTGGTATTGTGACAACTCCACACTATATGATTATGATGTATATTTGTATTATATTGTTAAAATACAGTATAATGTTTTATATTTAGTAGAGCATAAAATACATTATCATTTTAGGAATGGGGGGATACAGTCAATCAACAGGAGGATTACGCTTTCTCTAAAATAGCTCAAGGATGATAAAAAGCTCACATGTACTAGGTCAGGAATTAGCATGTGGTTTATCTTGTGTGTCTGAGTAGGAGACAGTATCCTTGGTCTGAGAGGCATCTTGATGGGATGAGCTTATACTATAGGTATGAATTGTGTGCCTGTATTTGGCTATGAGAATGTTAGTTCTGCACATTGAACTTAGTGCCACAATCATTTCCACTACTAGTTAAAGTATAAGGTCAACAATGTACACTTAATAGACCTGAACATATCTAAGAGATGACAACTACATCCTGGTCAAAAATTGCCGGTCAGAACTTACTAGTGATACAAAAAAGACATAGCCTATTGCTATATCTCATTGTCATCACCGGGCTAGTTATGTCTCTACTTCCAACCACAAATATTTTATAGAAATTGCTAAAAAAGAAAATTAAACCAATGCCACAAGTCCCTTTAAACATCTTTAGAAGACAAGAACAAAGCTCCAAGAATAGATGAGGTGTAAAACAATAAATTACAATTCTAGAAGGAATGATTGAGAATCTGGTAAAATATTCTGTCTAGGAAACCTATATGTATCCTAGCCTATGATTGTGCATACATAGATAGTGGTCAGCCACTCATAGGAGAGTGGCTGACCACTATCTATGTATGCACAATACATAGGCCCCCACAACGACTATCTATGTATGCACAATACATACAGCCCCCACAACGACTTAGCACAGAATGAGCAAACATTTTGATCAATGACAAATGACAATGACAAACATTATTTGTTATGTGCTTTTCTGACAGAGACCCAAAGTGCAGGGAGCATTGTGGAGAAAGGGAGTTAGTAGCTGCCATACAGGCGGACATACCCAACACCCACAAGGGTCAGATGTTTGTACGTGGAGCCTATTTAGCTATCCGTATATTTTTGGCATGTGGGAGGAAACCGGAGTACCCAGAGGAAACCTATACAAATACGGGGAGAACATATAAACTCCATGCAAATCAGTATGTCACAAGTAAGTGTAAGTTCAGTTTATCAGTGTTACTTTTATCTGGTTTTCTCTTTCCTCATAGGAACAGAAGAACAGACTAAACAGTAAAGATGGATC
This sequence comes from Leptodactylus fallax, assembly GCA_947044405.1. Taxonomy (NCBI): domain Eukaryota; kingdom Metazoa; phylum Chordata; class Amphibia; order Anura; family Leptodactylidae; genus Leptodactylus; species Leptodactylus fallax. The sequence continues at coordinate 3,341,576 of CAMRHE010000108.1, read as the reverse complement.
TGTCTAATGACGGAACCCATTGGCTATAATGAAGTCTGTCAGGTATCAGTTATGCTCTCCATCATTTCGCCACACAAAGTCTTGCATGCAGGACTTTTTTGTCCCTGATTTTGGACAACCTCTGCAACAGAGGCTCCTAATAGAAACAGATGTGAACATAGTTTTATACTGAATCTTTTGCTATACTACTATAACATGCCAGCACTATAACATGCTGCCAGTATATATGACTGCGTTTCAATGTGAGAAGTTTACTTTAAAGGGCATGTCTCATGAATACAATGCCTGTCCATTTGCTTTCTCGGCATATTCAGTACATGTATCAAAAAAAGAAAAACAAAAAAAGACATGGACCGCACATCCCAATCTTATACATTGATTTTGTGCTTCTCAGCAAATACTACAATACTGAACATGAGGTTCTTAGTATACATATTGATCAAGGTGTATAAGCCAACTAGCCACTTCACGGCGACCTCTTTATAGTGGGTCCCTACACTACTGGGTGCGGCACCAAACAGCGACCGCCACCACCACGATACACGTCGCTGTGGTGCGGTGCCCGGGGGGCGGTATGGCCCGGAGCCTGGGGGCTTAGCCTGGCGGCAGGGGTGTTGCTGGGCTGCCGGGTCGCTCGCCCTGTGGGCGCTGTATTTGTGTAGGGACCCACTATAAAGAGGTCACGTGAAATGGCTAGTGGGCTTATACACCTTGATCAATATGTATACTAAGAAACTCATGTTCAGTATTGTACAATTTGCTGAGAAGCACAAGATCAATGTATAAGACTGGGATGTGCGGTCCATGATTGCTGGTGGAGAGAGAAGCCGATGATCCATAAAGGAGTCTGCCAGGTTAAAGATGCCTCCCAAAATGATAATAGTGCTTTGTAGGGGCTTTTACTAGGAGTAGGAACATACCTTTGTGACCACAATCTGGTAAAGCAATGCAGAGAGAGGCTGATTTGCATTTACATAAAATAGATTGTGTACTAAGGACGGGCCTGATTTGCCAAATTTGTTTACAGCCATGCACAAGTGCTATGTATTTTCTCTAGAATCTCCTCAATATCTTCCATCTCTGTCTGCATTACAGCTGTCTGTAGACAAATCTGACTTGCATATCCATGGAAAAAATTATCTATTCATTGTTTTAACTGTTTGTGGCCACAGAGGTATGTTTTTGCTCCTATTAAAATCCCCCAAATGCCACTATTATTGGTTTGGGATGCATTTTGGACCTGACAGACTCCCTATAAGAGAATTTGCAATAGTCAGTTTCTCTTCCCAAAAACAAATCTCTCAGACACTTCAGCAGCTTTCATAAAATGACTACTATAAACTCCTTTTCAGTAATATATTGTACATGACTGGAATGTAAAACTGCTGGAAAATGTCTGAAATCCTGAGCTCAAGCAATACTTTAAATGTCCCAAAGACCATTCCCACTTTCCATGACCTCAGTTATACACGGGATTGTGGAAAATGTACAGGAGTGTTTAGGAAATCATTGACGATAACCCTACAGCCTATGGTTATATGTGCGCAATGCCTTCTGCTGATACACAGGAAGTTAGGCCTCTGAGCAGTAGGAATGTAAAAAACTGAAATGAATTGTTGGCAATTAGAGAACCCAGCAGGAAATAAATGATGGACTAACTGACAGGTTGCTTCCTGGAGAAACGGTACGTGCAAGGCTATGGGGGATCTGTATTTATAGTATAATTTCACAGTATAAGAAGAAAAATGTTTGCTATATACATTATACACAGTTTCAGTGTAGCCAATGAGGATACCCTCTATATAAAAAATTGTATCCAACTTTACCAACCATAAAGAATAATGTACAATGAGGCAGATTTATTAAGACTGGGGTTTCATATGCTAGTCTTAATAAAAAGCCCCAACAGGCGCAGGGCACAATTAATTAATGAAGTGACTCTGGCCCCGCTCTGCTCACATTTGCACATGTGGTGAGCAAGGTGCAGAACGGTGGTTATGGAGCACGTTTGGGGCAAGAAAGGGCCTTACACTAAATGTGCTCCACAATATCATCCCTCTACGCCAGAAAACTGGCATAGCGGGATTGATTAATTTTCCCCAGTGTGTCCATGTATCAATGCTTATTTGTTGCATTGTCTTCAAAGCTTTTTTGTGCATTGTACACAGTCAGATAGGAGGGAATTTACCACAATATGTATGCTAGTAAACTGTGTAGAAAAGACACTTCTTTGGAGCACGACTACGATTTACACCAAAGATGTAAAACTTTGTCATTTCTCCACTCCATTTGCCATTTTTTAAGAGAGCCTGGAGCCTCTTATTAATTCTGTTGCATCTCGCGCCAAAGGGAAGAATTAAGACTGGTATAGGAACTACCAGTCTTAATAGATTTTCCCCAATATGTCACATGATATGTCATTCACATAGTATCAATGTAGTAAAGAAAAGTTTTCACCCACGGTCGTGTGCATCTAGGCTTAGACTGTAAAGGCTAACATAGGGCACAGAAATTACAGCTTGGTCTCAGTCACAGGTCATGGGTCTTGCAACAGGATAATGACCCAAAACACACAGCTAAAAAACACCCAAGAATGGCTAAGAGGAAAACATTGGGCTATTCTGAAGTGGCCTTCTATGAGCCCTGACCTAAATCCTACTGAGAAGCTTTGGAAGGAGCTGAAACATGCCGTCTGGAAAAGGCACCCTTCAAACCCGAGACAACTGGAGCAGTTTGCTCATGAGGAGTGGGCCAAAATACCTGTTGAGAGGTGCAGAAGTTTCATTGACAGTTACAGGAATCGTTTGATTACAGGGATTGCCTCAAAAGGTTGTGCAACAAAATATTAAGTTAAGGGAACCATCATTTCTGTCCAGGCCTGTTTCATGAGTTTTCTTTTTTAAAAAATTCTGTTGAAGCATGGTTGAAAAGCAATGTCTGACTTTCATTTGTTCATTTTCATAGAATTTTTATATATTACTTTTGTCAGATTCAAGTTATTTCTGTGACCATTGTGGGTTTTTCTTTCATTAAACGAGGGGTACCAACAATTTTGTCCACGTGTGTATAGCATGATATCTTAACAAGTCATTGATGCACCAAAAATAATGCAATGTAACTACACCGGCCGTGACCTCGCATAGAACTGGTTGCGTTGTGTAGTGTAATTGTATGTAAAAGCAAAACCACCAGACGTTTATATACTGGAAATAAAACTTTACTCTGCGTGAATGTAAAGATACAAAATGAGGTACAACTTACCTAGAGTTACAGCGCTTTTCATAAGACAATTCAGTCACTCAGAGTTTTCATGAGGCAATACTCCCTTCCGCAATCTTAGACTAGGCTTCCGGCTCCTCATGACAAAGTAGCTGAATTGGACTGAACCACCAACTGGATGAACTCTGTGCAAACTGAAGTCCCTATGTTCCATGTTAAAGTCTCCATGCATCATGCCACAGCCAGCGTGGGGTCATAGCACAGGATGTGCTGAAGTGGTGTTGACATGTTAAGTGTGAAGGTTAGCTTATGCACATACCAATGGTGAAGTCTACCATAAATCAAATGCTTCATAAAAGCAAATACAGAGGGTTCACCCCAAGGTGCAAACCATTAATCAGCCTCAAACATAGAAAGGCCAGATTAGACTTTGCCAAAAACCATCTAAAGAAGCCAGCCCAATTCTGGAACCGCATTCTTTGGAGAGATGAAACTAAGATCAACGTGTACCAGAATGATGGGAAGAAAGAATGGAGAAGGCTTGGAACGGCTCCTGATCCAAAGTACACCACATCCTCTAAAACATGGTGGAGGCAGTGTGATCGCATGAGCATGCATGGCTTCCAATGACATTGGATCACTATTGTTTATTGATAATGTCCCCCCCCCCCCCCCGGCAGAAGTCAGAAGCTGATGGATTCATTGTAAAGTGTATAGGGAAATACTTTCTGCTCAGTTTCAACCAAATACAGCAAGATTGATTGGACGGCGCTTCATAGTACAGATGGACAATGACCCAAAACATACTGTGAAAGCAAAGATTTTTTAAGGTATAGAAGTAGAATATTCTTCAATGGCTGAGTCAATCACCAGATCTCAACCTGATCGAGGATGACTTTCACTTGCTTAAGACAAAACTTAAGGCAGATAGACCCACAAACAAGCAACAACTGAAGACTACAGTAAAGGCCTGGCAAAGTATCACATAGGAACAAACCCAGTGTTTGGTGATGCCCATGGGTTCCAGACTTCAGGCAGTCATTACCTGCAAATGATTCTCTACAAAGTATTAAAAATGAACATTTTATTTATGGTACTGTTCTTTTTTCCAATTACTTTTGAGCCCCTTAAATGAGGAGGCTTTGTAGAATGATGGTTGCAATTCCTAAACGTTTCACAGGATATCCTTGTTCCACCCCTTGCTTTTAACCTGAAGTTCAATTGCATCTCAGTTACTTTAATTTTAAATCAACTCTGGTGGCATGCAGAGCCCAGATCATGAAGATTGTGTCACTGTCCAAATATTTTTGGACCTCACTGTGTATATATAAATCTATATATGTATATGTTCGCTTCAGGAACAACCTGTTGCAGTTGTTGTCTGTCACATTTTCTTAGAGTTCAGTGCATCTGTGTTCCAAGACCAATTTTTTGCCTGTCACCCACACGTTATGAGATAACAGAGCATGGTTTAGTTTCCCTTATCTATGTTGTGCAGTTCTTCTGTTCCTGCTAGAAATTTATGAATAAATGAACAGGTTGTTACCACTTGGAGGTGTGCCCCTACACAGTTTACAGTATCAGATTGTGTAGGGACACACCCCTTTGACAAGGAGAATGGTAGCACATAACAGAGTTATGAGAAAACCTGTTCCAGAATTGTTATTTCAAAGCGAATACAAGTATTTACTGAAATTATCATGTCGGGGGAGGTGAGTATTATTAGCTGTTCCTTTATTCTATTATCAGACACTGAGCAGAAACAATCTGAACAATTCTTAAAACTATGTGGAATAGTATGACTTATTGGTCATGAATTTACCTTAGATCCATTGCTTGCTCTGGAGAGTTGGGAGCTGCCTCTTAGGAGAATAATGTTTTTGTGTATAAAATAAGATCTTGTCCTCCCTTTACAGATTGTGCTCTAGAGGTACAAGTAAAAGAATACCTAACCATTACAGTGCCAAATGTCACATAACAGCATTTCTCTAACTAGTCATGTTTCTGTAGGTTGTAGGGTTAACATTTTTTTTTTTTAATCTGTCAGTTTTGTTTTCCAGAGAGGCCTACTGTTCAGGCAGCACAGTATGAGGGTCAATGCTAGCCAAAGCACACTGAACTTTGTTACTGTTGGCCTACAGAAAAGGAGGATAAAAGCAGTTCACTTCACACCACAATAACTTTTCTAGGTTCAAGAAATCTACTTTCCATTTCCTTATTACTGAATTGAGAAAAAAAACACATTTTATTGAAGCCTCATTGAAGCAATGCACAGTCATTTATGCCTTTCAGTTATCAGGGATATAACCATAGGGGTTACAGCAGTTGGAGTTATATCCCATCCCTGAAGCCTGGGTTGGAGCTTCCAAAGGTTGATGCTGACATTAAAGATGTACAGGTTGCCAAATTAAATATTTACTGTATGTATTTGTCTTTTTCCTAAAAATCAAACATTTATTTTATTGATATACACACTGCAAAATTAAAACTATAATATGTTGTCAGGTTTGTTCAAAGTGTTGGCAGCATTGTCTAATACACGCTTTGCTATTCTTCTTCAAGTTGTGTAAAACAATTATGTCTTTACATCCAAAATAGGTAACTTTTTTTGGATCAATGATGGATAAATCCCTCCCCCCTTACTGTCAGCAGTAAAATCGGTATTAAATTAATGACAGTACCTTGTAGAGCAGCTTCTACACATTTCAAAGGTGTCTTTCTTATTCTGTGTTCCGTGTTTTATTCTTATACAGATTAGCTAAAAAGGGCTTTAGGAGCATTTGTTCTGCTGCTGGAGCTTCACTCTCCACTAGAGATCCACCCCTAACTACAGACAAACTCTGACAAAGTGGAAGATGACCCTAAAGCAATGCAGGGCAGAGCCGGGCAGCAGTTGGGGTGATTATCTAGAGCAGACAATAGGACATTAGTAGAAGAAACACCCCTAAAGCCCTTTTCACCTAACTTGCATAAGAATAAAAAGTTGATTCTGATGAAAATGGAGCTGTAATGCATAATAAGAAAGGCATCTTTGGAAAGTGTTGAGCAGCCCTACAAGGTACTGTTGTTAGTTTGATACAGATTTGCCTGCTGACAGACTCCCTTTAATGAATTGATGCCAGTGGTCTTTCAGAATGAGAGCTCCAATTTGTAGTACCTCACCTGTGACAAATAGAGGTTGATCCCGATCAATCGTAGCGTCTCGCAGCAATAAAACGCGGTGGGAAAAACCACGGTGGCCACACATTGCGGTTTATCCTGCAGCGCTTTACACAAAAGTCCGCAGAGGTTTATGCCACGTGGGGCCCTGTCTTTAAAAGGTTTTTCTCCCACCTTGTGACTGTGGCCCCACTTATCACTAGAATCCCAATTGCAGACTTGCATTTTTCATGACTGCAGTAAGGCCGAATGTAAATTGAGGTGTGGTTGAGCATGGACCCTACTACTTCTTTCAAAGTCTATTGCACTGAAAGAGACAGCTAAGGACATAGGTTGTCTGTACTCTTCATCTCCATTGAATCAAGTGGTTGGTACCCTCATTTTGGCAATCAGTTGGGTAAAACTGTGGAACTTTTAATTCTATATGCCATATCTAGATATTTGGAAAAGGATTATACAAGAGCACAACCTTATAAATTGTATTCCATATTCCATGGATTTTAACTCAGGGATGATGAAACTTTGAGTGTAGACTTGGACTTCCTAGCACAGTGGACCGTGATGTAATATTTAGAACTAATGTAAATTGAAAATATTGTAATCTGAAACCATAATTCTATAAAAAATTTATACATGGTCGAAAAGGCCCCAAATTCTCATCCTGAAAAAAAGGAAAATTTGAAGTGTAATTAAAATACAGACAAAGCAAGTCCTCAAATATGACAGAGGGATTTGCTAGAAGTTAAAGGTTGCTTTATGGGTTGAGGACAGGAGATTCTTCAGGATTCTGCACAGTATACACAGTATATAAAAGAAAAATAAAATAAACTGCCCTTCCCTGGTGTCCAAAGGAGCTGTTCATCCTGGCACAGGTAGATGTACTAGAGCTACTAGATGAGCCAATGAGACCATGCTTACAGTGCATTTTGCCAAATTAGATCCATTCCCACTTGCATGGTTTACAGTAGGTTTGTACAGATTTGTGGGTGGTTTGTACAACAAATCAGCATAATGTATAATAATGCTGCCTTTGAAACTGAAAATGACTAAAAGTCTATGTTGTTTGAAAGCCATAAAATCACTGCCCTAACAATATAAAACAATTATAATATAAAGGAACTGTCAGTTTAAAAAAAAATCTGCACATAAATATAAATGTTTGCAAAGCTGCAACATATGAATCCAGCTTGATGTGACTTTTACAACTAGCAGTTAATTATGTTTATCCACTAGGTGGAGTGCTAAATTCTCAATCAAATCCATAGAATTTATGTAAGAATTTAGAATGGGCTGTTGATCCACTAAGTAGTTTCTAGAGTAGAGATCATTTTTAGCACTCTGGTAATCCAGTTTTCCCACATAGTCAACACTGAACCATTTTTTATTGCCCTAATACATTTAAAGTAACAAATACAAATTATTTTACAAATAATCATTACACTTCTACAGCTTCTATGCAGAGCTATGTGTTTCCATGGTTACAGACTATAAAAAAAAATGTCTGGATGTAGTCTGATTCTTTAGCCATGTGTTACTCCACACTCCACTTTCTCTTACTGTTTGTAGATTAGCACAAAGTGATCAGCGGGAGTAGAGTCCACCTAAGGCAAAGTTCACACATTGCTGAATACTGTATTCCAATAATGCCTCTAAATAAATAGGCTTTTTCAGAATCCCATTCACACTTTGTGGTTAAACTCTAAATGGATTTTTCAAATGACCTTCAAATAAATTAAAACCTTAAAATACAGATATCATCCATTTCTGCAAAAATGTACATGCATTAATCACATATTGACCAACATTTACTAATAGTGTAAACTCTGTTTCAAAGTAGCCAGATTTATCGCAGAGGCTTATACCGAATCATAAATCTGGTGCATCTGTACATTGTCTAGTCTAAGTTTATACCACTCATTAGATGGCTTACTTTGTGCTTGAATTTTACTTCAAAAATTTGCCACAATTCGGTGCATGAAACTACGCCTCCTCTCCAGATTTTGGTGCGTTTTGAGCCAAAGTGCAGTTGAAACTACAACAGCAAATTTATCCTTCCCTCCCCTTAAGAACTCTGTTTAAAACATCATGTGGGAGAATTTTTTATTACTAAGGTATAATTTTATGCTGTATAAATTTAACTAACAGACAGAAGATTCAGTACATTTACTACAGTGTCTCATGCTGAATGAGGTTTTGAGGACTTTGATGGATATGTTTTACACTTTTATCTTCCTTATGCAATTTCTTGGTTAGCTGACTGAAGACCATTGTTTTACAACAATATTTTGCCACAAATGTGGCATAATTTGGCACAGTTTTAGAATCCTCTAATCCATATCCCCTTTTCTTGACACTTTTCCAAACTGTAAGGCACTGAAAGGATCAAAAATTCAGTATAAACTGTAGTAACCTTAATTCATTAATTACATTTTTTCACTTTTTTAGTTCTGTTAAAAAAAAGAAAAAAGGGGGAAAAAAAAAAGAAAATTGAGAATTATAAGGCAGAACTCTAATAAAATTAGCATTTAGTTCTTAGCCTTGAGGCTCTTTTGGATGTGTCTTAGGATACCAGGCCTGCTCTGTAACGTCAGATCTCTTTGATTTAGAAAAGAAGCCAAATCTTATACACTCACAAGGGACAAATTGAGAAAGGAGAGATGTGGCATGAATGCGTTTTTATGATTTGTACAGTGGGTCTTTTATTCCTTTTCTAATGGGTTCAGTAAATACTATGACCTAGGTTACTTTACTAATTCACAAAAAGCATTTAAAATCATAATCTTAATGCATCTCTATTTGTTCAATAAAGTAAGGCAGAAAAAGATTTCCTTGATAAAAAAAAAAAAAAATTAGATGTCATAAAACAGATTTAATAAGGCAGTGTAAATGCTAATCCCAAATGTTGTAGTGAAATTCCAGCATCCTGACCAAACTTGTAAAATCCAAAGCTTTATTGAAGATCCATTTAAGGCTAAAGCCGCACATTGCGGAAAAACTGAATTTTTGGCGCTGTGGAAACACCATGAAAAAAAACGCAGTGCTTTACAGTACCTGCAAAGTGAATGAGATTCTGGCTAATCCCATCCACACATTGCAGAAAAAAAATGTGATATTCCAACATTAGTAAAATAAAATGCATAAAATCCTGCCAATAATTCAGACTGTTAGGGTAACGTGTGTCTTAATATGCAGAATGATTCATGTGTTAATCTCTCCTCCAATCTCCACCATGACTGGGTCAGGGAACTTTTTCGATAGACATTTCATTAAAGCAACTACTTTGTACATCCCTGAAATGAAGAGAAATCCCTGATGAGCTCTGATTGCCAACATGCAATATAGGAACAGGACCCACTAAATTTGAGGTTACGTGTGGCATAGCCAATGTACTGTGGTTTGTTTTTTTTTCTTTGCAAAAATGACATGCAATAAGATATACAACATGAGTAGTGTTGCATGTGATGTGCGTCTTAATAGGATAATGAATGGATATGACAAAAGATTGGAAAGAGGTAGGCTTGTGCATATATTGACAAAAAAAGTATAAATGCTAAACATACAATGTTCCATAAAGAAAGGCTGTATCTGTTTTTGTTTGGGTTATTCAAATATTTCTGCAGATTTTTTCAAGGCTTTATTTCTAGCTCATTTTAAATTTTTTGCTGTTGTATCCTTTTTCAATAGCTACATAAATGTAGAAAAATGAGAGCAAAATATGTCATATGTTTTCACATTATGTTCAGTTTTTTTTATAGCACAATGTACTACTAAAAATGTTAGACAGACAGTTTTGAGTAGATGGCAGTGGGGTTAGGACCTGTGATGTGGGTGTGGTAGTAGCCTTCTTTTTATTTCATTTTTTTCTTAGTTTTTTTAGTAAAATTTTTTTTATTGGGAAGGATTTTTACATTACATTTTTGCTGATTTCTCCTGTAAATGGGGCTAATACATTAGTTCTAGTCTCTAGACATTAGTGACATAACCTGCAGGCATGCAGTGATAGTCTACTGTTGAAATGCATCTTTGATTCATAAAATCATTTCAATTAACCTGCAAATTTTCAAGGTGTTTCTGGTTATAGAATGGGGAAGAGGGAAAAGAAGAGAAAGTGGCCTCTTTTGACATAACTAAATGACAAAACCCATACAAATGGGTTTTCGTGTATGTAAGCAGGCAGAGGGTAAGATTGTGGAGGGAAGATATCTCCCACTAAGGTTGCTCCTCTCTCCTAGGTAATGGACTGGAATCTGGAAGCTCAAAGCTCTGGTCCTGGGTTTTGTTAGAGCCAGGTTGAAGCCTTAACGCTGACCAGGTAGTAGGGTGTCTCTCTCTCCCCCTCTTCTGATGGTGGTTCTGAGCCACAAACACACTGCCTGTGTGGAGGACAGAAAGTGGAGACCAAAACTGCTAACTTGGTGAGCCTGCTGGACTGTTTCTGTCTTAAAGACTATTTTGTGTTGCTGGACTTTCTACCTCTTGGCTAAGACAAGCCGTTCTGTTTTGTGTTGCCTTATGCTGCTGGAAGCTATTTATGTTATGGACTCTGTGAACTCCTGCCAATAAAGCACCAGTGTGAACTTGCACACATTCCTCCAGTGTCTTACTTGCCTGGTAACCAGCCCCTGGAAGGTCCCGCATTGACATGTACAACACTCTACAAAAATGGCCCTTACAAAAGTCTCCAACGATCTCCTAAAGGAAACTATTCACTTCTTATTTTTCTGGATCTCTCAGCAGCATTTGACAGTGTAGACCACCAACTCCTCCTCACTATGCTCTACTCTCTTGGCCTCAGGGACACTGCTCTCTCACGGTCTTCTTCCTATCTTTCTGATTGCTCATTAAGGCTGTGTTCACACGGAGGAATTTGCTGTGAATTTGGGAGCGGATTTCGCCCCGAATCCGGGTCAGATTCCTCCCAGAATCCACCTCCCATTGTTTTCAATGAGGGAGGCAGAGATCGCAGCAGGACGTGGGAAAAAGAAGCGTCCTGCTCGATCTTGCCATTCATCCGGGCCTAATCAGCAGCAGGATGCCGCAACGGAATGCCGATGCACTGCATCAGCATCTTGTCGTGGCTAGACCGCGGCGAAAATGCCAGCAGCGGAAAATGAAGAGGAATTTCCATTTTCCACCGTGTGAACATGTGCTTAGTGAATCATTTGCTGGTGCTATTTCTTCTCCCCCTGGGCTCTGGGCTTTCAATACCATCTTTATGCTCATGACGCCCAGCTATATATTTCATTCCGTGACATTACCCCTGCACTACAACAGAAGACCAGTGACTGTCTCTCTGCTGTCTCAAATATCATGTCTTCTCTTTATCTAAAATCTCTCTAAAACCGAACTTCTTGTGTCCCCTCCATATTCTAACCATTTCTCTCTGTGGTCTTACTATTACTCTGTGGCAGTACACCCGCTGTCTTTGGGTTGTATTTGACTTAGATCTCCCCTTCACCCCACATATTCAGATACAGTACTTGCACGCTGTTGTCACCTGCACCTCAAAAACGTCTCTAGAATCTGCCCTTTTCTCACTGTGAAAATATCAGCAACCCTCACTATGATTCTATCATGTCCTGGTTATTGCAATTCTCTTCTAATTGGGCTTCCTCTTACTAAACTCCCCCCTCTACAATCTGTCCTGAATGCAGCCGTCAGACTCCTCTTTCTGTCAAACCAGCTCACAGATGCATCTACCTTGTGCCAGTCGCTGCACTGGTTGCCCATCCACCACAGAATACAATGTAAAATTATCACGCTCACCAACAAATCCATCCACAGCACTGCACCCCCCTATATCTCCTCTCTCATCACTGTCTACCACCCTAACCGTCCTCTCGGTTCTGCAAATGACTTTAGATTTGCATCCTCTGTTATCTGATGCTATCCGAACATCCCGCTCTCGTCTCCAAGACTTTTGTCGAGCTGCACCAGTGCCCTGGAATGCTTAATCACAGACAATAACATTAATCCTCAACTATAGCAGTTTCAAAAATGTCATAAAATCACATCTGTTTAGGCGGGCTTATCACATGACCTGATCAGATTGTACTACACCTCCGCACACTAAGCTAACATTTCTTATCCTAAGCTATCCTTTATACTCTATTCCTCAGAACCTGTCCCCACCATCCAGAAGTTACTCTGCACTCCATGCACTTAGTATCTTTATATTCACAGATACTGCAGAGATGACTGGCTCATACAGCTACAATTATATGACCTTATTTATTAAAAGATGGCTGGGCCATTGTACCAAACAAGCCCTCTTACCTCTTGTGTCTCCCTATTTCTTCATAGATTGTAATCTCTTGTGAGCAAAGTCCTCACTCCTATTGTTTGATACGTTGATTCTTTATCACATTGTAATGTCAAAAACTGTCTGTTCATGTGTCCTCTGATTTAAGTGCTGCGGAATATGTTGGCAGTATATAAATAGTTAATAATAATAATAATAATAATAATAATCATAATAATATGGTACATAAACCATGATTTCATGAGGTATCAATTACAATGCACACTTTCTTAAGTTTCTAGCAAGTGACATTTACTGTGATGGCCATTTTACTGTATATTGTTTCTATCCTTTGGCTTCTATGTGCCCCTTCAAGGTCTATTATTATACAATGAGTTACATTTTTCATTGTTACTACTCCTGTGCACACGTTTCGCTTGACAGATATGCTAGTGTGTCAGAAAAAAAAAGTTCTCATTGGTATAGTTGAGACTTATGACTATTATGAGATTATTACATTTTCTTCAGCACAAGGTATTGTGCACCAGTGTTAGGTCCAGAAGTGCATTGCTACATTGACTCATAGCAGTTGGTTTGCTTATTGCTTAGAACATTGTGCTAATATTAATCTTCATTTGCATCATGTTTTATGAGAATACACGTTCAGCTAAATAATATTAAAGGCTTTGTTCACATTATTATTCCTTCAGGGGATCCTGGACAGATTAGAGAATAGATTGTGAAACTGCATTTAATGTTACATAAAATATTTATTCTATGTATATGTGAATGGATTGCCACTTGTTATTTACGTCCTTCCTAAAAATTAAAAAAGTAAAAAAAAAAAAAAAAAAAAAACAAACCAGCAAATGAATTCCTTTGGTTGTCATCTTCTGTGACGTTTTTAAGATTCCTATTCAGCTTGACAAATATGTCTGTTATGTCAGTGTGATCACATGGACAAAAGTTATACTCATCCAATTGTCAGTGGGGGGGACAGAAGTAATTCCCACCATCCTATATCCTGGGTCACTGTAAACCTGAGTACTGTGAGGTTCCCCTGCAAACTTACTTTGTGCATGGAATATATTAATACAGTTTGCCATAGTGATTTTTGAAATCACTGTCTGCAGGCAGTAACTCTGGTAGCATAATATTCTATAATGTTGTCATCAATCAGAAGCTACAACTATAGAGAATATTAGATACTATCAGCAGGATGCTGGAGAGCCATAGATCCAAGCCTATGTAACAGGAGAGCAACAAGCCTGTATAAACCTAGCCCTCTGCAGGGTATAGATAATTGGTTAGCAATAGCTGTACCTTATAGACGGAAAACAACCTGGAGAGTTAATGAAATTTGATGTCAATAATTTATTACATTTATTGCAATGTATGTGAAGGCCTTGCATCCAGAAAACTACAGGATTCATAGTAACATATTAGATGGGGTTGGATGAAGACACAGGTCCATCAAGTGCAATCTGTAACCCTACAGTGTGGAGCCAGAGGAAGGCAAAAAAAGCCAATTTTCCCATGTCAGGAAGAAAAATCCTTCCCAACTCCAAACTCGGCAATCACTAGCACACACTTATAGCACATATTGTCTTTTTCCCTACACATTCTTTTACTCAGTGTAAACAAAATATTTTAATAATGATGATCAAATTATAAATAATAAAAGCAATGACATCATTGTGAGGTACATCAGTCCGAACAGAGCCTAATATTCAGTTCTATCAGAAATTTTCAATTGGTTATAGTTCATACTAGTTGTCTAAATTGGTGATTGGTAATTGCCAATGATAAAATGTTACTTTGTACCTGTAACTGTTAAGAAAAATCTCACATTTGGCTTTTAGCTGAGAGTAGACAGATGGTAATCTTCCAGGTTAGGAGGGATTTTAATTTGTATTGTCTATGTAATTCCTAGTGTGATACTCAGTTCTTTGGCTTAGTCACAATTCAAAGAGAGAGATGATGAGCTGTCTCCAAGGGTCATTTTAGGAAATTAATGAATTCATGAAGTCATGATAAAAAATAAAAAAAAAGTTGCTAAAAGAATGTCATTTTATGTTTTAGCAATCAGTGCTATTAACATTTGCACAAAATATACAGTTCATCGATAAGTACCATGAAGTTCTTAAAGAGCTTTGCAGCAAAGGGTCATCTCAACAACTGTTAACTTTGCACATTGTTATACATTATTTTAGGGTGTGTCTACATATTCATATGGAATCATAGAGCCACAAGGTGCAATTTTAAAGCTGAGATTCTGCGCTTTGAAATGACACTAGAACCATGGTTTTAGGTTCTAGTCCAACCTATTGGCATCTAAAGTGATGACCCCCTTCTTTAAATAAGCCAGTGGTAGTAGAAAAAAATAGTGTAAAAGCCATACTCTACTTTCCCAGTGCTCCAGTGCCTCGCAACGCGGTCCAGTTTTCTTGGTCTAGTGTTGACGTGTGGCTGAAGTCCCATCCACACGTGACTGCTGAGGCCAAAAATTTAACAATTTTCCTGGACTACCTCTTTAATATAGGAAAACTTGACATTAGCAGGGAGGTTGAATCTAGACCTAAAGTCAGCAAATGATAGGGAGCACATTTTATAGTCAATTATATCCGCGAAACGGAATAAGCCAGCATGGAGCCAAGGCCTAGAAACCACCACCGTGAGTCCGGGTGGTTAGTGCGGGTGCAAAAGGAAGGATTTCATAAAAGAGTAAGGGGAGGTCAAGGGGAAACGGGCAGTACACCTGCGCCAGACATCTTGTGTCAAAGCCATAGGACCCAGGAGTGCATTTGAGGGTGAGTGGTATGAATTTGACCATAAGATAGAATTAGGATGATTCAGAGCTAACCATAACTTTTCAACTTCCATCCATTTTGAGTAAGCGAGGAGGGTAGACCAAGCTGTGATTCTGCGCAACTGGGCGGTCCAATAATAGTCAGTACTAAATTAGGAAGGGAAAGACCACCCTTGTCTTTTGAAGTAATCAGAATTGGTCTAGAGATCCTGTGTCTCCCCCCAGCCCAGACAAACCGCAACATTGAACTCTGACTGTAGATCTATCAGAGGAGTTTAGGTAAAATGATCATTTTGATTGCAGATATCCAGCCAAAGAGAGACAAAGGAAGGGTCTTCCATCTAGTAAGAAAAGCTTGAATCTGCCTGAATAATAGAGGAAAGTTAGCTCCATGCAGTGAGGGGAATTATTTAGTCAGTTGGACCCCTAGGTATTACAGAGAGAAGGGCTGCCACGTGTATGGGAAGGATGCCTGGAGCTGGAGAAATTTAGGTGGAGGGATTTGAATGGGGAAGGCTTTTGTTAAAGTGGTTTTCCTGGCAAAAAATCTTTTTTTTTTTTTTTAAAAAGGTCAGTTAGTGCTATTAATGGGCTAATAAGTGCACCCAAATACCTTTTAGCAGTGTTTTAAGTGATTTCTGGGAGCACCTTGCATCCTCTGCATGTATTTACATGGGTAGCTTCCTGTGTACTCCGACTCTATTGCAAAGGCATGGGAGGCTGGGAGACGTCAAGAAGAGAAGCTGGCCCCTCTGAAGGAAATGATCCGGACAGGAAGACTGGTAAGTATGATAGGGTGGGGGGTTAGAGTATTGGTGACGTCCAGTTTCCGGAAACGGCCAAATGGAACATCACCAGAAAATCTGAAAATGTACCTGGGTCGGTCACATAGCCACCCCGGCGATCTGAGTAAATATACATTTTTTGCAAAGTAAGTTAGTTATAAGTTAGGCAGGGGAGGGTGTTTAGCTTATGTAAAAGTATCATTTTATCCCGGACAACCCCTTTTAAGGTATTTACTTTATAACCTGAAAGACGGCCAAACTTTGTCAGGAGGGCATGGAGGTTGGGGAGGGTTATGTGGAGATTGGTCAGGGTTAGTAAAACATCATCTACAAATAGTGATAGTTTAAATTCCTGTTCTCTAACCTTAATCCCGGCTATGTCAGGGTTTAAGCAGATGGCTGCCGCAAGAGGCTCTATGCACTGGACAAACAGCAAAGTGGATAAAGTGCATCCCTGTCAAATTCAATTATGGAGAGTAGTACAATTTAGAGTAATATTTATGGAAAATGTTAGCAGGCACGACTGGGTCATAGATAATTGCCTCATCATAGTTTCTGAGGGCATGTGCCTGGTATCTAAGCTGCCAACAGGGTATGTGGTTTATTAGCCCATTTGTAATAGAGTTGTTTAGTGTATAATAGCAACTTGTCCATTTTTTGAAGCAGTATGTCCATAATTTGGGCCCGTAGGTCAATTAAAAGTTTAAGGAGGGACATTGTCGACTGTGCGGACATGCTATGTTCTCCGCAACTTTGGATTGAAGATTCGTAAAATGAAGATTTGCATCTCGTTTTACCTGCATGCCTAGGGCTATACAGTGACCGCGCATTACAGCCTTATGAGCCTCTCACACCATTGTGTCCATGGAAACCGATCCCTTGTTGAGCTAAAAAAAAAATGCAGTGAGATGAGCGCGTAATTGAGAGAGAACAAACCTGGGAGGGAGTGGGAAGACAGGACACAGGTTTTGGATGTGCATTGAAGGAAGGTGTCCATAGTGGTGACCCCAGTAGAGGATGGCTGTGAGTCCTTCTTAGGCTAATGCCCCACACTGTGCAAACGCTGCTTTTTTTGTTGCAGATTTTGCTGCTGTTGAGTGTGACCGTTAGGCTAAGGCCACACGTAGCAAAGCACAGCAAAAAAAGTTGTGGAAAAAACTGAGATGGAAACACATTTAGTATTTCCACAGCGTTTTTCATTGCCTTTTCACAGAGTTTTCCTCTGCGGACTTTCTGCTCCTATTATACTTATATGGAAAATGCCAATGTTTCCGCAGATATAATTGACATGCTGCAATTTTCGAAAACGCAGGCGTTTTTTGAAAACGCAGCTTTTCCACTGCATATTTTTTCTGCAATGTGTGGATGGGATTAGCAAGAATACCATCCACTTTGTAGCTAAAAACGCAGCATTTTTGATGCAAAGTTTCTGCCACGGCAAAAATGCTGCATTTATGCAACGTGGGGCTTCAGCCTTAAAGTGTTTACTTCCAGCATTAATGTAATACTTTAGTGAAGCTGAAAATATACTCCAAACTATCATAGGCAAGTGCATTTAACACAATTGTGGGCCCAGTGCTAAGGTTTCATAAGTGCCCCCCATCACCACCACTTAGTAAAGATGTGCAAACAGATTTGTTACGAACCAGGTTTGAGCCGAATATTTCAAATTGTTCAGCTTTTACCAAAATTTAGCAAATGGTGATTCGCTTTGGATGAACTAAATAGGCCGCCTCCACATGTATTGTGCAGAAAAAAATGCAGAAGAGTGTCTGTGTAACTTTCTAGCACCATCAGCTCTCAGCCAATAGGCAGTGGTAGGTGGACACCTTACAGTGCTGATGTCATATACACTATATAAGGTGCTGTAAGCACAATCACAAGGCATTTGCAGTAATGGTGAGATAGGGAAGGATCTGTAAATTAGTGCATCATGCAGAGTATTTCTGAAAAGTTTACAAATTTGCAAGCAATAGAACTAGAGAATCAAGTTAAGAATAGTAGAATATGTTTTTATTTGTCGAATATGGTAAACGCTGTAGCAGGAAAAA
This sequence comes from Leptodactylus fallax, assembly GCA_947044405.1. NCBI lineage: Eukaryota > Metazoa > Chordata > Amphibia > Anura > Leptodactylidae > Leptodactylus > Leptodactylus fallax. The sequence goes on along the minus strand of CAMRHE010000108.1, from coordinate 3,323,312 downwards.
AATCAAAATGGCTGATTTGGCGTTTTTTCACTGATTTGCCTCCCTAAAAATCAGGAATAAAAAGTGATCAAAAAACATCATACAACATGGTGTCAATAAAAACTACATACAGTGGGGAAAAAAAGTATTTAGTCAGCCACCAATTGTGCAAGTTCTCCCACTTAAAAAGATGAGGCCGGCCTGCAATTGTCATCATAGTTAGACCTCAACTATGAGAGACAAAATGAGAAAACAAATCCAGAAAATCACATTGTCTGATTTTTATAGAATTTATTTGCAAATTATGGTGGAAAAGAAGTATTTGGTCAATAACAAAAGTTCATCTCAATACTTTGTTATATATCCTTTGTTGGCAATGACAGAGGACAAACGTTTTCTGTAAGTTTTCACAAGGTTGGCACACACTGTTCCTGGTATGTTGGCCCATTCCTCCATGCAGATCTCCTCTAGAGCAGTGATATTTTGGGGCTGTCGCTTGGGCAACACGGACTTTCAACTCCCTCCAAAGGTTTTCTATGGGGTTGAGATCTGGAGACTGGCTAGGCCACTCCAGGACCTTGAAATACTTGTTACAAAGCCACTCCTTCGTTGTCCTGGCGGTGTGTTTGGAATAATTGTCATGCTGAAAGACCAAGCCACGTTTCATCTTCATTGCCCTTGCTGATGGAAGGAGGTTTGTACTCAAAATCTCATGATATATGGCCCCATTCATTCTTTCATGTACACGGATCAGTTGTCCTGGTCTCTTTGCAGAGAAGCAGCCCCAAAGCATGATGTTGCCACCCCCATGCTTCACAGTAGGTATGGTGTTCTTTGGATGCAACTCAGCATTCACTCTCCTCCAAACACGATGAGTTGTGTTTCTACCAAACAGTTCTACTTTGGTTTCATCTGATCATATGACATTCTCCCAATACTCTTCTGGAACATCCAAATGCTCTCTAGCAAACTTCAGACGGGCCCGGATATGTACTGGCTTAAGCAGGGGCACACGTCTGGCACTGCAGGATCTGAGTCCCTGGCAGCGTAGTGTGTTACTGACGGTAGCCTTTGTTACGTTAGTCCCAGCTTTCTGCAGGTCATTCACTAGGTCCCCCATGTGGTTCTGGGATTTTTGCTCACCGTTCTTGAGATCATTTTGACCCCACAGGGTGAGAGACTGTTATCAGTATAAAAGACACCTGTCCACAACCTCAAACAATGTCAAACAGGAGCCATTACTACAGGTAATGAGTGGAGGACAGGGGAGCCTCTTAAAGAAGAAGTTACAGGTTTGTGAGAGCCAGAAATCTTGATTGTTGGTAGGTGAACAAATACTTATTTTTCACCATAATTTGCAAATAAACTCTTTAAAAATCAGACAATGTGATTTTCTGGATTTGTTTTCTCAGTTTGTCTCTCATAGTTGAGGTCTACCTATGATGTCAATTACAGGCCTCTCTCATCTTTTTAAGTGGGAGAACTTGCACAATTGCTGGCTGACTAAATACTTTTTTTTCCCCACTGTATTGTCCTGCAAAAAAAGACCTTGCACAGCTCCATACATTGAAATATAAAAAAGTTACAGGTGTCAGAATATGGTGATTCAAAGAAATTTATTTATTTTTTTCAAAATTTAGATTTTTTTTTTGTGAAGTTATTAAAACATGAAAAAAAAATATAAATTTGGTATCACTGTGATCATGCTGACCGGGAGAATAAAGCTAACATAGCATTTTTACCGCAGAGTAGAAGCTGTAAAAACAAAACCCGTAAGAAAATGGCAGTACTGCATTTTTATTTTTCTCATTTCCACCTCATTCTGAATTTTTTTCCCAATTCCCAGTATATTCTACAGAATTATAACTGGTACCATTTTGAAGTAATACTTGTCATGTAAAAATCAAGCCCTCATATGACTACGTAAACAGACAATTAGAAAGTTATGGCTTTTGTAATGCAGGGAGTAAAAAATGTAGAGACTTTTTTTTTATAGAGACCATGATAGCGCTGGGCAGTACTGTCAGTGACCGACTGCTTCACCCTAAATGTGAGAAGGAGCGCTATCAGAAGTCTTTCCTTCCCGCTGCAGTCAGGCTGCACAACAAACACCGACCTAAGCGGAGATCATTCCACACAGAGAACTGAAATTTCTTTCTGCTGTGTTATTCCCCCCCCCCCCCCAAATACCCCCCTCCTGCTACTTCTTTACCAGTAACTTTATACCTGTCTGTCTACTACCAATGGGATGCCTCTACCTTGGAACGTTTTGTATATATCTTATGTGTATTTGTATTTCTTATCTTGCATTGCATATCATTACTGCTGTAACACACCGAATTTCCCCATGGTGGGACTATTAAAGGATTATTATTATTATTTTACTTGAAAATTAGGCAAACATGTTTCAAATTAAAAGGAAAACATACAGGGCCACCAGAAAATACATAATAAATATTGAATTAGAGAGAGAGAAGATGTTGAATTCATCAGATCAACAACAGCTTCTTTTCTTCCATCCAGCTGCCTATAAGTGTACTGATATGAGAGAATGAAAAGGGGATGAGGGGGTCAAATTCAAAGCAGAGCCCATGAGGTGTCTTGGAATGTTTCAATAATCTATTCCTTCAGCCTCTAGCTTTGCTTTAGAACACACATTCTTACTTATCTGTATGCAATGAATTACCCAGGTAATACATGCATTATTATACCTGATTCTAGAAATATCACTGCTGGCAGAAAACATGATTGTTGCAATTTTGTAGACATGCTTTGAATAATGGAATTTCCGTAACTATATCTGCATCCATAGAACCACATTGCAAACAACAATAGGAAATTGTGAGCATTTACCTGATTGCAAATGTTGGAAAGGAAGGTCCATTATTCATAACATACTGTATCGCTTCAATTTTAAACATTTTACAACCATTTAAATCTCATGTTTCTGTAGATTTCAGCTAATTTCCCATTAAAATTATTCCAGTCTATTGTACTACTCCTAAACTAAACTTATAGATACATAGAGTAACACTAGTTAAATACATGAATTATACATGACTAAATTATTAGTATAGGCAGTGTTTTTTTGATAGATAGATAGATAGATAGATAGATAGATAGAAGATGGTGGAGACAACTGAAGGGGGACATAAAACTTTGGGGTCAACCTGGGGGAGGGGGCATAAAACTTTGGGGACAACCTGGGGGAGGGGGCATAAAACTGTGGGGACAACCTGGGCCGGCTTCAGTTTTGTGTGGGACCCTTTTGGAGCACCGCAGCAAAAAAAAACAACCAAAACTGTTTTTTGTTTTTTTTTTGCTGAGGCAGACCTACTGGAGTGGACTGTACTACAGTCAATTAAAATACAAGTAGACAGAACCTGTTCAGACGTCAGAAAGTAAAGTGGAATTTGAGGCAGACATCTGCCTCAGATTCCTCTTTGTACTTTGGCCCCAAGCTCATTGTGGTGGAATATATATACATACATTTATATTTACGCACACACACACGCATATATATAAATATACAGGGGCGTAACTAGCAAAGTCTGGGCCCTTTAGCAAATTTGGATATCCCACACAGCATAGTGCCCCCCTTTCCTGGCCCCCACATGGTATAATGTCCCATTTACGCACACTATAATACCCCACAATGGTCCCTTCACCAAGTATAATGTCCCATAGCGGCCCCTTCATACAGTGTAATATTCCATAGTAGCCTCTCCACACAGTATAATGTCCCATAGTGGCCCCTCCATGTAGCATAATGTCCTATAGTGGCCAGTCTGCATAGGATAATGTCCAATAGCGACCCCTGCACACTGTATAATGTCACATAGCAGCCCCTCCACACAGTATAATGTCCCACAGTGGCCCCTACAGTGTTTGTTGCACATACTGCAAAAATTTCAGATTCAGCATAACTTTAAAATTTTGGGGTTAACCACCCCAAACTATTATACTCAGGGGTCTTTTCAGACCCTGGAGCATAAGGATCGGAGGCCCAGGGGAGGTGACAGATAGAAATGAGCGAATTTTAAAAAAAATTTGGTCCGGCAGCTTTGTCGAATTTTCTGATACAATTTGATTCGATCCAAATTAATTTGCGGCGAATCGCGTTAAAAAAACAGCTATTTCCTGCCTGCAGAGAGCCTGTATAGTGGTGTAGAACACTGTGAATTGCAGTGGTTTTTAGTGATGTCCCACTAGGGGTCAGTGCATCTATAGTGCACTATAGACTGCAATACACGTGTATTGCAGTCTAGAGAGGAATTCAGCCTATGCAGAAGCATAGGCTGACTTCCTCATTTCTGAGCAGGATCAACCAGGTACTGGAGTACTGGGGTACTGACCAGACCCCGGGCTGCAGAAGATAAATATCGGCACCTCCCGATCTTGCCGTGGGGGGTGTTTAGGGGAACATGTAGCATGGCGGAACCCCTTGGATGCCGAAGTCATGTTTGACCGCGGTATCCAAGGGATTAAAACCTGCGATCGGAGCTATGCTCCAACCAGGGGTTATGGAACAGGGTGTTAGCTGTCAGTTACAGCTAACACCCGCTCCCGATGCCGAGGGTTGGTCGTGAAAGGGTTAAAGGGCTGTGACATCACAGGGCTGGCTGGCTGCTGATTGCCTGCACTGTGGCATTGTGGGTGATCCCGCGCTCCCAGAGTTCCTTGCCCCATGTCCTAACGTGCAGCAGCCATTTTATGAAAAAATGGGAGTTGTTACCACGAAGCGTGAGGAAATCCGGATTCGATGCAAATCCAATATTTCCTGAAATTCAGATCGAATTCCACTTTGTCAGCTTCGATTCGCTCATCTGGAGTGACTCCCTGCTGTCTTCCTCCCTCTTCAATTATGTCACAGACGTGGGTTACGTCGGCATCATTTATCGTGGTCACGCTGGCATGACCTATGTTATATCATTGAAGAGGCCAGAAGACAGCTGGGAGTTGCAACAGAGCCCAGGAAAGGTATGTAACAATGGTTTTTATGTTTGTCACCTCCTCTGGACCTCCAATCATTATATTGAAGAGAACCCAGAGTATACTAATAGCAGTTTCGGTTCAGACTTATTCGGTCCGAATGAAACCGCCAGGTGAGCCTCGTGAGACAAATCTCGCGGGATTTGCCCAACAAATACTTTTGCCATGGTCCCGTGACCTTACTTTGCTGATCCACGCTCCATATCACGTCGCTGTCAGTGATGTCCTGATGCTGTTCAGAGTCAGCAACGTGATATGAGATGCACAGAGCCCCCTGGAGGGCTAAAACTGAGGTGGTCATGAGCAGGAAGGTGAATTGGTAAGTAAATAGGGCCCATTACCTGCTAGAGTTACTCAAGCAGGTAACAGCCTATTTAAAAAAAAAAAAAACAGCAAGGGCTCATCGAGCCCCCTAAGGTGAGTCAGTCAGCACCAGGCAGCCGAGTGAGCCTCCGCAGGAGCGTGGGGTTTGTTTGGGTGCTGATGCCAGCACTGGTGGTAACCTGGAGGGGACATGAAACTATGGGGGCAACCTAGGGAACACATGACACTGTGGGGGCAACCTGGAGGGCTACATGAAACTGAGGGGGAAACCTGGAGGAGGACAAGAAAATGTGGGTGTAACTGGAGGGGACATTATAATATAATATAACTTCTTAGGGGCCATGGAGAGTGGGACAGGTTAATGTCTGAGGGGCCACAAGGGGGCAAGTTAAAGTGTGATGCATGCAGGGGGACTCTGTGATGGGCCACTGAGGGGCATTATATTATATGTGGCTACTAGGGAGGCATTATACTGTGTGAGGGCCACTAAGCAGTCTTATATTATGTGGGGGCCTTTGAGGGGGCATTATAATTTGTGTGGCTAAGTTATTTATAAGTGGTGGTGATGGGGGACCCCTCATGAAACCTTTGCAGTCATCTCCTGTGTGGGAATTTTTTTTGTACATTGCTAAACGACAAATCAACAACAGTGTGCAAAAAGTAAACCATAGCCATGCAGGCAGAAATGTAGGAACTAGGTCTCTCTGTACACACATGAAATGGCGTCACCAGCTCATTGTCACAGTCATTGGCAGGCAACTTGAGCAAGACTGCCCTACTCCTTCTCCCTTTGATCTTCCATGTATGCAGATCACATCCACGCCTAGGACATGGTTGTTATCATCACCTCCCTTTGCTTCTCCTTCTTCTCCTTCTTTCCTCCATTGCAATGTCAAACATTCATCAGGGAATGTGCATCCAGGAAACAGCCATATGCACCCAGTTAAATCCACCTGACCAAGTTGCTGGCGGTACATTCACTGCCATACCACTTAGCGGATTCCACTGCGTTTCTCCAATTGATGGCGTGTGCTCAGCCATAAGGTTATGCATTTTGGTAAAAAAAAAAAATAAATCGTATGATTGTGTGCTTAATAGTAAATTACTGGGTAAGACTGCCACTGAAAAAGACTTGGGGATTTTGGTGGACAAGAAGCTTACCTTTAGTGATCAGTGTCAGGCAGCTGCTTCCAAGGCACATAAAATTATGGGATGAATTAAAAAAAAAAAAGTATAGATACTCATGACAAAAGCATAGTTATTCCTCTAAACAAATTACTGGTATGTCCACAAATAAACTATTGTGCGCATTATTGCACCAGTGTACAAGAAGGATAATTAGGGGAATGGGGGGGATTGGCGTACAAGGACAGATTAACAAACTTGGGGTTATTCAGGTTAAAAAAAAAAAAAAAAAAAAAAAGACGTCTATGGGGAGATCTAATAACAATGTACAAATTCATGAAGGGACAGCACAAAGAACTTTTTAATCTTTATACTCCTAGGCCAGTGACAGTGACAAGGGGACATCCTCTACATCTAGAGGAAAGTACATTTTACCAACGTCATAGACCAGGGGTCAGCAACCTTCGACTCTCCAGCTGCTGTGAAACTACAACTCCCAACATGCTCCATTCATTTCCAAAGGAGGTCCAAGAACAGCAGAGCAAGTATGCATGCTGGGAGTTGTAGTTTTACAACAACTGGAGTGCCAAAGGTTGCCTACCCATAGACATTGTTAGTTGCCTAACATAGACAGAGATTCTTTACTGTAAGAGCAGTAGAGCAGTGAGGCTATGCAACTCACTACCACAATGGGAATGTGGTGATGGTGGATACATTATGCAAGTTTAAAGAGTGCCTGGATGCATTTCTTAAACTAAAAATATTTTGGGTTATGGGTTTACGATTTTGGTAAAGACTAGTTGATCCAAGGTTTTATATGGATTGTCAGATTTGGAATCAGGAAGGAATTTTCTTCCCCAGACAAAGGACAATGGGCATCAGCCTATGTTTTTTTTTTTTGTTTGTTTTTTTTTTATTCCTCTGGATCAACGCTGTAGGGTTATAGGTTGGACTTGATGTACATGTGTCTTCATCCAACCTCAGTATACAGTATACTATGTAATTATTTAAGGTACATGCTACAATCAACACGTGGAGCAGCAATTTTGGCAGGGACAATACATGGCTTTCACAGCCCACTGGGTCAGAGGCCACAGTCCAAAATGTAACAAGGACAGGTGCTAGTACTGACACTACCCTGTTTGTGTAGGTGATGCCTATCTGCTTCCTCCCCACACTAGACCACTTCCCCCCCACCAACTTCATCAGGGCAAGACATTGATTCCACTTCCCCTCCCTCATTTCATGGATGTAAGGTGAAGCACACATGGAGTTGCAAATGCTGGGGCATCTTTGTGAGTAGCAGAAGTCAGTGAATGGTTATTGCATGCAGTAAACCACAGTCAGCGGGGCATATCTATTATACCTTTTACACAAGTTTTCGTGCGTACATGGCATAAAAAGTTACAATTTTTTTGCGCAAACTGCTGATTTGTGCAAAAAAAAAATTGCAAAAAGGGGGTGTGGCACAGGTGGGCAGGGGGCCCACCACATTTATAAACATTTACACAATAAATCTGGTGTAAATAAAGTGGGAAATGCATGCCAGCTATAAGCAGAAATGTGGTTATAAAGACAGGAGTGGATAATGCCAATCTTCATAAAACTGCCTCATTGTGCTAATATGAGATCTGTCATTGGAGGCTCATGAGGGAAGTGTGTCACCTTCTGAAGTCCTTTGAGGAGGCCTCCAAATTTCTCAGCAGCAGGTACAATTGCACCATGATTGATGTCATTCCTTTAACATATATCTTATCCTCAAGTTACGAGGAATAGAAAAAGAACAATTTCTACCTCTTGGTCACCATCACTGTCCTGGGGTTGTGCAAGAAGTGGAGGAGTATGAAGGTCTGGGTCATGGTGGTGGAAGATATGGGGCAATGTGATAATGGGATAATTTTTTTTGTCCCTTTTTTTTTTTTTTTTTTGAAATCTACTACTTCATCACTTTTCAACCAGGTACACTGCCACAAGTGTTTCTTCAAAATAACAAACCTGTTGTACTTACAAGTCCTCAAAAGGGGCACGAAAGTTCAGATTATCTTCTAGCTTCCAAGTGTTGTGGTCACCATTTCAGAGGATATTCCACCTTTCCTTTAATCAAGCAGTTTGTATCCAGACCACTACAGTGGGGAAAAAAAGTATTTAGTCAGCCATCAATTGTGCAAGTTCTCACACTTAAAAAGATGAGAGAGGCCTGTAATTGACATCATAGGTAGACCTCAACTATGAGAGACCAAATGAGAAAACAAATCCAGAAAATCACATTGTCTGATTTTTTTTTTTTTTAAGAATTTATTTGCAAATTATGGTGGAAAATAAGTATTTGGTCACCTACAAACAAGCAAGATTTCTGGCTCTCACAGACCTGTAACTTCTTCAAGAGGCTCTTCTGTCCTCCACTCATTACCTGTAGTAATGGCTCCTGTTTGAAAATGTTATCAGTATAAAAGATACCTGTTCACAACCTCCAACAGTCACACTCCAAACTCCACTATGGTGAAGACCAAAGAGCTGTGGAAGGACACCAGAAACAAAATTGTAGACCTGCACCAGGCTGGGAAGACTGAATCTGAAATAGGCAAGCAGCTTGGTGTGAAGAAATCAACTGTGGGAGCAATAATTAGAAAATGGAAGACATACAAGACCACTGATAATCTCCCTTGATCAGGCGCTCCACGCAAGACCATGGGGTCAAAATGATCACAAGAATGGTGAGCAAAAATCCCAGAACTACACAGGGGGACCTAGTGAATGACCTGCAGAAAGCTGGGACTAATGTAACAAAGGCTACTGTCAGTAACACACTACGCCGCCAGGGACTCAGATCCTGCAGTGCCAGATGTGTCCCCCTGCTTAAGCCAGTACATATCCGGGCCCGTCTGAAGTTTGCTAGAGAGCATTTGGATGTTCCAGAAGAGTATTGGGAGAATGTCATATGGTCAGATGAAACCAAAGTAGAACTGTTTGGTAGAAACACAACTCATCGTGTTTGGAGGAGAGTGAATGCTGAGTTGCATCCAAAGAACACCGTACCTACTGTGAAGCATGGGGGTGGCAACATCATGCTTTGGGCTGCTTCTCTGCAAAGGGACCAGGACGACTGATCCATGTACATGAAAGAATGAATGGGGCCATGTATCATGAGATTTTGAGTGCAAACCTCTTTCCATCAGCAAGGGCATTGAAGATGAAATGTGACTGGGTCTTTCAGCATGACAATGATCCCAAGCACACCGCCAGGGCAACGAAGGAGTGGCTTTGTAAGAAGCATTTCAAGGTCCTGGAGTGGCCTAGCCAGTCTCCAGATCTCAACCCCATAGAATACCTTTGGAAGGAGTTGAAAGTCCGTGTTGCCCAGCGACAGCTTTAAAACATCACTGCTCTAGAGGAGATCTGCATGGAGGAATGGGCCAACATACCAGCAACAGTGTGTGCCAACCTTGTGAAGACTTACAGAAAACGTTTGACCTCTGTCATTTCCAACAAAGGATATACAGTCATATGAAAAAGTTTGGGCACCCCTATTAATCTTAATCATTTTTAGTTCTAAATATTTGGGTGTTTGCAACAGCCATTTCAATTTGATATATCTAATAACTGATGGACACAGTAATATTTCAGGATTGAAATGAGGTTTATTGTACTAACAGAAAATGTGCAATATGCATTAAACCAAAATTTGACCGGTGCAAAAGTATGGGCACCTCAACAGAAAAGTGACATTAATATTTAGTAGATCCTCCTTTTGCAAAAATAACAGCCTCTAGTCGCTTCCTGTAGCTTTTAATCAGTTCCTGGATCCTGGATGAAAAGTTTTTTTTACCTTTTCTTTTTACAAAAAAATTCCAGTTCGGTTTGTTTTTGTGGGCGCCGAGCATGGACAGCCCGCTTCAAATTATCCCACAGATGTTCAATGATAGTCAGGTCTGGGGACTGGGATGGCCATTCCAGAACATTGTAATTGTTCCTCTGCATGAATGCCTGAGTAGATTTGGAGCTGTGTTTTGGATCATTGTCTTGCTGAAATATCCATCCCCGGCGTAACTTCAAATTCATCACTGATTCTTGTACATTATTCTCAAAAATCTGCTGATACTGAGTTGAATCCATGCGACCCTCAACTTTAACAAGATTCCCGGTGCCGGCATTGGCCACACAGCCCCAAAGCATGATGGAACCTCCACCAAATTTTACAGTGGGTAGCAAGTGTTTTTCTTGGAATGCTGTGTTTTTTTGACGCCATGCATAACGCCTTTTTGTATGACCAAACAACTCAATCTTTGTTTCATCAGTCCACAGGACCTTCTTCCAAAATGAAGCTGGCTTGTCCAAATGTGCTTTTGCATACCTCAGGCGACTCTGTTTGTGGCGTGCTTTCAGAAACGGCTTCTTTCGCATCACTCTCCCATACAGCTTCTCCTTGTGCAAAGTGTGCTGTATTGTTGACCTATGCACAGTGACACCATCTGCAGCAAGATGATGCTGCAGCTCTTTGGAGGTGGTCTGTGGATTGTCCTTGACTGTTCTCACCATTCTTCTTCTCTGCCTTTCTGATATTTTTCTTGGCCTGCCACTTCTGGGCTTAACAAGAACTGTCCCTGTGGTCTTCCATTTCCTTACTATGTTCCTCACAGTGGAAACTGACAGGTTAAATCTCTGAAACAACTTTTTGTATCCTTCCCCTGAACAACTATGTTGAACAATCTTTGTTTTCAGATCATTTGAGAGTTGTTTTGAGGAGCCCATGATGCCACTCTTCAGAGCAGATTCAAATAGGAGAACAACTTGCAATTGGCCACCTTAAATACCTTTTCTCATGATTGGATACACCTGGCTATGAAGTTCAAAGCTCAGTGAGGTTACAAAACCAATTTTGTGCTTCAGTAAGTCAGTAAAAAGTAGTTAGGAGTATTCAAATCAATAAAATGATAAGGGTACCCAAATTTTTGCACTGGTCAAATTTTGGTTTAATGCATATTGCACATTTTCTGTTAGTACAATAAACCTCATTTCAATCCTGAAATATTACTGTGTCCATCAGTTATTAGATATATCAAATTGAAATGGCTGTTGCAAACACCCAAATATTTAGAACTAAAAATGATTAAGATTAATAGGGGTGCCCAAACTTTTTCATATGACTGTTTTAAAAAAATTTTTATTTAGATTTTTTTTTTTTTTAAAAAAATTTTTTTTTTATAAAATTTTATAAAAATTTTTTTTTTAAATAAGACAATGTTTTTTTTTGGTTTTTTTTTTTTTTTTTGTCTCTCTTAGTTGGGGTCTACCTATGATGTCAATTACAGGACTCTCTCATCTTCTTAAGTGAGAGAACTTGCACAATTGGTGGCTGACTAAATACTTTTGTTCCCCACTGTATCTACCATGCAGTGCCAGTTAATTCTTCACTTTTGTACTTGTCATTCATTCCTCCAATATGGTGATGCTTTGGCATTTGCTCCCATAAAGGAATTTGTGGTGGCTTTTTACAAATTCTTTTCAACTGGTAAGCCATATACACTAACAGTGTGCCACAAAGTTCTCTTGTTGCTGTGGCATCTGCTCCCATAAAGGGCCCACGGACAGTCTGTCGTAAATTTTTCTTCTAATTCTGAAGTTGCCACTTGCCAATGCCTCACTGTTGGCATAATAACAGCAAACTAAAACAAAAAGTCCATTGCTTGTTCCAAAACTAACACCATGTTTGTGTGACATTCTGCTCCCATAAAGAGCTAATATTTGGCTACCTTATGGAGCGCTTTAAATATTTTAACCACATTAAAAAAGTGGCATCACAGTGTATGGTTAAACTAGCAGTTTATTTCCACTGTCTACCATCTGTTTTCCCGTAGCCATACATGTTACTGTCACTTTGACATTGGCGGTTTGCCTTTTGAGCTAAAAATTAGCTAGATAGAGCCCTAGTAGCTCTGACAGTCCCATAAACTATATTTTAAACCAATTTTAACTCTGATTTGTGACAAACCTGGAATGAACCACACAAACTAATCTTCAGAGGTTTACCCATGTCTAATAAGGACCTATATTCATATGTTGCAGCGTTAAATTGTGGAAGGGCAAAAGAGTGGTACAACAAAACCACCCAATTTCAGGAGTTTTTTTTTTTTTTCCTACGGTGGCTCTTAGAGAACCACACTTCTGCGGTATGAGTTGTTCTGCTAAGGGGTCCACTGAGGCTCTGTCGCCCAAGGGTCCACCCAAACCTGGAACTGGCCCTGCAGATGTGCCAGAAGTTTGGAAGACAGGTCCTCTTTAAGGCTAAGGCCCCACGAAGCAGGGGGGAGTTTTCTCTGTGGACATTCTGCAGGAATAATTGACATGCTGCAACAGTTTTTGAAATTGCAGCATGTCTGCTGCAGATATTTTTCGGCAATGTGTGGATCAGATTAGCTAGAATCCCATCAACTTTGCAGGAACTGTAAAAACTGTGGTGTTTACGCTGTGGTAAAATCGTGATGTTTACACTACATGGGACCCGGCCTAAATGGATTTTCCAGGCAAAAATAATACATGACCTATTCTTAGGATAAGCCATCCATATTACATTGGTGTAGTTCTGACACCCAGCAGATCTACTGATCAGCTAAAATCAGTAGCTATGGTGCTGTTGCTACACAGTGCATAGAGCTGGAAGGAGACAGCACCATCAATTGTTTAGTCGCCCTTACTGATTGCTACAGCGAAAACCCTTTATCTAGCAGGTATTCTTGGTTGAAATAATTTTGGCCCTAAAATAATCTTTATGGCCGATGTGGCGTAAAAAAAAAAAAAAAAAAAAAAAAAAAAAAAGCGTTTTACAGTCCCTTGTAGAGTTTAGTGAATCCCATCCACACATTACAGAAAAATATGCACAGCGGAAATGCTGCAATTTCCAAAACCGTTGTGGTTTTGGAAATCGCAGCATGTCAATTATACCTACGGAAATGTCGGCGGTTTCCCTATAGTAGTATAATTGAAGCAGAAAGTCCACGTAGGAAACCTGCAAAAGCACTGCGGGAAAAACCATGATGCGTTTCTGCTGCGCTTTTTTCTGCAGCGCTGTTTCACTGTGGACTGCTATGGTGGGGCCTTAGCCTAAAAGTAATTTTAATTTAAAATCATATAATCAGTACCAGGATGGCTCCCCATTTTTATCTTCCTGTTGACCCCCTCGCCCCTAGGGACATCTCTGTTTGGATACCTGTGACAACTTGGGGGAATTAGACTCAAATGGTGGCTTTTCCTGGTCCAGACAGCGGTCGTTCGTGGTACTGGGCGCCGGAAAGATAGCTTTCAGACGGTCCGAGTGTAAATAAAAGTGGCTTTTATTCAGCTTAAACTGCAACGTAACAAAACAACAAACAAAACCTAGGCCGCCGTTAGGGCCCTAACTCACTTATAGAGCCCCTCACTAGCCTGACTCTTGCCCAGCTCTAGCAAAGAGTCTCTGTGGGACCCAGCCCTTCTGGACAGAGCCTATCTCTCTGTCCTAGCTGGTCCACTTGAGCAGCTGGACTAATGCTCCACTCAGCAAAAGTCCCCTGTGGACGCCAGCCCTCTGGCACAGACCGTCTATCTGTGCCGCTGGTCCACCACCTCCTGCTCCATGCAGGATACTCCAGCCTTCTGGAGTTACACACCACCCCCTCAAAGGTGTAGCTGAAGGCCTTTTCAGGGCTGGGCCTGGGTCGCTCCACAGCGCCCTCTGGCTCACATACCTACAACCCTATTAAAAAGGAAACATTCCTGGTGCCTGTATGTATGTTTGATTCAAGGCTATTCAAAACCAGAGGTGCAACTGCAAATCTGCTATTAACCATTGACCATATAAATTGCAATGATTATTTTTAGATGTTTACTATTAAAATACTGTAAGCGAACAATGTCTGTGTGTGTTGTATGTGGAAATTATAAAATGTCGATTAAATTCCTTTACTTTTCTCTGCCCTAGAATATGCTATTTTTGCAGAGTAATTTTTATTTTAATAGATGTGAGAGAATGATATGGATGTAGGTGGCACTACAACTGAGGAACAAACTAAGCTTTTCATATAGCAGCAGTCTCCATGGTAACCTCAGGTGTATTTTTATGAGTCACTATATTTAAAACTGTAATTCAGACCATCATAACTGTTCAATTGTTCATCATTTCCATTTGTCTGAACAACTATTCAGGGCAATGCAATTCTTTTCAATGCAATTCAATGTGATTTGCACATGAGTTACTAATAAAATCATTAAGACAATTTTTGATGTGTGAGAATTTTTAGATGTAATAAATCCAAAACATTTTTTTCCTGCAATTCACAGGGTGTGTTAAATTTATTTCTGGCAAAAGATGTTGTGTAAGATAAATAGTAACCACACCTATGGATTTATATTGTTTTGTTACATCATCTAAACTGTCAGCTAGAAATGGATGAGTTTAATATGTCTTTGTTTTCTAGAGGATAAAGGTCATGTAAAGAAAAATGTGAATGGTACTTGAAATGGAAATTCTGCATTAAAACGTTTCTGACATATACTCACTTTTATCTAGGTTGAATCATTTAGATGAAAATCTCGTAAGTTTTAGTGTATATTGGATCCATTGACATTCTTTAGTAGGGCTTTTTAATGTCTAGAGATGTGTGTGGGTTAAAAGTCTGGGCACGTTCCCCATACATCTCTCTCTCTATCTTGTTCTTCACAGTAAACAATATGTATGGACATTCCATGCCCCCTAGCATAATGGAGCCCAAAATAGAGGCCAAGAATTTCACGTTTTATGCTACGGAAGTGAGTTAATCTATATAGACTTAGGGAGCATTGTCTAGTCAATAAGAATCCCAAAGCCTGCTCATGCTCTCCACAAGGAGAAACAGTACCCTCCAAGACCTAGTGTACGTTAAAGGCCTCTCACCTAGACAACCAAGCATACTACATTGTATTGACACGGAGCAAGAACCTCCAAACAGTTGGCAGCAGTTGGATCTCTGTTTGGCTAATTTCCTTAGTCGTTTTACAAGGCCTGATAAACAGACGCACATTAACTATAAGGTAACTTCCTCCACCAGGTGGCATTTTGGAGGCAGCTTTGATTCTTCCTGGAAGTAAAATAATGAGCATAGCAAGTTTGCGATATATAATATATTGGCAAAATGTTATTGCTAGCCTGCAATGGTGAAGGTGGGCAGTTGTTTCTTCAGTCAAATAGATGGCCAGTAAGGGTAGATATAGGAACTCAACAACTGGAACCAGAAGAGTTGGATCTATTTTGAGTCCCGTTTTGCCCCCTCTTTGGATTGTTATACGTCTTCCAACAAGTCTATAAGAAGGGCCCACTATTATTTCTGTGCTGAATTATCATTTCAAAAATCCTCATAATCCAACATTTCTCATAAATTGCATATATAACGTGTATTTCAAGATAGTTTAATAGACCATAATCACGTTACAAAGAAGGCTGGTAGTTAGTTACTAGAGGGACAAAGGGTGTGGTGCAACAGGGTGGCAGGGAAAGAGGAAATCTATTTTTTTTATTTTCTCATTTTATAGTGATTTATAAAAGTCATTCATTGCGTCCATATATCATTTTAGTTGCATTAAGTAATTTCCTTTAGACCTGACTGACAGAACACAATTTGCTGTGACTTTAATAAATTTTGTCTTACATGGTGTTTTACAGTTTTCTATAAATAAAATCTAATTCTATTGCTTTTGAAGGTTGTCATTCGTCACGTGCATTATTACCAGATCAGTGGCTCCTTTAACTGACAGAAAATCAAAGAAAACACAGGTCATTCCAACCCAGTGATATTTTGCTTTTCATCATCCGTTGATTAGGTTAAAGTCCTTTAGTGTAACCTCTTGCATTCTCTATGGTTGAGAAAGATAAACAAAGGGTTAAATTATGGCAGGGACTCAGGAGTATTCCACATCCTATTTTAATGTGTTCTATCACATAAATGGGTCTGGGCGAACTCAGATTAAGATTTCAGGAGAAGGTCTTGTAAAATGCATAAACCTTTGTATAGCCCTGGGATTCCAGCTGTCATAAACAATACATTTTCTCTCAATTGCCTCTGCTTGCTTTTCCACTCTAATAATAGTCAACATGCGTACACTGAGCATCTGTTCTTCACGATTATAGTACCTGGCTTTTCCACAATCTACTGTATTTACTGGCAGACTACACAAGAATCCAAAATTGTTGCAGTTAAGCAGAGTCTTGTTACAAGAGAAAAATAAAAAGTCTATTATGAAACATGCTAATACAGATGCCTACTACACACAACTATTATGGAAGGTACCAATTGCTTTCTAAAGACTTTGGGATATTACATGACAATCCATTAGAGAATATTGAAATCTCATATTAGCAAGAGATGGCATATGCTGATGTGCCCAACCAATCTTAAGAGCAAGTTGGGAGGAGGTTGGGGGTTCTGGCATGCATACAATAAATATACTGTTGTGAATGCCCATCTTCTTGTTATGTTCACATAACCGAGCTGATTCTCAGCTTCGAGTTTCACAGTTCTATGTGGAATCCATTTTTTTCATGGACCTTTTCAGCTTAATAGGCAAATCAAGTCCCTCAAGATGGATCTGAGTCTGTTGTGAAAAAATTGAATATGTCCTACTTTTTCATGGATCACAGACTCAACATGGGTCAGAAACTCAGTCAAGTAAATAAGCTCTTATGGTTGGAATGATTGCTGGGGACCAATCTTCGATAGTTTGCAATTGTTACATGTAAGCTTTACAGGTTAGCTGAGTTGTCATGGAAAGTTGAAAAATCAGCAGGGTCTTGCAGGGCAGTCTGTTCTCTAGCTGTATAAGCCTTCAGACATGGTGTCCTATAAGTTTTTCTGTTGCTATTATCCCTATTAATGGCTGCAGCACTTTTACAGTTTTCTTTCATGCTGGGAGTGTCTAAAAGAAGGAGCAGTCTGTCCCCTCCCCTATCCATTTCTACTACTACTGGCTGTATATGCAATTCTGCAAGGAGTAACTGTAAAATAGCAAATTAATAGCTGAGAAAAGCCCAAGTGAACATAATAAAGGAACTCTAGTGACACTGGACTACAAATACAGTGATATACATGATGTAGCTAAACAGATCCCTGATTATTTGGAATGACCACCTTTGCTTTCAAACCAACATCAATTCTTCTAGATACACTTGCACACAGTTTTTGAAGGCACTTGGCAGGGAGGTTGTTCCAAGCATCTTGAAAAACACCTCTATTTTTGAAAGCATGCTTACATTGTATAATTTTTTTCCACATCTGCCTAAAATGTTTGCACAGTACCATATACAAAGTGTATATATATGTGTGTGTGTGTGTGTATATATGTATGTGTGTGTGTGTGTGTGTATATATATATATATATATATATATATATATATATATATACACACATATATACATATATATATAAAATGTATATAACCCCTTCCTGCTCTACGTCATCCTATTACGTCGTACTGAGTGTAATAGCACCGTAACAGTACAGAACTACTACTGGCACTTGCCTGGATTTGGAAAATACTCCAGCGAATTAACCGCTCAGATGCCATGATGCATAGCAATCATGGTATCCAGGGGGTCAGGGGCAAGATCACCCTCGGATTCCCCACGATGAGATTGCGGGATCTGAGGTGTTGCCATGGCAGCCAGGAGACCGAGCAACGGGCTCCTGAATGCCTATCCCCATTACACATAGTGATCCTATGTGCAACGTGCTGGAATACAATGTACAGTATTTCAGTACATTGCACTGGGGATCAGAGATACCAAGTTCAAGTCCACTTCTGGGACAGGTAGAAATAAAAAAACAAAAAAACAAAAAAAAAAAAAAAAAAAAAACTATCCAAAAATAGCATTATTTATCCTGTACATTATATGCCGTAAAAGAAAAAAAATACACTAATAAAATTAACATATTTTGGTCACCTCACTGTAGCCAAAAAATAAAAAGTGATCAAAAAACCATACATATCAAACATTGGTACCAATAAAAAATACAACTTGCCCCGCAAGTAAAGAGCCCTGACACATCTCCATCAACAAAACGGTAAACAAGTTATAGGCGTCAGAATATGGTGACTCCAGGAAAATTGTCCATTTTCAAAAATTTACGTTTTATTTGTGAAATCGGTAAAACATGTTAAAAGCAATATAAATATGGTATCACCATAACTGTAATAAGCTGCCAAACAAAGATGCCATGTCATTTTTAATGCTGAATGAACACCGGTAAAAACCTAATGCAATAAATTATAGTTTTATTTTTTTCCACACAGAAAAAAAATGTTAATAAAAGCTAACCAGAACATTATATGAACCCCAAATAGTGCAAAATTAAAATACAACTCTTCATGCAAAGAATAAGTCCTCACATAGCTATGCCAACAGAAAAACAAAAAAGTTATGCATTTTGGAAGACAGGGAAGGAAAATATGAAGCATTAATTTACAAACTACCCTGTGTCATTAAAGAGTTAAAGTGATCTATTATATGAATTACAAAATTGCTGTTCTTTAACTTATACAGCATTTAATCTGATTCTTGTCATGAATCACTAACCATTTAGTACATCTGTTATTTTGTTTTTCTTAGTAGAATTCTTCCAAGACACAATATAGGATCAAACTGTTATTGGCAACAGAACGCTTGAATTTGCCTTGAAACCATTTTGTAGCTGAATTGCTGGCCTTATTGCTTGTGCTCACCTTACAGTACAAATTTTCCAGGATTGTTGATAAAGCAGGCTTTGTATAATCTAATTTACATTTGCTGTTTTTGATGCCTTTTCAGTGTTTGCTAATTCATTTCTGAAGGTAGGTCCAGATAGATCCACATGTGTTCCATTAAGTAATGCATTGCATGTGTTTCGACTACTTTCTCTGGAACAAATACTGGTGGGCGTATGGTATTTTAAATCTTATATATTAAGCTGACCGTATAGTACTGGAACTAAGGGCTCATGCATAAGGCCATATTATGGCTCCATGCAACCTCTTACAGAACTGTAACACAGCAACCATATAAATCTGTGGGGCTCTACAGTATCTCCATATGCTACAGTTTATTCTATTCAAATTCTATATGAAATATATTATATATTAACTTACTACTCATCCCTTTGCAGCAGAGAGTTGGCCACACATGTCTAGTCACTTTCCATAGTCAAGGGTAGTGGCACATTTGTAACAAATTATGCGCAAACTACTTTTTTTAGGATTGCTAAGGGTACAAGCAGTTCAACCCATGTCAATTTAAACACTTGTGGTACTATATACAATATGCCATAAATGTGTACAGTGGGGTAAATCTCAACTTTAGGGTCTGAGCATTATATATTTTAACCCACATGTGTGCACTACATATAGTATACTAGTCAATGACCAGATTTTGCAGCAGAGCAGCAGTCCGCTAATCTAAGGAAAATTTATTCCAACACTTGAATCTAGAATTTAGATTTAAAGATTCTTAGTCTTCTATAGTCATGTCATGTTGTTATGCCTTTAGGAAATGTGTTTAAATCATGTATGTTTTTGCTGCAGACATGTATGCAAGTACATTGATCAGTCACAATATTGAAACAACCTGTCTAATGCTGTGTAGGTCCTGTTCATGCTGTTAAAACAGCTCTGACCTTTCGAGATGTGGCCTCCACAATTCCTCCAAAGGTGTCCTGTGATTTTTGACACCTGTGGAATAAAATGGTCACTTTGAACTCTTTGTCATGTTCCTAAAACCATTACTACACTTATTTTCAGTGTGGCAGAGCACATTATCCTGCTAAATGAGGGGAATACTATGGTCTGGTTGATGGACAGCAGAATGAGAATCAACTGTATCACCTAACTGGCTTTGGGCCACTTTCAAGGGTGTTATCTAAGTAGCTTCTCCGGTTTTCACCCTTTAACCCTTGTACAGGAATCTTGTCTTCACTGCGGGGAGACTACTAGGTCGCTACCTCTTGAATTGGTCCCAGTGTAGGTGGAAGATGGCCAATGCCAGAGAGACACTAGTGCAAAGCGGGTCAGACACAGTGTAATCAGGTATGGTTCGAAGGTCTGTGACAGGCAGCATGATATCAAGGTCTAAAACAAGCCAAAAAGTCAGAATAGGCATCATTGTTTCACTGGTCAGGGACAGACAGAGGTCATACAAAGAAGGACAATAGAACAGGGTCAGAATCAAAAGCTAAGTTGGTAAATAGGTCAAATTCTGCCATAAGGCGACCTGATACGAACTGGGGGTTGTCATTCTTTTAATTGGCCACTATCTATTGGATTATTGCAGTGGCTGATATAATTTACTCACCCATCCAAACTCCTGTCCAGGCTGGCATCCGCACTGTAGCACTGTATGTTATGTCACAACGCTGAAGAATTCCAGGACATTCTTCAGTGTCTGGTGGTGGCAGTGGAGGTCAGCCTGGACAGGAGCATGGATGGGTGAGTAAATTATCGGCTGCTACCTATTGTAATAATTCAATAGGTAGCAGACTGACATATCACTGTGTGGTGTCTATATACTGTGTGGAGGCCAAAGAAAGGGGGGGGGGTAATTCTGTGTGTGGGAAAACAGGGAGTGTTGTACTGTGTGGGGACCATATACTGTTTTGGGGGTAGTATGCCACGTTACGTGACATCACTTTGTTCTGTCTTCAGTCGGAACATCCCCAGTACTGTATAGCTGGGGAGTGTTGTGGACCTTCCAGCCAAAGACAGAAAAAACAGCTATATATATGGGTCACAGAATTTGCCCTTGCGGCCAGGCCCCTAAACCAGGGGGGCCTCGTAGGCCCCCTCACCACACTACTGTCTCCAGGTGTAGGGAAAAGAATCCTTACCTCTTCTTCCTGCAAATCGGTGATGTGGCACCTGGCTGTGCACCTCTGTAATGTCCTTTCGGGTATGCTGTCTCCTGCTCTATGGAACTGCTTGCGATACCATAGTGCAGGTGACATGCTAGCCTGGAGGACAATAGAAGAGGTTCACAGCATCAGTGCTTTGCGGGAAGAAGAGGTAAGTTTGAAATCGGACACTTATCCCCTGTCCTGTGGATAAGGGATAAATGTCCATAACAGCATCACCCCTATAACTTTTTCAGCCATTAGTGTTACAGCAGCTGGTTTAATGCCTCCTTTACTGACCCCAAACACTGTATAATACCCCGTTTACTGACTCCACATATATTACTTCCTTTTCCCTTTGATTTGCTGTAGCATGGCCATGTGACCAAAAGACATGAAGTCACTTCCTGAGAAGAGGAAGTGGAGCTCTTTCTCAAAGAAAGCCGCCATATTTTAACCCTTTTAAGAACTGACTTTTCACTTGCTGTTTTATAAATGTGCCTTTTTAATAAGATATTCATTTTTCTGTCAGTTGTTTTAAAGTTATGACTGACTATATATGCGTGTGTGTGTATTGTATTTTCTAGGGGCCGGCTGCTTTTCTTTTCTATTAGTGCTGCTGCTTTAGGAGTGCAGAAAGTCTGTTAATAAAATTAATTTTGTGAAATTTAAACTGAAATTACATTTTTGTTCTAATTTCATTTGAATTTGCTGTACTCAGACTTAATGTGAATAGGTTTGGTACATTCAATCATTTCCATATGACTTCTAATTCCACAATAATGACTGTATGAACTAGAGTAGATGGTGAATATGTTCTGAAAGCAAATTAATGACTCATTTGATTAAAGTCATTTAATCATGTATTTTTCTAAATCAGCATATCACTAAACTGCTGTACTTGTTTCTTCAAGCCTTTGTCCCATTTTATTATGAAATGTATTCTTTTATATGTTCATTTTTTGTATTTTTCTCGTTTATAGCCAAACAGATGTACTTTCTTGTAAAATTCCAAATTGATTGCAATTGTATGATTTCTAAGCCAGAGAAGAGGCCACATTTGCCTGGTATAAAAAGTCCAAGTGATTTAGGTTAAACATAACCACATTTTAAGCTCCAAATGAGGAATACGTTGGGAATATAGCTTGCTAAGTGACTGCACTTTAATAGGTTCAGAGAGTCTAGAGACACATGGTAAACACATAAAGGCACTTTGGAACTAAATGACAAGAAGGGATGTATAAAAGTTGAGGAGCAGAACTATTTTGGAGAGATGCTGAATTTTGAAGATTCTGTAAATTTACAATAGGTGCAGAAATGAAAGCTGGCATTAATTGTACTATGCATTTATTCATGGTTTTACAGAGCTGATTTGTGTATAAACAGAAATATTGCTGACATGAAATAATTATTTAACTAGCATGCATTGCATGTACCCTCTGATGGTGAGATCAGGAACCTTAACTGACCTACTGTACTTGAGACCCCACATTTTAACTCTTAAGAGCTTATATCCATTTTTTTGTTTTCTGCCGACAGCACATGGTCCTATCCATTGATGGACAGGTTATTTCTATTGTTCCTCCATTTTCACCTACGTGAAAAACAGATCAACCATTTTTTCAAACAAAATTATTATACTTTGTATGGTTTTGGATCCATGGATGACACCTGTGTGCTGGTTTGTGAATAAAGATCTGAATAGAATAAATAAATTAAATTAAATTGATCTGCGTGCTGTCCATGGTGAACACAGCCAGCACATATCCATAAAAACGTCTGAATAAGCCCTGAATGGTTTTGTGAATTCAGTTATTTCTGATCACAATTATTATGACATTACTGCACTCCTATTGACTTTACATTAAACAGGTAAATAGAACAGATAACAGGGGAATCAGGATTTCAGTAAATGACTAGTACATGGGCCAATGATTGGGAATGAATATTTGCAGGAATGCTTGTGCCTGAAAATTAGAACATGTAGAGCTGGAACGGGAAGCTGGCAGTAACCAGGCTTGTTTGGTGGGCGTTGGTATGTTTAATGCAACAACAACAACAACAACAACAACAAAAAATCAACTGTATTACAATGACAAACATTTGTAATGTGCTTTTCTCACACAAGTGACTCAAAGCACAGAGAGCACAGTATATGCACTAAGTAAGCTAACAGCACATATACCGAGCAGATCCTTCGTGCGCCATTTACCCAACACATGCCAAAACAGTGTTCTTTTGTAATCTGATGGAATGGTATATGAGTTGGTATCTGTCAGCACATTTTGCTGCACTTTCTATCGAGAGGCTTTGTACAAAAATTTATGCCATGAGAGATATCATTTTAACAATGGAGTCTATGGGTGACTTAAGTGGAACACAGCAGTGTTTTCCCTCAAGTGTATGTTGGGAAGTTCCAAACACACACCGTTCCAAACTGAGATTTAGATTGGGGTTAGTACTTATTTATAGAAACTGTGGGAAAAATGTATTAAAATTGGCGTTCTGTATGCCAACCTTAATAAAGTCCTTGACTGGCACCACGAAGCTCCAGACTATTAATACTTGAGGTGCACTCCCATCTGCCAGATCTAAAATGTACAACAATCAGGAACTGCCATTTTCTTGGTCTCCGCCCCTCTTTGCCCACTTTCGTAAAAAGTGGCAATCGGAGCACAGAAGGAACAGTGTGATGCATCTTTGGTACAAAGATGGGCTGTATTTACATGCTAAATTAACCCAGTATGTTTTCTTGATATGATATAGAAATATCAAGGCATAAACTTGACCTGAAAAGCAGATATATTTCCTTTTGCTTCATGTTATTATTATATGTGCTTTAATATGTACTACTTGAGGCCATAATAGTCCGGTATTTTTCTCTTCGTTTTTCTTTTCCATAAGAAATGGCAGCGAGCCCTTGCTCAAGTTTTCCCAGTGGCCTCCACAGACCTTAACCCAGTCATGTTTATTATTAAGCTAAAATCCAAAGAAGCGGTATTGTGTGGCCACATTTGGAGTGGTAAGACTTATTTTGCCTATTATATTCCTTATCCTCGATAATAGTCGGCTAATGACGAGATCCAGTTCTGGACATTAGTGAACGATCCCCTTTAGAAATGCATATTGTTCTATATGTATTGATGCTACAGTATGTACAGCTGATAGTATTATGCTTGGATGTACTGGTATATATTTTCCTGTTATATCTATTTAGGGGATAAAGCTGTTGTTGTATACAGAAATATTTTTACAGTTAGGTCATATAATGGTGTAGCTTTGTTAGTTTCTTTATATACAGAGGTTGAAAACAAGAGTTCAGTCTTCAGGCCAGGACTGTTTAAACAAGATGTCAGGAATGAAGAAAGGAAGCATTTAGACAGACATTCTGCATTTTGCTGCCTCTTCCATTCCATACAAGTTCTCTGGTTGGCTGCACTTCTTGAAAACCCAGCATCATTAGTTTAATGGGATTATTATATGGTGGGATTCTTTTTGTGCTTAACACTTATTTATTACAGAATTCATTTCTATATTCTTTTCTAACAATGTTATTGCTGTGAAACATTCAAACACATAGAAAACTTAAAGGGGTTATCCAGTTTCTAATGTTGATGGCCTTAGGATAGGCCATCAATATAACATCTGCTGGGGTCCAACACCTGGGACCCCCGTAGATCACCAGTACCCAGACAGCACACCTCGCGGTATTGCTTACATACCGTGAGCCTCACAGCTTATTCACTGTGCAAACTGTAGAGGTGAGTTTAGGTATTGCAGCTTTGTCCCATAGATTTCAATGGAATGGCACTGCAATACCCACACTCGCCACTACAATTTGTACAAGTGAGCAGCACAGCTCGCAGTATGTAAACAATACCGAGAGCCACAATGTTCATACACACACACACACACACACACATATAATATATATATATATATATATATATATATATATATATATATATATATCATAAAAATCATAGAGTCCGTTTAGCCAGAGCAAGGAACTGGTAATAAAGAGCAGATTTTGCACATCTAGTACATGTATTGCATGGTCAACTTACCATTTGAATGGTTGGCATGTACAGTCATGGCCAAAAGTTTTGAGAATGACACAAATATTATATTTTCACATGATCTGCTGCCCTCTGGTTTTTATGTGTGTTTGTCAGATGTTTTTATCACATACAGAAATATAATTGCATTCATATTATGAGTAACAGAAGCTTATATTGACAGTTAGAATGAGTTAATGCAGCAAGTCAATATTTGCAGTGTTGACCCTTCTTCTTCAGGACCTCTGCAATTCTCCCTGGCATGCTCTCAATCAACTTCTGGACCAAATCCTGACTGATAGCAGTCCATTCTTGCAGAATCAATGCTTTAATTTTGTCTGAATTTGTTGGTTTTTGTTTGTCCACCCGTCTCTTGATGATTGACCACAAGTTCTCAATGGGATTAAGATCTGGGGAGTTTCCAGGCCATGGACCCAAAATCTCTATGTTTTGTTCCCTGAGCCATTTAGTTATCACCTTTGCTTTATGGCAAGGTGCTCCATCATGCTGGAAAAGGCATTGTTGAGCGCCAAACTGCTCTTGGACGGTTGGGAGAAGTTGCTCTTGGAGGACATTCTGGTACCATTCTTTATTCATGGCTGTGTTTTTAGGCAAGACTGTGAGAGAGCCGATTCCCTTGGCTGAGAAGCAACCCCACACATGAATGGTTTCAGGATGCTTTACAGTTGGCATGAGACAAGACTGGTGGTAGCGCTCACCTCTTCTTCTCCGAATAAGCTGTTTTCCAGATGTTCCAAACAATCGAAAAGGGGATTCATCAGAGAAAATGACTTTACCCCAGTCCTCAGCAGTCCACTCCCTGTACCTTTTGCAGAATATCAGTCTGTCCCTGATGTTTTTTCTGGAGAGAAGTGGCTTCTTTGCTGCCCTCCTTGAGACTAGGCCCTGCTCCAAGAGTCTCCGCCTCACAGTGCGTGCAGATGCACTCACACCTGCCTGCTGCCATTCCTCAGCAAGCTCTGCACTGCTGGTAGCCCGATCCCGCAGCTGAAACACTTTTAAGAGACGGTCCTGCCGCTTGCTGGTCTTTCTTGGGCGCCCTGGAGCCTTTTTGGCACCAATGGAACCTCTCTCCTTGAAGTTCTTGATGATGCGATAGATTGTTGACTGAGGTGCAATCTTTCTAGCTGCAATACTCTTCCCAGTTAGGCCATTTTTCTGCAGTGCAATGATGACTGCACGTGTTTCTTTAGAGATAACCATGGTTAACAGAAGAGAAACAATGATGGCAAGCACCAGCCTCCTTTTAAAGTGTCCAGTGGTGCCATTCTTACTTAATCATGACAGATTGATCTCCAGCCCTGTCCTCATCAACACCCACACCTGTGTTAATGGAGCAATCACTGAAACGATGTTAGGTGGTACTTTTAAGGCAGGGCTGAAATGATGTTGAAATGTGTTTTGGGGGATAAAGTTCATTTTCTAGGCAAATATTGACTTTGCAATTAATTGCTGTTAAGCTGATCACTCTTTATAACATTCTGGAGTATATGCAAATTGCCATTAGAAAAACTGAAGCAGTAGACTTTGTAAAAATTAATATTTGTATCATTCTCAAAACTTTTGGCCATGACTGTACTACTACATTTTACCCTAGTAGGCACTGTAGCTGCAGCTTTTTCCAGTGATGACAATTTATCATTAGGATTTTCTGCCCCATGGCATCACCTTCATGGAGTTTGTATATCCTCTGCTTGCATTGGTTTGCCCTTGGTATTCTTTTCAAGTTCCAAAAATACAATTTTAATTAATTGGTTACCTATGAAATCAGCTGCAGAAATTGTGTGTGTCTAAATGAGCAAACTGTAATCTGCATATATTGCTGGAGAATATGCTACTACTAAACAAGTAACATATTAACTAATCTAATAAGAAATCTGGTGACTGCAGTCTTCGCACAGAGAAATGGGTCAAAATCTGCATGGAAAGAATGAAAAATTACACATTTATTCACATTCAACCTATACTAATGTCCTGAAAGGGACTGCATACTATATATCTCTTATATATATAAAAATGAGTTCCTGTCTGTCTGTTCTTTATGCGCAACCAAACGACTGGACCGATCCTCACCAAATTTGGCACACATGTACATCAGGTGTCCGGGAATATTATAGACTGGGTCTCAGCTCTCTTGGACGTACCGTTCCTGAGGTACAGCATTCCCAAAAAATGACCAGCATTAGCTAATACAAGCCTGCAAGTCTTTCACTCATATTCCAACTGCCATACACACGGTCTCATGTCCCTTATCAGCCAATAACAGCTCGCAGGTGCTTACTCTCCTCAGGCACACAGGTTTCCATAGCAACCAAGCTATGTATGACCTGTATTAGTGAATAGCAGTTCACAGGACCTTAAATATTCAGTCATATCACATGTATCAGCCAATATAAGTTCACATTTAATTTACCAGGTTTCCATAACAACACAGCCATAAATAGACTGTACCTATACTGGACTCAGTGGCGTAACTAGCAATGGCAGGGCCCCAAGGCGAACATTTGACATGGGACCCCCCCCCCCCGGCAACCCCCCCACGCACAAACTGCATTTCTGCACACACTATTATGCCCCATAGTGGCCCCTGCATACACTATTAGGCCCCATAGTGGCCCTTGCACACAGTATTCTGCCCCATAGTGGCCCCTGCACACAGTATCATAGTGGCTCCTTCATATAGTATTATGCACACTTCCCGCTACTTCTTCAATGTTGGACCAGATGTCACGTGAGCCAGGCATGTATCGCAACGCATAATGACGTCGGACTGGCCCACCGACATCTGGGACGCCACCAAGGAGGCCCGAAGCCTGCTGAAAAGACCCCAGAGTATAATGATAGCAGTGTTTGTGGGGTTCACGGCCCGCAGGCCTTACTTACCAATCCCCGCTCCTGCTCACAGCCGCCTCTGCAGAAGTTGAAGTGCAGGCGGCCGTGGGCAGGAGCGGGGATTGGTAAGTAAATAGGGCCCGTTACCTGCTGGTGTTAAAAAAAAAAAAAAAAAAAAAAAAACATCAGAGGCCCGCCGAGTCCCCTAATGTCCCGGGCCCTGTGGCAGCTGCTACTACTGCTAAACCGGTATTTACGCCACTGACTGGACTGCCATACTGGATTTCAGCATTCTTATAAATTGAAACGTTTTTTAAACTACTCATGTCCCCTGCAGCAAAACGCATGGCTGCTGCTCGAGCTAATGAAAACTCTCAGCAGACCCAAGCCTGTCTCCAATCTGATAAGGTATGTTACAGACAACAGCGAGCTGCTGAAACTCCCCAGCAGACCCAAGCCCGTCTCCAATCTGACAAAGCATTGTCAGCCACATGCACACAGCTGCACTCCAGGTTTCAATAACAACCCAGCCATTTTTCTTCACTGCTGTGGGTCAGCTTTAAAGGG
This sequence comes from Leptodactylus fallax, assembly GCA_947044405.1. Lineage (NCBI taxonomy): Eukaryota > Metazoa > Chordata > Amphibia > Anura > Leptodactylidae > Leptodactylus > Leptodactylus fallax. The sequence continues at coordinate 3,294,555 of CAMRHE010000108.1, read as the reverse complement.
GCAGGGCGCTGTGGATGACACTGTTACACAAGGTCACATACACACAGCTTTACTCCAGGTTTTCCATAACAACCGATCGCAGGTTTTTCACTGATATCCAAACTGAGATGCACATGATCACATGACACTTATGGACCAATGGAAAATTGCAGGTTCTTCAGTCTTGACATACACACAGCTTTACACCAGGTTTCCATAGCAACCAAGCTATTTATGTCCTGTATGAGTCAATAGTAGTTCGCAGGTCCTTAAATATTCAGTCATATGACGTGTATTAGCCAATGTAAGTTCACATTTCATTTACCAGGTTTCCATAGCAACACAGCCATAAATAGACTATACCTATACTGGACTGCCATACTGGATGTCAAGTGCAAAACTGGCCAATTCTTATGGGGTCACTACACAAACAAAAAATGAAATATACCCGTGCGAAGCCAGGTCCTTCCTCTAGTACAGTATAAAAGGCCAAAACACAACTCATTTGAGGTGACTGCTATGGCCTGTGACTGACTGCAGCAGTTACCAGTCACAAACAGCATGAGAACCTGTATACAGATGAACAGACATGCCACTGCTGGAATCAAAGGCCCCAGGAGAGGTGAGTACTGGTTTATGTTTATGGCCCAACTAGCAGCACTATTAAAATAGTAAAGGGGTTGTTCCACACATTTCTAAACTGATTTTACTGAAGTCTTTAACATAACTGAATAATTTAACAAGTAGGAAAAATGCTCAGCAAATCACTAGTATTTAATCTGTCTTCAGCAGTCTGACCTACGCAAGACAATTCTCCTACTCCCCCACTAGAGCTGAATGATGAAAGAGAAACAGACAACTCTGTCCTCTTGTGGCTAGTGGATACAGTGTGCAACTATAGCTCCCTATGCTGCATCCGCTTACCGCGGATAAATTTGCCCTCTGATGTACAGTCACCCTGGACCTCCCATCGTGCTTGACCCCACCACTGTTACTCGGGACGTTGCATCAAGGTTTGCTTGCTGACCAAGAGTTTGGTTCTCTCGCCCTATCTCTGGGAACTCGCATTTGGTCTGACTCCGGCATGATTCCTAGTCATGTATGTCCTTCCTCTCTGTTGTCTGTACTCGATCTAACTGCCTGCTTCTCCAGTGATCACGTGGGGTCCACTTACTGCCTTCCTCCAGCCTAGTCGTCAAGATCTGTTGGATCACTGTCCAAGTTTAGACCAGTGCTCAACCCTCTACTCTAGATGAACATTCGTTGTTTGGCCTGTAATGCAGTATGCAATACAGGTTTACCTTCCACACTGAATTGTGCAGTGCTTAATTTCACTAGAGGTTTCAAATACTCCTATATATTAGGCTTAACACAGGGTAACTCTATTCTATGCATTGTACATAAAAACATTTTTTTTTTTTTGTGAACTCAATAGCTTTCTCTTCCCATTCTTCAACCACAAGAGATTTTATGTAAAATACTGCCTTTCTGTATCTCCCTCTGCGATATGTTCTCTTGAATCTAGCTCATGTATACTGCCAACTTCCTTTGAACTTTATCCAACCATAGATTATGATTTGTGGCCAGAAATTAAATACAATCAGGAGAACAAGAGAACCAGCTCCATGCATATACAGCAAAGGGGTATAAAAGGGATATTGTATTTCATATAATAACCAGATTCATTGAGATAAAGGATGTTATTAATTTAGGTCATTAGGCACAGCTGGGATGTTCTGATTTAGCTGACCTTCATACTGAAATCTAGCCCATAGGTGCAACTTTGCATTATTTTTCTTTACCGTACAGACATTAGCAGTGAGATTATGTAAACATAATAAATCAATGAATCAATGTATAGAGGTATGTCAACCATATGCCTTCTGTAGACCTGCTTTAAAGACCATCCTGGAACACACTCAGATTTCAGGATAAAAATGAAATTCTCGGTATTTAATTTTCATAATTTTAGTAATCACATCATGAAACACAGCGAGGTCGTCTTAAGGCTAAGGCCCCACGTAGTGGACCGCAGCAAAAAAGCGCTGTGGGAAAAACCGCGGCGGCAACGTATGCCACTTTTTCCTGCAACACTGTAAAAAAGAAAGTCTGCAGAGGTTTCCTCTGCAGATTTTCTGCTTCCATTATACCTATAGGGAAACCATCAGCGTTTCCGTAGGTATAATCGTTTCCTCTGTGCGTATTTTTCTGCAATGTGTGGATGGGATTCGCTAGACTATAGTGACTGTAAAATGCTGCAGTTTTTGCCGCGGTGTTTCTGCTGCAGCCAAACCGCAGCGTTTATACCATGTGGGGCCCCAGCCTAAAACAGTATTAATATACTCATTTACATCACATGACATTTTTGCTCTTAGTGGCTAATTATGACTCCAATACCACATTAAGGCTAAGACCTCAGTAACGGGCTGCAGCCAAAAAGCGCTGTGGGAAAAATCACGGCAGAAAAGCATTGTGGTTTTTCCCGCAGCGCGTTTCTCAAAGTCCACAGAGTTTTGCTCTGCGGACTTTCTGCTTCAATTATACCTATAAGTTAACCGCCGGCATTTCTGTAGGTATAAATTACATGCTGCGATTTCCAAAAATGCAATGGTTTTTGAAACTGCAGCATTTCCACAGCGGGTATTTTTCTGCAATGTGTGGATGGGATTCACCTGGGGCCCCATCCAAATACAGTTTTCATATAGAAGTTTGATTCAGTAGGGCCCTCAATCCCAGTGTTCCAGTTGGTCACTGTTTAGTATTGTATTTGTTTTGTATATTTTATGTACTGTATGTAAACCCTCAAATGTAAAGCACCATGGAATTACTATAATCATGTACATCACATGGAATTGCTATAATCATGTACATCACTATGGAATTAATCACAAATAAAATTCTGAGGAATGAGGGAATATTGGAAAAGATTGCGCTCCGTGGATGTACGACTATTTGTAGTATAAATAGGTTAAACCTCAATACTTCCTCGATGTATGAGTATTTTTAACCAGATTTCAAAGTAAAGGTAACAATAGGGTGTATAATACAACAAGATCGCACTCAACTGGGGGTATCGGCCATCTGTAATAATGGTGCAAGTCACATGTACATTTGGATTTACAGAGATCTGACGAAGGGGTGCGTTTTCCTGAACGCTAAAAAACCCCGAAACGCGTTATCGAAACAAAAGCTTGAAATTACCCTACCTTTTGATATTCTGTGTTCTGGTTCTAAGAAGCGCAATTCCTGGGATTTCACAGGAGCAATCTGCTCCAACTATGGAATTAATGGTGCTCTATAAATTAATAATAATAATAATAATAATTCAGTAGAACAAAAGACAGTTTAGGTATTAGGGCCATAATATGAACTGTAGAATGCAGCAATCTCAACCCTTTCCCGTATTATACAGCAGAGACCCGGCGCTAATGCCTGCGATCAGTGCCCGCATTGATCGTGGGCATTAACCCCCCTTCCCCAGCGCCTTGGTCAAAGCTGACCGAGGCACCATCCAGGGCCGGCGTCCTGTTTACATGACAGCCAGGAGCCTAATGAAGGCTCCCAGGCTTGTCTGCCATTCATTTGTATGGCAGGCTGCTGTAAATGCTGATATTTTGCAATGCATTAGCATTGTAATGCATTGCATTAGTGATCGGGCCCCTGGGTTTCAAGACCGCTAGGGGTTCTAATAAATGCAAGAATAAAAAAAAAAAAAAAAAAGAAATATTAAAAGTTCAAAGCACCCCCCTTTCCTTAGAACACATATAAAAGTACTTAAATACTGTGAAACATATACACATTAGGTATTCCTGTGAATAAAAAGTGATCATAACAATAGACATTCCCCAAAATGGTATAACTAAAAAGTACACCTGGCCCCGCAATAAAAGATGCCCTACGTATCCCCGTACATGGAAATATAAAAAAGTTATGGCTGTCAGAATATGGCGACTTTAAGAAAAAAAATTTTTTATTTTTTTTTTTCCAAAGTTTGGTATTTTTGTTAAGGGGTTGAAATGTAAATAAAACTATGTAAATTGTATCCCTGGAATCGTACCGAAACATAGAATACAGGTGACGTGTCATTTTGTCTGTGCATGCCGTAAAAACAAAGCCTGCAAGAAAGTCGCACAAATGCACTTTTTCTCCAATTCCATCGCATTCTGAATTTTTTTTCCTGCTTCCCAGTACATTGTACAGAATAATAAATGGTACTGTTATGAAGAACAATTTGTTCTGCAAACATTAAGCCCTCATATGGTTAAAAATAAAACAGTTATGAGGTTTGGAAGGTGGGGAGTCAGAAGCAAAAATCATAAAATGTCACCAGCGGGAAGGGGTTAAACAGACTTAATAAATGCAAAACCATGGAACAACAAGGAGCAATTTGTATGTCTACTCCCTCCAATCCAGAATAAGAATTGATTTCCTGGTTGTGTGGAAATATGATGGAAGTGAGCATGTAGACATTAGAGTGCTGCTTCTTATTTTCTTTGTAGTAACTTGGATTAAGATATTAAGTCTATAGGGAAAACTGTTGCAATTCTGCAAATAAAGTTAACATGCTGCATTTTTCAAAACCACAAGTGCTTTTCAAAACATAGCTTTTCCGCAGCTTTTTTTTTAACCACAATGTGTGGATGTGATTTATTCACACTAGCATCTGGTTTTCCGTTTTTCGGGTCTGCTTGGGGACCTGAAGAATGGAAACCTAATCTGCTTAAAAAGCAGTTACCCGTGGAAACCCACGGACCCCATAGACTATAATGGGGTCCTCTGTGTTTCCGCCTGGTTTCTGCCCAAAAAATGAAAATTCGCATTTTTCAAGCAGATTCAGGGACGTAAAGCCCAGAGTTCGAATGTCGGTGTGAATCCAGCCTTTGCTGGTACTGTAAAATGCAGCACTTTTTTCCTCCAAGGAAAAGTTTGATACATTGACACTATTTGCCTTGTAAAAGGGACATGTCCCTATGCAATTTGACACTGTCTAGTCACTGCTATCACTGTCAGACTGTGTAGACACCCTATTGACAGGCGAATGGGGAATGTCCAATGGTTAATTTAATCATACAATTCCAAGTATAATAACAGGGAAATGGCACAGTGTTCTAAGAACAGATGCTCCAAAATTGATATTCCATGGGGAGTGCAAGTATGTATTAAAACAAATATGTCAGGAATGGATTCAGGCCCTCTTTACAAAACTTAAAGCAGGAAAGCTTGTACCGGACGTATGCAACATCATTTTATACTGTACAGTAGTATGATGTGCTTTTAGCATCGTGACTCAATAAGCAGGCATCGTGATCTTCTAGTTGTAGCTTTACATTCGATTACACATAAATGTACTGTTTGAATTGTTCTAATGTAAAATATTATCTCTACTTACATACTTATACAGTGATAATGATGCATGAATAATGTAGTGTGATAACATTTTCAAGAATCAATAGAAAAACTGATGCCTCCTGTATCTGTATGTGGAAAGTAGAGAGTGACTTGTGTGGGAAGGAGCTATATTCTGTGTCTTTTTCGTTGCTATCATATCTTTATATAAAGTGAATATTTAATGCAGGAAGGTACATACAATATATTCATATCAACTTGTTTTTCTTTTCTTATCTAATGAAAAAATAATGCAACACTTTCATCAACCATGTGGAACAGTACCTGTCCCTCAGTCTAAGGCTATGCATAGCAAATGCTTAGGGTGTAGACTTGTCATGTGGATTTAACTGCAGGTTTTCTGTGGATTTTACCCTTTCAGGCTGAAGCCTCACATTGCAAAAACGCAGCAGGGAAAACACTGCAGCAAAAAAGTTGCATTTTATAGTACCTGCAAAGTGAATGGGATTCTGGCTAATTCCATCCACACATTGCAGAAAAAAAATCCGCAGTGGAAAATCGCAGTATGTCAATTATACCTGTGGAAACACTGGCATTTTCTGTATAGGTATAATAAGGGCAAAAAGTCAGCAGAGGGAAAGTCTGCAAAAACAGTACCAGCAAAATCAATGAGATTTTGTTTAATCTCATCCACGCATGTTGGGAAAAAAATACTGTGGAAAAGGGGTGTTTTCAATAATGTAACATGTTAATATTACCTGTGGCAAAGTGTTTTTCCCCCTAGACTTTGGGGGGAGGCAGAAATGAAAAACACTGCAGAAAAGCAATGAAAAAAGTGTTTCTGCTGTGGTTTTTATTCTGCTAATTTCCACTGCATTCACCAAGCAGGGATTTTTATCTGTTTCACCATGGGTGGCCTTAGCTTTAAAGGACACATCAGCACATGAAAAATAAAGGTAAAGATGTTGTGCCACCAAAGACATTTAGACGTTTATCCCAAATGCACAGGTTAGGAGATAAATGTCAGATCACTAGGGGTGCAGCCACTTGGACCAGTGGACAGGGGCCTGAAACCTCCTTTGTATGCTCCCTGTGAAAGAAGTGCTGGTGTCCTTTCATAACCAGTTGCTCCATTTACTTCTAGGAGTCTGCAGAGACAGAGATCTCTGACAGCCCTAAAGAAGTGAATACCAGTGTTTAATTCACTTAGAGCATAAAGGGAAAATTTTGGTCACCCGGTACTCGCCTAGCAATCTGAAATTTAACTCCTACCCTGTGGATAGGGTACAAGTGTATTTGTTGCACAACCTCTTTTAAACAGATGATCAGGGGCATTTGAACATTTTAAACAAAAGGCAACTGACCTTGCCATGATCCCCCATTGTTTCGGTTTATAGGTTGCTCAGGTCCCCACTGCCCACCATTTCTTGGTGACTCCCCACACACAAGAAATGTTACGCATTGCAGTTTAATGGAATACAGAGGGTGAAATCCATGTTGAACGTCAAAGAACTGACATGCTTAAAGATTTATTTGCAGAGCCGATCAACTTCCACACAAATTTTTATTTATTTATTTTTTTTTTTTGGATTTGTTAAAATCTCATCTACTTTGCTACTTTTGTAACAGGCTGCAGATTTTCTGCAAGGCAAATTGGGATGGGAAATCCACAGGGTATTAGCCACTTTCAAACATACCAAAAAATACCCACTTAGCAGTAGTGATGCTGCACATCATTTTACTGCACACTGCTTACTGATTTGCCAACAATTCTAACACTGTGTAGTATATCTTATTTTTTTTTAACAAAAAATATTTCAAGAAAAATTGCAAAGCACTAAAAGCAGTAATAGGATCACATGGTCAGTGAATATTAGACTAGAACTATGTCTATCAACCTATGAAATTACAAGATTTTTTTTTTCAGCAAGTCTGTATATTGAGTGAACAAATAAAAACGCTTGTATTTAATGGAGTTATTTTTATCAGATTTGCGCTGGCGAAATCAATGCTTTCTTTTAGAACAGCAGTATATTTTTAATGAAAAAATGTAAACTCTTGCCCAAAAAAGTCCTTAACAAAACATTTTTTACCAACGGGATTGTCATGTCAGTAAAAAGTATGTTTAAAGAATGTGTATAGAGATAAAACTGCTTTATTGCACAACAGACAGATAAAATTATATTATTTAATGAAAACTGTCTGTCTGTGTAAAGAGCAGCAGCAAAAGCACAGATTCCCCCAGTCACTGTCTGTGATTTTATCCTATCTCTTTTGAATTCTAGCACTAATCTGCCTGTGTATTTGCTTGAATCTCTATGTCCCCCTAGTCCTATAAATATTGCTGGAATTCCTATTGCTTTTTTCATCACTGTGCTAGCCTATGCTGCAGTGAGATGGATCAAAGATCTATTTACATGTCCACCATTACAGTCAGCACCTAAAGGCTGAGAATGAGTGCACAAGCTTTTATACTCCATGTGAGATCAACAGTGTAAGGACTACCTACCATTGTTAGTTGGTGCTACAGTGTCATAGTGACTCACAGTGTCATGATTTATGCACATATATCTCCTATGTATTTCCTGGAGAAACACGTGGTGGTGGCCATTTTCATAGAATGGCCGTTTTTGTTCAGCTGAAGCAAATCGCTATTTATTCAGTTTAGTTAAAAACTGAACAATTTGGAATATTCAGGTTGAATTCGGGTCATGACAAAGCCGTTCGCCCATCTCTACTGAACACGGTCAATTCCATTAACCCTTACATATAAGTTATAGACTTACTGGATATTTAGAATATTAACATTGGGGCAAACTCTCCTTCGTGTTTTCTCTTTAGATTTTATCACATTTGAATGCACACCGTAGGTAACCAAAGTTTTGTATATGTAATGTATAAACATGCGCAGCTAAAGACTGTATGAAATAATGTATAAAATAGCATTTCTTCAGAATATAGCAGGTGACATCAGCTGTATTCTAGTTTGCATGCAGTGATTCGGCTATAGATGGTGCTAACCAAACTTTTGTAACAAATCTGTCATGTTAAAACTGTTTTCCTATCTGTGGGAAGCATAGTATAGAACAAGGGAAGCTGAGAAGATTAATATACAGATTTATGGAAAATATTCAGTATAACTATTTATAGATGTAGATTTCTGTAGCTACTGAGCTAATGAATATAGTGGGCGGTCTGCCTTATTGATCATCACCATTGTTAGCATGAGTGTGGCTACTCTGTTAGCCATCAATCATTGAAAAGGACCGCCCACTAGACTCATAAGCCAAGAGTGCTCAGTCATTTAGATCAATAAATTTCAAATATTATTGATTTTTTTTTTTCCTGCTCTGTTCCATATACACTATAAAATACCGCCTTCAGAAAAGACAATATATTCCACATGTCAAGTTGGCTTCAACTACTAACTGCACGTGCCTTCTTCCACATATTTATGGTGCTAAAAAGTAAGCAAGAACAGAAATGCAAGGGCACAGCCATTGTGTGTTTATGCTTATTGATAGTAAGTACTAAGCTGCATTTTCAAACCATGAACAGTAAAATACTATTTTGTTCATTGGTTCAACCAGATTCCAGTCAGTGACAGTCATCAAAGCAATGGCAGTGAGGGTCAAATACAATATAGCACGTACAGGAGCCAAAAGCTCAGAGCCCTTGACACAAATGTGAACAGAACTTAAATCTGCATATATCTACCCTGGAGTTTAAAAAGAGATGTTAATATTTTCTCCTAATGTTAATATTCGCTTTCCAATCAGAGTAATGAGACTCTGTCCTTGCAGTGGGTGTATTATATAGCATTCAAATGAATTTCTGCTCAAACAAGTGCTGACAGAATTGCGTGTACATGTGTGGGCGTGAGGACATGATGTAAGAATCGAAGACTGAAATGATTATACAAGATAAGATTATGCTGTGAATAATACCATAGTACAATCACTTTAGTAAAAAAAATAAAAAATACATGTTGATTGGAGAACTGGTGTGGGAGTGTAGTGTGTCATACTTATTCTCTGCAAGACAACATAGCTGACTGTCATAGTGATGTGAATTACGTCCATGACCAGTTTGGGAACAGGTTATATGATGACTATTGAGGCCTATAAACAAATGAATATGTCTTTCATAATGTTGACATTTATTTCCTGGTGTTTGCTGCAGTTATATAAAATAATGTTCATGTTCTAAACATATATATATATATATATATATATATATATATATATATATATATACGTGTGGTTCCATTAGAAGCATCCATCCCAGATTCTTTCTAAAATCATGGACAAAAATGCACTGTACATGAGACTTTTCATCTAATAAAATGATGGACACCATACACTGATGAGCAAAAGGGAAACAATGTTTTGAACTTGTGACTTTCATGCTCCATATCTCACCATCCACTACAACTTCGAACATGAGACTACCATCATTTTATAGACAATCATCTTGGCTATCTCATACATAAATTTGACTTGCAACTATTTAGCATATGATTAGTTATGCAGATTCTTGTCGTGTGTTTTGCGTCTAAAAGTCTAAATTTTAATTTTTATTATTTTGTTAGTATTTTCTAAATCCAACTTTGGCTTTCAATACTGCCTGAATCCTTCTGAGCATTCTCTCGAACAGATTCAAGCATGTCTCAAACGAAATCTGATACCAGGTCTCTTCTACACATTACCAATGTTGGTGCATACTGGTCAACTAACTTGGGTTCAAATGCAGCTTATTCTTCAACTCTACCCACAAGCGTTCAATTAGATTGAGGTCTGGGGACTGTGGAGGCCAATCCAGCACCTCTACTTCATTGTCATTGAACTATTTCTTTGCTAATCTCGACGTATGTTTCAGATCATTGTCCTGCTGGGTCACTCTGTTGTCCTTTTCATACCCATAGTACTTGAGTGTAGTAACTCGTCTTGTAGGATACTCACATATAGCTCAGCATTGAGACCACCATTGATCCTGGTCAAGTATTCAACACCTTTGGCTGTGAAACAACCCCATATCATCAGGCTTCCTCCACCAAACTTGACAGTTCCTTAAATTTTTTGATCCGTTAGTCCTCTTTTCCCTTGTTTCTTTAAGACCCATTTACACCCATTAGAGCCCAGTCTATTGACTTTTGTCTCATTGCTCCAAATCACCCATTTCCAATCTTCTACTGTCCACTTTTCGTACTAATAAACTGATGGACATCATACACTAACGAGCCAAAGGGTAACAATGTTTTGAACTACAGCTTCGAACACGAGACTACCATCATTTTATAGACAGATTTTGGTCAAGACGTGCTTGAATCTGATCGAGAGCACACCCAGAGGGCAGTGTTGAGCCAAAGGTGGATTTACAAAATACTAACAAAATAATAAAAATTAAAATTTAGACTTTTAGAAGCAAAACAGTAACAGTGCAGATACATGACAAGAATCTGCATAACTATTGATATGCTAAATAGTTTCACATCAAATTTATGTATGAGATAGCCAAGATGGTTGTCTCTAAAATGATGGTAGTCTCATGTTCGAAGATGTAGTGGATGGTGAGATATGGAGCCTGAAAGTCAAAAGTTCAAAACATTGTTACCCTTTTGCTAGTCAGTGTAATAGATGCGTCACGCTACACATTATGGGGTACATTGGGATCTGTTTGTGTCCATGTTCTACAAATATAAATAAAATGTGACCTATTGAGCAGAACAGAGTCAGTTTATGTCAGTGATTTTACCTTGATTATGTGGTAATAATCTGCCAATGTAGTTTCAGGGGATTAAAATGTAACTATCATTTCATTTTTTTTCTTTTACTATTGTCAGGGCTGCATCTTGCCTAAGGCAGCAGATTGCAGAGTCCCTAAGGATGTAGCTCTGGCACTTTCACTTTCCCTTGCTTCAACACGGTACAACATTATACTACTACCTTGCTTCAATTAGCAGCAGAACAAGAAGAAAGTGGAACCTTTCATCTCCTGACGCCTCTACAGTCAGTTTTTTCAAACTTACAGGTGTCACGCTACGCTGGGCACTCACTGTAATACTGTCTGTCTGTAAAGTTGTACTCAGAAGCAGCCAGTGCCCATCCCCAACCACTTCACCAGCAGAGTTGTAAGTTACAGGTGGGTGATGATCTGAAGCAACCATTCCTATGTCCTACTTCTCAGATAGTGTAACCGTGAGTGTGAATGACCAGACACGGCCTGTCTCTGCCTCCCTCCCCTCCAGCATCTGCTTGCCTCTGCGGCTCTGGGCCATATTATGATTCATTTTGCTGTGCTGTGCCTGTGAACTGCAATTGCCTCAGTGCTCTTGTAATACCCCAGTACTGGGTCCTATATTCCTTTAAGGCTGAGTCAGGGATGTGTTCATATTGTAGCACAGGGTATTGTTACATTTATATGCAATGTGTATATAATATGTGATGTCTTTAAGAAGTATTGCATCTGTGCCAGCACTGGTAAGGTTAATGCACAGCACCTCACGCCACATGCGCCCAACACTTAGCCCTCATTGGACAAAGGGGGTGGGGACATTTTGGTGTAGTTTAGGCATACTGGGGAAGTCTGGTTAGTTCTGCCTGTGAGGTAGTGAGCTGGAATCTAGTCTGAGGAGGATGATGGTTGCCACACTTTTGGCCACTGCTGGACCAACAGGACCCTAACACAGAGTTCAGAGTGGAGTGCCACAAGTCTCAGGAGTCCAGGTACAGTCTGTAATAAGAGCAGGAGGATTTAGGCTACTATAGAGCACAAGTCCGCATTCAGGCCTACATAAGGAGGGATACCTACTGCTACTCCAAGGTACATCATACTTGTATTTATGAGAGGAACTCTTCTATCCCTCATTACCTTGCTGTGCACCTCCATATTGAGAGTTATCTGCTTGTACTGTGAACCTGATGTTGGCTGTTTGGAAGCTTTTTGCACTCAGTAAAGACTGGCACTACTTTCACCATCCATCTTGCCGCCGTGTGTGTGTCTGAAGCTTGCACCAACCACGATCTTGGGTACATCCAGGGCCAGGCCACACTACTACACCCATCATTCACCAGAGGGAGTACCCCGGGGAACCTGTCCAGTACCACGACCACCTAGGTGCGTTCCCCCATCACTGTGCTGTACCCGAGGGAGAGAGCCTGGAGATGCCTGCACCGTGACTACCCCTCCCAACATCCACCACTCAGGCACAATCTCCCCCTTGGGGCACCACACTCTGTCACCATCATGTCTGTCTGCCAGTGTCAGATCAGACATGACAGTCAGAGAAGCAAAGTAGCAGTAATGAATGAATGAATGATGTTCACCTGAGGCTGCAGACAGTCAATATGTGACAGGTGGACAATCTTGTATTGCTTGCTACTGCTCTGCTTCTTGAAAAGCAAGACACAGGAGCAGCCATTTCCCATCAATGGCTCACTTCTCCCCCTGCAAAGTTGTAACTTGCAACTTTGCTGGTGGCGCACAGGGATGGGAATCAACTGCTCCTGAATCCTGCTCTCTGCTTCACAGACTGCCAGTGTCACAGTGAGTGTGAGTGACTTGGGGCAGCCCTCCACTAACTATGCTGGCTATAAACGTGTTGTTTCGGGGGACAGGAGAAGGAAGCAGCTGCTCCTTCCAGTTCTGCTGCTTTATTGCAGCCTTGAAAAGTGGATACATCTCGCCTCATTGAAGATGCAGCTCTGTATACATATCAGGAACGTCAGGGGGACATGGTGGATTGGAGGTGTTTGAGTTAGGAGACAAATTCAATCATATATGTTGTATAAGGTCTGGGAGCATGAGCAACCCAAGTATTGGGAGAAGCACCATTTAAATACTTACATCAAGCAGCAGAAAAGATAGAATTGGCTCTGACTATTGTGTAGGGGGGTTTGGTGACATTTTAGTAATATACTTTACTAACCTGTCTTACTACCTTTTAGTAAAACTCAGGCTCTAAAGTTCTTCATAGTAATGCTCTAACTAAAAAGTGGCAGGGAGAGTCTGGAAGGGATTTATCACATGGTAAATCAGGTGCATTTTCTGGCATGGTCATGATCCTGCGCGTAACCCTTTCATGCCTTTGTCAATTTTAGTTTTTGCATTTGCGTTTTTCCCTCTCCCCATTCCAAGAGCCATAATTTTTTTCATTTTTCAGTTCACAGAGTCACATGATGGCTTATTGTTTGCAGGACAAATTGTACTTTGTAATGGCACCATTCAATATCCTGTACAATGTACTGGGAAGCTGGGACCATTGTGGGTTTTTCTTTCATTAAACGAGGAGTACCAACAATTTTTTCCAAGTGTGTATGTCATCTAGGGAAAGGGGGGTAATTTGAACTTTTATATTGTGTTTTTTTTTATACTTTCAAACACTTTTTTTCTTTTATTTTCAGACCCCCTAGGGACCTTGAACCCTAGGTGGTCTGATCGTTCATACTATTCACTGCAATACTAATATATTGCAGTGACTAGCAGGGATGTGTGTAATAGAAGGGATGTAATGACAAGCCTGGGAGCCTTCAATAGGCTCCCAGTTGTCATAGCAACCGATCCCTGCCCTCCGATGATGATCTGGAGGGCAGTGATCATTCAAAGATGGGGGCGCTCATGACCGCAGTGTCTAAAGTGTTAACAGCTGCAATCGGTGTTAGCTGTGGGTCCTGGCTGTATTATACAGCCGGGATCCGCTGGGTATGGAGAGAGCTCAGCATGTATCGGGGCTTGTGGCAGCAGAAGTCCTCACTGCCTGTGATTGCTGAGGCCACTGATCGGTCACAGGAAAGGAACCGGTGACATCACTCAGATACGTCACCGGTTCCTTTTCTTTAAATTTATGCCAGCTCATAGCTGACACAGACTTCAGACATCATTTATGCCAACAAACTGACATGAATGATAATAAATCTGCTGAGGGCCAGTGACTCTGACCATACCATGCTCCTCACCATGCCACCTTTCAGAAAAGTGAAAGTGATTAGGGCAGCATAAAAGAGGGAAAAATCCTATCCTGTGCAAAATTATTCAACTTTTTCATGTCTTGTATGCAAGAAAACTGGCGTACAAGGCATCATAAATTTCCTTCGCTGTGTATCGCGAGTATGTACAAATGTAGCGGTTGCCAAGGGGGGGGGGGGGGAGAGTCACTTTAAGTAGCTATATCTATAGTTTTATACCAGCTAGAATAATGGTTTTGGTGGCAAATGAAAGCTGAGATACTCTGGAATATGAGCCTGGCACTGTGCATAAAAACACATTTCCATGTGAATGTAAATAAAATGTGGCCTACTGATCAGAACAGATGTAACTGTAATTTTTTTTTTTTTTTTTTTTTACTATTGCTTAGGGAGTATTTTACTAATATATGTTATTAACCTATTTGTACTTCCTTCAAGTTGAACAGAAGTCCACCCTAGCAATGCTTTAACTAAGTATTGCCAGGGAAAGTCAGTCCCCTACACACTGTCTATTGCCAGTATGAACAGATATAGCAGTTGACAAAGGGGAAGGGGGGTCACTTGGCTGAATCTCCAGTTTATACCACCTAGAACAGTGAATAGTAATAATAATCATGTAATAATAATAATACATTTTATTTATATAGCGCCAACATATTCCGCAGCACTGTACAATTTGTAGGGTTCAAGTACTGACAAAAAAGATACATTACAAAGAAATAGTCAATTCACACACTGGGACTGAGGGCCCTGCTCGCAAGAGCTTACAATCTATGAGGTAGAGGGGGTGACACAAGAGGTAGCAGGGGTGGCAACAGACATAGCATTGCTTATACAATGGTTATACAATTTTGTAATAGAGGTTACTGTCATTACACATATATAAGCTGTATGAGCCGTCACCAGTCATGTCCTTTAACATGCAGATGGTGCCTGGCATATAAAGCTAGTCTGATACGGCATCATGTCCTGTGAGGTAATGTTGAAGCATAAACAGAGGAGGGTACGTTTTAGGGATTCTAACTATGGAAGGGTTTACAATAGGATTTGTGATAGGCCTGTCTGAAAAGATATGTCATATGCAGCAGTACATACCAGAACTAGTGCTAGAACTGTGACTCCCAAACCCCACCCACCCTCCGCTTCCTTTTTTTTTCAGCAGCTACATCTGTATATACTGGCTTTACACAGTGTGCATTGAACAGTAGAGGTATTCACATTTTATCATATCCATATAATCTTCCGTAATGCATATTCCACCTGTGGCACCTTCATTCTTGAGAACAGGCCAGTTCGCTGCCACTAGTGAATGAGAAAGGGTCAAGCCTGTATAAGTCTCTCACTTGTATGGGGCCTCTAAAAATAGTCGATCAGGCCGGTTGTTTTCAAGCATTTACAAAAATCACAGCGTGCAGCACTTTTCTCTCCGCTTGCTTCGTGCGGAAACCGAGCAGAAACCACACAGACCCCATTATAGTCTATGGGGTTTGCAGGTTTCCTTAGATAAACCGCTTTTCTATACGTATAGGTTTCTGTTCGGGGGGGGGTCCCCAAGCGGACTCCCCGAACAGAAACTGAACTTGATTTGAATCGGTCCTAAATGAACTAAGAGATAAAGAAGTAAGGATCTCAAATCAAGTGTCTTATTCTAAACATCTGTCTGGTGATAAAGCAGATTAGTATTATGATCAGAGTTACCATGAGTGTGCTTTCTTTCACTGAATCTGAGAGCAGCACAGGGAAGTACATACTTGTAAGTATTTGATATCTTGACTTTTTCCGACCATTCATTACTCTTGCAGATAAGAATGCCCATGTGAGGTCACCATAGTGAATAGGTTCTATAAGCTGCCAGCAAAAAAGTATGCAAAAAAAAAAAAAAATTGTAAAAAATATACATAATAATCTTAAAGATCTTTCCCAGTCACTTGAGTAACTGATTTATCAGGCCTTTTGAGTTCATAAATACATGTGTCCTCTGTAACGGTGGTCCTCTCTTATGTAAATAAAGCTTAGTCACTGCATGATAAAAAGTTACAAAACTTTCTAATATGCTTTTTAGTTTGCCATTCACCCATCACCATCCTTACTGCTTGATGTTATTAAAGTGCTTGTCCTAGATTTACAAAAAATTGGTCAAGAGCAGTGAATGTGACACAATAAAAACCTCCACTAAACTCACCTGTTCAGTTCACTGATGCTCCATTGTTGTCATTGTTGTGATCCACCAATAGCCTCTGTTTACTTGTCCTGCAGTGACAATGCACTTATACATGCATATGACTACTGTAGTCGATCACTAGCACTGCCATAAATGCTTGCAACACCACTAAGACCATTGATTGACTGCAGGAGTCATATGTAAGTACGCCGCATCAGTACTGCAGGGTAGTAGATCAACAGAGATCAACTGTGGACTAAACAGGTACTGTAAATGTGTATTATTATTATTATTATTATTATTATTATTTTTATTTTTTTTAGTATTTATCACATTCCTAGCTCTGTTATTTTTTGTAAATTCCATACCATCCCTTTTACATTCAGAAGCTAAAATCCTGTCGGAGTTTATGCTCACATAGCTTCAGTTTATAATGAACAGTGGATCACTGTCAAGATATCAAAATTGTGTGTGAACCGTGCCAGCCTTTTAGCCATCAGATGTGGATATGTGGTCTGGTGGTTCCATGAACAAACCACAATGTAAAGACTCCCTGTCTGTTTTCCAAACCAAATCATTAAGTAGTCAGGTTTCACTGTTTAGACTAAAATCACAACAAGGCATTTACTTCCATCAAAGTAAGCAAAATGTGTATCTCCTGCATCTGTTTAAATGGGGTCTGTCAACAGTAAATTGGTTATAAACCCAATTCCAATGCCTTGTACAGGTGATTCTGCAGTTTCCAAATAAGTCTTTGTTATTTAGCTTTGGAGCACCAAAGATCAAAGTGTGTGCAAGCTCTGGTACACCCCAAAACATTTTTGCATATGAATAAACCATTGATTTTATTTGGGAACTGTAGAAAACCACAAGGTACTCTGATTAGATTCATAACAAATTTCCTCCTGACAGACTCCATTCAAGAGAAGTTCTGCACATAGACATGCTTGTACAAGTGCACATACATAACTATTGCCTAGCAAGGTCTACTTGCTTTCCTGTGGCATTCTAGGGCTCCTGTTTTCAGAAACCACCTAGCTTCTTGACAAAGAAGGTGTTTATGCTGGTCACCACCGGCTAGGCCCACATAAACGAACTCTATACCTGCAAATCTTAGGACCTCTGGATTACTATTATGGGCTTCTCTAATATGTTGAATTAAACAAGAGGAAACCTTACCAGTCTGTATAACGTGCTTGCAGAACTGTACATATAAATTTCTAATTGTCAGGACAATCTAAAAACGATGACGGGGCAAAAAAAATCACAATACACTACGAATGTACATACATCATACTTACAAAATTTGCAGGAGCCACATGCAAAATTGTCCTTATTGATCTGGCGTTCTATCCGATAATCTCTCAAATTGTGCCAGAAATATATTTGCTAGGGTGCAAGCCACCGGAGTACACATAGAAGTACCCAGAGCCCTAGGCCCGCTGGGATTTAATGGTAGAATTGAGATGGGGGTCTTTTTGTAGTCCCTTACGTGATTTGTGTAATAGTATATATGTTTTATTTATACATGTGTAGGAGACACTTTGAGAGGTTTTTTTTGTGTGTCTTATTAAGCAGAGCAGGGTGAGGATGTTATATAGAATGGAATCTTGCATTTGTTTAAAAAGATAATTGTTATCCCTTGTGGATATGTATATTTCCAGATTTATCCACTGATTTTCCTTCTCCCTGCCTCAGCTTTTTTAGTTAATGCACATAATTTGTTGATGCATCGTTGCGCCTGACGTTGTATTGACACTTCGCAATGTGATGTACATGCTCGTGTGGTGAGTTTGAGGGATATTAAATGTTGCACCAAGATGCTGTCACACTGTTAGCCTGCTGAAGCGCTTAGGGCACAAAACGGTCTATAGCTGCTTATGTGACTGTGCACCCTGTATGTCTGCCTGCACTGCTGAATAAAGGATCAATTGGAATTTGGTGAGTGCCACCAGCATTTTATTTTCTCTATATAAATGTAGAATTTGGTTATGATCCACAAAACAGAGATCTCACCTCATAATCTGTGTGCTTCCAGTACTTTGGGGGAAGGGAAAATTCTGGCTGGAGAAAGTCAATACACAAGACTCTATGGTATGTGTCAAGTCTCCTAAATGACCTCATAGCAATTTATTTATTCTATGGTAACAGGCCTTAAAATTTAAAACTAGGATTCATCCAATAGCAATAATTCCATCAGGGCATCACTTCCAATCAAAACTGCCATACCATAATGGATGCTTACATTAACTGTATAATGCAAAATACCCTGACTTCACAAAGAACTTTAAACTTAAATTATGATAGACACCAGATGGACAATATGGCCAAAGAGGGGAAGCCAAAAAGGCTTCTAGAATCAATTAGACAGTGATCAGCATAGTAAAATTATGTTTTAACTATATATACTCTCCGATATCCTCTTCAAAATACCGTTATCAGGAAGGTAATTCACTTTGTTTACGGATTTATAAGTCTTTGACAACATTATTGAGCACAAAAGGCCTTGGTTGAGCTAGAATGTACATAGCCAGGTCATCCACTAGGCTACTGTTATTTATTTACGATATTCCGTACAAACCAGGGTCAGAAAATGTTTCTGCAGATTGTTTGTCTCGCTTGCTTTTACCTGTATCTAATCTTAAATTTAATATGGTTCCATTAACCATATGAGTGACCAATTCAAGCTCATTTCTGAAAATTTCTAAGAACAGGATTGTATCATTCTGCTAAAATTCTACATTCATCTCTGCTGTGATATTTCAGAGTACAAAATGAACTTTCCCTCCAAGATGGATGCATTATTAGAGTTGCACATTGACTGCTTGCCCCTGCTAAATTACAAACATGCTTCATACAACTGGCACATGACAAACACCAAGGAACTGTGCAAACTAAACAATGCTTATGTGAGCTATATGACCAGGAATGGATGTTAACGTAGCAGTCACTCGATGCATGATAAGACTGAAGTTACACATATATCACCATTGCAGCCAACTCCTTTCCCTAAAACTACTTGGCAAGGCTGGCTATTGAAGTAATGGGACCATTGGCGTCTAGTTACTGATATGCAATAACATTAATTGATTAGTAGAGGTCGCCTTCACTGTATATGCTACATCTACTGCTGTCATTGCACTTCTTTCTACAGTCTTCATGACAGAAGGTGCTTCTAAGGATTTGATCTCACATAATGGATCCAATTTACTTCTATGGAGTTGACATCCTTCATGAGACAGAAATATTATACACAGAAAGTCTTCTGTCTACTAACCCAGGTAAAAGGAGAAACTGAATGTTTCAACAGAAGTTTTAAAGACAGTCTTCATGCAGTCAATCTGGAAGGCCAGGCATGGAAACCTTGTATTGCTGACTTTCTGTGGAAATATAGATCCACTCACCATGCCACTACTTCACCCCAACAAACAGCACAAATTGTGAGATCAAAGCAAACCAAGTACAAGAAGTACACAGATAACCATTGCAGTGCTAGACATGTGATCTTAGAATATGGCACATAGGTAAGAGTGAGAAATCCATGAATCCAAAGGAAAGGGTAATCGAAATTTATACAACCAACCACTGAAAGTCATGGTGAAGAGAGGTCCATTCACTTTTTAGATTGTCAGATGGACATATTTGGAATGCTACTTATCTGTCACTTGCTTGGAACAGCAGTATTACAGAAACGTTTGAGAATGCGCCTGTTTTTTATGATACCACTAAGCAGAGATACATCTGACAATATGACAGTGGGTCATCCTGCTAGAGCAGGGCAAATGACCTGTATGGACAAGTGAAAGTGTAATGCAAAATGAAACTTTGTTCAGCCTTGTATTTATGTTAAATATTCTAAAAGTTTTGTTCATATTTTAGTAAGTAATGTCCATTGTACGAAAGGTAGAATATGTTATGAATAGTGAATATATGTTTTATCAGTGTTTAGTGCAATGAAACCAGGGTCGAGTAATGGCATTTTCTATGATTATCATTGACTAAAGTTCCATTTTTTTTTTTTTTTTTAAAAAGAACATTTTTTATTTTTCATGTATGCAGGTTGGAGAACACGACACCTCTCTAATCCAGAGATGACCAGCATTATCCAGTCCTCAAAAAGGGAATTACGCATTTCTGCTCATGCGTTCCTTCATGACCATCCAGTTCCATCCTTCCTCTTGCGCTACCCACTACAAACATCGATTACCAAACTTCCAGATATATACGGTATCCATATGCTTGCTGCAGTTTGTATTTTTCATGTGGGCATGTTTTGCTTGTCAATAATACAAGGGTGACATTCAATGTTCTTTATAAGAATACTTGATCTGAAATATCAACAATAATTATATTCACTGTTTGTTACTGAAAAGATAACTTTTTTTTTGTCCAGAAACAGTTCTACTCTTGCCCATGGCATCCAAGTAAGTGTGACTAAGCTGCAATACCAGGCACAGTTCATTAAGAAGATTAACTCTGTTGCTAGAAAATGACATACAACCTCTCTAATTTCTGGATTTATGTGTGACTTTTGTCAAGTGGCTTGAGTAGACTTGTGAAATTCAAGGTCTTTAGAAATTATTAATAACTCCAAAACCAAATAATAGTTACTATCCTTTAAAGTCTACATTTTAAAGAGTAACTAAACTATGTAATACAGTTTATTAAAGAAAAGTGTATGTTTCTTCACTTATTTGCCTCCTTCTGCCACTGATCAAATCTGTACTATAGACGTCTATGAAGAAGGGATCCTCAAAGCAGAGAGACGTGCAGTATAGAGATACAGTTTTCTTTCACAACACAGCTGGGTTATCAGAGATTACTATCTAGCCTTCTTCTGAAAGAAATTACTGATTTAATGATGTAGAAGGCTTCATATCTCTGTCTCTCTCCAATTCTCCTCCTCCCCTTTCTCTTTCCATAGAATTGTAAACTGACCCCGCTTGTGTATGGCGTACTGACTGAAATGACTTTGATAAGAAGTAAAGAGAGGAGTATAGTAAGAAATTACCTTGTTTCTCCGAAAATAAGACAAGGTCTTATATTATTTTTTTCTCCGAAAAAAGGGCTAGGGCTTATTTTCGGGGTAGGTCTTAATTTTTTCCATGAACAATAATCACACATTTGATCGCTTTTTATTTCAACTTTTATCAGAGGTGAAACAGTGAAAAAACAGCAGTTTGGCACTTTTGATTTTTTTTTTTTTTTTCCGCTACGGCATTCGCTAAAATATTTTGGTAAAATATTTTTATAAGTTTGTAGAGTGGGTGTTTTCGGACACAGGGATACCTAATGTGTATGTGTTTCACAGTAATATTTTATTTTTATATGTATTTTAGTGAAAGTGAGAGGAGGCTTGAACTTTTATTTAGTGTGTTTTTATATTTTTTAACTTTTTTTTTTTTTTACTATTAACCCCTCCTAGGGGGCTTGAATTTGCAATCATCTCATAGACTGCAATACAATCTATGGGAGATTATCTATATTACTAATGAGGCTGGTCATAGCCTCAATAGTAATATTCCTATGACAGGCCTGGGAGCTTCATAAGGCTCCCGGCTGTCAAAGAAACAGGTCGGCTCCCGCGATCTCACCGTGCAGGAGCCGACCTGCAATGTGAAAGATACGGGGCTGGTGGGGACCAGCCCCAGGGATAGTTCCTCTGCTTTGGGGGGTCGATTTGGAGGGGAGGGGTCACAGACTGGCACACTCAACAATGCCCGTGATCAGAGTGGACTCTGATCGCGGGCATTAACTGTGGGTCTCTGCTGTATAAGGAGACCCGGTATAGTAGCTATAGGGGGTGGGGAGCGGCCCTAGGGACTGGGGGGGGAGGGCACACTTAGCAATGCCCGCGGTATGAGTCCACTCTGATCGCGGGCATTAACTCCGGCGGATGCTACTTTGGTGGGAAGGAGGGGGGATCACACTCAACAATGCCCATGATCAGGGTAGACCCTGATCGCAGGCATTTAACTCCAGCTCTCCGTGGAGACCCGGTATGGTAGCTATGGTAGCCTCTCTGCAGCAGAGCGGCCGCCATCTGTAAGGATCCGGCATCTGCTGTAATCGCACGGCAGATGTCGGGAAGGGGTTAAATTAGCTAGGGCTTATTTTTGGAGTAGGGTTTATATTTCAAGCCTACTCCAAAAAAACCTGGAAAATGTAGCTAGGTCTTATTTTCGGGGTAGGCCTTATTTTTGGAGAAACACGGTAGTATTTAGTGAAGTTTATTACAAAGTGTGTTCCTCTCATCTGCACTATTGATTTATGAAAAAATAAGTAAAAGTTTACTTACACTTTAAGCACAGAATGCATTCAAACTTGTGTGAACACCAGAATTTTGTCTCAAAAACCTGGGTTTAGAGATCATGTAGTGATTATCTCATTATTGTCACAGACAGAATTACAATGGCAGCTATGATCTATATATAGATAACAGAGGGACCATCATTTGCAATAAGCGAGGGTCAAACAATTTATCTAAACCATCTCCCTAAACAGTGACCTCTCCACAGGTCATAGGTAATGCACTCAATACTCTCCTTTAGACGTCAATGAACAATTCCTGTCTATAACTTCCTGTGGTCCATGTAGCCGCTGTGAAGCATATCTCTGAATGCTGGTATACAGTTCGGGCAAGATTTCTGCCCATATCATGTACAGTACATAAAATAAAAAATCTACCGTCTTGAAATAAATAAAAAAAATGTAGGTCATAAATTCCCTTTAATTAAGCTAACAATGCTATGGTTTACACCCTTACCACAAACAAAGTACTTTTTGCCCTTGCTGCTAAAAATTTGAACAGGAGCAAACTTTTCTGAGCCTTGATCTCTTGAGTCAAAAATACAGAGAAGGGATTGTCTGTTTATATATACTTATTTATATGCGTCGGACAAATAGTTCATATTATATTGGATCTACTGATTATCATAATTGCATTTATTGATTTTGATTACTTACTGTAAATAGGTTTTAGCTGCTCTCTACACATTGATATTGGATGTGTATGTGGCTGTTTGGCGGTGTGGTTTAGGTGACTCTCATTATTCTCATCACCACTTGTCTCATCCTGATTAACACTTCAACAGAACACGTTTCTAAATCTATAATGTAGGCATTAAGGACTGGAGCTGATGCATAATTCATGGCGTTATTTCGCTACTACACAGAATAAATCAGCATTGATTTCAGTTTGTGAAAATACTGATTGGCAGAAACTAATTAGGCTACATGCACATTATGCAGATTCAATTGAATATTGATTTACTGTCGCTATTGTTTCCGTCACATGTTTTTGCAAGATGTATGTGTGATATGTTTGTAAAACAACAATTTTATTATGTCATAATTTGCAGTATGTTCATATTAAGACCATCTATTGCAAATTTTTTCCCTGAAATTGATGATTTTTAAAAAAATGGATTTTTTTGGCATGCACAGGTAAACAATTCCTAAGCAGAAAAGGCTTTAGTCTAGCTAAGGCATCTTTCAAACCATGTGTTTTTTTTTTTTTAGCAGTTTAAACTACAGTATACATCAGGAAAGCTTCCAAAGGATACATTAAACTGGATGAAAAAAATACTGTAATCGGTCCCCTATTTACTCCCATGTATGATAAAACATAAGCAACGGCATACAATTGTGCAGCCAATTGTGCTGTTCTATGCATAAAAACATACAGTAACATAAACCAAATCAGATGCAACAGAAAGTGAGGCTCTTTTGGCCTCCTTCAGATAATGGGTGCTTTATGATTAAACTGAATGAAAAGATGGTGTGAAAGATCCCTAACTATATAAAACAGTAGTATCCTTCTACCAAACAGGAGCCTAGAAAGGAATAGCTACCTGTGCCCAGGTCCCTGAAAAAGAATTGCTTATAACATACAGTCAGTGTCAGACTGCGATTCCAAGACCCGATCAGTAAAATACATTGTGCAGGCCCACTATGCAACTATTGTGCATGCAAATATTACCTGACACCTATTTGCAAATTCCTAACACTGCATCAACACTGATTTTGTTTTGGCAATAACTTGCTGTCTTGTCCTTGCCTCAGACTTTCTGCACTGTAAGCCCTCTCAGTAGCCTGATGAATGGCCCTTGCCTTGAACTAGGGTCCTCTTAATTCTGAGAGCCAGGAAAACCTCTTTACACAGCAGCAGGTCTCAGGCAGCAACAAGATGATTTTTTTTGGGGGGGCCCCTGCAGCAATGTTAAGGTGAGATCAGGAAGGGAAGATACTGGTCTGCTTGCCTCTATGCCTAGATGTCTGTTTAATAGTAAACTGTGAAGTTTCTTAAAGCATCTACCAAGTCAATTATATAGCAAGCTGTATGCTGTCCAGAGACATAACTTGAAGCTCCCAAGCCCCAATGCAATATCAGGAATGGAGCCACCACTTACCATTTGCCATCTATAATACTAGTTTCTTCTATTGTAGATAGGCACTTGGGTCCCCTCAGGCTCCAGGACCTGGTAGAGATTTCTACCTCTGCACCCCCATATCTGCACCCATGATGCTTTCTGTATGTAGGACAGTGAATGCACAGGGGGTTAGGGTGCTAGGGGCCTATACTTGCTCAGGGGCCTACCATGGGATTCAAGTATTCCCCTGTGGGCCAGTTAGAGTCTGCAAACTGATGATTCTAACCATTAACCAACAACTACAGGACACCTGTGTGTTCTGTTACATATTGTCATCAGAAGATAAAGGCTAAAATCCGCTTGCTTCAAAGATGAATCTACACTTTCAACAGCCCAGCCAAGTTTCGTAAGGTATGGTAAATTAGTTTAATCCCTCTATCATCCTTTTTTTCAACAGTACAGAGCCAATGCAATGGGCAATGTACTTCACATGTGGTAACATACTTCATATAACAGGCTGTTAAAATGTATTTTCCCGTCAGTAATAAAAAAAAAATAGTTTGCATTTTACAGAGTATTTTTTCAATATGCAAAACCCTTTTAATCTGAAACACACATGTCTTTTGTACAAGTACTCCAATGTCATCTAAAGACTATGATGAAGTGGGTTAGATTTGCATAGCGCTAAGTTTAACTCATTTGTTACTGCCTATTAGAATCATAAATATAGGTTGGTAAGCACCCAACAACTTAAAAGAAAAGTTTATGCAGAGTTGTGACTAGGCGTTTCTGCACTCAATTCAATTCACTACCCTAAAGCCCCTTGCAGATGACCGTATGAATGGTCAGTGTGCTATCCGGGTGCGGGCTGACAACCCGTGCTGCAAAAATATGGAACAGGTCCTATTCCTGTCCGATTTTGCGTTTGCGCTTCTGCGGCTCCTATTCATTGAATGAAAGGGGCAGCGGAAGCACGGCCAGTGCACATCTGTGTGTCGCCTTTGTGCCGCCTGTGCGATTCATTCGCGGCCGCCAGTTAGCACATGGTCGTGTGCAACCGGCTTTACTCTGTATCTAAATACAGAAAAGTGGTTTATTGGTGCCCTCCCTGATGACCAGCACCAGGGGCAAATGCCTTAGTTGTCATACTAGCTACACCCTTGATTTATGGGACTTTGTCATGAATGCTTGTCCGTATTTGTGTATCTTACTATTGTTGACCACTGCCTGCTTGATGCCACTATTAATTTTGGATGTTCTCTACATCTGTAAGCTGATAATGCAGGCCTGCCCTCTTTGGGACAATATCAACAGGGGGTCCAGCTGAACATTGTAAGGGACCTTGTGGAACTTGAGACTTAGAGAACATGTATTTTACTTCAGATCATTTGATCACTTGAGGAGAGCCATATTAGTGTGAGTTGCCGCTACCCCTTCCTGCTGTTACAGCTGTCCCAAAGTCCAACTTGCTGTGAATCCAGAGTCTTAATAACTGTACAACTTTTAGTGCCCTATAACAGTTCTGCTGACAGCACTTTTATAAGTATACTACCCCAGTGTACAAGCCACCATGTTCCCATAAAACAGCTATCCACAATGTGTTATAACAGTTCCAGATTTGAAGCATGTCCCCTGTATGTCTGAAGCCACAACTATCACCATTCGTTTGATATGATATATGTGTTGAATTACTGTTGTTATTGTATTGTCTACTCTTTATTATCTTTTAACAGTTAAAAAAAGATCTATAAGCCACTTGTTTTAGTTGTTTTTTTTTTTCCTTTGTCGTAAGTTGGAACAGAAAAAAGAAATTTCTAAAGCATGTAGTGTGCCTAGATGAGTTGGCTTTTAGTAAGTTAATAATTTATACATATTATCAATACAATATTATCAATATCAGTCATAACTAGTTGCATTAATTTCTAGAATTCAGACGGGCTCCTCTATAGGTACATATTAGAATTACAATGGCGTAAAGCCAGATAACAATAGCTGTGAACTCTTCAATTGCTCTTGTTGTGCATAGTTCCAGAATATATAACTTTCAAAGTTTCAATTTACAGCATCTATAAAACAGAAAAAATGTATTACGTTATTGAAGAGCCACATGTAAGAGCTGGCAGGGTGTCATGATTACTTAGTCACAGACCCATTCTACCCCTCCTGTCTCTGCCCGAGGCGCGATTGGGGAGTACCCTGCTAAGCAGGGTCTGCTCTGTATTATCTGTAATAACTACTTAAGTGCTGGAATTGACACTAGCTTATTGTAGTATAAGCTGGATATCACCTAACTGAGGAGTTAAAATAAGGCGAAAGATGGGATCCAGGTTAGACAACTCAGGGGACTAGGAGGAACCATCCTATTTTGGCACAGAATTCCTAATAACAGTGTATTTGCATGTTTGTGCAATGAGGTGACTGGAATGAAGTACTGAGGCGAAAAAGAAGTTAGATCAGGCATGCATAAAGCTCTAACAATGGCTTATGATCGCTCATGTTTTTGGTTCTAATAAGAAAATGATGTCATGTTCAAATCCAAGAATCTTCTCTCTGACTGCTGGTTAGTGCTAAAAGCATTAGTAGGCTTGCCAGCTTCTTTATGGTAGTCCGTACTAAAGGTGAATAGATTCTTCACTTCATTATGACTGAATGCATAGACTCTATTGTCAGTTCTTATTTTTTATCAAAGCCCAAACTAAGTATTTACAGAATAATAGCAGCTGTTTGAGCCAAAGTCATTCATATATATTAGCTGAAAGGGTTGTGCAACATTAGAAAAATATAGCAGCCTTGTTCCAAAAACCGTACCACACTACTTCTGGGATAAAGCACTCCTATTTCTTTCTAATCCTGGACCGCTCTTTTAAGATGCACCAAATATTAAATGAATATTAAAAGAAATACTAATACTTTGAAAACTTAGCTTATTAATCACATAGAAGGCTATGAAATCAGATATACTTCAACTGTACTATTGTATACGCCATCATTTTTACAAGCTGACTGGGCATACATCTAGTTATATAGCTCACAGTAATTGAATTTACAGATCTGAAATGCTTGAAATATTAAAATTGTGGCTAGCCTTCACTGGACCATATTCTTGTTGAATGCCTTTGTCATACTTATCATAGTGAAATTCTATTTTCCTGTATATACATCTATTGTGACATTGGGGCAGATTTACTAATGCTAATTGGATAAGCCCAGAGAACTCTGACAATGCAGAAGCCTCCTAGGTCAGCACAGTAACATTTAAGCAATAATAGCTGAACTAGCATTTACAGACTGATGTAGAAAGACGAGGGGATGCTCCACAATAGTAGACATGGCCCTGTCCCAACGTTTTTTTGAGTTGTGTTTCTGCCATCAATTTTTATTTTAAGTTTATCGGATATGTGTTCTATGTTCTATTGTGAATAAAATATAGTTATATGAAATTTCAAAATTATTGTATTCTTGTGTTCTTTACGTTTTTCTCAGCATCCCAACTGTTTTGGAAACTGGGGTTGTAAAAACGTGCCAGATTTATTAGTGCCTGATGCTGGATGATAAATTTGGTGCATTTTTAAACTGTTTAGTCTAAGTTTTTAGCACATACCGTATATGAAGCACAAGCAAGCCATGTCCTTTCTGGCAAGCCATGCTCCTTTCCAGTTAAGCCATGTTCTCTTGTTGAAAAGGGTTAAAAAGTGTAATAAATTTGGTGCATAGCACAGTTTTTGGCACAAATTAATCCAGAATTATGGTGATTTCTCTTAGTAACTCTCTAAATCTTTCTCATAGTTGCCTTATTGGTAGCTAGTGCCTCTTACCAGCAGCAGCTGCACCATTCCCCCATAGCTGTTAACTGTCACAGCACTCCACATGTGCCCTAATGTCCTAATAAATGTGCAACCCATAGTCTCTAAGTAAAGGTGCTTTCAAAATGCTGTAGATCGAATACTTATTTATTCTGACCGCTATTCTTCTCATCATCCCCACATACCTAAATTCTCAGTTCAGCCAGGCATGTTTTCTGACTGGGGAGAGGTGAGTAAACTGTTGCCAGACACCTGTGGACACGGCTTATCTGCCAAAGGATTGGGATGTTGAAATTATATATGTCCAATTTTTTTCCCTAAAAATACGCAGCAGCCAGGCATCAAACACACATTAGACAGTTGAACAGTCTTGCAAAAATCATCATCAATAACACATACAGTGGGGAAAAAAAAGTATTTAGTCAGCCACCAATTGTGCAAGTTCTCCCACTTAAAAAGATGAGAGGCCTGTAATTGATATCATAGGTAGACCTCAACTATGAGAGACAAAATAAGAAAACAAATCCAGAAAATCACATTGTCTGTCTGATTTTTAAAGAATTTATTTGCAAATTATGGTGGAAAATAAGTATTTGGTCACCTACAAACAAGCAAAATTTCTGGCTCTCACAGACCTCTAACTTCTTCTTTAAGAGGCTCCTCTGTCCTCCACTCATTACCTGTAGTAATGGCACCTGTTTGACATTGTTATCAGTATAAAAGACACCTGTCCACAACCTCAAACAGTCACACTCCAAACTCCACTATGGTGAAGACCAAAGAGCTGTGGAAGGACACCAGAAACAAAATTGTAGACCAGCACCAGGCTGGGAAGACTAAAACTGCAATAGGCAAGCAGCTTGGTGTGAAGAAATCAACTGTGGGAGCAATAATTAGAAAATGGAAGACATACAAGACCACTGATAATCTCCCTCGATCAGGGGCTCCATGCAAGATCTCACCCCGTGGGGTCAAAATGATCACAAGAATGGCGAGCAAAAAACCCAGAACCATACGGGGGGACCTAGTGAATGACCAGCAGAAAGCTGGGACTAACATAACAAAGGCTACTGTCAGTAACACACTATGCCGCCAGGGACTCAGATCCTGCAGTGCCAGATGTGTCCCCCTGCTTAAGCCAGTACATATCTGGGCCCGTCTGAAGTTTGCTAGAGAGCATTTGGATGTTCCTGAAGAGTACTGGGAGAATGTCATATGGTCAGATGAATCCAAAGTAGAGCTGTTTGGCAGAAACACAACTCGTCGTGTTTGGAGGAGAGTGAATGTTGAGTTGCACCCAAAGAACACCATACCTACTGTGAAGCATGGGGGTAGCAACATCATGCTTTGGGGCTGTTTCTCTGCAAAGGGGCCAGGACGACTGATCCGTGTACATGAAGGAATGAATGGGGCCATGTATCATGAGATTTTGAGTGCAAACCTCCTTCCATCAGCAAGGGCATTGAAGATGAAACGTGGCTGGGTCTTTCAGCATGACAATGATCCCAAGCACACTGCCAGGACAACAAAGGAGTGGCTTCGTAAGAAGCATTTCAAGGTCCTGGAGTGGCCTAGCCAGTCTCCAGATCTCAACCCCATAGAAAAGCTTTGGAGGGAGTTGAAAGTCCGTGTTGCCCAGCGACAGCTCCAAAACATCACTGCTCTAGAGGAGATCTGCATGGAGGAATGGGCCAAAATACCAGCAACAATGTGTGCCAACCTTGTGAAGACTTACAGAAAACGTTTGACCTCTGTCATTGCCAACAAATGATATATAACAAAGTATTGAGATGAACTTTTGTTATTGACCAAATACTTATTTTCCACCATAATTTGCAAATAAATTCTTAAAAAATCAGACAATGTGATTTTCTAGATATGTTTTCTCATTTTGTCTCTCATAGTTGAGGTCTACCTATGATGACAATTACAGGCCTCTCTCATCTTTTTAAGTGGGAGAACTTGCACAATTGGTGGCTGACTAAACACTTTTTTCCCCACTGTATATGGAGTATTAATAGTCTTCATGGGCTTTGTGGCAAATATAATTCTTTCTTTTCATATATATATATATATATATATATATATATAGAGTTTTGTAAACTATTAATATATTATATATGTAGTTATGTATAATCTAAATATAACAATTTTAAAAAAAGAACAATAATATTTCAACATATAATTTATTAGAAATAAATTGATGCTATCACTTTAAGTCCTTTAAGCCACATTCATCCTCTATAAAAGGAAAAACAAAAGTAAAATGTTATCTTATATGGCCTAATGTTCACTGAACATCATTCAGCTCACATTCACGTGTAATTAGAAAAATAAAGTGTTTCTCCAAACGTCATTATTTTGCCAGCATAAACTACAAGTGCTCAATTCAAGTAACGTGACAATATAAACAGTTATGCATTCTGTATCTGAATAAACATGGAGCTGCCGAGCAGTCAGCCAGCTCTCAATGAATTATTTTGCCATTTCTTGGTCATTTCAGATATAAAAGACTTTTGGCAGGCAATGTGCAGAATGCTTGCATAAGATACGTTCTGACTTAAGATCATTAACAGATCGTTTTCGGGAAATAAAATAGAGCCAAGGACTTCCCAAAGGAGCTAAGAATTTCCTCTAGAGACCAATCTGTTGTAGAAAACGAAGGCTGAAAAGATAAAAATCAAACCAATGTTACAGGGTCATTAGCTTGGCAAATATAGTCAAGGTGGTTCATATGTGATTGGACATTCAGTATAGGAAACTCAAAAAGAGCATACTCTGTTAACACATTATTGGTTTCTGTTCAAAAAGTTAAACTACGTATAAAAATCATAAACTATATACAGCTGAAGTCCATAAATTTACATATACCTTCTGCCACATTAATTTAAACTAACATTCCCTCTTTTGGGTCAGTTAAGGTCACTACTACATTTCAAAAATGTGATGTCAGAATAATACTAGAGACAATGGGTGAGATTTATGAAAACTGGAGTTTCCAAAGCCGAAAAAATTCAGCGAAAATGTGTTTGACACTTTATTTTTTTCCACAGTGTTTTTTTTTTTTTTTTTTTGCTGTGCTTACATATGTGGGGCCTTAGCCTTAGGCTGGGGCCCCACGTTGCTAAAATGCAGTGTTTTGGCCACAGCAAAAATGCCTAGGTTAAAAAAGCTAAGTTTTACAGTACCTACAAAGTGTTTGGGATTTTGACTAATCCCATTCACACATTGCAGAAAAAAACCTGCAGAGGAAAAGCTGCGTTTTCAAAAAATCACAGCATGTCAATTATACCTGTGGAAATGCTGGCATTTTCTGTATAGATATAATAGGGGCAGAAAGTTCGCAGAGGAAAAATGTACAAAAATGCAATGAAAAATGCTGCAGGAAAAAAACGCAATGTGTTTCCACCGCGTTTTTTCCACGCAGCGTTTCTTTTGCTGCATCTTGCTACGTGGAGCTGTAGCCTAAGGCTGAAGCCCCATATTGCGAAAAGGCACTGTTTTACAGTACCTGCAGAATGGATGGGATTCTAGCTAATCCCATCCACACATAGCAGAAAAGAATCCGCAATAAAAAAAAGCTGGATTTTCAAAAACGTTCGCACCATGTCAATTATACGTGCGGAAATGCTGGCGTTTTCCATATAGGTATAAAAGAAGCAGAAAGTCCACAGAGGAAAACTCTGCAAAATTGCAATTAATAAAGCTGCAGAAAAACTGCACTGCGCTGCCAGCGCAGTTTTTTTCTGCAGAATTTTTTTGCTGCCCTTCGCCAAATGGGGCCTTAGATAGGGATAGGGACAGGAATAGAAAACCCTACAGCATAGGGCAATTAATGCTGTAGGTGTTTGTTTATAGCTCATCCATATTTCTGCTACTGTACAACACAGTGGATTTTCTGCCCACAAATTTTGACAGAAAATCTGCAGCATATACCCCATATGTAAACACATTGTCAACTCAGCTTTTAATAATTCCCCTATTCTGAAACAAAAACAAAACTGAATGGTTCCTAGATACTTTTTTACATTTTCTTTTAACTTTTTTTAAGCCCCCTTCAGATTGCTTGTCTCATAGACTGCAATACTACTGGATTGAAGTCTATGAGGAAATCACTATACAGTGGGTACGGATAAGTATTCAATATTTTTCACTTTGTTTCATTGCAGCCATTTGCTAAAAGCAAAAAAAGTTCATTTTATTTCTCATTAATGTACACTCAGCACCCCATCTTGACAGAAAAAAACAGAAATGTAGATATTTTTGCAAATTTATTAAAAAAGAAAAACTGAAATATCACATGGCCATAAGTATTCAGACCCTTTGCTGTGACACTCATATTTAACTCACATGCTGTCCATTTCCTTCTGATCCTCCTTGAGATGGTTCTACTCCTTCATTGGAGTCCAGCTGTGTTTAATTAAACTGATTGGACTTGATTAGGAAAGGCACACACCTGTCTATATAAGACCTCACAGCTCACAGTGCATGTCAGAGCAAATGAGAATCATGAGGTCAAAGGAACTGCCCAAGGAGCTCAGAGACAGAATTGTGGCAAGGCACAGAACTGGCCAAGGTTACAAAAGAATTTCTGCAGCACTCAAGGTTCCTAAGAGGACAGTGGCCTCCATAATCCTTAAGAAGTTTGGGGCAACCAGAACTCTTCCTAGACCTGGCCATCCAGCCAAACCGAGCAATTGTGGGAGAAGAGCCTTGGTGACAGAGGTAAAGAAGAACCCAAAGATCCCTGTGGCTGAGCTCCAGAGATGCAGTATGGAGATGGGAGAAAGTTCCACAAAGTCAACTATCACTGCAGCCCTCCACCAGTCGGGGCTTTATGGCAGAGTGGCCTGAAGGAAGCCTCTCCTCAGTGCAAGACATATGAAAGCCCGCATAGAGTTTGCCAAAAAAACACATGAAGGACTCCCAGACTATGAGAAATAAGATTCTCTGGTCTGATGAGACGAAGATTGAACTTTTTGGAGTTAATTCTAAGCGGTATGTGTGGAGAAAACCAGGCACTGCTCATCATCTGCCCAATACAATCCCAACAGTGAAACATGGTGGTGGGAGCATCATGCTATGGGGGTGTTTTTCAGCTGCAGGGACAGGACTACTGATTGCAATTGAAGGAAAGATGAATGTGGCCAAGTACAGAGAGATCCTGGAAGAAAACCTCTTCCAGAGTGCTCTGGACCTCAGACTCGGCCGAAAGTTCACCTTCCAACAAGACAATGACCCTAAGCACACAGCTAAAATAACAAAGGAGTGGCCTCGGAACAACTCTGTGACCATTCTTGACTGGCCCAGCCAGAGCCCTGACCTCAACCCAATTGAGCATCTCTGGAGAGACCTGACGGAACTGGAGAGGATCTGCAAGGAAGAATGGCAGAGGATCCCCAAATCCAGATGTGAAAAACTTGTTGCATCATTCCCAAGAAGACTCATGGCTGTACTAGCTCAAAAGGGGGCTTCTACTCAATACTGAGCAAAGGGTCTGAATACTTATGACCATGTGATATTTCAGTTTTTCTTTTTTAATAAATTTGCAAAAATATCTACATTTCTGGGGTTTTTTTCTGTCAAGATGGGGTGCTGAATGTACATTAATGAGAAATAAAATGAACTTTTTTGCTTTTAGCAAATGGCTGCAATGAAACAAAGAGTGAAAAATTTAAAGGGATCTGAATACTTTCCGTACCCACTGTAGGTATGAGCTAATGGAAATAAATCTTAAGTAAATATAACAGAAACATGTTGATGTGTCATTTGTCACATGTCCATGATGCATAATCTGTTTTGTGTATGTAATGTGTGTACATACTCTAGAGACATTTTCAGTTCATGATCAAATCATCAAAGACAGCAGAATACCCATAAGGGGGTGTTCACACTACCGTTGTTGACCGTCAGTAGTGTCCATTGCTATTGTCCGTTACAAGATTTTAGCATCGGACACTAGCTGAACCGTCAGAAATCCGTTAAACTTTCCATTCATTTCAATGGGTTTTTACACCAAATCCGTCAGAAGTCCGTTTTTTTTTTCGTGGACAAAAAATGCTACAAGCAGGACTTTTTGTCCATTTGAAAAAAACAGATTCTTGACGGACAGCAAGTGTCCGTTTATTTTTTTTTAACATTGAAGTCTATGGGTAACGGACTTATAACGGACAGTAACTGATAGCCATCAGTTACTGTCCGTTATTTTATGTCCGTTTTTTTTTCCTGCGCATGCTCAGAAAGGAGAAACAAGCAAAAAAAAAAAAAAATGGACAGTGTTAAAACACGGACACTAACTGATGCTAATGTGTCCGTTTTTTTTAATTGAACCATTAATTGGATCAGTTAAAAAAATGGACACATTAACATCAGTTAGTGTCCGTTATGATAGGTGTCCGTTTTTTTTTAACAGACACCTTCATAACTGACTCCAACGGTAGTGTGAACCCTGCCTAAGTCAGAAAACTACATTGTATCCTGCTCAAGTATGACATTCTAAAAATATGAAAGGAACCTATCACTGCAATGTAATAGCTACAAAGACTGTTTTCATATAATGACCACAGAGAGGATACCAACACACAGCAGAACTATAAGATTCACGGTAAATTCTATGTTCTACATCCATATTACTTAGTTCTGTGTATTAAAAGTTCTATCTTGGAGAGGATAAACATAGAAATCAAAGATTAGGTCTCATTGCCACACAATAAAAGATGTTTACATCATTAAAACAATGATTTGTTCTTTTTCATTTATCATTAAAAGTAGAGATGAGCGAATTTCTCAAAAGTTTGATTCGAAGTTCCAAAAAATTTTTTTTTTTTTTTTTTTAATTTGGAGTTGGAAGGGACCTCAAGGGCCATCAAGTCCAACCCCCTGCAAAAGCAGGATTCCCTAAATCATCCCAGCTATATATCTATCCAGTTTCCACTTGAAAATTTCAATTGATGAAGAACTCACCACCTCCCGTGGCAGCCTATTCCACTCCCTCACTACCCTTACTGTTAAAAAGTTTTTCCTAATGTCTAATCTGAATCTCCTTCCCCTTAGTTTCATCCCATTACTTCTCGTGCTTCTTTCTGCTAATGAGAATAGGGTAGATCCCTCTGCACTGTGACAACCTTTCAAATATTTAAAAACTGCTATTAAGTCTCCCCTTAGCCTTCTCTTCTGCAAACTAAACAATCCCAATTCTTTTAGCCTTTCCTCATAGGACATGGTTTGTAGACCTTCCACCATTTTGGATGCTCTTCTCTGGACCTGCTCTAATAAATCGATGTCTTTCTTAAATTGGGGCGCCCAGAACTGTACACAGTATTCCAGGTGGGGTCTGACCAGGGCAGAGTACAGCGGAACAATTACCTCTCTTGATCTAGCTTGAATGCTCGTCTTGATACATCCTAGAATTTGGTTAGCCTTTTTTGCCACCGCACCGCACTGTTGGCTCATGTTGAATTTATGATCTATTATAATGCCCAAATCCTTTTCCCCTGTACTCTCATTTAGTTCTATTCCTCCCATACTATATATGCTTCTTGCATTTCTGTTACCCAGATGTAGGACTTTGCATTTGTCCCTGTTAAATACCATTCTGTTGGTCTCAGCCCATTGTTCCAGTGTGTCTAAGTCCTTTTGAAAACACTCTCTCTCCTCTCTAGTGTTGGCTATTCCTCCTATCTTTGTATCATCTGCAAATTTTATTAGTTCCCCAATAATCCCATCGTCCAGATCATTTATAAAAATATTAAAAAGTACTGGGCCCAGGACAGAGCCCTGCGGCACCCCGCTTTTTACTTTCTTCCAGTTTGATGTATAGCCATTTAGAATTACTCGTTGTGCCCGATCATTTAGCCAATTGTGAACCCACCTTACTGATATTTTTTTTCAATAAGAATGTTATGTGATACTTTATCAAAGGCCTTACTAAAGTCAAGATATACTATGTCCACTGCATTCCCCTGGTCCAACCATTCAGTGATTTTATTATAGAAGGAAATCAGGTTAGTCTGACAAGATTTATTGGGCATAAAGCCGTGCTGGCTCTGATTAATTAAAGCCTTCCCATCCAGGAACCTAATTAAATGTTCTTTAACAATTTGCTCAAAGATTTTTCCTACTATCGAGGTCAGACTTACCGCCTATAATTTCCTGGGTCGTCCCTGTTCCCCTTTTTGTAGATGGGGACCACATTTGCCCTTTTCCAATCTAGAGGGACCACTCCTGTTTCCCATGACTTATTAAAGATTATTGCAAGGGGTTCTGTTATTTCTTCTGCTAATTCTTTTAAAACTCTAGGGTGTAAATCATCCGGTCCTGGGGACTTGGTTTCCTTAATCTTAGCTAAGTGCTCTCTTACCAAATCTTCACTTATAATCAGCTTGGAGTCCTCATTCCCCTCATCACTAACACCATTAATGTTGATATTTCCATCCATTTCTTGGGAGAAGACGGATACAAAATATGAATTTAGTAACTCCACCTGCTGATCCACCTTGTTAACTTTTTCACCCTTATCGTTCTTCAGGACTCCAATGGTTTCCTTCACTTTTCTTTTGCTCTTAACATATCCCCAAAAACCTTTTGCCTTGCTCTTAACCTCTTTTGCAAGCTTCACTTCGTATTCAGCCTTAGCTTTTTTAATGCTTATCTTGCAGAGTCTGCAAACTGCTGTATACTCTCCCTTAGATATAGCTCCCATCTTCCACTTGTTGTATGTTTCCTTTTTCTTTTTTAGCAGGTTATGTAATTTTTTGGTCATCCATCTTGGTGTTTTTGGGTGATTCCCATTTTTCTTCCTTCTAGGTATTGTTAGTTCCTGTGCATTAATAATTTCCCTACGGAAAATTTCCCACCCTTCATGTGCATTTTTGTGCTTAAGAATTTTTCGCCATGGAATTCTACTAACCCTTACCTTTAGGCCCCTAAAATCTGCCCTACTAAAATCAAGCCTTGAAGTCTGTGTCTTCTCAGGTCTTCTTTTTCTTACAACCCCAAACTCGAGTATAGCATGATCACTAAATCCTAATGTCCCTGCTACCCTTAGTTCCTTAACCATATCCTCCTTGTTGGTTAAAACTAGGTCCAAAATGGATGTTCCTCTCGTGTTTTCTTCTACTAGCTGGACAATGAAGTTGTCTGCTAGAGAGGATAAAAATTTGATAGAGCCTTTACTCGTAGCTGTGTGGGTTTCCCAATGAATGTCTGGGTAATTAAAGTTGCTTCGATCTGAATTAATCGCTAAAAATCACCTATTTCCTGTCTTCAGAGAGCCTGTATATTGGTGTAGAACAATGTGCCTTGCAGTAACACGCATAGGGAGCCTACTGTAACCTTTCCTTTAACATCAAAGCTTCCTGTCCTTCACAAAACACACTGACCTACCGCACATGCAGAAATCTACGGGCTGTAAACACACAGCACCTCTCAGACACCCTACAGTCATCACTGTCGCTCATCTCTTCTCTCTCTCCTGTCCTGAATTGGCCACCAAACACTACAATGACACTCTCAAAACCCTGGATAAATAGCACCCTTGATTGCCCGAAAATCCCAACACAGACACCGGCGACCGTGGCACACTCCTCAAACACGTTTTCTTCAGCGATGCTCAAGTTGTGCCGAACTGCTATGGCGAAAATCTCACACATCTGCAGATTTCTTCACTTCAAGTTTATGCTCAAAGCCTATGACTCTTCTCTACACCTCGCCAAACAAGCTTACTTCACCTCTCTCATCGCTTCTCTCTCCAATAACCCTAAACGACTCTTTTACACCTTTCACTCCCTTCTCACACCGAAGGTGCGGGCACCTGTCACAGACCTCAGTGCTCAAGACATGGCCACGTAAATTAAAGACAAAATCGACAACATCCGTCAGGAAATAACCCATTCTCCATGTGGCATCAGTCCCCTTCCCCTCCCCCCCTTGCTCCTCATTGTGAATTCTCATTATTTGACCTGGTAACAGGAAAAGTCTCCCAGCTCCTTTCTTCTTCTCGCCTCACTACTTGCACAAGTGATCCTATCCCGTCACACCTTCTCTGGTCTGTCCCCTACTGTTACAACTCACTTTACTAAAATTTTTAACCTCTCTCTCTCTTCTGGAATCTTTCCTTCTTCCTTCAAACATGCTGTCATAACCCCACTACTGAAAAAACCCTCCCTTGACTCATCCTGTGCTGCTAACTACCGACCTGTCTCTAACCTCCCCTTCATCTCTAAACTCCTGGAATGCTTGGTCTACTCCCGCCTAATCTGTTATCTCTCTGCCAACTTTCTTCTGGACCCCTTACAATCAGGTTTTCTGCACTACACTCTACTGAAACGGCCATCACAAAAGTCTCCAACGATCTCTTGACTGCTAAATCTAAAGGGAACTATTCACTACTTTATTCTTCTGTATCTCTCAGCAGCATTTGACACTGTAGACCACCAACTCCTCCTCACTATGCTCCATTCGATTGGCCTCAGGGATACCGCTTTCTCTTGGTTTTCTTCCTATCTCTCTGATGGCTCATTTAGTGTATCATTCGCTGGTGCTATTTCTTCTCCTCTGCCCCTTGCAGTTGGGGTTCCTCAAGGCTCAGCCCTAGGTCCCCTCCTCTTTTCTTGTATACAGCCCCAGTTTGGCTTTCAATACCATCTTTATGCAAATGATACCCAACTATATACCTCATCCCGTGACATCACTCCTGCAGTACTAAAGAACAGCAGTGACTGTCTCTCTGCTGTCTCTAACATCATGTCGTCTCTTTATCTGAAATTGAATCTTTCAAAAACTGAACTTCTTGTGTTCCCTCCATCTACTAATCGACCTAACCCTGAGATCTCCATTTCTGTCTGTGGACTTACTATTACCCTGAGGCGACATGCCCGCTGTCTGGGGGTTTTATTTGATTCAGATCTCACCTTTACCCCACATATTCAAACACTCGCACGCTCTTGCCACCAGCACCTTAAAAACATATCTAGAATTCGCCCTTTTCTCACAGTGGAAACATCAAAAACCCTCATTGTCCCTCTGATTCTCTCTCGTCTTCACTACTGCAATTCTCTTCTAATTGGGCTTCCTCTTACTAAACTCTCCCCACTACAATCTGTCCTGAATGCGGCCGCCAGACTCCTCTTTCTGTCAAACCGGTACACAGATACATCTACCTTGTGTTATTCGCTGTTTTGGTTGCCCATCCATAACAGAATACAATATAAAATTATCACATTGACCCACAAATCCATCAATAGCGCTGCGCCCCCCTATATCTCCTCCCTCGTCACTGTCTACTGCCCTAACTGTCCTCTCTGTTCTGCCAATGACCTTAGAATTGCATCCTCTGTTATCCGATCATCCCACTCCCGTCTCCAAGATTTTTCTCGAGCTGCACCGGTGCTCTGAAATGCTTTACCCAAGAAAATCCAATTAATCCCCAACTACAGCAGCTTCAAAACTGCCCTAAAATCACATCTGTATGGTCAGGCTTATCAAATGACCTGATCACAATGTAGTGTGAGGAGGTGTAGAACAATAACACCTTTTATCCTTCCTCAGATCCTGTCCTCTCCATCTAGAAGTTACACTGCACTCCTTGCACTTAGTATATGTTTATTCACAGATACGGGCAAAGAAGCCCTCTTACCTCTTGTGTCCCCCTATCTCCTCATAGAATATAAGCTCTTGCAAGCAGGGCCCTCACACCTATTGTTTGTTAAGTTTATTTCTTTGTCACATTGTAATGTCTCATATTGTCTGTTCATCTGTCCTCTGATTTGTAAAGTGCTACGGAATATGCTGGCACTATATAAATAAAGTTTATTTATTATTATTATTATTATTATTATTATTATTATTATTATTACTGTGGTAGTGAAACAATACTGTGAGTCAGTATGACACACACATGACAGGTGTCGCTTTTAGAATCACTGCACACTTCACTTATTTGGCCAGTTACGGGGCCAAAACTAACCTACTAACTCAAGTGTGAACTCAGCCTTACAAGTCCATGTTAGTGCCAGGTAGAAAGAACCGTACAGAGGCCCAACATCCTACTGTAGCATGAAAGTGCGTACTCCTTTTTACACCCTCGTCTGCCGATTCCACATAGATGTCTACAGAGTGGCAAGGCGACATAATGTGGAGGTGGCAGCAGCATGAGGAGGCCATACAGTGATCCAGTGGCAGCGGCATTAGGAGGACATACAGTGACCCAGCAGTGGCTGCGGCATGAGGAGAGCATACATTGACCCAGTGGCAGAGGTAGAGGTAGTAGCAGCCTTTGTAGGGCATAGAAGTGACCCAGTGGCTGCGGCATGAGGGTGCCATACAGTGACCCAGTGGCTGCGGCATGAGGGTGCCATACAGTGACCCAGTAGCAGCGGCATGAGGAGGTCATACGGTGACCCGATGGCAGCAACATGAGGACATACAGTGACCCGGTGGCAGCGGCATGAGGAGGGCATACAGTGTCTCGGTGGCAGCGGTATGAGGAGGGCATACAGTGACCTGGTGGTTGCGGCAAGAGGAAGGCATACAGTGACCCAGTGGCTGCAGCATGAGGAGGGCATACAGTGACCCAGTGGCAGCGGCATGAGGAGGTCATACGGTGACCCGGTGGCAGCAACATGAGGGCATACAGTGTCTTGGTGGCAGTGGCATGAGGAGGGCATACAGTGACCTGGTGGCTGCGGCATGAGGAAGGCATACAGTGACCTAGTGGCTGCGGCATGTGGCGGGCATGCAGTGACCCACTGGCAGAGGTGGAGGTAGTAGCAGCCTTTGGAGGGCATACAGTGACCCAGTGGCAGTGGCATGAGGAGGCCATACAGTGACCCAGTTCCTCCCCTGTGTGACTTTGTTCGCCTAGGTAAACGAGGTGTAGAACAGTGTGACACCGCTGTGCCCTGGACATGTGATATGCTGGAGGAGCACTGTGAATTGTCCCCGCAGTGGAGGCTGAGGAAACAGTGGAGGATGAGGTGGACATTGTTGCAGGACCAAGAGCATGAGAATGTGGAGGCGGAAGCGGTGTCACCTGACCAAGTTGCTGGTGACAAGGCGACAATGTGGAGTTGGCAGCAACATGAGGAGGCCATACAGTGACCCGGTGGCAGCGGCATGAGGAGGCCATACAGTGACCCGGTGGCAGAAGCATGAGGAGGATGCAGAGTGACCCAGTGGAAACGGCATGAGGATGCCATATAGTGACCCGGTGGCAGCAGCATGAGGAGTATACAAAGTGACCCAGTGGCTGCGGCATGAGGAGGGCATACAATGACCCAGTGGCTGCGGTATGAGGAGTATACAGAGTGACCCAGTGGAAGCTGCATGAAGAAGACATACAATGACCCAGTGACATTGTGGAGGTGTCAGCAGACTTAGTAAGCCATACAGTGACCCAGTGGCAGAGTGAGGAGGTGGCAGCAGCGTGAGGAGGACATACAGTGGCAGAGGTGGAGGTAGCAACAGCTTTAGGAGGCCATACAGTGACTATGTGTCAGAGTGACCCAGTGGAAGCAGCATGAGGAGGACATACAGTGACCCATTGACAGAGTGTGGAGGTGGCAGCAGAGTGAGTAGGCCACAGAGTGGCAAGGTGATATAATGTGTAGGTAGTAACAGCCTTAGGAGGCTATACAGTGAACCAGTGGCAGAGTGTGGTGAGGCAGCATGGATCATTTAATCTGCTGCATCAGGCATTGATGGGTGGAAATCCTGGCTGATCCATGCCTGATTCATCTTCACAAAGGTCAGTCTCTCCAAATTTTGGGTGGACAGGCGATTTCTCCTTGGGGTAACTATGGCCCCCCTGCACTAAACACCCACTCTCATGCCACACTACTGGCCGGGCAGGACAGCTTTTCCAGGGCAAACTCTGCCAGTTGCGGCCACAAATCCAGTTTGGCTGCCCAGTAGTCCAGCGGATCTTCGATGACTGGTGGCAGGGTGCACTGTATGCCACTACCTGCTGGTTCAAGTTCTGCTCTGTGACCCTCACCTCCTGCCACCCCCACCCCCTCCCACAGCTGCCATGCCAGTGCAAGTTGAGCGCTCAGGCTCCCCCTGGTGGACATGCGAGAGGATGGACGATGGCGCAGAGAGGCAGCGGCCAACTTGCTACACAGCATGTCTCTATAGTAGTTCAGTTTGTCCTCCCTCTCAGCGGGTGTAAAAGAGGCTCCCATTTTTTTAGCGAGGGTCTAACATTGGTGGAGAGCCAGTAGTCATCCCTCTGCCGAATGGTGACAATTCAGCTGTCACTGCGCAAGGAAGTCAACA
The DNA here is from genome assembly GCA_947044405.1 of Leptodactylus fallax. Lineage (NCBI taxonomy): Eukaryota > Metazoa > Chordata > Amphibia > Anura > Leptodactylidae > Leptodactylus > Leptodactylus fallax. The sequence goes on along the minus strand of CAMRHE010000108.1, from coordinate 3,251,657 downwards.
TGCATCGGGCCACTTGCGCAAGTGACTCCGAGGGACTCCCTGCATCCATCTCCACTGCATACTGCCACGGTGTGTCTGGGTCATCTGCCTCCCTCTGGCTGTTCTGGTTGCTCCTGCTCCTCCTCTCCACCCATTTGGCTACACATTGTCCAATGTCCTCCTCATCCTCCTCTTCCTCTAGTTCAGCCCCCACAGGGCTCATGTGGCCGTGAGATGTACATGCCACATCTCCAGTCTCCTGACCAGCCAGATTGAAAAGCATCTTTTCCAGGATGTGAATCAGTGGAATGATGTTGTTCATCCCACAGTCCTGGCGACTGACTAACAAAGTGGCCTCTTCAAAGGGAACGGGCAAACGGCAGGTGTCACGCATGAGCTACCACTGGCTAACGTTAAAGTTACACAGGGGAGTACCTCAGTCCGCTTGGATCATCAAGAAATCGTTTGTGGCCTTTCTCTGTTCATATAGTCCAGGGGTAGGCAACCTTTGGCACTCCAGCTGTTGTAAATCTACAACTCCCAGCATGCATACATGCTCTGCTGTTCTTGGAACTCCAATGGAAGTGAATGGAGCATGTTGGGAGTTGTAGTTTCACAGCAGGTGGAGTGCCGAAGGTTGCTGATCCCTGATATAGTCGATCCAACATACAGTGGGGAAAGAAAAGTATTTAGTCAGCCACCAATTGTGCAAGTTCTCCCACTTAAAAAGATGAGAGAGACCTGTAATTGACATCATAGGTAGACCTCAACTATGAGAGACAAAATGAGAAAGCATATCTAGAAAATCACATTGATTTTTTAAGAATTTATTTGCAAATTATGGTGGAAAATAAGTATTTGGTCAATAACAAAAGTTTATCTCAATACTTTGTTATATATCCTTTGTTGGCAATGACATGACCGCTACTTGACACTGGGAGCTCAGGCCTCTGTAAGTGACCCCTGCTGCCACGCCCCCTTACTCTGCTGCGACCTATGCCTGCGCCAGAAACATTTAGGCCTGTGGCCCTCCCCTGTGCATGGCCTCTCACTTCTCTGTCTGACATACTGTTCGATGAAAAAACGTAATTGCAAAGGGCAAAAAGGCCTGTTATTTTCTACTTTGAAGAGAAGGGCAAATATGCCCCTTATTTCTTTCCCCACTAATGAACACTAATAAAAAAAAAAAAGCGTGATAAAGGCAGAGATTTGTGGCTCAGAATTATTGAATTATTGACAATACTGTATTGATAAATGGCCTGCAACTTTATACTGGTAACAAAATGGCGAATATGGTCGTTATGTCTTTCCCCACATTAAAGGCGTTTATTACAGATACGTGCAGATATTATTGGATGATAATTCAGTTTTCTTTGGCACAGTAGTACTGACAAATGGCCTGTAATGTTATGCTGTGGAAGAACAGTGAATAAGCCCCTTATAATAAATGCCTTTAAAAAGGCGTTTTTTACAGATACGTGCAGAGATTAGTGTATGATAATTTACAGTTTTTTGCTATACTGCACTGCAAAAGGCTTGTTGTGTTCCACCTTGAAGACACAGGGTATGAGTAATGAGGAGCAGTATAACGGCAGTGAGTGCTGCAATGTGAATTATGCTGCAAATTATTGCAGTAAATGACCCTGCAACCACCCCAAATTCTTCTCTCAATTCCTCCCTATCCTTTCCCTACAGTTCTAAGGCTCAGCCTCTTTCCCTGAACTTCTATCTGTTTTCTGTCTTTCCCTACCTCCTGCCGACGTCTGTCCCTACAGTAAGAGCGATGTGAAATGACTGTACCTAAAATGGCAGAGGGTTTTTATAGGGCTGTGACATCACAGGGCCGGCTGGCTGCTGATTAGCTGCACGCTTGGCATTGTGGGTCGTCCTGCGCTCCCAGAGTCCCTTGCCCCTTTTCCTAACATGTGCGGCGGCCATTTTATAAAAATATGCGATTCGATGCATCAAAGCGTGAGGAAATTCGTAATTGTGGCGAATCGAAGATTTCCTGAAATGCGGATCAAATTCCACTTCTGCATATGACTAAATATAGGAGAGTCACTCACTAATTTTATATGGACGTATAAAAATTCTAATCTTTTTATTAAATAAATAAACTTAAAAGATACCAAAACACAAACACATTGGGTGCACAATATTAATTAAAAGGCTCTAATCGCCTAAAATTTACATAGAAATCAGAGAGAGTTGTGTATAGCATTCATTTCCATGGATCTACCAACTTTATATGTATAGCTGTAAAGTAACTACAAACCTACAGCTATATACAGACCTCAGTCTCTCTCATTCTCAACAATTGTAAATTTCAAGGATTGTTATATACCATAAATGTTCCTGCCTCATTAATTATAGCTATCTGCTCTGGTGTTTCAGGATGGCTAAACCAGCTTTGGTTTCTATACTGAAGCAGTACAGATGAAGCAGTCACGCTTTGAATTTACAATTGACTAGCACCATAGACAAACCAGTGCTCACGGCAAACTACACATTCATCTACCAGCACTATAATAAACCAGTGCTCACACCAAGGTAAATGCTTTTTATCTACCAGCACTATAGTAAACCAATGCTCACAACAAAATTAACACTATTCTTACACGTTTCTGATGTCAACAAATACTAAATTGTTGGCATCTTCATCAAACGTAAGTGTTATTTATCTAATCTATAGAACTTCAGTGCAGGTACGGTAAGTATGTTTTCTTATTCATTTTTAGGCTATTCCTTTTGCAACATATGTTTCCCATTCCCCCATTCCGCACCGATATTAGGCTTTTTCAGAGGTTAGGTACATATGTTTTCTTATTGTTGTCTTAGGCTGTGCCCTTCCCAACATCACTTCCCGCACCCCCCGTCGGCACTAAGGCTAAACAGGTCTCAGCGGTTTCTAATGTCATTCAGGAAGCCCAAAGACCTGCGCCGGAGCCCAGGAAAGCTGAGTAACACTATTGTTAGTTGTGTTTAATCTCCTCCTCTGGGCTTCTGCTTATTATACTCTAGGGTCTGAAGAGGTTGATTAGTGAAATTTCAAGTTCAGACAAAATTTATGGGAAAATTTGTAACGAAAACAGTAGGGAGCATTATATCATGTGTGGGCCAGTAAATGGGGAACTATACCATTTGGGGGGTGTTTTAAACCGTGTGGCCCCCAGTAGAGGGGGCATTATAGCATATGGGGGCCAGAAAAGTTCCCCAGTAAATGGTGAACTATACCATTTGGGGGGGGGCAGTAAATGGGGTGTTTTAAACCATGTAGAGGGGGCATTATACCATGTAGGAGCCAGGAAAGGCTTCTATTTTACTTTTGTCTTCTTTCAGACAAAAGTTTTCAGTAGAGGTAAGTGCAAATGTCCAACTAAATTTACATGAACTTGTGCTATATTAGTTGCTGAGAAGCATTCTGCACACATTAGCTTTTCAGGTAGTAACGTTTAGATTGCACTTTTCCTCTTGTGTTGTATATAAATCATAAAGTATATACATTTTTCGCAAAGTCTTAATTATGTTTAAGATATATTTGCCAAAAATAAAATGTATGTCTTTGAGACTTTAGATACGTGCTGGAAATTGGACATGTCATCCAGGCTCCAGATTCTTCTCTACCGCAGAGCTATGATCTAAGAGGTCCCTTTGCCTTGCCAAGTTTCATTTTGGCTTCCTATGCAGACATTTCTCTGCTAGACGCACATTTCACTAGTGCCTCCTTTAAAAAGTGCAACAATAGTGTATAGGCTTTTGTATACAAAGAATAGCTGCTCCTCAGAGCAGGTAATGATTCGCATGCAAACAAAATGTCCTTGGCACGTCTGAATATACAAAGAGACAGGGCTCATGTTGAAATAAGTGGTTTGTGCTTTTAGTCTTGCTAGTAGTTGCCAGAATTATTGCATAGCAAAGCCTCCTTCTGTTCATATTGACAGAATGAATGCAATAATACTTCTGTCATAGTCCATATCCTCATTGCCTCGGCTTTGTATATCACCCAAAGGAGCAGAATATGGCCAGACTTAACACTACTAATCTACTTTAGAAAATATTTTTAGCTACTGTATCATCAATCACATCTTTCATTCCTCTTCAGCGTAAATTACATTTGAGAAGATCGCTTTCATCTTACTCTTGTGCAATTTACACAATATGAATATATGTTGATAAATTGCAGATAATCACTCTGAATAAATGAAATGACTGTCTCTTGGGAAGAGTTGCACTTGCATTTGGGGCTCTAAACATTGCCCAAAAACGTAGGATTGCCTTGGCGCCGACATTCTACTTGTCCATTGTAGTAGGTCAAAACATTCCAGAACTCCAATGTAACTCAACATAGCTACAACAAGTATACAAAAATGTCAACCATGAATTATGTTAATGCACACATATGGTGATAAGTAGATGCAGCACAGTATACTGGCTCAATGTGCAATGTTCAATTTAAGCTTTCTGGACACCATGGTAATGCAAAATTTTTAGACTTGGGAGGATAAAGGGAATAATGTACTATCCCTGGTAGTTAAGAGGTGATCTACAGTATTGAAATGGTTAATGGTTAGTTTTTTAACTTTTTACATTTTTTATATTTCATGTATGGAGCTGTATAAGGCATCTTTTTTTGTGGGGCAAGTTGTACTTTTAATTTATATCAGGGGATTGTCTGATGTTTTGATTGCTTTTTGTTCAATTTTTGGTTGGAGGCAAAATGGATAAAAAACAGGGGCTTGGCCATTCTAGATTTTTTTTCCCACTAGCACATTCATCATATGGGATAAATATTTTCATATTTCAATAGATTTTTATTGTTTTTTCAAAACAAACAAACAGTAAAACATAATGAACAGTCTAGCAACAGATGTATAATGTAGAGAACAACAAGGATATCAATGTGAACACAAGGCATGTCGTTCAGACATAAAATTTCATACAAAGATACCAAAGTGACTAAGACTGTAAGGGGGGAAAACGGGGGGGGGGGAGTTACACATAACTGGGAAAGGTATGGGATAAATAATTTAATTTTTTTTTAAAATTTTGGATGCAGGTATGCTTAAAGGGGTTATCCAGGATAACCCATTTTTTATATGAGGCCCGGGGAAGGTAAAAAAAACCCCAAAACATACTCACCTGTCCCTGGAGCTCTGGTGTCTCCAGTCATGGTCCAGTCCTGCTCCTATGGTGTCTTGTTTTGGCGAAAGTCCCCACCGCACGTGACCGCTGATTGGCCTAAGTAAAGGGACTGGGATGTCACTCGCAAACGTCACCTTTGACATCCCATGTTCTTTCCTTAGGCCTCTGGGGCTGCTAATTGGCCTCAGTAGTCACATGCAGCGGGGACTTTCGCCAGAGCAAGACATCAGAGCCACAGGACCGGACCACGGTGGGAGAGACCGGAGCATCGGGGATAGGTGAGTGTGGGGTTTTTTTTGTTTTGTTTTTTTCTTAATCTTCCCCGGCCTCATATCAAAAAATGGGTTATCATGGACAACATCTTTTAATGTTTGTTTTTATTTTACTTTTCTTTTTAGACCCCCCTGGTGGACTTGCTAATGTAATGTAATGAGAAATCCCTTCTATTACAGATTTGCTATAATGCAAAGCTATTATTCAGACAAAACCTTAGGAAAATTGAATTTAAATCTCTACCTATAAGCATTCATATTAATTTGTATTGTGAGTTATGGTGGTTTGGTAGGTATGCTTATCGCTGGACAGAATATCTGCAGGATGTCTTATTCCAGGAAAGTAATTATATTAGTTTGCAAGTAAATACAATACCAATTGTTTCTATGGATGGGTTCCAGCTCACCTAGATGTTGACAAATATAATATATACTGTAAAAGGATAGAAGATATGACACCTGTGACACACACATCAAAATACATGGTTATATCAAGCAAAGATAAAATTATTTCTTTAGACACCCCCGCCATAATCCATTTTTAAACAACCCAGATATGTATTTATGATCAGGGAACTTCTTTGGTCTCAAGAGCCAGGATTTTGGTCTTATGAAACCACAGAAATGAATATGTTTAATATGCCTAGGTTGGTAAACATATGCTTTGGAACATGCTGTTGATATTATTGCATGTTCCTGGAAGTAGATATGATATTATTAAGAATTAAGTCCTCCAGCTGTATTTTTGTGCAAATGATTAGAAAACCTTCTTTCACATATGGATAAGGGGATCTGGTTCGTGACCCTTTAATAATGGCATATCCAGAAACCGCAAACCTGCTTTGCAGATCTGTTCCAATCTTTTGGTGCTCTCCTTGGCAGGATCTCTTCCCAACCTGTCATTCTTTATTTTATACCATTTTATTTCTGTAACTGTCTTGCCTTAAGTGTATTATATTTTTTTGTTTTTGTAACCTCTTTGTAATGTACCTTACCATTGTTAAGCTTAACATTAATAAGTTTGTCTTTGTAGCTCTAATATACCCACAACCTAAATGAGTAAAACTGTTGGTTAGTCCTATTAACTCTATTAATACTAATGAGCTAGAAGTTAGCCTTTTTGATGTCTGGGAGCAGTGTGTGCCTGGGTGTCCTTGGAGTATTACTATAAGCAGGTTCTTATTAGCTCTCATCAACATGTGGAGGCAGCATTTTCTGTGAATGCGTGAACAGAATTACAATATTTTAGCATATATGCTATTACTTTCTACTCATTTTTCTTTATCATTACAGGGGTTTTCTGAGTGTAAATCTTTAGGTTATCAATTTAAAGATTGTCCGGGGTCAGCCAATCAGCTGTTTGAAAAGGTTTCAGCACTAACGTGGACTCTGAAGCCACTCCAGTGCTAACCAAGCACAGGCCCATACATCTGTACAGCAGCTGTGCTTAGTACCGCAGCTCATCTCATTCACTTTGGCTGTAATCAGGCCATGTAACCAATGAACATGATTTTACATCACCTGAAAAGCAGAAGCGTCTCTCTCTCTTCAAACAGCTGATCCGTGAGCATAGGTCATCAATTGAAAAGTCCTGGAAAACTTCTTTAGGCTAAAGCCCCACATTGTGGCAACACAGTGTTTTTTGCTGCAGATTTTCCTGCATTTTTTTTTTTTTTTTTAAGCCAAAGTCAGGAGTGGCTTAAAAAGGAATGGAACATACAGTGGGTAAAAAAAGTATTTAGTCAGCCACCAATTGTGCAAGTTCTCCCACTGAAAAAGATGAGAGAGGCCTGTAATTGTCATCATAGGTAGACCTCAACTATGAGAGACAAAATGAGAAAACAAATCCAGAAAATCACATTGTCTAATTTTTTAAGAATTTATTTGCAAATTATGGTGGAAAATAAGTATTTGGTCACCTACAAACAAGCAAGATTTCTGGCTCTCACAGACCTCTAACTTCGTCTTTAAGAGGCTCCTCTGTCCTCCACTCATTACCTGTAGTAATGGCTCCTGTTTGACATTGTTATCAGTATAAAAAACACCTGTCCACAACCTCAAACAGTCACACTCCAAACTCCATTATGGTGAAGACCAAAGAGCTGTGGAAGGACACCAGAAACAAAATTGTAGACCTACACCAGGCTGGGAAGACGGAATCTGCAATAGGCAAGCAGCTTGGTGTGAAGAAATCAACTATGGGAGCAATAATTAGAAAATTGAAGACATACAAGACCACTGATAATCTCCCTCGATCAGGGGCTCCATGCAAGATCTCACCCCGTGGGATCAAAATGATCACAACAATGGTGACCAAAAATCCCAGAACCACACGGGGGGACCTAGTGAATGACATGCAGAAAGCTGAGACTAATGTAACAAAGGCTACCGTCAGTAACATACTACGCCGCCAGGGACTCAGATCCTGCAGTGCCAGACGTGTCCCCCTGCTTAAGCCAGTACATATCTGGGCCCGTTTGAAGTTTGCTAGAGAGCATTTGGATGTTCCAGAAGAGTATTGGGAGAATGTCATATGGTCAGATGAAACCAAAGTAGAACTGTTTGGTAGAAACACAACTCGTCGTGTTTGGAGGAGAGTGAATGCTAAGTTGCAGCCAAAGAACACCATACCTACTGTGAAGCATGGGGGTGGCAACATCATGTTTTGGGGCTGTTTCTCTGCAAAGGGACCAGGACGACTGATCCGTGTAAATGAAAGAATGAATGGGGCCATGTATCGTGAGATTTTGAATGCAAACCTCCTTCCATCAGCAAAGGCAATGAAGATGAAACGTGGCTGGGTCTTTCAGCATGACAATGATCCCAAGCACACCGCCAGGGCAATGAAGGAGTGGCTTTGTAAGAAGCATTTCAAGGTCCTGGAGTGGCCTAGCCAGTCTCCAGATCTCAACCCCATAGAAAACCTTTGGAGGGAGTTGAAAGTCTGTGTTGCCCAGCGACAGCCCTAAAACATCACTGCTGTAGAGGAGATCTGCATGGAGGAATGGGCCAACATACCAGCAACAGTGTGTGCCAACCTTGTGCAGACTTACAGAAAACGTTTGACCTCTGTCATTGCCAACAAAGATATATAACAAACTATTGAGATGAACTTTTGGTATTGACCAAATACTTATTTTCCACCATAATTTGCAAATAAATTCTTTAAAAATCAGACAATGTGATTTTCTGGATTTGTTTTCTCATTTTGTCTCTCATAGTTGAGGTCTACCTATGATGTCAATTACAGGCCTCTCTCATCTTTTTAAGAGGGAGAACTTGCACAATAGGTGGCTGACTAAATACTTTTTTTCCCCACTGTATAAAGGAAGCTCTTAGATGTTTCCCGTTCACTGACTTTGGCTCAAAACAACACAGCAAAAACTGCAACAAAGAATGCTGCTTTTCCGCAACGTGGGTCCTCAGGCGTAATGTGTGTTTTATTTTTGCAATAAACTATTATTTTACTTGTTGTTATCTTCTCCCTTGTAATTAATCTGCATGCTTAAATATATAAATACCACTTGACCTTAACAATAACTATGCGTGCAATACACCCAGTATTTTGCCCATTAGTAATACAGGTTATTCCCTTGAAACTGCTGAAGATCCTATATGGAAGTCTTCAAAGTTCCTATTCTTCTGACTCAGTGAATGATTTAATATGGTTAGCAGACTAGCCATCCACATTGGGAACAAAGGCAGGAAGGTGATATTTATAACGGTTTTTCCCTACAGGCCACAATGGGCAGTGTGCTGTCACTAATATAAGAAACCCTTACTGTACATCTGTCTTCCTGCACAACACCAAAGGGACAACATTAGTTCAGCTGATTGACTGTACTAGAACCAGATGATACAGGAAACTATATGATTATTATTTTCTTATAGTTAGTAGAGTTAAATCTATAAACATTCCTCATTGCAACACTAAGAAGAAAATGTCTTGGAATTATGACAATCACATGACTTTGTTAATGATATGTAAATGATAAAAATGGAAGAAAATATTCAAAACATCTCGATGTTTTCAGTATCGAATATGAGCGCAGACATACAGTACAGACCAAAAGTTTGTACACACCTTCTCATTCCAAGAGTTTTCTGTATTTTCATGACTATAAAAATTGTAGATTCACACTGAAGGCATCAAAACTATGAATTAACACATGTGGAATTATATACTTAACAAAAAAGTGTGAAACAACTGAAAATACAGTCATATGAAAAAGTTTGGGCACCCCTATTAATCTTAATCATTTTTAGTTCTAAATATTTGGGTGTTTGCAACAGCCATTTCAATTTGATATATCTAATAACTGATGGACACAGTAATATTTCAGGATTGAAATGAGGTTTATTGTACTAACAGAAAATGTGCAATATGCATTAAACCAAAATTTGACCGGTGCAAAAGTATGGGCACCTCAACAGAAAAGTGACATTAATATTTAGTAGATCCTCCTTTTGCAAAAATAACAGCCTCTAGTCGCTTCCTGTAGCTTTTAATCAGTTCCTGGATCCTGGATGAAGGTATTTTTGACCATTCCTCTTTACAAAACAATTCCAGTTCAGTTAAGTTTGATGGTCGCCCAGCATGGACAGCCCGCTTCAAATTATCCCACAGATGTTCAATGATATTCAGGTCTGGGGACTGGGATGGCCATTCCAGAACATTGTAATTGTTCCTCTGCATGAATGCCTGAGTAGATTTGGAGCTGTGTTTTGGATCATTGTCTTGCTGAAATATCCATCCCCGGCGTAACTTCAAATTCGTCACTGATTCTTGTACATTATTCTCAAGAATCTGCTGATACTGAGTTGAATCCATGCGACCCTCAACTTTAACAAGATTCCCGGTGTTTGTTTATTATGGGTTTTAGGCTGGGGCCCCATGTATCGTAAACGCCACGATTTTGCTGCGGCAGAAACACCAGCCTTAAACATATTTTCACTTGACAGTTTTGAAAGGCATCTAGAAAAAAAGTTACAGATCCAATAGGAGTCATGTGGATTAAGGAAAAAAAAAATAAATTATCTAGCAGGTGTAGAGAATTTACCATACAGAGAGTGCCATTGTGATAAATCTAGTGTCTAGCATTTATTTTGTGTGCCACACAGCCCCAAAGCATGATGGAACCTCCACCAAATTTTACAGTGGGTAGCAAGTGTTTTTCTTGGAATGCTGTGTTTTTTGGACGCCATGCATAACGCCTTTTTGTATGACCAAACAACTCAATCTTTGTTTCATCAGTCCACAGGACCTTCTTCCAAAATGAAGCTGGCTTGTCCAAATGTGCTTTTGCATACCTCAGGCGACTCTGTTTGAGGCGTGCTTTCAGAAACGGCTTCTTTCGCATCACTCTCCCATACAGCTTCTCCTTGTGCAAAGTGTGCTGTATTGTTGACCGATGCACATTGACACCATCTGTAGCAAGATGATGCTGCAGCTCTTTGGAGGTGGTCTGTGGATTGTCCTTGACTGTTCTCACCATTCTTCTTCTCTGCCTTTCTGATATTTTTCTTGGCCTGCCACTTCTGGGCTTAACAAGAACTGTCCCTGTGGTCTTCCATTTCCTTACTATGTTCCTCACAGTGGAAACTGACAGGTTAAATCTCTGAGACAACTTTTTGTATCCTTCCCCTGAACAACTATGTTGAACAATCTTTGTTTTCAGATCATTTGAGAGTTGTTTTGAGGCGCCCATGATGCCACTCTTCAGAGGAGATTCAAATAGGAGAACAACTTGCAATTGGCCACCTTAAATACCTTTTCTCATGATTGGATACACCTGGCTATGAAGTTCAAAGCTCAGTGAGGTTACAAAACCAATTTTGTGCTTCAGTAAGTCAGTAAAAAGTAGTTAGGAGTATTCAAATCAATAAAATGATAAGGGTACCCAAATTTTAGCATCGGTCAAATTTTGGTTTAATGCCCAAACTTTTTCATATGACTGTATGTCTTATATTCTAGGTTCTTCAAAGTAGCCACCTTTTGCTTTGATTACTGCTTTGCACACTCTTGGCATTCTCTTGATGAGCTTCAAGAGGTAGTCACCTGAAATGGTCTTCCAACAGTCTTGAATGAGTTCCCAGAGATGCTTAGCACTTGTTGGCCCTTTTGCCTTCACTCTGCGGTCCAGCTCACCCCAAACCATCTCGATTGGGTTCAGGTCTGGTGACTGTGGAGGCCAGGTTATCTGGCGTAGCACCCCATCACTCTCCTTCTTGGTCAAATAGCCCTTACACACTCTGGAGGTGTGTTTGGGGTCATTGTCCTGTTGAAAAATAAATGATGGTCCAACTAAATGCAAACCGGATGGAATAGCATGCCGCTGCAAGATGCTGTGGTAACCATGCTGGTTCAGTATTCCTTCAATTTTGAATAAATCCCCAACAGTGTCACCAGCAAAGCACCCCCACACCATCACACCTCCTCGATGCTTCACGGTGGAAACCAGGCATGTAGAGTCCATTCGTTCACCTTTTCTGCGTCACACAAAGACACAGTGGTTGGAACCAAAGATCTCAAATTTGGACTCATCAGACCAAAGCACAGATTTCCACAGGTCTAATGTCCATTCCTTGTGTTCTTTAGCCCAAACAAGTCTCTTCTGCTTGTTGCCTGTCCTTAGCAGTGGTTTCCTAGCAGCTATTTTACCATGAAGGCCTGCTGCACACAGTCTCCTCTTAACAGTTGTTGTAGACATGTGTCTGCTGCTAGAACTCTGTGTGGCATTGACCTGGTCTCTAATCTGAGATGCTGTTAACCTGTGATTTCTGAGGCTGGTGACTCGGATGAACTTATCCTCCGCAGCAGAGGTGACTCTTGGTCTTCCTTTCCTGGGGCGGTCCTCATGTGAGCCAGTTTCTTTGTAGCGCTTGATGGTTTTGGCCACTGCACTTGGGGACACTTTCAAAGTTTTCCCAATTTTTCGGACTGACTGACCTTCATTTCTTAAAGTAATGATGGCCACTCGTTTTTCTTTACTTAGCTGCTTTTTTCTTGCCATAATACTAATTCTAACACTCCATTCAGTAGGATTATCAGCTGTGTATCCACCTGACTTCTGAACAACACAACTGATGGTCCCAACCCCATTTATAAGGCAAGAAATCCCACTTATTAAACCTGACAGGGCACACCTGTGAAGTGAAAACCATTTCAGTTGACTACCTCTTGAAGCTCATCAAGAGAATGCCAAGAGTGTGCAAAGTAGTAATCAAAGCAAAAGGTGGCTACTTTGAAGAACCTAGAATATAAGACATATTTTCAGTTGTTTCACACTTTTTTGTTAAGTATATAATTCCACATGTGTTAATTCATAGTTTTGATGCCTTCAGTGTGAATCTACAATTTTTATAGTCATGAAAATACAGAAAACTCTTGGAATGAGAAGGTGTGTCCAAACTTTTGGTCTGTACTGTATACACATTTACATAACATAGCATGTTATTAATGAGGTTATTAATGGTTGTCTGAGGAATCTTATGCCACGCTGACTACCTATGGGCACAAAAATTATCTAGACTGGCTGCTAGCATCTCCCATTGCAATTGCTGACCAATTTCCTCCCAGATAAACTTGATGGGACACAAGTCTGGAGACACTGGAGGCCATGGTAGCACATTTAGGCACACAGTCTGCTCACAGTAACCTGAGCAACTTGTAGCCTGGCATTATCCTGTTGAAAAACAGCTCTGGGGACACTTTGGAGAGATGGCCATGCCACTGGTTCCACAAATAAATCAATGCAATGCTGAGCTATTAGTATACCTAAAATGAAAACTAGAGGGGTCCAGCTACTGTACATTATGCTACACCATACCATAATTCCGGGTTAAGGACCAGTGTGATGTTCCCTTGTGAAGGCCTCTTCATGGCATTGCTCATGTGGTCTCTAGACCAACCTTTAGCGGTCATTGTATCTGAGACAATTTTTTTGTCCCCACACCCACCTCCATGGGATCCAATTTCTTCCAGGCTATGTGTCGAAAATGTGGGCTTGCTGTGTATTCCAAGATGTTTGATAACACCATCCCACTACTCACAAGAGCATCTCTCCCTTCTCTGATACATCATTTCACTCAGTGCCCTGGCTTTCCCCAAAATTACCCTCTGTGTGTGCTTTCCTGCTACTCCTATATGGTAAAAGCCATGGAGACTCCACCAGATGCCAGCAAAACCATTGACTGAATAACCATCTACTCTAATATGGATAGCAGGGAAGAGTGTTATGCATGCAGTACAAAACACAGAAAGTTCTGGTGCTGCACATGCCCAGAACAAGCTCTTGCCACAGAGCTATGCACGAAGAAGAAGCAGAGTATAAATGATCATCCATACATTACTACCAATACAAAGTACAGCCAGTGGATGAGATTACTCCCAATAGCTTACATAAACAAACCTAAAACATGGGGCACCGATGAATTAATAACTGTGGAAAGAAAACATAACCCCCCCCCCCCCCCAGAAGACTAGTATAAATTAAAGACTTATAATCACACTACAGGGTAACTGAAAACCTTTCACCAGGTTCCTCTGCAGGGGTCCTAACTAGTGATCAGATTTTATTTTAAAGGGCCCTTGTCTAAAATGTCAAGGGAATTTTCTTTTTTTTACCTTTTTTATTTGCATGTAAAAAACATCCAGTTCAATTAACCAAATATCATCCAAACATTAACGTTTTAAGAATGCTGCTTAATTTGGTTATTTGTTTTTAATTATTTCCATCTCTGCATTTCAAAATCCATAACTTTTTTTTTATTTTTCCATCAACTTAGCCAAATAGGGGGTAATTTTTGTGTTATGAGTTTTATTTTTTGATGGTATCTTTTTAGGGGTACAAATAATATTTTGTTTAGTTTTTAACCAATTAGTGACCAACATATAGACTTTCTAAGTCAGTCACTAATGGGCCCTATTCCGCCGCAATTGATTTTCTACATTAGTGTGCGATCGACTTTCTGCACACTCAGATGCAGGTGCCCAGCTGTGTACTCAAACACCCAGGTTCAGCAAATTACTAGTCCTGGGCGTTAACCCCTTATATGTTGCACCACAACATCTAGCAGGTTTTGGAGGGAGGGGGCTCCCTTGTGGAGGCATCGGAATTAATGTGAACAAGATTGCAGGGGTCTGATACCTTTACATGGCACCTGGGGGCTTAATGAACACCCTAACGTTGCCTATGTGTAATCCGGCTAGTCGTGCCAAAGTCATGGCCTAACACACACATTGGGTATTGCCATGTCTGTATGGACCTGAGCAATACAACTGTAATGTTCGTTTACCCAAATGCTTAACAGCGTAAAAAAGAAAAGTGAAAAAAAATGCCACAAGTGCTGTTGTCTGTCAGCCACCAAATATAAAATATAATATACAAATATAATATTTATATACAATTTAAAAAGCTATCAAAAAGTTCCGTTCCCCAAAATGGCATCAATAAAAACGTCAGGTCTTCTCAAAAAAAATAAGCTTTTGCATAATTCCATTAATCAAAAATTAAGTTATGGGTCTTGGAAGTAGTGATGGAAAAAACAAAATTGTTAATACAAAAAGGGTTTTTACTTTTTTCATTAGTCTTTGTGTTTCATTTTAATGACATTTGCTCTGCCTTAATGATACAGTACCTGTTGTAAATAACTTCTCTACTTAGATTGCATTTTTTTTTTTTTTTTTTTTAAGGACTCTAAAATCCTTTGAAGACCATATGTATAAAAATCTGTGAATTTTCAGTTCTTGTATAACACCATGTCTGATGAAGGGAGCTAGTACTCCTGAAAGCTTACTTATAAATATACTCAGTTAGCCTCTAAAAGGTATCGCCTGATTTCTTCACTCTTCCATTAATGATACAGTAACTTTTTAGGTGATTAAAGAGGTTGTCTGGGATAAACTAGGGATTCACCCCTACACTAAACCCCCCTCCCCCTGCCTAACTTCAAATTTACTTCTATTAAAAAAAAAATCTATAATTGCCCATATGCCTGGGGAGATCATGTGACTGCCCCAGGAACACTTTCTTATAATCCGGTGACATTCTGTTTCACCGCTTCCGAAGTGGAACGTCACCTTTACTATTCCCCCCCACCCCATCAATACTTAACAGTCTTCCTGTGTCCAGGAACGGCTCCTCCCCTCTTCCTCTCTGCAATCGCTTGAGTAGTCTGCAAGTGCCTGCAACTCCAGCCTGCGCACAGTGAAGGAGAAAGGAGGAAGATAGAGGAAGATAGGTAAGTATGATGCAATGGGGGGGTTAGTAATGGGCAGGATGTCTTAGCTAGGAAGAAGGGGGGCGGGGGAGAGGACACTAGTAGTGGGTGGGATAGCTTAGCTAGGAAGACAGGGACGGGGGTGTAAGAGTGAGAGAGGAGGGGGGCTGAGTGAGAGGGAGCTAGTGTGGAAAGCACGAAGGAAGTTACACAGCAGGAAGTTACACTATGTAAACAAATGCAGAGGATGCCAGGAGCTCCCACAGACACCCAGAAATCACTCAAAACACTGCTAAAGACCTTTTTAAAATTATTATTTTTTGCCCGGAAAACCCCTTTAAGGTTACAACAATACTATATTATTTATAGGACAAGTTGTTGTAGTTTTTATTTATTTATTTAGGTAGATACAACATTTTAATAATTTTTTGTGGGGAGAGAGGTTAACAAAAAAAAAGCCATTCTTGCCTTGTGTATCTTTTCTTTTTATAACAACATTCATAGTATGGGATTAGTAAAATGTTATTTTAATAATTCAGATTTTTAGACACACAGCAATACCAATTATGTTCTTTGTTTACTTTTTTATTGGAAATGGGGAAAGGGAAAAATGTGAATGAGAAAAATGTTTTTGGCAGCACCTAACAGCCATCAGGAGCCTATTACATGACATTAACCTCTTCGGAACATTTGCCGTAATAGTACATTATTGATCAGACCCCCTGGGGTTCAAGACCCCTAGGGGGTCTAAAAATTACAGTATAAAAAAAAAAAAAACTAAAAAAAGTATTAAAAATTCATATCACCCCATTTTTCACTTTTTCTTTTTTCAGTCTACAAACTTATAAAAATATTTTTCCCATACGATGAACGCCATAGTGGGGAAAAAAAATCAAAAGTTCCAAACCAATGTTTTCTCCAGTTCTACCACATTCTGAATTTTTTTCCCAGCTTCCCAGTACATTGTACAGAATAATAAATGGTACCATTATGAAGATCAATTTGTCCCACAAACATTTGCCCTCATATGACATGTGAATGAAAAAATATAGAGTTATGGGGTTTGGAAGGCGGGGAGTCAAAAATAAAAATTGAAAAATGCCTCCGATGGAAAGGGGTTAAATAGGGGCCCGCCAAGCAGCCTAGATTTATTGATGCAGTGACATCTTTCTATTTAATTCTATCTTGCATTTTGCTGCTACAAACTTTGAGGGGAATTTATTTAGATTGGCACTTTCTACACCAGTTTCATTCAATTCCCCTGCTAGTACAAGATGTGTCAGAATTGTTTAGAGACTTCAGCCTCTTACTAGAGCTGGCACTTGGGAGGTCTGGTGTAGGGGCTGACATAGATTTCAGCTATAACTTATGCCAGTTTTCTGGCATGAATTATAATAAAGCTAACAAGCCAAGGCATCCCCAACCTGGCCCATCTTCATCCCTTACCTGATTTGCCCATTGTATTAAAAAGTCTTGAGCTGGGATAGAGTGGTGCATCTTTGGTACAAATTGGAGCCATGCGTTAAAGAAGCAGCGCCTTTATGACAGTTTTGTGGCAGGTTGTTTAATAAATTCCCCCCATTGTGTTCATTCTAGAGACCCAGACCTGAGTGCTAGGGGTTCTATATTTTTACAATCATGTGTTAACTTTCAGTTTGTGACCAAGGGAATTTTATTTGAACATAAGTTACTCCTCATGAAAAATATGGTTCTATGCCATATCCTCTTTATTGATCTCAAATTAGACTATTGACAATATTTTCTTTATTTCTTCTTAGCAGTTCAGTAGTAAATTATTGTTTTGGCTCAATTAGACTTCTACATGCAGAACTTCCTGGGCATTCTGGTACCACACAGAATTCATGTGTCCTTCATAATGGAAAATTAGAGGCACCAAATCAACCATCATCAAAAAAAACTTTACACTTATTTGACTGTTAGTATGATGTTCATAGCATGGATCCGTCTATTTGGTTTCTACAAACTTTCATAGCATGGATCCGTCTATTTGGTTTCTACAAACTTTCAATCATAAGTACATGGAATATTTTCCTAAATGATGACAGTCCCGTAGCTTTTTACTTTTGCTCTTTAAATGTTATTCAAGTATTATTATTATGTTTGGATGCCATGAATCCATCTTTTTCCCAGTTTCTTTCTTGATTAACCCTGACCTTGGATAGGACTCTAGATGCCTGAACGTATTTGCATATTTTTCTGAGATGCTTTGTGACTTCCTAGATAAGTTATTACATTCTTGGAGTAAAATGGGCAGGTTTGTCATAAACCACTTCCAAGTCTTCTATTATTGGAGACAATAATTCTCTTAGTGGTTCAATGGATAATTAATTTGTAACTCTTTCCAACCTCATACATTACTGTACATCAATGTTTTTAATGTGTTTTTACTCAGAAAAAACACAGCAGAAAGATTTTAAATAGTAGAAAATATGTTTTTAAAAGTCTGATTAACATTAAGTAAGAACAATTGACATAAAACTTGCATAAATGTAAAACTGTGATTATGGTACAATATTATGCTCCGACATTCTTAATAAAAAAAACCTGTGCATTAACTTTAAGTCTATGTTTACTGCCCCATAGGTTAGAGCCGGCTCCAGATTTGTGTGGGCCCTTGGGCGACACAGCCTCAGTTGGCCCCTTTTGGAGCAACTCATGCAAAAAACAACCGAAATTGGGTGTTATTTTTGCTGAAGCAGACCTACTGGAGTGGACTGTAATACAGCCCATTTCTTACAAATAGATAGAACCTGCTCAGACGTCAGAAAGTAAAGAGGAATTTGAGGTGGACATCTGCCTCGGATTCCTGTTTATTTTCTGCCCCTGACTCATGGTGGCGGATGCAGAGTATACAGAGCATCAGCATTCCATTGCGGCCTTCCACTGGTGATTAGGCCTAAATGAATGGGCCTAATTAGTGAGGATTCTCAAGCCGCGGCCACCGAATCAGCTGTTTTTGTTTTTTTTTCTGTATCCTGCTCCAATTGTTTTCCATGGGAGGCAGAATGAGGGAAGAATCTGCCACTGATTGAGGGGCGAAATCCACTGCAAAATCAGCGCCAGATTCCACAGAACCTGGTACAATTAGTGCAATAAACACTTTCATCTGTATTAACCCCTTGGCGTCGCAGCCAGTTTTGGATGTTATGGCACAGCCCCATTTTTCAAATATTACATGAGTCACTTTATATGGTGATAACTTTGGAACGCTGTAACTTTTCCAGGTGATTTTGAGAATGTTTTTTCGTGACGCATTGTACTTCATCTTTTGATGTAAAGTTGGGTCAATATGTTTTGTGTTTATGAAAAAGTAGGAAATTCGGTGAAAATTTAGAAAAATATGCAATTTTCAAAGTTTGAAATTATCCTCTTTTCATATAGAGTCATACCACTCAAATTAGTTAATAAACATAATTTACCATATCTCTGCTTTATGCTGACATTAAAATTTTAAATGTTTATTTAACTTTTTTTGGACGTTATAAGTCTTACAGTCTAAGAGGAATTTTCAAGAGAATTTACGAAACACATTTTTTAAGGTACTAAAACAGTTCCAAAGGGGCTTTGAAAGGTCTTTGTATTAGAAACCCCCATAAATCACCCCGTTTTTCAAAACTGCACCACCAAAGCAATTCAAGACAGTATTTGAGAAGTTTGTTAACCCTTTAAGCGCTTCACAAGAATTAAAACAAAATAAAGGTGAAAAATATACATTTCAATTTTTTTCAATATTATGTTCATTTAACCCTAAAATTTGCACATTCAAAACGGTGAAAACGGAGAAAATACATCCCTTTCGTTTGTTGTTCAATTTCTCTCAAGCACAAAAATCCCCCATGTGTTGATGTAACCTGCTCTTTGGGCACACAACAAGACGCAGGAAGGGAAGGAGCAATATTGAGCTTTCGGAGGACAGATTTTACTTGAATCGTTTTCAGGTGCCGTGTTGCATTTGCAGAGCACATGAGGTACCAGAACAATAAAACCCCCATTAAACTACCCCATTTAAGAAAACACACCCCTCAAGGAATTTATCAAGGGTTATAATGAGCACATTGATGCCACAGTTGTTTCACAGTATTTACTACCATTGGGACATGAAAAGGAAAAATTACTCTTTCCATTAAAATGTTTCTTTAGCCCCAAATTTCTCATTTTCACAATGGGTTATGAGAGATAAAGCCCCCCACATTTGATTACACAATTTCTCCTGAACATAGTAGTACCCCATATGTGGTCGTAAAATGTTGTTATGGGTACATGGCAGAGCTTGGAAGAGAGAGAGTACTATTTGGCTGTTGGAGGGCAGATTTTGATGGAATTATTTTCAGGTACCATATTGCATTTGCAGAGCCCCTGTGGTGCCAGAACAGTGGAAACCCCTGAAATATGACCCCATTTTGAAAACTAGACCCCTCAAGAAATTTATCAAGGGCTATAGTGAGTATTTTGACCCTGCAGATGTTTCACAGAATTGGGCCGTGAAAATAGAAGATGACATTTTTTTCAGGACTACTGGAAGTCCAGGTGTTTTGTTTGCACTGTGGGTTAAAAAAAAAAAAAAAAAACACACCCGCTATTATAACCATCTGAAAGCAATCAGAGGGCAAAAGTATAGTATGCTATCTGATTGATAGGAGAGGGGATAACATGGACAGAAGTCCCTGCTACAACCCCCCCCTTGGGGTCACATGCAGGTTATGCACAGATGATGATGATGACTTATCATCCTCTGTGCAGTCTGCAGCTCTCCCCCCTCCTTCCTCCTTCACGCAGCTTTAGACACTTTAGAGCCCCATATCTCAGGATCCGTTAGTGCTATGAAGATCACCATTGATTCATTTTAAAGATACCAAGATCTTCATGATAGCCCTTACAGATCCAGAGCGATTTACTGTTAAAAACTCTGTGGGGAATTGAGATCTGCATTAGAATCTCTATGCCCAATAGAGTTTTCAGCAGGGAATTGCTCCAGGGAATTGCTCCAGATCTGTAAGGGCTATCATGAAGATCTTGGTATCATTTTAAAGAGGAGAATCACATCTTTAAAATGATTCAAAGGTCCTCTTCATAGCCATAATGGATCCTGAGAGAATTAAAAAAAATAATAATACTCACCTCACCTTTCTCCCCTGCTGTCTCGCTGCCCTCTGTGAATGGTGATCGCTGACTGGTCCCTCACTGGTCAGATGGTCAGATCGGAGTATCAGCTGTTTCATACAGCTGATACTCTGATCTTCCTGTTCCAGGGCACTGTCAATTATGACAGTAAGCCCCAGGATCAGTACTGCGCATAGCTGCACTGTGAATGGTGGGTCTGTATAGAATGGAATATATGGAAGTGCACAATGCAGAAACTGAGTGGACGATCAAAGATACACATATACTCTCACACACATATGTATGTGTATATATATATATATATATATATATATATACATGGGCATAACTATCAAAGACTCTGTCCCATAGCAAACTTTTGACTTGGGCCCCCCACATGGCATAGCGGCCCCTTTTACACAAACTATAATACCATACAGAGGCCCCTTCACACAGTAATATGTCCCATAGTGGCCCCTCCAAACAGTATTATGTCCCATAATGGCCCCTTCCTTGCAAATTTTTGGGGTTCATCACCCACAAACTATTATTACACTCTGGGGTCTTTTCAGACCTTCAAGTCCAGGGGACCCCCGAGTATAATGATAGCAGTTTCGGTTTGGACGTTTTTGGTCCAAATGAAACTGCCAGTTGATCCTCACAAGGTTCGCCCAACAAATACTCTTGACGCAGGCCCACATCCCTACTTAATGGTCCCCACTCCTGCCCACGGTCTGCTACTACGTGAGCTCTCCAGAGGGCCCCGTGCGTCCTATATTACGTCGCTGTCAGCGACGTCCTGGGTCCTGGGGTTACTCCAGCAGGTAACGGCCTATTTAAAAAAAAAAAAAAAAACAGGAGTTTGGGGCCCCGGCACTTTCCCCGGATTTACTGGGTGCTGATGCCAGCCCTGTCATGGGTACTCTTCCTAAGGATACAGTTACTATCCAGTTCTCTCTCTTTACCCTTTTAGGAGAAAAAAAGGGAACATTTACCTGCGTAAGCGTAAGCTATGATCACAGCACTTTATTTGATAGCAAATGTAGTGGGAAGTCTGATAATGAAGGAAATAAGGAAACAACATAGATTATTTTTTTGTTCATTTTAGATTAAAAACTTGAATTTATGCATTAATAAACTAATTAATTAATTAAATTAATAATCTGCATAGGTTTTTAACTACAGCACTCCACATAATTTAAGCATCAGTTTACATATAACAACAAAGCTCATTAAATTATATGGTGCCACTCTGTACTTCTGTGTGATATAAAGCCATGTGAAATGCTCTACTGTATGCTGTATAGAGAACTTTTCATCCTTTGTTTATTTTCTAGCTGAAAACACTGCACCCATGGGAGGCATCCTGTTTCAGCATGCTAAGTATCTGAGAGTCCATAATTACAAACCTTAGGGATCCCATATGCCACACAAATGCCATGCACATTGCATTGTCATGTGTATGAGACATTATTCTATATCCCAGATATAAAAAATTTCAATGAAAAGCAATTAAACTTCTGTGACTTGCAGTTAACACCCAGTAGGTGGCGACAAGCTGGTACAAAGTGCTGGAAATTAATAACTGATTAATTGTATGTTTGCTGGAGGCACCAGTTAATAGATTTGTAGGTAAATGTCGATATCTGAGTATACAGTGAAGGCATGGTTTTTGAGGTATACTCAATCTTTTATCATTATTTATTTATATAGCACCATTAATTGCATGGTGCTGTACGTTTATAAAGGGGTTTACATACATAGCAACAGCAAGCACAATAAAACAACCCAAACAAGATGACTAACCTGATATAACTAGGGAAGGGGACACTGCCCACAGGCTTACAATCTATAAGGGAAGGTGGGTGGTCACAATAGGTGTGGGTAACAGTGGTGGATACATATGGTGGCAGCAAGGTTACTGTGTGTTATATGCTTTTCTAAAGAGGTGGGTCTTTAGGTTATGTTTGAAGATTGTGATTGTAGGGGACAGTCTTATGGATCCTGGTAGTGAGATCCAGAGTATGGGTGATACACATTAAAAATCTTGGAGGGAGCAGTGGGAAGAAGGAGGTCCTGTGAGGATCAAAGATTACGTGTAGGGAGGTAACGGGAGTTTAGGTCAGAGATGTATGGGGGGACAGGTTGTAAACAGCTTTGTATGTCATAACTAATATCTTGCATTTAATTTTTTTTTTTCAATGGGTAGCAAATGAAGGGACTGACAGAGGGGAGAGACAGATGAATAATGAGGGAAGAAGTAGATTAAGTGGGCAGCAGAGTTATGGATGGGAGGAAAGCAAGAGAGTTAGCTGGGATGCCACAGAGAAGGATGTTGCAGTAGTCTAGAAAGGAGATGAAAGGGCATGGATTAGAATTTTTTATGGATGTTTTTGAGGTGTAGTAAGTAGTTTGAATGTGTGGCTTGATAGACAGGGCAGACTGGTGAGAGAATGGAGCCATCAACTGTGATTGATATGTCCGGTAGGGGGGGCTGAGTGAGATGGTGGAAAGATGACAAACACATATTTACTGCATGGAAATGCCTTATAACACTCTACTGGAGGTAGGCTGTCCCACCTTCCCAATTGGACCTGTACTCCAGGATTAAGGGTATGCAAATCATGGAACACCTCATGGATACCCTTCATGACACTGTGGAACAATTCCTGGCTATATGGTCTCTCTGGGATCAATACTGTGTTGTGGACATCGTATTTTTGCTGTGATTTGGTTCCATTTCCCTTGTCCCCCATCCTACCTCTCCACTTTTTTTTTTTCTGTTCCCAGTGCCCTTCCCTCCCTTCCCTTTTCTTTCCTGTTTGTAAAAATCTTTATCAAACCTTTAATGAAAATATAGTTTTAAAAAAAGATGAGTTCTGTTTTATGCAGGTTGAGTTTTAGGAAGTGGGAGGATAATAAGAGGCTACAGCTGATGGATTTTCTGGAACTCTGGATAGCAGAGTGGTACTTTCTGGTCCAGAGAGATATATTTCAGTGTCATTATCAGCATATGAGTGGTATTGAAAGCCATGGGATTTTATGAGCTGCCCTAGGCCGAAGGTGTAGATGGAGAAGAGTAGAGGACCAGGACAGAGCCTTGTGGGGCACCGACAGAGGGAGATCGAGGTAAAGAGGTGGTCTGTGAGAGATAGACACTAAAAGTGCGATCAGTGAGATATGAGGAGATTCAGGAGAGTGCTAAGTCAGTGATGGCAAGGGTTGAGAGAGTTTTTAGTACAAGGGAGTGGTTAACTGTAATAAAGGCAGAAGACAGGTCTAGAAGGAGCAGAACAGAGTAGTGTTTGGCTTTGGCTATAAGTAGATCATTAGGGACTTTGGTTAAGGCAATTTCAGACGAGTGATGGGGTCTGAAGCTAGATTGTAACTGGTCAAGTAGCAAGTTGGGGGACTTAGGAGGATAGCTGGAGGTGGACATGCTGCTCAAGGAGTTTTGAGGCTAATGAAGTAGATGGGACCGTAGTTTGAGATAGAGAATGGATCAAGAGATGGCTTCTTAAGGATGGGGGTGATGGTTTCATATTTAAAGAATGAGAAGAAGGTGCCAGTGGTTAGTGATAGGTTGAAAAGGTGGGTTAGGGCTGGGATCTAGCAAAATGGAATGTGAGGATATATTAGTCTTTCAGATAGCTCCATTACATTTAATGTATTTCCACCCAAGCTCACCATGCATGTTCAGTTTTTCTATATGCTGAACTGATGGCATAGACAAATGACATAAACTTTGTTCTTTTAGATTAATTTGGAAATATTCCCAGAATTTGCTGTGGAAAGTTCTCCAAATGAACAATTCATTTAGTCCTACATAAAATTCATGCACATGCTGCTAAAGCAACCCATTTAGATATATGGAAATAATTTTTGAGTTACACAAAATTCTGCAACAAATCTGTCACAAGAGATTGTGTTGTATGCCATAGATATTGAGTTATTGACATTGACCTCTCTTTAATGAGCTGACATTGCTGTCTGAAGTTTCTCCACTTACACTATAGATGGAAATCCCGGTAGATCTACATGCTGATAAACATTTTTGTAAAACAGTACTTGAGTGGGTTTCCTCCAGGTACTCCGGTTTCCTCCCACTCTCCAAAGACATACTGATAGGGACTGTAGATTGTGACAATGTCTATAAAGTGCTGGGGAATGTGATGGCACTATATAACTAAGCAAAATAATAATAAATAAATAAAAATGTAAGACCAGATGGACAGATTGCATGTGTTACAGTCTGATTTTATAGTTGCCCATGAATGGGCCATCTAACCACACAAATTATACTCAGTCCATCATCCAGTACTGTGCAATGTGAAGAAATCCTTATTTGAAGAAAAGCTGATTAATCTGAATCAAAGACAATAAACTGAGAAGGTATGGAAATTCTATCCTCCTCTAGTCTGTGTGATTCACTACCTGGTGTAGCACAATCTACCCTGACTCTGATGAGTCTTTGTTTTGTTTTTTTTTCCTTTTTTTTCTCTTTTTTTCTTTTGCACTTATTGGTAATTATCACTTGATTGTTGTATTTTATTTTTGACCCATTATTTTTCTCCTTAATAGCAATAAAAAGCTATCAATCAAGGCAGTTGACAATATGCAGAATGTGGAATTAGTAAATTGCTAATTTTTCACTGTTTCCACATCTCAGTAACCTGCTAAAGCCTCTACAGCTGCAGTCTATGAGCTTTGTAGTTATTCATATTCCCCAGAAACAAAAGCCTAGTTTAAAATAAAACCCAGTAATGTTTGCATAACATCAAACATAAATTAAAGATTCACGTCATCCGGTCACAGCAGACTAAGCTTTGTTTCCTGGTCACTGGAAGTATTTTGTGATGGATAAGTGTGAGTTGTACTTCACTATTTAATAATTTTATTGGAACTTGGAATTTTCATTGCTTGCCTTTTTGTTGAGTTTACTCAATAAAGCCTCAATAAAGTAAAGCATACAGTACATTAGCAGATTGCAGTTGTGAAAGATTTAATACAAAATAAGACTTAAATTTTCAGTGAGTGTCACTGTTTTCTTGAAGAATCTAGAAACTGATGAAAGTGTACCATCGTCTTAAAATATAAACTTGATCGTATGTATTCTTTATTAGGGGACATTTATTCAAAAGATCCAATTCCTAATTGAAGGTTTCTTGCTGACCTTGAAGAGAATATAAAAGTGTCATTCAGAATGGTAGCATCGGTTCCCGCAGCCACAGCTTGGTATGCCCTATGGTGTAGTGCAGGAGTCTGAAGAAAAATGGCTCTGAGCACAAGAAGAACATTAAAGAGAGGTCTAAAGACCTCTGTAACAAAGGCGCCAAAGACTCTGTACTAAGGACGCCAGTACCAAAAGAGCACCTGGTGTACCAACAGTGGTTACCATAACAAGTGTTACAAAGACTGCCCTGCTAACATTAAAGGAGTTATCCAGCTTCCAAAAAATAATTACAAACAGATCCATAGCAGTGCTAAATATTCACTTTTCCATGTACACCCTTTACTTGACTTTATTTTACTTGCTGATCCTTGTATCACTGTTATTTACATGCAGTGAATCTGTGGATAAACTACATGTCCCATGATTCACCTTCCTGCTCTCACTATGTGTACTCCTCCCTTCTCCATTCTCCCCTGTGTGCAGATTCCCTCCCTCCTACAGGGCCTGTTTTTGTCACAGTGTCTGTCTTGTGTCTCACTTCTTCAGTCCATGTAGCTGCTCTCAGTCAGTATGATTGGTTTCAAGCAGCAAGGAGGTCTCGTGCTGCTGTGACCTTTTATTTGCAGACTGAACTGCTCACATTTAGGGATAGTTAGATTGCAAATGTAATGTCACAGCTGTGGTTAATGACTTGAAAATAAACCAGATAAACAATGCCAAATTTATTAACTATTAATTATTAAATGTATGTGTTATCAAGTACCTCTTGTGCCTATGCCATCCATGTGCTTTACATTGACAGTGTTGTGTTGGAAGTAGGTTCTACCTGCATCGTATAATGTGGTGTGGTTAGGGGTTAGGTCCCCCTAGTGAACCCAGTCTGACAAGTGAACAACAAATAACAAGAAAAATATAGGATCTGTTCTAGTGGTTGTAATATTGAATTATTTTTATATGCAGATACTAATCTAAAAATAAACACTTAATATAAAAATATGAAATGTTTAAAACACATGATTTAAAGTTGTGTTCCTGTTCAATTTTAACACCTAGGGAGGCTTAAAATAATAAACAGTGCATACTCACCTGCCTTTTCAGTTGGAGACCCAGCATTTCGAGTCCCCAGTCTTCCTGACCTTTGGCCTGAACATGAGCGCGTCAGCCACTCAGTGGCTGAGTAGTTATGTTCTGTTCAGCCAATGATTGACTGATTTTGCTAGTATGCAGGTGAAAGGTAAACAAATACCAGGGACCCAAATGGTGACTCTCTTCTAGATTCCTGGTTATATGTACAGGTGAGTATGCACATTTTATTTTTTTAACCACTTCTGTACTGCCCATAGACTATATACGTCCGGAAGGTGGTTGTCTATTTCTGCAAGGACGTACCGCTACGTCCAAGCAGAATTCAAATGAGGAATCGGCTGTAACTTCAGCCGGAGTTTCCAGAGAGAAGACAGGGAAGGTTTATTACCTTCCCTGCCATCCCGATCATTGTGTATACAGTGCTGAATGAGTGCTGTATACACCGCTATGGGCGCTGGCATCTTGTGGCTGCCCTCTGACCAGCGTCTGTAAGAGCTCCTGGGTCCTACAGGACCCAGTTCAGTTCTATTGTAATGTGAAAGTAATGTGCAGGAGGCTGTATTCCTCCTGCAACTGGGGCTAAATGTACCAGCCCCAGTTACAGGGGAAATCAGCCTCCCCAACAAAAAAAAAAAAAGTCATCAGATGTCCCCAAAGGTCTATTATGGGGACACAATGTAAAAAAAAATTAAAAGAAAAGTATAAAAAAAAAAATAAAATAAAATAATATGCCAATAAAACACCCTTATTAAAGGTTATAGCCCCACCTCCGACAACACTATACAAAATAAAAATTACCGTAATGGAGAGTAAAAACTATTTGAAAAAGTTTTTAGAAGCACTTTGTGTTATTACATAAAAAATAAATGAAAAGTGAAAAACAGACACGTTTTCCCTCCTCTTTTGATTAGATTTTCCTGGATATAAAAAAAATTAAAATACAAGTGTAGGGAACTGCCATTTCTACTAGTATATAATGTATCTGGCTTCTTTGCCCCTGCAGTTTGGCTTCACAGACCCCAGGCATTCAGTGCAAGTTTTGTTTTGTAAATACAGTGAGTCAGACACATGTGAGGCAGAGCTGCTGGGGGGAGAGATGTGAGCAGAGCTGCTGAGACAGACATGTTATGTCTGGGGGAGTCTAAGAGCCACTTGTTCCTCTTTACTTCACAGTATATAGTTAGGTATGTGTTACCCCCTATATACTCACAGGACCTAGCTAGTAACCGTAGTTAGGGATCCATATATATATATAGTTCAGGGCAGTGATAGGTTAGGCTTCCGAAGGCCAACTAGCTAGTTAGAGGCCCGGTGGCACTAGTAGTTTAGCTGGCAGGTTAAGGACTCAGTGTTAGGGTAGTCAGGCCTGCATCTACTGCCGTAACCGTCGTCCTGTTTGCTGCCTGTGAAGAATCTCACCATCATCATCATCTCCTGATCGGCTGTCTGTCATCTCCTGGAAGAATCCGAGGATCCACAGTCATCCACAGGGGCCCCTGCATCTCTTCTGTTGCCTGGAGGTATTGTGCACTGGACTCTTGCTATATATCTATATATATACCCGGGTATATAACCTAAGACGGTTGAGGACTTGCTGGTTGTTGTAGTATTGCTGTGTTCTGAGTATATTTTATGTATGTATTATTACCCTGTTGATTCTTATAAAGCTACTGTTATAACCTTATGTGGTATCTGTATGTATTCTTCAGACTGTGAGATTAGTACAGTGATCCTTGTTAAGGCTACTAACTGTACTTCATGGGTAAGTCCCAGGAAGAGATCCTCCCTGTAATACAGAGGCTCTATCCTGGGTGGAGGCACTGATATATTTCATATATGTTCCCACTCTTCCCTTCAGCGAAGGCTTCAGGTCCCATTATACACACAGGTCAGCGCCAGAGTCTATTGTGGGAGGGATAATACTCATACCCCCCCCCCCAAATAGGGCTACATTTGGAGGCACTGCTGAGATTTAGAAGTGGGAATAGTCATTGATATGGAGAAGCGATATAGCTCAGAGGGGAACCTCCCACTAGCTACTACATGGGATTACCGACCGCCTGTTCCTCCCCTGGTTCAGGTAAAGGAAGAACCCCGCTCAGCCAGTTACCCCCCCAGTATGGCCGTCGCTAGCAGTTCCTCTAGTGACAGTGCTATTAGCACTTTAGCCAGACTGACTGAAATGTTAGCTCAGGGCCTGCAGGCCACTCACTACAAGAAACTAAAAGTATTCTCTGGTAATGTCCCAGTACCACAAGGGGAGGAAAACTTTGAGATATGGAAAGAACATACTCTCCAATGCCTGAAGGAATGGTCTTGCTCTGAAGAAGGCAAGCGGCAGCGTATCAGTGAAAGTTTGCGGTCTCCTGCTGCAGAATTGATCCGCTTGTACAGAGACTCTCATGAAGGAGTGAGTGCATTGGACTATATACAAGTACTGTCTGATCACTTTGAGCCATACTATGACCTTGCCCAGATGGTTGCTGATTACCGAATGGTTCGTTAAAAAGAAGGGGAAAATGTCTCTACTTTTATTAACCGTTTACAGCTACTTCTTTCACGTCTGGTGTACCACGCAGCTATATCTACTTCAGAGGTAGACGCTATGAGAACCAGTCAGTTGGTGAGAGGGTTACAACCTCATCATCCTCTTGCTCAAGTACTCAAGGTCTTACTATCTGATAGAGTCCTTCCATTTCCTGACTTAATGAAGTTAGTGAAGAAACAAGAAGCTGACATTAGTTTTAGTACCCCTAAGAAAGCGAAAAGCATCTCTAAAGAAGATGTTGTTCCTAATTCAAACAAGGACAAACCAGCGGAGCGGTCAGAACTTAGTCCGCCACTCCACCCACTGCCACTCAATGGAGGAAGGATGCTAGAACCTGTTATAAATGTGGTCAGACGGGCCATACTGCCAGACAGTGTACGGAGGACAGTGAGGGATTGGGACACAGTGCTGTCTTCTCTATTCAGAATCAAAGACACCGAAGGAAGGCGGGCCGAGTAAAGACCAGAGGCGCTATCGCGGGCTCCAGGTCCGTTGTCAAAGTCACTGTCAATGGTCATGCCGCTCCTGCCCTGTTTGATACAGGATCTCAAGTGACCCTGATTTATCGCTCGTTCTACCAAAAGTATCTGAGGGATATACCTCTTCAGTCTACAGGACAAATGAAATTGTGGGGGCTTAATTCAGGATCATATCCTGTAGATGGCAGCCTACAAGTAGTTATAGCTGTCCCTGAATTAGAAGATCAGAGTGTCGCTCCCATGAAGATTACGGCTCTTGTCTGTCCTGATACAGGGGATTCTTGTGCAGCTCCTGTGATACTTGGCACTAATTGTCCCGCAGTGCATTATGCTTTTCAGAAGTTTCTTGGAAGAGATTGGAACCCTGCAGCTCAGCCGGTGAATATATCTTCTGATCTTAGAGAACTCTGTGATGCCCTGTCTACTGGCTATCGACATGGAATGGTATATCATATCGGTGAGAGAACCGTGGAAGTTCCTGCCGGAGGGGAGAGAGTTCTGAGAGTAGCCTCCAGCATTGCTCCCGATTTGCTTGAAGGGGGGAGTTATGTCCTTATGGAAACCCCTGAAGAAATGATTAATCAGAATGGCTGGATGGTGATCCCAGAGAGAAAGGACTGGAGAAATAAAGTGGAGTTATCTACCTGTGTGACAGTGAGGAACTGTTCACCGCATCCGATCGTAATTGGACCATACCAGAATGTGGCCCACTGCTACCCTGTGCTTGGAGTAAATCCATACGCTGAAGTGTGCAGGATTCAAATCCGAGATGCAATCCCTAATCTCAATCTTGACTTGAGTGATCCACATTTACCAGAGGCCTGGAATCAGCGACTGACACAGAAGTTGTCTGAATTATCGGAAGTGTTCTCCATGGATGATATGGATGTAGGTTGTGCTAAAAGTGCTCAACACACTTTCCGATTGACCGATTCTACTCCCTTCCGGGAGCGACCACGGAGAGTTGCTCCAAAGGATGTTGATGAGTTAAGACAGACTCTACAGCAAATGAAAGGTCAGGGGATCATTGTGGACAGTAAGAGCCCCTATGCCTCACCTATTGTGGTGGTAAGAAAAAAATCTGGAGCAATTCGCCTATGTGTGGATTACAGAACTCTGAACCGGAGAACCTTACCTGATCAGTATACACTGCCGAGAATTGAAGAAGCTCTGGAAGCTCTGAATGGAAACTGTTGGTTCACAGTGCTGGACCTAAGATCGGGATACTATCAAGTCCCAATGGCACCTGAGGATCAGGAAAAGACAGCCTTCATATGCCCCTTGGGTTTCTTTCAGTTCACTCGTATGCCGCAAGGTACAAAAGGTGCGCCTGCAACGTTCCAAAGGTTGATGGAAAGAGTGTTAGGTGATTTAGTGCCCCGGGAATGCCTTGTATATCTTGACGACATTATTGTGTTTGGAAAGACGCTGGAAGAACATGAAGAACAACTCATGAGAGTACTCCAACGCTTAAAAGAAGAGGGGCTGAAGTTGTCGGCTGACAAATGCAAATTTTGTAGATCTTCGGTCACTTATGTAGGTCATATTGTTTCTGCTGAAGGAGTTGCTACCGTTCCTGGTAAGATTGAAGCTGTGGTGAATTGGCCCCGACCGCAAAATATTACGGAGTTGCAATCTTTCTTGGGATTTTGTGGATTCTATCGACGATTTGTGGAAGGATATTCAAAAATTGCTCGAGCCCTTCCTCGACCTGTTGAAGAGTGATGCAGGAGATCCGGGAAAGAAGAAAGGGTCTTCCAAAAGCCTTTTTGGCGATAGGTGGACTGCGGATTGTGAAGAAGCATTTAAGTTGTTGAAGAAAAAAAAATTGACAGAAGCTCCCGTTCTGGCTTATGCTGATGCACAGAAGCCATATGTGCTACATGTAGATGCCAGCTTTGAAGGATTAGGTGGCGTGCTGCACCAAGAATACCCGGCCAGGTTACGGCCCATAGCTTTCATAAATCGAAGTCTTTCTCCCAGCGAGAAAAATTATCCAGTACATAAATTGGAGTTTTTGGCGCTCAAGTGGGCCATTGTTGATAAATTACATGACTATTTATACGGAGCCACGTTTGAAGTAAGAACAGACAACAATCCACTGACATACGTTTTGTCAACCGCTAAACTCGATGCTACAGGACATCGCTGGTTGGCGGCTTTATCCAACTACCAATTCACACTCAAGTATAAATCGGGGCCTAAGAACATTGGGGCAGATGCTCTATCAAGACGGCCTGGATTACCTAGTCTGGAAGTAGTGGATGAATGGGAAGAAGTGCCAAGTCCTGGAGTAGGAGCTTTGTGTGCCATGGCTGCTGTAGTTGAAGACCGAGTAGCCTTTTCTGAAACTCGGCTTATTGACTCTATTGGGGGAGGTCCCGAAGCTGTACCAGACATGTTTGCCTACCCTGCCGCTTTAGGATCCTTTGAGAGTTGTTCTATATCTTCAAAGCGAATGATCTGGAGTCAAAAGACTGATCCTTTAATTGGACCTCTTTATCAAGCAGTGAGTTCTCAAGACAGAGAAATGTTAAAGACATCCCTACCCTCTGAATGCAGTCAACTTCTACGAGTTTGGGAGAAGTTTGAAATAGACAATGGCCTACTTTATCGTGTGGTGCTGTATCATGATCACCCTGGAAGGCGCCAACTAGTTATTCCAAGCTGCTTTCAGAAGATGATTTTCCGAAGTCTGCATGATTATCATGGTCATTTGGGACCTGAGAAGACTTATGGCCTAATACAAGACCGATTCTACTGGCCCAAAATGAGAGATACCGTGACTCGTCTGTGTAGGTGCTGTCGCAGATGTTTGCAGAGGAAGACTGTCCCGGTTCGAGCGGATTTCATAGGACACTTGAAGAGTTCGGGCCCCATGGATCTTGTCTGCATAGACTTCCTTTGTATTGACAACGACTCCAGAGGATTTGGAAATGTATTGGTGGTGACTGATCACTTCACACGATATGCTCAAGCCTTTCCGATTAAGGATCAAAAAGCAGTCACTGTTGCAAGAGTGCTTTGGGAAAAGTATTTTATCCATTATGGCTTACCACACCGGTTGCATTCTGATCAAGGCCGGGATTTTGAGAGTAACCTGATCAAAGAGTTACTTCAGTTGTTGAACATCCGCAAAAGTTGGACGACGCCTTACCATCCAGAGGGAGATGCCCTTCCTGAAAGATTTAACAGGACTTTACTTGATATGCTTGGTACCTTACGAATTGAGGATAAGCGATCCTGGAGTCGAAAAGTGGAGGCTATGGTGCATGCCTATAATAGTACAAGGCACGAGAGCACAGAATATTCACCATACTTTCTGATGTTTGGAAGAGAGCCTAGGCTACCTATTGACATCTTGTTGTGAGTCTCTACCGATGGTATCAGTCATCGAGATCATTACCGATATGTGGCACGTTTGAAAGAAACGCTTAAGAGTGCTTATGAGCTGGCTGAGGAAAATGCGGCCAAAGTGAATGAAGGAAATAAAAGGAGATTTGATCTTCGAGTAAGATACCGAGAATTGAACCCTGGGGACCATGTTCTGCTACGGAATTTGGGAGCATCTGCAAAACATAAGCTGGCTGATCGATGGCGGAGTGAACTCTTTACAGTGGTAGATCGGTTGCCTGGAATACCAGTCTACAAGATAAAAGGACGGGACGGGAGGATCAGGACTTGGCATAGAAATCATTTGTTGCCTGTACCTCAGATTGATGGTATGGATATCTCCAATGATGGCTCGGCCTGCGATTCTCCACAGTCCTTAGCCGATATTCCACCTGACCTTCCTGAAACTCCTGAGAGTGATTGGACTGTGGCTCCTGAAGTTCCTAGATCACCAGTATCTTCTCCTTCAGGGAGACCTATGAACCCTCAAACTCCAGAATTCGTACCTAGATCTGTGTCTACAGATGAGCAGGGATCTAGCTCTCCTATGCCACCAGCACCATCCCCTCCCATGGCAGACAACCCTAGTTTAGGGCCTGGACATGCTAGTTTACCTCAGAGAGAGGTACGGAGAGGAGAGAGAATTAGACACCCTCCACCTATGCTGACATATGATAGTTTGGGGGACCCCAGATTTACTACTCAGCCTCATTTATACCATGCTTGGGTGGGTGCAGTGTCCACTTTGGTCAATATGTTACCAATTTTCGCTCCTGCTGGCATGTATACCTATTAACCTGTTGTGACTCTGTAAATGCAAAAGCAACCATATTGATATTGTCATTGGTAATGTTGACTGTATACTATGACTTTGTATGTCTTTGACGTGACGTAAAGTTTTCACCAGAGGGAGAGTGTAGGGAACTGCCATTTCTACTAGTATATAATGTATCTGGCTTCTTTGCCCCTGCAGTTTGGCTTCACAGACCCCAGGCATTCAGTGCAAGTTTTGTTTTGTAAATACAGTGAGTCAGACACATGTGAGGCAGAGCTGCTGGGGGGAGAGATGTGAGCAGAGCTGCTGAGACAGACATGTTATTTCTGGGGGAGTCTAAGAGCCACTTGTTCCTCTTTACTTCACAGTATATAGTTAGGTATGTGTTACCCCCTATATACTCACAGGACCTAGCTAGTAACCGTAGTTAGGGATCCATATATATATATAGTTCAGGGCAGTGATAGGTTAGGCTTCCGAAGGCCAACTAGCTAGTTAGAGGCCCGGTGGCACTAGTAGTTTAGCTGGCAGGTTAAGGACTCAGTGTTAGGGTAGTCAGGCCTGCATCTACTGCCGTCACCGTCGCCCTGTTTGCTGCCTGTGAAGAATCTCACCCTCATCATCATCTCCTGATCGGCTGTCTGTCATCTCCTGGAAGAATCCGAGGATCCACAGTCATCCACAGGGGCCCCTGCATCTCTTCTGTTGCCTGGAGGTATTGTGCACTGGACTCTTGCTATATATCTATATATATACCCGGGTATATAACCTAAGACGGTTGAGGACTTGCTGGTTGTTGTAGTATTGCTGTGTTCTGAGTATATTTTATGTATGTATTATTACCCTGTTGATTCTTATAAAGCTACTGTTATAACCTTATGTGGTATCTGTATGTATTCTTCAGACTGTGAGATTAGTACAGTAATCCTTGTTAAGGCTACTAACTGTACTTCATGGGTAAGTCCCAGGAAGAGATCCTCCCTGTAATACAGAGGCTCTATCCTGGGTGGAGGCACTGATATATTTCATATATGTTCCCACTCTTCCCTTCAGCGAAGGCTTCAGGTCCCATTATACACACAGGTCAGCGCCAGAGTCTATTGTGGGAGGGATAATACTCATACCCCCCCCCCCCCAAATAGGGCTACACATGCAAAAATAAAAACAACATAAAAATAAAGCGCTATGTGTTACTGAAAAAAGACGCAGAAATTAGTTGAATAGCGCATATGATAAAAATGTTACAGCCCTCAAAACCGCACATATAAAAAAAATCCAAAAATGTGTCTGGTCTCAAAGGGGAGTAAACCTCCCTAGTAATTAAAAAAAAATGAACTAGAATAACTCTTTAAGTAGTATTTTAAATTTTTTGCATAGCGCATCCCTATTAAATAACAGCAAATTGTACTGCAATCTAATCACTTATTATGTGTTAGAAGGAAACCCTTCATCTAAAATGGTTCTTTAAAAATATTTCCCTAACTTTCTTTATGATTTCTATAAATTTCTAGCTTTAACTTAACCTTTAGTTGGAGTTATCTCTTAAACCTAGTCATCAATGCTTACATGGTCATAAAACACATCCTGTACTATCCATTAGTAGGTATCTCAAGTGTTCACATTTTATGAATCTGACCCTGAGAGAGCTGTAACTAAGTATTGCCACATGTAATTATCTCACGTCATATTCTCCTATTTATAGTTCTTCTTCATGGATTGCATTAGAAGCAAATTATTAACCTTCATAGACAGCAATATTATGTAAACTGGTGAACCTGTTTACAGCTTAGTACTGTATATAAATGAATATTATAATGAGAAATACAAGAATGAGGAAATCAAAAGACATTTTTTACCTGTATTAATAAATATAAGTTTATTGAGGCACATTTATTATGCATTACATGTAAGTTTTCTGGCATGCAAGGCATAAAAAGTTAAGGTGTTTTTTGCGCAAAAAAAAATTTGCAACTTTTTAAATTCTGCGCCGCCTTTGCCACTTCCCAAAAAAGAGAGTGTGGTGAGGGTGGGTGGGGGTTTAGGCATCAGCCCTGCCAGGTTTATCATCATTTATACCATAAATCTGGCATACATTAAGTGGGTCATTAAGTGCATTAGTGACACCAGTCTTAATAATTCTGACCCATTGTTTAGAATTTACCACTTTCTTTATTTGGATGTAGAATTACGTCCTAACTGTAGTCTTTTTGCTACCATGTTTTTATGCTGTGATGAGGTTAGAATAGCCTATAGCTCTCTTATACTTCGATATTGAATCAATATAGTCCCACACCTACAATTTAATTCTATGCAGCCTGGACCCTCAACAGGTGCACCTATGTATAGAAACTACTGTTACTACTGTTGAGGATAGAGTTAACTTGTTAAAATTACTACAGTAATACTTCCCAAAATTTACTAACTCCAATATATTCCAATAGTCTTAATGGTTTAAAGCAGTGGTGCCAAAACTTTCTGAAGGTACAACCCACTTTTGGGAGAAACTTTTGTATGTGACTTCCCCCTACACTTACATACTTAGCCACATTCAAAACATAAAAGTTTCATTGTCTACAAATTGACATGTATGTTCATGGGAAAACCCTTCTGAGAACAAGGGCATCTCTACTCTATATATTGTACTTATAAATGGGAATGGCTTACCTAGAAAAATGTTTATTTGATAAAATGGAAACAAAAATTTGATTTGTAAAAATTGTATACTTTGGTCTCGTATAGTATGTATTAATCAAGTATGTTTCTATAAACTGCTTCTTCTGTGGTATTTATGCCCTAGGAGAAATAAGTGTATGTTCTCCAACTACCTGAGTATGTGCAGGAGGTGGTGTGAACAATAAAGCATGCTGCTATACATGTGGTAGCAGTGCCCCGACATCTGCATTTTTGGAGACAATGCATAGCCAGGTGGCAGACGTGGTACTTCCTCAGTCTTCAGGTCTGACAGAGGCAGAATTAATTCCATAAGAATTTCAACACATGGGGGAGATTTATCATTGGGAAATTTTCAGTTTTGTCAGAGTCTGTGTTGCTTTAATTTGTGCTGAATTTATAACATGAGCCTGGGAAATGCACAGGTCTCCTGTTGAGCCCCCAATAACCTTATAGGGGCGAAACGTGGAGATTTAAAGACATGTATACAAGAGATTTAGAAACATATGTATGAGATGCAAATATAGCTACACCCCATTGATCACTGGCAAATTGATTGGGACTATATGTTTGCCAGACTAGTGGACTTTACCATTGGGCCATCTATACTGGCTTTTACCACAACTAATTTATAGCAGCTTTGGAATATTTGATTTGATCCCAATCTAATCCTAACTACAGTCATGGCCAAAAGTTTTGAGAATGATACAAATATTAATTTTTACAAAGTCTACTGCTTCAGTTTTTCTAATGGCAATTTGCATATATTCCAGAATGTTATAAAGAGTGATCAGCTTAACAGCAATTACTTGCAAAGTCAATATTTGCCTAGAAAATGAACTTTATCCCCCAAAACACATTTCAACATCATTGCAGCCCTGCCTTAAAAGGACCACCTAACATCGTTTCAGTGATTGCTTCATTAACACAGGTGTGGGTGTTGATGAGGACAGGGCTGGAGATCAATCTGTCATGATTAAGTAAGAATGACACCACTGGACACTTCAAAAGGAGGCTGGTGCTTGCCATCATTGTTTCTCTTCTGTTAACCATGGTTATCTCTAAAGAAACACGTGCAGTCATCATTGCACTGCACAAAAATGGCCTAACTGGGAAGAGTATTGCAGCTAGAAAGATTGCACCTAAGTCAACAATCTATCGCATCATCAAGAACTTCAAGGAGAGAGGTTCCATTGGTGCCAAAAAGGCTCCAGGGCGCCCAAGAAAGACCAGCAAGCGGCAGGACCGTCTCTTAAAAGTGTTTCAGCTGCGGGATCGGGCTACCAGCAGTGCAGAGCTTGCTGAGGAATGGCAGCAGGCAGGTGTGAGTGCATCTGCACGCACTGTGAGGCGGAGACTCTTGGAGCAAGGCCTGGTCTCAAGGAGGGCAGCAAAGAAGCCACTTCTCTCCAGAAAAAACATCAGGGACAGACTGATATTCTGCAAAAGGTACAGGGAGTGGACTGCTGAGGACTGGGGTAAAGTCATTTTCTCTGATGAATCCCCTTTTCCATTGTTTGGAACATCTGGAAAACAGCTTATTCGGAGAAGAAGAGGTGAGCGCTACCACCAGTCTTGTCTCATGCCAACTGTAAAGCATCCTGAAACCATTCATGTGTGGGGTTGCTTCTCAGCCAAGGGAATCGGCTCTCTCACAGTCTTGCCTAAAAACACAGCCATGAATAAAGAATGGTACCAGAATGTCCTCCAAGAGCAACTTCTCCCAACCGTCCAAGAGCAGTTTGGCGCTCAACAATGCCTTTTCCAGCATGATGGAGCACCTTGCCATAAAGCAAAGGTGATAACTAAATGGCTCAGGGAACAAAACATAGAGATTTTGGGTCCATGGCCTGGAAACTCCCCCAGATCTTAATCCCATTGAGAACTTGTGGTCAATCATCAAGAGACGGGTGGACAAACAAAAACCAACAAATTCAGACAAAATTAAAGCATTGATTCTGCAAGAATGGACTGCTATCAGTCAGGATTTGGTCCAGAAGTTGATTGAGAGCATGCCAGGGAGAATTGCAGAGGTCCTGAAGAAGAAGGGTCAACACTGCAAATATTGACTTGCTGCATTAACTCATTCTAACTGTCAATATAAGCTTCTGTTACTCATAATATGAATGTAATTATATTTCTGTATGTGATAAAAACATCTGACAAACACACATAAAAACCAGAGGGCAGCAGATCATGTGAAAATATAATATTTGTGTCATTCTCAAAACTTTTGGCCATGACTGTACATATATGATCTCTGGGGTACTATCTGTGGTCATAATGTGGTCAGTAATATCGGTTGGGCCACATGATTTATTGGAGGAGTGATATAGTGTATCCATTGTCTGTCCTTGGCTAATTCTGTTCTCTATGCAATTGAGGCTCAGACAACTTATTGTTTTATCCTCTGTCCCCACTGCCATCAATTAGACATATTGTATGTCCTTAATGGGGTGAATTTTATTAAGTGGGGAAGAAATTAGAACATAGTTAGTTGGACCCTAGCTCTTGATTTCATCTTACATGTCCTCTTGGATATACTACTTGGGAAATGTCCTAACCCATTTATTTTGTTGCTACACTGAGTGAGATTTTTAAAATCTATTATTTGAATACAAGCTATGTTTTAGTATCATTACACACTTTTGATTCATTCCTGTGAGCCATATCTGAAGTGAGAGTTTTCCTCTGCGGACTTTGTCCCCTTTATACCTATACGGAAACCACCAGCGTTTCTGTAAGTATAATTGACATGTTGTGATTTACAAAAATGCAACAGTCTTTG
The DNA here is from genome assembly GCA_947044405.1 of Leptodactylus fallax. Taxonomy (NCBI): domain Eukaryota; kingdom Metazoa; phylum Chordata; class Amphibia; order Anura; family Leptodactylidae; genus Leptodactylus; species Leptodactylus fallax. The sequence continues at coordinate 3,212,010 of CAMRHE010000108.1, read as the reverse complement.
AAATTGCAGCATTTACACTGTAGATTTTTTTCTGCAATGTGTAGATGGAATTAGCAAGCATCCCATTACATTTTGCAGGTACTGTCATACGTGGCGTTTTGGCCATGGCTGCAATGCAATGTGGGACATCGGCCGAAGTCTAACTTTAATGTCCTGAGCAGTTACCTTGCTTTGTATGCCACCCTGCTACTGGAGTAAGATTGCACCAAATTTTGTCGCAATTGATAACTCTGGAGTGCATCAGCTTTGCAGGCTAACCACTTCTACATTCTTGACATGCCTACTCCTTGGAATAGTTAAACTGAGGCACCTATTGTAAATAATATATTTAGATTGTATGCGTTGTATGAATCAATAAGAATAATAATACTGTCAAAGGTGCTATGTGGCTGCCGGGACTGTAATGCGCCCACACAGAGGGGACTCCTTTTATATCCGTTTCTCTACCACCATTAATGTCCGTTGCTGTCATCCTGTGATGGATGACGCAATGGGCTGTAATAACAGTAGTGTGAACATACCCTAAAATAATAAATCTGGTAATTCAGGCCCTGCCCACATTGCACTTGCTTACTGATAATTGATAAAAGGATTATTTCTGCATTGCTTCAATGGTTTGTAGCCCCAAAGGTATTTTTCTACTCATGTTAAAAGCCCCTGCATGGCACTATTATTGATTTGAGAGGCATTGTAGACCTGAAAGTCTCCTCTTTATTACATTGTTGACACCTACTCCCTATACTGAACATTTAATAAATCGCCTTTTTTACCCAACTAGCTCTCCCTGTTGCTGTAGTTGTCTTGTGCTTATTTTCTTTACTCCCGCTGAGGTACTATGCGCAGAATCTGCCCAGAATTTGTAGAATGCCTACAAATTATATAGGGTTTTCTCTAAATAGTGTAGGACCAACTAATAAATATATAAAACTTAGCTTTTAATAAAGTCTTGATAAAATATACACCAAATTGTGTCTACCCAAAAGTGATCAAACTTAAATCAAAGCTACATAAATTTAAAAGGTGTAGCGTAGCAAGAAAGTGCTAAACATCTCATTGCAACCTGCTGACACTCAACTTATTCAAGATGAAAATCTGTCACTCTTCTACGTTTTATAATGGCCGAGATATAAAGTGCTAAAGTGCCCCCACCCCGACTCATGCGGCCAGAAAATAGAAAGTTGCTATAAAGTTTAGGAACCCCTAACAACCTAGTTGTGATTCTAGCTAAGTTTTACTGCCATTTTACGAACATGAACGATTTTCATGGGGTCACCATATTCTGACGCCTATTACTTTTTTAATGTTTACTTCAACGAGATATGTAAGGGCTCTTTATTTGTAGGGTAAGTTGTAATTCTTATTGGTAACAATTTTTGGTATGTATGACTTTTTAATAACTTTTCATTGCTTTTTTTGGGAGGAAGTGAGGTGACCAAAATATATTAATTTGAGCATATATATATTTTTTTTACGACCTTCAACCATATGGAATAAATAAAACTTTTTGGATAGTGCAGACTTATATGCACATAGAAATACCTAACATGTTTGTTTATTTTATTTTGTTTACATTGTGTTTTTTTATACTTTTAACGTTTTAAACTTTTTTTTTTTTTTTTTTTACTTTTTTCCTGCCCCACAAAGGGACTTGATCTCCTGATCTACAGTGCAGTGTACTGCATTGTATTGAAGTACATCACGCATAGGCTCCCTATATGCAATGGGAATAGGCAGCCAGGAGGCCGTAGCTAGGCCTCCTGGCTGCCATGGCAACCCCTCAGATCCTGTGATGAGATCTGAGGGGCCACTGGATCCACACAGATGCCAAGATCTGCATCTAAGGGTTTAAGTTGCCAGAGACTTTTTCCTACTCTAGCGGCTAGCCCCAAGTCTCGGTTGTGTAATACAACCGAGACCAGGAAGTCATGCCGCAGGCACAGCTCCTGTACCCACAGCATAAAAGTGCTATTATGGCACTGAGCATCGATAATACGCTTAGCGCAATTTAATAGTATGGTGTGGAGCGGGAAGGAGTTAATGAGTGTGAATGCTTTCGTAGAAAAGTCTCTGTGAATTGCAAGCATAGTATATGGAACATGGCACACAGCATTTTAAGTGCCAGTGCATAGCTGTGGGATGTAAGATTAAGTTTACCTACTGTACTCCAGGATGTGGCTGTCCTTCTAGCATCTTGCCAGCTCCAATCCTTTATACTTGGCACAATTATGCCACACATATAGCCAGGAATTACTTAATCTAAACATATTTCTTTGTTTTATAGATAAAAATTATAGTAGTATAATGGCAAAATCTTTTTAGGAAATTTTATAGAATATCCTTTGCTTCTTACATACTTATTTTGCTTCCATTTTGAGTGCATTTACAGAACCAATTCTCAGGCTTCTATCTGTTCCACTGGGGACTCCCTTACAGCCTGCTATCTTATTTTTACAGGATGAGGTAATAAAGATAAGACAGGGATTCCTTAAGAACTGATATTGCCAAAGGGTCAAGTCATCTTGGCATGCTAAGTAACCGTCTCTATAAAAATAGATTTATCTTAAGAAGACACTTTGAGATTTTGCTCTAGTTTCCAGAATTGGAAGAAGAAAATCCCTGCTAGTGCTAGCCACCAGTGATAGCAGGGTAAATCTCTGCCATTGCTTCTTATCTAAGTATAACCTGCTGTATTTTCTACAGTTTAGAATGATTACCCTGTTACTTGTGATTTTAAGGCCCTATTCAGACAATTGATGGACAAAATGGATGTAAAAAATGGACATTTTCAAAATGGATGTAAAAAATGGACATTTTCATAGCCAGCTGTAATCTGAGGGGCTCCTGTTTTCACTGATCACTCATAGTTTTGAGTCTACTGAGGGATCATCAAAATGTGAAAAGCCCCTCTCACATGTGTTTATTTTAAATCAGCCATGTGATGACTGTTAACATTGGTTGTGTGAATAAGGCTTTAATGTCAGCTTTGTTAAAGGGGTTCCCTCACCAAAACAACCTCCAAGAAAAGGCACTGATCACTACATGTTCAACTCCTGGAACCCATGGTGATCACCTGTGACTGCTTGTTAACCTTCTACCGAGCCACTGCAGGGGACATTTGTGGTGCTCACTTAAATGAATGGGCAACATGTAATGCATGGGTGATCTAAACTGACCAGGTTGAGGACTGCTTTCACCAGCTTATGGAAGGGATGCTCCTTAGCAGGGAAGTCCTCCTTAAGATGTTAATATTCTATAACATGTCTTCATTTGGCAAGTCCTATAAAGAACATGATAAAATGTAAATGTTAGTTACAAACTAATTTCACCCTGAAAATAGGTGGGGTATTATTAAAAATACTAAGATTGGCTTAAATTACTTTGAAGAAATAAAGAAATGCACATTTGAGAGTTGTTTTTTTTTTTTTTTATTATTTCTACACAGATGGTGTTCCCAGACAAGAGGATTGTGGCTTTGTTGAAGCAGAAAGTTCTGGCTGCATAGCTGTTAGATAATTCAGCTCATAGGACTATAATAAATTCATTTAAATGTGTAGCCCTAGTCAAATATGAAAATTTGGGTGCGTTCCTTAATCCCTATGTATTGTCACTTCAGGTTTTCTCTAGTCAGTTCAGATTGTTTGCACTCAGGACTTCTTTTCTGAGACATTAAGGCTACTTTCACATCTGCGCTGTAGTCTCTGTTTTGTCAGACAAAAAAGTCCTGTAAGTCCTGACTTTTTCATCTGGCGGTTTCAGTCTTAAAGAACAGACACCTGACGAACACCATTATAGGTAATTGGGTCCGTTAAGCTCCATTTGTGACCGCTGTTGTAGAGGTCCGTCTATCCATTGTTCTTGTCCTCCAATGGATAAGAAGAATGGAAAGGTCAACACTAGTATGAACCTGACATAACCATATTAGCTCTCATGAGTTTAAAGTGCATGTGTAGTTTCCCTTTTTTTTACTATTTTGTTGGAGGTGTTTAGTAAGCATTTACCAGTTGTTAGGGCCAGCTGTCGGCCCCCACCGATCAGATATTCATGGCCTATCCTGGAAACCCCTGTCAGGTCGAAAATGCCTCCTTAACAAATAAAACTGCTGTGTGGGGGCCTTTAATAGGAGGAGAAACATACCTTGTGGCCACAAATCATTGAAGCAATGCAGAGAAAATCATATTTTTATGAATATGCAAATAAGCCTTCAAGTGCACTAAGGGTGGGCTTGACTTGCCAGATTTACCTACAGACAGTTGTAAGTGTTTTGGCTCTCCTCTGGAGTCAGAGCCCAAAGATGCCCCTGTAGCAGTGAATGATATTTTCAGCTTCTGCCTACATCACAGCTGTCTGTAGGCAAATCTCCCAAGTCAGTCTTGCCCGCAGTGCATTTGCAGACTACTTTGAACCCGATGGACTCCCTGTAAAGGTGTACTGTACCGGCCCAAAGTTGTCATTTTATTTCTTCTGACATTTTTATTTGTCAGAAAGATAAACTTTAATTTAATCCTGACCTTTAAATTTCCTTTTATGTTAAAAAGTTATTATTCTAAATCGTATAAGCCTTAACACAGATTGGCTTGTCTAAATGCATATCTTGCATCTTTTCAAGTTTCTGTTAAATTCTAAAATATGTTGTGACTGATTTTCTACTAGAGGATAAATAAAATGCCACAGTTTTACACTATAATCGGTTTAAGTGAACCTTGGGTTATATTTTTTTAATTTTTTACCTTTACAGTGATTAATAAAACATGAGACCAGATATGTGAAAAATTGTTTTGTTTTACTATTGAAATTATTTATTAATTGACGAATTACATGAATCTTATCTGGGAAACTCCTATATAGATCATACCAAAAATATTGGCATATAAAATTAGTGTGCCAACCTTTATGGGGCAAAGAGGAAGGGGAAGTGCACTTATAACCAGTTTAGACATGTATAGGAAAATGAAAATCTCATTGAAAATCTGTCCAACAGAGTTATACTGAAAATAGAAAATCTAAAGGATATTAGTGCATTATTCTTCTTTTCTTATGATCATATGTTATTTCATATTACATATTAAAGTAGCCCTACATTGTAGGGCTACTCCTACACTTTCCAAATTTGTCTATTTTATTCATCATTGCAGCTCCATTTTCATGAAAATTTGGATTTGTTTTCTTAATTACCCCTGGAGAAGGAAACCTACTTCTTTAATAAGATATTGCACAATGTTGTACACTTTTTACAAAATCAATCATCTATGATCTTTGAGGTTTTGACCACTAGGATCACTACTAAGGTCCTGAGAACAGAATTGCATTTTCCACATGTGAATGGAGTGGCCCATTAATTCCATTAATAGTGGTGCGGCCCTTTTAATATGCTGACAACATCAACTGACAACTCAATTTTATTTTCTTGGGCAGTGATCAACCAACCTTATTTTAACCATTTTTCATTATTTGTACATAGATAGTGAGATAATTTTGCATAGTTGCGCTGTTGTACTTTGGATCACGGCAGGCAAACACAGTTTTACAGTGAAATTCTTGCAATACACAATAAACCTTGGATTTATTTATTAACCCTTTATTCTGTCTACAGCTCCAACAGAATATAGATGCCTGCTTTATATATATATATATATATATATATATATTTTATATTGTTCTTTGTAGTATCAACACTTCACTTTCTGTATTTGTACATTCTTTAGTCTGTATTAATCACTACTAGCCAAAGAAATAAGCAGAGTTTAGTCGGTCTTTATAAACATTTCTAAAAAGTTGTTGATTCCCATAGCTGGCCTGTCTCCCCTACATACCAAGATATTCTTGGGCACCATACTGTCCTAGAAATCATAAAGTTGGCAGCACTTCACACACTATCTAGGACATGCTTTCCACATGAAATAAAAGATGACAAGCACAGGAGATTTTACTGGTGCTCTGCTGTCTATCACCTGCACAAGCCATCCGCACCTCATCTCATAAATGTAAGTGACAGGGTAGAGGTATCTATGAGCAATGCTGGCATATAAAGTGAAACTTCACAACGTGTCTGTCTTGACAGTAAAAATGCTGGACTACTGAACTGACAGCTGAAATAAACTGATAGCATGGGGCAGGCAATGAGCAGTAGTTGTACTGACCATGCATTTCATAGCAATTCATGTTTTATTGTATGTTTCTAATATAAAATAGCTGGGGCAGTTATTCAGCTATGTTGTGGGTGTGTTTGGAGAAAGATGGAGGGAAATGCAAAAAATGTTCTTGTGCTGCCTTATCTAGATTTACAGTTAGGCATTCCTGTCACAACAAACCAGACTTGTTATGTAGCCCTTTACTCTGAATAACAGAGACATATTTGGAAACTGTAGAAACACCTCTACAAGGTACTGAGATTAGGTTTATAACCAATTTACTGTTGACAGGCTCCCTTTAAAGAAAAATTACAATATGGAGAGCAGATCTTTCCTGCTGTTTTCTACCAGTGACTGCTTCTAATCTGCTAAAATTAGGGCAGATTAATTTCTTACTTGAGCTCTGTTTATTAGAGATCATGTTCCCAGAAGAAGTCAAGGGTGGTGAAATGCTGGCATCATTAAAGGGAGGCATCATCTCTACCTATCATCAACATTCCTGCAGACTGGAGAGTGACAATGACATATACACAGAAACAAGGAGATCTAGCATTGTCACCTCCTTTCATCTACACCTGCTAGGTGATAGCAAAATAAGAAAATAACAAGCATCGAGTCTGCAGAGTCTGAGTAAAGATGTAATAATTATAAAGATGACACTTTAAAGCGTACCTCCAATTATAACACCGCTTTTCATAAATTAATAATACACATGAATGGAAGAAATTTTGTAATACTGTATATATATTTATTAGAGTTTCCTTCACTTATTAGGCTGTTCTTCTCCTCCTTATTTTCACCCAGACTGGCTATCTGAATACATTATGTCTCCAGAAAAGAGGAGAGGGGAAGGAGGAGACTAGTTAATTGATTTATTGCCTCATTCTGTGCAGCAGTAGAGACATATGTTGAAAGATACAGTAGTATCCAAAAGAGTTCCTTGAGAAAAAAAAAGAAAAGAGTTCCTGTTGTAGCATAGTGTAGCCGCAACCTCCTCCTCCCTCCCTTCTCCATAGACTTCCATGTAACAAGTAACTCAGCATGATAAATGTAGAAGGAAACATATTTATTTAATTAGATATATTAGAATGTGTCTTATATTCACCTATACTATTCATTTATGAAATTGTACACTTTAAACAAAAAATGTAACTTGATATAGTGGTAAGAAAACTAAGAACATGAGCACAGACAGCAGAGTTTTAGTGTGAAGCACCACCATGGATGTCATAGCATGTTTGCATTTGGCCTGAAGTGCATTTGCTGTGTCAATATACTCTTGTCCGCTGGACTATAATGATAGAAAAAGTTTAAGATAATTTTACCAGATGCTGGATCTTCTCCTATGTTTGTTGGACCTCAAGTGCTCTGTCACCTCCATGCATCTTCTAAATCTGCTAGTAACCTAGATTAATATGATATTTCAATTACAAACCTTCAAATACTACCTGGCCTGAAGAATCCCTCAAATGCTCTTTGACTTGTCCAAAGCTGCATACCCCACTCTTATATCTATTTCTTTGTCCTTATTGTTATGGTTCAGTTCCAAGAGCAAACTTCGGCAAAACGCAGAGACTGACTGATAACAGCGAGTAGAAAAAATAAGCTATTTAAAACTAGTACAGCACTGCGAGCTAGAGACAGACTCCAAAACACCTTCACCAGCGCTAGCTGCAAGGCTAGATAGGCTTTGCAGAATTTGGATGTCCAAATTGTCACCACCAGTAACTGTACAGGTAATAAATGCTCCACTTACTGAAAACGAACCAGAAACTACTATTTACTTGCTGAGAATATCTGGACCAGGAGGACAATGTGGAGGGTAGACTCCAAGTAGTAGCCTGTCAGAAGAGCCAGGAGAAAGCAGGAATTCAATAACCAGCCAAAAGTCATATTCCAGGAGATCATGTCAGGACAGTATCGGAAGACAAGACATATCCAGAAACAGAAGCCAGGGAGTCGGTATACCAGGAGGTTGCGTCAGGACAATATCAGAAGACAAGTCAGAGTCAATAACTAAAGCCTAAGCACGGAAACCTTAAAGCCACAATGTCAGAATTGATACTCCTGACACTTATAGAATGAAGGACTGTGGAGTCGGTAGGCGAAACCACCAACTCCAACTCCAACTCTTGCTCCGACTCCTTCATAAATGACTGTCAGACATGGTTAGTCAGAAGCAATAAAAATCTTTTAATTCATTAAATTTAACTCCTATGAATATAAATATGCAACAAACTATGTATCTAATTATACAATATTAATAACTGCATAATATAAATAAAAACTAATGAATCATTTTACTTTGAAGCCAATTCCGACTAAACCAAAATTGGCCCCAACTCTGACTCCATGACTCTGACTTCGACTCCACAACCCTGATAGAATGGATGCTTCTATGACCTAATATATCTTTGTAAAAATGGTTTTATCTGTCTTTACTAAGATATGTTCCAGGTGAAAATATCTGATGCAAGAGGAGTTGTGCCAAAAATACAATCTGGCTAAAGTGTATGTGCTAACTGGATGCAGTTTCCAGGTGCTGTCCACTTCAATAAGTGACTTCTAACTTAATAATATGGATTTCAAATGTGTGCAGAAGAAAAGTTTCATCATTTGAATACCGACACAGCATCCCCATTGAGATCAACAGGAGGTAGAAGTCACTTAGATTTCAGTGCAAAATATGCAGCTAAATCTGTACAAAAATTCTGTAATGTCAACATACCTTCACAATGTCTTACCACAATATTATACTATATCTTACCATATTAATTGAAATATATGAAACCTAACATTTAAAGACAGTAACACATTTCTTTAGGATGGATTTGGGACTATGAAAAAGATAACATTTTACTTATAGTGTTATTATAGCGATTTATGTCATGAAACAGTGCCCTGGGAAGTGTTCCCAACAATATGTGAAGAAAGAAGTGTCCCTAATGTAGTTGAACAGTGACATGAGAAGCCATTTTGGCCCCCCTCATTATCACCTCACTTTTCCTGTTCTGATTTCAAGTTTCTGGGAACCCTCTCTCTACTGTTTTAGCAAGAGATAAAAATCAGCATTAACATGTTTCCTTTCCTCTGTAGAATTTCTTCATGCCAGAACACTAAATAAAACTTGGCTTATATCTTATTTGTGTTATAGGTTTCTGGTTGAAGCTACTGATTATTTGCCAGTTTGTTAGTCCCATCCAGAATCTTTTCAATTTCTCTTTTCTTCCTGTCACGTACCAGTCAGCCATTTTGGTCTTGTATTACTTCTCAGAAGTTCACATTTAAAACCGAACAGCGGGGCACTTTTATAAAGACAGGCATTACTAACGCCAGTCTTCATGGCCCTGGAGCCGGTGGTATTTTATTATGGGAATTGCAGCCAGATATACATGACATTTTGGCCAGGGACCTTTGTCAGATACTGGAACGAAGTGCTGCTGCTACCCTATATGCTAGTTATATATGATGAGGCACATATGGGAATAATAATAAATTTGGTCGGGCTTAAGGTGCAGAGTAAAAAAAAGTTGCAAAACTTTTTGCGCTAAAGATTGCAACTTTTTATGCCTTGTACGCCTGTAAACTGGTGTACAAGGCATAATAAATCTTCCCCATTATCTCTAAAGTTTACATTGTGAACTTGGACTAAAGGGGGATTGCCATTTAAGTAAAGACACGGGCATATGCAGACAGTATTCAAATCCTCAACACCTCCTGCCGCCTCCAACTCAAGAACATCCATCGAATTCGCTCCTTCCTCACCCCTGAAACTACAAAGATGCTAGTCCACGCCTTCTTAATCTCCAGCCTAGACTACTGTAACACTCTTCTCCATGGCCTCCCAGCTAACACCCTCGCCCCCCTCCAGTCCACCTTAAACTGTGCTGCTCACCTAATACACCTCTCCCCCGTTCATTGGCCGCTCCCCTCTGCCAATCCCTTCACTGGCTACTCATCGCACTGTGAATAGAGTTCAAATTACTAATGCTGACATACAAAGCCATCCATAACCTGTCCCCTCCATATATCTCCGACCTAATCTCCCTCTACCTGCCCACACGTAACCTCCGATCCTCCAAAGACCTCCTATTCTGCTCTGCTCTTAACTGCTCTTTACACAACCAACCATCTCCAAGACTTCTCCCGTGCATCCCCCATACTCTGAAAGTCATTACCAAGACACATAAGACTGACCCCCACAATCACAAGCTTCAAGAAGGCCCTGAAGACTCACCTATTCAATTAGGCCTTCAACCTCCAATAACACTGCTGTCACCACACCACCATCTGCACAGCCTCTACCCCCACCTTCTGTCTCTATCCCTCTTCCCTCATAGATTGTAAGCCCATGCGGGCAGGACCCTCTATCCCGCTGTGCCAGTTGGTCACTGTTAGTATTATCTGTTTTGTACATCCTGTGTACCATATGTAAATCCTCAAATGTAAAGCACCATGGAATTAATGGTGCTATATAAATAAACAATAATAATAATAACAGTAAACCTTTACCTGTGTTGATAAACGTAAGTTACCAAATTGCAATTGCATGCATTATTTGTCCATTTTATATATGCCTATCTATAGATATATTTGGTTAAAGAAAGTCTTTTAGGTCAAAAATGCCTTCCACATCAATAATAGTGCCAAGTAGAGTCTTTTAATAGGACCAGAAACATATCGGCAGGCTGATTTGCATATCCATGAAAAGATGATTATCTCTGCATTAATTCATCAGTTTGAAGCCACAGAGATATTTTTCTGTTTCTTTTAACCACTTTTAACCACAGTTTTCTGACCTCCTGCTCAGCTTTGAGCAAAGTAGCTAACAGTTTTGTCCGAGCAGGAGACAGGCAGAAAAACTGCAGAGGAAGCCATTACTAAAATTGCTCTAACTCCGGAGCAAGAATCTTGACTTTACAAAAAGACAAAGATCATGCCAGTAAACCCAGATTGTGGGTTGAAATGAAGCTGCATATACTCGCAGCTTTCACTTCAGCTAGTGTACAAGGGAACAGTAGCTGAAGTGAAACACTATTTTTTATTAATAAGCACAATTGATATTGCCAAATCCATAATGACCGATAAAATACAATTAGTACATTATTTATTTTACATGAAAAACGCTATAAACCTTAAAATTCAGATGTTTTCTGTTCATCTTGCCTGTCAAAATCAAAAAGTAATACAAACTGATCAAAAAGTCATCTGTACCCACAAAATACAAGGTCTTGTAAAGCTACATTGAAATAAAGTTTAATAAGTTATGAAAGCAGGACCACAGATAAGGATAAAATGCTACTGGTATAAGGATAAAATAAGTTGGATTGCTAAAGGATTAAAATCTACATAAGGCACCAGAGTTATGTGCCAGCTATATTTACTTAACCCCTTCCCGCTGCAGGCATTTTTCAATTTTTGATTTTCATTTTTGACTCCCCACCTTCCAAACCCCCTAACTTTTTCACAGAGCCATATTAGGGCTTAATGTTTGCGGGACAAATTGTACTTTGTAATGGTACCATTATAATATTCCATCCAATGTACTGGGAAGCTGGAAAAAATTCAGAATGGTGTGGAATTGGAGAGAGAGAACATTTGTGTAAATTTTTCTTACAGGCCTTGTTTTTACAATGTTCACTGTGCAACCAAAATGACATGTCATCTGTATTCTATGTTTTGGTACGATTCCAGGGATACCAAATTTATATTTTTTTTTTAATATTTTAACTCCTTAAAAAAATTCTAAACTTTGCAAAACAATTTTTTTTTCTTGGAGTCACCATATTCTGAGAACTTCAACTTTTTCATATTTCTGCATATGAGGATGCATAAGGCGTCTTTTTTTTTTTTTTTTTGCGGGACCAGGTGTACTTTTTAGTAAATACCACTTTGGGGAATTTTGAATTTTTGATCACTTTTTATTCAAATTTTTATGGGAAGCAATAAACAGCAATCCAACAAAGTATCCAGCAAACAGGGACCAGGTATTATACCCCGATGGATTTGTGATTTTTATATTCTTAATTAAAAGCTAAGTTTTATAATACTATCCCCGTTTGCTGGATACTTTGTTGGATTGCTGTTGGACTATTATTTGCCTCTGTCCGAGAGGTTTGTTTGTCTCCTTGCAACGGACCAACCAGGACTTTGATCCACACTATCGAATCATGTGAGTGGGCTGTTAACTAACACTTTTTCCTTGTTTTATTTATTTATCTATATTTCAAATCTAGGGACAGGGGCTGATTTGAATTTTTTTTGTTTTTTTAATATATTTTTAAAAAATTTATTTATTTATTTATTTGTTTTTACTATTTTCTACAGGGCAGAAAAAAAGCATTACATTGATCCTGGCCCTATTTATATCTCTGCTGTAGGGGTAAAACAGCATTGTTTTCTAACACTTTTCAAATTAGAATAAAATATGCACATGTAGCAAGTCCAGCTCAATTTTCTGACTTTTTTTTTTTATATATCAGATAAAGTTGTGCTGAGCTTTCATAAATATGGAATTCAGCCTCATAGTCATATTTTTCCATGTATTTGATAGCCTCCTGTAGCAATAGGACTTTCCATATTGTTGGAAAGAAAGACTTCTTAATAAAATTGTTAGGGCTGTCCAAAATTTACTATGAAATTCCCTAGTTTTCAGAAACAGTCTGGCAAATTTGAGAATGTCCTGGCCCAAATAGAGGGTGTGATTTTTGAACGCCTACCCCAAAGTCAGCAGTCCCATATGGTTTATTGGGGGGTCTAGGCAGCCTGGGATGGGCCTTGGGCAGTCACGTAACTAGGAATGGCTGGGCCCCAAGGCATACATTTGACATGGCCCCCCCTCCACACAAACCACATTCCTGCACACACTATTATGCACCATAGTGGCCCCTGCACACAGCATTATGCCCCATAGTGGCCCCTGCACACAGTATTATACCCCATTGTGGACCACCCATGAACAATTATTATACTCTGGGGTCTTTTCAGACCCCAGAGTATAATGATCGCAGAACCAGGGGAGGATACAAACAAAAAAAAACAATGTTACCTACCTCTCCCTGGCTCCGGCGCACTCCCCGCTACTTCGGCCATCTTCAATGTTGAACCAGATCTCACGTGTACCTGGCCGGCGTCGCGACGCATAATGACGCAGGCCCGACTGACGTGACGTCACCAAACAGGCCCATAGCCTGCGGAGTGTAGGAGAGTTACAGTAAGTTACAGTGTTTATGTTCCCTCACCTCTCCTGTCCCTCCGATCATTATTAACGGCCTATTAAAAAAAAAAAAAAAAAAAAATCATCTAATCTCCCGGGCCCTGTGGCAGCCACTACCACGTTAGTTACACCCCTGGCCTTGGGTCAGTCCAGGGGCTGAACTCTTCCTATTTTACCAACTTCAGAGCTAGTAAGTATACCTCAATCCATGTCAAGTGCAGCCAAACTAAGGAGAGATAACACAAACAGATTCAAAAGCCCATAGAAATACAATAGATTCTATTTATTGAATTTTTAAAATACAAGCCACTGGGGGAATTTTCTTAAGGTTATCACACCATGTCGGCATATGGCACATTCTTGGTCCATGGTCACTTGCATTAAAAAAATGTGACACTTTTTCCATTTTACATCTTGCTTGCTACTTGACATAAAAAAGTAGGTAAAATGTAGCCGGAATTAAGGCAGGCTCGCAGATTTACTATAACTTTCTTTCAGAAATCTACGACATTTGCCGGCTGGCATAGATTAACTTTCTGGCACATGAGACGTCCTGAGGTGCAATATATTTATTTGGAGGATGGCACGTCTGCAACCAGTGCACACAATATTAAGACCGTCGACAATGTGCTGGTCTTAAATTTCCCCATTGAGTTCTAGTTGTGTGCATGGACACGGGATGTATCCAAGCCTGTTATTGTACTGGAGGGTAGGCCATACAACTGAGTCTCTGTTTTCCACATTTCAGGGCAGTGTTCAACAAATTTCCCCTTTTGTTTCTTTTGCATAAGGTTATATATTTGGGTTCACATAACAGCTTAGCTATTGAGTAAGTAATGGTTTTATATGTTTGCTAAGACAATGCAACGTATTTTACACTTTTAGAATTATAAAAACTATCTCAGACTAAGGCAACGAAAAATCGCGGCAGTAATGCTTCGTGGTTTTTTCCCGCAGCTTTTTTCACAGAAAGTCTGCAGAGGTTTCCCCTGCGGACTTTCTGCTATAATTATACCTATGGGGAAACCGCCATCGTTTCTGTAGGTATAATTGACATGCTGTGCGTATTTTTCGGCAAAGTGGGGATGAGATTCACTAGAATCCCATGCACTTTGCTGTTACTGTAAAACGCTGTGTTTACGCCACAAGGGGTCCTGGCCTAAAAGAAAAACTGCATTAGTTGTCCATAGCAACTAATCACAGCGCAGCTTTCAAGAGCAGAATATGGAATAAAAGCAGTGCTGTGATTGGTTGCTATGGAGAGCAAAGACGATTTTTCATTTAGATAATTTTCAAAAAAGCCTTCTCGATGTAACAAAAGCAGTGTTGTGATTGGTTGCTATGGGCAACAAGGAGGTTTTTTTTTTTTTTTTTTAGACAGATTCCATAAATCTCCTTCAATGTTCAGAAAATGACTCTCTCTATTCCCCATGCCTTTCTCAATTTCTCTCTCCCACTCCACCTTTCTTCTGAATAATGGAATCTTTCACTGCTTATTTTAATATAAATTTTATGGTTTCACAGAATTAGGCAGACTTCCAGTAATGGAACTGTATGTGAATCTCGCCTTGTTTATGCAGGCTGAGAAAACCACATCAGCTATTTACATGGTGGGTGTTGGGTGGGCAGAGATCTATGTACAATAATAGAAAATGACAAGTTAAAAATCTGCTCATAGGAACTGTTTTTCTATGTTATCATGTGCCAGCATCAGCTTAGGGCATTAAAAGGGTTACTGGCTGTAATAATGTTGAAAGAAATGCACTGAATAGGATTTTACAATAGGAAAGCAATGTTTATCCGAAAATGAATGCTCAAGATTAGTTTCAGGGAGAAGCTTTTACTGGAGGGAAAAACAAATGAGGTACAATTTACCATAACAATTAGAAAATTAAAAAAATGAATTTACCCAACAGTATGTGTAGTTTCACACACAGCTTTTTTATGGTAAAAATGCACTACAGTTTTTCATGCAATTTGAGTCAAAAAGTGATTTAGAAAGAAAAGGAAAATGTAAAGGAAAGAACTTTTACCTGAATCTACTTTTGGCTTTGGCTTTGGCTCTAAAAATTGCATCAAAGTTGCAAAAAACTTCAGTGGTGTTTTTCCAAATAACGCTGTGGATGAAACTGCTCTGAGACCAGGGCCCCACATGGCGTAAACAGTCCCTGCAAAGTGAATCCCATCCACACATTGCAGAAAAATACCCGCAGCGAAAATGCTGTGATTTCCAAAACCATAGCGTGTTTTTTTTTTTTAAATCGCAGCATGTCAATTATACCTACAGAAACACTGGCGGTTTCTATATAGAAATGTTTTGTTTTGGTGCCTGATATGCTACTTAGGCTCTGTACTGTCAGGTGGGCGGTTTTAGGCAGGAGCAGACAAGGGGTGTGATTCTGACCTCTGACACTGGCTGCCTCTGGAGCTCTGAATCACTCCCTTTGCCTAACATTGCCCTTCTGACAGAGCTTAAATAGCACATCAGGCATCAAAACCAGCTATGCTTGTTGCTCAGGAATGGTGGAGGCTAGAGAAAAAAATTCCAACTGTGCTGAAATCAGTGTAGCAGCTTCTATTCACAGATGCTAAGAACTTGAATAGGTGAAAGTAAAACATTCTCCTTTAATGAGCCCATCACTGTACATGAAAAAGCCAGACACCTGTTGAAAAAAATTGTTGAAAATTTTGGGGGCTATTGTTGGGTGTAATAATAATAATAATTTTATTTACAAAATTAGTAACATTTAATAAATGTAGTAAATGTAGGGTTCAGACAAAAAGATACATTACAGAGAAACAGTCAATTCACACAATAGGACGGTGGGCCCTGCTCGCAAGAACTTACAACAGGGATCAGCAACCTTTGGCACTCCAGCTGCTGTGAAACTACAACTCCCAACATGCACCATTCACTTCCATGGGAGTTCCAAGAGCAGCAGAGCAAGTATGCATGCTGGGAGTTGTAGTTTCAGCAACCTTTGGCACTCCAGCTGCTGTGAAACTACAACTCCCAACATGCACCATTCACTTCCATGGGAGTTCCAAGAGCAGCAGAGCAAGTATGCATGCTGGGAGTTGTAGTTTTACAACAGATGGAGTGCCGAAGGTTTCCTACCCCTGGCTTACAATCTATAAGGTAGAGGGGGGACACAAGCGGTAGCATTGGTGGTATCGGAGGTAGCATTGCTTATACAGTGGTCCAGACATTTTTGTAATAAAGGTTACTTTCATTACACATAAAAAAGCTGTATGAGCCAGTCTGTGTCCTTTAATGTGCAGATGATGCCTGGACATATAAAGTTACAGTCTGATACGGCATCATATCCTGTGGGGTAATGCGGGAGCGTAACCAGAGGAGGGTTTGTTTTAGGTATTCTAACTGCGGAAGGGTTTACATTAGGAATTGTGATAGGCCTTTCTGAACAGATGTGTCTTTAGTTTGCGCTTGAAGCTGTAGAAATTGGGCGTTAATCTGATTGTCCGGGGTAGAGCATTCCAGAGAAGTGGTGCAACTCAGGAGAAGTTTTGGATATGGGAGTGTAATATATGGATATGCCATGAATGATGAAGGTAAAGGAAAAAAAGTAAGTAAAATATTTATTTGTTGAGATAATCACAGAGTATGCGTGTTCTTGAACAATGCATCCTCAAAATAATCCAAAACTATACTGTATAATGCAGTATTCAAAACCTGCTGGTCTCAGCAGAAAGCAGTGCTTTGTGGCTGCTCAAATAGCAGTTACACAGTAAATTGATAAAAAAACACTTGAAATAGCTTAAAATTATAACAAATTGTTAAAAATAAATAGTCTGTTGGTCTGAACTGAATGGGGCCATACAATCTTCTCTTTTTTCACACTGACTCTTGGTTCATTTTCCTCAAGCATAATAGCATATTTTGATGTGCAATTCAAGATTTCCTCAGACTGTATAATGAACATTCTCTAACCTGCATCCATTTTTTTTAAACCTCCATGGGTCCTAGTGACACCACAGAGGATAAAAAAATAGGCAGTTTGGCCTTAAAGAAGCACTGCAGTAAAATTTTCTTTTGTATCCTCTATAGAATGCCGTGTCTGCAACTTCTAGTTGCCAAAAATCCAGCACTGCTAAATCCCTTTCCAACTAGAAGTCGCAGTTCTAGCACTCTCAGGGTTGCAATGTGAGTCCAATCACTTACATTGGTGAAGGAGTCTCAGGATGACAACTTTGGTTGCGTGATCGGAGTCACAGCCAATGACCCCGTGTAGTCCTAGCCAATTTGAAAATGAGCCTGTGTGTAGTATAATGTTAATGAATAACTTACAGGTTTATTGTCAAGTTATATTCTCACCTCTGGAGCATCGACCTCCTCTATGCTTCTCTTATGCACACAGTGTTTACTGTATCAACAGGTGGTCAAATTCACAATGCAAGTCTATTAGAACCTCCATTGCCTAGTCCTACATTGATAGTTTGACCTCATGTCTCAGAGGAGCAGAGAAAAAGGTCAGTGCTCCACAGGGGAGCATAGAACCTATAAAGCTGAATAAGCAAAATAAAGCTGTCAATGAGTTATTCAATAACATTATAGGCTAATTTTCTAATGGAGGAGACAAAAAATTTTATTGCTAGAGTGCTTTTTCAGCAGAGTTACATCCTAAAGGGGATGTCTGGTGTAAATCATAGCATATCTTTTGGATAGGCCACCAGTTTGTGGTGTTTGATCCACAAGACCTCTGCCACCAGTGTTGGGCTGGGGTGCCTACAGTAATAATAATTCTGGGGGCCCAAAATACAGCTACATACAAATATATTCTGTTACTTATTAGTGAATTCCTGAAATGTTCCCATGCCTCTGTTTCTGTCCTGAAGTCCTATTAGTACCCTGCTGCCTGGCTCTTGCCTTGGACTAGGGCCCTTTTAGCTCTGTGAGCTGGGCATATGTACACACATCTCAACATTTGTGAGGTAGCGGCAAGATGATTGGTGACTGGGGCCCTTGAAGTGTGATTAAAAAGCTGGGGCCCAGGGAGAAGGGATGCTGGGTGGCCTGACTCTGCACCTAGATGTCATCATACTTTCTTTAAAGGGAGTCTTCCACTTCCACCAATCATATTCAAATGTCACCATTGTGGTCTAGAGCAGGGTTCCCCAACCACTGGGACCGGGCCATTGGGGGTCTTTTGCCGGTCTGAAGGGTCGGCAATCTGGCCACAGTGTTGTGGCTCCTAGCTCTATAGTAAACATGATCCCCCCCACGCGTGCTGGCGGGACCTCGATGTAGAGCGCTTTAGGACCAGGTCCCCGCCATTAGCTACGTAGCTAATGGCAGGGACCTGGTCTACAGCGCTCTACATCGAGGTCCCGCCAGCACGCCCCGGTGTACAGCGCTGTTTGGTGTATAACCCCATCTCCATATGACCAAAGCCCCACCCCTAAACTTACCGCCCCGCCCCCCACTCCCTGCCCCAACCCCCTGCCGGGCTGTGGCAAAAAAAGGGTTGGGGACCGTTGGTCTAGAGCAGGGGTAGGCAACCTTTTTTGTTGAGGTACTCGGAGTTCCGGTCAATAATTGTAAGTCTGATGACCCCTGCACACAGTATTATGTCCCATAGCGGCCCCTGCACATGGTATTATGTCCCATAGTGGCCCCTGCACACGGTATATGTCCCATAGTGGCCCCTGCACACGGTATTATGTCCCATAGGGGCCCCTGCACACAGTATAATATTCTAACTTTTATAATATTACAGTTGTCACCATTCACTAGCTATTATTATACTGTGGGGTGTCTTCAGACCCCAGAGTATAAGTAGTGCAGGGCCAAGAGAGGTGACAAACATAAAAAACAATGTTGCTCACTTTTTCCTGCACTCCGCAGCCGCTGTGTGCTCTCTGGGTGCTTCTGCCTGTAGTCAGCGACTGCCAATTGGGTCTCAGGGGTCACGTTGCGTCATTATGTGTAATGACGTCAGACGTGACCCTGAGGCCCTGTCAGCGGTCTCTTACGTCAGGCAGCAGCGCACGAAGAGCACAGAGTGGTCGCGGATCCAGGGAAGGTGAGTTAACATTGTTTTTTATGTTTCCTCACCTCCCCGGGTGCTCCGCTTATTATTCTCAGGGGTCTGAAGACACCCCAGAGTATAATAATAACAGCAGTTTCGTTTCGGTCGTGTTTGGTCCGATCGAAACTGCTGAGGACTCCGCTGCCGTGCCAGGTAAATATGACTCGTGTGCCACTCTTGGCATGCGTGCCGGGGGTTGCCGACCCCTGGTCCAGAGCATATTGCAATATTAAACAACATACCTCTGTTAAGTACAGTATGTAACTTTTGTAAATTTGAAGAAAAGCAACATTGAGTTAGTGCACTGGGGGCAGACCTTCCGCCTGAGAGCACTACTTTTGCCACTCAAGTAGGATGGGTGATGTCTTAGCTGTGGGAGGATCAACTGTCACGACACAGAGTAGAATGGGCAGAAGATGGTAGGAGTCTCAGTGGCAAGAGCAGTTTTCCAGGAAGCTGAAGGCCTGACCCCCAATGCACCAACTGCCTGATTTGCATAAGACTTCAACATTGTTTGTTTCAAATTTACAAAAGTGACATGTATAACAAATACATGTTGTTTATCATTGTAATGTGTTCTGTAATATGGTGGTGACCTAGTGCCATTTAGAATAGAGGTATGTTTTATGTGGCAGAGGGACCTTCGTGGCCCCCTCAGGGTCCAGGGCCCAATAGCAACTGCTACCACTGCAATCCCTATAGCTACACCCCTGGTGGTGACAGCTGAATATGCTTGTGGAAGGTGGTAGACTTCCTTTAAATTATCTACCCAGTATATTACACGACACATAGCCTGCTTGAAATGCTGTATGATGAGTATCTCTGTAAAGTACAATGAGTGTACTGTGCCATGCCAGGGTAAATTGGGAGGGAGTCACCTGTTTACCTATAGGCCAATCCAAGCCTGCCTGCCAAAGGGGCTAAAGTGCCTAGTACTGCAATTAAGGATTTTATATTTCAATATACGGGGGGGGGGGGGGGGAGGGGGGGAAGGGAAAGAGAAAGAGGGGGGGGGTTAAAAGGGAATTTTGTTTATTTTTTTTAAAAAACTAAAAATTTAAAAAATATAAAAAAGAAAAGGGGAACACCCCAAAATTTAAAAACAAAAATGATTAAGATTAATAGGGGTGCCCAACTTTTTCATATGACTGTATACCAGGGAATAAACATTGGACTTTCTTCTCTTCTTTATTTTATTATGTAAAGAATAAAATACAGCTGTCCAAGCGTACATGCCGTTGGCAACTGCGTAATTATATAATATAGGCATTCTGATAATTGTGGATATCTAAAGCCAGGTATGGACAGAAAGATTTCTTCCCAATCTGGTGAGGTTTTCAATTTTTTTCATTATTGGATTGCTTGCATGGAACGGGACAAAGATACAGATGAAGTGCTCTTGCTGCCGGTGTAAGATCTCAGACATGCAGCAAGTTCTTGGATAGTGTTTCTTAATACTAGTGACTAAAATGAAGTTTTAAGGATGGCCTCCATAAATTGTACTATGAACTTAATTTAGTTTGCCTCCAACAATGGTTATAGCCATAGACAGGCTGCACGTCTTATAGTGACTGTTTGCCAAATATGTATTTACTAAGATAACATAGAATAATATCAGGATATATGACAATGCTTGATAATAGGCTTAGGTCAAATTCATTATTTATATGAAAAACTTGTATTTTTCTTGTAAATTATTAACTTCCTGAACGCATGTTGCTTACAGAACTGCATCCTGATCTTAGGTGTATTATGATTTAGTTTGTAATTGGCTCTATATGACATTTCCTTCACAAGCTCTACCTCTTATCTCCTATGGAGGAAGAGGTTCAAACAATGATTGAACATGTCAAGTCATTGGCAGATTAGTGTCCATAAATCTGGATACAAACACATTTTCATGGCCAAAAGACACTGAAGCGGGAGATGAGTGGCAGGAAACAGCTTGGATTCTTCAACAGTCAAGGCCAGTTCAGTAGTCTTCTTAAGGATGTACACTTCGATCCGCATCTAAGGATCTTGTTTCCTTTCATAGCAAAGCATTTGTTCCTTTGCCAACCTCAGATCTTAAGCATCCTGTGTTTTGCCCTGAAAGTATTAATAAGAAAGAGTGGGACATTTACACTTGCAGCATATTAGAATAGAAGCAAACATGATGCTCATGGAGAACGTAGGTGGCAAATGTTCTGTGCGTAATAATGCCATGGTGCACAAAGCTAGTTCGCACGCAAGCAATTTATTAACCTGCTGAGTGCTATATGCTAGAGAATACACTACAAAAGCAGAGCGGTACGATAAGGGTATATTCACATATGGCATATTTGTTGCAGACATTTATGTAACTATCCAATTTGATTGAATGAGGCTTGCAGAAATTCATGCAGTGTGCTGCAGTATCAACCCCAACTATCACAGCAGTGGGAGGATCAACTGTTATTGCACAGGGTAGTGCAGACAGGTGATGCTAGGGGTCTGAGTTGCAAGAGCACTGCTCCAGGGAGTTTAAAGTGGTTGTCCAGGCTAAAATTTTATTTTTTAAATAGGCCAGAGGAGGTGAAAAAAAAAAAAAGTGCTCTGGTGCCTCCAACGCATTCCACTACAGCAGCTCCGTTGTTTTCTTCCGGCGAAAGTCCCCGCCGCACATGTCTACTGAGACCAATCACAGCCAGTAAGGACTGGACCTCGCTGGGAGGATACCAGAGCAACGGGAACAGGTGAGAATGTGTGTTTTTTGTTTTTTTTTTTCACCTCACCCAGCCTAATTAAAAAATATTTTAGCCTGGACAACCCCTTTAAGGTCACTTCTAGTGCACCCACTGTAAAATTTACATAATAGATTGTCCAACTCATTTTTAAAAGACCCCAATGTACTGCAAATAGTGGCAATAAAATAACAAAAGTAAACTTTTTTTTTTTTTATTTAATTTTTTATTTCCACTATTAGCAGTACATTAGGGAATTTTAAAAATGAGTTAGACAACCCCTTTAACACATTTTTTTTCCAATCAGGTATGAGTAAACAAGTGCATGTTTAGCTTAATGCGGTAGGCACAATGCTCACACAAGCATAAAATAACAATGAAGGCAGCACAAACCATATCCAAAGTGTGACAAGATTACATATGGGCAAGCGTGTCAGGAAGCACTGAAAAGTAAAAAAGGGTAATTAGGTCTTTGGTAACACGGAGGGGATGAATTGGGGGTTAGGTTACACCAGCAAGTGTATGGAAATAATACAAATCAATGAAGTAGCAAGGAGATCTACTTGTCAAATAAAAACATAGGAAGAAATTGACACATATACTGTATATTATATACTCTAAACTGGTCCATGGCAGTGCTGGTAAACCAGTACTCTTGTACTCTTCTATAAATAGGAAGCAGGGGAGTGATTTTGTTTTTAAGCAGCTTGGTAACATTAAAAGGAAGAGTGTAGATGGGTCACTGGACATTGCAATGATTGCAATTTTCAGTATCGGATCAACAACCTTGGTCCACAGTGCAAAAGAAAAATACTCACCATATTTGGGTTATTGTGCTGGGAGTGAAATGGTTAACCTCTTTAAATTGCAACCTTAGGTGGGACCTATACTGGCTATATGTTGAGTCCCTGCCCATGATTATTAAATAATTTTGCATTTGTTCTATGTACAAGTGCATCTCAGACCCGGTTCACATCTGCGTTCGGGGGAGTCCTGCAAGCAGCACTTTCCTCTCCGCATGTTTTGTGTGGAAACTGAGCGGAAACTACACGGACGCCATTATAGTCTATGGAGTCCGCGGGTTTTGCAGGTAAACCGCTTTTTTATGCATATAGGTTTCCGTTCGGGGGGATCCTCAAGCGGACGGACTCCCTGAACGGAATCCCGAACGCAGATGTGAACCTGGCCTCAAATTAGAATATCATTAAAAAGTTTATTTATTTATTTATTTTTTAGTAATTCAATTGAAAAAGTGAAATACATATATTATATTGAGTCATTACAAACAGAGTGAACTTTTTCAAGTGTTTATGTTAATGTTGATGATTATGGCTTAAAGCCAAGAAAAACCTGTGAAGAGGTAAAATGTTTTGTTTTATGTTTATAATTGATTTCCTGTTTTGTAACCTTAGTTTTGGTACATGGGATGCCAGGTCTGGTAAAGCCTCTGTGTGAATGTTCTATTACTGCTTCTTATTTCTTTCTTTCCTCATTAGGCTGGCCACCTAATGCTCTATTTTCTACTCTTTCTGGTCTTGCCATCTGGAAACAATGTACCAAAACTAAGGAAATACTCACAATTTGTGTTTCATAAAGAAGTGTTTTCATTTACTTACCTGCAGTAGTGGAGCTGTAGTAGGGTGTGTCTGCCCTGGCCTTATAAGAGGCAAGTCTGCATCAACTCCAGTGTTTTATAGAGAAAACTGCATAGGATTATGGGAAATGTCTATGCTATAAAAGGATTCCATTACCCAGCAAGCTTAGTAGTTGTTGGTGGAGTTGACACAAGGATTGCTTAGTACACGTTTTGGATATGTTCTGATGAAATAATTAGAATAAACTCCTTTGGATTTCTTTTCAATCAAGGTCTGATTGTTTTTTGGAAAATCCCATGCTTCACATATGGTGTCAGCAGTGGGATGATTTTTGGAGTATCGCTCCAAGTACTCCAGCATAAAGAAACAAGGGAGTTATGTACAAGACACGTTCCTGGCGCATTACAAAAAAAACAACTGTATCTGCAAAGCAAACTGCTGCAAGCAAGCTGGTGAAAATGGAAAGTCAAAGTGCCAGACCCAGTGCACAGATAGAGGAGGAGGAGGGCAGAAGTGCAAGGAGCCACAGCTGCTCCAATAACGACAAGTGTTGCTGAACCTTCTGAAATGACTTTACCTGAGAGCATTGCTGACCTTATGAAATGGTTAACTGTGCAGCAGATTGAAGCAGAAAAAAGGCAAATAGAGGAAGCCAGGAGAAATCGCGAGGAATTGCAACGTCAGGATGAACGTTGGAGGGAACTATTCCAAACCCTGAGACCGCCTGTTGCTATGTCTCCTTGGAAAGACCCTCGCATGACAAAACTTTCTCCACAGGATGATATTGAGGCCTATTTAACCACATTTGAAAGAATTGCACACACTTGTCAGTGGCCTGAGGAACAGTGGGTGGTAAGACTGGCACCATATCTTACTGGACAAGCCCAACTGGCATATAGCCACATGAACATAAACGATGCAAATAACTATGACTTGGTTAAAGAGACTATTCTAAGGCGATATGACATCAGTGAGGAAACTTACAGGCAGAGGTTCAGAGAATTGAAGTACTGCTACACTGATGGTCCAAGAGAAGTCTTTACTCGCCTGCAAGACTTATATGTGAAATGGATGAAACCAGACACAAAGACAACTAAACAGATCAGTGAAATGATCATCCTTGAACAGTTTCTACAAATTCTTCCAGCTGATGTTCATGCCTGGGTTAAAAAACATCGGCCCAAAAATGCTGACAAAGCAATTTCTTTGGCGGAAAACTTTCTCCTAGCAAAAAGAGACCTAAGCAGGTCTGCAACAGGCCCATCCAAACCATTCAGAATTCTCTCTGGAGGGAGAGGTCAAGAAGCCAGAATTCCATTAAAAACCATCACAAGTGAAAAAAAGTGCTATATTTGTCAAGAGAAGGGACACATAGCTAAATTTTGCCCAAGGAAAAGCACTAAAGGCCCAACGTCTGGATCGTTTTGTGCTTGCAGTGACTTTGTGCTGCCAATCCAAATTAATGGACAGACTGTGGATGCTTTGCTGGATTCTGGCAGTAAACTAAGTTTGGTAAAGGGGGACCTAATAACTGAGAAGATGGACTTTCCCAAAGTGCCAATTACTTGTGTTCATGGAGATACAAAAAATTACTCCACATCAAATATTGAACTTCAGTTGGATGAGAAATGTTTTACCATGCCAGCAGTTGTTGTTCCGGAACTACAAGTACCAGTGATCCTTGGAAGAACTACTCCTGGATTCAAAGATTTGCTAATGGGGGAAAGCCAGTTGTCTGCTGTGACTACCCGAGCTAAAGCAAAGGCACACAAGAGAGATGAGACTTTGAAGGACATTTTCCCATTTCATGAGGACAACATGGAGCCACCATCATCAAAGCCTCCGAGAGATCCAGGACAGCAGGATGCCTTCAGGAAAAGACTTTCCCAGGATGGCAAGTATAAAAATGCTGAACTGTGGGACACTGATATTGCATTTGAACAAAAACAGGACATTGACTTATATCCATTGTATGAACAGGGTTTAACTAACTGTAAAGTGGTGGAAGAAAGTGGTAGGCAGCCTGTTACACCCTTTTTCCTAGTTGAAAACAATATTTTATATAGAGTGTGTAGTCATCCAAAAACAAGAGAACAAGTGCAACAGTTAGTTGTGCCAAAAAGGTTTAGATCCGAAATTTTGAAATTAGCGCATGATGTTCCTATTGCTGGACATTTGGGTTATAAAAAAACTTTGGCCAGAGTACTTTATCGGTTCTATTGGCCTAGAGTTTATGATGAAATAACTACTTATTGTCGTAGTTGCCCAGTATGTCAGTACACAGCTTCTGTTCCTCCCAAAGCAGAACTTATACCCTTGCCAGTAATTGATGAACCATTTAATACTGTGAGTATGGATATTATTGGTCCACTAGAAAAAAGTTCCAAAGGTAACCGTTTTATTCTTACAATTGTAGACTACTGTACCAAGTATCCTGAAGCCATACCTATGCGCACAGTTACTGCTAAAAGAGTTGCTGAGGAAATTTTGAATGTGTTTAGCAGGGTTGGATTACCTAAGCATATCCTTACTGATCAGGGGAGTAACTTTACATCTTCCTTTCTGTTAGAAGTTTATAAACTTCTTGGTATACAGCCCCTCAGAACTACCCCTTATCATCCACAAACTGATGGGTTGACTGAACGATATAACCAAACCTTGAAAAATATGCTTAGAAAATTTGCACATAATGATCCAAAACTGTGGGACAAATGGTTGCCCTTTTTGTTATTTGCTTATCGTGAGGTTCCACAAGAGTCTACAGGGTTTAGCCCTTTTGAATTGTTATATGGGAGACGACCCAGGGGACTCTTGGATGTTATTAAAGAGGTATGGGAAGGTAGAGCTGGTCATCAGAAAAATGTGGTGGAACATGTGTTGGAAATGAGAGAGAGATTAATGAAATTGATTAAGGTAGCCCATGATAATGTCCGTAAAGCAAAAGTTTACCAAAAGAAATGGTATGATCAGCATGCCAAAAATAAGTCAATTAAAGTTGGAGATAAGGTTCTTCTCTTGCTTCCTAGCAGTGAGAATAAGTTGTTGGCCAGATGGCAAAGGCCATATAAAGTGGTTAGACAAACAGGTCCTGTTGACTTTGAAATTGAAACCCCAGATAAAAAACAAAAAAATAAAGTTTACCATGTAAATTTATTAAAACGTTGGCTTGAACCAGAGGTTGATCCCACAAATAGCATTACCGGTACTATTGTCGCCGAGGCTTCACAGAATATGTCTGAAGAGATTTATGATTTGTTGAAAAATTGTGCACACTGGTCAGAGGTAACTTTGAATCCAAAGTTATCTAAAGGACAACATTGTGACATGAGGAAACTTATTGGGTCTAGTTCACATGCTTTTGGAAGTAAGCCTGGTCGTGTGTCTTTAATTTCTCATGCAATAAATACTGGAGAGCATGCGCCTATCAGGCAGAAACCTTATCGAATACCTGAAAAATTAAAGGGTGAGGCTGAAAATGAGGTGCAGGAAATGCTTAAATTGGGAGTTATTGAACCCTCCAAAAGTCCTTGGTCATCACCTGTAGTGATGGTTGGGAAAAAAGATGGGACAATACGATTTTGCATAGATTTTCGTAAAATTAATGCCATATCTAGTTTTGACAATTACCCAATGCCGCGTATAGATGAGCTCATAGATAGATTGGGGTGTGCAGAATATATTTCTACCCTAGATTTATGTAAGGGTTATTGGCAAATTCCACTTGATGAGAAATCAAAAGAAAAAACTGCCTTTGTGATGCCTAGTGGTCTGTATCAGTTCAGAAACATGCCATTTGGTCTTCATGGTGCTCCAGCCACATTTCAAAGAGCCATGGACTTACTCTTGAAGGATCATATGGAGTACAGTGCTGCTTATCTAGATGACGTTGTAATTTTTAGTAAATCATGGGAAGACCACTTGTATCACTTGGAAAAGGTCATAACTGAAATTGAGAGAGCTGGTTTCACAATTAATCCACGTAAATGTGCTTTGGGATTCCAAGAAACAAAGTACCTTGGGTTTATTGTGGGTAGTGGTAAAGTAAGGCCAGAAATATCAAAAGTACAAGCCATTCAATCTGCTACTATTCCAGCCACAAAAAAAGAAGTCAGATCATTTTTAGGTCTTGTTGGTTATTATAGACGTTTTATTCCAGAATTTGCTACCATAGTTGCTCCCTTAACCGACCTAACTAAAAAGAACAGAAGAGAGGAAGTGGTATGGACAACAGAATGTACGCTAGCTTTTGAACAGATAAAAGAAATTTTGTGTAAGGAACCAGTCCTGCAAAGCCCGAACTTTGACAAACCCTTTATTGTGCAGACTGATGCATCAGAGGTGGGACTTGGGGCAGTCCTAAGTCAAGAGGATAATGGTGAGGAACATCCTATTCTTTATTTGAGTAGGAAACTTTTCCCCCGTGAACAAAAGTATTCTACTATTGAGAAAGAAGGGCTGGCAATTAAGTGGGCTTTGGAGGCATTACGCTATTACTTACTAGGAAGAGAGTTTACTTTGGTAACCGATCATCATCCCCTCACTTGGATTCATACCATGAAGGACAAAAATGCCAGAATTACTAGGTGGTATTTAGCATTACAGCCATTTAAGTTTGAGATACAACATCGGTCAGGGACGAAGCACCAAAATGCCGATCATTTGTCTAGGCATGGTGCTGAAGTAAAAGTTGTCTGAAGAAGGACAAGCTTCCTCTTAAGGGGGGAGGAATGTGAAGAGGTAAAATGTTTTGTTTTATGTTTATAATTGATTTCCTGTTTTGTAACCTTAGTTTTGGTACATGGGATGCCAGGTCTGGTAAAGCCTCTGTGTGAATGTTCTATTACTGCTTCTTATTTCTTTCTTTCCTCATTAGGCTGGCCACCTAATGCTCTATTTTCTACTCTTTCTGGTCTTGCCATCTGGAAACAATGTACCAAAACTAAGGAAATACTCACAATTTGTGTTTCATAAAGAAGTGTTTTCATTTACTTACCTGCAGTAGTGGAGCTGTAGTAGGGTGTGTCTGCCCTGGCCTTATAAGAGGCAAGTCTGCATCAACTCCAGTGTTTTATAGAGAAAACTGCATAGGATTATGGGAAATGTCTATGCTATAAAAGGATTCCATTACCCAGCAAGCTTAGTAGTTGTTGGTGGAGTTGACACAAGGATTGCTTAGTACACGTTTTGGATATGTTCTGATGAAATAATTAGAATAAACTCCTTTGGATTTCTTTTCAATCAAGGTCTGATTGTTTTTTGGAAAATCCCATGCTTCACAAAACCCAAAAGTCATTATCTCAGAAAATTAGAATAAGTAACCTAAAACACCTGCAAAGGCTTCCTAAGCATTTAAAAAGGTCCCTTAGTCTGGTTCATTTGGCGACACAATCATGGGGAAGACTGCTGACTTGACAGATGTCCAGAAGGCAGTCATTGACACACTCCACAAGGAGGGTAAGCCACAAAAGGTCATTGCTAAAGAATCTGGCTGTTCACAGAGTGCTGTATCAAAGCATATTAATGGAAAGTTGAGTGGAAGGAAAAAGTGTGGTAGAAAAAGGTGTACAAGCAATCTGGATAACCACAGCCTTGATAGGATTGTTAAGAAAAGGCCATTCAAAAATTAGGGGGAGATTCACAAGGAGTGGACTGCTGCTGGAGTCAGTGCTTCAAGAGCCACCACACACAGACGTATCCAGGACATGGGCTACAAGTGTCGCATTCCATGTGTCAAGCCACTCATGACCAATAGACAACGCCAGAAGCGTCTTACCTGGGCCAAGGAGAGAAAGAACTGGACTGTTGCTCAGTGCTCAAAGGTGTTGTTTTCAGATGAAAGTAAATTTTGCATTTCATTTGGAAATCAAGGTCCCAGAGTCTGGAGGAAGAGTGGAGAGGCCACAATCCAAGCTGCTTGAGGTCTAGTGTGAAGTTTCCACAATCATTGATGGTTTGGGGCGCCATGTCCTCTGCTGGTGTAGGTCCGCTGTGTTTTATCAAGACCAAAGTCAGCACAGCCGTCCACCAGGAAATTCTAGAGCACTTCATGCTTCCCTCTGCCGACAAGCTTTTTAGAGATGGAATTTTCATTTTCCAACAGGACTTGGCACCTGTCCACAAATAAAAATACATTTCAAATAAATACTGAACTATGAGATATGTCATTGGTAAACTCTGACCTGTATCATCCTTTTGCGGAAAGAGTGGTTTTATCTTTCATCTCATAGAAGGGAGTTACCAAATAAAACATGGTATAATTAAATAGTGTATGTATAAACAAAGCAAAGCCTACGTGTCGTTGTTTTAGAAAAACAGTCCTATATATCTTACGTCATATTATTTGTTTCTCGGCAACCATAGGTCGATTATGAATAGATAGTAAAACAAATGATTCAGAATTTTCCACTCTTATACAGTAGATGTTAAGATATAGATAATAAGAATAATTATTATTATTATATATTTGTTTTGAGTGGAGATAACCAGGCACCAAAGGTGTCCTTCAATTACTTTCTCCCTTCTTCCAATTCAGAACAAATGCATGCTCAGCCAAACCAAGTATACATTGGGTGGTCAAGAGTATCCTGCCAGAGAGTGAACAGCAGAATTCAGGGTATACAGTGCCTTGCGAAAGTATTCGGCCCCCTTGAACTTTTCAACTTTTTGCCTCATTTCAGGCTTCAAACATAAGGATATAAACTTTTAATTTTTTGGTGAAGAATCAACAACAAGTGGGACACAATTGTGAAGGGGAACGAAATTTATTGGTTATTTTAAACTTTTGTAAAAAATAAAAAACTGAAAAGTGGGGCGTGCAATATTATTCGGCCCCTTTACTTTCAGTGCAGCAAACTCACTCCAGAAGTTCAGTGAGGAAGCTGAATGATCCAATGTTGTCCTAAATGACTGATGATGATAAATATAATCCACCTGTGTGTAATCAAGTCTCCGTATAAATGCACCTGCTCTGTGATAGTCTCAGGGTTCTGTTTAAAGCGCAGAGAGCATCATGAAGACCAAGGAACACACCAGGCAGGTCCGTGATACAGTTGTGGAGAAGTTTAAAGCCGGATTTGGATACAAAAAGATTTCCCAAACTTTAAACATCCCAAGGAGCACTGTGCAAGCGATCATATTGAAATGGAAGGAGTATCAGACCACTGCAAATCTATCAAGACCTGGCCGTCCCTCTAAACTTTCATCTCAAACAAGAAGACTGATCAGAGATGCAGCCAAGAGGCCCATGATCACTCTGGATGAACTGCAGAGATCTACAGCTGAGGTGGGAGAGTCTGTCCATAGGACAACAATCAGTCGTACCCTGCACAAATCTGGCCTTTATGGAAGAGTGGCAAGAAGAAAGCCATTTCTCAAAGATATCCATAAAAAGTCTCGTTTAAAGTTTGCCACAAGCCACCTGGGAGACACACCAAACATGAGGAAGAAGGTGCTCTGGTCAGATGAAACCAAAATCGAACTTTTTGGCCACAATGAAAAACGATATGTTTGGCGTAAAAGCAACACAGCTCATCACCCTGAACACACCATCCCCACTGTCAAACATGGTGGTGGCAGCATCATGGTTTGGGCCTGCTTTTCTTCAGCATGGACAGGGAAGATGGTTAAAATTGATGGGAAGATGGATGGAGCTAAATACAGGACCATTCTGGAAGAAAACCTGTTGGAGACTGCAAAAGACCTGAGACTGGGACGGAGATTTATCTTCCAAAAAGACAATGATCCCAAACATGAAGCAAAATCTACAATGGAATGGTTCACAAATAAACGTATCCAGGTGTTAGAATGGCCAAGTCAAAGTCCAGACCTGAATCCAATCGAGAATCTGTGGAAAGAGCTGAAAACTGCTGCTCATAAACGCTCTCCAGCCAGCCTCACTGAGCTCGAGCTGTTTTCCAAGGAAGAGTGGGCAAGAATTTCAGTCTCTCGATGTGCAAAACTGATAGAGACATACCCCAAGCGACTTGCAGCTGTAATCGCAGCAAAAGGTGGCGCTACAAAGTATTAACTTAAGGGGGCCGAATAATTTGGCACGCCCCACTTTTCAGTTTTTTATTTTTTGCAAAAGTTTAAAATATATAATAAATTTCGTTCCACTTCACGATTGTGTCCCACTTGTTGTTGATTCTTTACCAAAAAAAATTAAAATTTTATATCCTTATGTTTGAAGCCTGAAATGTGGCAAAAGGTTGAAAAGTTCAAGGGGGCCGAATACTTTCTCAAGGCACTGTAAGATCCTCAGATGAGGGTATCTAACTCCAGCCAATCACATGTCCTGCCCTGTACCCATTATTAAGACTACAGTCCTTTCTTCACAAATAATAGCTTATCAGGAGGCTCCATTTCAAATTCTTAAAGGGGGGTTCGCCATGTGAAATTTAACTGACAAGATTTTAGGCATAACCAGATAACTCAAGACTGGATGGGAATCAGCATCAGGTCTGAATTTCAAATTAGATGCAAATAACATCCATAAAATCCCAACCCAGCAAGAGCACTGTTCTAGTCTAGTTGTATGGACTTCATACAACACTTTTCACTTGCACATGTTGACACGTAAAAGAATTTACACATTACTGCACCATGCACAGATAGGCATTCAGGTTCCAAAACGGATACGTCTTGTAGTGGCTGTATGTCACACTAAAAGCAATTGGCAAACAGCCAAAACAGTAACAATTCCAACATAAATATATAGAACATTTAACAGGCTATTTATAGTCATTGAATAGCAAGGCAAAACACATTCTAACATTTCTATAGTAGAACTGAATTCCTGAGGAAAGTTCAGTCATTTCCATCCTCTCTCATAAATCATTGTTGGTGAAGATCAGTAGCAGGCTAGAAATGGAATACAATTCCTGTAGTCAAGAGGCAATGCACCTTTGACACCTGTGTGCTCATAGATCACAGAAAGTCTTGTCAGCTTGAAACATGATAAAAATATTCCACATATATGACAGGACAAAAATAATGCACTTATAATGGATTGTGCACATCAAGATTAAGACCATTAAGTATTGTGGGTTACAACTTAAGTTCTCCGTCACATAAAGAGCAGCCATGCAAGTACACAGATGAATTTGTCACTCTACACTGTTATTAAAAATTTGGAATTGCAGATTTATTTCCTGGCTTTGTATTATAAATTAATTAATTAAAAAAATTGTTATTTAAAGAAAATAACCTCTCAATAAGACTCCATTGGAGATCTGGCGATCATCTGATCACTATGAGTTCAGCAGCTTAAACCCCCTTCGTCATCTGTGTTACTAAGGGAAAGTTGAGGACAGCTGCTATGCAGTATTACATGGCAACCATCTGAATAAATGACTGACCATTTGAGACATACAGATGTAACAAAGTTAACCAGAACTTCTGCAATGGGGTAAACTTCTGCAGTGTGATATCTTATCTCAGAAGACAACAAAAAACTATGAAAAGTCATAGGAAAAACATTCTCTATTTTTCACTGCAGCAGTTTAACCAATTGTAGAAGTTCAGGTTAACTCTGCTACATCTGCTACATTAGTAGAGGCTACATTCACATCTGAGCCAGGCTGTCTGTTGTTCTGACGTGTTGGAGGACCAGAACAACAGACAGGCAGACAGCTAAATTGTGGTTAGATACAGAGTCTGATAGACCCCATTGACTATAATGGGGTCCATCTGATAATTGTTGTTTTTAAACTGAAAGCGGTGGATGAAAAAGCCATACATGCAGGACTTTTTGTCTGCTGATTACAGGTAGAGACTGCAACGGGGTCTCCAACAGAGACTCTAACGCAAATTTGAATGTAGCCTAAGAGGGTACCCAAGCAGGGTATGGTATGCATATGCCCTTATAGGGCAAATGGACAGGGGGGTGCACTAGTTGGACAACTACTTCGAGACATCACTAATGCTGTATTATGATTACTGACTTACTGTAAATGACCTATTTAATATCTATTATTCACATGTGACGCCAAAGTCACATTTACAAGAAATTTAATGCGTTGCCATTTTGAAACAATATGTTACGTTAAAAGCTAACCAAAATAAAACAGATTGCTTAAGAAACATGTCAGTCTATTGTTGTTTTGGGAAATGATGGATATTCCATGTGGCAGATTGCCATGAAACTGAAGATTTCATACAAAGGAGTCCACTTGTGTCTTGAGAGAAGAGGGAAGGAAGCAGAAGGCCCAGATGCACAAATAAGCAAGCACATTACTTCAAGTATGCAGATTGAGAAACTGACACCTTTACAGATCCTTACATCTTAAATTTGGACAAATATGTACAGTCTTGGACTGTGGTTTCATTCTGTGGACCCACGCTACAGTAAATATTACCTGACCACCATTTACAAATTCCTGAAATTGGGCTGGTGCATATTTTCACTAGTAGCCTGCTGCCTAGTCCTTGCCTTTAGACAATTTCTGTCCTTGGGGCACAGTCAGTAGCCTGCTGACATTCTCTTGCCTTGATACAGGACAGTGACTGATAATGTCTGTAAAGTGCTGCGGAATATGTTGGCGCTATATAAGTAAGAGAAATAAATAAATAAATACAGTCATGGCCATAAGTGTTGGCACCCCTGAAATCTTTGCAGAAATTTAAGTATTTCTTCCACAAAATTATTGCAATTACACTTGGTTTGTTTTACATATGTTTATTTCATTTGTGTGTATTATAACAACACAAAAGAACGGAGAAAAAAAAGGCAAATTGGAGATATCACACAAAACTCCAAAAATGGGCCAGACAAAATTGTTGCCACCTTTTCAAAATTGTGGGTAAATAACTTTGTTTCAAGCATGTGATGCTCGTTCAAACTCACCTGTGGCAAGTGACAGGTGTGGGCAATATAAAAATCAAGACTGAAACCGGATAAAAAGGAAAGAAATTGATTACATTTTTGCATTGTGTGTCTGTGTGTGCCACACCCCCGGACAAAGGCATAACACCGAAATGCGCTTTGGGTGGTGTCAGCGGACAGTGGCTGTACTTCACACACTTTTCAATGGGTATGTTTATTTCTAATCGCAATCTTGCGAGCAGTTGCTCTGTTTCATAAGATGTATACCATGTTTGTATTTGACACTTTAGTCATTGGTGTTTACATTTATTGTCTAGCAGTCTACTAGTTCTGCTCAATACCTACTTTGTACATAAATGTTACACTTTTGACATATACATTATTTTTGCTTCTATATGAGATATTATCATTTTTGACTATTTATTGGGATGTTTTTGTTCGACTCAGAACTCTGTGCTGAGCAATACATACTGTATATGCTTGGCATTTTTTTAGTAGGTTATTTAACTTATCTACCCTTTTTTATATGCGTATCGGCCTCTGCTGTTTGTCTGACACCTTTTTATATTGTTTGTTTCATCTATTTATATACTTCAGTGTAATTGTCTTTTATGTTTGAATAAATTTTGATACTGACTATTCTTTATGTGTAGCTGTTGACTATGAGTGCCGTTCTCAGTTTTCTCTTTGTTTAGTGTATGCCACACTAAGCATGGAGAACAGAAAGAGGAGAAGAGAATTGTCTGAGGACTTGAGAACCAAAATTGTGGAAAAATATCAACAATCTCAAGGTTACAAGGCCATCTCCAGAGATCTTGATGTTCCTTTATCCACAGTGCGCAACATAATCAAGAAGTTTACAACCCACGGCACTGTAGCTAATCTCCCTGGACATAGACGGAAGAGAAAAATTGATGAAAGGTTGCAATGCAGGATAGTCCAGATGGTGAATAAGCAGCCCCAATCAAGTTCCAAAGAGATTCAAGCTGTCCTGTACGCTCAGGGTGCTTCAGTGTCAGTGCGAACTATACATCGACATTTGAATGAAATGAAACACTATGGCAGGAGACCCAGGAGGACCCCACTGCTGACAAAGACATAAAAAAGATAGACTATAGTTTGTCAAAATGTTAGTGAGTAAGCCAAAATCCTTCTGGGAAAACGTCGTGTGGACAGATGAGACCAAGATAGAGCTTTTTGGTAAAACACATCATTCTACTGTTTACTGAAAACAGAATGAGGTCTACAAAGAAAAGACAAAACACAGTACCAACAGTCAAATATAGTGGAGGCTCAAAGATGTTTGGGGTTGTTTGCTATCTCTGGCACTTGGTGCCTTAACTGTGTGCAAGCTATCATGAAATCTACCAAAGGATTTTGGGTCGCAATGTAGGGCCCAATGTCAGAAAGCTGGGTTTGCGTCCTAGGTTATGGGTCTTCCAGCAGGACAATGACCCCAAACATACTTCAAAAAGCACCCAGAAATGGATAGAAACAAAGTGCTGGAGAGTTCTGAAGTGACCAGGGATGAGTCCAGATCTAAATCCCATTGACCACCTATGGAGAGGTCTTAAAATTGCTGTTGGGAGAAGGCACCCTTCAAATACGAGAGACCTGGAGCAGTTTGCAAAAGAAGAATGGTCCATTTAGAAATTCATTTTAGCAGAGAAGAAAATGGAGGGGTGAAATAATCAAGTAGAAGAGTGTAGGAAGGATTTTAAGGATGCAAGTGAGTTAGAGGGAAGGCCATAGAGAAGGATGTTACAGTAATCTAGGTGGGAAAGATAAAGGAATAAATCGGAATATTTGAAAACACAGCTTGTACAATGATGTATGGTTGTACAATGCGACTCACTTGCACAGTCTGCTTTCACAATGCATTTTCCCTGTGTTTCAAAAGTGCATGAAATCTGTACAAACATAGAAGAGAAAATGCGCCACATGAACCTAGCCTAATAATCTGCCAGTATCCGTGAGTCATGAACTTCAGTTGCTCAAAAATTCTTTGTTGTATGTTATTTAGCATTTTCTACTTAGTGACAGGTCCTCTTTAAATGCAATTTAGTACACAGTAGAAAGCTGCTTGAGACTAAGGCCCCACGTGACGAGCTGCAGCCAAAAAATGCTGCGGAAAAGACCACAGTGAAAACGCATCACAGCATTTCCGGCAGCATTTCTGTAGGCATAATTGACATGTTGCGATTTGCAAAAAACACTTGTGGAAATGCAGATTTTTTTTCTGCAATGTGTGAATGGGATTAGCCAGAATCATATCCACTTTGCAAATAATGTAAATCGCGGCATTTTTCCATTAAGCCTGAATTCACACATGCAGTTTTTCTAGTTTTTTTTTTTTTTTTATAACCAAACACAGGTAGTTACAAAGGACATGAGATGTATTAGTCTTTCCTCTATACTTTTTTTTTTCTTCTTGACCCATGCTTCACTTTGACAAGAAGGAAAAGTAAGGGTATTCTGGTTATTGCAAGTTATAACTTAACCCTAGGACAGGAAGATAACAGTCTGGTGGCGATCTTGTGATCGATGGAGGTTCCTATTGTTAGAACCCCACACATCAGACTGAACCTGTGTATAGGAGATAACTTGCAGTGACTGGGACTCTTGGTATCCATGTTGTTTGAATTGCACAAGCTTTCTGGAATTATTGTGTATGACAGTATTCACTAGCAGTGTGAAGCGAATATCATACAAAAGAGAAAGAAAGTGCATACTGAGTGGTGTTTATGGTGCAGGAAAAAAGCATGAAAAAAAAGCAGCTGCCCTTTATAATTTATATCAGAATTTATGCATTTATATGAGTACTAAAACAAGTGCTGTATACTGACTAACCGACAGATTCACTGCTTCCATATAAGCTCTCTGTTAGAGCTCTCTATTAGCCTCTTACTAATTCAAATGGTGTTTGTGCAATAGCAGAATCCGAATGGAAGGACTAGTTTCCAGGGAGACCTGAAGCCACGACGTCCTCAATTTACTGTAGCTTTGATTCCATTCCTAAAAAAAAATAAATATATATATTACAAAATTAAATTGTGCCATAAAATTGTGAAGAGTTTTTCCTCATTGTGTTTATAAAGATTTGCAGTTTTGAATATTGCAGTATACAGTGAAAAAAACTGGTAATATTTTTTGCTTTCTGATCAACTACTATATTTAACAGTCCTATCTATCTATCTATCTATCTATCTATCTATCTATCTATCTATCTAAATATATACATCTATATACACATATAATATCTCTCTCTCTCTCTATAGATATATACAGTGGGGGAAAAAAGTATTTAGTCAGCCACCATTTGTACAAGTTCTCCCACTTAAAAAGATGAGAGAGGCCTGTAATTGTCATCATAGGTAGACCTCAACTATGAGAGACAAAATGAGAAAACAAATCCAGAAAATCACATTGTCTGACTTTTAAAGAATTTATTTGCAAATTATGGTGGAAAATAAGTATTTGGTCACCTACAAACAAGCAAGATTTCTGACTCTCACAGACCTGTAACTTCTTCTTTAAGAGGCTCCTCTGTCCTCCACTCATTACCTGTAGTAATGGCCCCTGTTTGACATTGTTATCAGTATAAGACACCTGTCCACAACCTCAAACAGTCACACTCCAAACTCCACTATGGTGAATACCAAAGAGCTGTGGAAGGACACCAGAAACAAAATTGTAGACCTGCACCAGGTTGGGAAGACTGAATCTGCAATAAGCAAGCAGCTTGGTGTGAAGAAATCAACTGTGGGAGCAATAATTAGAAAATGGAAGACATACAAGACCACTGATAATCTCCCTTGATCAGGGATTCCACGCAAGATCTCACCCCGTGGGGTCAAAATGATCACAAGAACGGTGAGCCAAAATCCCAGAACCACTCAGGGGGACCTAGTGAATGACCTGCAGAAAGCTGGGACTAACGTAACAAAGGCTACCGTCAGTAACACACTATGCCGCCAGGGACTCAGATCCTGTAGTGCCAGACGTGTCCCCCTGCTTAAGCCAGTACATATCCGGGCCTGTCTGAAGTTTGCTATAGAGCATTTGGATGTTCCAGAAGAGTATTGGGAGAATGTCATATGGTCAGATGAAACCAAAGTAGAACTGTTTGGTAGAAACACAACTCGTCGTGTTTGGAGGAGAGTGAATGCTGAGTTGCATCCAAGAACACCATACCTACTGTGAAGCATGGGGGTGGCAACATCATGCTTTGGGGCTGTTTCTCTGCAAAGGGACCAGGACGACTGATCTGTGTACATGAAAGAATGAATGGGGCCATGTATTGTGAGATTTTGAGTGCAAACCTCCTTCCATCAGCAAGAGCATTGAAGATGAAACGTGGCTGGGTCTTTCAACATGACAATGATCCCAAGCACACCGCCAGGGCAACGAAGGAGTGGCTTCGTAAGAAGCATTTCAAGGTCCTGGAGTGGCCTAGCCAGTCTCCAGATCTCAACCCTATAGAAACCCTTTGGAGGGAGTTGAAAGTCTGTGTTGCCCAGCGACAGCCCCAAAACATCACTGCTCTAGAGGAGAGCTGCATGGAGGAATGGGCCAACATACCAGCAACAGTGTGTGCCAACCTTGTGAAGACTTACAGAAAACGTTTGACCTCTGTCATTGCCAACAAAGGATATATAACAAAGTATTGAGATGAACTTTTGTTATTGACCAAATACTTATTTTCCACCATAATTTGCAAATAAATTCTTTAAAAATCAGACAATGTGATTTTCTGGATTTGTTTTCTCATTTT
Organism: Leptodactylus fallax; assembly: GCA_947044405.1. NCBI lineage: Eukaryota > Metazoa > Chordata > Amphibia > Anura > Leptodactylidae > Leptodactylus > Leptodactylus fallax. The sequence continues at coordinate 3,172,723 of CAMRHE010000108.1, read as the reverse complement.
GTCTCTCATAGTTGAGGTCTACCTATGATGTCAATTACAGGCCGGCCTCATCTTTTTAAGTGGGAGAACTTGCACAATTGGTGGCTGACTAAATACTTTTTTCCCCACTGTATATATACACTGTATATATATTACTGTATCCCAATTATTTACCTCCACGACAGTAGAAACATTTGCATTTACAGCAAACCTGCACTTAGCATATTATAAAGCATTTGGGTATACAATATAATTAAATATTTTTATTTATTTACTTATTCAATTAACTGGAATGAAATATTTAAAATCAAATAATAACTGAGTATAAAAAGAGTGTCATGAGTATATGTCAAGTTCTGCTGCTATAGAGAACCTGTCAAATTGAACATGTTGTCCCGTGCTTTTATAACACAGGATTTATTGATTTAACTCCTCGTTCACACTGGCTTTAAGGTAGTCGGATATCTGTTGGCAAACACTTGTTCTACCAACAGCTATTCCTTTCTTCAGGTATTCTTTGTATGGAGAAGGCGAGTAAACAGCTGCCAGAAACTACTAGAGCTGGCTTATCTTCCTTTAGAACAAATGGATCAGGTATGTTGGAATTAGAGATGGGCAAACTGCTTTGGCACTAGCCAGGTTCAACCTGAATATCCCAAATTGTTCGGTTTTTAACAAAACCAAAAAATGTGGGATTCGTCTCCGATGAACTAGCATGGCCTCTTCAGACCCCAGAGTATAATTAGTGGAAACCCAAGTGATGTGAAAAAAGTAAAAAACATTTATACTCACCTTTCCTCACCTATTTTGGTGCTCCTCGCAGTGTCCGGAGCTCTTCTGGTGATGTCATGTGCCCGAAGTCGCCGCTGAGGCCTACCCACACCCTTTGCCATTACTACCTCCATCACCAACTGTCATGTCTTCCTCCTCTGCTTGCACACAATGCTGACTGTTCTCATCCAGCTCACCAAAAAGAGGAGGAAGACTGCTCTGACTAGGAAAATTAGATTTCTCAGAAAGTGCCAAATCACTACCAGGGATCTATGTCAGTGAACAAGATGAAGGAGAAACGTTTGACAGTTCAGAAAGGCCCTGCAGTAAATTAAGTGTTGTGGAAGAGGAGGACAATCACAAAGAAGTTTGACTCAAGATCACATCACTCTCAAATTCAATATTGAGATGAGTTAGCTAAGTAATCAAAAATCTTCATTCTCAGGAAGTACAACAATCCTGCAGCTACTGTCAGTGCCACCAAAACTAGAAGTAGTGTTGCTATTGCCACCCACATTCTTATAGTTAGGACTTTTCTCCTTTCCTACTCCCCCCTCCTTTTGCCTCTCTCCTGCCCTGTATTTTACTGCTTACTTAATTACCTATGCTTAATTATAATAGTGATTGTCAACTTTTTTGACAGTGTGTTTGTCTTTTTTTGTTTCTATTTTATAAAAAAAAACTATTTTATTTTATTTTTTTTGCTGTTACAATGGCGGCTGTATGTATGTATATTGGGTAACCAAAAAAAAAGAACCTTTAGCAAACAGATTATTTTTAGATTAGCAGACATTGGGTGAGCAGCAAAATAAAAAATGCTTAAAAAAATTTAAATATTTTTTTTTAGATTAACATACCCTGTCACACTATTTATTTGGTAAGCACAAAAAAAACCTTTAACCCCTTAACGACCTTGGACGTACTATTACGTCCTGGGCGCTAGTACGCCCGAGGCCAGCCTCCCGATCCACTATCTGAGCGGGCGGCATCAGAACCGGGTGTTAGCTATAACTGACAGCTAACACCCTGCTCCATAACCTCCTGTCGGAACTGACCGCGGCGTCCAAGGGGTTCTGCCATCTTGCCGCCCCCCCCCCCCCGGCACCCCCTGCGTCGAGATCGGGGGTTGCCGATATCTATAATCTGCAGCCCGGGGCCTGCTCAGTGACCCCAGGCTGCCTGGAGACCCCACTACCTGGTTAATCCTGCCGAGACCTCCGGAAGTCAGCGCTATGCGTCTCCATAGCGATGACTTCCTGTATAGACTGCAAGACACATGTATCCTTGTGTCTTGCAGTCTATAGTACTGAGCCAGAGATCACAGCATCTCTGGCTCAGGTGTCCTAATGGGACAAATGAAAAAGTAAAAAAAAGTGGAAAAAAAATAAAGTATGTGAAAAAAAATTAATAAAAGAATAAAGCCCCAAAAATTCCCTCTTCCTATATAAAATGAATTATATAAAAAATAAACTTAAAAATTAATAAAAACAATACATATTTGGTATAGCCGCGTCTGTACAACCTGTACAATAAAACTGAATCCATATTAAACGTACACGGTGAACGTCGGGAAAAAAAAATGGAAAAAAAATGCCGGAAGTAATGATTTTTCACCATCTCACATTACAAAATATGTCATAAAAAGTGATCAAAAAGTCGTATGTGCCCCAAAACTGTACCAATAAAAAGCACAGATTGTCCCACAAAAAAAAAAGCCCTAAACCAACTCTGTAAACTGAAAAACAAAAATGCTACGCATCTCAGAATATGGCGATGCAAAAAAAAATTGATTTATGTACCCAAATGGGTTTTTGTTCTGCAAAATTAGTATCGCATAAAAAAACTGTATAAATGTGGTATCGCCGTAATCGTACCGACCCGCAGAATAAAGGTAACATGTTACTTACGCTCTATGCTGCATGGCGAAAAATTTAAAAGGTAAAACGCAGTGCCAGAATTGATGTTTTTTTTTTTTTTTTAATCCACCAAGAAAGAGTTAATAAAATTTATTTAATAAGTTGTAGGCACCTAAGAATGGTGTCATTACAAAATACATCTCATACTGAAAACAACAAGCCCTCATATGGCTATATCACAAGAAAAATAAAGAAAATATAGCTTGTACAATGTGAAAACAAAAGCCCCAAAGATCGCCAAATCATTAGAACAAAACTGGCTGAGTCAGGAAGGGAATGTATAAGCTGTGCGAGCGTATATTAGGGTACAAACCAGATTTAGAGCTTACGAGGGATAATAAACCAGAAGTGACCCCCAGAGTGACCCCGCCAATAATAGGTGCTACTGGGGAAATAGTAGGGAATTTAGTGTACCCAATGTACTCCGCACAGCTTACATATTCACTTTTCCCCATCCGCTGTGCAGTCACGTCTGGGATACTAATGCTCACTACAGCCCTTGATAAATTCTTTGAGGGGTGCACTTTTCAAAATGGGGTAATTCCCTAGGGGATTCCATTTTACTGGTACTTTAGAGGCTCTGCAAACATGACATGGCATCCAGATCCCAAACATCTGAATCTGTGCTCCAAAAGCCACATAGCGCTCCTTCCCTTCTGCGCCCTGCTGTGTGCCCAAACTGCAGTTTATACCCACATGTATGACACTGGTGTACCCAGGATAATGTACTTAATGTCATATGTGAGTATAAACTGCTGTTTGGGCACAGCCGAGCACAGAAGGGAAGGAACGCTATTTGGTTTTTGGAGCACAGACTTGGACAGTTTGGTTTTTGGTCACCATGACACTTTTGCAGGGCTGAAATACCAATACAGTGGATTGCCCTGACATGTCACCCCATTTTGGAAACTATACCCCTGAAGGAATTTATCCTGGGGTACAGTAAGCATTTTTACCCCCCAAGTGTTGTTATAATTTATTATCCATAAATGAATACGCAGCTGATGGTGAAAGGTGAAAATGACAATTTTTCCAGGAATACATCATTTCAGTGCGTAATATGTTGTGTCCGGCTTGTATCAGAGATGAACACTCCAAAAGCTGTTGTGCCCGGGATCCCCGCTCAACAGTTTTTGGAGTGTGTGTCTGTGCAGACATACACTGGGCACAACATATCGGGCACTGAAATGTTGTATCTATGGAAAAATTTCATTTTTAACTTTTCATTATCAGCTGCACATTCATTTCTGGAAATTAAAATAATGCAACACTTAAGGGTTAATAATGCTCGCTGCCCCACTTGAAGAATCCCTTGAAGGGCACAGTTTCCAAAATGGGGTGACATGTCTGCGGATTCCACTTTACTGGCAATTCATGGGCTCTGCAAAAGTGGCATGGTGTCCAAAAAGTAAACTGTGCTCCAAAAACCAAAATAGCGCTCTTTCCCTTCTGTGCCCAGCTGTGCCCAAACAGTAGTTAATACCCACATATGGCATTGTTAAGTATGTTGTCCTGAGTACACCAGTGTCATACATGTGGGCATAAACTGCCATTTGGGCACACAGCAGGGCACAGATGTGAAGGAGCGCTATGTGCTTTTGGAGCGCATATTTAGATTGTTGTTTTTTGGACACCATGTCACATTTGCAGAGACCCTAAAATTGCCCCTACAAAATGGGGGTCACGTCTTGGGGAATTCCAATTTACTGGCACCTCCAGGACTCTGCAAAAATAACATGGCAACCAGAAAGTCCCTCTAAATCTATACTCCAAAAGCTAAAAAAACACAGTGCTCCTTCCCTTCTGAGCAGTTTACACCCACATATTTAATTTTTTTATCCCCGGGATAGTTTTAGGAGTTCATGTCTCTGAAGCCACAAAGTGGCTGCAACGTATTAGGAACTGAAATTGGATATTTCTTTAAAAACTTTAATTTTCACTTTGTACATTAATTTTTGGGAAGCATTTTTAGGCTCAAAATGATAATACCCCTTGATACATTCCTTGAATGGTGTAGTTTCTAAAATGGGGTCACTTTTGAGAGGTTTCCATTGTATTGGTACTTTAGGGGCTCTGCAAATGCAGCATGGCACTCAAAAACTATTCCAGCCACATCTGCCCTCCAAAAGCCAAATAGCGCTCTTTCCATTCTGAGCCCCACCATGTACCCAAACAGCAGATTATAATCACATATGGGGCATTTCTGTGTTCAGAAGAAATTGTGTAACAAACTGTGGGGTGTTTTTTCTTCTTTAACCACTTGCAAAAATTAAAAATATGTCGCTAAATGGACGGTTTATTGGAAAAAAGTAATTTTTCATTTTTACGTCCCAAAGTCAATAAAATCTGTGAAACAGCTGTGAGGTCAAAATGCTCACTATACACCTAGATAAATTCTATGAGGGGTGTAGTTTCCAAAATGGTGTCACTTTTTGGGGGTTTGTATTGTATTGGTACTTTAGGGGCTCTGCGAATGCGACATGGCACATGAAAACTATTCCAGCAAAATCTGCCCTCCAAAAGCTGAATAGCGCTCTTTCCATTTTGAGCCCTGCCATGTACCCATGCAGCAGATTACAACCACATATGGGGCATTTCTGTGTTCAGGAGAAATTGTGTAACAAACTTTGGGGAGCTTTTTCTCCTTTGTCCTCTTGTGAATATGAAAAATTTGGGGCTAAATTGACGGTTTATTGGAAAAAAAGTAATTTTTCATTTTAATGTCCCAATGTTAATAAAATCTGTAAATCAGCTGTAGGGTCAAATTGCTCACTATACCCCTTGATGAATTCTGTGAGGGGTGTAGTTTCCAAAATGGGGTAACTTTTTGGGGGTTTCCTTTGTATTGGTACTCTAGGGGCTCTGCAAATGAGACATGGCACCTGAAAACTATTCCAGCAAAATCTGCTTTTCATATGCCCAGTGTCACTTTTTGAATGTGTTAATTTTAGGGCTAAATTAAGGAATTAGTGGAAAAAAATTAAATGTCTAAATTTCACCTCCATATTGTTTTAATTTCAGTGAAATGCTTAAAGGGTTAACAACCTTCCCAAATGGTGTTTTTAATTATTTGAGGGGTGCAGTTTTGAAAATGGGGTGATTTATGGGGGTTTCTAATATATAGGCCTTTATAATCCTTTTCAGAACTGAAGTGGTCCCTAAAAAATTAGTTTGGGAAATTTTCTTGTAAATCTGCAAAATCGCTGTTACACTTGTAAGCCTTCTAACATCCAAAATAAATTACAGGACGATTAAAAGATGATGCCGATATATAGCAGAAGGCATTATGGGAAAAGGAGCTGGGAAGCTCATGTGCCCTCTGTTGGATGCAACAGATCCTCAATTTGCTTTTGACTCACTGAGTCTTGAGACAGCAAATGGGATTTTAGCCAAGCCAATTTCACTTATCTGCATACAGCGCCGTTTCGGGATTTTTGTCCCTCATCAGTGCAGAGCAAAGTGAACTGGCTGGCTTTGTGGGAAGCAATGAGTGGCTTAGGGACGGGAACATCTCTCCTTGAGGAGAGCACAAGTGAAGGTGTGTAGAGTTTTGAATTGCCTTTTGCCTTCTACTAAGCATCTACATATCACAAGGCATTATGGGAAAGGAGCTGGGAGCTCATGTGCCCTCTGTTGGATGTAACAGATCCTCAATTTGCTTTTGACTCACTGAGTCTTGAGACAGCAAATGGGATTTTAGCCAAGCCAATTTCACTTATCTGCATACAGCACCTTTTTGGGATTTTTGTCCCTCATCAGTGCAGAGCAAAGTGAACTGGCTGGCTTTGTGGGAGGCAATGAGTGGCTTAGGGACGGGAACATCTCTCCTTTTGCCTTCTACTAAGCATCTACATATCACAAGGCATTATGGGAAAAGGATATATAGCAGAGAAATGGTAGATAATATGTATTAATGTATTTGGGTGGTATGACTATCTGTCTGAAAAGCAGAGCATTTCACATTTTGAAAATTGCGATTTTTTTTTTTTCCCCAAATTTCCATAAAATTTCCTATTTTTTTTATAAATAAATACCAAAATATTCATTAGTGATTACCACTAACATGAAGTACAATGTGTCACGAAAAAACAATCTCAAAATCACTTGTGTAAGTTAAGACGTCTCAAAGTTATTGCCATATAAAATGACACATGTCAGTTTTGAAAAACGAGGCCTGGTCCTTAACGCACTTTTGGGCTGGGTCCTTAAGGGGTTAAATAACAAAGATTTTTTTTTCAGATTGACACAGACTGAATAAGCGCTTTGCTGTTATAACAGCAGTTTGTATGTATTTAATGAAAAAAATTAAACTCATGCCCAAAAAATCCTTAACAAAAGATTTATAACTAAAAGGACTGACTGTCAGTAAAAACCATTTTGAAACACTCTATAGATAGCTGAAACTGCTCTATTGCACATCAGATTTTATTAGATTATTTGGCAATTAAAGGGTCAACTGTCCTTTGTGTCTGTATTACTGTAAACTGGTGCTGTCAGGCTCACAACATCAGAGATATGCTCCCTCACTCCGTCCAGTCTATGATTTCTATCACTAATCTACCTGTAATTGATTAAATTTGACAAAGCTGTCTTATTCCTAAGATTCTCTATCTCTATAGGAATTTATAAGCTTTTCAGCACTTTGTGCTCTCTGTATCATGCAGTGAAATGAATAACATATCCATCCCTACATCCACCATCACTGCAATGCCTCATGTTCATGCTTACAGCACCTTATATAGTGTGTATGACAACAGTACTGTAAGGAGTCCACCTACTTACTCACTAACTCACTATTGGCTGAGAGGTTATCAGGTGGTTCCAGAACATCACAGCAAGTCACAAAACATGTCTCTTCTAAATTTTTCCTATCCAATACATGTGGTAGTAGCCATTTTAGATTGTCTGAGACGAAAAGGCATTTGTTCAGTTTCATTAAAAACTTCATTAAAAATATTCGGGTTGGTTTGCCTATCTCTACTCATAAGTCTGCTGTATTTATGAGTGGAGTCATTCCTCTGCCTAGTGGTTCTTGGTTAGTTGCTGTCATTTTGTGTTCCAATTCATGGCTCACACACATATTTAGTGCTATGTTTTTTTTTTCATAGGCTATATTCACACATTTCTATTAGCACCTACACATGTGGACAAAATTGTTGGTACCCCTTGTTTAATGAAAGAAAAACCCACAATGGTCACAGAAATAACTTGAATCTGACAAAAGTAATAATATATAAAAATTCTATAAAAATGAGCAAATGAAAGTCAGACATTGCTTTTCAACCATGCTTCAACAGAATTAAAAAAAAAAAAAAAAAAAAAAAAAAAAAACTCATGAAACAGGCATGGACAGAAATTATGGTATTCTTAACTTAATATTTTGTTGCACAACCTTTTGAGGCAATCACTGCAATCAAACGATTCCTGCAACTGTCAATGAGACTTCTACACCTCTCAACGGGTATTTTGGCCCACTCCTCATGAGCAAACTGCTCCAGTTGTCTCAGGTTTGAAGGGTGCCTTTTCCAGACGGCATGTTTCAGCTTCTTCCAAAGATGCTCAATAGGATTTAGGTCAGGGCTCATAGAAGGCCACTTCAGAATAGTCCAATGTTTTCCTCTTAGCCATTCTTGGGTGTTTTTAGCTTTGTGTTTTGGGTCATTATCCTGTTGCAAGACCCATGACCTGTGACTGAGACCAAGCTTTCTGACACTGAACAGCACATTTCACTCTAGAATCCCTTGATAATCTTGAGATTTCATTGTACCCTGCACAGATTCAAGACACCCTGTGCCAGATGCAGCAAAGCAGTTCCAGGACATAACAGAGCCTCCTCCATGTTTCACAGTAGGGACAGTGTTCTTTTCAAGATATGCTTCATTTTTCCGTCTGTGAACATAGAGCTGATGTGCCTTGGCAAAAATTTTGATTTTTGTCTTATCTGTCCATAGGACATTCTCCCAGAAGCTTTGTGGTTTGTCAACATGTAGTTATATATCAGGGGTCGGCAACCCCCGGCACGCATGCCAAGAGTGGCACGCATGCCAAGAGTGGCACGCGAGGCCTATTTCTCTGGCACGGCAGCGGAGTCCTCACCCAGCAGTTTCGATCGGACCAAACACGGCCGAAACTAAACTGCTATTATTATACTGTGGGGTCTCTTCAGACCCCTGAGTATAATAAGCAGAGCCCCCGGGGAGGTGATGAAACATAAAAGCAATGTACTCACCATTCCACACTTTGCAGCAGCTGTGTGCTCTTCGGGCGCTTCTGCCAGTAGTCCCCGCAGATGTGGGCGGGGCTACAGCCAGGTTAACATTCCACAGCCCCTCATGTACATGCTCACTGATTCCCTTAGCTGGGCACACAGCAGGGGGAAGCAGGCTGCTGACCCCTCCCTCTGCCTGTGTGACAGGCTTCAACACCACATTAAAATCATCCTTCAGTACAGACATTTTGTCACAGTGAGGTGGGGCTACTCCCACCCCATATTGGGACACCAAGGGCCCCAAATCTGTTCCCAATAGTACATTGGCAGGCAGATCAGACATTAGCCCCACATCACGCATTCCTTTTCCCGCACCCCAGTCCAAATGGACGCAAGCCATGGGCACAGTTAAGCGTTCTTGTCCAATACCCCTCAGGGCCAGAGTTTTTCCAGGGATAATCCTGTCCGGAGGGACCAAGTCAGGTTGCACCAGAGTAACATCCGCCCCAGTGTCTCGAAATCCCATGACCACTTTATCCCCCACAGTGACCTGTTGACGGTTGGCATTGGATTGCAACCCCTCCCTCCCCACCAAGTATACAGATGAGCCAGCTGCCGTGGCTGGGGAAACGGGGGTTCTTAGAGCGGTTGGAGCACTCCGCCTTGAAATGTCCTGGCTGGTTACAGGCGTGACACCGCCGGACCTCTCCTTGGGACTTGGAGGTGGTCGCCGGGGCGCCCAGAGTTCTTGGGACAGGGGAACTAGAGGGGGCACCTGGGACAGAGTTTGTCTTACCCCACTTGGAGACCGCAGGCTGTGGTGAACTCCAGCTTTGCCCCTCCTTCCAGCTTGGGGGTCTCTGCAGTGTGGCTCCTCTCTTGGTCCCTTGCTCTCTGGTGGACACATAGTCGTCAGCAATCTCTGCAGCCTGGTCTGCTGTCTTGGGTTTCCGATCACACACGAACTGGCGGACCTCCAGAGGGCACACCTGGAGAAATTGTTCCTTTATCATAAGGTCCCCAAGTCCCTCAAACGTGGTGACAGTAAGTCCTTTGATCCACTGCCAGAATGGAGCCTGTAAGTGGTGCAGAACATCCGCATAGCTCTCTGTGGGCTGTATATTCCGGAACTTTTTGCGGTACACCTCCGGCGTGAGCCAGTATCTCCGGATCAGCGCCGCTTTGATGGTCTCATAGTCCGCGTCCTCTGGTAAGCTCGTGGAAACATCCAGGCCTTTTCCCTTCAGCCGGGGAGACAGGTAACGGGCCCATTCTGCCTGGGGAATATGATGCTGCTTACACGCCCTCTCAAATCCCCGTAAGAACGAGTCCAAGTCCCTGTTATCTTTCAAGACTGGAAAGTCCTCGGATTGGATCTTTAGTGCTTGAGCTCCTGGAGTTTGTGCAGGGGAAGGTTGCACCTGCCGGGGAAGTTCCAGCTTTTTTAGCTCAAGCTGATGCTCCCTCTCCACCTGGCGTTCACGGGCCTCTTGCTCAGCCTCTCTCTCAGCCCGACGCTCTGCAGCAGCGGCCTCTCTCTCCGCCCGGCGCTCTGCAGCTTCTCTCTCCGCCCGGCGCTCTGCAGCAGCAGTGGCTTGGTACTGGAGAATCACCTGCAGACAGGTGTTAGAGTCACCGGTGTCTATCTGCTGTAAGGCCATTTGCAAGTATAAGTCCGTTACCCCCACAGAACTGGGGCTACTGGTCCCTCCAGGCACAGTTACCTCTGGGGTCAGGGCACCTGCTGAACCGTCCGCCATGGTGATGTTTTCTTGTGCCAGCCTCTCAGAACTTTGCTCCTCGTCCTGCCCGGCTGCAGCACCTTCCATATCAGCCATCTGCTCAGCGTTTGTATCAGTCAGTTGCTGACGTCCCCTGGCTCCACTTCTCAGAGACCAAGACATCCACTAGAAGCCATTGCCAAATAAAAGATAGGACAGAAAAAAAAAAAAAGGGAGAGGGAACAGTACTGTACCAAACTTTCACCGAATTTTAAGCTTGATCTCATACCAAGCTCGTGCCAAAGGATTGCCACAATCCTCAGTGTCTGAGTGATACCACACCCACACACTGTTATCCTAAGATCCCACAACGCTGCCACCACTGTGAAGAATATCGCCTTGCCAAGCCTCTTGGCCTACCTGCGATCACCCTTCTTAACCTTCCACTCACAACCCGTGAGCAGACCGAGTTCGTAGGATGGAATGAAATGAGCTGTATAAATTTTATATATTTAATAACCCAAGTGGGTCGGTAATAATTAATAGCATATACAGAAATATACAATATTAATATGATCAAGCACAAATATACGAGCAAAAGGGCAATGATACAGCACATAAAACAAAAATGGGAATAAAGTATAGCGTATTACCAGACCTAAGGAAGATTCCTGATCACAGCTCTCTCTCTTAGCTGTATCTCTTCCAGGCTCCACACAAAGACAAAAGACCTCACCCCACCTCAGTGTTAAGACCCTGCCCAGCCCCACCCTTCACACCCCCCCCCCAGCCAGCCCTCCTTCTCCCTCCTTTGCAGAATCCTCGGAGAGATGGGTACCTTCCTAGGTGCTGGGAGGGATGGGTGAAGTTAAGGTCACTGGCTTGCTATCCCCCATCGCCATCTGGCCAGGGATAATAAAAGTGCCTGGCTATAGCAAGCCATCTCCCATGATACACACATAAAACCAGTGAAGCGTGTCATCCAGCAGGGTAAACCCAACTTAAGCATAACATTCCAACAAGTAGGGGAAGGACTGACATGAGCAAGTAAAAATACATTTCTAAGAAAGATGTACAACTGAGGGTCGGTTCATCACACAGGGCCTCAGGTGTCATGTCTGCGTCTGGCGTCATTACGCATAATGACGCGACGTGACCCCTGAGAACCAATGAGCGGTCGCTGACTACAGGCAGAGAACACAGCGGCTGCGGAGCGTGGAATGGTGAGTACATTGTTTTCTTATGTTTGTCACCTCTCTTCTCCTTCCACTTATTATACTGTGGGGTCTGCTATGAGACATAATACCATGTGCAGGAGCCGCTATGAGACATAATACCGTGTTCAGGGGCCGCTATAAGAGATAATACCATGTGCAGGAGCCGCTATAGGACATAATACTGTGTACAGGGACTGCTATGGCTGTGGGACATAATACCATGTGCAGGGACCACTATAAGACATTATTCTGTATAACGGTGTGTTTTCTGTATTAAGAATGTGTTTTTGCACAGAAAACTCAGGCTTTTTTTTTTTTTTTGTGCAAAAATGCACCAGTTTTACATCGAAGTAAAACTTCCAGCGGCCTAAGAATATAGCTGCATCCAGATACATAGTGCGTTTTCATCATAAGGATGCTGTCATACGGTGCTCCTGGACACATACATTTACCACTAAATGAGGGCTGCACATGTACTTTCATTGCTTCTAATTGGAAAGTACAGGAGCGTCCCAGGAAATAGCAGTAAACGCATGTGTCCTAAAGCATCTTGTGGCAGCACTGTGTTATGGTTTGTGGTATATGACTTTAGTTTTGGGGTCGTCAGACTTACAATTATTGACCGGCACTCCGAGTAACTCATCTTTTATTTTTTAATTAAAATCGGCACGCCGGACAAAAAAGGTTGCCTATCCCTGTTATATATTATTACTTTTGCCAGATTCAAGTTATTTCTGTGACCATTGTGGGTTTTTCTTTCATTAAACGAGGGGTACCAACAATTTTGTCCACATGTGTATAACATACAGTACATTTCTGACAACTGTTTTGTATCTATTTGGGACCCTTTGGTCTAGTGATGGATGCATGAGAATGGGGAAAAATAGGACATATCGTATTTTTTAATGGTCTGTTAAAATGGACCTTTAAAAAAACAGATGTGAGAATAGTCCCATTGAGATTGAATTGTTTTTCACATTTGTGTGAATAAAACATTACCCGTTCAAGTCTATGGGGCAATGTACACATCAGTTTATTTAATCGTTGCATGTATCCATTCTGTTCTTTTACAGACCATGTCCTATTATTGCCTGTGTCACTCAAGGGTTTTTTTTTCTTTATAAACAGTGCCAAATCTGTCCACAGGTTGTGAGGGGCAAGGACAGATGTAGAGCTGTTTCTGGAAGAAAGTAGACATCTTTTTCTACTCAGAATAACCCCTTTGTTTACAAAATAGTTTCTGCATGTACTTTGCATGCATAGTCAATTTATAATTTGAATTTATGTGGTTTTCTGTTGGTATTAAGCATTAATATGTTTGGTAAATATATACATTAATAGACACCTACAGTTACATGTCAATACTTGGTGCAACCACTCCCCTTACTCTAACACTGAATTGAAGAAAGAGCCTCTCCTTAAACAAAACAGGATGTCAGTCACTACCATGTAAAGCTAGCTTTCTGTATACACCTCACTTTACTAATAGTACTTGTATATTATATATCTTCACTGACAAACTGGAATTAGTGGTCCTAGATTTTCATCTCTGCTTATAAAGCTTCCTAGTGTTATTACAGGCCAAACATGGAAGTGAATATACCACAACCCCTAAGCATATTGAACTGCCACCACTGTTTTAGCACATTATAGTGATTAACAACATACCTTTGTTATGTCACTTTTGTAGATTTGGAGAAAAAAAACAAACTTTGAAGTCTTATACAAATGAGACGGTTGGTGCACTTGAGCCCTAGGAACACTGCTTTTCCTGCTCCAGTACGATGGGTGATGTCATAACTCTGCAAAAATGAACTCTAACTGTACATGACGACGCAGGCAGGAGATGGTATCGGTCTGAGTAACAAGAGCAGTGCGCCAAAGAGCTGAAGGCTCGTCCCCAGTGCACTAACTGCCTAATTTGCATAAGACTCCAAAGTTGCTTTTCTCCTAATCTAAAAAAGTGACATGTATAACAAAAGTATGTTGTTTATCTCTGTAATGTGTCCTGTAACATGGTGGTGGTAGATGAAGATGCTTGGGGAAGGTGGTAGACTCTCTTTAAATTCTGACTTTGCCTATGAGAAAAGAATATAACATAGAAACAACATAGTCCATAGGAAATCACATCCCTTCAGATGTGCTGGTTTTCTAGATAGCTATGAAAAAACTTCCACCCAAATAATGAGCCCATCGAATCATTCATATTGTTTCATTATATTATTCTTCCACTTTATGTAGCCCTGTGAAGAACATGTATGGAAACACAAACTGTGTTTTGTGGTGGTTCTGCAGATGATATAACAAAGGAGATGCACAGAATGGCCACTTTATTAGAGATGCCTGTCCTTTCCTGATTGGAGCTTTCCTGTATGGAAATTGTACATGTGACCCCAGAGTGCAGCATAAAATCAAGTAAGCAGGTTTTCAGTGTGAATCCACATTAGAATGGGAAAATCAAGCAAGTGACTTTGAACATGGACATCTGTGCTATACTAGCTGAGACTAATATGATGCAATGATGCTGAGAATACACAGAGCATGCTGTGACAAAGGAAAAGCATCCAGCAAAAGGGGATCCTGTGGACATGAGAGGGGTCACAGGAGGATGTCAAGAATCATTCTGACAAACAGGCACTAAATGGTCAAGTAAATTGCAGCAAAATATAGATCCAGCATCCAAAGGAGTGCCAAATTTGGATCACTGAGAAAAATATTGTCTAGTCAAATAAATACAGATTTTTGTTGCACCATGTTGATGGCAAGGTCAGAATATGGCACAAACAGCATGAATTACTGAACCCTTCCTGTCGGGTAACAATTCAAGCTGGTGAAGTAATGGTGTGGGGAATGATTTCTTGACACACTTTGGGTCCTCTGATACTTGTATGATACTTGTATATGCCACAACAAATTGCTGAGATACTAAAGGCAAAAAAAGGTCCAACGTGCTACTAGATCTCTAATTCAGCGTATACTTTAACTCATCTATAGTTTCCTACAGAATGAAAGATCAAAGTCCATTGCATTTATTTTAAGGGAACCCAAATTATAGAAATTCAAAATATTTCAGGAATTCATCTTTTAAGGTTCTTACTTTCCTTGCTCTTATTTAGTCTCTACTTTAATTAATTTTCTTTATTGGGTCCACATGATAATTTTTTCCTCTTCCTCCTCCTTTTCAGTCCCACATCTGGCTTTTGGGCAACTACAGTATGACACAAAGAAAATGGAACAGGTCAACAGGAAAGCAAACACCTGTCATTTTGTGCTTTTTTGGTGGCCTTTAAAGAGGATCTTTCACGTCCTAAGGCACATGCGGTTTTATATACCGCTAGAAAGCCGACAGTGCGCTGAATTCAGCGTACTGTTGGCTTTCCTGTTGTGTGCCTCGGGGCTGGAGTTATCGGTGCCGTTAGTTTAGGCACCGATCTCTGCCCACCGTCATCGCAGGGCAGTAAGGAACACCCCCTCTGACAGTACAGGGCTATGGACAAGTACTGTCAGGGGGGGCATTCCTCACAGCAGAGCTAGACTGTCAGGAATGCCCTTCTGAAGGTGGGCAGAGATCGGTGTCTAAATTAACAGCACCGATATCTCCAGCCCTGGGGCACATAATGGGAAAGCTGACAGTGCACTGAATTCAGTCCCCAGACCTCAACCCAATCAAACACTTGTGGGCAGAGTTGAAGCTGTATTTGTACCCAAGTGAGTCGACCAGTATGCACCAACATTGGGAATGTGTAGAAGAGACTTGGGATTAGATTTCAATCGAGACATGCTTGAATCTGATCAACAGCATGCCCAGAAGGATTCAGGCAGTGTTGAAAGCCAAAGGTGGATTTTCAAAATACTAACAAAATAATATAAAAATGTAAATTTAGATTTTTAGGAGCAAAACAGTAACAATTCAGTTACATGACAAGGATCTGCATAACAATCATATGCTAAATAGTTACAAGTCAAATTTATATATGAGATAGCCAAGATGATTGTCTATAAAATGATGGTAGTCTCAGGTTCAAAGCTGTAGTGGATGATGAGATATGGAGCAAGTCAAAAGTTCAAAACATTGTTACCCTTTTGCTCATCAGTGTAGAACAACAGTGAGTGCCAAAACAGCTGCATGTGAATGGGTCTCTTCCTTTTTGAGAAGATGTTCTGTCTTTGCTTTAATCCCAGTTCATGCCATCAGGTGTAAGGAAAACCAGGCACTGATCCATAGGTAGCTATCTTACAAAAAGTGGCACTACAGTAACTTCTTCTTTTTCCACCAAGTAGGACATATTTGGAGGTACAATCCTGAGATAATGTCTGAAACAGAGACCAACTGTAATGAGGACTAAACTCGCAGGCAGGTGAAGTAGTTGGTAAGATTGAGAGGGCAGGAGATAGAACCCTCCTATCACTCCTAACATGGCTCAGTGACATCCGTGACACCCGATTTACCTACGTATCGAATTTGGAGTCTAATGTTTCAGGTGTTTGGATGCCTATAGAAGACAGGTAATATATATATATACATGACTAAGCAATAACTAGATATCTAGGAAATCAAATGAAGCTTATAAATTAATGCACCAAAATAGTCAATAAAGAGTGGAAGGGCAAACAATATCAAAAGGAAATGTAACCCCCTTCCAAATACTTGTGAATAACACAATACAATATAACTAGCACAAGAAAACAGGAAGTTTTACTGTTTTTTCCAACAAACATATTAATCTACTATGACATGTGGTCTAATATTTACTCCGTTGCTACAGAGGATACCTTGTGTACCAAAAGGTACACAAAATTATTTTTATTATTATAAGAATTATTATTTAACCCCTTAAGGACGCAGGGTAGTTTGTACGTTAATGCTCAGCGACTGTTTTTTTTTCATATTTTCTTTGTATGACAAGTTGTACTTTCATTTTGCAACATTTTGGGGTACAGATATTTCTTTGATTAGCTTTTATTAATGTTTTTGGGGGTCCATGTGAAAAAAAAACAATTCAATAATTGCAGTTTGTTTTTACGTCGTTCACTCTGCATTAAAAGTTACATGGCAATTTACCATATGGGATAAATAACGCTATTTTTGGATAGTGGGGGCTTATACGCACATGGGGATACCTAACATGTTTGTTTGTTTTGTTTACGTTATGTGTATTTTAAATGTAAAGGTGGTTTTTTTTTACTTTTACTTTTTATTCTTTATTGTTAACTTTTTAAACTTTTTTTTTTCACTTTTTCTCTTTCGCACAAGGCGACTTAAACCTGGGATCTCAGGCCCCAGTGCAATGTACTTCTATACATCAATACATACAGTTGAAACCAGAAGTTTACATACACTATATAAAAAGACACATCTGCATGTTTTTCTCACTATCTGACATAAAATCAGAATAAACCTTTCCCGTTTTAGGTCAATTAGGATTACCAAAATTATTTATATTTGCCAAATTCAAAAATAATGAGGGAGAGGGAATTTTTTAAGGCATTTTTATTACTTTCTGCAAAGTCAAAAGCTCACATACACTAAGATTGCTATGCTTTTAAACAATTTGGGACAGCCCATATGATGATGTCATGTCTTTGGAAGCTTCTGATAGGTTTATTGGTAACAACTGAGTTAATCAGAGAAACACCTGTGAATGTATTTTAATGCACACCTGAAACACATTGCTTTTTTGTGTAACATCATGGGAAAGTCTAAAGAAATCAGCCAAGATATCAGAAAGATAATTGTGGACTTGCACAAGTCTGGTTCATCCTTGGGTGCAATTACCAGATACCTAAAGGTGCCTCGTTCATCTGTACAAACAATTATACGCAAGTACAAACAAGATGGGAATGTCCAGCCATCATACCGCTCAGAAAGGAGACGGGTTCTGTGTCTCAGAGATGAACGTGCTTTGGTACGAAATGTGCATATCAACCCAAGAACAAAAGCAAAAGATCTTGTGAAGATGCTGGCTGAAGCTGGTATGAGTGTGTCATTATTCACAGTGAAACGAGTACTGTATTGACATGGGCTGTGTGATGATTCTGCTGAAATATGGCTAAAACTCAAAGTTATATTTTGGTCTCTGGGTATAGGGTCTCCCTTCTTGCTTGCACTCATTCATAATGTGCACAGCCTACTCATAGGTATATTGGCAGTAGTGGCCGGGCTGGAACAATAGGGCTTTGTATCCATCACAGCAGGGACCCATTGTATTCCTACAAAGCTCTGAGTGATCAAACAAACATGCATTGTCCAGCTGCACTGGTTGACCAGATATGGCTGAAAACATTGTATCATGTCACTTGGTCTCATCTACATACAAAGGGTCTGGACTTGAGTGGATTATTCTATGAGACCGGCTGCCGCCGGTGACCTCATTCTGGGAGGTGGCATAAAGGGTATAAAAGATGAGGTAAGAGTCAGTGGGAGGAGATTATGTTATGGAGACTGTGCAGAGACTATCCCTAGGAGATTATGTTATGGAGACTGTGCAGAGACTATCCCTAGGAGATTATGCTATGGAGATTGGGCTGAGACCATCACAGACTACAGAGTTGTTACAGACAGACCATGAGGAGATTTTTGTGATGAGACTACTGGACTAATGCTGAGAGACTGTGTAAAGAGCATGCAGGCTGGATTACTGTTGTTGATGCCACATGCTAAAAAGCCTCCACTGGTTATTCACACATGACAGAGCATGTGTGAGTGTTGGACTACAGAACCACATCAAGGACATGTGTGGTAAAGTAACTATTTCACCTTTATCCCTTTTATTTTATTTGTACTGTATCTTGTAACTAGTAACTGTTAATGCTTGCATATATCTGCATATCTGTTCTGAACTGTATATGTTAGATGTTAATACCGACCCATTTAGGGGTTAATAAATATATAAAATTTAGAAAGCTTGTCTTGTATTTATCTTGTGAACCCGACACTCACTGGCAGTGAGTGTGGTTTTTATATGAAAGAAGACTCAGGGTGTGGCCAAAGCGGTGTTGGCGCACTGAGGATCTTTCACATTGGTGGCAGCGTAGTGGGATCTTAGGATAAACGGCGTGTGTTGGTGACCTATATCACTCACATGCTGGAGATTATGGTAATCCTATAAGACAAGCTCGGTATTAAAGCAAGCATTAAGATACAGTGAAAGTTTGATACAGTGCTGTTCCCTCCCTTACTCTTTTTATTCTATCCTATCTTTTATTTGGCAAATACCAGTGGATGGCTAGTGGGCTCAGAAGCAGTGCCCCAGAATTGCTGAACCAGGCTTTTTGGAGATCCTGAGCGTATGGCTGAAATGGAGGCAGCCACAGCCATGCAGAGAATCGAGCAGAGTCCTGATTTTGGGGCTAGGCCAGGAAGTGCGGCAAGCAGCCCGGTCCCAAGGATTACTTCACCAGGAGGGACCAGTAACCCCAGCCTTGGGGGGGGGGAACGGTTTCATACTGGCAAATGGCCCTACAGCAAGTAGGCACCAGTAACCCTAACACATACCTGCAGGTGTTGGACCGTTTTCTGGAAGCTGTAGAACGAGAACGGCAGGCCGCAGAACGGCAGGCAGATCGTCAGGCAGCAGAACGGCAGGCTGATCGTGAGGCAGCAGAACGAGAGCGGCAGTTTCAGCTTGAGCTCAAAAGGATGGAGCTCTCCCAGCAGGCACAAACCGCCCCTACGCAAACTCCAACAACCCTGCAGAGACTCTCAAGTTGGAAGGAGAAGTCAGGCAGGAGTTCACCACAGCCGTCTGTCGTCAGGTCGGGTGACACAAACTATGCCCCGGGTGGTCCCTCCCCTGTCCCAAGAACTCTGGGCACCCTAGTGACCTTCCCCAAACCCCAACGGGAGGTGCGGCGGGGCCATGCCTGTAACCCGACAGGACATTTCAAGGAGGAGTGCCCCAACCGCCCTGAGAACTTCCCTGCTTCCCAAGCCACAGCAGGTGGCCCATCTGTGTATCTGGACTGGGGTGCAGAAAAAGGAATGCGGACTGTGGGACTATTGACTGATTTGCCTGCTAATGTACTGTTGGGAACTGATTTAGGACCTATGATGTCCCAATATGGGGTGGGGAGCAACCCAATTTACTGTGATAAACTGTCTATGACTAATGTTGATAATGTGTCTGTCATATCTGCAGAGAGGGCCCGTAACCCCCTCTCTGAGATGCTTCCCATGGCAGTAAGTGTACATGCTAATGAGTTGCCTTCAGCTGAGAGCAGGGAAGATGCAACTGAACTTCCTGCAACCCAGCTCAGCACAAATGTTATTGATGCTTTGTTCCCTCCGGTGCTAGGAGCCAATGAGACTAAGTCTGTAGACACACCCACATCTGCGGGGGCGTCTCCCTCCCAGCTTGTTAACATGTCTACTGTAGATCTCATTGAGGCCCGGTGTGAATTAACAATTGCTAATGAATGTACTGTCAATGTAATTGCCAATGCTTGTTGTGAAAGTGTACAGGGTAGCTCTTCTGAGTCACTGGGAGCGACTTCTACTATTTCGCCCAGTGCATCCGAGAAGCACCCAACTGCTGACCATGTGCCAGGTGGTCAGGTAGGCTATGGGGATCTCATGGCCAATCCAGGTGAGGGACGGACTGCTGGTAGTGCGGTGTTAGCCCGCAGCCAGAGTGCTACAAGGGTGGAGGGCGTTCCGACCCTTGAACCGTTGCCTACACCACCTGGAGTCGGTGCTGAGACCGCCATGTCTAGCCTCACTCCCTTGAAGCCGGAGGAGTCCGGCCGGTATGAGACATACACGTCTCTTCTGTCCATTTCTATTTCAGGAGCTCCCATGGCCCAAGTGCAGATGGCATGAGGTATTGGAGGTGTGATCCAAGAAGAGGGTATGTCCAATGTATTACCTGTCAATGTATTGTGTGGGGATGATTTGGGGAAGCATGATCTCAGTCATTTGCCCAAGGTATCACCATCACCCACCCAAGTACAGGAGGGACAGGATGTAGGTTTGGAAGCAAAGGGGGAGGTGCAGAACCCCCTAGAACTCTCCCAACTAGCTGCTAGTGTGGGGAAGACCCTGAGAGAGCAGGCCAAGGGTAGCCAGGAGAGCAGAGATTGTCGGGAGGGGATCTCTGGAATGGTTTCCCAAGGGCCTGAGGTCATGAGTGTAAAGCTACGGGATGCCCGCACTCAGAAAGCGGACCCAGAACAGGCAGGAGGTAGCCAAGTGTACGTGGCTCAGAGCCTGGGCCTTAGAAGCGTCCCTAGTCAGACTAGAGAGCCAGAAGGGACCGGCAGCTATGTAACATGCACCTCTCTTTTGTCTCACTCCAGCCAAGAGTTCAGAGATGCTGTCCAAGCTGACCCTAATCTGGACATATTGAAGGCACATGGCGCTCAACCACCCTCGGAGTCTGACAAGGCCCGAGTCTTCTGGGACCACGGGGGTAGGTGAGCGAGCTTTGCGGCCAGAGCCTGAGAAGCTGGAGGAAGAGGTGCTTTCAGAAGAGGGGCGTAGGCCCCTACTTCCTGCAAGCCCCATCTAAAGGGGGAGGTGTGATGATTCTGCTGAAATATGGCTAAAACTCAAAGTTATATTTTGGTCTCTGGGTATAGGGTCTCCCTTCTTGCTTGCACTCATTCATAATGTGCACAGCCTACTCATAGGTATATTGGCAGTAGTGGCCGGGCTGGAACAATAGGGCTTTGTATCCATCACAGCAGGGACCCATTGTATTCCTACAAAGCTCTGAGTGATCAAACAAACATGCATTGTCCAGCTGCACTGGTTGACCAGATATGGCTGAAAACATTGTATCATGTCACTTGGTCTCATCTACATACAAAGGGTCTGGACTTGAGTGGATTATTCTATGAGACCGGCTGCCGCCGGTGACCTCATTCTGGGAGGTGGCATAAAGGGTATAAAAGATGAGGTAAGAGTCAGTGGGAGGAGATTATGTTATGGAGACTGTGCAGAGACTATCCCTAGGAGATTATGTTATGGAGACTGTGCAGAGACTATCCCTAGGAGATTATGCTATGGAGATTGGGCTGAGACCATCACAGACTACAGAGTTGTTACAGACAGACCATGAGGAGATTTTTGTGATGAGACTACTGGACTAATGCTGAGAGACTGTGTAAAGAGCATGCAGGCTGGATTACTGTTGTTGATGCCACATGCTAAAAAGCCTCCACTGGTTATTCACACATGACAGAGCATGTGTGAGTGTTGGACTACAGAACCACATCAAGGACATGTGTGGTAAAGTAACTATTTCACCTTTATCCCTTTTATTTTATTTGTACTGTATCTTGTAACTAGTAACTGTTAATGCTTGCATATATCTGCATATCTGTTCTGAACTGTATATGTTAGATGTTAATACCGACCCATTTAGGGGTTAATAAATATATAAAATTTAGAAAGCTTGTCTTGTATTTATCTTGTGAACCCGACACTCACTGGCGGTGAGTGTGGTTTTTATATGAAAGAAGACTCAGGGGTGGCCACAGCGGTGTTGGCGCACTGAGGATCTTTCACAGGCTGAAAGGCCACTCTGCCAGAAAGAAGTCATTACTCTAAAAGAAACATAAAAAAGCCAGATTAATGTTTGCAAATACTTACAGGAGCAAAGACCTTCATTTTTTGAGATATGTCCTGTGGTCTGACAAAACTAAAATTGAACTGTTTGGTCATAATGACCATTGTTACGTTTGGAGGAAAAAGAGAGTAAGGTTGCAAGCCTAAGAACACCATCCCAATAGTGAAACACTGGGGTGGCAGCATCATGTTGTGGGGTTGTTTTGCTGCAGGAGGGACTGGTGCACTTCACAAAATAGATGGCATCATGAGGAAAGAACATTATGTGGCAATACTGAAGCAACATCTCAAGACATCAGCCAGGAAGTTAAAGCTTGGGCGCAAATGGGTCTTCCAAATGGACAATGACCCGAAGCATACTGCCAAACTGGTTACAAAGTGGCTTAAGGATAACAAAGTCAATGTTTTGGAGTGGTCATCACATATCCCTGTTCTCAATCAATTGAAAATTTATGGGCAAAGCTGAAAAGGCAGGTGCGAGCAAGGTGGCCTACAAACATGGCTCAGTTACACCAGTTCTGTAAGGAGGAATGAGCCCAAATTCCAACCAACTATTGTGAGAAACGTGTGGAAGGATATCCAAAACATTTGACCGAAGTCATACAGTTTAAGGGCAATGGGACCAAATACTAATGAAATGTATGTAAACTTTTGACTTTGCAGAAAGTAATAAAAATGCCTTAAAAATTGTCTCTCTCTCATTATTCTGGCATTTGGCAAATATACATTACCGTTCAAAAGTTTAGGGTCACTTAGAAATTTCCTTATTTTTGAAAGAAAAGCACAATTTTTTTCAATGAAGATAACATTAAATGAATCGGAAATATACTCTATACATTGTTAATGTGGTAAATGACTATTCTAGCTGCAAACGTCTGGTTTTTAATGCAATATCTACATAGGTGTATAGAGGCCCATTTCCAGCAACCATCACTCCAGTGTTCTAATGGTACATTGTGTTTGCTGACTGTGTAAGAAAGCTAATGGATGTTTAGAAAACCCTTGAAAACCCTTGTGCAAGTATTTTAGCACAGCTGAAAACAGTTTTGCTGATTAGAGAAGCTCTAAAACTGACCTTCCTTTGAGCTAGTTGAGACTCTGGAGCATTACATTTGTTGGTTCGATTAAACTCTCAAAATGGCCAGAAAAAGAGAACTTTCATGTGAAATTCGACAGTCTATTCTTGTTCTTAGAAATGAAGGCTATTCCATGCGAGAAATTGCCAAGAAACTGAAGATTTCCTACAACGGTGTGTACTACTCCCTTCAGAGGACAGCACAAACAGGCTCTAACCAGAGTAGAAAGAGAAGTGGGAGGCCCCGCTGCACAACTGAGCAACAAGACAAGTACATTAGAGTCTCTAGTTTGAGAAATCGACGCCTCACAGGTTCTCAATTGGCAGCTTCATTAAATAGTACCCGCAAAACACCAATGTTATCGTCTACAGTGAAGAGCCGACTCAGGGATGCTGACCTTCAGTGCAGAGTGGCCAAGAAAAAGTCATATCTGAGACTGGCTAATAAAAGGAAAAGATTAATATGGGCAAAAGAACACAGACATTGGACCGAGGAAGATTGGAAAAAAGTGTTATGGACAGACGAATCGAAATTTGAGGTGTTTGGATCACACAGAAGAACATTTGTGAGACGCAGAACAACTGAAAAGATGCTGGAAGAGTGCCTGACGCCATCTGTCAAGCATGGTGGAGGTAATGTGATGGTCTGGGGTTGCTTTGGTGCTGGTAAAGTGGGAGATTTGTACAAGGTAAAAGGGATTTTGAATAAGGAATACTATCACTCCATTTTGCAACGCCATGCCATACCCTGTGGACAGCGCTTGTTTGCAGCCAATTTCATCCTACAACAGGACAATGACCCAAAGCACACCTCCAAATTATGCAAGAACTATTTAGGGAAGAAGCAGGCAGCTGGTATTCTATCTGTAATGGAGTGGCCAGCGCAGTCACCAGATCTCAACCTCATTGAGCTGTTGTGGGAGCAGCTTGACCGTATGGTATGCAAAAAGTGCCCATCAAGCCAATCCAACTTGTGGGAGGGGCTTCTGGAAGCATGGGGTGAAATTTCTCCAGATTACCTCAGCAAATTAACAGCTAGAATGCCAAAGGTCTGCAAAGCAAAGCAAAGTTTGAGGGAGAAAATTATTTCAAATAAAAATCATTATTTTTAACCTTGTCAATGTCTTGACTATATTTTCTATTCATTTTGCAACTCATTTGATAAATAAAAGTGTGAGTTTTCATGGAAAACACAAAATTGTCTGGGTGACCCCAAACTTTTGAACGGTAGTGTAAATAATTTTGGTAATCCTAATTGACCTAAAACAGGAAAGGTTTATTCTAATTTCATGTCAGATAGTGAGAAAAACATGCATGTGTGTCTTTTTATATAGTGTATGTAAACTTCTGGTTTTAACTGTAGCATTGCAGCACATCGCACATTGATTCTCTATGGGAACTGTGCATACAGATCTTATCACGGGGGATGCGAGGGGTGGTGGGGGGGACAATTTTGCCCCTGGACCTCCTGGATGCTGTGATTGCATCCAGCCGAGTGCCAGGAATAATGCCGCAGGCACAGCTAAATGAAACACATATACGATAGATGCGGGTCCCAACTCTAGAACTGTCTCTAAAATGAGCCCCCCAGCCTCTGCCTACTACTTACCCGTCCACAAACTAGCTGAAAATATTTTCAGCTATGATCAGGCTATATAGAAACAGTGTAACTAAGTCGCAGCCTGGTAAAGAGTGGAGCACAGAGGCTTGGGGGCTCATTTTAGCGATAGATGTGGGTCCTAGAGGGTGGACCTGCATTTGTCAGACATTTATGGCATATCCTGTGGATATATTAATGACTTTTGTGGGAAATCACTTTAGGCTAAGGCCCCACGTAGTTGCTGAGGAAACGCAACTGAATAAAAATGCCGCGTTTTATAGCACCAGCAAAGTAAATGAGACTTTGCTTAA
The DNA here is from genome assembly GCA_947044405.1 of Leptodactylus fallax. NCBI lineage: Eukaryota > Metazoa > Chordata > Amphibia > Anura > Leptodactylidae > Leptodactylus > Leptodactylus fallax. Next base: position 3,147,358 of record CAMRHE010000108.1, on the reverse strand, counting down.
TCTCATCCACACACTGAGGAAAAAAAAATGCAACATGTTAATTTTATCTGCAGAATCACAAGCATTTCCCTATATATTTAATATGGGAAGGACAAACGGAGGAAAGCTCAGCAAAAACTCAATAAAAAACACAATGCTTTTTCGCTGCTTTTTTTCCGCAGCATGTTTTAGCTGTGTTTCTCTACATGGGACCTTAGCCTTAAGGTGTTATTGTTTAAAGAGTACCTGTCATCTCTGTTGTCACGTCACTCTGTTACTAATTGTATAGTATTCTCAACGACATAATTCTGGAGCATCTTTTCTTAGAGCTTTGTGTTGTGCTTCCTCTGATATTTGTACTAGAAATGGACCAAGGTTCAAAATCACTATGTAGCACTAGCGATAGCACCAGACTAATTTATATAGAGTGCTGAGCACTCTGATTGGTTACCCATCAGCCTCCTGATGTCTGAGCCTTCTGATTGGCCAGGTAGCCAGGCCTTCTGATTGACTGCAATTGGCACTGTCCCCAATAATACCAGCATGTCATTGGCACTGTCACCAATAATACAAATGTTACAGAGATAATAACAGAGATATAAAGCCAAGAAAAAACTGTGTAATGCAGTGATGTCACAGCAAAGGAGTAATACAAAGAGTAATGCATCGGTGAAGGGGTAATACAGATAGCAGATGTTACAATGAGACTAAAAAGTAAATTGTTGGTTTATGAGGAAGTATTTACTAAAACAGTCAAAGAGGATTTGTCAGCTTTTCTAAGGCCGGCGCCCCACGTGGCATATACGCCGCAGAATAAACACAGCTTTTTACAGTCACAGCAAAGTGGATAGCATTCTAGCGAATCCCATGCCCACTTTGTGGGAAAATATGCGGTGTGGACATGCGGCGATTTCCAGAACCATCGCATATCAATTTTATCTATAGAAACGCCGGCAGTTGAAGCAGGAAGTTCACAGAAGTTCACAGTTTTTCCCACAGCGCATTTTTGCTGCGGGACGCCACGTGGGGCCTTAGCCTAAAGCTAGCTATGATTTTCCCATAACTTACTATTCTAAAGGTGTATTTCGGTAACTACAAGTTATCCTCTATCGACATGTTTGGGAATATCTGTATGATCCAACACTCAGTCACCCACCAATCTTGAGAACTTCCATTAATTTCTATGTGATTTCCAAGAACAGCTAAGGAAAGTGTTCAGTTTTCTCCAGCAGTCCCATGTAAAGTCTCTGTGCAGGACTTTTCTCTCTGCCGATTTATGGTGGTTTCTGTGGCGGAGTGTCCCACAAAGACTCCGGTGCAGATCTAAACTTAGCCTGAGGTTAATCAGTGAGCAAATCTGTGGCAGAAAGATGATGCTCAGCTTCGACTTTCCACCACTGGTTTCACACGGCTGGGAAGATTGCCTAAAATTCCTCTCCAAAATCCTTTGTGTGAGCCTACCCTTAGGGTCCATGCATGTGGCAAAGCCTTGGGGGCACCTAGGCAGTATTTTTATAGTATGTATTTTTAATTTAAATCTATATATTTTTAATGTTATCACAGGGAGACTAAAATACATATTAAGATGTCTGACCACCTTCAAGTTCATGTTACTACGGATTACATCCTTTGAATATTCAGAGTCCATCAGAGAGTTCTGAACAGTAAAGCAATCTCATTATCGCCTTGAACTTTAAGATTAAAGCTACAAAACCAGGAGAGGGAAGTAGAATTATTAATTTGATAAAACTGTTATCCAGGCTTGCAATGTGGAAAGTATTAGGACATTTCTTGATAATTATGTGCTAGAAATGTTGAAATATGGAAAAAAAATGTGTCATGCTTGGGTAACCTTCCTATGTGATACTATAAAGAGCAGGACTGAAACTCCTTGCTGCAATGTTTATGAGATGAGGTGCGGATGGCTTGTGCAGGTGATAGACAGCAGAACACCAGAGAAATCTCCTGTGCTTGTCATCTTTTATTTCATGTGGAAAGCATGTCCTAGATAGAGTGTAAAGCGCTGCCAAAGTTATTACTTCTAGGACAACATGGTGCCCAATAGACACAAGATGACTATATAAAAAAATATTCTGGGTTACATAGAATATGTCTAGTTCAACTTATTATTCCATGCCAATGATCTAGGCTATTGCTAACCAGGCAAGATAGCTAATTAAAGAACTAAAAGCAAAATAGCATTGTCACCCATTGAAAGTGATTAGCCAAATTGTATATGTAACTAGAAAAAGCCCAATGAAATCCCCCTTTTCCTACAACTGTTTGAGCACTGTTGCGGCTGAATGCGTCTTGTAGTCCATCTTCATTTATGGTGAGCGTGCCCAGTTTCTCTTTACCTTTTCTATGCTGTTTATTAGATCAGTGCTACATAACCATGCATCTGCCATGCTAACAGAAGGAGCATGTGCAGTGAAATGTAATTTCACTAGTAAGACAAACAATTGAACGCTCCATAGTAAGGCTGAAAATGTAATGGAGCTATGTAGGGGTGCAGGAGGTCATATAGGAGGTCAGTGAAGTAACAGTTAAGTTTAAAAAAAGGTGTGTGCTAAGTAAACCCCTTTAACAAGAAGAAATATTTTGAAAGTTATAGTCAGAGAAGCCCAGTATAAAAGGGACATGGGTATAACTTTGGTATTTGTCCCATTCTACCTCTGAAAAACAGACCACAAGTGATTCCCTTTCCCAGCCACATACATGAGAAGTGGCCACATTTGTGAGTGGGCCGCTTTTCACTCCTTTTCACTTAATAGGAGTTATGGAGATAGTCCAGTCCGTAACCCCCAGTGAGTGGAGCACAGTTCATGGACCCCCAGTGATCTGACTTTTATCCCCTATTCTGTGGATATGGGATGCGTGTCTTAAATGGCAAAGCCCCATTAAGTTGGCCATGCACATTAGATTAGCAGATGATTGGGCAAGAAAATACCTAAAACACTCTCAATGGCTAACTGCATAAACTGAGAATAGTTTGGCTTTGATGGATATTTTTGGCCAGCTCAGACTCAGAGCTTTTTTTTGTTTTAAGAAATGAACTCCCCCACCAGATCAGGCAGTTTAGTTGTTGATGTTGAGAGTGGCACCATTCGTATGAATGATCCCATCATCGATCAGACAGGCACATCACAATGTGTATAGTCAACCTTAGACTTCAAAAGAGAAAGTTTTTACCTTCTCTCAGCTGGGCAGACTTTCCAAACTGGGGTTCCACATAATATGGAGACATGGAGAACCTACAGGTGAGTAATGTATGTACTACCTAACTGGAACATACTGGGACCCATTGGAAACATTTGAAAGCCTCCCAACTAAGAATTTTAAGGTTTCTTTCAATTTATCTGCAAGCTTCCTGCCTCGTATAGATCTCAAGGTCAATACCTGCTTTAAGGATCATTAAATTTAAGATAGATAGATGATAGATATGTAAAACATAAATAGATACTGTAGATTGACTGACAGAACCATCTGTGCAAGAGTTGTAGGTGAAGGATGCTTTCTAGGTCACCACAGTGGTGTAGGTGCCCTTCTCTTCAATACTTTCATGGCAAAACATAAAATGTTTATCTCCATATATTCTTTATTGGTAGCATTTGTTCTCATCAAGCAAGATTCAATGTGGTCAGCTTTGCTGGTTGCATAGGTACTGTCGTCATACATTCAGACAAAGTTTAGGAAGCTTTGTACAAGTTCAGAAATGCTTCTGATTTTCTCAGACATTTTGCATTAATGATTACAGTTCCAATTTTTCCTTTCTATAACAAGATACAATGACTCAAGTTAATACATCCATGTTTAAGGTGAAACGGTGGTGCTCAGGTACAGAGCTGCGAACAGATTATGACTTTTATCACAGCAGGTGATCTACAGAGATTACATCTAGAGAATAATCCTTTAAGAGTTATACTTTTTAATAGAGGTGAATAGTGGGAAAAATAATACATTTTTGTTTGTGGCTTTGTATGTAGTTTTTGTACCCTAACATCATCTTAGAACAGACACAAAGACACAGACAATTTCACTGTCAAAATCGATAACAAATGTTGATATGAAAATGTATATATAACAGGGGAATTTACTAACCCGTCTATGGCTGAGGCCCCAGGTTGCGGAAATGCAGCTTTTTTTGTTGTATATTTTTGAGCCAAAGCCTAGAATTGCTACAAAAGGACTGAGAAATATAAAGGAAGCTCTTATACTTCTACCTTCTGCTCAATCCACTCCTGGCTTTGGCTCAAAAAAGGCAGCAAAATCTGCAATAAAAAAGCTGCATTTCTACAACGTGGGACCTCAGCCTATGGCAGTTTTTTATTGTAGATGGGTGTAAATGGGCTGCATCTTTCATGAGCCAAAGATGTGTCACATCGTTCAGCGTTTACCACTTTTTAAAAAAGTGCGCAGCGCAGAAGGAACAGGGATCAGGATGGCGACAAATTTACCTGATACACCTGAAGTCTATGACAGTTCCTGAATGGCGCAGATTTTAATTCTGGCATATGGCAACGATTAAGAGGCCTGAGCCTCCTGATAAATCAGAAACATCTCACGCCAGCCAGGAAATTGATAAAAACTGGTGTACAGAATACCAGTCTTAATAAATTCCCACCCAGTATGTCTATAGTTAACAATAATTTCTGTCTGGCAAAAATTCAGATAGAAAAATGCCGTATAGAATCTGGACAATTTATTATACATTTATTTTGTTACTAAGCATTTATACATTAGTGGAAAGGTTTACTGAGATTTAAATAAGGAGTAATACTATCATTGTTTTGATAGTTATGCTAAAAAGTAGGGTCCTATGCAGCCTCATATATAAATCCAGAATCATTGTGTGGGAGTCCATTATCATTTGTGAAAGGGACAATAAATTAACAAAAAACTGACTACAAGTGAAAGTTATAAAGATGCAATGAAAAGCACAGTCTCAACAAAATGCATACATATGCATGGCTCCATAAATGATATAATACAACAAGCTAATAATAAGCATCTTAAGGAGGATAGCAAAGGTTTTTGGATTGATGAGAACCAGTAGCATTTACTACTTTGGCTCTGTATCTAAGACAATAGCTATTCCCGTTCCATTAGTACTATTATTACACTAATCTCACTTTTCCCCTTGCCAGTGTTTGGTTGTACACATGCCACTCTGCAGGAAACTGTCCGAGTACGCTTACTTCTCATAAGCACTCTCCTTATTAGTGAGGCAATATTTGCAGTGCAAATCTCATATGGGTAGAATTCTTCTAAGTCCATCTCTATTTATAAGGAGTATTGCTAGACATTCTGGCTTCATGCCATGGTAAAGTTGCCAATCTGCAGCTCTTTGCCTTGGGGCCAAGGCGAATGTGCCAAGTCTTCTGTTAGTTTACACAATATTGGTACTTCTTTTATATGGAAAAAGTAGGGACTCTCCAGGAAAGCGAAGGGTAGAGTATTTCATTGAGATTTCTGACCTCTGCATTAATATGTTGAGATACAGCCAATAACCTTCACTAGGGACATCTTGCCTATGTTATATTTTTAAAGAGGTTGTCCATTTAGGAAAACCCTTATATATTATATTAGTAAAGCATTCTGAGTTAATATAAGGAGATCTGTTATGAAACTCATCTCATGGCCGGAGTAGAGAGCAGTTACAAGGAGCTTTAAAGGAACTGTTTGGCATTTTGCAGACAATCTATTGACTTGAGCAAGAACAATGTAATGCTTACTTTCCCCAGTGGAGGTGCTGCAGGGAACCTGAACACTTACTGACAGGTTTACCCACAGATTACAGCTGATCACTTTAGGTCCCATTTGAGATATACTTTCATCTAAAAGATGATTGCTTGTACATAACAAGGGATATGTCCACATGGCAGAATTTGGTGCTGAGTTTGAGGATTATGCCTTATCACTAATTCAGCCGCAGAAACTGAAGCGCACAACACTCAGCTGCAGTGCACAACAATCAGCGAGTGAAAGCTGCGGCGGAGAGCTGTATAGGAAAATTCTTGACTGATTTTGGATTTACTATGGATCTGACAGGAGCTATTTACATGATCCGTGAAACATGATCCATGTGTCGGCCACATTTCCTGGACTGACCACAGTCGCAGGAATGGAGCTCACAGTGAGTTATGATGTAATGAGTTTCCGGACAGTCGTAGCAATACTGTACTGAACTGACATAAAGCTGTGAGATCTGCACAGCAGTACTCTAGCTGTTTGCAAGATCACTGCATCATAGCTCATAATTCCCACAGCTATGGTCATTGTGAGAAATACGGGTAGCACACAGACCGTGTTTTGCGGATGGAACACAGTAGTGTGAATAGCCCCTAAAGTGGTTTGATCTCTTCTACGTGAGCAGGACAGAGGTCAGTCATTAAGGCTGTATTAGGTAACAGATGACATATCCTATTATGTCTTATTAACATGCCGGTCTCAGCTCTGGTTACCTTGCTTTTCTAATTACAATAGATAACAAGAAAGTCCAGTTTTGCTGGATTGTTAGGAAGGTAAACAAACGCCAGCAGTCATAGAACCAACTAAATTATGTTAATGTGCAGTCTCATTTAATAGTTTGGCCTGCTCTTATTAACCCTTTCACTAGGTTATAGGAAGCAAAGGGCAGTTCTACCAGTAATGGCATCCTATTGCTTGCTAACTTTGAAGGGTCCAAAAGCACGGAGTAGCTTCTGCAGCTATTGTGGCCTCTCCTTGGAAACTAGACATACAAATATAGTTATGTTTACACCTTTAAAACATGTCATTTTATTTATTAGGGCAATTACTGATAGCTGAAATCCAAAGTTGTTGGAAACTACTACACACACTATAAACAATTACTTTGGCATAACTGTTTGCAGAAAAAGTTAGAACTTGACCTCCCAGCATTACAGTAATGTTGCATATTGCACAACTATCCTGAATTGAATGACCATGTAAAATGCTTTAGGGGCTTGGCTCATCTGTATTGGGCATGTGTAGCAGGGTCAGATGCATGGGGGCCATCCCAGGCAGAGACTTGGAACTGCTCTCAATGATCCGTGGCAGCGCTGCTAAGTGTGCTCTGTGTAACCATGGTAAATGTGTACGAGTGACATTTGTGTGTGTATATAATGTGCGAGTGATGTGTGTATGACATGTATGTAAAGTGTGAATGTTGTGTGTGACGGATAGCGTGTGGAAGTATGTATAGTATGTGTGCAGCATGTATATCAAGTGTGAGTGGTTATATGTGGAACAGCTAATGTGTAAATGGTGTGTTTAGAGTGTAAGCTCTTGCAAGCAGGATCCTCAATCCCATTGTGTGGATTCAATTATTACTATGTAAGGGTGGGTTCACACTACTGTTGGATGTCCATTCTAATAGTTTTCGTTCAAAAAAAAAAAACTGTTGTTAATGTGTCTTTTTTTCTTTTAACTGATCCATTTAATGACACATCAGCATCAGTTAATGTCCATTAGTGTCCGTTTTTATACCGTTCGATTTTTTTGCTTTTTTTTGTTTCTGCTTTCTGAGCATGCGCAGAAAAAAATGGACAGTAATAACGGACAGTATAACGGACGCCTGTCCGTTACTGTCCATTAGCCATAGACATTAATATTAAAAAAATAACTGACACTTGACGTTCCATCATGAACTGTTATTTCTCGCGGACACAAAATTCCTGTACCCTAGATTTTTGTGTTTGCGAAAAATAACGGACATGTGACGGATTTGGTGTAAACGGACACTAACGGTTACTAACGGACAACAGATTAAAATTTTTAACGGATATATTATAGTTCTGATAGTGCCCATTGTTAAAATCTTGCAACGGACACTACTGACACCAACGGTAGTTTGAACGCCCCCTAATGTCTCAATTTGTACTCGAACCCTACAATTTGTAAAGTGTTGTGGAATATGTTGGGGCTATATAAATAAAATGTATTTATTATTATTATTATTATTAATTAAGTATAGAATGTATGAGTGGGATACCTGTGTGTGATGAACCGACCCTCAGTTTTATATCTTTCTTGGAAGTGTGTTTTTACTTGCTTATGTCAGTCCTCCCTCCTACTTGTTGGAATGTTGTGCTTAAGTTGGGTTTACACCGCTAGACGATACGCTTCACTGGTTTTTATCCCTGGCCAGATGGCGATGGGGGAAAGTAGTCCAATGACCTTAACTTCACCCATCCCTCCCAGCACCTAGGAAGGTACCCATCTCTCCGAGGATTCTGCAAAGGAGGGAGAAGGAGGGCTGGCTGGGGGAGGTGAAGGGTGGAGCTGAAAAGGGTCTTCACACTGGCTGGGGTGAGGTCTTTTGTCTTTGTGTGGAGCCTGAAAGAGAGACAGCTAAGAGCAGCTGGGCTCAGGTATTACTCTATACTTTATTCCCATTTTTGTTTTATGTGCTGTGTCATCGCACTTTTGCTCGTATGTTTATGCTTGATCATATTAATATTGTATATTTCTATATATGCTATTAATTAGTACCGACCAACTTGGGTTATTAAATACATAAAATTTATAAAGCTCGTTTCATTCTATCCTACGAATCCGGTCCGCTCACGGGTTGTAGGTGGAAGGTTAAGAAGGGTGATCGCAGGTAGGCCAAGAAGCTTGGCAAGGCGATATTCTTCACACTGTGCAATGAATTAAGTATGTGTGGCAGGTGTCTGTGTGCTTTGGGCACAATATACTATAAGCCCTGTGTGTGGCAAGTGGATGACGTGTAACTGACGTGTATGCAGTATGAATTGTGCAGCCCCGTTGCCTTTGCTGTCAGTGTCCGCTGCTGTCTTCATCTCAAAGACATTTACATAATAGACCCAATAAACCCGACAGAAAACTCATCTTTCTCTTGCAGTTTGGCAAATGATCGGCATGCTTGTCATACTGGTAAGATAATTTTCAGAGAGTACAAGTCATACTCTTAGTGGTATTCTGGTTTACAGGTCCTGACAGTGGTTCTCCAGCACTGCAGAGAGAAATCTGAGAATGCAATCTGCTTGCTGTGTGTATATATGGCTCACAAAGTTTGTGGGTTGCCAAGCAATAGCATGTCAGGCCAGAATGAGAATATCAACAAAACAGACGTGAAATGTAATTTTTCAAAGGTTAAAAAATAAATATATAACTAAATACCCAAACTTGCTTCTGTGTAGAATTATCAGTCCACCGAACATGAGTGAATAAATGATACCGCCTTTTGTGCTGCGGTTTCCTTGTTTTTTAGACATGTGTGCAAACATTTATTTCCACAGGCAGGAGACCCGGTTCTATTTTGTCCAGTCTTTTTTACCTTTTGATAGTTTGACATTGCCACTTGGACTGTTGCTTAGCAACCAATACCATCAGTGACTATAACAGTAGAGATGGTTTCTGACTCGATCAGGAAATGGAGAAGCGTTTATTGCTATTTTACTGAGAAGGATGGATATGTTTTAATAGGAGTCTGTCACTAGGGTGAAACATATTAAACCAGCAACATAGATAGCTCAGGCTCACCTGAATGTAGCAATCTTATACCCATGAAAGTGCATGCCTCCATTGTCGAGATATTGATTTCAGAATATGCAAGTAGGGGGAGACTAGGGCATATTAGAGCAGGGTAGGGCACAGTAGTTTGTAGCATCGGAGCCGCCATCAGTGCTCCAGAATACTCATTTGCATATTGTGAAATAAATGAATATCTCTGCAAAGGAGACACAAATTTTCATGGAGAAAAAGATATTACATACAGGTGAGCTTGACCTGTCTGTGTTACTGGTTTAATATGCATTGCCCTAGTGATAGACTCCCTTTAAGGAAATTACTTGCATGTAGTGTATAAGGATTTTTAGCTGATAAAGTGTTTTGCTTAGAACCCCACTTTCAAATTAGGAAAATGTAAGTTATTTGGGTGGGGGGTTCTATTCAAGATCCACAGCTATTAGCCAGAGCGGAGAGCAACCGCAAACTAAAGAACCTGGCACTAGTGTAGCCATCTCAATGGGAAGAGCATAATGCTTAATTTTCTCTGTGGCGGTGCTATAGGAGAATTTGAACACTTGCTGCTGGGCTCCTAAATGGGTGTAGCTGATCGCTGGAGGCCCCAAAAGCAGGATATCCTGTGATGAACCTATTATCAGGCAACTCTTCAAATACAAAGAGATTTCCCAATGCGAGAGAGGTCAGTACTTGTATAAGTCTCTCCATTCACTTGTATGGTCCTGCATATGCAAGGCACCTTCTCATTGTTTCATTGTGGCCGTTAATGGGGACCCTTTGTTGAAATATGGGTCCCAGAGGTGAGACCCACATCTATCAGGCTTTTAAGGAATAATTTCTGGATATAGCTGTAAATACCAAGATGGGGATACCCCTTTAAACAGCAAATCAGCATGCCCCTGTAACTGCCCAGCAATTGCTGCTAACTCTTACAAGCAGGAACAAACTGACTAGGGAAGTAGTTATAGGGGATACAGAGTTAGAACTCACTAATGGGCCCTGGACCCTGTGGGCCTCCAAATATCCCTATGCGACATAAAATATACAACTATTCTAAATGGCACTAGGTAGGTAGGAGCCCCATTACATCTTGCATTGAGGCCCCGGATATTCAAGTTATACCTCTGAAACTGACTTTTGTATAAAAAGAAATCATACTGCCTTGTGTACACTTGGAGAGAGTAACATGTTGAACAGATTTTGAGCACTTCTCTCCAGCCTTCTGCTGTTTTGGCACCTCCTTCTAGCACAAATGCATAAGAATTCTAAATACAGTCACTATAAATGTAGTCATGTTTACAGATGTATGTGGAAAGAGGTGAAGATTAAACTCCTTAGTTAAGTAGCCTTAGATGGGTGACTGTAGCTGGACATACACAGTGTCCCCACCAAAGATGAATTAGCATCGCCCGATAAGCTATGGTTATTTGAGGTTATATTACATTGTGACAGTTTTCCAGATGTATGTATAAACATTGGTAATGCAAAGTATATAATGTTGCGTCTCCTTTGGGGATACAACGCATGGGTGTGAAACGCTTAGCTATTGTACCACATGAAAAGTTGTCTGGCACGTCCTGTGGTATGACCCAGTGTTAGCTGTTGTGTGACACTTGGGTTACTGGTGAGTCTGATCAGTTGGTCAGTCCTTGTCATCCTGGAAAGCAGCTACTGTGTCCGTAGATATAAAAGGCTTAGTTTGTGAGTGTGAGAGGGAGCATCACCTTTGGGAATAGGAGTGATGTCTGCTAGCTCATGTGTATAAGCCATAAGAGGCTGAAGTTTATAGTTAATATATGTCGTATTCCGATGTGTGTACACAACACTTGACTTGCTATCTACAATTGGTAATACTTTGCTTCCCATATTAGGCTTAGGCTCCACATTGCGGAAAACCTGCTTTATTTGTTGCAGGGTTTTCTGCGTTTTTTTTAACCAAAGCCAGGATTGGATTTAACAGAAGGGATAAATATAAGAGTTTCCTTTACATTTGCCACTCCCTTTCAAGCCACTCTTGACTTTGGCTAAAAAAAAAACCGCAGCAAAATCTTCAACAAAAAACGCTGCGTCTCCGCAACCTGAGGCCTTAGCCATGAAGAGCATCTTCTTTCACACATGACTAAACCACCAGATCTGGTCAGCGGGCCTACAGCTGGCTGGGATATTACAGTAATATGGAAATGTTGCATATGTGAAATGCAGTCACCTTGTTCTTACAGTTACATTTACTGTTCCACATTGTGGTCCACACTCAAAGAAGTATACGTTCACTTATTGTAGTGTGATGTCTTATCATAGAAGACAACATAAGCCATTGAAAGAGTCAAGTTAACACTTTGTGTCACAGTGTTGTTACGTGTTGAGTGTTAAGTTAAAATCTGCATATTGAACCACTCAATTTGACAGATTGAAAGCAGAAATGCAAAAGTCCTGGAAGCAATAGCTGGTTGGCCCAAAGTCAATAGTGCATCACAGTTTGGATATAGCTGATGAAAGTCACTGGGAAGAACTGAGTTAGAAGAATGGCTCCGTAAAAGCATTATTGTAAAGTGTCTTAGGCTGGCTTCAACAAACTGCATATCAACATTCATTCTCCAGCTACATGAAGCCAGAGTCCTGTAGATGGCAGCTGCATCTGCCAGACATTTATAGCACATCCTTTGTATATGCCATAAATGTCTAAGATGGCAATACCATGAGGCTACATTTACATGAAAGTGGTGCAAAAGGGGCACAGATGCTCCATACGGATCCCCCATACATTAGTGTATGGAGGGATCCGTGAAAATGGACAAAAATAGAACATGACCTATATTTTGATGGTCCGTTACAATGGACCGTCAAAACAACGGTCATGTGAATAGCCCCCATTCACATATATTGAATTTAATGCTGTCATACGCCCATTATCATGTGAATATAGCTTTAGGCTATAATTCATATTACTGTGGTAAGAAACAGCCATGAAAAACGGCTACAGTCTATTGGAGGATCCTTGAAAACGGACAAAAATGGACATGTGAATAGCCACATTGAAATCACTGGGTGGCGTTTTCTGGCATAGATGGGTGTTAATGTGGCTCATCTTTTGGAGCATGGTCCTTTCTTGTGTCAAAGAAGCACCACAGCCCCCGTTCTGCGCCTCACTCGCCACTTTCTGTGAATGTGGGCAAAGTGGGACGGGCCAGAAATGCTTCAGCCTGACATATTTATATAAATTCATGCCATAAAACTGGCATGAGTTATACAGGAAGTTAGCTATACATCTCCTGACTGGCATAGATTTATTAAGAAGCCAGAGACACTTGATAATTTTAACATGCCTCGCACCAGTCAGGGCCTTGATTAATACTGGCGTACGAAATGCCAAACTTAATAAGTCCCCCCAAATGTGTTTTTTTTTTTTTAAATGGCCATTTTTTCAGTTTATATGAATAAAACCTTAGAGTTCTTCAGGCACATATACCACTCTGTTACTACCCCTGAATATCCTGGGCACATCTTCTTTGTGCCATATAGTGTTTACATTGCCATAGTACACAAATAGTGGCTTTAATAAACTGCAACATTAAGCATTATTGCAGGTGACAATGACAGATGAATCCTGGCAGGCCAAGCATGTGTGACAGACAGTACATGTGAGCATGCGGCAAGTGGTGATCAGTATTCAGACCTAATGCTCTGTAACTAGTTACTAGTATTGGTAATTCAGTCAGCATCCAGTAGTGAGTAGTACAGAATGTAGGCCTATCCTACTCACCACTTACTTCCAAATAGTCAAGTAATATATCTAGCGTTGTGACATTGATACTCAATGGTAAAGGCGTTTTCCAGGATAAATGGAAAACCTAGGTGTGAATGGGGATGGTGTAAAATAATAAAAAAAAAAAAAAAAAAAGAGATACTCTCCTACCCCTGGTAGCAGCAGTGACATCCCTGCTACTGCACATGTGACCGCTGGCCAAAGAAGCCATGTGATCCTCAGCACTTCTAGCCCGGACAGAGGGAATGGGCTGCCCCAATGGAGGACCAGGGATAGATTGGTATCACTTCTTTTTTTTTATTTTACAGCAACCCTAGACTGCCTGTACAAACCTAAACCCCTATCCCATCAAGATAGAAAGGAAGGGGAACTCCCAGAGGTCACCTGCCTCTAATAACCACAGCTCAAAGACTTTGGATGATGTGGGGTTAGGCCACAGCTTTTATTAACTTGAAACCATTTAACATTTAAACCATAAAACATTCCATGCCGGATTTTTGCGTTGTCCACTTCACAAGCGTTGTTCCCCCCGTCTGCCGCATGCTGTGAGGCAGTGTGCAGGTGAGGCCATCTTGTTGACCAGCAGGCATGGAATCCGCCAAGCAGCTGTGACATCTGAAAGAAAGAAAAACTGGGGCCAGCAGGGGAGCCGCAACAGACCGAAATAACCTCTGACAACCAAACAATCCCAAGGGGCAGGGTGGGCGGGACGTTCCTCTCACCGTACTTCCCAACGGCAGAAGGTGAGCCCGCCTACGTGCCCCCAGGTTTTATATCACCTTGCTCCATCTCTTCAACCAAATTTATTGTTAAAGTAAAAACAACATTTTGCCAGGCAGTCCCTGGCCCTTTCCCTATCCGGTTCAGGGCCATTCCAGGAATATCATTTATCCTAGAAAACCCCTTTAGGCCAGCACCCCACGCTTTACAGTTCCTGCAAAGTGGATTGGATTCTAGTGAATCCCATCTACACATTGTGGAAAAATCTGTGCATTTCCAAAACTGTCACGGTTTTGGAAATTGAAGCATGTCAATTATACCTACGGAAACGCCAGCGGTTTCCCTATAGGTATAATGGAAGCAGAAAGCACTGCGGGAAAAACTGCTATGTGTTTCCGCCGCGTTTTTTTGCTGCGGCCCGCTACGTGGGGCCTTAGGCTTAAAGAGAACTGTCACCATAAACCCACTCCCCCACCAAACTAGTATGTCAAGTAGCTGATTTATGTGTGGCAGCTTCCCTACTGTTAGCTATGCCTATGAATCTTCAGCCTAAAATGGAGTCTGTCACTAGAATCCAGCATATCAACCCAACACCAACTCAGTCAAATTGTACTTTCCCATTGTGAATCAGTGCCTCTGTTACCGAAATATTGATTTTGATCTTAATAAGCTCTAGGGAGCAATGAGGGTGTTGCCGTTTACCTCTTTGGAACAATTACACCTTTGTTGCTCCTTTGCATATGGACAAAGAAGGCGATATCTCTGCATTATTGATTCAGGTGACCCTGATGTCCATTTAACTGCTCAGTTTTCCAGACACAAAAAACTGTTGCTAAAAACGGATGAAAATGGATGGAAACTGATAACCATCCGTTTATGTGGAGTCAATATTATAGATCACTCTCTGTAGGACGCAAAAAAAAAAAAAAAATACAGAAACTGATGTGTTTTTATTTAGCATTGGTCATAGGTCATCACTTTCCATCATTTTTAGCCTTAGTTTTTTTGTATTGGTAAAACTGATCAGTTAAACGTTTGCTCAGAAGCTGATGTGAACAGTCTCTTACTATATTTGTTGCTCACCCTTTCTACAGCTACAATAGGGCAGACCCGGTACTTTGGTATAAGGACTGCTGAGGCCACTGCACAGTATAATAAGCCAGTCATGACGTCATATGTCTAGAGGAGTGATGTCCTCGGATAGAAGAGAATAATAATGCAGTTCTCACGCCTCTGCCTCACACTGGATCTCTGTCCTCCTCCCCGCCGCTGACACTCTGCCCCCCGCTGCGCCTCATTATTTAGGATGACAGGTCCGGCCGCCTGCTGCTGGGCGTGGTCTGTGGCCTGGGCCCCGCCCCCCTGTGTTGGAGCGGTGGCGGCTCTGGATACAGTCACTCGTTTCGGGCTGTAGCTTAGCTCGGAGGGTGCGGAGAAGCCGGGGAACGGCACACAGAGGAGCTCGCCGTGCAGTCATACCGGGAGTCAAGGGTTAAATGGACCTTCACTGCCCAGGACAGGGCTCAGTGACATCCTCCCTCTGCTACCAGCTCTGCACCTTCTGCTATGGGGAACACGGCGCACAAGACCTTGCCAGGTGAGGCTGCAGAGGGCATCTCTGGATACTGGATCGGAAGGGATTGTGTGGATCGTGCCAGCTGTGGCCCCATAGCCTGTCATCCTGTGACACCTGGTAGCTGAGGCGGCATCTCGTGTAGCCTGTATTCATCGGCTAGTGAGCCTGTGTAGGGGGCTCTGACTGGCACCATTATATGGGGCTGTAGCCCACCTGTACGAGTGCCAGGCAGGGTGTGTGGCGGGAGATGAGCTGGCAGGTGATGGCTGGGCGGGCTGCGCTCCTGCTGAGGTGTGCACTCTGCAGTTTACATTCAATCTGTAACGGCTATGACCCGGTTGCTATGGGAGTGTTATGTGGTGCCCGGCCGCCTGTGAGCGGGAGGCTCCGTGCCATTGGTCGGACGCCGGCCAGGTGCCTGGTTTGAATTTGTGCACTGGGCATTCACCTTTGTAATGCCCTCCTGGAGGACACCTCACTTCCCCGGACACCTCACCTCCCCCAGACGGATACCTCACCTCCCCGGACAGCTCCCCTCACCTTCCCCCGGACGGACACCTCACTTCCCCGGACACCTCACCTCAACTTCCCCAGACGGACACCTCACCTCACCTCACCTTCCCCAGACGGACACCTCACCTCCCCCGGACAGCTCACCTCACTTCCCCGGACACCTCCCCTCACCTCCCCCAGACGGACCCCTCACCTCACCTTCCCCAGACGGACAGCTCCCTTCACCTTTCCCCGGACGGCTCACCTCACCTCCCCGGACAGCTCCCCTCACCTTCCCCAGACGGACCCCTCACCTTCCACGGACAGCTCCCCTCACCTTTCCCCGGACGGACACCTCACCTCCCCGGACAGCTCCCCTCACCTTCCCCCGGACGGACACCTCACCTCCCCGGACACCTCACCTTCACCTCACCCCGGACGGACAGCTCCCCTCACCTCCCCCAGACCGACGCCTCACCTCTCACGGACAGCTCCCTTCACCTTTCCCCAGACGGACACCTCACTTCCCCGGACAGCTCCCTTCACCTCCCTCCACTACCCCCAGACCGACACCTCACCTCTCACGGACAGCTCCCTCACCACATTATGTGGAATAGTTGACACGTGTGTGTAACACGGGCTTCATGATACCTGGTACTGGCCAGTGAGCTGTACAGGGTCTGTGTCTCCCCTCCTATATACAAGGTGAGGCACAGGAGGACACTGTACACCTTTCACACAGACGACACCCATATTTGTTAGAATAATCTTCATTCTCCCCCCCCAGTTTAGAGGCTTGTTCAGTAATTCCTGTCACCTAGTGCAGGGCTAGTGTGTGAAATAGTGCACCAACCAGGTGTAAAACCAGGGGGATTCTGCCCCTTATACACTTTTGTAGTGGGGACCCTAGCAGCCAGCCCCCTCCCCCACACAGTCCTGTAAATTGGGGAGACTGTATCCATAATGTGATTTATACATTACTTTTTTGCTTAAAAATGTCATCTACACCAGAAAAGCACTGTGTGAACACAACCTGATGTGATCTTTGTGGGTGCACTCATTGCTTCTCACATACTAATATAATATGGGTCATATTTCTTATGACCATGCAGTGCTGTTAAGGAATATGGTGTGCGCTACGGAGTGACCCCTGGAAAAACCTTAAAAATGGTTGTGCAGCGTATAATGTAAAAGCTGCGCCCATGTCTTTGTAAATGATAGATTAAACACTGTTTTTCTCCAATTCTGGCAGAAAACCAGGAGAATTTGCATTGATAACGTTTCCCGTGTGAATAGTCACATACCCATATCACCATGTCTGTACAATTGTTTAGCCCATTCACACAACAGTGCTTGCGCCATTCTTATTTTTACATGTCGTTTTTTATTTTGTTTACATTTGTGGCCATCTTTGCCCTTTGACATGGAATGTGGAGTGTTCGTTTCTCTACTGTTATTTTGTGGGAAGATCTCCCTGAACTCTATTTATAGAGGTTGTGATTCCATGTAATAAAATACCGTATTTTATGTATGGTTATGTGTAACCTCAAATTAGGAAGATTAGCGGTTTTGTATAAAGACATCATGACAGATTGTTCTTAACTATTTCTTATCTTAAGTCCATTGTTACAGGAGTCTGCTTAATATCATGGTTGAGAAATGATGACTAAAACATTGGGCAATGCTTGGGAGTAATGGAGTAGGGCTGCAGTCTACAGTGTGCGATCATATGGGCTGCATATAAGGTACGGGTGGCTTTCAGGGTCTGAAAAAAGTTGGCATTGTGACACCAGGCATTATCCTTTCTAGAAGGATTAGACATGTGCCTCTAGTTGAGGCGACAGATGCCTCAGAAATGCTGCTGCCATTGTCCCACTCCTAGTGCACATGTCGTACAAAGGCACATAACAGCTGAGCTGCTAATATTAAAGGAGCGCAGTTGCTTCCAAGCCTCGTTCAATTTCCAGCAAAGAATTGGGATGAATTCAAACATGGCATACTGGTGCAGAAATTTCTGTGACCGAAAATCGGTTCCATACACCGGAGTGGGGTTGATTCTTTAGCAAGTACGGTATATTGATTTCTACAAGCCCCATTGAGATAAATTGGACAATCGGACATTTCTGAAGCAAATCTGCCATGTGTGAATTCACGCCTACACTACCAACATCATTATTTCAATTGAAATCAGTTGGCATGTTGACTTTTACAATAAACTCGGGCCTTATGTATAGATTCTAAGGCGTGGGAGTGAATAGAAACTCTTGTATATTTCATCTGTGTTGCCTTGGATTGGAAGAAGGATATGCTTTGCCTCCTTCCCCTTGTCTCTGCTCTATTATAGAATATATCTGTGCGACATTAGCTATATTCTACTGCTGCGTCCTCTTATGTTGCTCTTAGCCTTTGAAGCATATTGTTATTTATGTTTCATACTGTTATTTTATATGGTTTGTTATGCATGTCCCCTGTTTTTGCTGATATTCTGTATGTGTAGAATAGACCTGTACAGACAATAGTTGTCTTCCGTCTGGGGAATAAGTCCTTTAAGGAAAGAAAGAACCATCTTCCAGTATGAAGACTGAAAGCGTCAGGACAATGAGAGCCCCTGGCAGATGGTCTCTGTACATGGATATTGTGAGCCGTCAGCTGGTCCTCCAGATAAATCTTAGCTGTGGTGCCACGGCACTTGAAAGCATTCATGCTTAACCCATTTGCTTTCAAGGGTACACAATGAATTGAATGTCTGTGTGTCAGGTAAAACATTTGTACTATTTCCAATAATTAATGGCTTTTTTTGGGCAAAAGTTCTATTTCATCTGTCTTTGTGGGCATTTGGCAATTCCTTATAATTCCTTCCTGAAGTCTTTGTTTTATAAGAAAACAATACGACTTATTAAATTAGTGATTCTCTGTTCTACAAGTATGTGACAAATGGTAATTTGTATACATTTTGTGTCACTTTTTCATCCTAACATTTTTTGTTTCTTTGAGGTGTTGTCTGGGTTCAGTTTTATAAAAATTATTTTTAAAGTGGCCATAGTGTTTTAGGTATTACTCACCTGCTGGTTCGAGCATTATTGCTCCTGTTCCGCCAGCCATTTTTCATTTCATCGATGGCTCCTGACCACCATAGCCAATCACGTGACCACCTAGGGTCTTGTTTGGCTGCAGCAGTCACATGCTGTTGACCTGATATCACCAACACAGCCAGGTGAACAAAACCCAGCCAGTGGAATGGAAACATCGGTGCTGGACTGGCAGGAGAGTAAAAAATGTTTAATTTTAAAACTCTATGGACCCATTTTTTTTTTTGGGGGGGGGGGGAATGAACCCAGACAATCCTTTTAATACTGATGATCCATGTTCGGCATAGGCTGTCAAATAAGCTATCAATATTAGATCAGTGGGTGTTTGACTCAGATCAGCTGATGGACGCGGGCATAGCTCTGCACATTTTGTAGGAGTTGTGCCTAGTTGTGCCAATCTAAGGTGCAATACTATTCACAGCCAATATCCAAAGAACATTGTTGTGCCAAAAATGCTGCAGCTCATTCAACATGCTGATTGTGGAGAAGCTATATTGATGACCTAGCCTATTAAAGTCCCCAAAAAAAACCCTGAATGGCAGTCTACCACATCCCCCTAGCATATTCAGCTGTCACCACTGTGTAACAGAGCATATTACAGTAATAAACAACATACCTTTGTTGGGCGTGTCATTTTAGTAGACTTAGGTAAATGAGGCAGTCGGTGCAGTGGGGGCGGGGCTTCAGCCCTGGGATCACTGCTCTTTGCCACTCAGATAGGATGGGTGATGTCATAGCAGTGGAGGGTAATGTAAGTTAGGGGTTGGGGGCTGAGTGGCAAGAGCAGTGCTCCAGGTAGCTGAAATCCCACCCCCAGTGTACCAAATGCCTCATTTACTTAAGACTTCAAAGTTTTTCTCCAAATCTACAAAAGTGACAAATATATATATATATATATATATATATATATATATTTTATCCCTGTGATGTGCTGTGTAACTTAGTGGTGACACATGGGAAAGGTGATAAACCGTCTAAAATATTGTTGAACAAAATTGGCCCTTTTATGAATGAGCTGGAGGAAATGCAGCCCCTCTATGGTAGATATTCTAAGAAGTAAGCATTCATTTCACATGAGCTGCTCTTAAAGGGGTTATGCCACACAAAGTATTTATCCTCTTTCCATAGGATAGAGGATAAATACTTGATTGGTGGGGGTCTGACCGCTGAGACCCCCCCACAATCCCCTGAGAATGAGGGGGCCTTTCCCCTCTGCTGCGCATTCAGCCTCACTGCAAATAGGCTGAATGTAGGTACGCGTGGTGGTGGATGGGGTGCTCCCATTCACTTCAGTGGATGCATTGGAGACAGCCGTAGTAATGAGCAGTAAGAGCTTCCTAGGTTTTTTTTTAAATTTTTTTGTTTTTTAAAAAAAAACAAACATCTGGTTTAGAAATGATTTTCAAACACCGTATTAGAGAATTTATAGAGAGTAACCCTCAACATCTTACCACATCAATGTGTTACACAGACGGCCCATTGATTTTCATGGGTATTGTGCAATGCACAAAGGGGTTTTCCAGTGTGAACAATCCCAACTTGTTACAATAGTCATAGCCTGGTTACTAAATGTCCCCTGCTGGGATCATCTACAGTATAAGGAGTTGTATTAAGTGATCCCTTTCCCTGCAGCACCACAACAGGTCAGATAAAGTCATTACACAGCTACCATTCTAATCCTTGCTTTGTGTATGTAATGAAGGACCCCTTAAGTGACGGATGCTCCAGCCTGTTGCCCCAGAGTGGAAATCTATGTAAGTCAGGAACTGGCGTAGATTTCCTGGGTAACTCATGCCAGTCTTCTGGCGGAAGTTATAATAAATTTTTTGGGCCGGGTGTCCCCCACCCTGCTTAACCAACTTTTGCAAAAAGTGGCGAGCAAGGCACAGAGCAGGGATGTGCTGCATCTTTGGTGCAAGAAATGTCAGTGTGCTTTTACAGGTCCCTAATACAGCACCTATAGACTGGGCCTTTTATTGTATGCATTTTTTATAATGCATACTTTGCTGCAGCTTTATTCCTGTCTAGAATTACTTTGTGCTGACACACAGGGTCCCTGTCCACCGCTTTGCCATGTGCATGGTCTTGAATTCCTTTCTCTCACAGATTTCCTTGTCTAGTTGTATTTCTGCTAATTTCATGTGAAGCCAGTCTTCAGTATGTGGCCTGCGCTAATGCTATGCACAGGGAACTTAGAGACTTTTCATGTCTGAGGAACAGGGCAGTGTTTACATGCTGGTTTCTCTTTGATGAGGTTTTATGATCTGCCACTCTTTTTTGCCAAGAGCTATTAATTAAATGAATCCACTACAGGCCCGTGAACGTCCCTGTGGTACGCATCATGGAAATGTCTGTATAGAAATTGCAGTATGTGGCGTTGGAAGCCAATGGCACTCAAGTATTTCTGATATTATTATACATTTATTATATAATTCAAGAGTTTCTCTATTGAGGAAATAGATGTATAGTGATCCTTTTGGATTTTTTTTTCTTTCTTTCCAAACATGGATCTCCAATATCTCTACAGTAAAATTAGAAGAATACTTTTCGGTTGCATGATACGGATGGGCACAAGGCAAAAGCTTGGAAGAAAACAGCTATTTAATGATCAGTTTATATTGATATAATTAAGTAATTTACTGATTCTGACCACAAATAGGTGTGAAGCAGAGTGTGCTTGTGTATGGGAGGTGGGGGAGGAATAGCTGTTGGCCAGCCAAGTGTTCAGGTGATAGCTATATGGAGTGTATGGCCTCTAGTTATTAACTAATCTATTGAAGCTTGTTACATACTCATTGTGTGATGGTGTGGTCAGTATACAAATGTTTTATATGCAGTATTTCCATAAAAGGTGAAATAGCAGAATAAGAAGTAGCCCACATGTGACAAGTCTTACTGTGGTCAGTCCCTGCACCTCCCCTATTACTGCTTGCTCCTTTTTGGCTTTTTACAGTTGATCTTCAGCTTTGTACTTGAATACTGTATTTGGCCCCGCATCTCTGTACAGCCCAGGACTGGCATTTGGTGGTTCTTCATCTCGGTATGGAGATAACTGTAATTTTGCACTTATCTGGTCGTGATCAATATATTGTCTTATTCTGTCAATAGAAGTTGGTAATTTATAGACCTTTTCTTGTGATACTTTTGATTTAGTATCTACTACTACTTTTACTAAGGCGATACTGTAGATCAAGGTTTCGGAGGGACTGAAGTGTATTGCATTGAAGGTCTCAAAGAAGGGTCTCTTATCTATAAGGTGTAGGGGACTTGGATATCTACCACGGAAAAACTGGTCTTGGTGTCATCTAACGGGTGGGCCTTAGTCTATATATGGAAGAAATTTATGGCTTACAACATTATATCTTACATGGCATACATTTTTTTTTTTTTTTTTTTTTTTTTTTTTTACAAATGTGCTGCAGCATTGACATTCCGCCTAGACTGGACTCTGTGATTGGCGCAGTGGTCATGTGGCTTTTTGGGCACATCACTGCTACTGCACTGACCAACAGAAAGCACCAGAGTGGCGGCACTGGAATGGCAGGAGATCTATAAGGTGAGTAATGGGTCTGTTATTATTTTAGGGCTCTTTCTTTTTTACTTATTTTTGATCTGTGAAAACTCGTTTTATTAACTTTATAAATACATTACATTATTGCATCACTTACCTTGTAGAAAATGCTGAGTTTCAGACTTGCTACATTTCAGAGCTGCATTCATACTTCTACTGGCTGTCATGGGACACTTTAGCTTGTTAGCAGACAGACCTTGTACAGCTCAGAAAGCTTTTACAATTCACTATTTTTTGTGCTTACAAATTACATGTATTAACATACTATTCCACTATGATGTCACATGACCTCAGGAGCCAATTCTAGCCACGTGATATGACGTTAACACTACGTTATTGGTGGCATAGGATTGGCACAAAACATGTAAAAAAAAAAAAAAAACACTTCGGAAAAAATATTTAATATGTCATGCAAAGACAGCTTAGTTGTTACCTGACGGCTACTCAGACTGCAGCGGTGTCGTTGAGTCTCTTTCTACCCTACTTTATAATTAGTCTTTGAGGATTCTTTGAGCTTGTGTTCTGGGGATTTCCTCCTTCCCTGTTTCTTCACAAAGTTCTATAATATGGAGCATTAGTGTGATTGATGTAAGCCGCTTTATGCTACAGAATTTCCTCTGGGCTTTCAAAGTGTGTTAATGATTCATGCATCAATATTGGACAGTAATCAGACTTGAGCAGTGAAGGTTTCCTGGGCACCCAAACTGCTCTCCTTATGTCAGGCACACAAGACCTTCTAGATGTATACATGTATAAGGATATATCTATAGTCGGACGTTAACCTGTATAGAACAATATACAGTAGTAGATTTTAATGTTAGCCTTAAGCTAGTTTGCTGTTAGATGTGTTTGCTGTTGATGCAATGAGTGCTCAGCTCTCACCCAATTCATGCATGTATACTGAATGGGAGAGGGGAGAAAGGCACTGCTAGACTCTTCTGGCAAAGGCTCCTCTACCCAAGAACAAAATCATCAGGCAGTTAAAATCCATCTGCCATCAGGTCAGGAGTACACCGTACACATTAGATGTCGGCAGAACCTACTTATCTTGTGCATCCTTCTTATGGTGTATCCTAAAAGCTTGTTATAAGGTCTGATATAAGGAGCTGTTCACAGGACGTTTTAGCCTCTGTTTGACCTGTATGTCAGATATGGCTTCCAACCTATGCCTCCAATAGGCATACAGAGGGAGGATATGTCATCCACAGGCTCCCATTGTGTGTGTTTAAAAAAAAAAAAAAAAAAAAAAAAGCGCTAGGATGCTCCCTTGACCTCCACTGAATGAATGAAGCCCTATGGATATGCTTGGCATATGTAGCTTTAACATGATATGAATAGGTCCTTACTCCATTAGACTTGGTTGGAAAGGTTTATTTCATTACATGGAGCTGAAATCTCTCTGAACATACAGTTTACTCTGGAGCTTTTTATCTATTCTATAGAGTAAATTGCAAATGAACTTGTAAGAGACAGCCAATGTTGTCCTAAGCTTCATTTGTCTGTATAAACTGTTAATGTTGAATGTATTTCTGTGATCTGTCCTTTAAGACAGCAGCCATTGTAATTGTGACATGATGCTGGGTGACTCCCCCCTTTTATGTCAGCTTGCCTGTTCTGCAGACAGAATGTGAGCAGAGAGCAGGAGTGCGGCAGGGCGCAGCCATCTTGCGTGTTGTATTGCTGGTGTGGGTTTTCTGTACAGCTAAGCTGTATCTTGGTCCAGAGACAAACAGAGTGTAAAGAGACAACAGGACTAGTGGTCCACGTGAAAGGACTGTGCTCAGTGGCTGATCGTGGACTGACTTGTGCTGTGTATTGGATCCACAGATGGCTCGCGTGCTGTTGTGTATGGACAGCACCTGCTACCCCGGCTTACACCCGCTCGTGTTGGTTCGGCGGACTGTCAGTGTGCTGGTGGAATCTGCTGTTGGATTACATTGCATTCAGTTGGTTTCCCTGTCTGTTAAGAGGACTTCATTTCTCCCAAGATCCTGATAACCGTGGGAGGGACGTTTCGCTATAGGGCGCTTTGGGCCCCACCGCGCGCTTCTACAGACTGTAGCGGTCCACCTGGACCCTGGGGAAAGGGGGTGCACCCAAATGTGAAGTCAGGGTCAGTTGGGATAGTTTTGAGTATATTGTTCATTCAGTGTCCATACTGCAGAGTGGACAGAGTAAAGTAGAAACCATTGCAGAATTTGCCTTGAAATTGTTCATGCTATATTGTATATTTTGCTTGTCTTTAGCCCTGTCATTTTACCTTTAACTAGCCTTTATTAACTTATAGTAAATATATATTTTTTTCTTGAACTACCGCGTGTGCGTTCATTTCTGGTTGCGGAGACCAAACCACCTGCCTTGCTCTCGGTTCACAAACTTAAGTTGCTAAATGACATTGAAAGTAGGTCACTGAGAGGTATTAGTCAGATAACCAGCCGCGATTTGTGCAGGATGAATGCCAAAAATCAAAAGATTTGCCAGAATCTGAAACTTTTGAAAAACCGTAAATAATTTGATTTGTTCTGAAATGATTCACTTATCTCTGGCTGTGAGCTTCTGGATTACAGTACAGTACTTACAGTATCATGTGATCAGCCGTAACATAAAAGCAACTTGCCCAATTATCATGTAGCCCCCCCTTCTTGCCACCAGAACAGCTCTGACCAATTGAGTCAGACTCCTCAAGACCTCTGAAGATGTTCTGTGGTATCTGGTACCAAGATTTTAGCATCAGATCCTTTGTTCTGTAAGTTTGTTAGGTGAAGCCTCCTCCGATTGCCTTGTTTTTCCAGCACATTCCACAGATGCTCAATGGGATTGAGATCTAGTGAATTTGGAGGCCAAGTCAACACCTCAAACCATTCCTGCCCAGTTTTTGATGTGACAGGGTATACTAACTTTATGAAAGAGGCCATGACCATTTAGGTAAACCATTGACATTAACGTGTGTATTTGGTCTGCAGCAATGCTTAGGAAGGTGATACAGGACCAAAGGTTTCCCAGGAGAACAATGCTCAGAGTAAAACACTGCAGGCCTCCACTGTTTTGCCTTTTAGTCTTAGTACATCTGGTAGTCATGTTTCATGCACCCAGTCATTCATATAAAAGACATGTTATTTGTCAGAGTGGGCCACCTTCTCCCATTGTTTTTTTTTTAGCAGCGTACAGGGGTTTGCATGGGTGGTTTGACTTTTTTTTTTTTTTTTTTCTGGCTATGTAGCCCCATATGCAGCAAGTTGCAATGCACTGTGTGTTCTGCCATCTATCTGTCATAACCAGCATTGACTATTTCAGCAGTTTGTGCAATAGTAACTTTTTTGTGGGCTTGGACTATACTGTTTAGCCTTTGCTCCTCATGACCTCTCACCGTTTGTCTTCCTTGGACCGTTTTTGGTGGGTACTTACTATTGTTAGAACGTCCCACAAGAAATTACACTTCGAAGATGCTGTAAGTCTCCATGGACACGACCAGTATGACCTATTCTTATGGCACCATACATACAAGTGTGTATTATCTGTAAAGTGCTGTGGAGTATGTTAGCGCAGTACAAGTAAGAAAAAAAATATAAATCGCAGATCCGTATGGGGGTTTTGAGCCCAGAAGCTACACTCAGGACAGGTCATTCTCACAGACCTGCACATGCACGTTTGTGTACCTTACCCAGTTGTCCTGCCATTCCTTTCTAGCTCTTGTCAAAGTCAGATATTATACTGCCCATTTTTTTTACTGCTTCCAAAACCTCAAATTCCATAACCCCCTGTCCACTTGTGCGTGGCATGGACCTCGAACATTGGCAATGCTCTGGCCCTAGTAGAAACAGATTAGGAAGCCATGTTTCTGATTAGTTGGTCCTGAATATGTTTGGGGGTCTGCATGTGCCACCCTCCATGGCTCTGTGGCATCCATATTCTCTGCATGCAGCGCACATCATCAAACACTTTTCCAGTGCCTCTGCTCCACCATTATAAATGTGCTACTGGAGCCGGGATAACTTGAGCAGAGATTATACTGAACACTTACATCTGAAATTATTTAATGATGTGCCATTTGTATAAGCAGTAAGTATTCAGTAAAGCTGGAAAGCTTATTTGATAATATTCTGTGGTAGGTCACCTGTTCAGTTATGTGGGAGTCAATGAGAGGATTTGGTTATGGGTTTTGGGATGGAATGAAATAATATAATTATAGTAGTACATTAGCTCAATATTATTCTGAAGGTATAATAAGAACATGCAATGGCATAACTTCTATTTTATAGGAAATAATTTATGGAATCCAATAAAGCGCAAATTGTTTTGTCTTTTTCATCTCTGTTGGTGCGTCACAGCACATAATGTCTTGTTGTCTATGCCCTCGCATTATATTAACCAGGCCAGAGGGGAGGCTGTGAGACAAAGAGGATCTTTATGAATTTTTGCCAGGGGACTCATCATAAAATGTCGCTGCTGAAGTATTACTTTGTAAACATCCCAAACTTAATTAGCAGAAATCCTTTCCTCTTCCCAAGGCTGGAGATAACATGGATCACTTGACTGCCAAAGAGCAAATCAATTTCAGACAAAGCTGTACATGTCATTGAAAAGGATGTCTGGACGCCCTGTGGTTATTAGGTAGAAAAAAATGAGTGATCACTACATTAAATATCTACTTGGCTTTTATGTTCTGAATTTTCAGTGAATATTTTCAATGCGGACGACTTCATCAGCAATATATATATATATATATATATATATATATATATATGTGCAACAATAGCTTCCTACTGTGCTTATTTGGTCCTCATGTCATCTCGCATGGTGAAGTTTTATTGAAATATATTAATAGTAAAAAAAAAAAAATAAAATAAAATAGCGAAATGAGCTGTGCCCTTTCCTCCTGCAATTTTCATTGAAAAAATGTCCAGAAGGCACCATGCAAACCTTTCTTTGTGCTATGATTGAAAAAGCGTGTAGGTGCAGGGTGGTGCGCGTATTAGAACTGGTGCCATCCTTGATCATTCGAGTGCATGAATATGTGAACTTGGAAGTGTTCTGCGGTGTCTGCACTCACTCTCCGGCACACCGCACCACGGCTAGTTTTGTCTTATCACAGAGATGAATTAGGAAAACACTGACGGTGTCCAACTGTTCGTTTTGCTCTGTGGAATTCTAGGAGAGCAGTTATGCTCATGAAAATGGACTGGACTGCAGTAACAAAGTCAGAAGAGTTGCAGCTTGGTTTTCTGGTAACACTTCTGTGGCAGGTTTTCAAAACGTTACTGACTTTTTTTTTATAGTTTAGTTTATTATGTCTTTACTTTTTAAAATTACCATCAAATATTGGTACGGGTTGCTGTCTCTACAGTTAATGCTTATATTTGGTTTTATATTGCACTACAGTGGTCAATGGAGTATCTCTTGTAACTACTGGAATGTCAAAATATCATTACATAACAGATCATGGATAAAGAGAGCTGAAAATAAGGCCTAGGGCAGACATTGGCAATATAATGGGCCAAATACACAAGCCATTTATAGCACTGTAGGTACAATTGTGGATTATCGACTTGTGTGCAAGGGCCCTGCGATCAGCCTGACAAATGCTAGCAAATGCTAGTTTGGCAGCTGATCACATCTGTTGTTGTCAGCAGCCCATTGCGCCTCGTGCACAGGGCAAGTGTTGCTGACTACGCAGACTGTATGGGGACTAAACCTTCTTATTAAGGCTATTTTGTTCCTGTTCAGGTTTTTTTTTTTTTTTTATGCTAAAACTTTGGCTCAATGTGGCACATTTTGAAAGGCACCCACTTTTCTAATCCATGCTGCTTTTTCCTCTAAGCCAACTCTCCTTCAGGTGCAAAAAGAGTGTAAAATGTATAATGCAAAATGCATATACAGCAGCATTGTGAATCTGAGCCAGAATTCTTGCACATTTTGACTTAGGAAAATCACTAATGTGTCTCTAAGGATGAGCTTTGAGAGCAACCTCTTATTTTAGAATTGCCACTTTTCTGTAGTAAAGTCATTAATGAGTTAAGTATGATTTACGCCTCAATATTGATGAATAAATTGGCAACTGTGTGTTCTTGGGTGTCAGACCCCCGCAGATCTAATATTGATGGCCTAATTGTAGAAAGTAGATAACCCCTTTAAAAAAAAAAAAAAAAGCAAATTCGTTTTTCTGTATTTAAACTTTTTTTTTTTTTTTATTGCTGCAGGCAGTACATGAGGTATGCTTTATTAGGATAGCCTTGCCCAGTAATGGCATCTATTTACACATGGGATGATATATCCAGATTTCCTTTCTTTGGCAGGTTTATTTCTTATTGTCATTTGAACGCCTACTCAGCTCATGACAATGAAGTAAATGTAGGTCATCTTCATTAAAAATAATCCTATCGAGTGACATGCTGCTTCAGGGGGGAAGGCGTGGATACAAATAATTTGTATGTATGGAAGAGTATTTCTCAATGCCAAAAAGATGCTTCTTGTACAACAGTATGAGGTGGGAGAGTCCTTCCTGTTTTTAGACTTGGCGCAAAACAAATTTTCCAAAACGCCTGTTGGGATAAAGGGGGGAGGAAGCTGTCAACATCCTGAACAGTTATTTAATAATTTCTTTTTTATGATCTCTTAATATCTGGATATGGTTAGGAATGTTTTACGGAGGCTAACACATTCCCATGTGAAACATATCTTGCATTTGAGCAGCAGAGAACAAAGCTTTGACCTTGGTGGACACAAGTTATTGCTGAATGAAAACACCTTTTCATTATGTACAAAGAAAGTATTCCGTCTGCTGAATTATTTTATTTAACAAATGTCCTGGAAGGAAAAAATAATGAGAGAGTGAAAATTTTCTTTCTTTAGACTTGGACAGAAAAAAAAATGCAATTTTGGCATATGTCTGCTCATAGAAACATACGGAACATTACTTTTATGCTGATGCTAGAACTAAATCCTCTAAGCTGCATTGGCTAAACCAAGGTGTGGCATTCACCCTTTAACCCCTTTTCAGAGATGAAGACTTTGCTTCAAGGAATCCTTGGGTTCCGATCCCTGGAGTAGTTCCAGATTGGCAACAGTAGCACAGCATAATAGAAACACATAGGTGCTAGCCAGGGGTCATGAATGGTAGTCAGACTTGGAGAGAGGGCGAATCCTGGAGCAAGATCAAGATCAATACCCAGATAAGTACAAGAAGAACTAAGTTTAAGGCCCGTTGCAGATGACCGTGGGCGACATCAGTGTGCTATCCTTGTTTTGCACGGATTGCACACTGACCCATTCATTTCTATGGGCACATGCAAACAACCATATTTTTCTCTGATCAGTGTGCGAGGCGTGATTCTGCACCGCATCAGATAGAACATGTCCTGTTCTGTTCTATTTTTGAGAAACGGACCCGCCTAAAAACCTAGGACGGCACACTGATGTACTCAGTGTGTCATCAGTGTGCCGTCCGTTTTCGCAGACAAGCTAGGGATATAATTAGATGTCACCTGTGGTGTGTGTGTTTTTTTTTTTTTTTTTTTTTTTTAATTATTATTATGGTGGATCCGCAAACTAGGATCACACATTGAAGACACTCAGTTTTTGCGGACATACATCACTGATGCTGAAGACACACCGAAAACACACTGTCCGCAAAAACTGAACACTAATTATTAGTTTGCAGACCGCAAAATACCCACGGTCGTCTGCAACTAGCCTTAGTGTAATAGGGAATGAAGAAAAGTCAAGGGGGGGTGAGTGATTCAGAACTCCATTCAGAGGCAGCCAGTGTCAGAGCTCAGAATCACACCCCTTGACTGCCCTGCCTGACACCACCCTCCTGACAGTACAGAGTCTAAATAGCATATAAGGCACCAAAAAAGCATTGATTTCTCAGGAACAGTGAGAAAAAATTCCAACTGATCCAGTGTTTGTGGAGCAACAGCTATTAAATGATGTAATGGACTCGGAGGTTGTGAAAAGTCCACTTTAAAGAAAAATCTGTCGGGTGGTAATGACCTATCCTATGGTGCCCCTCACTAAGATTTCTATTGTTGAAAAGTCAGATTAGAAGCTTTTAAAAACTTGGATCAGTATATTTAAATTTACCTAGACTAGTCATGGGGGTGGGTAGTAGCTTCATCTGGTCATACAGTCATTGGGCTAAATCACAATCGCTTATTGCATAAGGATTTAAGAGTGACCGTTCAGCAACAGCTTACTGAGGGACACTACGGGAAAGGTCATTATTTGATGCTGTACACGCTGTGACCAGTTTAGGGTGGAAAAGCCACCTGACAGGTTTTCTTTAAACTACCATTGTTTAAAAAAAAAAAAAAAAAAAATTAGATTATATATATACACACACACACACACACACACATACTGTATATACATTTTTTTTTTTTCATATTGCTAAACATATACTGCTGTGTCGCCCATATACATGTGGTGTGTGTGTGTGTAGACCACCAGTAATTGCTGCTATACTTTGGGTGTTCCACATTGAAAAATTACACTAAAAAAGTACTGTATTTCCCTTTAGCCTTAGGTTTTATGCATTGCAATGTTTCTCATCCTCAAGGCATTGTTCACTTCTATTTGGGGCTCTTTTCTAAGCTTCCATGGGGGAAGGAGGTCTATCGCTTTTGACAGCAAGAATAGTACAGCAGGCAGTGCTATTCATAAGGTCCAGTAGAAAGAAACCTCAATGTAACCCTTAGAGGCCCCATTATAAGTCAGTGAGGTCCATTGGGCTCTGTTTGGGTCTGTTTCATTCAAATGGCGCTGTGACTTCCATCCTAAAATGAAGTGACAATGTAGATGTAACAGAGTGTAAGTAATTTCTTTCTTCGTGGGTAGTAGTCATGGTTATTATTGGGCCTTAAAGAGGAGCTACTTTTCTGATGTATATGTTGCTGTGAATGTGCAGAATGTAATGTGGAAATTCCTGTCTTGCTGCTTTGTGAATGAGGTTGAAATGGCTTGAAGCTCTCAAATCAGTTTCGGGCAATATGGTTAACAAGTAATAGAGTTTAGTTATTGTGAAATGGGTAGCTTGGCAGTGACAGGACCCTGTATCTTGATATACTGAGTTCCTTGTTGGGGCAAATATTTCCATATGCGGGGGTCAAAATTCCTCCCAGATTTTTGTCCAGAGATTGTGAATTGAGTTACAAAAACCTTTCTCGCATTCATTAGTGATGGGATGTTGGTGGATTTGCAGAATCCACATTAAAATTCTCATCAAATCCTGAACATGTGAATGGGCCCTAAAGAATTATATTTTGTATACAAAGGAAGAGTTATCCGAAGCTGGCTGATGGACATAATGTTCTGCTAGGCACGACAGACCAGTGACAGCCTTGTAAAGCTCGTGATCAGATCTTCCAGTTGTCTCCTGTCATTTTCTTTCTAGATACTGTTTATTTCAGTGCTTGCTTCTGGCTCAGCACGATTATAATAAAGTATTTTGTTGCTAAGTGACACTAGGGGAATGGATCTTTCTGCTCCACTAAGATGCCGGCTGTATTCATGGTTATGAAATGCTGTTACTGTACATTTACACTTCCTCAGATAATACAGATGGGATGTAATGTAGGTAGTTTAATTTTCTAATGCAGAGTGTTGTGTGCAATGATATTAAGGGTGGAAACATAATTTTATCAAAAGGAATAAAATACGGGGGAGTTTCAGGGCTTTATGACTCATATGCAGAAGCGGGTCTTTTATCCATGTATGTTGTACTGGTGGATGACACTGTTCATATACAGACCTCATTCATCCAGGCACATCTCTTTGAAGAAAATATGCCGCAGGGCGGGGAGCTATGCTGAGCCTCAGAACAGTTGCATGGCATGGTTACTTATTCAGGATCTGTGGATCTGTTCAGTTCTCCTTGATGGTATTAAAACATGTATCCAATTATAAAACGTTTTCATTAACGGATACTACAAGTAAGTATAAGAACCTTTATAATATCTTATTAAAGAAACCTGTTTCTTTCTCTACTTACCGTTCTGAGTTACGTTTTACATAGAAGTCTATGGATGCAGCTGGAAAAGACACATATATAACTCTACTACAGTGTAAGAGAACGCCTTTGACACTGCTAAATACTTCAGGATAAGGCTCTAGCACGCCACAGAATGAGGTAATAAATAGATTAACTAGCCGACAGTGGCCTCCTCCTCTCCAAAAAACATGTATGTGTCAGGCTGGAGGTGGATACAGAAGCTAGAGATGAGGAGGAGGAAAGCAACCTGATAAGTGGAGAAGGAAACAGGTTTCTTTATTAAGAGATCATGTGTAATATTCATTTATGAAAAGTGGTTTTCTTAGGATTCTTGTTCTCTAGAGTATTGTATTATATATAGTATAGTTATGTGTTGCGTTGTTCTGGTAGATTTTCTACGTGAGACAGCTACTGTCTGCCTGGCATGTGAACAAAAAAGGAGTGAGGAATGAGGAGGCTGACAATGAAAAAGTGCAGGATATGGGTAACTGATAGAGGCCACCCTGGTGGAGGGTTGTGCTTTACTCAGAGCTGTGCCAGGATATTCAGCGCTGTTTGGGAAAGGTCAGCCAGTAATGACTTCAGGATCCTTGCCATCTGAGATGTTTTCATTTGTGAATTCTTCCTGTTTTTCTATGATTTGTGTATATTTTATAATGGTGGTATAGTTCCTGTTATCATCTACATAAAGATGTGAAAACTGCTAGAATAACTACAATAATGGAATGCATTCTGCAGGATTAAATGGGTTTATATTGAGGATAAATCCTCAATATCAAAAAATAAATGGACACCCCCTTAAAATATTGCATCATGTGCCTTGAGCTGTGGTGCCTCCATACTGCACCATGGCACAGGGAAATTCTGAGCCTTATGGTTCAGGTAAGGTACAAGATGGCTTCTAAGGGTTCTTTATTAGAGCTGTGTAGGGGCTTTATAGAGCATCTGTATGTTTGTGTGCATGAGCCCATATACCTTCTGTACTTGTGTTTTTATAAAGGACATGGCATTTTCAGGGGGTAAACTTTTTATGATCTTGAGGGTGATTTTATTCTTAAAAATAGGTGTGTTTGTAAGTAGAGAAAAGATATTCACATACTGTGGTAAGAAAATTATTATAATGCAAGGTTATTGGTAGCTCAGGCTACCCCCTGGATAGATTCTTCTGCACCCAGGTTGTGACCAGACTTGTAGAAACAGGTAAGTGATGTGTCTTATATGATTGCATTGGGACTAGGTAGACCATTGACTACATAATAAAACATTCCAGGAAGTTGCCTGGTGATGTGAAACCTGATCCTGCCAAACAGTCATACATTTTATCACCTGTATTCAGCAAGTGAAGGTATGGGTTATTGTTATTATGTACCAACCTGTTTATTACCTATGACTAGTCAGGCATCAAAGTCTGTTTGTAGTATCAAGATCCTCAGAAAAATATTACTGACTTATTACTGGTGAATGAATAACAAATAAATAGGAACTGTCATTTCTATGAGGTACATAAGACATTTTGATCACTTTGGTCGCTCCAAAATCAAGCCGTCACACAGACCCATCAATGAAATAGTCATTGCTCTAAGAATATGGAAACACAGAAATATATATATATATATATTTTTTTTTTTAAATTTGATTTTGTACACAAAAAAAAAAAATTTAAAAAAAAATTCAGTATTGCTGTCATCCGCTGTAAATTTTACACCACATTTGTACTGTACAATGATCTCTGTAAAACGCTTTTAAAAATTGTAGAACTCCTGTTTTTGTGTTTTATTTTTTTTCAAACCACCTCCCAACAAAATAAATTAATATAATTTTGGAGAATATGTAAATAATAATTATTCCTAATAATAATAATAATAATAATTAATAAATAACACTTATAAATATTACATTTTCCAAAAAAAAACAAAAAAACTTTGGTTATATTAAAGCGGATTTTCCATGCCAAAAATATTGATGACGTATTCTAAAGATAGGTCACTGATATCAGATCTGTGGGGGTGTGACATACATGACACCCCCACCATTCTGCTGTTCTCAGCTGCTGATACACAGAGAATAGAGAAGAAAGCAGACAGCTCTGTTCTGTGCCTAGTTACTGAAGTACATCACTTCAGTTTAGCTCCCATTTAAAAGAATGGGAGCTGACCTGTAGTACTGGGTCTGAGCACTACACACAGAACAGAGCTGTCTGCTTCCTGCTCCATTCACTGCATCAACTGCTGAGAACAGCTGATCCGTGGAGGTGACAGATGTCAGATGTATGATTCCCACCAATCTGTAACTAATGGCCTATTCTTATGATAGGTCATCAATATTTGTAGCCCGGATGGTCAAATAAAAAGCTGTCTCCATTGATATTGGTTTGAAGGTGCTGGGTCAATACCTCTGCTGGCGCATACATTAGTTTATTTGCTATCTTTATAAGCAGCATAGTACTCTATGGCAGACACATGTCCTGTGGGTTCATGAATATGTATGTAGTCTGATACTGTAATAGTATTTGTGAGAGGACTAAGACGTGATTGTAATAAGTTGTTTCTTCTATGGAGTATGTAACATGACTAACTATGAATCACTAATTAATTTTACTGTATGTATCATTAGTATGGAAATGTGAGAACACAGGGCAGGACACCATAATCTATGTAACCTGTTACATCCTAATTTTATGGGGAGACACTTATGTAATTGTTATCTTGAAGGTGCATCATGCTGTATCCTTATATCATAGTATACTGTAGTATATGCTGCTGCAATGGGTGGCTGCCTACAATGTAGATATACTTCCGTTTCAATATCTGAAGTCAACCAGTTTGTCATGTGGGTGTGAGTGACCACAGGTGAACCTTAACTTAAACTGTATATAAGTAATATAAAGCTAACCTTGGTTGT
Source organism: Leptodactylus fallax (assembly GCA_947044405.1). Classification (NCBI taxonomy): domain Eukaryota; kingdom Metazoa; phylum Chordata; class Amphibia; order Anura; family Leptodactylidae; genus Leptodactylus; species Leptodactylus fallax. Next base: position 3,111,787 of record CAMRHE010000108.1, on the reverse strand, counting down.
TTGGCCCATCATATCTGTATAACTTTTTACCTTTGTTTATTGATAGTTTAAAAAAAAAAAAAATCCAACTATGTCTTGGTCACAACCACTGTTTCCAATTTTCAGAAAATGTAAGCTGTTCATAGAAAATAAAGCGTTTCCCACGTCAATGTGGAGCATATCTTGCCCTTCAATTACTACTAGTAAACACTGGAAAATATTCATTAGTTAAAGTACAGAAGTCCCATGGTGGACATCTTGTCACATTACTGATACTTTGCATCTGCACACAGTTCATTTTTTTCCACCCTGCAAGCTGTTGTCTGATTCCTAGTGCGTGATCACACCGTGCCTGGACAACAGGGTGAACCTTACGAGAAGTAGTTTGTCTTCTCTTAATGACATCTCTTGATGTATTTGGCAAGAAGAATTTCCTACTTGCTGATGTAGTATAAGCAAGATTTTATAAAGGTGAACAAGAGTCATTTTACCTACAAACATGACCAACTGGTCGATGTCAACACGATTCTGTATAAAATAACATAACATAGATTACTATAGTCACAGTATGTGAAAGGAGTGGAAGCATGTTAAACTCTTTACCTAACATCTCTTGAAATGGGTGAACAATGTGATCTTGCATATATTGAACATGGGAAAGTTTTAATTGAAGCTTTGGTATGGGCATAAGCAAAATATCTGCCCTTTTTTTTAGAATTGTTAAAGAGCAGTAGTTGTTAATGTGGAGCTATCCAAGATGGCAACAGGTTCTCAATGATGCCCTTCAACTTGCTAGCAATTTCAGCATCATGCAACAAAAGAACACTGAACACTGCTTTCTCATGCCCGTATAGAGTCACACAGGTGGAGCTGCTTTTTAAAGAAGTCCTGCCGGGTGGGTAAGTCATCACAAGCTTTCCTCCAGCAGTCAATTCCAGTCTTTAGATTTATTATATTCATTGGCTGTGTGGTTAGACCTTCGGTCAGTAATATGGCTAAATGGTGATCAATATCTGGTTTCTGACTAATATGGATCCTGCTGAGTGTGTGACATTTAGAAGCAGATTTTGTTTCAGCTTATTTATATGGGTTACTAGACCAACCTTTTTTAATATCTTTGTTTAGTAGTGTCCATGTTGTAAATGAAATGGCCTTTTAAGGGCTGATCGAACTCTTCTTCTCTTCTTGAAAAATATAAAACTGTGAGTGACCTATACATTGACTTCACAACAGGAAAATCACCGCCATTATTTTAGAATTCTTATTAAAGTGAAGGACTCAATGAAACCTCTAGGGTTAAATTTGCTTAGAGGATTCTTTTCTTCTGCTTCATTACTGGATAAGAGCTTGTACAGATGGCAGTAACATGGCACATTGCATGGCATGAGTTATGGCCATGAATCCTGTGTCAGTCTAGGATCTATGATGCAGCTACTTTGGGTTGTTCCGCCTGCACTTTGGATGTGGTTTGTAGCCAGTATACCTGTTGGATGCTGCTGGAGGTGACTTGTGATGACCTAGCCAGGCTGGTGGATGTCAGTGAGGCATGGGAAGGGGCTGGCTAGTGTGCCCCCTACCCACATAAGGTTAGTAGATTATAGCACATGCTGAGTTTTGCTCCATTGACCTGACTATACACTGACTTTTTTGGCCTGTTTGTCCTGGATTACAGTTTGGTGGTAGTATAGGGACATAAATCCTATTCCTGTTCCTATTGAAGGATACTTTGTCATATGGGGACTTTTGAATCAGTTTTGCTTGTATGTGATCTGTTTGTAACAAGCACTCAACAGCTTTGTTCTCAAGTGGCATCAGTTTCTAGGGCCCAATATGTGGTTTCGGGGTTGTTTGATAACTAGACCGTTCTCTGGATTTCACATGTTTTCGTTTTTTGGGATCTAGCACTGAAGGTTTGGCTTTTCGCTGGTAAAAGAATTGTTCACTGTTGGCTTGTTGCATGGTGACTGGCAAATATGGATATTAATGATATTTTTTCCTCCCAATAGAGGGTTTTGTTCAGCTCCTGGCCATAAGATTAATGTAATAAACACTCCCAACTTGAAGTTGTCTGATAGCAGGATGGAGCGTCTCATGTGGAACATATAATACTGTGGTGGAATTAATTTCTTCGGTTTTCTTTCTGCACGTATCTCCTCTTGAACAATACTCGCCTTTGTTTGTCTGTGTCTTCAGGGGCTTTTGGCTGATTAGTTGGGATTGTGCACAAATATTCACTTACTCATTCTTTCCCTTTCCACATTGCTGCCCCTTATTCTTGGGGAGGCCCCCTAGGAATCGCACCAGAGCTTGGAGGCGGGAGGGGCGTGCTTGCCTGTAACTTAATTTAAAAAAGGTGATAAAGCATAAACACATTTTATTTCCAATTACATTTTCTGTGGAAGTAAGCACTTGGTAGCTAACAAAAATAAGTACAAGCATATGTTCTTGTGCATCTGTACATCTCCTTCGGTCCTGCAATTCCTGAGAAAGTTGGGTTTACAGTATATATAGTACTGGCCTTTATACCATATAGGTGAGGTAGGTCTGTGCTGAGAACTTCATTTAGTTCTCTTGGACAGCGATTGTAGCATTTACCACATACAGTAGACTGAGACATGCGGTGTGTTTCTGTCACCGGATCAGATTGTTTTTTCACTGGTGACCAATCGTTTTAGTAGCAAAACCATAATGTCCACCTTTGCATTGAAAGCAAGCACTAGATTTGGTTGGGTTTATGAAAATAGGTTTCCTACACTGGACATCATCTTTGACTAGTATAAACTATATTGATGTATTTGCCTCTGCCCACCAGGTAGATGTGATCAGAAATAAAATGGAGCCTCTGGCCGCACTGTGCTTGCTGTGCTCCCCTGCTTATGCCAGCGGTCTGCACTGGATCTCCAGATCTCCTGTACTACAGCACTGATATAACATAATAATGACAGGTTAGGTTCAGGGTTTGAAGTCTAGAACAGTCGACATCACGTCCGTGTTGGGCTTATAAAAAGCACATTTATGTTACGTGACTAGTCCTCTCGTAATTGGAGGAGTGTCCGGACTGTACTGTATATTATGTGTTTAGCAATAGCAAACCTGCCCAAGCAGGGAGCACAGCGTTATAAATAGCATCATAGTCTTAAGGTGGATGAGTGAAGATGGAGCATACGGTTATGTATGTTCCAGGACAGCCTGTCCTGATCCTGCACCATGCATGTGCACTTGGCTCATGTGGGCGAGTAGATACTGTATATACAGTAGATTACTCACTGCTATTTAGACTAATAAGGCTATTTTGTGTTCTGTTCTCATCGCCTTTACTCTGCAATTGAATAAAACTGTAATATGCCCTTTTGAGTAAATTTTTATTTTTTTTTTTCTTGATGACAATTCACTTGGGTTTTTTTTTTTTAGTACTTTATGCAGAAAACCTTTCTCTCAGGCTACAATATGACCATCCAGTTTGCTGAGGCTTGTGTAAGACATGGCCACATGAAGAGTCTTGGTCATGAACTGCCTGACCAGTGGGTCACCTTTCATATCCGACATTTAGGACTTCTGACTTGCTTTTATTAGCTTCCCACTGGTTAACTCCATTTTAAGGTCACTCACCTTAGCTTTGCCGTTAGCGTTTTTTTTTTTTTTTTGCTTAGTTTCCTGATAAGTGTAGTTATAGTTTAAGCAGTGTTTATGTAGTTCCAGTAGGTGTTATCCGTGGAACGCAGAATCAATATTTGACCACGTTTGACAGCTGAATGATGTAGATGCTGTAAATGTAGTAATGTAACTATTCACTATAGGGAATGCTATAGCACCTGCTCATGGTTATCTTATCAGTAAAGTAATATCAGCTGGCACAATCTCATAGCTGATAGGTGAACAATTGCGGACCTGTTTTATTCCATTCATTATGTGCTGGGAAGAGGAAAATATCTCCATTGTTGTTATGTTGACTTCTTCTCTGGGCTGTAATTTAAAGGGAAAGGTACTTGGAATATATCCCTAAGGTATACATGAGCACCATTACAGTTAAGCATATATTATGTTTTACTAACATTAAGGGTGTTCCGTTTGGATTGTTCTCTGTAACTCTTATTGTAAGACAACTGAGATGTGGTCTTCCTTTAGGCAAGACATTTTTAGAAGCTGGAAGTGCTAAATATACTGCTCCCAATGGTTGCCACCATGTGGTCCTCTGCATCCCTGCAAGTGACACTGGTGTGCATGTGACAGCGGAGGATAAGCCTTCCTGATAAATGGGAGAACACAGCTGTTCTGGGGAGATGTCTGGCAGCTGCTTACACCTCCTCCCTCTATAGAAATAACTTTCACAGTCTACTGAGCTGAATGTGCATGGTGATGGCGGATCGGAGTTGATGGCTGCATCGAATATATGACCAAGCTACTTCTTTACAGCTTGTGTTGTGTGTCCTGAGAGTTGGATTGTGAGCATCTCACTTCAGTATTAGGGAAAACCACATCTGTTCTCCTAAAGCATTGAATGCTACATGAGAGAGTTGGACAAGCGGAAACCTGCCGACACACCCGACTTGGCCCCTTCGTTGCTGCCATTGTGTGACTGTATCGTCTATAAACCACAATATCGTCCATTGTTGAGTTTTCATTTTTTATTTTGTATCTCTATTAACCTTAAGGGGACTTTTTGGCTTTGAAATTAACCATTTATTATATGAAAATGAATGGTAGGTTTACTAATAATGAAGTGTGGTCACCAATAAATGGCCCTTTTACAAACTACTACAAGATGTTCTGAAATGACCATAGCATTGGAGAGTAAATACATTTCAGGTCATGGCGATGATCCATTTTTAAAAATTTTTGTATTACTGTGTGTTACAAAAGCGAATTCTCTGGTCCAGTTCATCACTGGTAGTATTTGAAATTCATATGAAAATTTTTTTTTTTTTTGTTCAGCCTCTGTAATAACACAGCTGCAGACAATTGTCGTACCAGATGAAAGGGTTAAACATTTCCAACCGAAGGCCCCAGGAAGGAAGGAAAGGCTGGAGGAACAGCACGTAACTTCCAATGGGGATGAATTTACATTACCTGTCGTCTTTTACATTTCAGTCAAACAGTGGGTTTGTGACTGGAAACAAAGTCCTATATAATGAAGGAAATGGTTGCGGCATGTTTCCACTAACAAAAGATCGACTCTGATCTTGACCGTACGTGAATAGGAAAGTCAACCCAGCTTCGCTCCAAATAATGCTCTAGAGGGACATTTTATTTTCCTCTCTTAGGCTTATGAATCAAAAAAGAAAAAAAATATTTAGTCGCTAGTTAAAAGTGGCTGTAACAGAACATTTTGCTGGTGCATTATGGGGATAGATTTTCTATTAGGCGTCCAGGAGGTATTGGATGGTTTGGTATTTCTTAAACTATTTATATTGAGATATTACGACCCGATGGAAGTTCTCAAATACATCCCATGTACAGTCTTGCTGTGACTTTATTGTAATAAGATGTTTAACTTTTTTGTGTTTCTTCTGCAGATACAAGCCATCACAACCGTCAAGTGGCCAACAGACCCTGTTACACGTTACTCCACTGTGGTCAGGAAAGAAGACTTGTCCTGTCCCGTACAGAGTCTCCACGCTTTCACTGCCAAACAAAAGGCAAAAATATCAGACTGGACACTAATGGAAGAAAAGCCATCCGGCGCAATAGCTTTTGTAATGGGATCACCTTTACTAGTCGACCTATCCATCTGTATGAGAAGGTTCGCTTGAAGCTGGTGTCTGTACATCATGGCTGGAGTGGGGCTCTGCGTTTTGGATTCACAATTCATGACCCAGCACAGATGAAACCAGAAGACATACCCAAATACGCATGCCCCGATCTTGTCACCCGGCCTGGGTATTGGGCGAAAGCTTTACCAGAAAGGTTTGCTCAGAGGGACAATATTTTGGCATTTTGGGTTGATCGCCAAGGAAGAGTTTTCTACAGTGTCAATGATGAGGAACCCATTCTATTTCATTGTGGGGTTAAAGTGTCCAGTCCTCTGTGGGCTTTGATTGATGTCTATGGAATCACCCAAGAAGTACAAATACTAGGTAACTACATAATTTTTCTTTTCTCAATCTGTTATTTGAAGTGTATAGTGAATCTACTTGCTACCCAAGGTAACCTCTTTGATATACACTAGGATTCATGAGTAAACTAACACACTCAGAAAGTAGAGCAGTTGTCTGTAGCAACCAAGCAGAATGTGGCTTTGTACCATGGTAGATGAAAGAAACCATCTCCTTGGACCACTTGCACTACTACTTATACACAAAGCATTGTAAAGAGCTGTGCACCTGTGTCCACCACATGACCATGAACTGATATCCACTAGAAGTAAGCAAAGAATGAAAGGAAGCTCTAAAAGCCTTGACAAATTGATACAGAATGTATTTTGGAAAATATAATAAGTTTTCAATATACAAACATTAATATTTGCTGAAATTGGACAACCCCTTTAAGATGACAGTAAAGTCCCAGAGTTGCGGTGCCTGCCTTGTTGGGACGTTTTTATGACCTTTAGAAGGTGTCAGTTGGGTTGATTCACAACAAATAGGTGTTAGCGGCACTCTGTGGGCAGGGTGGTGGAGCAGGGGTCCATCCTGTGCATCAATAAAGAAAGAGAACTCCAAAAAGTTCTATGATTTGAGTGAACTTTATTAATAGAAAAGCAATAGGAAGATGATGAGGATTCAGTCAAGCAACCATCAGATAACGTATTAGTTCCAGCAGAACTCTTATTTTGGTGTCTACAAAATAGGGTTACTCCACCATAGGAATGCACTCATCCATTTGCAGGATAACCACATTTTGTAGCGCCCAGGGTATTTTTGCAGTTCCAGAAGCAGTCATATCTGTAGAGTCATTTGACCAAAATGTCATGCATGTTTTTCTACGAATACAATTCTCTTGAAGCATTGGACTTTTTGGAGAGCAGTCGGGTTGAAATATCCAATTCCTAAATTAATTGAGAAACCACATAGGGTCTTCCATTTGCATCTTTGCAGTGCTGGTATCCTACAGTTTTTACCTGTAACTCCTTCTATAGATATGGCAGCATTTTTCCCAGCAAAAGTTCAGTATGGTTAAGCTCTGGTGCTGGCCAGTCAATCCCAAATTGTAATCTGACTCTGATATATTTATGTAGGATTATACCTTATATCACTGTCCTGGTTTCGGAGATCATTATCACTTGCATTCTGTCTAACACTGGCCCTAGGTTTCAGCTGAAGACCTTTTTTCATTTTAGGTGAAGTTACAAAAATGTGGTTTTAGTGCTAGATTAAACATTTCAGGCCACCTTTTATCTCCCCCCTTTGCTGTTGCACATGGCTGTGTACGATCCCCTGTTATGTCAAGTCTCTCACTTGTAGCCATCAATGGTGCTGCCTACTGTATATCTTGTATCTGCAACAAGAGACTCTTTAGGGCCTCTTACACCGCATTCCTGTGTTATCGGATAGAGTTTTTAGAAAGTCCAGGACTTGACCCTCCACAAGAAACTCCGGCTCCCTGTCTTATCTCTGAATACAGGAGTGTTCTAATTCATGTTTGAGGATCGTGGAAAGTTACAACCATTAAAATAACAGATCAACAAATTACCTCATTTAGACAAGGCGCGCGCGGGCATTGTTTCTTCTGAGATCCAGGTAGCCCGCTTGGCGGGATAGCCAATGTAGGATAGATAAGTTACGAGTTATGATTTTGTTCCTCTATATAAGGGTGAGATTTGTTTTGATTGAAATAAACATGGACTGTTCCTTCTCACTTCCTGTTTATGAGCAACATTACCCATGATGCTTCACTACTTCTTCTTTTCCATGAGCCATGGTCTCTGAATCATGAAAGCTCTGCTACTTTGGCACTGTACACACTGAAGAGGCTGGATTATCTGATTTCCTGAAATAAACTATTTATCCAGGTGGATCTTTGCCAGGAATTGGCTTTGAATTAAAGACATTTTACAGTATAAGACCACTGAGATAAGCCGTCCGTATTTGGGGTCCAGTTGCTGCTTCACCTGCTTCCTTTTTCCAGCTTCTCTTAATGGACGCAAGCACAGCTGTCCATGAATGTCAGGACTAAGTGCAGGGTACACTGTGAATTTAGTGGTTATAAACCTTTTATATAACTTTCATTTATGAATGAAATGCATCTTACATACTTAAAGTAGAAAAAAGACACATGTCCAACCTGTAATCTTAGTGTTGATCCAGAGGAAGGCAAAAACCTCTGAGGTAGGTGCCAATTACCCCATATTAGGGGGAAAACGTTCCTTCACGACTTCAAACATGGCAGTCAGAATAAATCCCGGGAACAATCATTTATTGCCAAAAATTTAGTATATAATGTATAAAAAGTTTAATTATAACCCGCAGTCTGTCTGTTGGGAACTCCTTCTCCCATCTCTGATATTGGTCTTAGTCTGGAGACAACTATTTATTAAATTCTAGACCCTGAGTACGCATATAAGGGTGTTCTTATCTGGGTGTGGACTCAGTAAACCAAATTCTCTCCTGCACTTCGACTTCAACTTGTGCGTAAATGGCTTCTGTGTAATGATGATGATGATAATACGTCAAATAAATATTTTTTTATATTAATAATATTTGAAGGGAGTCTGTCACTATAACCCAGCATATCTACCCAGCCCCACAGACGGGTAGGTTAGGGTCACCTGAATCAAACTCTGTTTTCCCCTTGTGAATTGGTGCTTCTGGTGCTGAGAGATTTAAATTTTTGTCAAAATGCAAAAAACCTCTTTGGAACAATCAGGATATTGTCACGTACTACTTTGGAGCAACAGCAACACCCTCATTGCTCCAAAGAGATCACTTGCATATTGATAAAAATGTGCGATATCTTAAAAAGAATATTTCTTCAGGTTCATACATACATACTGGCATGTTCTATTTACTGTACATGCAAAGGCCCTGTCCCAAATCACATATATCTCACTCAATGGCAACCAATTCCATTGAGTATATGTACACCTGGACGATTCCACACTCCCTTTCAACTCCCCTTTCACAATAGGCTACACAGGAGTGAAGCAACCCCTACAATCCTACCTCCTCACAAATAGCTGCCACCACCTGCCACTTTACGGTAAGCAAGACGCCAGTGTACCAAAACCACTAACAACAATAGCAAACAAAATGGTAAGAAGCCTAAGTGATATTTTCTCTCTCCAGAATAGACGGGACATTTAGAGCCAAGGACAACCTTATTATATTTTAGATTTAATATACACAAAAGTACAGTGCTTAACAAAAAAAGGAACACACAGACATTTTCATGCAAACAATATAAATGAAAAGTTAAAACCTCACTAGACTGTATAACATATATACAATTCATCACAAGGACCATGTTTCTAGACTAGGACTGGTGCAATCTCTGGAATTAGACACTCCAGGTATGACAGTCCATTAATGTAGTTTTGATACAGATTATTATACTAAAGCCACAACTCCTTACAAAAGGACAGACTCTGGTAATAATAAAAAGTAAAGAGTATATATTGTGGTAGACGCTCAATGAAAATGTATATCAGCCACACATGCTACAGATCAGCTAGGAATATGGCTTGAATTAAAGGCCATTTCCCTTCATTATGCTTGTAAATATCACATACTGACATTTCTATTGTTAGCGTTCTCTTTTTCCACTCTTACCTTAATATAGAAGCAATTTGGTCACCATACTTCCACCTTTATAATGCTCTATACAATCCACTGACCTTTCTAGCAGCTCAAATGACGATAGATGCTTTGTATGAAGTATGTGGTGCATGTGGCTTCTCCAAACATTTATGTAGCAGGAAATGTCAAAAGTGACCTGCTATTTGTGGGTCGTTTTTGTGTTTTTTATTGCAGTACAGTCAAGTGCATGCCTATTATACTGACAGGAAGGTTATGGGCTGCAGTGATGGAAAGTAGTTTGACCACTGGAGATTTACAATTTTAGATTTCACCAGTATCCATCCATGGAAGTTACTGAAAATAGCCTCTGTAAACCTGCTGATGCTATATGCGTCTTCTCACTTCAGGATCACAGTGTCTTAAGACATCAGATGAAATTCCTTATTCTCACACCTACGTTTTTTGTTTTCATTATCACATCCAGACTATTCTGGAGCGGCTGGTGGCCGCCACCGCCGTCATTATGGTTAAAACAAGTTTGACAAATTCTTGCATGTATTCTTACTCCTGCATGGGCTTATTGGATTACCTCATATGGTAACATCTACCAGGCTGCGTCCTGCCTGTACATTTAGACATCTGCGTCCTATGACAACTGCACTTTGACCCCGACTTGACAGGTTAAGAGCCCAGAACTGCAGTCAGAGTAACTTAATAGGGACTTGTGAAGTTGAACTCGGTGCAAATGGTTTGTTCATTGGTTTTTATACCAATTAATCAAATAAGATATAAGATTGAGGCTATCCTACATTGTTCTTTTATTCTTTGCTTGTTGCATGTGATAAACCATCAATATGTCTTGTGTTATTTTTCTGCCTAAACATGTCGTAGTTCATCCGTGTATTGCTAAACCATAGTGGAACCCTGCCACCTAGTGGGCATATACAGCTGAAAAACTGGCAGGCACAAAGTCAGATTAGTTTATTTTTTATTATTCTCCTCATACAGACAGCTCAGCTTTTTACTTTTAGCATGTTTTACTTTTACACACCTCTATTTCTATTACCTAGTTCTTTAAGTGTAACTTTGCAGGAAAATAAAGAGAAACCTCATAGAATGTAGAGTCTGCATTTGAAAGAAGACTTTGAGAAAGAACAGAGCTTTGGTATCAGAGGTCACAGAATTCGGCTATCTTTCACGGGATGTAAACAGCCCAGAACAGACACAGTGACATCCCTGTTTCTTCTCTAGATGAGCGCAGCCTGCCCAGGACCACAACCAGCATTCCATTTTCAGGTTTTAAAGAGGACCTGTCCCCTCTCCTGACATGAAATATCAATTCAGCTGCATTGTGGTGGTCCTCTGTTATTCCTCCTGGAAACTTATCAGTGAATTAACTGGGCCTTACCATTTCTCATGTCAAAGAGGCGTGTCCCTGCAAAGTGTCATACTGACTCCCCCAACTGCACATGGTAGAGGTCTAAGAAAAGATGCTTAAGAATAGTTGTTTCATGAGGAATACAATAAGTTACAAAGGTTAGGAGAGGGGATGGGTCCTCTTTAACCCTCATTTTTGTTTTCTGGGGTACATAATCTTATTGGGACATTGTTACTGTAACAATGTAGTTGAATGTAGTTAGAGGGCTGCAGTTCCTATTACTTTACTTTTTATTATTTTTCACGTTATGTACAGTGCCTTGCGAAAGTATTCGACCCCCTTGAACTTTTCAACCTTTTGCCACATTTCAGATTTCAAACATAAAGATATAAAATTTAAATTTTTTGGTGAAGAATCAACAACAAGTGGGACACAATTGTGAAGTGGAACGAAATTTATTTTAAACTTTTGTAAAAAAACAAAACAAAACTGAAAAGTGGGGTGTGCAATATTATTTGGCCCCTTTACTTTCAGTGCAGCAAACTCACTCCAGAAGTTCAGTGAGGATCTCTGAATGATCCAATGTTGTCCTAAATGACTGATGATGATAAATATAATCCACCTGTGTGCAATCAAGTCTCCGTATAAATGCACCTGCTCTGTGATAGTCTCAGGGTTCTGTTTAAAGCGCAGAGAGCATCATGAAGACCAAGGAATACACCAGGCAGGTCCGTGATACTGTTGTGGAGAAGTTTAAAGCCGGATTTGGATACAAAAAGATTTCCCAAACTTCAAACATCCCAAGGAGCACTGTGCATATTGAAATCATATTGAAATGAAAGAGATGCAGCCAAGAGGCCCATGATCACTCTGGATGAACTGCAGAGATCTACAGCTGAGGTGGGAGAGTCTGTCTATAGGACAACAATCAGTCGTACACTGCACAAATCTGGCCTTTATGGAAGAGGGGCAAGAAGAAAGCCATTTCTCAAAGATATCCATAAAAAGTCTCGTTTAAAGTTTGCCACAAGCCACCTGGGAGACACACCAAACATGAGGAAGAAGGTGCTCTGGGCAGATGAAGCCAAAATTGAACTTTTTGGCCACAATGCAAAACAATATGTTTGGCGTAAAAGCAACACAGCTCATCACCCTGAACACACCATCCCCACTGTCAAACATGGTGGTGGCAGCATCATGGTTTGGGCCTGCTTTTCTTCAGCAGGGACAGGGAAGATGGATAAAATTGATGGGAAGATGGATGGAGCCAAATACAGGACCGTTCTGGAAGAAAACCTGTTGGAGTCTGCAAAAGACCTGAGACTGGGACGGAGATTTATCTTCCAATAAGACAATGATCCAAAACATAAAGCAAAATCTACAATGGAATGGTTCACAAATAAACGTATCCAGGTGTTAGAATGGCCAAGTCAAAGTCCAGACCTGAATCCAATCGAGAATCTGTGGAAAGAGCTGAAAACTTCTGTTCACAAACGCTCTCCATCCAACCTCACTGAGCTCGAGCTGTTTTCCAAGGAAGAATCGGCAAGAATTTCAGTCTCTCGATGTGTAAAACTGTTAGAGACATACCCCAAGCGACTTGCAGCTGTAATCGCAGCAAAAGGTGGCGCTACAAAGTATTAACTTAAGGGGGCCAAATAATTTGGCACGCCCCACTTTTCAGTTTTTTATTTTTTACAGAAGTTTAAAATAACCAATAAATTTCGTTCCACTTCACAGTTGTTTCCCACTTGTTGTTGATTCTTCACCAAAAAAATTAAAATTTTATATCTTTATGTTTGAAGTCTGAAATGTGGCAAAAGGTTGAAAAGTTCAAGGGGGCCGAATACTTTTGCAAGGCACTGTATATAGCACTGACATATTCCATGGAACTGTACATAGTGTTCTAAGTATCAACCTCATTCCATACAAATCGTGTGATCAGATACAAAGCCATGGCCCAGAACGCTAAGTCTATAGGTCTAATTTCTGACATTATTTAGATCTTAGTTTTGGATATCCTGAGTTACATGGAGAATAATGTGAGCATTTATTTAATTTCCAGTATAAGTATCTACCTGTAATGTATGAAGTCACATACTCAGTAATGTTAATATTTTAGCAGGCCTGTGAGTGTTAACACACCTTTCCTACAACTTGGATCTAACGCCGTGCACTCATTCTTGTTTATTACAAAACCGTGGTGTAGCTGCAGGCTTAGAAGAAAGCTTTCACAGCGTCCATTTGTGACTGGAGGCAGCTGCGTTGCTTTTGACGCCTACTCATTTATCACGCTACTATGAAATGGATCTTTTTATTCTGTGCTCAGATACTGGCTCAGTACCCAGGAGCTCCAAGCCAGAAATAGGCAAGTGGTGAATGCTAAGCATGTCATGCCATACAGTGGGATATCCTGCTGGGAGTTATAGTTCTGGCAGCAGATATGTAACATCAAGTATGAACCCTTGACTTGTGTACATTGAAGAGCAGCCATTTTGTCTTAGTATCAGAGCTCTAGACCCAGTAACATCACACTTGGATATACATGACACGCCGATCTCTTTTGATTGATAGGTTGCCAGAGGACAAGTATTGTCAGCTTAAGATGTGTAGATGACATGTTGTTGAAATGGATTAATGTATATACTCATCCACCCAGTTCTGTGTCATAAGATAGACATGTTTCTTGCATATTCTTTTTTTTTCTTTGTTTCTTATACATGTTAAACTGGTTGTTTTGTACCCACAGATAGCATGTTTGCTGACACAATGCCACCCGGACGGCTGAACAGTCCCAGACTGAGCACATGCTTGCCGCAAAGTAGCCATGATTCTGCAAACTTCAATAACAATGAACTGGAGAACAATCAGGTGGTGGCAAAAATTGCTAACTTGAACTTGAGTCGAGTGTCACCGCCAACTGATAACCACGCCATACCTTGTTGTCCAAATAGGCGGCAACGTATTCAAGGGATGCCAACGTTATTGGACATGGAGCTTCATTTTCACCCCACTCGTGGTGCTGACATCACCCTGTCGCCAGATCGATCAGTGGCATACACAAATTGGCAGGAGAGCAACAGGACGATAGTGTTTACGGAGAGGCCAGTGCACATTAGTGAGACCCTCTTTATAGAGACAGGTCAATTGCCACTGCCTTACTATGGATCTTTGTCATTTGGCATCACCTCCTGCGATCCAAGCACATTACGAACCTATGATCTGCCATCAAATCCAGACTACCTATTGGACAGAAAGGAATATTGGGTTGTTCATCAAGGTTTATTCACAGCAAGCAATGGAGATATCCATAGTTTTTCATTTATGCCCAATGGGGAGATTCATCATGGAGTTAATGGAAACAGTCGTGGGATGTTGATGTGTGTGGACTCCTCACAGCCCCTCTGGGTGTTTTTTTCAATTCATGGGATTGTGAATCAACTGAGAATTATGGGTAAGTAGAATCTTTGAGAATGTCTCTATACACGTACACATTGTCTACTGCTTGGTAGACGCCACTGTAGGGTGCTTCAAGGTTCTAATATACTGTGTAAATGATGGAAAGGAAACACAAAATCTATAGTACATCGGCTGCTTCTCTGTTCCCATGAAAAGTTACACCATATAGCTTTTCTGTGTGGTTAGTAGAGACAGATATGCTAAATTGGCCAGTAATGCCTAGTTGTGCATCTATATGAGCTTGACACAGCTCATTCTGGACCTGCTTTAGTATTGTTTCTAGGTTTTCAAGAAAAGTGTATTTGGCTCAACAGCATTTTAAGTATAGTTTAAACGGACACCACCAGTTTTGTGTGTCCTTTACTAGCTGCCACTCCACTGATTCTGGCACAGTTGGAATTTTTTCTCAAGCCCCCACCGTTCCAGAGCATTCAGTGCTGTTAGTTTTGCTGTCTGATATGGTAATATGTCTCTCTGTTAAGTGGATGGTCTTGGACCAGAGCTGACAAAAGGGGATGTGATTCAGAGCTCTCTGACATTATCCAATCAGAGGCAGATAGTGTCTGAAAAGCTCTGAATCACGCTCCCTTGTCTGCTCCTGCCTGTTGCCACCAACTTGACAGTAGAAGGCCTGGTGGGGGCTAGAGAAAAAAAATCCAATTGTGCCAGCATAAGAGGGGCAGCGCCTATTGAAGGATGCAAAGAACTAGAGTTAGTGGAGACATCTTATAATAATATTGTGGTTGAAACCCCCACATTTAAGGCTACATGCAAAATGGTCCATGGTAAAATGACAGCACATGGATGATGTGCGTGTGTGTGCCACCTGTACCTCCATGGACCCATCAATATCCTTCAGTGAGATCGGGCCGCAAAACAGATAGGTATAGGACCTGTCCTGAATTTTGCCTCAGGCTCACAGTGAAAACACCGCTAGCACACTGACCAAGCACACGTTCCTGAGCCTGGATCACACATGAATGCTAATGTGGGCCTCTGCCCTCCTCATCGCTTAAGGTTCATGGTCTTTTAAAGGGTTTTATCTAGGGAAATAGTGATTTAGTTTTTCACAAATGCAGGTTTAATAAAACTTGCTAACAATATACTTTCATCTTGTATACTGCCCAGATCTCCCATTTCTAGATCTCATCTCAGTCTCACCAAATTAGATATGTTCTGACATGACAGCGCTTCCCGTCTGTGTATTGGTGATGTGTCGGAAGGGGCAGGCAGTAGTTGAAATGGCGGATACATATCCTGCTAGGGTCCTGGCTAATGGGCTGAACCAACCCCCTTTACATGTAACCAGCACACAAACTTTGTCAGAACCAACTGGGATTTGAACAGCCAGGACCATGCGATGAGGTCAAGAATCAGGGCATTGGGGTAGTATTCAGAATGAAAAAGTATTTTAGTATTAGTCTATAAATCATTATATAAATAAAGGGTTTGTGCCGTAATGGACACTTATCTGCGATCCACAGGTCAAGGGATAAGTATCTAATCAAAAAGTGACCAAAAGTCCCCCAGAAGCTTCTTTGTCAATGGAGTACTAGAGTGCTTGCCTGACTGGCACTCCATTCACTTCCATGGGGCTGCAGTTACTGCCAGAGATTCTGGACCCCCAGCTATCAGATATCCCCTGTCCTATGCGTAAGGGGTAAGTGTCCTTTAAAGGGAATCTGTCAGGGCAATTTGGGACACTAAACCACCCACACGTCCATATGGACCTGGGGTTTAGTGTCCCAAATCACCCTGTTATAACGCAATCCATGGCTGCATTAATAATAAAAAAGCTTTATACTCACCCTGCCGCTGTACTCCCCGCACCTGCGCAGTTCTTCAGTGAAGCCAGAGGAGTACACCTCAGCTTCAGTGCGCATGTCCCGCAATTACGCAGTGAAGCCGGGGTGTCCATCTTTGGCTTCACTGAAGAACAGAGCAGGCGCCGGGAGGCCTGCCAACAAAGAATCTCATGAATAAGCCGGACTGTTCTCGCCAAACATCATCGATTTGGACCCTTCTCTAGGTAAGTATAAAGGTTTTTTATTTTTAATGCGCCTACGGATTGCATTACAACACGGCGATCTGGGACACTAAACCCCAGGTCTATAAGGACCTGTGGGTGGTTTAGTGTCCCAGATTGACCTGACAGATTCCCTTTAATTGGACAACCCCAATTAGCTACTATTTAATTAGTATTATGTTTAACGACCTGACGTACAAGAGTTGGATACAGCAGCCTAACACCAATATCCCCGCTGATGTTTTATACATCTTTGTAGGCTGCCCCCCAGTGGTACACAAAGGAACTAAAAGAAAATCTTAACCAAGGTTATTGTATGAGCAAACTTGACTGTATACATGCACTAGAACCTGTGAGAAGATGGCATGCTGTATATAGTATATAGAAAGCTAGCTTCTGTGCTGGCCTGCACGAGGTTGTCATCTGTGGGATACTGTTAGTTGTGTTTTGTTAATCTATGTTAGACTTCCACATTGATCTCCTTCTCCTTACTACGTCATTAATACACCTTAGTATTAGGAGGGCACATTCAGATGTCTGTGACATGCCTATCACACACCCCATGTTATGGCAGCAAATCCGATCCTGACTCTGGGTCTAATCCCTAAACTAGGACTATGATGGGGAGCTAATGTTCTGTAAATGGTTGCATCTATGGTACCGTCTGAACAGGATTTGCAGCCATAATACGCAGTGTTTCATATGAATGCATTACTGCCCACTGGGGCCTAAGAGCGGGGCAGATTTACTAATCCTAAAATTTAGACAACATAAACTTGACCAGCGGCTCATGCCCAATGTGATTAGTTTCTGCTTACTTTATGGGCACGGGTAGCATTGTGAATAGTGGCTGAGGCAGCGGGATAGCATATAGTAAATTTTTTATTTTCCTGTTGCTTTTTATTTGTTATGACAGTAAAATGATCTGTTTATTTGACATCTGGACAGCAGCAGAAAACATGAACTCAATGAAAGGGCGTATTTATGTAGCGTCCAACAGCGCAGATGTTGCTTTGTGGGTACAGACTGACTCCCTCATACTCCAGCATGTATTTCCAGATTTCCCTCAGTGTACTGGGCTCTGTCTTCAGTTTCCTGTCTGCCTCCTATTCCATGAGACACTGAGCTTTTCCCAAGACCTTACAACTGTGCCTCTGCCCTGAGTGTGAACGGGCGTCCTGGCTCTGACCAGATATTTTTATTTGTTACAGCGTCTGTCTCTATTCTTTAACACAGATGTTCTCTTCTCCAAGTGGAGGAGGCTTCTGGTAAGATAATGTGGGAATCGGCTCCTTCAGCTACTGCCATGATGTCAGCGCAGCCGCAGCTTTTGTCCCCGGTACATTCCATTTAAGGAGCTGGAGACAGAATGGGCAGTGGAAATAGGAAACAAATGAAATTAGAAATTGATAAATTCCTCAAACAATATTCCTTTAAATAACTCCAAAAGTGTCTCTTCTTTCTCAAAACATGTCCACTTAAAGGGGACCTTTCACCACTTCCAACAAGTCCAGCTCTTTACATTATTTAATAGCTGGTGCTGGCAGAGTTGGAGTTTTCTCTCTAGCCCCCACCATTCCTGAGCAATCAGTGCTGTTAGTTTTGGTGCCTGATATGCTGTCTAGGTTGTGTATGGTCAGGAGGGAGGTGTCAGGCAGGAGCAGGCAAAGCTGATTCTGAGCTCTGACACTGGATGCCTCTGATTGGAGCTCTGAATCACCCTACGTCTGACACTGCCCTTATGGCATTAGAGAACTTCAGGCACCAAAACTAACTGCGTTTGTTACTCAGGAATGGTGGGGGCTAGAGAAAAAATCCCAACTGGGCTGGATTCAGCAGGGCAGCACCTATTAACAGATGAAAAGTTGTTGTTTGACAAATCTGTACTTGGTATAATGGTAGTACTCATCTTTAATATTGTACATACATACTGTAAATATATGAATTTGCTTAAAGGCATTCCCATCTTATAAAGTGAAGATACATTGCTAGGATGTACCCTCACTTTATCATCTGTGGGGATACGACCACTAGGACCCCCTACAATCCTGAGACTGAAGCACTGGTTTAACACTGCATCTCTTTGTTTCTGTGCACAACAGCGCTCCCAAATGATGACAAAGCTTTGCGGCCTTGTCACCTCCATGTTGTTACAGTATAAAGTATGGTCTTACTTTGGTTTATATAGCATCCAACCTTCTTTTTTGTAGATTTTATTCCTATCAACTCAGTCTGATAATCTTAATCCTTCTTCCTGCCAGGAACTGTACAGTCCAATGTGCTCTCTCCATCTGGGTCTCCAAGCGGCTCCCAGTATGACAGTGATTCAGATATGGCCTTTAGTGTGAACCGCTCCTCTTCAGCATCTGAGTCGTCTCTAGGTATGTATGATGAAAATATAAATATTAGTTTCCCCTTCCACTTGCAAATGTGATATGAAATGTGACATCCACCATGTATGTCACACATTGGTATGTACAGCTTAACACACAAGCTAGAGGGTAACTCTTCTGTAAAGGTTCATCCACCATAGTCACTTGACCCTTAAGCCATGACGGGGATCAGTGATCCCTATATAATATGTTTCCTCCTGTACACACAGACCCCAGTTGTGCTCGGTTTACATTCATGGCATTGAAAAAAAGTTGGGTTATATAATGTTTGAAGCAGCCTTCCGCCTCAAAATTTGCTCCACAAATTTTGGAAAAAATGGGAGGCAATGATGGACATACTGCTTGATCTTGCTATGGTTACTGTGGCAGAATCACCATGGTAACACCACCACAAGGCTTCACGCTTGTATGTAAGGCTAAGCACACGTGCAAACTTGTGGCAGAAAGTTGACGCTCTTCATCAGGTTTCTTTCTCAGGGCTGGTTTTTGGAGAGGTTTTTGAGATCGAAGACAGCCTCAAGTTCCTCTCCATATTCCAAAACGTAAAACCTACCCTATTTGTGATCCAGTGAGCCCCATGGTCTTTATGATGGTCCGACTACACACATGATGGCAGGAACCAGTTAGAGGTCTCATGCAAAAGCATCTGTATGGTTAATAAAATGTGCCTCAGGCATACAGGTGCATCTCAATAAATTAGAATAGCTTTGAAACGTTTGTTTATTTCAGTAATTAAATTAAAAAAGTGACCTCCTATATTTTCTAGATTCTTTACACACAGAGTGTTCTATTTCAAGTGTTTTATTTCTGTAAATGTTGATTATGGATTACAGGTAATGAAAACCAAAATCTAAGAAAATTAGAATATTGTAAAAAAGTTCAGTATTGTAAATTCAGTGTCATCTGCCAAGGTTTCCTAAGCCTTTAAATGGTCCGTCAGTCTGGTTCAGTAGGACACACAATCATGGAAGACGCTGATTATGAATTGTATTACTGAATCACTGAAATGAATGAACGTTTCAAAAATATTCTAATTTATTGAGATGCACCTGTATCTGTTAATGAACCCTAAATTTCTTTATCAAGTCATCTAAAATATATATATATATTTCCCCCCCCCTACAGTGACTGCTCCTAGCTCTCCGCTGAGTCCACCTGTATCTCCCGTGTTTGCACCAGAACCCCAAGGAAGTAAAGATGGAGAGTGTGCAGTGTGCTTTGATAATGAAGTTGAGACCGTCATCTACACTTGTGGCCACATGTGTCTGTGCAGCAGTTGTGGGCTGAAGTTGAAGAGGCAAGTGAACGCATGCTGCCCCATCTGCCGGAGGGTGATAAAAGATGTCATCAAAACATATCGTCCTTAATCATGGAGAGTCTGAAGTTTTACAGGGATACAGTCTTGTGTGTGGACTTTTCTGACAATAAAGCATCCAATCAGGGATCTGCCCTCTCTGGAAACCATGCTTTATACATTGGCTCTGGGATTAGAAACGTAGTAATTTGGCACAATACTGGCGTGTCAGTGTCCTTCCTCATGGCCAGTTCATAAAGGGATACTTCTAGTACAGGGTCATAAAGCAATTGTTCAGGGTGTCCTTACAAAACCGTCCAGCTCACCATCATTATGGTTGTGGAGGTGCCTTTACTCAG
Organism: Leptodactylus fallax; assembly: GCA_947044405.1. Lineage (NCBI taxonomy): Eukaryota > Metazoa > Chordata > Amphibia > Anura > Leptodactylidae > Leptodactylus > Leptodactylus fallax. The sequence continues at coordinate 3,091,231 of CAMRHE010000108.1, read as the reverse complement.
GGGTGCAAGTAGACCAAAATATTATTACCCAAGGCCCCATAAAGCAAATCCTCATATATCAGTACTTAAAGTAGTGCCTTCCAGTGACATAAACCAGGCTTGGGGAATCAGGCAGACGTGCGACTTCACATTTTCACTTCTACCCACTATTTCTGCCAGTACCAGATTGGGATCAAAACCTTGACCAGTATTTTCCATATTGTCGAGCTTGGTTGTGTATTACAGGAACCCATTTAAGTAAACTACATTATACCATGTGTAAGGCCTCGGGTGGTGTTCCAGGAGCTCCAGCACTGCAGTTTCTGAAGTAAAGGAAATGATGGTCTTTTATCTTCAGTAACTTGTGGATACTCTTGTTCCGGTCACATTGATTCATCATTACTTTATCTAAAATCTTACGTTCTAGCTCATGTGACACCACCCTTAGGGAAGGCCACAGCCAAACTCCGACAGTGTTCATTTAGATACTTACATGACTAAATATCACACATGGTCTAAGATGTCAAGTGTGATGTCTCCATACATCTTGGCTCAACATTTGGCAAAAACTATATAGATGGCCAATATCCATGTGTACAAGATTATCTCGGAGTAACATAGTCTGGTGCCTTATTGACTTCGTGAACTGGAATAAAGGACACACAGTTCAAAGACTATGGAACTGGTTTCCATGGGTTGATCTGTCTTGGTTTTGCTGCTCATTACACTTTGTATAAAGGCGGGCAGTTTGCAGACAGGCAGGTTACCATAGCTCTCTTTTCTTTGTAAAAAGCCCAGTCACAATGTTGTGAGGTCTTGTAGATAGATAATTTTCCTCTTGCGTCCTCCCAGTACTGCGTTTTTGGTGCAATAGTTTTAACTCCCTGCTTCCCTCTTCTATTCAAGCAGATGGTTGTGGTGATAATTTATTTGGATACACCCTTTGTGCAGCATTTATTGAATTCTAGTCACCAGTGTATTGTATAATGTAGACATACATGAACATGTGGTCTCTTAAGCCCACTTCTTATTCTCACGTGAAAAAACAAAATTGCCTTTTACCCAGTGCTTTGAAGTGCACCTCTTGCCTACACGTGGTGGAAGTAGCCATTCTGAATTCACTAGGAACCAGTGACCTCTATCTATATTGTGCCTAAGTGTTATACCGATGTATCCTTCCTTACCTTTCCTCTTAACGTTAAAAAAAAAAAAAAAAATTGATTTTGAAATACTTTGTCACGAGATGTCTATATCCTACATGTGTCTGTGTGGCCACCCAGTGGTTGAGCTGTACATAGCAGCCCATCACTATTTGTGCTAGAATGTTGGGACATTGAATTTGTTCCATGAGAAGAGTTTTTAACCAAATCTGAGTTAAGGTAAGGGAGGACACACCGGTAGTTTTCTAGTGAATGGATCAGCTGCGTTCTCATGGTTATGCCACCATTTAAGACTGGCAGCCCCAGTTATATACACTGTAATGTGTGTAGTGTACAGAAACTGACCTCTAGTGAACCAGTTGTGAATTTCACATCTACTTGGTAACATAATGTACAAATAATTATGTCCTTCACCTAATGTAGGATACCTCAGTAAAAGGGATTCCCCAGTATCTACAATAGTGTGTACAGCAGTCTATAGAACTAGCTTTCACATTAACAGCTCCAAAGACAACGTGCGCTTACCACCTAGACAGCAGGCTAAAGAGGATCAATGAGCCAAAATGTAATCTGAAGACTCCCAAAACCCTTGAGGCTGAAAGCAATGAGTGCATTGTTTCCAATGAACAATGCATTAAACATCTTTCTATATATATTTCTATTGTGTGATGTAGGCCGCCTTGCTGAGGTAGCACAGCAGGCAATGTGTTAGATAGCCGGGTGTTGTGTTTCTTGTGTGTTACAGTAGCTGACCTTTGTATCAAGGTTACCTTGAGAATAGCTTGGAGCGGATGTTTGGACGTAGAAATAGATCACATTGTATGAAAGGGAGTGTGGTATCTGAAAGTGTGGCATGTGGCCAGAAGGGAAGGTTAGGGATCTAGGCATGTTAGATGAAGAGAACTATGTAGAGATCACATAACTTTGTAGGTGGATCGGATTTAGAGGCTCTAGGCTAGTTCTATACAGAAGCAGAATGGAATTCAGGCAATCTGAGATCTTTTCATTGACTTGTCCATCACTGGTTATATGTATACAGGCGCTCCAAGCAAAATACTTTACTCTACCGGAAGAAGTATCTGCCGGAAGGGTGCCAACTTTGTTTGGAGCATTCTTAAAGTTGACAATCTTATAGCTGCTAATCTTTCTGGAGTCCTGTACACATATAATGTAGTTCTTGCACAATACATCTACATATTTTAAGTAGGAACCTTCTCAAATAGCTGAAATTCTAGATAGAACTGAACATTGGCCAGTTGTCCTCCTCTCCAGATCGATCAGGTTTGCTTTTGCTGTTCTGTAGCTCTGGGTTGAGGATCATATGTCCATTTAAAGCAATGGAGTACAGTGGTCCCTCAAGATGCAATGGCCGCCGTGGTTTTACCTGGGCCATCATAACTTGAAAGCATATTCAACATACAATGCCCCAGACACTGCCAGTCTGTGATTCCCAGGAAGATCCAGCCAACCATTATGAGCATTTCACTAGAAGGCAGTCAAATCATAGACTTGTTACATAGGAGTCACAGTCACACGTCACTTCCATTCACGTCTATGGTGAAGTAGTTATATCCATCTTGCGACCAAAATCCAAGTCTGCTGAATTGTGTGCGCCCATTGTGTTGCATATCACAATGCAAACACAATTGACATTTGTGTGTGACTTATTTGGGGCTTGTTGTTGCCCTGTGTACTTTGCTTAAAATAGCTGCATTACAGTACATGCCCTGACTGACCAGTAGCGCCTCTGTTGTATAGTACAGAACTACTAGTCCTGTACTGCTTATTACCTGTGCCGGGATGGATACCAGCTCAGTCTTATTTCCTAGTACTGTGTACTGTACTGGACCCTGAAGAAGCTCCTGTCCTCCGTGTAGAAAGGGATTTACAACTTCCTGCAGCTCTTAGTCATTTTTAGCTATTTCTGTTTAATCTTCCCTTTAATACATTCAGGATGACATTTTGGGGGCTTTAGGTCCAGTCACTAACTTTCCAGAGTTTGGTGTCAATGTTTTCAACTAACAATATCATTTGGTTCCAGGATAACTATTGTAACTTCAGGGACCACTGTACATGAGCTTTACAAAGATCTAATACATGAAACCGACACTGGCTCATACACATTAGACAAATATAGAAGTATTGGTGGCTTGTCATGGTTTATATAACGTTGTGCTCAGGATTTGATGTAATATGAATAACTATAGAAATCTTAATCGGATTGTAGAATCTTTTGGTTTCTCACGAGAAATCCTCCCTACGTGTGCCTCCACTTTTCAATTAACATGCCAAAATCTACACGGCTTTGTTCCCCCGTAATTGGTTCTGGTTTTCGCGGTACCTCTCCCTCCTACTCCACTCTCCAGGAAGACAATCGTTGTAAAACTGTTATTGATTTGTAACTTTAAATGGAATGGTAAATACTTTGTATAGACGATGTCTGTGCCTTATTGAGCTTGTTTGTGCACTTTTTATATTCAGACGCCATGTTATAATAAAACACTAAAAGTTACGTAACTATAACACACATTCATGTTTTATAAAGTGTCACTGATGACCTATTGTTTTGATAATTCAGTGAACGTTGTACCTTTCACCTTTTATTCCCCAGATCGATTTTTTTTTTTTTGAAAATATACAATGATTTCTAGTTATTTACTGTGATGCCTGTACTGCATTGTATGCTTATATATATAGTCTGTATACAAGACTTAATATTGGTTGTCTCTTTTGCACTTTTCATTTTTGTGTTGTGCTTTTGTTTTGTCATTGTACATTTTTATCTGTTCCATTATGAATTTTATGTTGAAAAGCAAATAAAAATATGGCTTGTAGATCAGTGTTAATGTTTTATGTGACTTTATTACAGCTATGTACTATGACTGCAAGTAGAAACTATAGGGTTTCTGTTACGCTAAAGGAAACCTGTCAGGTGAATTATGCTGCCCTGTCTGAGATCTGACAGCTTGATATGATGGAGGGAGCGTAGTGGAACTCTGTGATATACAAGTTTGTATGATATGGAGCAGGATTTCTTAAACAAGTAGAGTAATTCTTGACAGGACTCTTAGGGGTGAGAGTCCTGATTACCCCACCCACACACAGTGATTGACAGCGGTCCTTTGTACACACTGTGCAGGACTCCCATTGTCTCGAAGAATCCAAGTCACATAATCCTGGAGCTCCACTACGCTCCTCTATCATATCCAGCTGACAGATTCATAAGGAAGCAGATTTTACAATAAAAAAAAAACAAACCATGACCTGGAAGTGTAAATTCCATTTCGAGAAGGTTGAGGCACTCTAACAGGGGTCCGCAACCTTTGGCACTCCAGCTGCTGTGAAACTACAACTCCCAACATGGTCTATTCACTTCCATAGGAGTTCCAAGAACAGCAGAGCAAATATGCATGCTGGGAGTTGTAGTTTTACAACAGCTGGAGTGCCGAAGGTTGCCTACCCCTGCTCTATAAAATGGGTCAGCACATCAGGCACATTTACCTGGCACAGGGCTCTATTTATAAAGTGCTGCCCCAGATGGTTCCAACAATCTAGCTCTCATGGACTATGGAAACAGTCAGAGGGAAGGAAATCATGAGGCATGGCGTTCTCATGTCCGCAGTGCGATCTAGCAGGGAAGCACCTACCTTTTGCTCTTGCTTCAAAAGGTAAAAACAAAAACTAATTGCAAAATGGAATATGACGGCTGAACCCACTAAAGTGCGTGTTTTGTTAGGGCTGAGCAATTAATTGCAAAATGTCCGTAACCAATAAATGATGGAATTTTGTGCACATTTTAATCCTGTTTCGTTATTACAGTATACAGTATTCACAAGCTTTTTCCTGCAGTTTCGTTTGGACTGAAAATGTCTGAACCGTATAATTATCGGAGGCCCATGGGAGGTGAACAAACCTAAAACACAGTGTTACTTCCCTGGGCTATAGCGCTGGTTTTTTTTCATCTTCATGTCTCCTTAATATCAGGCACTGCTGAGTCCTGTGATTGGGTCTCAGCAGTCAAGTGACAAAGGTGCGAGCATTGGTCAGGGGGCTGGGCGAGGACCAGGAGCAGTGCCTGAGCACAGGGGAGGTGTGTAACACTGTTTTTTGTGTTTGCTCACCTCCCATGGGCCTCCACTAAAGAGACCCCAGAGTATAATAGCAGCTCCTATTCGGTCCAAATTAAACCAATGGGCGTATCTTCTGAGGTTCACCCAACACATATACTTATACTTTAAAAGGGCCGTGGCCTAAATAATCACCATTAATCTTATTCGAGGTAACTATTTGCGATTTTTATTTTAGGTCATATTCACCCGGTCCTAGTGTTTGTCCAAACTTGTTAAAATGAACAAACTTGTATGTGCTTATTGAATAAAAAGAACTGGTCGTGTGAGGGACATCCTCTGCCCCCTACAAAGCTGGCTTACTGCGAGTGCTGTTTTCAGCCAAAAGTCGTATGCACTAGAGAGAGATTACCTTTGCAAAAAAGTCAGGGATAAGGAGCACATTGAAATGGAAGTTTAATTAAGTTAATTGGGTGTGGCTTTGGTTTGCGTTCTAGAACTTTCTTCTAAGGGTTGATATCCTTACATGTCACACTGAGTACCTCATCTAATTTCTTCTTTTTTGGATGGGGTGTGGATTTTTTTACAATTTTTTTTTTTTTTTCTAAACATTGCTGATCTATACCCAGGGCTCAACACCAAAGGTTGTGCAGGATTAGAAAAATATAGAAGAAAGTTATTTATAGAGGTACTCTCATTTTATACCGATAAGGAAAATGTTGGTATATCCTTGTGAATTTAATATATGGGTTTGAGTCCTACCTCTGAGGATCCACAGAAGACACAGACCCAAAGTAAACTCCAACCAGGTTGTGAACACTGTGAGCAAGTAGCATGGCCACTTCTCCATCCAATGCCACAAATGGCAATATCTCTTTAAATGCATACATTGTTTAAGGGATTGTAAGAAATGTATTGAAATCAGATTCATTTTTATGTTCAATGTTTATAATAAAATGACCCCTCTCCAGCGCCCCTGAACATGATGTTGCTGCATGCAAGGCAGAAGATCCGGAGAAGATGAAGAGGGGAGTGAACACAATCAGCTAAGAGGCGGTGGAAGGTTATGACACGGGGGTGCTTGGAGCGCAGTGAGAACGCCCAGTGTGTTCTGTGATCGTAATTTGCATAACGCAAGAAATAGATTTTATCAGAAACGGCATGGAGAAGAAAAGAATGGAAGGTAGGAGTAGAACAGCCTTTTTAAAGCTATTCCAACGTGCCATTACTTCAAAAGGTGTTTTTCTAATGATTGTACCCTTTAAAGATAGTCTATGTACATACACCCTGCCTTCCATCTCATTACAATTCAGTTTTTAACCAAGTGATGATGATTGACCATAAAAACACAGAACGTTAAAAAAAAAAAGCTTTATTTGTCATAGTACAGGTACAGGATACCAATGGCAACAAGTCTTGACAATGGCCAGTACCAAGTACAGAAAGGAAACTGCATAGTCGCAAATTATAATCATAGTTATATATGCATGGCCACATAAATGTAGGAAAGAAACTTCTTTGGTGTGTTTCTCATGTCACTATAACAGCCAGATGACTTGTCCAAAAATCCAGAGTTAATATTGGTCATATGAAGGCACAATGAGAGGGGCAGAAAAAGGTCACTTAGGTTCCATTGTAGCTGGAATGAATTGGGTAAGCATATGAAAGCAGTTTTGGTTAAGCCCATAGAAATGTGGAATATTCGCACCACATTCAAAGGGGTTTGTATCCAAAGAGGCTGTAAGAAAGGCACCATCAAAATGAACACTTTTGGGTTATCTAACACTATGGAAACACCAGGTGCAAATGGAAAACGTAACCACAGGAAGTGGATGGTTTACTATATAACCGGAAAAGCTACAGAGTAACATGCAGCAGAAGAACCAGCCTGTTCCATTGGAAAGCAATGCAAACTATGTAATACTGCTATGGTACAACAGAAGTGTGCAATGTGCTAGTAACTGAACATTGGAAAAATCAAAACAAGTCACGCCTGCCGCATGGATAGGAATATACCCTGAGATCACTGATCTAGAGCAAGCGCAGGCAGCGGCAACCGTCATGGAGCACTGCTCCCCTGGTGACAAAACCATCTAGGCTTCACAAATGCCGCAACTTAAATATATGCCTAATATTTTCTGATACAAATAAACGTAACCCAACAAAGAAACCGCCAGCTAGTTCTAATACTCCAAAGGCCGCTTGGCCACTTACTAGTTGAAGCTTAAAGATTGGCACTACAAACCACCCTTTCATTTCGTCCCCTTGAAGAGGCCTGTGAACCTTTCCGGAGGTAACAGGCATTCGAGAATTGGGCAGCATTTCTCCCTACCACTTGATCACCTGGCACAACATTAAAAGGAAATATGTACTGGAGCTGAGGAAGAGTGCAGTAAAGAAGCTCTGCAATTGTTTGCTTGTATATAGACTACAGCAACTTGCCACCATCTACCAATAAAACCACAAAATCTAGTCTGGTAATACTGACAATGCCACTTCATGCCAGTCCGGGCTGGCCTAGGTGATTTAAAACGAACTTGTACAAATCCTGATTTTATACGCTCTCTGGTTTATGTTATTTTTAAAATATCTTGGCTATTGCTGCCCTCTACAGGTCACAACTGTAAAACATTCTGTAAAAATTCCAAAAATTATCAGGGGAACCAAAAACAAAAAATAGCAAAACAGAAGGTTGATGTACAGTACGGTCTCATTGTGGGTGAGGAAGGGTTGGCACTGCAGGAATGTTGCGCCACTTCACACTAGCTACTGAATATACAGTCATTTGTTCCTACTTGGAGTAGGTTTTAAAATATCAAGCTGAGCCATTTGTGTTAACATTGCTATAAACACACAAAAAATGTAAAACAAAATTTTAAACTGTTCTGTTACTGCCAAGTTTATTATGTCACTGTCAACAGTGGCGAAAATGTGATTTGGCCAAGAATAATAACATACTAAGAAGGCCAAATATGGAGAAGACTTGATAACCTGGCTTTGTTTGCCTCTGCATACTGAGCAGAACAGTCAGACATGTTCCATAATAGCTCATATCTATCCCAGTTAGGAGACTACTGGACGATGCTTATACCTAGACCCTGCCCTGCTACCTCTGCCGTTCCTTTGTTACTTAAAAAAAAAAAAAAAAAAATAAGTGAATAAAAAAATGGAATGTATAAAAAATTAGGTTTCATGTAAAAACTATAAATTAATGGACTAATTAAATAGACCTGAAAATAGGAGACTATTGCAATGTGTAAACTATGCAAGCCATTATGGCTTCTTTCTAAGATAATTGGAAGGTATCCAGCCCTCCCATAGCGGGCCTCCATTAATAACCTTACAGAACCACCAGCCACTTGAGCTCTTCTCCTGAACCTCAAATACTGTCCCTTCCTTAAAGCTGCTGGTTTCTTCATCCCCATCAAAATCAGCAATGGCTATATAACAACAATCTTTGGGTATCTCACAAGATAATGCCCTTTCTTTGACATCTGGTTTATCTACCTGCCTCGGTGCCTGTGTCTTTGGAACAAAGGTATTTCTTACTTTGGTATCATCCATGTTGGATGAAGGGAGGAATGGCTTTGCTTTTGGTGGGACCAGTATTGGCTTGTTCGACATGGGACCAGTTGCTGAATCAGAACTTTCCTTTTGTGGTGTTGCTTTCCCATCACTGCTTTCGGTGGACAATTTCTTAGGAGGAGGGGGTCTTCTTGGTGGTATTACAGGCCTCTGGGGTGGATCTCTTCCAGGCTTTGGTTCACTGTCTGGGGTCCTCATAGGTACTGGCAATGCTTTAGATGGTGGCTCTCCATGTGTTTCATCATCCTGTTTGTACTGATGTCTCGATTCTGGTTTTTCGATAGGTCTGCCAGCAGCCCCTTGATAAGGTGCACTATACGTTGGAGTATCACTTGCCCCACTGTTTACAAAAGAATCTTGCTCATTTGCTTTCTCTAGAGACTTTGCAGCAGGTTTCAATCTACTTCTTAGATTGGAAATGTCAACCTTATTTTCTGTGTTAGTGTCGGTTTTAGCTGTAGTGACTGGTTTGGGTCTTACTTGTGGTTTGGACTTCAAAAAGGGATTTGGAACCATCACGTCGGCCTTCTCTACAGATTGCTCAGGTTTAGGTTTGTTAGGGACAGGCTTAAGCATGGGCTTTTTCAGCTCTTTGGGTGATACTTTGTGGCCACATTCCAGCCCCATTTCATTTTTTAACTGAAACATTTTGCCTTTATCACTTTTGATCTCTGGTTTCTTGATGTCTTTTGGGGGTAATTGTCTCTGAGGACCAGGCGGCATTAAGCTGGGTGATGGTTTTGGAGGAGGAACCCGCAGCTGTGGCATACTTGGTCTTTCAGAAACATCTTCAGTCTTCAGCATTGACTCTCTTCTTGGAGGTAAACTTGGTTTCTCCTCCCCATCGTCATCAGCAGCTTCGTCATATATACTATTGAATGTTTGTTCCTTACCATTAACTTGAGCACTTTTAGAGCCTTGCTCTTTGTTTTTCCATTTTGGCACTGAATCTGTGCCATTCTGAGGTGGCTCAGGCAGAGGTCTACTAGGCCCAGATGTTTCTTCTAAAGAACTACTCTCTGATGAAGCATTTGCCAAGCATAGCTGGGCCATCTCATTAGGCAAAGGAGCCAAAAAGTTAGGCCTTGAAGCATTGCTTGTTTTTTTGTACTTGTCAATAAAGGTAGCAGGGGCCCAGCCCTCCTTGTCATCAATCTGAATGTACCACCAGCCACCGTGGTTTTTCTCTATTACCTAATGAGAAACAGCAATATTTTTTTTTAGGTAAAAACCATAAATAACAAGTGAAGTGTTTGCACTAAAACAAGGTGTTTACTTCTATCTCATCTTCCAGATACTAACTGATAAATTTAAGCACAAAAACAGTAGTAGGGGGCATCATTGAGCTCAATGTGTAATACTAATACCAGTGTTCAAATTGAGGGGATATAAGGTAACGATGTTCTCCTAATATTTAATAGTGGTCAGGAAATACACATAGCTTTTCATGATATGGGTTTGCCCAGTTTCAGCAAATGTTATTGTTTGTATAATAAAAGTTCTACAATTTTCCAATAAACTTTATATAATCAATTACTCTTGGTTTTCTACATCTCTGCCTGCTGTCATTCTTTGTTTACTCACAAAATCAGTCCATGGTCATGTGAGGGACAGTCCATGGTCATGTGAGGGACAGTCCATGGTCATGTGATGAACACACACAGTAATCAGACATCAGCCTAATAACAAGCTGTGCACCTGTGTGTCCATCACATGACTATCGACTGTACATCACATGACCATGAATTTTATCCACTGGAAGTAACCAAAGAATGACATCAAGAAGAAATCTAGAAAACTGTAAGGGATTTATACAGAAAGTGTATTGGAAAATTGTAAAACTTTTCATTTCATTTAAAGACAATAACATTTACTTACTGAAACAGACCCTTTAAGTGTATTTTATTTGGCATCTATGCTCCAATAAGGCCATGCTGATCACAAATGTTATTGTATTTTGTAAGGCTGTGGACAGACAGAACTCATGCTATCCATTAAGTGTCAATGAGACACCTACCTATTAATGACCAGTGTAAGCAGAAACATACACATGACATTTTGTCAATTCAATGTTCAGCTAAAAACACAACTCTTTGGCTGTTTTCTTACAAAGCCAATATAAGCTCTGTTCACATTTCTAAAATAGAAGTCAACACAGCATTCAAGATCAGGGAGGGACAGGTAAGTGAATCTTTGGGTAGGGTCGTGAAAGTTGGCAACTTGTTCTTACCTCAACTTTCAGTCCTGCCTGAAAGCTAATCCCATCAGGAATGGTGGTCTGGAAATCTGCAATAGTGTAATACTCTTCTTCAACATGTGGAGGAGTAGGAGGTTTAGGGAGATTTAATCCTCGTGGCTGATGTATTCCCATAAGGAGGAAAACCATGAGAAAGAAAAAGTAATAAAGAATACAATTAATGCACCTCAATATACTACACACACTTGCAAACAAGAGATACATAAACTTGGTCTTCGTTATGGAGAGAAGATACTAGTTTTCTGACCTAATAAACTATACAAAGGATGATTCAAAAAGAATGGTGCAAAGTTATAGTCTCAGTATTCATAACCAAGAGAATATAACACAGGTTTGTTAACCTGGAAAGACAGACTGCAAATGTTCGATTTCTATCAAGACACAGCAGATGTCTAGGCGGTAGTCTAGTTCTGTCCAAACGTATGCCAGCATAACCTTTAATATGGACTCCAGTTTTCAATGATGTGTAGTCTCCGGTCATTCAGATCCTGTGGTGGAGAGGGCAGAGACACTGAGCCTTTGATAGACCCCCAGAAAGAAGTTGTAGAGTGTTAGGTCTGGTGAATTGTTGGTTCTGGCAAGGCTAATCCAATGTTCTGATAGAGTTTCATTCAGGTATTGGCAAACATCCAAATAGAAATGTGGAGATATACCATCTCGCTGAAACACTACATTTGTCAGAGCTTCCTTTATCTGATGCATAAGCCATTCCTTTAACATGTCCAGGTAAGAATGGCCAGTGACAATATCCTTGGCAAAAAACAAGGGATCATTTCACTTTGGTCCCTCATAATAATAACAAAGGCACATGGTTTTTCTGAGCCCCAAATTCTAAAGTTGTGGCAATTCACCTTCCCACTGAAGTAAAAGGTAGCCTCATCACTGAAAATCAACCTGTCAGCAAAATTTGTCCTCTTCCAATTGGCCGTGTAAGTTAATGCAAAAGTCACAGCGTTTTGCTTGTGGTCTGGCTTCAGCTCCTGATGAAGATGGAATATGTATGTCTCACAGGGCTGAAGTTTTCTTAAGTTACACCATACCATGTTTGTGGCACTTGTAGTTCCATACAAGGGAGCCTGGTTGGCTCTCTAGGACTAGGCTCATACTTGGCTTGAATCCTGTGCATTGTCTCTTTCAAACTCTCTTGGAGGCCTGGACTTTTCCCAGTGGTTTTGAATGGTTTCACCCAACACAAAATGCAGTTTCTATGTGGAGCACATTTGCCAAATATATTCTGTCACAACAGACTTGATTCTAGCAAAATCCAACATGCCAAAAGCTTTCATTTGCTTTGATGTCACAGTCTTATCTCACATTATTTAAGCCCAGTTCACATTTGGCCCTTGATTGTTCTGCTGTGATTGGTTGCTATGGACAACAGTTTTGCTTTGATTTTTAGTAGTCACCGGCCACTTACCCCTGATGGTTACTATCACTACAGGTCGCTGCTTCTGCACCATCATTTATGAAGCACCCTGTTATAAGTCATGGGATTGCATTCCAAGAAGAACCTTCCTGACTCTCAAGTAACTGCTTACACATTTGACCAGCATTTATATTACTGTACTATTATTAGTCCAAGTAACATGCAAATATGATCAGAAGGAAAATTTGCTGGGATCCACTGCCTGGATATATGCAAGTATACAGCTGTCTGAACACAGCTTTACACTTAATCTCATCAGTTTGCTTTCCAAGGTAGTCTACCATCTATGGAACTAAATTGCCATGCAGTATATAACTATCTAGGAGATTTTTACAACACACACTACCATTCAAAAGTTTAGGGTCACTTAGAAATTTCCTTATTTTTGAAAGAAAAGCACAGTTTTTTTCAATGAAGATAACATGGAATCAGAAATACACTCTATACATTGTTAATGTGGTAAATGACTATTCTAGCTGCAAACGTCTGGTTTTTAATTCAATATCTACATAGGTGTATAGAGGCCCATTTCCAGCAACCATCACTCCAGTGTTCTAATGGTACATTGTGTTTGCTAACTGTGTAAGAAGGCTAATGGATGTTTAGAAAACCCTTGTGCAAGTATGTTAGCACAGCTGAAAACAGATTTGCTGGTTAGAAAAGCTATAAAACTGACCTTCCTTTGAGCTAGTTGAGAATCTGGAGCATTACATTTGTTGGTTCGATTAAACTCTCAAAATGGCCAGAAAAAGAGAACTTTAATGTGAAACTCGACAGTCTATTCTTGTTCTTAGAAATGAAGGCTATTCCATGCGAGAAATTGCCAAGAAACTGAAGATTTCCTACAACGGTGTGTACTACTCCCTTCAGAGGACAGCACAAACAGGCTCTAACCAGAGTAGAAAGAGAAGTGGGAGGCCCCGCTGCACAAGTGTACAAGACAAGTACATTAGAGTCTCTAGTTTGAGAAATCGACGCTTCACAGATCCTCAACTGGCAGCTTAATTAAATAGTACCCGCAAAACGCCAGTGTCAACGTCTACAGTAAAGAGGCGACTCAGGGATTCTGGTCTTCAGGGAAGAGTGGCCAAGAAAAAGCAATATCTGAGACTGGCTAATAAAAGGAAAAGAATAATATGGGCAAAAGAACACAGACATTGGACAGAGGAAGATTGGAAAAAAGTGTTATGGACAGACGAATCGAAGTTTGAGGTGTTTGGATCACACAGAAGAACATTTGTGAGACGCAGAACAACTGAAAAGATGCTGGAAGAGTGCCTGACGCCATCTGTCAAGCATGGTGGAGGTAATATGATGGTCTGGGGTTGCTTTGGTGCTGGTAAAGTGGGAGATTTGTACAAGGTAAAAGGGATTTTGAATAAGGAAGGCTATCACTCCATTTCACAACGCCATGCCATACCCTGTTGACAGCGCTTGATTGGAGCCAATGTCATCCTACAACAGGACAATGACCCAAAGCACACCTCCAAATTATGCAAGAACTATTTAGGGAAGAAGCAGGCAGCTGCTTTCTATCTGTAATGGAGTGGCCAGCGCAGTCACCAGATCTTAACCCCATTGAGCTGTTGTGGGAACAGCTTGACCGTATGGTATGCAAAAAGTGCCCATCAAGCCAATCCAACTTGTGGGAGGGGCTTCTGGAAGCATGGGGTGAAATGTCTCCAGATTACCTCAGCAAATTAACAGCTAGAATGCCAAAGGTCTGCAATGCTGTAATTGCTGCAAATGACGAAAGCAAAGTTTGAAGGAGAAAATTATTATTTCAAATAAAAATCATTATTTCTAACCTTGTCAATGGCTTGACTATATTTTCTATTCATTTTGCAACTCATTTGAAAAATAAAAGTGTGATTTTTCATGGAAAACACAAAATTGTCTGGGTGACCCCAAACTTTTGAACGGTAGTGTATATGTCTATCCAACCTCTAGAGCCACCGTGCTTTTAAAGTACTTTATTTTCCAATACAGCTCCATTTCTGACACCTATTCTAAGGATCAGTGAGGGGTTAAGCAACCAGCAAGTTATATATGTTACCGATAAAGTGCGAAATCAGTGAATGTGCACATTACCTAGGTAATCTGAAGATTAACTGATTTGCTCCATTAATGTGCGGAATCAGGAGTTTTCTGCACTTTACCTAGGTAATGTGCACATTCACGGCTTGCGGATACTTAAAGTTCGGAAGTTTGTTTCTCTCGTAGTCCTGCTGTCCGTACTCCGTCCCCCTCTTCTCCCTCCACTGTTAAGTCTTCTTTCGCCAGCAGCGTCTCGTCGTCACTGGTTGTGGTGTTTTTTTTTTTTTTCATGTGTCACAATCGCCGTCAGCTGCCCAGTGCGTAGCATAAGCTAAGACGGTTTGCTTTGAAATCCCTTTCAACTTGAATGGGTTTTGAAAGCAAACTGGCAGGTGTGTTTGTGTGCGCACGCTTACACCCTCTGTGCCGCGAAGCAGCCGGCGTTTTTTTTTCCGGACACGAAGGACTTTGTTTCCGACGAAAAAACTAAAACCGGCTTTTCGCGGCGCAGAAGGTGTAAGCGCGCGCACACACACACCCGCAGGTTTGCTTTCAAAACCCATTCAAGTTGAAAGGGTTTTGAAAGCAAACTGTCTTCAACCTTTCCCTATACTGTCTCCACTCTTTTTTTTTTTTTTTTTTGCCGGCATTACGTTCGCTGTAAGCCTACACAGCGACGTTGCTGTTGTTCCGGCAAAACATGTCGTTATCTGCACTTTAACGAGTGCCTAGTAGGTAATGTGCACATTAACTAGGTAATGTGCAGATTACCTAGGTAATGTCAGAAATGAAAGAAGTTTTCTGCACTTTAACGGATCGCCCTAGTTAATGTGCACATTACCTAGGTAATCTGCAGATTAACTGATTTCTGTACATTAACGGTAACATATATAGTATGTCATAGTAATATGGTGTAAAATCCCTTTATGCGTGCTTTTAAACAACACATATGTTCACATGAGATAAATACAAGAAATACAAGAATGAGCACAGACCCCATATAAAAACACTATAAAATTTAGATGCAATTGGTTAGACAATTTACTATTTTTTTTTTTTTATGAATTTTTCTAATGATATATTATAAATAAAATATAATCTTGACATTTCTAACAAAATGTTATATAGCAAGAAAGAAAAGTGGATTGGGGTTGACTGATTTGTATAAGGCGACCTTGACCAACAGCCTCATGATAAGAGACTCATGTAAAAACTATTCTGTAAGTGTGAACGGCATGAGTACTCTTCTCACAATCTAAGAGCAGGGTGAAGATGAGGTGTCGAAAGCTGCCGGCAAAAGATTCATTGTAACAATATGCTACTAAAAAATACATGATGGGTAGGTTAGAATCAAAAATGAAATAAAAAAAAAAAAAAAAGTAGGTAATTTTACAGACTTACAATAGTAAGGTCCCGGCGAGGTGGTGGTCTCTGCCTCATTATGGGGGATTCTGTAGGAAAGAAAATAGATTTTAAAGGTATGGGACAAGCAGCCATAACTTCAAATAACTGATGGAATAGAAAGAAGGTCATTTTAATTCATACTTGGCTCTTGGGTTTTTGCCTTTCCGTTTCCAGGTATACAATATGTATTTCTGAAGCCCATAAAAGGGTAGTCCAGTAAAGAAAGATTACTTTTAAAGCACAATTGTTATAATGCTGTACAAAGCTAAAGAAAGGTACTTTATACTCACATCATTGTTCCTGTGCTGCTGTACTGCCCCCCCACATAACTCAAAAAATAAGAAAAACTTTAAAAAAGTTGGTCATTTTCTGGTGAAACCTTCCTTTCAATTCAGGACTGGCTATCCAGGGCTTTTTATGGCATGCTTCAGGAAGTGCAGTTGTACATGAACTATTTCCATATGTAAAAGTTTGGACACATGTGTCACTGTTATAATTTTCTTTATACCACAACACTAGAATACGGATCCTATATAACAACACAGACTGTTTTAGGTGCTATTTTTGAGCTATACACATGATCTTTCAGAGAACAGTGCAGATATGCTTAGGCTGTTTTTAATATTTTTTGGCAAAGTGGTCCAAAAGATGAGTTGAGTTATCCTTTGTAATCTGACAACTATAGCAAGAATTTGTAAGGAGACATTTCTTTCCAGACGATTACAAAGATGAGCCAAATCTGAAGTAGATTCTTACTTCGTTTAAAATCTGTAAATGGAAGTTGGCGACTTGGAGCTTCCCTGTCGCGACCAGCGTAGTTCTGCTGCCGGGAGATCCCATCCAAGTCTAGAGCACTGGAATTGGCACTGGACCCTGAGGCTAGCTTTTGAGAGAGTAAATCTCCACTGATTTTCTTCAGGTAAGATGCCGGGGCCCAGCCCTCTGCACCTTTGTATCTGTAACAAGACAAGCCATTGATGTTTATATGTCAGTCAATACATTATGGTGGGAGGTTACTAAAGCATCTACGCCAGTTTTCTGTGAGAAAGAGAGTCATAACTTATGCTAGAAACTAATGTAAATTATACCTCAAAATCATGCTCCTGGTTGGTATGGATCTGAGTTTTTGGTGCATGGAGGGGAAGAGAATGCACTTAACTTATTAAGAGGCATGTGTTCATCTCATTTTACAATGGATCAAGACTGGCCCCATCTTCATGCTTTCTCTGGTAGCTGAGACAAGTTAAAGTGGTTATCCGGTTTCTAAGTTTGATGGCCTATCCCCATTAAAGTCTATGGGGATACCTACACTTATCGCTACAGTTTGTACGGTGAGTGAACAGCGTGACTCTCATGCACTGCCTTGGTACAGGTGATCTGCGGGGGTCCTGGGTGTCAGATTCCTGCAGATCTAATATTGATGGTCTATCTTAGAGATAGGCCATCAATTTTAGAATCTGGATAACCCTTACAGTCAAACATGAATAATCAATGATCATACCACGTTTGCATGTGCCCTCTTATTGCGTTACCTGTATTTGCTGTTGCAGTATGGTTTCTACACTGTAGACAGTATTGTGGCTGTTACCTGAACAAGACTGTTTTTGTCACAATGATCTTTCCTAATGCCACAATAAACATGAATTCTTCGATTGGTCAAGCACCTTTACACCTGTGGTCGTGCTCTTCCAGGTAAAAAAAAAAAGACTAGGTATCCTTATCCTTTCAGTGACAGACATCTAGACACTAGGGCTACCCTTATACACTACAAACTGTTACTACCATTACACCATTAAAAGGGGTGTCCGGGGACTTAAATTTACCTTAATACATCTGGCGGTTCTGGCCTGGTTGCAACCCCCAAGCCACATGACCGGAACCATCCCCCAACCCACAGAGCGCTCCACCCCTCCCTTTCTAGAGTTAGCTAGCCCCTATAAAATAGGTGAATTATTTGTGAGATGAAAAGCGGAGGGAGTGGGCAGAGTGACCCAGGGGTTGGGGACTGGTTTTGATGACGTCACCCAGGGTTCAGAACCAAACCTGAACCCACGGGTCCATCAAAGAATTCGCCAGATGATTTAAGGTAAATTTAAGTCCCCAGACAACCCCTTTAACCAACTTTTGAGCATTGTAGAGGCATCTGTAATGAAACTATGTATCGCAGAGGAGAATGTATCGCAGAGATTTCTCTGTGCTGTATTTTCTCTCAAAAATCATTGCTTGAACAGCTCTGACATAAGGAAGAGATACGAGAGCACAGGTTGACAAACATGAGGAGCCGACAGTGAATAGCTGCACAGAACACACTCTGTAGTTCCATGAGAAGACACGTCAGAGAAAGCAGATCTTTGAGAACAAGGGAGAAATACAGAAATCAGCCAACAACAAAGTGAAACATAAACACTGTAATGCAAATGTATTTTCTTAAGCAAGAACTGGGACATGGTAAATTGTAAAAGGGTACTCCATGAAAAAGTGAGTTTCCCATGTGTTCTATTAAGGATTTCACTTTACAAAATATTTCTGGATTTCTGTACTCGTGTTAAATGAGGTGCATAGTTTTATACTTAGTTGGCTTTTTTTTGTTTTTTTCAAGCATCTACGTAATTTATTAGTTGGTAATGTGCAATGTATATTATTAATAAGCACACCTTATTAAAAATAATAAGATGAATAAATAATACATAACCACCATACCTAATTTTCCACCATCCCTCAAGATTCTTCTGAATGACCTCTACTATGGCTCCTTTATCCAGAGTGATTTCATCTTGATCTCTTGCAGTATAAGGATAAATAACGCTGTATTTCTCTTCTGTTCATACAATAAGAAATATATATTCAAGATCAGATAAAATCATTTCTGGCTAGATTCTCTATTATTCAGTTTTATTTGCCCTATTCAGCAAACCTTTATGAGCTTATTTTTCCTTACAAATACAATTCTTGTTAAATCTGTTAAAAAAGTGACAACCTGCTAAGAGGCCGACTGATAAAACTGCAGGTTACACACCCCCTTGTGTTGGGCATGACAAGAAAAAAAAAAGACTAAGGTTTCAAGGTCTTCAAAGCAGTATACCTGTGATCTCATGAACAGATGTAGTCACTACAGTATAAAGTAAGCTGGCCATTCACATTAGACTGCTGCTGCCAAATGCTTTACCCGGTACCTCTCTATGACCCACCTCCCAATACACATGCATGCTCTGCTTAGCCAAGTGTACACATGGCCTGACTTGAAAGAAGCAAGAGACACACTGCCAGACGCTTTGGGCAGAATTTTAACCTACATGAGAAGAGGAAGATGGGCATGCTAAATTCCAAAAGATGTTGGTGGTGGCTTTGACTCATTTAAACTGCGTTCACATCTGCAATGTCTTATCTGTTGTTCTGGTCCACTGCAGGACGAAAACAACAGAAAAAAGCAACGGATCAGGAAAATGATGTACACGAAGAGCTCCCGAGGTACTCCACTGACTATAATGGGGTTCATCAGTCTCAGTTGTTTTTTACTGTAATTGTTGGACGAAAAAGTCGGGTTTGCAGGACTTTTTTGTCCGGTGATTTCTGACAAACTCCAAATGGAGACTCTGACACAGATGTGAACGTAGCCTGACATCAAATGAGTATGTCCAGCTATAATGCTGGCTTTCCTAGTTATTGAGTCTGTTAAAAAGTGTTGCTGTAGGACAGCATCTTCATTTTGTTACCTACAAGTTAACACATGTATCCTGGATAAAACTGAAGTTCTCAGTTCTCATTACATCGTCTTTACCGTAAGAAACATGCCTCAGGCATGCATATTAATACTTCACTTAGAAGCAAAACATTTTCGTGCAAGACATGCAAACACCAGTGGCAGGATCTCATGCAACAGAAGCGGATACAAACAGCAATCACAGACAATAAAACAAGCCTCTCTGCACCTGGACCCCATCCACTGGTGTACAGGTCCCCAAGTGTCCTTCGGCGGCCGACGTGCCTAGGCAAGGACCAGTATCTCCATGGGGCTGGGAGCATGTCGGGAAGCAGGAAGTGACAAAACAAGAAATGAGGAGCTGTCAGGTTTTTCCAAATAGCCCTTTTAATAACTGGGTACTTTTAGGAATCCAAGCAGATTGATATTAGAACTTCAGTACCACTTCCTGTTGTAAAAAGAGTCACTTAAAGTGTTGCCCGACTCAAAATATTATTATTAAATGCTGATGCTGAGGGGACCATAAACATAGCAAACCATTACTCACCTCTCTGAGGGTCTCCGGCAGCTCTACTGGTCTGTATAAAGGTCCCAGGTGACCACTGCAGGCTTCAGCGGTCACCTCTTCACAAACAACACGTCACAGCAGTCACTTGCCATTTATAAAGACGTTACCGCTGTGGTCTATGATTGGCTGAATCGGTCACCTAGCACAAACGTGACGTCGCTGGTATACAGAGTAATGGAGATACGGCACTGGAAGGCCTGGGAAGAGGCGAGTACTATTTCTTTTTTATGTTTAATTGCCCCTCAGAAAAAGTATTAAATAATAAAAAAAATAGTAGGACAATCCCTTATAAGCCATTTCTCATTAAATTACCAGAAGTGCAGAGTACCTCCTGAAATACAACGCACACATACATAATACGCAGAGTAGTAAGATGTTTTAGACAGCACATGACACAAACAGTGATATGTACACATAAAAAGCTGTGATGAAAAGAAAACAGTTTTTAGTTTACATATATCTTCAGTGGTTTTCTTTTTCTGGAAAAGTATAAATCTGAGGCATGTAATGGTAGTGGTTTCTGGTTTTCATGGCACCATGCACTGGCACATTATTATTCTGTGGAGGTGTTAGCCAGGATGAAGTGATGGAATAGTATAAGTGGCACTTTGTTCTTCTTACCTTCTTCTGGCTGAATTGTGAAGTCATCCTGTCCTCCATCTTGTGCCTCTAAGCAAGTTGCAGGTACCCATCCTTGCTCATCTGCAGTACTGACGAACCACCAGCCTGGAATCCACAAAGAGTCAATATTATATAAAGGTCTCTTCCAATGAACTTTCTCATAAGTCATAATCACAATGGAGACATACTTATATAGCGTTATACAGTCCTGAATAACAAGAATGCATTTTACATACTCTACATAGCCAGCTTCAAGATTTATTACAACCACTGGCCAAAAAATGCTAAGAATCCAGACAGAAAAACCCTTTTTAATTACCTTAACATTCCTTGTCCCCATAGACAAATACAGTGAATAATAAGTAACAGAGGGGTATCTGATGCAGTATTGTAACTGAACTACAATTTGCACAAATATATACAACTAAAACGGGAAATAATGTCCTAATATAAAAGGAGTAAAAGACTGGAAATACTCTTGCTTCTTGCCACTGTTCTCTCTCTCTCTTTTTATCCTCTCTCAGAGACTTTTCCATGACACAACCAAACTGAACTTGATAAAAAACAAACACAGAGCCAAATAGATAAACCAAGCCCAAAGGATAATACCACCATTAATGTTAGGAATCTAAATATACGAACCCAGTCCCAATAAAAGTTTGCACTCTGTATAAAATGTAAAGAAAACAAGAATGCAAAGATTCGGAAATCTCCTATAACCATATTTTATTCAAAATAGAACACAGAACACATATCAGAAGGTGAAAGTTACAAAATAGAACACAGAACACATATCAGAAGGTGAAAGTTACAAAATAGAACACAGAACACATATCAGAAGGTGAAAGTTACAAAATAGAACACAGAACACATATCAGAAGGTGAAAGTTACAAAATAGAACACAAAACACATATCAGAAGGTGAAAGTGAAGACATTTTTCCATTTCATTTGAAAAATTAACTCATTTAGAAATTGATGTCAGCAGCAACACATCTCAAAAAGATGTGGGTCAGGGCCATGTCTACCATTGTGTATCAACCCCTCTTCTTACAACCGTCTGTAAACATCTGGTAAGTGAGACCAATTGCTGGAGTTTTGGGAGAGGAGTGTTGTCCCATCCTAGTCTGATGTAGGTTTCTAGCTGCTCAACACACCTGATTCTTCTTTGTGGGATTTTTTTGTTTCATAATGTACCAAATCCTTTCTATTGGTGAAAGGTCTGGTCTGCAGCTGGCCATTTCAGCACCCAGACTCGTCTTCTGCAAAGTCATGCTGTTGTGATGGATGCAGTATGTGGTTTACCATTGTCTTGCTGAAATTTGCAAGGCCTTTCCTGAAAAAAACACCTGAATGGGAGCATATATTGTTCTGAAATCTCTATGATTGCGTTTCAAGATGTGTAAGCTACCCATGCCGTAGGCACTAATGCCACGCCATACCATAAGAGATGCAAGGTTATGAACTGTGCGCTAATAAGCTGGACGGCCCCTCTCTTTTTGAGTTCACAAGACACGGCATCTATGGTTTCCATAAAGAATTTCACATTTTGATTCATCTGATTACAGAACAGTTTTCCATTTTGCCTCAGTTCATTATAAACTAGCTTTGGTCCAGAGAAGATGGCGGTGTTTCTGGATTATACAGATACATGGCTTCTTGTTCGCATGATACAACTTTAACTTGCATTTATGGATTGCACAGCACACACAGATAATTTCTGGAAGTATTTATGAGCACATCTAGTGATTTGTATTACCAATTCATGCCTATTTTTATTCCAGAGCTGCCTAAAGGGCCCGTAGATCAGATTTTCTGAATTTTTGATGACATTATGTACTGTACATAGTGGGATATTCAAAGTCTGCAATTGAGGAACATTTTTCTGAACACAGTTTTACACACTTTGGTGAACCTCTGACACCCCTTTGCTTCTGAGAGACTCTACCTCTATAACATGCTCTTTTTATGCATGGTCATGTGACTTCGTTAAAAATTGACTCTCTGGCTATTTCTCATTAGTATCACTTACGTTTCCAGCCTTTTGTTAACCCTGTCCCAACCTGAGGTGTGCCGCTGACATCAATTTCTAAAAAAGTAAATTTTTTTCAAATGAAATGGAAAAATGTCTAATTTTCACCTTCTGTTATGTGTTCTATGTTCTATTGTGAATAAAATATATTTGTATGAGAGATTGCCAAATGATTGCATTCTTGTTTTCTTTACATTTTACACAGCGTCCCAACTTTTTTGGAATTGGGTTTGTATAAATTTTGGACTATATGATGAACACCAATATTTAGACAAAACAAAATGCTCCACCATTCAAGGCAGGCAGCTAAAATAGGAAGTGTTATAAAGCATATGAGGGCCTCTTGGGAGCATTATAAAGTGTGTGTGGGCCACTGTGGGGAACACTAAGGAAGCATTATACTGTGATGGGCCACTCAAGGGTCATATAATGCTTGTTAGGCCACTGGGAAGCCACATGGTGAATTTCGATATGATCTAGGTGGGAAGTATGAGATGAGGTAGCTTTGAATGTGTATTTACATGATGCATGGAAGACTTACAAAAAAAAAAAAAGGGGGGGGGGGTTAGTGCGTGGTTTATTCTCTTTCTTCTGGTCCAGCAAGGTTCCCGGCAGTGATGCAAAACTATATCATGTTCAGCTTCCCCTCCTGCCTTGTGCCTTTATTTCTACTGAGAAATAAATAACTAAGGCTGTGATCATGGAAGCAGACAGACTTCTTTTAGCAAGATATTTTTTTTTTTTCTAAAAAGGTGTGTGGCATGTCAAATAGCACCTATTCATGATATGTGGCAAGAGCCCTGAAACACTTGTCCAAAGATGGCTGTCTCTTTCTTTTGCAGGAGACTCTGGATAGTCTAAAACCCCTAGTCTTGTATACTAAGTGTAAGTGCTGTTTCAATTTTTGTTTTATATAAATAGAAAGTGATGTTAAGCCCCTGGAGCATAATCAGTAATGCATTGCATTGTACATGTACGTTATGGTGATGGCATCAGCCTGAAGAGCAGCCTGTGTGATAACAACAGGAGCCTGGCTGTAACTGACAGCTGGACTCCCTCTGCAACAGTTGAGATGATGATGCCACCAATCCTAGACCCGCACTGATCAGCCGATAGAAGCTGTATACAGGGTACAAATCTGGAATCAGATCTCCTCCTATTCAAGTGAATGGGAGCAGAGTTGCAGTTTCTGGCACCAGCACTATAGAGCTATAGATTATAGCGGTGGCGCTGGGGAACCGCACCTCTGCTCTCAAAGCTGGCTCTGGTTGTATCCACTCTAAACAGCTTCTGGGAGGTCGATCACCGATCAGATATTGATTCTATCCTCTGGATAGGTGGGGGTATTGACTTACTAGCCATTGTCTTACTAGCCTTTGAGGCTAGTATGCATTCCCTTCCACGGGGGTAGCATTGCTGAAAGACTCTATATGCAAATAGTCAGTCTCCACAACAATTAGAAAAGTATGTTCTTTGATGATTTAAGGAAATAACCAAGTGTTTAATTGTTATGTAACATTACCATGACACTTATTTAAGTATTTATTAGGAGGCCATACCATTATTGTTATCCTTGATATCCCACTAACAAATTATCATCACTGATTATATGCTCTGCAGTTATCATTTTCTTACCAGACTCATTTTTCTCAATTATGTCAACCACTTGACCATAACGCAGGCTGATTTCCGTGCTCTCCTGTTTGTCATAGGCAGCAACCACCACGTACTGATCCAAGACTAAGGGGTCAGCTGATGTGGAATCTCCACCTAACCAAAAGAAAGATTACACAGTTCATACAAGTTATTTGTTTGCTACTGAAATATACATGTAGGAAGTGACTGCCAGTAGACAGATAAAAATTGATAAACTGTACTGCCTCCCTCACAACTTGCAGATACTGTCACAGTGCGCGCTATGAAAAGCATATGGCATAAAAGCTCACCTGCATATCCATGATTAATATATCTCAGTTAGCATCAGGCCTTGTAAAAAAAAAAAAAAAAAAAAAAAAAAAATGTGCACAATACCTATATTATCACAGCACAACAGTGCTATAATATGTATTAACCACTAGAGGGCAGCACAGCACAAGAAGTACCAAAGTACTAAAGGAAAGTTTTGTACAGCAGCTCTGTATCCAGACTGCCATTGAACAAGGTTTGAGAAATTATCTGAAAAGACTTAGTCTGATGTGCTCTATTTGTTACAATAGTATATATCATTATAATATTATATCATCAAATTGTCTTGGTTATGTAATAAATATGATGTAAGCAACATGCAACAGTGGTCAGAACCTACACTCATTGACAAAAAAAACCCAATGCAAATCAAATGAAACTTTGTATCTTTAAATGGGTAAAAATTATGCAAATAAAACCTCACTGGTGAAAGGGAGGAACTTGCCCGAGCACCACCTTTTGGAAAGTAGCTTCCTATAGATTAATGCATGGTTTTCATAGAAACCTAAGGGCATACAGTGCTGGCCAAAAGTATTGGCACCCCTGCAATTCTGTCAGATAATACTCAATTTCTTCCAGAAAATGATTGCAATCACAAATGCTTTGGTAATAATATCTTCATTTATTTTGCTTGCAATGAAAAAACACAAAAGAGAATGAAAAAAAAAGTCAAATCATTGATCATTTTACACAAAACTCCAAAAATGGGCCGGACAAAAGTAATGGCACCCTCAGCCTAATACTTGGTAGCACAACCTTTAGACAAAATAACTGTGAACAACCGCTTCCGATAACCATCAATGAGTTTCTTACAATGCTCTGCTGGAATTTTAGACCATTCTTCTTTGGCAAATTTCTCCAGGTCCCTGAGATTTGAAGGGTGCCTTCTCCAACCTGCCATTTTGAGCTCTCTCCCCACGTGTTCTATGGGATTCAGGTCTGGACTCATTGCTGGCCACTTTAGAAGTCTCCAGTGCCTTCTCTCAAACCATTTTCTAGTGCTTTTTGAAGTGTGTTTTGGGTCATTGTCCTGCTGGAAGACCCATGACCTCTGAGGGAGACCCAGCTTTCTCACACTGGGCCCTACATTATGCTGCAAAATTTGTTGGTAGTCTTCAGACTTCATAATGCCATGCACACGGTCAAGCAGTCCAGTGCCAGAGGCAGCAAAGCAACCCCAAAACATCAGGGAACCTCCGCCATGTTTGACTGTAGGGACCGTGTTCTTTTCTTTGAAGGCCTCTTTTTTTTCCCTGTAAACGCTATGTTGATGCCTTTTCCCAAAAAGCTCTACTTTTGTCTCATCTGACCAGAGAACATTCTTCCAAAAAGTTTTTGGCTTTCTCAGGTAAGTTTTGGCAAACTCCAGCCTGGCTTTATGTCTCTGGGTCAGAAGTGGGGTCTTCCTGGGTATCCTACCATAGAGTCCCTTTTCATTCAGACGCTGACAGATAGTACGGGTTGACACTGTTGTACCCTCGGATTGCAGGGCAGCTAGAACTTGTTTGGATGTTAGTCGAGGTTCTTTAGCCACCATCCGCACAATCTTTCGTTGAAATCTCTCGTCAATTTTTCTTTTCCGTCCACATCTAGGGAGGTTAGCCACAGTGCCATGGGCTTTAAACTTCTTGATGACACTGCGCACGGTAGACACAGGAACATTCAGGTCTTTGGAGATGGACTTGTAGCCTTGAGATTGCTCATGCTTCCTCACAATTTTGCTTCTCAAGTCCTCAGACAGTTCTTTGGTCTTCTTTCTTTTCTCCATGCTCAATGTGGTACACACAAGGACACAGGACAGAGGTTGAGTCAACTTTAATCCATTTCAACTGGCTGCAAGTGTGATTTAGTTATTGCCACCACCTGTTATGTGCCACAGGTAAGTAACAGGTGCTGTTAATTACACAAATTAGAGAATCATCACATGATTTTTCAAAGGGTGCCAATACTTTTGTCCACCCCCTTTTTTATGTTTGGTGTGGAATTATATCCAATTTGGCTTTTTGACAATTCTTTTTGTGGTGTTCCATTGAAGACAAATTAAATGAAGATATTATTACCAAAGCATTTGTGATTGCAATCATTTTCTGGAAGAAACTGAGTATTATCTGACAGAATTGCAGGGGTGCCAATACTTTTGGCCAGCACTGTAACCTTGGAATGATAGCCAAGCCAAAGTAACTCCTCCAAAAGGAATAAGGTCCCATCTGCTGAGTGCTGTTTTGAGGCTGTTGCCTCTCATCAGTGCTGAGCAGGGTATTGGCTGGCTGTGTGAGAGGTCTCACTGTGGGTGAATTTAATGATGATATATATAAGTGACCACAATATTAGAGCACAAGGAAAAGTCTACTGTGGAAAACTGTACAAATGAAAGGAGGTGAGATATGGTTGGGCATGTTGCAATCTGGACACTCCTCAGAAACCCTTGCTATGTGTGAATGAGCATTATTCTGCTGAAAAATGCCAGTTGGAAGCCCTGCCATGTGAGGAAACATATATGGCCGCAGGATGTCCTGCACATATCACGGAGCTGTTAGTGCCCCTCATTTACCTACTAGAAGAGACCAACTGTCATTTGTCAAATTGACCATCTTGCTTCCCTCAGTCCAATGACAACAAGACAAAAAGTCTCCAAGTGTGTTGCAGAGGCATGTCTAACAGTCGTCAATGTTTGAACAAGAGGTACACTACCCAAAAGTAGCCTCTGAGAGACTTTTCATAGGACAGCGGGGAAACACTTTTATGCTCTCTTGTTGCAAGACACATGGTCTAATCAGACCACATCTGTAATAATTTACATATCTGCCTGAGACATAACTATATTCCAAGTTGTGCAGGAATTCGAAATTTCTATCTGGAAGCTTTTTTTTTTTTTGTCAATGATCATATATACACATGACCATATTTCCTGACAAGTGAAAAAAAAAAAAAAAGAGAAAAAAAACTGTCAAAACAGTATTAAAAAATGTAAACTGCTCATCTTAAAATAAAAAACATTTGGTGGCACATTCCCTATTTAAGCTGCTTGCTCCTCCAGGTGGTTGTGTTTTTCTGAAACTTCACATAAAGCAAACGACTGTGCATCAGATCTTAAATCCCTTTTAGGCTAAGGCCCCATGTGGTGTCCCTCAACAAAAAAGCAATGCCGTAAAACACGTGGCAGCAACGCATCGCGGTTCTTCCCGCAGCGCTCTGAACAGAAAATTCTCAGATGTTTCCTCTGCGGACTTTCTGCTTCAATTATACATATAGGGAAACCGCCAGGGTTTCTGTAGGTATAATTGACATGCTGCAATTTCAAAAACTGCGACGGTTTGGGAAATCGCAACGTGTTCGCTGCGCGTACTTTACCGCAAAGTGGGGATGGGATTAGCTAGAATCCCATCCACTTTTCTGTGACTGTAAAACACCACATTTTTACCGGGACGTTTCCACCACGGGCAAACCGCGTTTTAACGCCATGTCGGGCCTTGGCCTTACACAGGCCAACAACGGAGCAATGATTGGAAACTGATGTTCCTCATGATCGTTCCTTCCCGATCTTTGCCTGCTTGCCCGCTGCAGTTACATGCAGTCAACCATCTCTGCCATATAGGTATGAAGGAAACATCCCTATACAGTCTGCTTTTGCTGGCAGCACACTTCCCAGTTTACACAGGCTGATGTGCTGCAAATAAATCTAGCATCTTTTATCTTACATAAACTTTGCAATTACCCAAAAAAAAAAGTGTTTTGCCCATTGCCATTGGGTGATTGTTTATACATTTATATTGGCCAGATATCAATAATGAGTGTTTCCAGGAAGGCTTGTTCCCAACAATTACCCCGATCATTGTATTGTGTAAAGGGGCCTTTATACACGTGTGTGTAAGATCTTACCAAATTTCTTCTTCCCAATGGGTTCTCTAAAAGAAAAAAAAAATCAATTAGTCTTACACATGATAATTCTCCTGTGAACGTCTAGTATACCAAATAAAATAATTATTAAATGTATCATATTAAAACCAATGAATTAGGTTGTTCAGAAAATGGATAGACAAGTTGTCCAGTCAGTGCACTAACCCAAATAACAGTTCAACAGCTTTGGGGATACTAGGCCTTTACACAGGACAATGTAACCGCAAGACTAATAATATATTGCTTGTAGGCTGCAAAACAATGGAATAACATTCTCTGAAGGGGCTAGAAAATTTTCTATAGTCCACTGTACAAATATGCCTACTGTATAGATGTATTGTAGAGGGTCCCCCAGCGCCCCAATAATCAGATTTGCAAAGAGCATTGGGTGGGATAGGGGTAGAAACTCACATTGCTCAGCCTCCCCTGCTAACTCTCAGTCAACTCTTGGGCACATGCCTGACTCTGCCCTACTCTTGCTGCTTCAGCAGGGGGGACTGAAGAACCCCCTACCCCACAATATGTTCTGCAAAGAATCACTGGAGCACTATGAGACCTCTTCTATACAGGAAGCTGGTTTATATAGTGTAGTGAATGCCCTGTAATACATTATTCATCCACACATAACCCCTTAAATGTAGAATTGACTTTCTGATCTGGTTGATGTCTTATTGTTATCTTCTGTGATAAAGTGAAGGCAACATCTAACACAGAACACATAAAAGGTTGCTTGTTTGATGTTATAAAACAATAAAAGACCTATTAGGGGATGTCATCACCGCAGCATAGACTGGCAGGAAGCACTACCGCGGTAAATACGGAAAGATGGCGGATTTATCAGTCGAGTGAGGGATCTTATTATTTTATGTCATTTTTCCCCCTTGGCCTACTTACTGATTATCTTGGAAAATCCCTTGAAAGTATGAGTATGGATACAATGAAGTGTATAAAGCAGGTTTTGTTAAGGCTTGGGCACAGGTTCTATTTATTAGACTTTAACATAAGTGCAGATGAAAGTTTTAAAGGTTCTAAAGCTAGGAATGGGTTGTTAAGAACATAGAAACATCAATGGGCACATCTACTCTGCTGATGACCAAAAATTGCCCCAGGACCCCTTCAAGTAATATGGGCCCAATTATAATAAGTAAGTAAATTGAGCCCAAAAACCGTGAAAAAATCCTTCGTCAGATACAATTGTGACATACTGTGCAAAAAGAGGCCATTTCACAAAAATACATTCATCAACTTGTATCCACTATAAATGGCTGCAGAGTTTTCATTACAAACAGTATACATATAACAATACTTCTGGATATGATTAGATTCCACTTTTAATATGTGATAATGGAATAACTTGTGTTCAACATCAGTTTAATGGTAAGTTTTTAGCCAAAAGAAAGAAGCCCCCTCATTTGGATCAACGCCTTCCTTAGATCTGCAGCTGTGTCCTTGAATGCAGCTGAATATTTTCCTAGACATGGTGCTCAACAGGGCTATGCTGAACAGCAGCCAAACAATTTACATTTAATATGCTCAACAAATGTCCATAGATTTCAATTCATGTTCCAAGCTGTGTAAGATGTGTGAAAGCTCTTAAAACTAAAAGTATAAAAAAGATGAATGGTGACAGATGATCTGCCGCAGTATACATTTTCCTCTGCATTAATTGAAGTAAAGTCGTGTCTGAGTAATATAGGGGTTGGCTCTCTTGGCCAAGTACAGCACTGTGGGCATGATCAGTATACTGCCCTAAATGTGACCAGTGACACGATCAGGCATTTGTGGCAAAATTCGCACTGGAATCTGATCTGCAATTACCTAGGACTAAGGCCTCATGCACTCTGACTCTGTACCCGGTCAGTGTGCTAGCTGTGTTTTTCACAGCTAGCACGCTGACTCATAAATTTTATGGCCCCATATACACAACATATGTGGCCGTGAACCAGGAGCAAAACTCAGGACAGCTCCTATTGTCATCCATGTGGATCAATGTGGAAAAACAGCACAAAAATTCTTTTTGACCACTTCTAAGATATCCACATGCCTGGATCCTTTTACTGGGTATTTACAATATCCTAACATGGCAGTGGGGCAGGAGATTCAATGTAATGGACAGTGGCATAACTAATGCACAACTACTCCACTGTCTATTAGTTTTCAAGGGGTTTTCCTATTAACATAACCATATTTTTATTTATACACAGACAATTAAAATTTAAACATTGGTGCAAATATGAATGATAAAAAATTTTGCAGCAGTTTAAGATTTTCTTTAACCATTTTATGCTAGGTTCTCACTGAGAGGCGAATCTCTAAAACAGTGGTAACACACACAGTCCTAAAGACCACACTTGCTATAATGCGGTCCGTCATTTTTAAACTGAAACCAGCGGACTCTACAACAGAGACTCCAGTGCAGGTGTGGACATAGCCTTAGTGGTGACAGTCTGTTGTCTTGATCGGTTGCCCATGGGTACAACCATAAATGCAGCAATTTTCTATGCTCTGAAACCCAGCCAGCCATAATTTCCTTATTGTGGCCGGGCTATCTTCTCAGGTAGTGTCTCTACTTGATAACCAGTCCACAATAAGGAAATCATGTCTGGTTTTCTGACAAGTGCCAGACCATAGAAAGTTCCTGAATTCATGGTCGTGTCCATTGCCAACCCATCAAAACAAAAGATCATCACGACTAAGATGGTTAGAGAAAATCTTTAAACTCTGCAAAATTGTTATTTGTAAAAATGTTTAGCTTTTTATTTTCTACTAATTGAAAAATTATGTTTTTGTGAAAGCCCCTTTAATAAAACTCCTCAAAAAAACAACACTGGTAGCACATGCCGACACATGCAACCACTTCTTACATTGCATTACACAGGTGTGGACAGTCATTGGCCCCAAATACTGCACTATAGATTAGAAAATAAGCAATAATAAAGAGTTCCTATATTTAACAGATATACGTACGAGAGAATATAATGTTCTCTTTCTGTCCACTATGCGCATACAGTAGATTAAATGGAATTCTAAATCCACTGGCTATAAACTTCCATCAAGAGTAAGCGGATAAATTATACCCTGCCAGAAGGACAAACTCAAGGTCTTTTTCAGATTTGCATATCCCACTGCAGTTGAGGAATACGTTGCCAGACTTTCAATGAAAGATGACAGGAGGTATGGAGTCCACATGCAATATAATGTGAAATGACTATTAAAAGGATTTTCATAGACACCACACTAATGTTGCAGCAAGAGAAGGAAATAGAATAGAGATGCAAGCCTACAGTACTTGCCAGTTACCTGCCCTACGAGTTGACAAAACACATAAGTCTAGTATGGAATAACAGGCCCATTTCATTGTGATCCACCCAATCTTGACCTGGGGCTAGCTGAGGGGTTGAGTTTTACCTGCAAGAAAGGGGTTTTGTTTGTCTGCTCTGCTCTGCCCTGCCATAGTGGGTGAAAATTTCTGCAAACAGGCTGCCTCTCATCCAGAGACATGGCATGCACTGGAGAAAGGGATTATACTGGGACACATACAGTCATATGACACCTTTAAGCCATAAAAGATTTCATACAACACTAACCTCCCCAAGAAGAGCTGATCACAGCCATAGGGTCATCATCCAGACCCCCAGATATCAAAACTTTCAAAACTTGTTTTTTACATGCCAGTTTACATGCCACAATCCTGACATGGCACTGTCATACGTCACAAGGAAAAAGTAAATGTTCTGTAGAAATTATCGTGAAGCGCAAATGTCTCCAGCTCAACACTGAGCACAAAGTCATACTCATGGTATGGGGAGCTTCACATGCTGAAGCAAAATAGCATAGAAAATCTTCTGTTCTCAGTGATAGCACCACAACTGGAAGAAACAGCAGTCTGAGAGCTCCATAGCTGAGAATCTGCAATCTGTGAACCATTGTTTATCAATTCACTAAAGACTTTCATTCAGAGGTTCTTCAATTTCTAATGAAATGAAGATGCACTCTGTCTGCACTCTCAAAACAAAAGTTTCTGGAAAATCTAAACTTGAACTAAGAAACTTTAATCGTTCTGGAATCCTCAAGGCAGATATGGCTCCTTTCCACAGATCATTAAGAACTCAGGAATGTGTATGCAAGACATTATGTTCCGCAGATACTCTATCACATGAAGTAACGTCACATGAGCATGTTGCTTTCTACTAGGCTGAAAAATGTGCTTGTGGCTTAGAGTAATAGTATGCACAGATGTGCTTTAATGGATGGAACATCAATACATTGCTAAAAATATGTGCCTTTTATTCCTGTGAGTCAGGTCAAACTAGGTGTCAGTATGAAATCTGCACAGTATCCACCATTGGATAAATGTCACAAATACACACACAGATATAGGTGCGTCGTGCAAATGCAATTGTCTCCATTATCTACAATGGAAGGTGAATAGGGCACATACAAGTAACTATGAAAGCTATTATATTTATTGTACTGTATTAACCTAATGGAAATATAACAGAAGCTAAATGTGAAATTAGGAAAAGAAGAAAGATGGAAACTAGGCCCAAGAAGAGCAGAGCATTCTAAAATGTGGCTTTCTAAGCACTAGTTCTACATAGAGAAGGCATATGACAGTCTCGATCCTGTATATATGTATAACATACACACTGGAAGTGTATATAAGGGCAAGCTTTTTTTTTACTGTTCATAGGAGACATAAGACTGCTCTGTGTGCATGGCGTACATGTGTGCACTGTTTATTAAGAGCATGTGGCTAACACTTCTTATAACATAAGGCTACACTGTATGTGAAGGGCAGTTAGCTGCACTCTTTACGTGGGCATACGTGCTGTATTTGGACAGCACGTGGCTGGCAATGGTTTTGGGAGCTCTGTGGTTTAAGCAGACCTGTGGAGTCGAAGTCAGGACTAATTTTGGCTGAAGTCAGAGTCAGAAAAAAAGTTACTGACCCCAACTCCAAAATAACATGATTAATTATTTTTAATTATTTTATGCAATTATTAATACTGTATAATTAATTAGATGCATAGTTTGTTACATATTTACTTTCATAGGAATTCAATTACTGACTTTTTAATAAATTAGAGAATATTTGCTGCTTCTGACTGACCGTGGCAGTCAACCATTTGTAAAGGCGTTGGAGTCGGTTCAGAAGTTGGAGTCAGAGTTGGTCTGCCGACTCCACAGCCCTGGGTTTAACTGGGGGAATGTAGGGTTAGTCACCTTTTAAAAAAACAAACAAAAAAAACCCCACTAAATTATGGCCCAGTTTTCTGCAGGCCTGTATTTCTCTGCATATCTCCCATTTACCTTAATGCAAAAGGATGGCCAATGTGCGAAACTGAATCCCTTGAATCCATCTGCAAACTGAAGGATTCAAGGGATAAGTGCTATTTCTGTGTATTTGGCACAATTGCATCATAATAGTACACTACTTGCTTCGCCTTCAAGGTCACCCTGAGAATGCACCCAACAGGAATTGGTATGGGACATGCAGTCGTCAGAATATTTAGTAGTGCAGCCTCAAACCTTAGAGTCTGTAGCTTTAAGCAATCATAATTCACCCCAGAAAATGTCAAAAAATATATTAATGTTATTCCTAATTCACACCCAAGAGCCTTTTATGAATATATATTGGTAAATCTCCTTTATTATACTGAGCACATTGAAATTTTTTGAGAGGTTGCTCTCTTTACATGAAAATAGAGCCAACATTATAAGACAGTTAAAAGTGATATTGACAGGTAAGGATCCTTGACTGAGAAATCTGTTACTCATGGGAGATTTAATGGGTTAGAGGTCATGTCCTAAGCTGTACATGCAGAGGACGAATGAAGAATATAACATGTCAGATAATGCTATTAGCTAATGAAGCCCTAAGTGCACTCAGAATAATAAGCCGCATGAACTGCAAGTTAAACAGGGCATGCAGGATACTGCAGCTCATCCTTCTTGGCTTTCTGCCATTACAATATATAAGTATATCATATGATCGTGTAGGCGAGTTTCATAATTTTCAAGCAAATGGCGGAAGAGAAGGGCTGAAAAAGGATTTCATTTTCAATTATGTTTTCCCATTGTAGAACAACTGGTTATATGCCAATACAGATTTCAAAACTATGCTTAAAGGTACTGTGTCACCCAAACTACAAGTTTTACATTAAACATATTTTTAAAGAAATTTTGGTGAGGTTTTTCAAATTTTTCCATGTTATTATCTATATTAAAAAAATGTTCCTGTTTTTTTGTAGAATTCTTTGCTGTAGCCCTCTCACTTATCAGCACACTGATCACAGCTATCATGTACATGTAGATGAGAAACAGAATCCAAAAGTCACAATAGAGAATTTCACAGATTATCCACACAATGACCTCTGCCCAGGTCACAGAGCATGCCTAGAAAACTCTTCCATACAAGTCAATAGGGTCATTGGCCTATGGAGTTGCAAGATTTTTAGGATTTTTTTTTTTTAGTATAGCTATTAAATTGGAAAATTAAAAACATCACCAAAACTTCTTAAAAAATATGTTTAACATATAAACATGATTTATACAATAGGTGATTTCCGGTCGACACATTCCCTTTAAACAATGGGCCATGAGGGCTAGGATGAATGGGCAGTCACCAAGGGTGTTATTGAGGATGGCATATAAACATGGATTTAAAAAAAAAAAAAAAAAAATTTAAATAATCTCTATTTAAGTTTCTTAGTTTTCCTAAAGAGGTATTTCCATCACAAGGATCATATCTACACTACTAGCTTATGTCAAAAGATATATACTATACCAGGAGTAGGCAACCTTTTTTGTTCGGCGTGCCGATTTCGATTAAAAAATCAAAGTTGAGGTACTCGGAGTGCCGGTCAATAATTGTAAGCCTGACGACCCCTGCATACGGTATTATGTCCATAGCGGCCCCTACACACGGTATTATGTCCCTTAGCGGCCCCTGCACACGGTATTATGTCCCATAATGGCTCCTGCATATGGTATTATGTCCCATAGTGGCCCCAGCACACAGTATTATGTCCCATAGTGGCCCCTGCACACACTATATGTCCCATAGTGTCCCCTGCACAGTATTATGCCCCATAGTGGCCCCTGCACATGGTATTATGTTCCATAGCGGCCCCTGCACGCAGTATAATAATCTAACTTTTATAATATTCCAATTGTCGCCACTCACTAGCTATAATTATACTGTGGGGTCTTTTCAGATCCCAGAGTATAATAAGCGGAGGGCCAAGAGAGATGAAAAACATAAAAAACAATGTTAGCTCACTTTTTCCTGCGCTCCGCAGCTGCAGTGTGCTCTTCGGGCGCTTCTGCCTGTAGTCAGCGACTTCTGATTGAGTTTCAGGGGTCATGTCGCGTCATTATGTGTAATGACATCGGACGTAACCCCTGAGGCCCTGTCAGCTTTCTCTTACGTCAGGCAGTAACGCCTGCAGAGCACAGAGCTGCCGAGGAGAGCGCAGGAAAGGTGAGTTAACATTGTTTTTTATGTTTGATCACCTCCCTGGGGGCTCCGGTTATTATACTCTGGGGTCTGAAGAGACCCCAGAGTATAATAATAGTGTTTGGTCTGATTGAAACTGCTTGGTGAGGACTCGGGCTGCCCACACCAGGTGAATATGCCTCGCGTGCCACTCTTGGCACGCATGCCGGGGGTTGCTGACCCCTGCACTATACTATACTATAATATACTTTGCTTTACAAATGCTGCATGGTTTACCTGCTATATCAGATTATTCCTCCCCATTGTTTACAGAGCGTTGCCTAGGTCCCTGGCCTTGTCTTTTATCTAGCAGCATCAAGGCACAGGTTGGCTGACGTCAATCATTGCTCTCTGGAGGGGAGGGGGCCAAGTTCTCCAGGGCACTCCTCTCACACCTCAGTTATCTGCAAGTCAATCCTTGCTCTCTGGAGGGGGGGGGGCCCAAGATCTCCAGGGCACTCCTTTTCTCACAGCTGTTATCTGAAAGTCAATCCTTGCTCTCTGGAGGGGAGGGGGCCAAGTTCTCCAGGGCACTCCTTATCTCACAGCTCAGTTATCTGCAACTCTTTGCTCCTCTTCGATACCCAGCAGTTAGGTCCGCTATTAGGTCAGCCAATTACAGTCTGCTAATGACCTGATAAGGACTGATCAGTATCTGTTATCTCTTTATGTATAACAGAGTTCAGTGCAAGCCTGCTGTTTGTCCTGGCAGCTTGAAAGTTTTGTGTGTTCTTGTCTGTTCATCAACAACCTGCACACCAGCTTGCTGGAGAAAAGAGAAAGTGAGAAGAGAAGGGAGTTGGTAAATGAATGAGATTTGGAAACCCCTTTAAGTATCGGAAGGGGCAATTAGTGGTTATTCTGAACAAAAGGGATGCACTCATTGGCACAGGAATGTCAGGGGAAGGTGGGCAATATTTTGTATTCCCTACGTTGTAGGACTCTGCACAGCCTGAAAATAAGATGGAGTGCACAATCAGGGGTGAAGACAAACAGCTGATGGCCCTGTGCAAGGACAGCTACGGGCCCCTTTTTTACAACATGTCAGCACAGAGCAACCCCCCCCCCCCCGCATCAATCTAACACAGTCCACTGTAATCGTCGGACACAAAGTGGGCTTAGGCAATCTAATAGACAGCAGAAAGCTGATGTTAAGGTTCCTTGATATATAAAAATATAAAATGTTGCAAGCTTATATACAATGCAAGAAACCTGTCACATTTTAGGACCGTAAATATCGTAATTGTATTCTTTATGAAATAACAGTTCTGCAGCATCTTTTCTTAGAATGTGTTGTGCATTTCTTGGTTATTCCTAGTATACATTTATGAATAAATTTACAATTGGGTGTGGATAAAGTCCATTCGGTACTGTCAGTATCAGACTGTGCAGTGCACTACGTCTTTCACAAAGGGAAAGACATCACCCAGAAGGAATAATAGCAGAATGGCACAACACAAAGTTCTAAGAAAAGATGTTTCAGAACTGTAGTATGTTATGTGGCATACAACTATTTCATAATTAATAATATGTCAGGCAAGGTGACAGGTCCTATTTAGGAAACTGCATTTTGCTTGTATATTTAAAGACTGCACATTTTTATGATATTGCACTTTAGGTTTGTTAAAGGGGGTTGAATTGATCAGGGGAAAGGGGGGTCTGAGCGGTTGGCCCTCTATGGCAAGGCCAGAGATGTGGAAAATCCATAAAGATCAATATGCGAGAAGATGGAGCAGGACGCTTATTTTTTCATTTTATTGAAATTTTTTATTTTTATTGAAAATAAATGGGGTGCAGAATAAGGATGGAATCTGCCATGGAATTTAAGGCTGAATTCACTTCAAAATTAGCAGATATGTGTGAATGGGCCTAAACTTAAAATAAAAGTAAGACTAAAATAAGCAGAAGGATTTACCACAAGAGGTGCATGAAGAATCTCTTCCCTCAGTCTCCATAATCATATATTTACTAGCAGAAATGTTGACAAATGACAAGCCACTTCCTGAGTGGGCACAGCCACACAATGTTAATTGGCAGTCTGCTGTAACCAGCATGGGCACCAAGGCCAGACAGAACACCTTAATTTTAGCATTGTTTTGTCCTGTCTTGGTCTGTTATTCCCCATGATGTGCTTTGGTCACAAGACACAGTAACGCAAACAGAAGTTGTGCAATGAGCTGGATTCTCATCCAACATTCAAGAGATATTACAGCAATCATTCTCTGGAAATCAAACGCTTCCTGTTTAAGTGGATACGAAAGAGGGGAGAAATAATGATACAATGACCCTGCAGACTAATTTCTCCTGCGATATGCCCAGAGCAATTATATGCCAGTATTAAAGGGAGTCTGTTAGCAGGCTTATGTTACCCTAGCACCTAGACCCTGATGCCAGTCCTGTGTCACGGACTAGATATCTTGAGTCATTTCCATTAAATCACTGTTTATCAGCAGGAGCTCAGGACAAAGTCTTCACATTTATTTATACTGAGACCAGTATTCTACACAGCTGCGTATCTGGAGCTGACCCATTATCTAAGAGACTTCATACAAGGGCTGGCTGATCGTGTTAGCTATGAGTCCTATGTGTATCAGTGCACTAGGGCTAAGTTCACACTCTTCATTTTCCGCCGCTGTATTTGGCCAACGGAATGCCGATGTAGTGCACTGGCATTCTATTGCTGCTTTACCCTTCTGATTAGTCCCAGATGAATAGGCCTAATCGGCAGGGACTCCTGAGCCGCGGAATCCGCGGAAAGATCGAGCAGGACGCCGATTTTTTACATGTCCTGCTGCGATCTCTGCCTCCCATTGAAAGCAATGGGAGGCCAATTCGGGACTGAATCTGTCACAGAATCGCGGGGGGCAGAATCCGTGGTAGATTCCCACGTGTGATCCTAGCCTGACAAATACTTTCTTGCAACTGTCTTAAATATGTGGGTGCAACTTAGTTGTCCATTATATATTTGTGTTCATTTGTATAGTCCCCGATGGACCAAAACATGAGACACACATTGGGACATAATTGTTTAATCAGTAGGACATCTTTAGGGTTAAGTCTTGGGCTGGACATTTTGTGATAAGAAATAAAGTTTGATAGTGATAACCTGATACCATACTCTATATATTGTCATTCAGCCCCACCTGCATTATCTCCAGCTAAACTGTTTGGGTGACTTTACGTTTTTGTGATTATTCTTTGTGAATGGTCTAACATGTTGCATTAACCATTTAAGAATTAAAAACATTTTTACACAGTCCTTCACTTTTCACAGGTTCAAAAGTAATTCTACATACTAACATAATTATACGTAGAAGGATTGTTTTTAGTACTTGGATGTAAATTCATTTCAGCCAATTCCTGTCTGAAGTCTTTAATACATGGACATCATTAAATACTGAGTTTCCTCTCTTTAGTTGCAGGCCTTAAGTTTTGTCTTCAGTAAGTGATGAACATGCTTGGGTTGAGGTCAGGGAGTAAATTGGAAACTGAAGAATATTCCATTACCTTAGTTTATGGGGTTGCTTTCAAGGAATGTTTTGAGCCATTACCCATCTGTACTGTGCAATACCATACTAGTCTTGCAGTATTTGACTAAATTTTACATTTTACATGTTAGAATTTATTCTGCTAAATATATACCCAGGCAATTTATTCCCACATTGTGCAATGTCACATATAAGTAATGTGGTCATAGTTTGCAGTTATAAATAGAGCAATGCAGGGAAATAGTGATGTAGAGAGGCCGATTCTGGAACCATTGTCAGATCTTGTCTGATTCAGGCCTGATTTCCTCTTTTATGAGAGGACAAGCCTGCTATTCACTAACATAGAACTGTGAGTAAGCTTTTCATAGAAAATGATACGAATGGCTGAAAAGTACCAAAAATATCATACATTTCATGAGAATGTTCTAGCCTTGTACACTTTAATACAGCTAGTACAGAAGGGGGCCCTCATAATACAGCATAGGAGCACCCTGCACTAGGCACAACACCGTGTTACTTGGAGGGACTAGAACAGTTTTTTGCAACAATTTGCTGCAACTGTGGGAATCATACAATGACACGTGGGTCTGTCCAATATGCTGTCTCAAATGTGTTTCCACATAACCATTTTTCACAAGCATGGGGGTGTCAAGTGCTATGAACTTCCTGTTTATATGGAGGAGTGGTCCAACACGCATGTTGCCCCAACTGGTTCCTGTTGATGGATTATATGTCTCAGTTGAAGGTGATCTGATATTTGTTTCCATTTCCTATAGTACATGCCCAATTCACCCTATTACTGAATTTCGGTGCCTGTAACTTCTGGTTACCACATCATTGACTGATAGCCATCTTATCAATATCACAAACATGACAAGGGCCCAATAGTGAAGGAAATAAGACCTTCACATAGCCCTCTTCTGATATGCAGTCCTGCTTTTACTTTTTGTTAAAAGTGAACACAAAACACATCTAACAGAAAAGTCAATGACGTAGCACATCTCTCAGAAAACCCTGCTCTGGTAAAAAAAAAATATTTTGTACTATAATGTATGAAATTGCACAAGGTTACTTACTCCTTAGGTGGGTTATAGTCTTCTAGTCTGGCTTCAAAGAAATTCAGGACTTCATCGCACTGGGAAATGTAAGGCGGCATTCTAATGAGGGCCTGAATAGAAAAGATCATAGTAGTTACATCATGTACAGATCTTCCCATCACAGAGTAGAAGTATCTAAGTGAGAGACACACACGTTCATCTGATGGGGAGAGGTCAGGCGGCCATGGTCATGTTTTATGATAAGCAGGACAACTCCTCTCCCCCGACACTAAGCTGAATGCTCTATGGAAATACACCATTATTGTATGTTGCATCTATGTTATATATATTTGCACATTATCCAGATGGTGAAACGCTCTAACAAATACAAGCCAATATAGTGCAAAAGATGTGGCCATTCTTACTCAGGACTTCTACATCTTTAACTACTGGACAATTACATCTGCTTAGATCTACTGTTAAAACATAAAACAGTAGTTGTGAACAGCTACCAGCAATAGATAAGAGCTAGTCTAAGGGCTACATCTGGCTGTACAAACAGTCAACTATCTTAGTTGTTTGGTGACCCATCCACATCTGTAAAGAATAATACGAATGAACAGCTGTAGATCTCCAATAGAGGTATTCACAAAGTATACATGTGCATTACATTATTGAACATCTGCTTTGAGTTAGTGATCACTAAAAAATATCACATCATATAAAATAAGTCTTAGAACTAAACAACATCTCCTCAATAACAGGCCAGGTCAACAGTTCTATTAGTGACCAACCCAAATCAATATACTTTCATTGAAAATATAGCACTATAGCAGACTTATAAATGTGTCCGATTCCCATCTGGCTAATCCTGAAAGAGCCCTGTCAATCAAATGTTCGCCCTGCTTAGATGTCCCATTAGAAGGACAAGAATCTGCTGCAAACCCACCAGACGTGCTCTTCTTACTGAGCATGCTCAACTATACCCATAGACTTGTATAGGCTCTATTGATTTCAATAGAACAGCACAGCATGCTGTTACTGATTATTTCCGATGGAACTTTGTGAATAGACCTGAAAAAGCATCCCAGATGCCTACTGTGTTTCAGTGTGTGCAGTCTGTAGTCTGTTGGCAGACAGAGTAGAATCTCATCACAACTAAATGGTTTATAGATAGATGAGACATGGAGACACT
Organism: Leptodactylus fallax; assembly: GCA_947044405.1. Taxonomy (NCBI): domain Eukaryota; kingdom Metazoa; phylum Chordata; class Amphibia; order Anura; family Leptodactylidae; genus Leptodactylus; species Leptodactylus fallax. Next base: position 3,049,313 of record CAMRHE010000108.1, on the reverse strand, counting down.
AAAGATGCCCTTTTGTGCTTGACTGTGTCCTACATGTGGTCCCATGTGTTATTAAATGACTTTAATTGGTGGGAAACCCCTAAGTATCAGAGCACATTACTGAATGTAGAGACTAGTAGTAGTCACTAGTACTTGTGTCTTTTGGTGTTGAGTGAACATTGAAATCCAGCAATAATGTAAGATGACATATAATGGTTTATAGGTGTTTGTGGTTAAAACCAGAAAGGAAATCAAGCAGTTTAATTTAATTGCATAATTCCTTTATTGTTTTTCCACCTGTTTAGTATCCAGAAACTGGAAATCTATGCCTGGCACCTGCAAGTCGTGGAAAAGTTAGTTCACAGATAGTGACTCAATTTAAAGCATTTCTCTGCTTATAAAAAAAAAAGTCAACATTTATTTACATTATCTACAATGATAATTTTGTCGCATGGAAGGCTTACAAGATTAGTTTGTGATTGGTTCTATTCTATTATTACATTACACATAAAGACCTTGTGAAGTTACATTGAAGATCCAGCAATCAAATATTATTTTCCCTTTTGATAAATGCATCTTAAACTAAACATTAGAGATGATTATAAATAGTCGTCTTATTTTAAAATATTTGTATCATTTCTGTCTAGTTTCTATGCACTAATGTGTCTCCGTGGTAACAGACTACAAACTTACAGGCAGATTTACTACTGTATTTTGAGCTGAAGTTGTGACATAAAATATGCCAAATTTGCATGCTTGAGAAGGGGGAGTGGCTTATACAAAAGGGAATGTGGCTTGGAATCGATATGGCCTAAAATCAACCATTTTTCACCTAAATTTTGGCATGTACTAAACCAACTTATCATACAACTGGAGCTACTGTGTTAAATCTATACACAGTATCTAGACAATACTAAATGTGTACCTCTGTGTCTGTCCTTACTGTTACCCATCCTTCCATCTGCCTCTTACCAAGATAAATAAGAATTGCTATAAAGAAGCAGGAGAAAGATGGATGGCAATATACAATGCCTTACGAAAGTATTCGGCTCCCTTGAACTTTTCAACCTTTTGCTACATTTCAGGCTTCAAACATAAGGATATAAAATTTTAATTTTTTGGTAAAGAATCAACAACAAGTGGGACACAATTGTGAAGTGGAACGAAATTTATTGGATATTTTAAACTTTTGTAAAAAATAAAAAACTGAAAAGTGGGGCGTGCAATATTATTCGGCCCCTTTACTTTCAGTGCAGCAAACTCACTCCAGAAGTTCAGTGAGGATCTCTGAATGATCCAATGTTGTCCTAAATGACTGATGATGATAAATATAATCCATCTGTGTGTAATCAAGTCTCAGTATAAATGCACCTGCTCTGTGATAGTCTCAGGGTTCTGTTTAAAGCACAGAGAGCATCATGAAGACCAAGGAACACACCAGGCAGGTCAGTGATACTGTTTTGGAGAAGTTTAAAGCTGGATTTGGATACAAAAAGATTTCCCAAACTTTAAACATCCCAAGGAGCAGTGTGCAAGAGATCATATTGAAATGGAAGGAGTATCAGACCACTGCAAATCTACCAAGACCCAGCCGTCCCTCTAAACTTTCATCTCAAACAAGGAGAAGACTGATCAGAGATGCAGCCAAGAGGCCCATGATCACTCTGGATGAACTGCAGAGATCTACAGCTGAGGTGGGAGAGTCTGTCCATATGACAACAATCAGTCGTACACTGCACAAATCTGGCCTTTATGGAAGAGTGGCAAGAAGAAAGCCATTTCTCAAAGATATCCAGAAAAAGTCTCGTTTAAAGTTTGCCACAAGCCACCTGGGAGACACACCAAACATGAGGAAGAAGGTGCTCTGGTCAGATGAAACCAAAATCGAACTTTTTGGCCACAAGACAAAACGATATGTTTGGCGTAAAAGCAACACAGCTCATCACCCTGAACACACCATCTCCACTGTCAAACATGGTGGTGGCAGCATCATGGTTTGGGCCTGCTTTTCTTCAGCAGGGACAGGGAAGATGGATAAAATTGATGGGAAGATGGATGGAGCCAAATACAGGACCATTCTGGAAGAAAACCTGTTGGAGTCTGCAAAAGACCTGAGACTGGGACGGAGATTTATCTTCCAACAAGACAATGATCCCAAACATAAAGCAAAATCTACAATGGAATGGTTCACAAATAAATGCATCCAGGTGTTAGAATGGCCAAGTCAAAGTCCAGACCTGAATCCAATCGAGAATCTGTGGAAAGAGCTGAAAACTGCTGTTCACAAACGCTCTCCATCCAACCTCACTGAGCTCGAGCTGTTTTCCAAGGAAGAATAGGCAAGAATTTCAGTCTCTCGATGTGCAAAACTGATAGAGACATACCCCAAGCGACTTGCATCTGTAATCGCAGCAAAAGATGGCGCTACAAAGTATTAACTTAAGGGGGCCAAATAATTTGGCACGCCCCACTTTTCAGTTTTTTATTTTTTACAAAAGTTTAAAATATCCAATAAATTTCGTTCCACTTCATGATTGTGTCCCACTTGTTGTTGATTCTTCACCAAAAAAAATTAAATTTTATATCCTTATGTTTGAATCCTGAAATGTGGCAAAAGGTTGAAAAGTTCAAGGGGGCCCGAATACTTTCGCAAGGCACTGTATCTGCAAGGTGAAACTACAAAAAGTTTGGAGTTTGTTACCATGGCATGGAGACATATGCGGTGACCAGATGGAAGGTAACGCTGCAGTTGGGATTGCGGGGTGCAAACAGCGCAGACTTGTCACGGTCTCTGGGCACGAGGGCGCAGCGCTGGTGCTGTCCCACGTTACCACCACTGGTACCGGTGATGAGGGGGCTGCACAAATGTTGGTGGTGATTGTTCCCCCGGGGCGCTTCCCCTATACTGTGCCGACTGGTGGTGTTTGGGGCGCCCTGATGTTGTCGGTGCAGAGTCAGACACAGAAACGGTTGTAAAGTTGAACTTTTACTTCCATGGGTGTGGAGGCACAAATGCTTAAACAGTTTCTTCAATACAAAACAACGGGGTACGCCTGGTGACACAGCAAAGTCCTGGGGTGCAGGGTAGACTTGATGAAAGGTGTTCCTAGCCCCTTATACTTCAGTGTTACAGCCCTGAGGTGCGTCTGGGCTCCTATTTGGCTCATAGGAGGATGCCCACCATGATACTAGTACATAATATTCCCCACTCACGTTATGTGGTCCTGATAGCTCAGAGTTTCGGGGTGCAATAGTCAGGGTGGCAGGATATTCCACAGGTCTGGCCTTGGCCCCTGGATCCTGTGATACTTGCTATGGAGCACGTGTTCCAGAATGTTCTCTCCACAGTCTCATGCTGACAAGATAATGATGCTTGACTTCCTTCAGGGCGATGGCTAGGCAGACAGGGGACAGGATCTTCTGAATAGCTGGAGTATGTCAGCTCTCCAACCTTCCTGGGCCTGTCTAGGACTTGAGATTCCTGCACTAAACTCACTGCTTTCTTCACAGGACATCACACTTATCTCCTCACCTCCTCCTCCTAACACTCCACACTTCTAACTCCTCACACGCAGGACCTTCCTGCAGGGGTGTTACCATGGGGACCCAGTGATCAGCTGACTCCTCCCCTTTTCCCAGGCGATGTCCTCCCATTGGACATTTGGTTACTATTCAATCCTATGGGAGGTGTAATGCATGTGTGAGGCTCACTAGGTGGCGCTGTGTTGTGTGAGACTCAGGACCCCCTGCTATGTCACACAGGCTATGAAGCAACAGGAAATAATACAATGCACAGAGATCACCCTCAGCCCAGCCATAGCCAGCTCTGGGATGCCACACATATAAGCCTGAAAAGTAGCTGAAGACACAAAATGATAACAGATTTAAACTATCAACAAAGTTTGGGGGTGTCAAGGGATAAGGTTTAAGGTCTATCCTTAGGTCCATCCCTCTATAGCCGTTACTGCAGCTCAGCTATCAATGAAGTCAGTGAGAGCTGAAGGCGCTCGGACACTATTCAGCTTTCTGCCCTGTGTAGTGCATAAGAGGGGTGCCAGAAGCGTCTCCATATAGCTGATTGTGGGGGACTGACAGCCGGCCCCCAACCAATGAGGTATTTATCCTTCATCCCGGACTACTCATTGTGCAGTGAGGTCGCATGTCCAGTGACAGATAGCATTTTAAAATTAGTTTGTAGTCCAGAATTAGGAAGTTACAACCATACCACAAGGCTGTGTTCCCATGTATCGTTTTGCAAGATAATATTAAAAATAGTAAAAAAAAATATTTTTCTGTAATTTCGTTTTTATAGAATGTAGAAAAGCAAGCGGATGTATATACAGCTTAAGGCCATGGCAAACTAACTGTCCACGTAAATGCACCCTTACCATGTATGGGATGCCAAGGGCACATTTTTTGAATAGTGCTCAGGAAGTAAATACCATGGCATTCTTATTTTCACCTTTGATGTTAGTTCCTTACATGTAGGTAGACTAATCCTCTCAATATGTGGAAAGCTCTGGAACAGAATAATCTGTATTCCCCTGCATCATAAATATTTCATTTAAAGTCACATACATAGGATTCAGCAGCCGTCTTCTTTCTTCTCATCTCAGTTTAGTAAAGACATTTTAAGTAAGAGCCAGGTGCAGCATTACAAAATGACTAATGCATAAAGTTATATTACCTCACCCAGACATCTATCCCCAGCTATTCCAATAATAATATAAAGTAGCTAGTCATACCATTATAGAATGCACATGCGGCTCTATTTGCTCCTTTAAAAAAAGAACACTGACTGGAAAGGAAATGTGTAGGGTTATGCAATATCACATATCCTGGACCCCTTCTGAGAACTAAGCTAAAATAATATCCTATCCTCATCTTATACAAGCACTGACTAAAGGGACAGCCTTGAAGTCTAATGCATCAAATATGTCAATTTTAAAGGCGGAGAGAAAATATATAAATTATTTCTAGAAAAAGAAACATGGCTCTAGATGTAGGCAAAGATCTAAGCAGGGGAGGGTTGTAGATTCACAATTTCTCTTGGACACAGGCAAGTTACAGGGCAGCTATTCCATTGTTACAATGTAGATAAACCTAATCTAGGTAAAATCAGCAATAAACTATCATTTATTACAATTACAGCCATATTTTATCTACTTTTATAAGTAAAGTATTCCTCAAGTAGTGTTTATATCAGCAGCAAACACTACACTGCATGTTCGCCAGGAAATACTTCCTGGTCCCTGAGGCTCTCTATGAATGTGAGGCAGACATAACTAGGCAGATTTAGCAATGTATTGCAGCTTTGAATTAGAGTCAGGTACTGTTCACACGGGGAAACTTACAGCTGATTTTGAGGAGGATTTTGTTTCAAAATCAGCTCCAAATTCCGTCTGGAATTTGCCTCCCATTGCTTTCAATGGAAGGCAGTGGTGGAAGCCGAAAAAAAAAGAAAAAAAAAGCGTCCTGCTCGATCTTCCCGCGGATTCAACTGATTCAACAGTATCACCCGCGGCACTAGACTACTGCTGATTGGCCCCACTGTGTCTACCAACAAAACACACGGCCAGAATTTCGAGAGGAATCTGAGGTGGAAGTGCAAATTCCATCATGTGAACGGGACCTTTATTAGTGCATAGGGCTGTGAAAATAAAACTGCCCCACACCCACAAAACTGTGATCAAAAATGACAAATCAAGTAAAGATTTCCCAGAAATGCTGCTATGCATACCACATAAAAGGTTGGTATGCAAAATGAGAATGTTAGGACTGGGGGAAAACATATGCATTTGGGTTCGCAACTGGCTCACTGATATGAATCAGAGGGTGCTTATTAATATTCAGACTGGGTCACAGTCACCAGTGGGGTGCCACAGGTTCAGTATTGGGCCCTCTCCTGTTTAATATCTTTATTAATGACCTGGTAGACGGTTTGCAAAGCAGGGTGTCCATATTTGCAGATAATACTAAACTTTGTAAGGTCATCAAAAATGAGGAGGATAGTAGAATATTACAAGGGGATCTAAGGAAGCTGGAAGCATGGGCCGAGACTTGGCAAATGAAGTTTAATATTGACAAATGTAAGGTTATGCATTTTGGACGACGAAATAAAATGTATGATTATGTACTTAATAATAAATTACTGGGTAAGACTGCCAATGAAAAAGACTTGGGGATTGTGGTGGACAATAAGCTTACCTTTAGTGACCAGTGCCAGGCAGCTGCTGCCAAGGCAAATAAAATTATGGGATGCATCAAAAGAGGTCTAGATTCTCATGACAAGAACATAGTTATGCCTCTATACAAATCACTGGTACGGCCACACTTAGACTATTGTGCACAATTCTGGGCCCCAGTATACAAGACAGACATAATCGAACTAGAAAGAGTGCAAAGAAGGGCAACCAAAATTATTAGGGGAATGGGTGGATTGGAGTACAACGATAGATTAACAAACTTGGGGTTATTCAGTTTAGAGAAAAGACGTCTATGGGGAGATCTAATAACAATGTACAAATACATGAATGGACAGCACAAAGAACTTTCTAATGATCTTTTTACCCCTAGGCCAGTGACAGTGACAAGGGGACATCCTCTACGACTGGAGGAGAGAAAGTTTCACCAGTAACATAGAAAAGGATTCTTTACAGTACGAACAACAAGGCTATGGAACTCTCTGCCCCAGGAGGTGGTGATGGTGGATTCATTGAACAAGTACAAAGAGGGCCTGGATGCCTTTCTCGAACAGAACAACATTACGGGTTATGGGTTTTAGATTTTAAGGGCACGTTGATCCAGGGTTTTATACTGATTGCCAGATTGGAGTCGGAAGGAATTTTTTTTCCCATGAAATGGGGCAATTGGCATAAGACTCATGGGGTTTTTTGCCTTCCTCTGGATCAACACTGTAGGAGACTGTAGGATTATAGGTTGGACTTGATGGACTGATGTCTTCATCCAACCTCATCTACTATGTAACTATGTATGAAAAATCATGACTGGGTTATTTTTATATCATGCATGTTTATTTATGGCTTGCAATGGGGAAAAAACACAGCAAAACAACGCTACAATAGAGTTGTGCAAGTTTTATAAAAGCATATTGCTCATAAACTGGGTGATAGGTAACCAGAAAACATGGCCACTTTTCTTCTTATCTCTAATTATAGCTTTTCACATGTCCTGCAGGGTGAATGGCCAATGACTAGCCAAGTGTATATCTAATCTGTCTCACTAACCATTGTATGGGGATCTGTCAAAGGATTTCTAGCAATTATTAGTTACAGGATGAAAGGACTCTACATAGCTAAGAAACTGGGCTTATTCCTGTAGCTGTAGAATTGTGTATATATAGTGCAAGGATGACGTCAAGAAGAGGCGTCTGCTAAAGAAGAAGTGAGGTGGCGCGGTAAGTTAAAAAATGCGTCTGAGGAGAGCACAGGGGACACCCCTGTGCTGCTTCAGCACTGGGGGAACGCCCCCTGTGTATTCTGAAGATGCATTAGCATAAAGATAAAAATCAACATTTTTTCTAAACGGCGACAAGGAGTGAAACAACAAAGGTAGGAGAAGAATAGCTTTTATAAAAGCTATTACGATGTGGTCTTACTAAAATTGGCCTTTCTGAATGATAGGATCCCTTTAAGATCCTTAGTTGCCAAACACATAAAAATCATTAATAATTGTCTGAATCATAGAATGTCATTCATAAGGTGGCCATACATAGTAGAATAATTTTGGCTGAACCCACTGATTTCAGAAGAACTGGACATCCATCTTTCCCTTATAGGCAGATCTTAGGGAAAGAAAATATTGGGCTGTTGTATTGAAACATGCCCGATCCTTGCCTTCTCAGATGCTAGACATGTATGACAGCAGTTTAGGCAAGCAATATACATTACACACCTTTTGACCAATCATAAATATACACAGTCAGCTTGGCCAAGCTTGTGTTCCCAATAGGGTGACAAGAATAAGCTTCCACCAGATAACTCTGGAGGTGGCGACTTATCTCTTCCACAGTGTACAGAGCTGTCCATTTTCGACTCTGTACACTGTGCAGATCTGATGGCTTATCATGGGGGTCATGTGTCAGACCACTACTGGTTTGATTTTGATGGCCTATCCTGATTTTGCACTCGATCCAACTGGCCAAACCATCTTTTCTCCAACATCTGAGGACAGATTAAAGTTGGGAGACCTTTATATTCATTAGATGGTTAGCTGGTTCTGTGAAAATCATCCAACAGATATGTAAAGTATATGACCAGTTGTAGTGATAGTTATAATAAATATGCCTTCCAAGGCTTATTCACATTGCTCATCCACTGCACAGTGGCTCCTCACTGATCCTTATGGAGAGCTGTTTTTTTGTTACTGTAGATAAAATGCTGGCCTTTGCACTATATGTTACAAAAAAAGACTGCTTAGAAGATATGTAGACAGATTTATAATAATCCCTTACATTGCAATTTATGACACAGATGTATTCTAGTAAAAAAAATAAATACATTGTTATGCCAGGGGAGAAAGAGAACAGAACAAAATGCTGAATTATGTGTATCTTGGCAGACTGAACCCAAATGCAATACATCTTTATTACCCTGGAAAAAAATAAAGCACACTCATAACAAAACCACTTAGGGAATACATGACTAAAAGTACATGGTACAAGCTGCTACAGGCCACTAAATATGTGGGTTTTACTGTATCTTACTATATTCTTGGTCTTTTCAGTCAATTTCAATATAAAATATTCTTGAAATAAAATATTGACTATATTTGGATGTTAAACCCAATACCTACAAAAGGCTGAATAATGGTACAAAAAATCCTCACAGACCATTGTAAAAATAACAGGAGCTCTATGGATTTTTTTTTTTTTACAATAAAAATCAATGGCAGAGAGAATATAATGTTACATACATCAACTGTATGGTCAAAATGTGTTATGAATAATACATTAAAGAGGATCTTTCATTTCCTCATAGATTGGCCGTATTATATACCGCTAGAAATTCATCAGCTTTACTGGTATGCGCTTGGGTGCCGGAGATATCAGTGCCATTAGTTTCAGCACCGATAACTCTCCACTTTCAGATAGGCGGCCTTACAGCCCAGCGATGATACAGATGCTGGTCTAACCTACGGAATTGAGTGGTACCTCCCAATTCTCCAGTAATGGCAAATAGTTGGGAGATAAGGATCACACAATTGTATTTTAACTGCCCAAACCTTTTGTTCTGAAGGAGATATTCTATTCTTACTACTAAGAACACATGCATGCTTGGCCAGAGATGTAAAAGATGGAACTACTCATATTTAGATGAAGGATGCTTTCATAGAGGTGTAAAACAATAACAATAATAATAATAATAATAATAATAATACTACAGAGGTGTAATACATAGAAATAATAATATTGAGGTGTAATACAGGAATAGCTTCCATTTAGGTATCCAGTGGTACAACACTATAGTAATCTGGGTGATGTATCCATAAGGTATAGCTCAGCAGCCACAAAAAAGAAAAACACAAATTTAGCAGCGACCATCATGCACGTTCTAGATACTGGACAAGGTTTAGTGAATTTCATCACATATAATATATTGAAAATAGCAAGTAAGACTTTTAGAACAATACGTTTATATTGTTTTTGCTGACTGACACATAACACCTACAGTATGTAAAGAAGTAAAATAAACAATTTATATGGGAATATCTAAAATGGATGGTTCACCCACCTTACAATATTCATCAATTGGAATCAGACGCCGTACTGCAACATCGCGTATGTGACTTCGCCGAAACAAGATTTTGCCTGGGAAAGAAATAAAGTAATACGTATATATATATTAATTATTCAATCGTGTATTAATAACTTTGATCAATTTCTACAGAAAATTAAAATGAATACACCCCATTGTATTGTCAGCGGGGGCGTATCTTACAGCCCAGTGATGACGCTGATCTTTGAGGAACGCTTTCCCCAGTACAAGTCTATGGAGGAATACTGTCAGGGAGGGCGTTGCACACAGCACAGCTAGACTGTCAGAAACGCCATTCTGATGGTGAACGGTGAAATTTAGACCCCCGATATCTACAGCCCCGGGGCATATAACGGGAAAGCCAACAGTGCGCTGAATTTAGTGCACTGTCAGCTTTCTAGCGGTATGTAAAACCGCATATACATTAGGATGTGAAAGGTCCTCTTTAAAGGTGAACATATGGTGTATGGATAGCTGCAGAAAGACTTCTGTAAAGGAATTTAATATAGGCACTAATAAAACTAGTGCTCCATGGACAATAGGAGAACAGATAGATGTGGTGTATGCCATTCTGCTAGTGAAACGGTCTACGTTAATTCGCACATATATCAGTTATATATATGCATCTGTCCAATGCCAATTATCAGGTTCTCCATGTATCAATAAAAGAACAGAAACTCCTGGCGGTACATGCGCTTTTGCTAAAAAGTAGATCTGATGTTGGTTAGTTAGATGATGTGGAGTTAGTGTGTGATCCAAGCACAATCAGACATTAATAATAAGGCCTATTGTTGTTCTATGACATAATCGGTTCATCTGGTTCCTACACTAAATACATACTGCTTGCCAAAGGCCTTACACATAAAATAGTTTACCAGTGAAGAATTGCTCTCTTAAGAAACATTACGTACAAACTTGCAATGTTTAGGAGTATAATTTAGACAATAAACAACATTGCAGAAAATAATTTACAGATTATTGACTTTAATACCTATACAGATTTATTCACTACAAATATTTAAGACAAAAAATCAAATATGCTCAAAGAAGTCCCAGGCTCTTATGTAGCTCCTACTTCAATTCATTGGATGCAACATTCTAGCATTAAACACTATTAAATTCATACATTGTAAAGAGGTGTTTTTTTGTGCTGGTCTTTTTTTTTTTGATCCTACATTTTTTTCAGCCATTTTTCCTATGGGAAATGCTAAAAGAAATTGCCTGAAAAATGCCACACCCATAGTAAAGTGTAAATAGCCAATTTAGTCTGTGGTATCATTGAGGCCTGGGCACATACAGCCCAATGTAATGAGATTCTAACTGCGGTTGTTTTCAGGGTGTGGTCAGGTTAATAGAGGGTGAGCCTAGGATGGTATTTAAGCTTTCATTGTTAAAGTACCCAAATGATAGCATCTCATTATAGTAGCTCCTAAATGTAGCCAAACACTCATGGAATAGACTAGAAATGGTTTAGAACCCCCAGTCCTGAGTTGGACTGAGCCTCTGAGCTTTCCATTAAATATAAGGGATACCAGAATTTATGAAAATTTAGGACAAGTTTTTTTTTATGTTGCAGTTTGCCACTAAGGCAACAGCTGCTGTTATGCTGAGCTTTAATCTTTAATATGGTAGATGGTTCCTTAGGGGTATATCAGAATGTCAATCCAAGGCAGAGTGAATCCATTATAAAACGGAACTTTTATTTATAAATGTAAATCATGACCATCAAATTTAAAGATACACAAAAATATAAACCAAATGCCAATAGTGATGAAATTACATTTCTGTGAATGTTTCTATTTTGACGGTCCATACGGCCTATAAAAAAAATAAGTCATGTACTATTTTTGTCTGCTATCACGGATTCCTCAATGCACTGAAATGTATGCGAGATCCGTAAATATGTGCACCCCTCATGTGCAAGGCATGTATGGATACAGCATCTTGCAGTTAAAGGGGTTGTCCAGAAAAAAACGGACAACCCTTTTAACGTTTAAATAAGCTGGCGACAGTGAAAAAAAAATACATACTCACCTGTCCCCGTTGCTCCAGTGTCCTCCCATGACCGATGAGGCCAAATCAGCGAAGGGCCTGAATGTCACTACCTGTGACATCACGGGTCTTCTTCCTGAGGCCTGCTGAAGCCACTGATTGGCTTCAGCGGTCATGTGACCTGAGGCCAATCAGTGGCTTCAGCACAACGCTGAAAGAGGACCCGGGAGGGCAAATGAACCGGGAGGCTAGGGACGACAACGGAGCTACTGGGACAGGTGACTATGCATTTTTTTTTTTTTTTTCACTGCCACCAACGTATTTAAACTTTAAAAATTTAGCCTGGACAACCCCTTTAACTAATTTATGGTCATGTGATATCTGTAATGCTTTTAGTAAAACATAATATAAAACAACAAAGCAAACAGTTGGACCGAGCTTGAGACACTCCTTATACTCCACTGTTGGAAGCCACAAAGTAAGGCTAGGTTCACACCTGTGCTGGACTCTCCGTCGTTGGGGTCTGCCAGGGGACAAGGAACGACGGAGAGCCGGACTTCTAAATGAGTGGTTACACGTAGACCCGGGCAGACCATAATGGGGTCCTCCGGGATTCCGCCGTTTTTATACTGAAACTGGCGGAGAGAAAAGTCCTCCGTGCAGGACTTTTCTCTCCGCCAATTTTTGACATTTCTGCAGCGGAAGCTCCAATGGAGATTCCAATGCAGGTGTGAACCTAGCCTTATAAAGATGCAGACCTGGTAAAAACTGTAAAATTTCATTGACTTTGCCACATGATTCAACCTACTATAGTCAACAAGCCATCAAGATTGAAGTTATTGCACTGTCAAGAAAGTGAAGCACCACCTCCCCAAAGCAGAAACTTGCCAAACAACATGTACAACAGAAGGAATAGATTTTGTATAAATTCTTTAGAGGTCATGTTATATGCGAGAACTGAACATTTCATCTAAAACCATGGCTCTTTTCCCAGTCACATCAATTCAAGTATCATATACATCAAAAGAGGATTGGTGAAAACACGTGTGTATACATTAGCCAGTACTTTCCGTGAAATGTCTTGTGTATATTACAGTCAACAACAAATCTATACCTTAGTAAGCATTCACCTGCCATCTGTGCAAGTTAATGCATTTATTTATTTAACGCAGCAGACCAGAGTCAGATCATATAAGCGATTCCTTCCTGCCTAGCGTTTATTTATCCTATACCTAGAAGGAATTCTTGCACAAGCACAGATTTTAATGTATAACCATTGCTATGCTTCATTCCCTATGTCTTTTCACAGGTCATCCTTGCAGGATGGCAGCAACAAAACAATTTACTTAGTGAAATATTACACATACAATATTTGTGTCTGCCCTCACATGAATTAGGCTTCCTAAATAAAAATCATGGCATTGACAGAACAAGCGCTGAGTGAAGAGCCATCTAGACAAAACTACAAGGAATCACTTTCCCTCTAAATGAATAAACTCTCTGCCTTAGAAGTTCTTCTTTTCCAAAAGTAGTAGCAGGTGGCATTCCACTGACTGGCTTGATCAGCTTAAATTTAAAGGGGTTCTCCAGCTTCTTGAAATTATTATTATTTTTTTACTTTTTTATATACTGCCAACCTACTCCACAATGTTGTACAGAGATTGTCGTCATTCACGTAGGTCTATGTTCCCATTCCAAATTCACCTATCTGCATTTTTTGGAGTGTGGGAGAAAAACGGAGTTCCTGAAATAAATCCATGAAAACATGTAGAGAATATACAAACTCCATGCAGATGGTGCCCCTAGTCAATTTTAAATCCAGGACCCCAGCAGTGCAAGGCAATAGCACTAACCACTGAGCCTCTGTATTGACAGTTAAAGGGTACCTGAGATTTTACAAAAAGTAAAAAATATGTGCAGGGTCCTGCTGGGGAGTCTATTCTATGACTGTTTAAGCCTTCCTACATGGTATCCTTCAATGTCCTTCCAGTTTTTTCTGCAGCTAATAATCACATTGTGGCTGAAAAACATTTTGCATTAGCCTGTGGGCATGTACAATAAGGAGCAGTCTGCCCCCTCCCCTATCCATTGCTGATAGAGTTCTGCCATTCTGCGTGGAGTAACTGTACAATAGCAAACAAATAGCTGAGGAAAGCTCAAGTGAACATAACAAGAACACTGAACTGTTAATACAGGGCAGCCATGACACAGGAAAAGAACAATCTATGAATACAGTTAGTAAAGCTGCTTGCTGTCTGTGAATTTATTTTTCTTACATTGTAAAATGTGAGATTTGCATAATCTTCAGTCCTCTGCACAAAGCAACAGTTTGCAGATGTGAGTGTGCAGGCTGTGAGGAGAAACAACCTACCCTCTTCATTTACTGTTAATCTAATGTACCTATTGAGACACCTAGTGGCAGGAAATATAGAGGGGTTTTTTCAGGCAGAAAGCAGTCACTTTTTTTTAATAAAGTGCATTACATTTTGGTCCACAATCACATGATCTTTGGAATGAGACTAAGTTGTTTGAAAAGTTAGTGACTTAAGCTCATTGACTAGAAACACAAAATAATTAATCTTATTGAATTGTTTTATGACTTAGTGCTCATTTACACTTGCATATGAAATGACAGATCAAATACAAAAAGGCACACTACCTACCATGTTTTTACAATTTACTCAGTTTTAGTTACCATATTGTACACTACGTCCATTTTTCATTATTATTTGTTTTTGTTAAAAGGATGGCGTTTTGTTGCTTTGCTTGTAATGTTACAGAAATGGATGATAAAAATAATGAAGAAATACATGCATGAAACAATCTGTAATCTTGCAGGGCATAGCAGTTTGGAGCAAGAGATCCACCCTCAGTGCTCCAGACTGCTTTTTTTCTGCATGTTGTTAATAAATAAATAAATAAATAAATAAATATCTCAGCAATGTAGGCACAAATTTTCTTGGGGAAAAAGGCATTATGTTCTGGTGAGCCTGACCTATCTGTGTTGCTGGCTTAAAAGCTTCTTCAGCTTTGTGACAAAACTTAAATGACAATATAAAGGTTTAATGTATGTAGTGGCAAGTTTTTTTTTTTTCCAAAGAAAAAATTAAATGCATAACATGCAAGGGGAAAGACATACCATGGGAGGTATACTTATGAGGGAACCCTGCCAACAAACATATCCACCCCCAATTTACTGCACTAACAATGGGGATAATAAATGCAGCAGCTGGCAAAGAGGAGAAGCAGAAACATCAACATTTACAACTGTTATTTTATGATATTATCTATAGTATACTGTAGATCTGCAGTCATGGAAAAAAGAAAGTATACCCTCCAATTCTAAGTAACTGTCTTCATTTATTAACTATTTTGCTCACAATTAAAGTGGAGCTAAACTTAATACTTTTTCATAAATCAATAGTGCAGGTAATGGCAAATAGAAAACTTTACAATATATACTTTAATAAAGAAAAGTGGTGCCCTCCCTGGTTGAATTTCTTCAGGAGCTTCTCCTCATAAGGAGAATGGAGGCCCTGGTGGCGGAGGATTCCCCCGACCCCTCCAAATTCGATGCTCTCTGGCGGCCTTGGGTGGTGTTCCAGGAACCGTCTGAGTTCTCGTCTTTCTTTTCCTGATACAGTGATACCTTGCTTCTTCTTTCTTCCCTTTTTCTCTCCTCCTTCCTTTGGAGGAGGTTATTGGTCGCTCTATCCTCCCACTGTTCCCCCCTCCCTCCCTCTTCCTCTCTAGTATATGCTTTCCTGATCGTAGTTCCCATCGTGTGTTCCTTTGTCTGTTTGTTCTTCTCCCATTACTTTAAGATGTTGTTTTATGGTCCCGTATATCTGGGCCTTCAGTTCCTCTGTTAGTGTATTATGCTCCACAGCGTTAGCTTGGGTCTTACCCCAAGCTTCTTGTTTACAGGTAAAGCCTGCGTGCCTTCGCGTCATTTGTTTGCTCGCACTATTTTTGTTCTTTTTCCACTGTACTTAAAAAATCTGTGTTTCTTCCCTTGTTTTCCTCCTTCTGTGTATGGACTTTACCCGGGGCAGAAGTCTGTTCAACTTTAAAGGGATATACAGTTTCAGACAAATATTGAGACACAAATGTTATAGTTTGTATCAGTACTGTGAAGTCAATAGGCCAAACCACTGACTCGGACTCCGATTTCTCTATTTTTCCACAGCCCGACTCCTTCATAAATGGCTGACATAAGCAGTATAGCTCCTCCATCTATGAAACAGCTAGTGCCTGAATTCTTATGAAAATAAATATGCAACAAACTATGTATCTAAACAATTATACAATAATTGTATAATAAGTAAAAATAAATATAAAATGTTTTATTTTGAAGCTGCGGTCGGTAACTTTTTTCCCTACTCCAACTCCACCCAAAACTACCTCGGTTACCAACTCCAGCTCCACAGCCCTGGTTTGTATAATAAAAAGATATACAATTTTCCAATATATTTATCAATTCCTCATGTTTTTTTCATTCTGCTTCCTTCCAATGGATGAAACCAGCCCATGGTCATGTGATGAGCACACAGGTGCACAGCTCGTTACAGTCACAGCTCAGTAATCAGACATCTGCCTGGTAACGAGCCGTGCACCTGTGTGTCCATCACATGACCATGGACTGATTTTTATCCACTGGAAGTAAACAGAGAATGACAGCAAGCAGAGATCTAGAATATTTGTCTGAAAAAAAAACAACCCCTTTAAGCAACTATCAAGTGATTTATCATCCATCTCTGATGTGAGAGAAATTACTCATTAGATGCTAAAATGGTCTCATGCCTCCCTCTGTCCTGCTCCTTTCCATAGACTTCACTGTAAACTGGTCTGCTTATGTACTTCTGTGTGCACAGCCACGATCAGTGAACGCAGAAAATTTTAAAAACATAGATGAGAGGAGGAAATCAGGCACATTTCTAAAAGAAAGTATAATACTTTATGAATTTTAAAAACTTTAAAAGAGAATTTACGATTAGTTTGAGATTATTTCACAATCCTCCCCAGATGCTATGTTTGTAATTTTCTGTATTTCCAGAACTGATGAGCGAAGAGTAGCTGTTATAGTGTATCCCAGACAGAGACAGAAACACTTCTATTTAGCTGACTACAGTCTCATGTCTGCCTCGGCCTCTCCACTCTCACTGGGCTCCTGATCACACCTCCCCCTCACTCTATAGACTATTATGAGCTATAATACCACACCTCTGTGGACTTCTGTCCATTTTGCTGTAGAAATATGAAACTCAGCAGATATTTAGGGGTGCAAGTTAGACTAGTAAGGCAGAGTGCTGATTTATGTGAAGTTTGTTGACAAGTTAGTGACCATTGAAAGGTGTCCATACACATAGTGGTAACCTAGTGAGCTGCAAAGACAAGTACCATTAGGGGAAAAAACAAACACAGTTTTGTGTGTTTTCAATTGCGTGGCTTGCAGGTCTGTGGCCAAATCACTGACTTCTTTATCATTTCGACAAAATGCTGACAACCACAGTCAGTTAGCAGCAATAAAGCTTCCCTAATTCACTGAAAAGCCAGTGACTGAATTCCTATGTAAGTAAATATGCAATAATATGTACATCTTATTATACAATACTATAATTGTATAATATAGTTAAAAAATAATGAATCATTTTATTTTGAAGCAGAAGTCGGTAACTTTTTTTTCCGTCTCTGACCCCGATTCCACAGCCCAGGCAGCTTGCACAGGCCTGTCGTACGTGTCAAGACAAAAAAAAAAATACTACATTCACAGGCATTATTTATATGTTCATGTTTTTCATGTTTTTACATGTGGTTTCTGAAGCCAAAACCAGGTGTGGATGATAATGAGAGAAACACTATTAATGGTAGGTGGCCTAAAAAAACTACATGCAAAGTGTAAATGCACCCTTAAGTTCACACCTGCGTTTGGGTTTCCGCTCGAGGGGTCCGCTTGGGAGTAGATTCAAATTATTGTTCATAACTGTGAAAGTAGTAGCTATGTACTTACATTTTTCCAACCAGTATTTGAATACTGGTGCAAATTTTAGAAATCTATTGTGTACTTTTGCTGTCACCAGGGTCCGTAGGCGCTGATATATAAACTATGAAGTGAAAGAGGGTGTAATCTCTTATTCACATAATGTAATGTCTTATTCCCATAATTTGTACAGTGATTTCAGCTGAAACAAATGGATACCAGCTAGATCATTATAGTCAATGGGATTCTTCGGGCTGTGTTGGCGTCCGCTATTTTGACAGTCCTTTTGTACCTGCCGCTAGTGTGAACCTAGCGCTACTTAAACACACTATTACTATACTATGTTATGCTATTATTGTTATGTTTTTAAATACCTATATTTTTTTCTCCTAGAATAACTTCTAAAGCGTAATCCATATAATTTCAGTATATACGTATACAAATTCTTGAGCAATGAATAATCTTGATAAACTCTAAAAGTTGAGGTGTAGTCAAAATCTTTGTTCCTAAATTTCTCAGTTTCCTAAAAATGATCTCAGCTGGCCCAGACATTAACTCCCCTAGAAATGTTCTATTTTGCAGACACATATGTAAAGCGTACATTAGCAAGTCCCTTCTGAGCTCATCTCCAGGGCTGATCAACACATATAATGGCAAGTAAATGTGTTGCTGTATTTTGGAACTTAAAGTGAGGTTCTGTATTTAATCACTGCCCTCAAGAAATAAGCAGATGCATCAGTATGATTAATATGAAGCTGTGGGAGAAGCTCTATAGCAAGCAGATGTTTTTCCATACGTTCCATCAGGTCAGGAGACTGGGAAATGCTGTGTCCTAATTTCACCTTCCCTCCCGTAACAATTTAAAATAAATGTCATCTCCTCCAGACTCAAACACCCAGGATACCAAATTAGAATATACCTCTGCTCCATAGCGGTCATCAAACCACTTGCTTCATTAGGAGTTTTAATGTTATAACTGCAAATAGTTAAAAGAAAGTCCTTTTCTGTTTCAGGAATAGAATTCGCTTATATATATGCACAACTAATACACTGTATCCATTTGAACTAGTTTTTGAAAGAAAATGTAACAGTTGGGCAGATCTGTACTAGAGCTTCCATTCATAGCTCAGCAAGTAGTTTGAGTGTGTTGCTCATACCGCGCTATGTCTAGACTCTTCAACGGTGGCCCGATGACTCCTATCTCAGGCAACCCAGATTTCCCAATGGCCCTGTGAAAGATCCTCAGTGCGCCTGAGTCTTCTTTCATATAAAAACTACACTCACCGCCAGTGAATGTCGGGTTCACCAGATAAATACAAGACAAGCTTTCTAAATTTTATATATTTATTAACCCCTAAATGGGTCGGTATTAACATCTAACACTTGCAGTTCAGAACAGATATGCAGATATATGCAAGCATTTACAGTTACTAGTTACAAGATACAGTACAAATAAAATAAAAGGGATAAAGGTGAAATGATTACTTTACCACACATGTCCTTGATGTGGTTCTATAGTCCAACACTCACACATGGCATGTGTGAGTCACCAGTGGAGGCTTCTCAGCCTTAACTCCTAGCATGAGGCATTAATAGAATTATCCAGCCTGCATGCTCTTTACACAGTCTCTCAGCATTAGTCCAGTAGTCTCATCACAAAAATCTCCTCATGGTCTGTCTGTAACAACTCTCTAGTCTGTGATGGTCTCAGCCCAATCTCCATAGCATAATCTCCTCCCACTGACTCTTACCTCATCTTTTATACCCTTTATGCCACCTCCCTAGAATGAGGTCACCGGCGGCAGCAGGTCTCATAGAATAATCCACTCAAGTCCAGACCCTTTGTATGTAGATGAGACCAAGTGACATGATACAATGTTTTCAGCCATATCTGGTCAACCAGTGCAGCTGGACAATGCATGTTTGTTTGATCACTCAGAGCTGTGTAGGAATACAATGGGTCCCTGCTGTGATGGATACAAAGCCCTATTGTTCCAGCCCGGCCACTACTGCCAATATACCTATGAGTAGGCAGTGCACATTATGAATGAGTGCAAGCAAGAAGGGAGACCCTATACCCAGAGACCAAAATATAACTTTGAGTTACAGCCATATTTCAGCAGAATCATCACAGGCCCTACATTCCACCTTTCTGACCCGCACTATTTCCCAGCCCCCTCTTACATTATTCAAAGTGTTATCCCCCACTGCCTTGCTCCCTTACTCGGAGCTTGTGTCACTGGAGTGTAGGTCCCAAGCCACACACTGTCAGCACCTTCAACTCCATTACTTCTACTCCTCCTTGAAGGCAGCTAATAATCTACACCAGCCTCTCTATCCATTTGAGCGCTTAAGCGTGAGCCCCACACTGCCTCCACACCTGATCTCCATCATCTATAACCAGTTCGTGGCTAACAAAGATTCCCCTCTACCCACCTATGTAACCAGCTGGGAGAGAGAGATTGGGACTTCCTTTCCACCTGATGTGTGGCACACTACCTTCTGCTCCTGCGATAAATTTTCTAATTCTTGTAAGGCACAGGAAACCAACTTCAAGATCCTCTCCAGGTAGTACAGAGTCTCCTCTGTCCTGCACAGCATTTTCTGATCGACCCCTGATCTCTGCTGGCGATGCTCCTCAGGACGGGGCACGATGCTGCATGTCTGGTGGAACTGCCCCACTCTCCTCCCGTTTTGGCATGAAGTTCACAGAGTCATCAGGGACGTGACTGGGGTAGCACTAGAGAACGACCCAGACCTCTTACTTCTCTCAATCTTTTCTCGCAAAATTCAGAAACATGTTCGTAAACTAGTCGGTTTTTTATGTTGACAGCGGCCAAGTTGGTCATCCCCAGTCGATGTAAGACCCGTACCCCCCATCCATCAGACTGGCTCCAGGAGATCCTGTACACTCGGGGAATGGAAGATCTGGTTGCAGCTCTCAGACCAGAAGACAGCACCCATCAGAAAGTGTGGCAACTCTGGAACGTCTTCTATTACTCGACCTCTTTTTATACTCCTTCTACTAGGACCTCTGCATCGCCTTAATGATCACCCCTTTCCCCTATATACTTTATAATGGTTTTACTTTTCTAATGTAATTGTTGTGTATGTTATACTTGTTGTCCTGCTGCGTCAGGAGCACTCTCCCGCCCCCTCCTCACCCTCAACTCCCTTGGACTCTCCTTCTGTTGTCTCCCCGACCATTCCTAAATCTACCGCTCCCCCTCCCGTGGCTGGATCTTCCGGTGACAGTTCTGGTTTGTGTTACATAGTTGATGAGGTTGGATGAAAACATCAGTCCATCAAGTACAACCTATAACCATACAGTCCCCTACAGTGTTGATCCAGAGGAAGGCAAAAAAAACCATGAGGCTTATGCCAATTGCCCCATTTCAGGGGAAAAAATTCCTTCCTGACTCCAATCTGGCAATCAGTATAACCCGTAATATTGTTCTGTTCGAGAAAGGCATCCATGGCCTCTCTGAGCTTGTTCTAGGAATCCACCATCACCACTTTCTGGGGCAGAGGTGATGGTGGATTCATTGAACAAGTTCAAAGAGGGCCTGTTGTTCTGTTCTCTCTCTGAAAAACATAATACATTTTTGTAATGAAAAAATGTAACAGTTTTTTTTTTTTTTTGCTAGATGAAATAAAGCAGATGCATGCATTTTTCCATTCAGCATACATTCAGCATACATATGTATGTATTCCATAGTGAAGATAAAGGGAACAAGTATTTAATTTATAATTTATTTGATATATAATATTATATATCATATGTAATACTTAATATAGAAAGAAAAATGCCTGTATCTTTAATTATTACTCCTGTCATTATTGCTTATCTGAGATTTTGGTCCAAAATCATACACAAGCAGACTTGCAATCAAGTCTATGGAGGGGGAAGATAGAGACAAAGATACAGAATTAAATGAGCCATTTTTGAAAGGAGAAGTTTAGGTAGTAATTCCTGATAACCCAGCTGTGTTGTGAAAAAAAACACACTCTCTCTATAGTGCAGATGTGTCTCCGTTTTGAGGAGCTTTCCTCTTCATAGACATCTATTGTACAGTATTGATCAGCGGCAGAAGGAGGCAAATAAGTGAAGAAACAGGCACTTTTCTATAATAAAACATATTAGAAAGTTTGTTTTCCTCACTTGCAGTATGGATTTATGAAAAAAATATAAACGTTTAGTTACATTTTAATCATCTTAACTATGTGCCAATATGACTGTCATATGCCGAAATGAACAGCCACATATGAGAACTATGAGCCTATGAGAGTATTATGTACCCAATTCTCTAAAACAGCATTATGCCAAATCCAAAGCTTTTTTGTCAGGGACTTACAACCCCTTCATTCCTCCAACATTATTAAGAGAAGGAGTGGCATAAACTCATGTAAACTCCATATCCTTACTAATTCTCCTCTGCCACTCGTTGCTTGTAAAGCTGCTCCATAACGCTGTGTTTAGATGACACACCATTATGGACAATTGATCATAATGTTGCTTTACCGCAACAAACAGAGGAAATTTTGTTTTGTTTTTTTTACTCTTTTAGGCACATGGAAACCTTGTATTTTATATCCTGTGCCCCTTTAAACACTCAACAAAAACATGTCATGGGGATAACTAAATACCCAACATAAATCTGTATTCTGTCCTCACTTTCAGAGCCATATTTCAGCTATATGTTGATATACTGATGTGAATAAGCCCCTTCCATCTCATTTGAAGCCAACTTTGAAAATAAATTTTGAGATTTGGGGGTATAAAATCAACAGTCTTGGCAGAACAAACATAACTACTAGAATGAGAGAAATAGTATGCATCTGTAAAGCAGATTGGGGAAGTATTCGGAGATCAGGAAGAGGCAGACTGAAGTATAAAATTGCTGATGGCTTAGTAAGTAAAGATTGAGGCTTTTAAACCATTTCCTGTACTATAAACTGTAAACTAAGAGAATGTAATACATCCAGTTTTTGAGCAATTATTAGAAGTGTGTCAAACATTAGCGGGTAAATGAGGTCAGCTACCTCTCCTAACTACCCTAAAATGATATAAACAAGTTGTTGTCAGACACCTCTGACAGTACTTCTCTCCTGGGGAATGCAAGGGGTTGGTAATGAAATCTAACATGCCCAATGTTTCCTTTGCCTGACATGTTGGGTTACTGCAGCACACCTCCCATTCACAGGAATGAGAACTAAGCTGGTGCAACATTCACTACACAGTATACAGAGCTCTCTGCTCCCGGATCCATTCACTATGTTAGTTCCAGTGGCTGAGGCTACAACTAATCCATGGACGAGCTAGGTGTCAGACCCCGACTGATCATAAATGTGTAAATCCTAGAAATCTAAGGAATTACTGGAGAAATACATTGAAATTACAAAAGGATGTGACAAGTGAAAAACACCTAAAATCCAGTTATATGGTAGCTGCTTACAGCTATAAACATGCTCTACCTCTATCTTTACTGATAAACATTAATATAAGTTGTATAAAAAAAAGTTAAAAGTTAACCTTTGTTATATGTCACTGTTGTAGATTTGGAGAAAAAAAAAAGGCTGAAGACCCGTTCCCAATGCCCCATTTACATAACACTTTAAAGTTGTTTTTTTCAAAATCTACAAAAGTGACATAGATATGACGTTTATCACTGTAATGTGTACTGTAACATGGTAGGGACAGTTGACTATGCTTAGGGAAGGTGGTACACTCCCCTTTAAACTAGGGGTACATGGTGATTTTGGCTGAGACAACTAGCCATGACTAGCCAGTGCAGCTGCAAAAAACAACACACTGCTGGAGTTCTTGCGACTGTGAAAGAACACAGAAAGTGCCATCTTTGGTTGTACCAAGGGTGTTGCTGCCAATTTGCCATGTAGCTCTGTCATTGATATGAAACCATATAGCAAATAAAGTTATTTCTACCAGTCTGTAAATTAGGGCTATGTGAGTGAAAGTGCAATACACATTGGGGGTCAGCATGTAAAACAACGAGAAAGCTAAAGCTAAAGAAAGATAGATAAAGAAAGATAAAGCTAAAGCAGGTTTTTCAATTCCAATTAAATATGGATGTTTAATCCTTATTGTCCAGAAGGTATATGGATGAGGGCCTTTATCATACAAATTTGGTCCATAGCTATGATCAAAATGAATTTCAAGTTTTAGTAAGAGTAAAAAAACATTCACTTCTAAGTGATGCCCATGGTCTGCTTATTACACATTTCTGACCTGTTGCACAGGGGACGGTCTATTAAATGAACGGACATTTGTCTCTCTGTACAAAAAGATCAGTGTTCTCCCTCATACAACTTCCTTGGCAACAGACAGACTTCAGCAGCTCTCTGCTCTATGTCCTCAGCACCAAAGCATTTATATAAGGGGGATTTTCACTAAATAAAAGAGCTTCAGAAAGAAAAAAAGGACATAATGAATGAATGTAAAGGACAGTGGCGTCTATGGCTAACAAGTAAAGCAGATAAAAGACAGATCAGTTCTTTTCTAGGAGCTATTTGTGGCTTTTCAGCAGGCTGCATTTACCAGGTTTAGTTTTGCTTGGCTTCTGAACTGAAGGGTGGTTTTAGGACGTGGGAATGAAACATACAGAAAACGCCAGCCTAGTATTTATTAGAAGGGAATTCACCACCCTTCTAAAACTGGGCATTTCCTGCCCTGTTTCACATCGTGGCACTGTCACTAGAAAAACTAAAAGGGCATGCAAAAACTCTGATGCCATTAGGAACTGTGTGGAGAGGAACTGTATCATCTGGCAGTCATTTATACCCTAGGCTCTTGTAAAAGGATATCAATGTTTACCTTGTATTATCATGGGGGTGTTCGGGTATAGACTAGTCATAGTTTGTTTTTAAATGTTATTTTCTGTACATAATTTCGGGGGCAGAAATCTTGCCTGAGATTCTGTTTTGCTTGGTTACCGACAGGGCTATGTGTTATAACACTCGCATGGACACACAGGCTGCGTCCATCATCTACTGTGGCTGGTGGTGCTCCTGTGTTATCTATACTTCATATAGGTGTTACCATTCATTGTAATATTGCCTATAATGATGAGAGGACTGCTGAGAAGTGATCTCTACAAAACAAAAAGTTTCAGCCCATTCAGAGGCTTCTAAAAACTTTGATGTTAGCAGGAAAATTGGTATCACACTAATAATACCTTGTAGGGCTACTTCTACATTTTCATGTAAATCAACGCTTTATTCATATGCATATTAGCTGAAAAGGGCTTTAGGGTGTTTCTTCTCCTGCCGGGGCTTCACTTTATGCCTTATATAACCACCCCAAAGTGCCCCCCAGCTCCGCCCCCAATAGCTTGAGTGACACCTTCCACTTTGTCTGCAGCTAGTGGCAGTTATCTGGAGTGAAGCCCTAGCAGGAGAGGAAATGCCCCTAAAGCCCTTTCCAGCTTATCTGCATGAGAACAAAATAAAGAGAAAAAAACCCCGCAAAAATAAAAACATAATGCCCTATGTACCACAAAAAAAAAAAAAGAGATGATAAGGCTACATTTATAAGAATGAATTAATGCTTTCCAGTGTAACCTTTAGGATGACTTTTGAGGATAAGCTGCTGTGTATAAATGAGGAATATCACTTTTTCTAACCATTAAATGACTTGTATTCTGCAATTTCTGAGCAGTTTCCACGCCCTTTCTTCTTACTCTGTTATCCCTGAGCTAGTGGGTTGTGAATACTTGCTATGATGTCTCCCACAGACAGCACATAGAGACAACAGGAGATTCTGCATCCTAACTTGTCCAAAAACAGTATTATAGAGAAGCATCAACCAATATAGACACAAATAAAGCACTTGGAGTGAAATACAAAATTTACTATTATCTGCATCAGCCGCTCTTCTTTTATCTCACTAAGGGGGCGTTCACACTACAGTTGGTGACCGTCAGTACTGTCCGTTGCTATTGTCCTTTACAAGATTTTAGCATCGGGCACTAGCTGAAACATCAGAAATCCGTTAAAATTTCCATTCATTTCAATGGGTTTTTATATTGTGTCCGTTAGTGTCCGTTTACACCAAATCCGTCAGAAGTCCGTTTTTTTTCGCAGACAAAAAGTCCTACATGCAGGACTTTTTGTCCGTTTGAAAAAAACGGATTCTTGACGGACAGCAAGTGCCCGTTATTTTTTTTAACATTGAAGTCTATGGGTAACGGACAGTAACTGATAGCCAGTTACTGTCCGTTATTTTATGTCCGTTTTTTTTTTCCTGCGCATGCTCAGAAAGGAGAAACAAAAGAAAAAAAAAAACGGACAGTGTTAAAAAATGGACACTAACTGATGCTAACGGATACTAACTGATGCTAATGTGTCCGTTTTTTTTAACTGAACCATTAATTGGATCAGTTAACAAAATGGATACATTAGCTTCAGTTAGTGTCCGTTATGATAGGTGTCCTTTTTTTTTTTAAACGTACACCTTCATAATGGACTCCAACGGTAGTGTGAGCCCTGCCTAAGCCCTTCCTCTATCCTCTCCCTCCCCTAACCACAGACTGCAATAGAGAGCTGTAATCTGATTCCACTGTAATCTTACAATTCCTCTATGGAGGCCATGATGGAAGTCAGCAGAGATTTCAGAGATAATGTCTGTTTAGGAGGGGGAGGTGGAAGAGACTGATAAGTGGAGAAAGAAACATTTTTCTCTGATTTATGCAGTTTGTTTAAATATATCTACACTTATTGCTGCATTGCTAACAATGCATTACTTACAATGTGTAGATACTTTAATTAAAATATGAAAAGGGGTCAAAGCAAGAGCAGTCAGTGCCCACATGTAATGATTCCCACATTAAAAATGTGGCTACAGGAACATAGCTCTGCAGAATTTCCAGAATACTAATATTGCTGACTCAAAACTGCTGACAAGACCTTGCTGCCTGTAATGAGTTACAGAACTTTTATGCAGATGAACACATTCAAGTAGAAGCCTGCCCCCGAGTCTTCTGGAAAGCAAAGCCTGCTATGTTACTGGCCAGATCAAACATAATGCTGAAGCCTCTGTCATTTAACAAATGAAGTCAGCATTGAGTAACAGTTTATGGTTACATCCTGATGCCTCATCTAACAGTAACCTTGCTATCCAGTGCCCTGATGATGTGCATTCTCGGAAGTGCAATCTTTTACAAGGCACTGCATAGTAATGATGTGGCAAATTATTCTCCCCCAATACAGCGTAAAACTGAACATTGGCTTATACAAACTCAGCTAGTCTAATTCTATCAGCATCCCGCAGAATCTATAATGCAGCTGTTGACTACAATACATTCTGTAAAGCAGGGCTTGGGAACTATCAATCATGATTAACAGATCGATTGCCAATGGGTGCAAAGTTGATAGGTGGCAGCTCAACTGGTACTGCCAAAATGGAAACCGGTGCTGCATACTGTACACACAGTTTCAATGTACCAAAACTAGTGCAAAGGACTTTGAAAGAGAGAATGTGCTCAACTGCTGTAACATCAGTGCTCAGCTAGGTCTTAGCGACATTGCACACCACTCTCTGTTGCTGCTGCTCTTCCCAAAGTCCAGCAAGGGAGAGAAACTCCCATTTAGTGAACCTGTTACTACCAGACATTTATGTTGCTGGAGGGGTGTCCAGACAGTCCAGAAATTGCAAATAGGGGAATTTGGATGCACTGTAAATGGGGGCACTGGTGGCATTGTGAACTTTGGTAGCAGTATTATTGGTGGCACTGTACCAACATTATTATCAGAGGCGCTATGGTTGCACTGTAAATAGGAGAGTTGTGGTGACATACTTACGCTAGGTTCACACTAGCGTTCAGCTTACCATTCTTCAGGTCCGCTTGGGGACCCGAAAAACGGAAAGCTAACCCACTTAAAAAGCAGTTACCTGGGTCAGTCAGGTTTCCGCCTGAAAAATTCGGTAAAATGCAGAGAGAAAAGTCCTTCTTGCAGGACTTTTCTCTCCACTCTTTTTAAACGGCTTCAAGGATGGAAACCTCGAATGGCGTTCAAGCGCTGGTGTGAACCTAGCCTTAATAAGCGACACAGTTTAGAATTTAGCTAGGTTAATTTCCTGCATATACTCTTATTTTTATTGCTGTAGATCTTTACTTCAATATTATTTCAGCAGATCTCCACAACTCAAAAGCTGCTTACTCTTGCTGTAACACAAATTCAGTACAGGATAAGTCCAAATGAGTGTTGGGACTAAAAATGAAAACACATTATATTTCCTGGGTGGGTGATAAAACTCAGAGAATTGCTAGCGGAGAAGCCTTTAATGCTAATAGGCTGCATCTAAGGCCAGCAGGATACTTTAATGTATTATCAGGCGGCAAAGACCGGGAATTCATTTTTTTCACTTCACAAAGCATAAATGCAGACTCATTCTAAATAAGGGTGCAAACACAGGGTGCAAATTCATCAAAATGAGGCCCTGATGGTGGAAAGGTTATATAGTCTAATGGTGAGATCAGATGTAGCAGCCAGGCTTTTCTGCAAATCGGTATGGTTTTCACTGATAATGGGTGCATGCAGGTTAATAGCAATTTTAGTTATAAAACAGTAAGTGGTAATATTAAATTCACAAACAACAGACTAAGGCCTAAGGCAATTGCAGATCAAAGTACTGTCACATTCATTTCTATGGGTCCATACACACAGCTGTATTTTTTTCTGCTGCGTGTCTGGGCTGTAGTGAAGAACGGCAAAATATGAAGCAGGTCCTATACCTGTCCGTACATGTGGTTCTTTCCATTCATTTGATGTATGTATGGGACACTGAATGGGTCATTGATACATGGATATCAATAAGTGTCATCCGTGCCATTTTTACTAACCCATACACTGCACACGGTCGTGTGCAGGCAGCTTTACCTTATATAAGCTCAAGAAGATTTCTTAAATCAGAATGTACCCTTGAAAGGCTAGTCATATCAAGTGAACCCCTGTCCATACCGTATATCATGTAGTGATACACTTTCTCTGCAGAAACATGTGTAGCTGCCTGTGGCTTACTAGCCAACAGAGAGGATGAGCAAAGCCACAC
Organism: Leptodactylus fallax; assembly: GCA_947044405.1. Classification (NCBI taxonomy): domain Eukaryota; kingdom Metazoa; phylum Chordata; class Amphibia; order Anura; family Leptodactylidae; genus Leptodactylus; species Leptodactylus fallax. Next base: position 3,020,518 of record CAMRHE010000108.1, on the reverse strand, counting down.
CAGCTTTATTTTAGAAACAGATTTTTTTCATGAGACAGCCCCTTTCTGGAGCACTTTCAGAAATTGAAGGATTGCACTTTATGTCCTACGAGGGCAAATGAATATCATAGAGGGGGGTACCCAGTTCTTTTCTGTTAGTATAATATGACCCATATACACCATGCTACTGGGGAAATGTGTGCCAGTTTGCACCCTTCCAGGCAATAGCATCTGATTACGAAGCAATTGAAGGGGTTGTCCATGTCCAAGCAAATATTGAGAGACAGATATTATTGTTTGTATAATGAAAAGTTACACAATATTTCAATACACTTTCGGTATCAACTCCTCTCGGCATTCCATATCTTTGCTTATTAGGATTCATTTTTCTTACTTCCAGTAGATAAAAATCAGTCTTCTGACTGCGCCATCAGTGGGCACCCACTGGCGCGAACTGTAGTTTCTCACATGTGCCTCTCCAAGATGTTTGAGGTAAGTCAGCTGTAAAAATGTTTGGCTAAAGAAGAGGGAAGGTGCTTGGACTATTTAAAATCGCCTTTGCCTTATTCACTTTGGCCACTGTCAGGTTGCAGATAAGCTAGCATTTTCCCCACATTTGTGTGTGTTTTTGTTTTTTTCTTTTGATTTTTGTTTATTCTGTGACCAGCAGCGATTGGAAAAAGATCCCCTGATGATTGGTGCCCATGTGTCAGGAAACGCATAGGGACTAGGGACTAACAGGGTTTGGTCAAGGAACAGTTTTGTACTTCCCCTCATAAGGGCAGGAGTCATTGCACGTGGGTTAGGGACAGTGTTTGAGGGTAAGTATATCAATCATTGTCTCTCCTCCTGGCTGCCCTCCCCGATGCTTTTACTCCCTGACGCTTGGACCAGGTAAGATCCACCTGTTTTGTTTGCTTACTATCTATATTCTAGTGTATCCACGACTGCTGCATATATTATGATGCATTTAGTGTGTTTTTAGGGGTGTTTATTTTATATGATCTATTAAATGTTAAGTTTTATTTGTTGCACCAAGCAGAGATCTAGAAAACTGAGGAATTGGTACAGAAAGTACAGTAGAGACCAAAAGTTTGGACACACCTTCTCATTCCAAGAGTTTTCTGTATTTTCATGACTATAAAAATTGTAGATTCACACTGAAGGCATCAAAACTATGAATTAACACATGTGGAATTATATACTTAACAAAAAAGTGTGAAACAACTGAAAATATGTCTTATATTCTAGTAAAGTAGTAAAAAAAACAGGGTATGTATGAGCGCTACTTAATCAGCCAGACATGTATTAAAATTTAAACTTTTTTTACTGGATCACAATGTTACTCCACAAGGTGGCGATACAAAGTATGGCAACGCGTTTCGACGTCTTAACTGACGTCTTCATCAGGCCAACTAGATAAGAATCAAATAAAACAGTGGTATAGTATAATTATATTATACTATACCACTGTTTTATTTGATTCTTATCTAGTTTGGACTTCAATTTTAATACATGTCTGGCTGATTAAGTAGCGCTCATACATGCCCTGTTTTTTTTACTACTTTACTATTTGCACTACCACTGTCCTACAGACAGGTGGTCCCAGAGGGAGCAGCAACTTGCCGGACTCTTTCTCTCTTTTTACCATACTTAATCCTGAGGCATTACTATCCAGGTCCCCACGGGACCACCAGAGGCGCCAGTGTGGTAATAAAACCTTTTTCTTTTCATTATTTCTTATATTCTAGGTTCTTCAAAGTAGCCACCTTTTGCTTTGATTACTGCTTTGCACACTCTTGGCATTCTCTTGATGAGCTTCAAGAGGTAGTCACCTGAAATGGTCTTCCAACAGTCTTGAAGGAGTTCCCAGAGATGCTTAGCACTTGTTGGCCCTTTTGCCTTCACTCTGCGGTCCAGCTCACCCCAAACCATCTCGATTGGGTTCAGGTCTGATGACTGTGGAGGCCAGGTCATCTGGCGTAGCACCCCATCACTCTCCTTCTTGGTCAAATAGCCCTTACACAGTCTGGAGGTGTGTTTGGGGTCATTGTCCTGTTGAAAAATAAATGATGGTCCAACTAAACGCAAACCGGATGGAATAGCATGCCGCTGCAAGATGCTGTGGTAACCATGCTGGTTCAGTATTCCTTCAATTTTGAATAAATCCCCAACAGTGTCACCAGCAAAGCACCCCCACACCATCACACCTCCTCCCCCATGCTTCACGGTGGGAACCAGGCATGTAGAGTCCATTCGTTCATCTTTTCTGCGTCACACAAAGACACGGTGGTTGGAACCAAAGATCTCAAATTTGGACTCATCAGACCAAAGCACAGATTTCCACAGGTCTAATGTCCATTCCTTGTGTTCTTTAGCCCAAACAAGTCTCTTCTGCTTGTTGCCTGTCCTTAGCAGTGGTTTCCTAGCAGCTATTTTACCATGAAGGCCTGCTGCACATAGTCTCCTCTTAACAGTTGTTGTAGAAATGTGTCTGCTGCTAGAACTCTGTGTGGCATTGACCTGGTCTCTAATCTGAGCTGCTGCTAACCTGCGATTTCTGAGGCTGGTGACTCGGATGAACTTATCCTCCGCAGCAGAGGTGACTCTTGGTCTTCCTTTCTTGGGGCGGTCCTCATGTGAGCCAGTTTCTTTGTAGCGCTTGATGGTTTTGGCCACTGCACTTGGGGACACTTTCAAAGTTTTCCCAATTTTTCGGACTGACTGACTTTCATTTCTTAAAGTAATGATGGCCACTCGTTTTTCTTTACTTAGCTGCTTTTTTTCTTGCCATAATACAAATTCTAACACTCCTTTCAGTAGGACTATCAGCTGTGTATCCACCTGACTTCTGAACAACACAACTGATGGTCCCAACCCCATTTATAAGGCAAGAAATCTCACTTATTAAACCTGACAGGGCACACCTGTGAAGTGAAAACCATTTCAGGTGACTACCTCTTGAAGCTCATCAAGAGAATGCCAAGAGTGTGCAAAGCAGTAATCAAAGCAGAAGGTGGCTACTTTGAAGAACCTAGAATATAAGACATATTTTCAGTTGTTTCACACTTTTTTGCTAAGTATATAATTCCACATGTGTTAATTCATAGTTTTGATGCCTTCAGTGTGAATCTACAATTTTTATAGTCATGAAAATACAGAAAACTCTTGGAATGAGAAGGTGTGTCCAAACTTTTGGTCTGTACTGTATATTGGAGAATTGTATCATTATACAAACTATAACATTTGTCTTTAAATATTTGTCTGAAACTAAACCTTTAAAGGGTTGTTCATGATTCCGGATTTTATGGCCTATCCTTTGGACAGGCCATAAATATCTGATTAGGGGGGGCAGCCAGCCAGCAGTTGGCTCCATGTCTGGTATAGTGGCTGCGGAGCTGAGCCACTATACAGAGCACTTAATATGTTATAACCTTATGCTGGATTGTTGTTAGTTTTAGTATTTACAGTATAGACCTTTTTATCTGGCTTTAATACTGTTGTTTTGGACCTCCTTTACAGATAATGCTATATTGTGTTGTTTGTCTACTCTGTTGGGACCATAAACTGTCTCTGGGTGAACCAATGTGCTTGGAGAAACGTGTTTGGACATCCTAGTCTAATACTGGTGTTACTTATTAATGTTTTGGGGGATGCATGCTGCCCAAACTGATTTACATAATCCCTAAGTGACATCTGTTTGTTTGTGTGTTGTGGCTTTTGTTTTGTTGTTACATTATCCTTAATAGATGATATATTTAGTAAAAGCTCTGTTTTAAGCTAGTCCTTTTTTGTGATAGCTATTCTAAGGATAGGCCATAAAATGTGATATTCTGCACAACCCCTTTAAGCTGCTGAACCTGTAGCAAAAAGGTGGAAGAAAAACAGCTTTCTTTTAAGAGTAGTTTATCCAGTTCAGCCAACTCCTCAATAATGACTGACTCTCTAAAAAGACATTTAAACATGTACGCCATAAGGTAAAACACACTACACAATACAATTACATTATCGGAGGTTGTAATTGCATTTCATTCAGTCTAACATATTATATCTCTCCTTCCTATTTACTTTATTAGAAGCAGATGTCCACTAGAGAACTCTCAGGAGACCAGAATGTAATAAGTGTATCTGCTCCACCTTTACTCAGTTCTGTATCAGGGCATCCCAGTAATAAGAATTTGATAAAGTAATATAGAAAAATAAATTCAATTCAACACAATGAAATTGCAGCTCGGGCCTTGGCTTCACTGGCAAGAAACTTTTATAACTGGTCATCCAGAGACTTAAGTAAAACATATATAATAAAGGATACAGCAAAATTCCAGTAATAAGTCAAGGAATACACTGAGATGCCATTGGATTATTCACCAACCAATAAGGCTATAGAAAATATTACCTTTCCTACAGTGCTTTCTATGAGCGGAATACCAGATTCACTTACATCAGTCTATAATTTATCAATACAGTGCAGACACAATCTGCTGTGATCTCTATATGGCATCTAAAAGCTTACATCAGTACTGTACTTAGACATAGAATTGTAATATGCAGTGCTCTTTTTGGTCATAGCCGCAAGATCTTATGGCGACTAGTTACATGTCACATTTTTTACAGTCCCAATTAAATGGAGTATTGCTGTTCGTCAAAAGTATGCTATTAAACTAAAATAAGATGCATTATGTCATCCAAGAGTGCCAGAATGTTGATAAGGCTTTATTCACACGAGTGTATTATGGCTCTGGGATCCCAGCATGGAAATGAATAAAAAACAATCCCAAAAAGAAGCTTCAATTAGAACAAACCTGGTAAGAATGGGATAATTCTTTGTTTTGGATCCTTCTGCCCTCCTTCCCCTGGAAACTTGTCCAATATTTGCATCTGAAACAGAATATAGGCTCATATGAATTGTCTTCTACTATAAAGGTAAAGGTCAGGACAGACATATTTTGACAGTAAGTCTAATTCATCAAACGTAACCAAGACAAAATAAGCGCCAGATGCCAAAGTAGATCATGTTACACCAATTTTCTCTTACCTCAGTACATTAGAGTGAATTGGATCAATCCGTATGCAAACAACTAATGAAGCACTTACAGTGGGGAAAAAAAAGTATTTAGTCAGCCACCAATTGTGCAAGTTCTCCCACTTAAAAAGATGAGGCCGGCCTGTAATTGACACTATTGGTAGACCTCAACTATGAGAGACAAAATGAGAAAACAAATCCAGAAAATCACATTGTCTGATTTTTAAAGAATTTATTTGCAAATTATGGTGGAAAATAAGTATTTGGTCAATAACAAAAGTTCATCTCAATACTTTGTTATATATCCTTTGTTGGCAATGACAGAGGTCAAACGTTTTCTGTAAGTCTTCACAAGGTTGGCACACACTGTTGCTGGTATGTTGGCCCATTCCTCCATGCAGATCTCCTCTAGAGCAGTGATGTTTTGGGGCTGTCGCTGGGCAACACGGACTTTCAACTCCCTCCAAAGGTTTTCTATGGGGTTGAGATCTGGAGACTGGCTAGGCCACTCCAGTACCTTGAAATGCTTCTTACGAAGCCACTCCTTCGTTGCCCTGGTGGTGTGCTTGGGATCATTGTCATGCTGAAAGACCCAGCCACGTTTCATCTTCAATGCCCTTGCTGATGGAATGAGGTTTGCACTCAAAATCTCACGATACATGGCCCCATTCATTCTGTCATGTACACAGATCAGTCGTCCTGGTCCCTTTGCAGAGAAACAGCTCCAAAGCATGATGTTGCCACCCCCATGCTTCACAGTAGGTATGGTGTTCTTTGGATGCAACTCAGCATTCACTCTCCTCCAAAAGTTGTGTTTCTACCAAACAGTTCTACTTTGATTTCATCTGACCATATGACATTCTCCCAATACTCTTCTGGAACATCCAAATACTCTCTAGCAAACTTCAGACAGGCCCGGATATGTACTGGCTTAAGCAGGGGGACACGTCTAGCACTGCAGGATCTGAGTCCCTGGCGGCGTAGTGTGCTACTGATGGTAGCCTTTGTTACATTAGTCCCAGCTTTCTGCAGGTCATTGACTAGGTCCCCCCGTGTGGTTCTGGGATTTTTGCTCACTGTTCTTGTGATCATTTTGACCCCACGGGGTGAGATCTTGCGTGGAGCCCCTGATCGAGGGAGATTATCAGTGGTCTTGTATGTCTTCCATTTTCTAATTATTGCTCCCGCAGATGATTTCTTCACACCAAGCTGCTTGCCAATTGCAGATTCAGTCTTCCCACCCTGGTGCAGGTCTACAATTTTGTTTCTGGTGTCCTTCCACAGCTCTTTGGTCTTCACCATAGTGGAGTTTGGAGTGTGACTGTTTGAGGTTGTGGACAGGTGTCTTTTATACTGATAACAATGTCATTGCTACAGGTAATGAGTGGAGGACAGAGGAGCCTCTTAAAGAAGAAGTTACAGGTCTGTTAGAGCCAGAAATCTTGCTTGTTTGTAGGTGACCATATACCTATTTTCCACCATAATTTGCAAATAAATTCTTTAAAAATCAGACAATGTGATTTTCTGGATTTGTTTTCTCATTTTGTCTCTCATAGTTGAGGTCTACCTATGATGACAATTACAGGCCTCTCTCATCTTTATAAGTGGGAGAACTTGCACAATTGGTGGCTGACTAAATACTTTTTTTCCCCACTGTATGTAGTCATTTCATCGGTGTCCTACACTTAAAGGCAAATACCGCCCTTAATGTTAACAGTACAAAAACATTTTACCATATACATATCATTATTCTGTATCTAGTGTCTGTTCTGTTTATATAAGGATATGATTTAATCTGTATATAGATAGTACTCTGTGCTTAGGAGAATGACTTATGGTGACCACAGTCTTAGAGTTCATTATGTATACAGACAGTGTAACATTGAAAGCTACAAAGTGGTGCCCATCACATTATGCAAAAGGAAGGATTTAAGTAGAAATTGTACAATTGCAAGATATTATATAAATCACAGAAAAGTGGGTTTGATCATTTTCTTGGATCTTTACCTCATTTGAAGGCAATGTGCGGGGAACCAAAACCTGCATTGAAAGCCATGTTAAGTGGTGCACTTTTTTTTTTGGGGGGGGGGGGGTGGGGTAAAAATTACAGGATAATACAAAAACAAGAAATGAAAGCACTTTATAACTGCACCTGGAGTGATTTCTGCTGCCCAACTTCTTGCTTCAATCTACAAATGTCAGTCTGATCACAGAGAAAATGATCATGTCTCTCAGGGAGTCATTTGTAGATCTACAGTATATGGTGAGATTCAACAGAATAAGGAGAAAAGTAATATGTACTTACTCTTACGGAAATGTTTATTCTTATTTATGAAAAAGGTCCATACCAGGAAGTCCAAAAAGGAGTCTGCCACTAGGAAACTCAATATATTATACCAACCATGGTCCATCATACCATTAGATAGTCTGATAGATACACCATTTCTATAAACAGGCCTGAGCCTCAGGTGTTTAATCCTGAACACAGAGTCCTTGGAGGTTCTGACAAACCCATTGCCTCATTTGCATAACTCAGAAAACAGTGTTTTCAAGGAAATTATATATCTACTGGACTATCTAAAGATATAATGGGGTTCAGCATAATGTCCTCTACAATACACTGGGAATGGTTTAGAGTTTCCTGGCGAGACATTCCCTTTAAACTCTATTAAAATGTCAGGAAAGTTAGAGAATACTTATTGATGTGCCTTCTTTATATCAGTGTATCCATAACACTGTTATGTAGACCATGTGCCGAATCCTAAATGGGAAAAACATTAGCGTCTAATCGCTGTGTAAGTACTCAATAAGAATCAATACTCCCATTTGTTATGCTGTATCACTATTCTCAACAAAGCAAATAAACGCTTTTACATCAAAGAACATAATGATATACACATAATGATAACATATAAAGGAACCAATGAGAGCACTGAGGAAATCCAACATCTGAACAAGGCCTCTCCGTAAAGTCTAAATAAATGAGTGCTTGCCACATCACATTTGCAGTGAATCATAAGAGAGAATGCTAGGCTCAGCCCTTTGCAATGTATAAGCAGTGAGCAGCTGCCAATGTGTTAGACTACTCCAAAAGAAACAGAGCGAGACCCGCTTTTAACCACCGCGACAGTTGGTTTGTATTAGGAGTGGGTGGACCACATTCTGAAAGATGCAGAAATACAAAGTCCTCCTTTTCCTGAACGGATAACAGCTGTTTGGTGATGGCATCCCAAAATTCTAACCACAAGGACCTCAGAGTTGAGAGAAGACAACAAAATGTAATAAGAAATTATAAAAAAAATAGAATAAGCAGATCCTTATCTATTGTACTTAGTGTACTGTAAATTAGGAGACTGAACCCATTACACATCTGTGCCCAGAGCTCACAATCTGATAAAGTATCACTCTCAATGGCTGTGTAAAATATAGTCTTAGTCAGCAAGTCTACTTCCCAAAAGATATTTGGATTTTGTGTCTGGTAAATGCTGCCTTCCTCACATGCCCAGGATTTTCTTCTTCCCAACTGCAAATAGGCCAGACTGCATAACCACAGACAAGGTCCTGAACTCCATCAAAATGAAGGTGGAGCAACATCTGGCGCAAGGATGGCTCTGGTTTCCCAAATATATTTTTAATTGAGGTTTAAAATGGATACATAAAAAATTGGGAAGCATGCTCTTTTCATGAGTCTTAAGCCATCTAACCTCTGACTAACAAACAGGTCACAGACCAGGAAGTCTCCACATCTATGCATTAGCCATTCATAAAAAGATACAAAAACTTCGCGGGACACCAGTCTTAAATAAGGGTCCCAATTAAAATGATAATTCTAATGCACAGAATTAGGTGTAGAGGTCCAGACACCTTAGTTTCTCACACAACATAACCGGAGCAGAAATAGCCTTAAAAGTTTTTTTTTTGGAATTTTTTTTTTATTATTTGGAATCCTATCGTAAGGATATGCCATCAATATAGGATTAGCTGGGGGAGAACGCTCGACTCTGTGCCAATCACCTGTTTGGGGCTGATGTTGGGCCTGTTACTATACACTGTTTAGAGCTGGAGGCAAATAGCGCCGTAAATTGTATAATTGGCTGTGCAGCTTTACTGTAGCTCTGCTCCTCTTGCAGTGAATAGAAGCTGAGCTGTAATAGCACAGCTTGGCCACTACACAATGTAAGAAGCCATCTGCTTCTGGCTTTATGCACTCTGTATAGCAGTGGGATTGGGAGTAGTCCAGTACAGGTGTTCGATGCGGAACTGGCTTGGTCCACCAAACACGTATTGATAGCCCTATCCTAATGATAAGCCATTAAAAAAAATCACTGAAGAGCCCCTTAAGTTTATCATACTCCTTAGATAGTTGTCGGCCAATTGCTCTGTTTTTCTGATAGGTATTCCTCTTGACAACCCCTTATGTACACTCATCTTGGCCAAACATACCAGTTCTCAAAGGTGAGAGGAGTGTTAGCCACTGCCAGATTTCAAGGTGGTAGATAATCTACCTTGAGAACATTGGATGGGGCATTTTAAAATTTAAGATGTAGAATACTTTTTTTTCCTTGACATATGCCATCAAGGGAAAGCTGGAACACATCCATATGCGTTAGCTTACATTAATGGATCCAGCAGTGTATGGGCACCTTTAAATTTATTTATTAACTCTTCTGATCATATGCAGCAGAGAAATTATTTCTGACATAGGAGAGGTAAGACTAATGGGTTAAGTGAAGATGAGCTTGTGGACCCTATTTGGTGTTGTCACACTCTTTTCTTTCTAGACCTCAAAGTTTATTGGTAATCTGAGGAACCCTGAAAATCTAACCATTTGAATCAGGTTACAGAAAAATATCACAGACATGGCTTTAAGAAAAAAGGTAAATTCCTCCACAAGTATGAGGTCATTCACCCTAGGCAGATGAGAGACTCCTAGTGTTTCGGTGGAAATGGTGCACACAATTTAGCTAGTAGCACCTGCTCAATGAGAGGTCACTGTGACATAGAAGAAATAAATCCATGCCTGCATTCGGACTTATTCTCTCTTATCAGTCTGTCTATAAGGAAAACAGAATAGGACATCAGATTTTTTTTTTTTTTTTTTGTAATTATGGAAAATAACGAATTGTAGTATTGACAAGCTAGATTCTGTCAGCTATGCTTGCTCAATGCTGATTCACATAAACATAAAAGGAGCATTTGTAAGGACAAAGGAATTAAAATGCTCAATAAATGAAAACAGAGTCTGTTGTCTACATATGAAAAAAAAATATCACAGAAAGAGAGGCAAGATGTTTAATGAGAGATGTTGAGAAAGACATATTTTACCTGTCACACTGCTTGTTTCTCCTTAGCTAAAAGTGAAAAACATTCTGCCAGGAGAGATTCAATTTTCTGATAACCAAGTACATCATTGTAACAAGACAGGTCATGTTGATACCAGCTCTCTGAAGAACACTACCACAGTAACACAGTATTTCAGACAAGACATTTTACTTAGCATTCATTTTGGCTGCTACTGAATTAACAATACTTTTGTACTTTGTGCATATGCACAAATGCTCCACATTGTCTTACTTGTAGTGACAAACGTTACACTTAAAGGGGCTGTCCAATTTCAGCAAATAAATGTTATTGTTTGTAAAATTAAAAGTACATACAGTTTTTCAATATACTTTCAGTATCAATTCCTCCAGCTTTTCTATATCTCTGCTTGTTGTGACCAGGCAGATGTCTGATTTCTGTGCTGAGACTGTAACGAGCTGTGCACCTGTGTGCATCACCTGACCATGGACTGATTTTTATCCACTGGAAGTAAAAAATGGATGACAGCAAGCAGAGATCTACAAAAACCTTGAGGAATTGATAAATAAAGTATACTAGAAAATTTTAGAACTTTTCATTATATAAACAATAACATTTATTTGCTGACACAGGACAATCCCTTTAAAGGGGGTCTATCATTGGATCTATCGGTTATCTCCTACCTTTATTTTCCATGTCTGTGCCGCCATTTTCAAGTTATTCCCGGTTTTCCATTTATGTAAATGATGCTCAGAGAGCACAGGAGGCGTTCCCCATGTGCTCCGAGCGCAGCTTCTTCATCCCCCGCAACACCGCCTCCTCTCTGAGCATCATCATCCCGGAAAACTGTGAATAACTTAAAAATGGCAGTGAGGACATAGAAAATAAAGATAGGAGATGAATAGCCTTTATAAAGGCTATTCCAACGTGGTGTCAGTTAAAAACTGATAGATCCAATGATAGAATCACTTTAAAGGCTTCACATCCATATTTTTAATTGTCATAATCCTTCTAAAAAGAAAAAAAAAAAGTCAGAAGCTATGAAATAGATTTTAAAGGTCGTAATAGATCATTTCAACAAACTCTGCGCAACTTCACTGCACAAATGAACATAAAAAGTTTGTAATATATCTTACTACAGCAAAATGATTCTTCACTTATGGGGCTTCTTTCCTCTTCCCCCCCTGCTTCCTAATCCACTCACACTTGGAATTCACTGCTAAATTAATTTTAAGAAACTAGATGGCTTATCAATTAGGGATCAGATTATAGGCTTTCCATAGAAGTCTATAGAGAGGGGATGGAGGAAGGCAAAAAGCAGAGTGAAGAGAGGCCAATTGATAGACACTGCTGAAGGCTGTGGAGTCAGAACAAAATTACTCAAAAATGGAACAATTAATTATTTTATGCTATATTATACAGTTATTAAAAACTTGAAAATTAAATTATTAATTTTATAAAATATTATAAAATTATTGGTATTGTATAATTAAATTTAGATGCAAGGCGTATCACAGATTTACTTCCATAGGAATTCAATCACTGTTTTTTTTTTCCCTTGGATTACCCCTAATTCACGCAACTGATTTCCTTCACCATGTGTTGTCCATGGTCTATGAAAAAAAACAAACATAGTACACTTTTTTTTTTTTCATGGATTCTATCAGGTCCATTTTCACTGATCTGATTCTCCCATTGAGATGAATGAGTCAATGAAAAAGAAGGATCCCAAATCGAACCATTTAAGACATGGCCAAGTCTTAACACAGTTGTGTGAATAGAGCTTACTGTATGAGAGGCTTTACTGCTACTGTCTGCCATATACAGAGTCAGAGCTGAGTCGGGCTGTGGAAAAATAGAGGAGTCATAGTTGTGGTCTGGCCTACAGACTCCACAGCCCTGCTAGTAACTGTAGTACAGTGTCACCTCAGTGCTGGATTCACACCTATACTGCAGTATAGTGTCTACTTGTGATGTGTTACAGAGAGATAAAAGAGCAGGATTTTCTCTTCTCTGTGTGCAGTGTATGGGAGACATCATAGTTGCTAGTCTCTACCCATTAGCTCAGAGAAAACTGGAATAAAAAAATAAAAAAATCTATCCATATAATTGCCAGAAAAATAGTTACTCCTGTACACACACAACATCAATTCTGGAAAGTCACCTGAAATTATACTCTTTAGACCCATACCCACAAGGGAAACAAGGTCAGAAAGTCCAGTCCGTACATCAGCAGGATTTCCCAGTCAGGAAATCGGGACTCTTTACATCATAGTCAACTAAGATGATAGGAGTCTCTGACTGCTGTGGCTTCTCTCTCCCATGCTGTATATAGTACAAGACAGCAGAGCTTCAAAGAGGCATGGAATCCTAGCATCATAGTGATCTACGGACTCTAAAGAGTACTGGGGTTCTCCTGGGTTCAGGTCAGGAAATCTGTCTGTTGTCCAGACTGGATTTTCTGGCCCAGATTCCCTTGATTTGCTATTGTTTTGTTTCCACTGCATACTATCATTTTGTATTTCTAATATGTAGACCTATGCATGATAACAGACTAGAAGCAAACCCTATATAGTCTGATCTTGGATGCTTTATACATAATATGCATTCAGTGCGTTAGGAAAGAGCAGGGGACATATTAAAAAAAGAGTTTGGCTGCAGGATCAGACATTGTTTGCTGTCTGTTACCATGGAGAAGTATAGTTCTGCATAGGAGAACAAAGCAATAGGGCATTTTTCATTAAAACCCTTGTTACTTTAATTTTCATTTCAGATGCATTAGGTCAACTTAAAAAATTTGGTTGTGAAGTCTGCAGACAGTAAGCTGTATAGCAGGAGCTGAGCAGACATATATAGTTTAGTGGGAAGAGAGCCAGTGTAACTTGTGATTTCAAGGTTACGTACACCTATGGGTACATTATTTTTTTATGTTGCTGCTTTGCATCTAATATGGCAAAAAATCCCTACTCCGAATTCATCCATAATTCTTAACCATTTTTGCCACAGTCTACACTTTTCTGCTTAGAGGGCAGCTTGCCAGAGATTATGTCTGATGGCTTGTTCATTTGACCTTATTTCTGTTCATATATAAGGGATCAACACTCATTTATGCTGAGTTTGCTCAAGACAGTGGTTTTCTCTGAAGGAGGTCTTCCAAGAACAGATTTCACAACCAATGTATACCATGAGCTTGGATGGGAAAGATGAGTGTTCAGATGACAATATTGAAAACACATGCTATAGAATGTAAAGAATGACCACAATCAATGAGAACCATATGTAAGTAAAAGATTCTTTAAAACAAGGATATTTTTGACATGCTGTAATGTACAAGACACACCTATAGATTATAAATACACTTTTTTTGCATGATGAAAAAACAAGGCAGCATGCAGCTCATACAGACTTGATAATACATTAAAGATGACTATGGACATAAGACTAAAGTTGATGAAAACACTAAATTTCAACCATAACAGGCATACACATAAATGGTAGTTATACTAGACACAACTCTGTGTTTTCAACTGGTGATATCTCTGAAAATTATACAGATCGATCTTGGAGTTATATGAAAGACGAGCATCTCCTTTTTCATATGACACAAACATATTATACATTGTATAATACCTGAGATATAACTGTTTAATTTGACCTCCTCCCCCTAGCCTGAGCTTCCCTTCATTTCTAAGAGTCCACTCCTCCTACCTAGTGAAATACTTTATAGGAAGTCTGTCACCAGGAAACCTGATGTCAAACCAGCCACAGGACATTGCGAGGGTACAATCCAATTTGGCTGGTTTGATATGTAGTTTCCTGGTGACAGACTCCCTTTAAAGATTTTTCCCTGCATTGTTATGTCCATACTGTTCTCCTATATTATTTTACCAACTATACCTCCATAGTGTGATATACAGTCCATGGTCATGTGATGGACACACATGTGCACAGCTCGTTACCAGGCAGATGTCTGATTACTGCGCTGTGACTATAACGAGCTGTGCACCTGTGTGTGATCACATGACCATGGACTGATTTTTATTCACTGGAAGTAACCAGAATGAATGACACAAAGTAGAGATCTAGAAAACTGTGAGGAATTGATACAGAAAGAATACTGGAAAATTGTATCTTTTCATTATACAAACAATAGCATTTGTCTCTTAATATTGGTCTGAAACTGGACAACCCCTTTAAGGCAGAAGTCTGCCTCAAATTCCATTTCTGCCATGTGAACTTTCTCTAGCTGTCTCTCTTGATCATAAACAGCCCCATGAGAGCAGTAATGACCTATACTGATGTGAATAAAATGCTTTGGTTGAGACAGAAAGCTTCTATTCAGCGTCTTTCTTCTCTTTTCTCTTGTACTTCCTGTTCACTCCTCCCTCTCCATAAACTTAGTGAAGCCTCATGTAAGTCATGTAATCTGTAGTCCACCTTGAGATGGATATAACACTGCTTTTCAGTGTGAAAGGCAGTTTAGCAGGTAGGGGCAGCAGGAAAACAGCCTAAGGCTAAGGCTAAATTCACATCAGTGCCAGAGTCTCCGCCACAGAAATTGGCATACAGAACTTTTCTCTATGTCAATTACAGTATAAAAACGGCGGACACCTGACTATAGACTATAATGGTGTCCGCCGGTCTCCATGGGTAACTGCTGTTTTAGCAGTCAGGCTCACCGTCATTCGGGTCCCCTAGCTAGGTGATCCTAGCCTAGGAGCAGAAAGAGTTGACTCTCTTGGATAAGATATATTACAAAGTTTATTATAATCGCCTACACTATTAATTTAGGCGACATTTGGTGAAACAACAGTGCCTATTTAAACTCTCTATAGCACACTAATAACATTAGCCATTTATTCACTTTTCTACAAAATAAGCTTTTGTTATTGAGGCTAATGTCTGGAGATCCATGTTAAAAGTCACAGTAAAGAATTCCCAGTTCAGGAAATTGCTTATCAGAAAAGCTTGTAAAGTTGCCAAAACAATGGGGAGCTAATAGAGCGGGTCAATATCTGTGGTGAAAGTAATGTAAAAACGTAATACAGAAAGGAAGTAAGCCCTGAGACTCCCTGACCTGTAACAAGTCTCTTTCCTCTTCGGTTTAATCCCTTAGCGGCAAACAGTCTGTAATGAGCAGACAATTACTGTGGATATAATTACCAGCCGTGCCCGGTGGAGCTGAGATGGCCTGCCAGGTACGATCACCAGTTAGGGCATATAAATAGCCAGCATGTAATTTGTCTGCAGTACATCTATTTTCATGCAGCTATTTCTGAAGTAAATATACCTCTGCAGCATTGGGATATCAGAATTAAGTAAGAAGAGTTAAGATCATAGTCCTTTTGGGTAATATGCACATGTAGGAGACAGAATATTCCTATTCTCACAGATGTTATCAACAACAAAAAATCCTCTTCATAGTAACCGAATCCAAGTTTATCAACACTGGAAAAATACTCAACCTAATAAACGTTCCATTTTGATAACACTGTGATGATTTAGGTTGCGAAGGCGGCGCATTTCAGCACATTTGGTAAAGAAAACAATGTTTAAGAATACATCTAATACATGTACCAAAATAAAGATTACACTTTCTGCTTATACTAGCAAAACGATATCTGGAGAATTTAACAGAATGGTAACAGGGTGAATGCCACTATGTTAAAGCAAATCTCTTAGGCTTGGTTCACACCTGCGCTGGCATTTCTGTCATTCGGGTTCCCCCGGCAGACCCAAACGACAGAGAGCTGGACCGCTAAAAAAGCAGTTATCTGCAGACTATACTGGGGTCCGCTGGGTGTCTGTTGAGTTTCTGCCGTTTTTATACTGAAACGGCCAAGAGAAAAATCCTCCATCCAGGACTTATCACATAGCCGTTTTCGGTGGTTTCTGCGGCGGACTCTGGCACAGACATGAACCTAGCCTTAGATGGATTTCTAGTGCCTTAGAGGGAAATATGATAGAGGGAAAGAAGCTGAGCACTATAAAATGATTTATAAGATTTGGAGCAAGATTTTTGAGCAAAGAACAAAATTAGGGTCCATTCACACGGCAGAAGCCCTCAGCTTTCCGTAGCTTTTACTCATGGGGTTAAATAGCAGAGTGACTTGCACCAAAATAAAGCATGCTTATTTTTTCAGCACCTTGCATCTGTTTGTGCCCCCCTTTTAATACAACGAGAGGCAGATTCGGGATAGAATTTGGCACTGATATTGGGGCGCAATCTAGGAGAAACAGAGAGTCCTGCTTAGCTAACAGTCTTCTGTGTACACACACTGGTACAGGGAAAGTCTTCAGTTGACTCTGCAAAGAGTATTGATCAAACGGATAGCAAATAAGGGAAAGGTGAAAAGTAGTATCACTGAGATATCAGAATACACAGTCTGTATCCATGGAGATATAAAAGACCTGACATTTTTAAAGAATAACACAAGAAAATAATGAATACATTGGGGTAGAGTTATGAAAATGGTCTAAAGGAGAAACGGTCTTTGTTGTCCATAACCACCAAAGTACAACTTTCATTTTTCAAGAGCCATGTAAGAAATGGAAGCTGTGTTGTGAGTGGCTGCCATGAGCGACAAAGGCAGATTTTCCAGTCTCATAAATCTCCCACAGTGTGTTAAGCCAAATACAGGTCTTAAGGGGACATGGCATAACTTAGATTCAAAGAGCACCAAAGTGCCATGCGTTCAGGCTCCTTACTAGGCACAACAGTTTGTTTTCTTTTTTTTATCTTGTTTATCGTCTCTTACTTATATGTGTTGCCATAGTTGCAGACTACAATCAATCACTCAGTGTAGTCTGCGTACAGTCAGTGTACAGCTCTGGTGTACAAATGAAGAAACCTACAGAATAAGAGAAAACACTCATGGTGACGAGTAACATACTTGCCTACTATCCCGAACTGTCTTAAAATAGGGGTGATCATCTGGACTCTAAGAGCCAGCTTGCCGACCATACCCTATTAAGGAGTTTTCAGCCTATGTCTTTATTAGAAGCAGAATAACTATGTATAAAGTGAGCTCTCCTGTGGTGGTGTCTCCAGGTTGCAATTATTTTATTACTAATGTGTCTTTTATTGGGGCACTCTCTGATGGTAATAGAAAATTTTGGCTGTCAGGGGCATGCATATCAGTTCTCTGTGAAAATGACTTTCCTAAAAAAATAAATAAATAAAAAATTACGCAAACCTAAAAAAATAACTTTGTAGTGCTAGAGGCAGTACATTTGAATTATATGGTTAGCAGAAAACCCCTGTAGTGTGGATTTTTAAGCTGGATTTCCACATTCAGCAGTTAGCACAAACCAAAGTCAACACAATCATTTTTGCAATATAAGGCCAGCTAGTGAATACAGTATAACGAAATCTATATTCTGGATACTGTGGTTGGCAGCAAAAATCAAGGATTGCGACGATAATAAAACACCATGACGTTGTCTTTATATATTCCAACCGATGAAGGCGTGTATGCGACAGCAAGTCTGGAAAGTCCAAAGTGATGGAACATTTATGTCACAATCACTTAAAATAAAGGATGTTGTGGGGTCAGACCACAAATCCAAAGAATGTATTTAGACGTAGTTTAAGGCCAAAAATGCAGAAGTTAAATCTCCACCTGAAGCACTGTTCAGTATGTAAAGCTAAATGCAGATGAAATACTGCTGGAATTATTTAGTCATTTTTCTTAAAACTTTATTTCCAGTTCATAGTCAATGTCACAAAGGACACAGAGACTATACCAAGTCTTTCACTATTGTTAAACATATGCATCTGTATTAATCAATAGTCATTTTCCATTTCTTACCTGTAAGTCAAAAAACTTGCTGTATCTTCGATAAATGACCTCTGTGGTGCCATTTGACCAGGTAACATTAATAATATATACCTGAAAAGAAAAAAGAAAGATCAGTTAGTGATCTACTGTCTTTGATGGCTACACGGCTGCTCAAGTTTCTTGCATCCAGTTACATTTGTGACATATAGTCATTAGATATTTCTTTAAAAATGAAGGCTGACATTGATTTAAAGAGGAACTTTCACCAATTCTCATTCTTAGCATCTGTTAATAGGAGCCGCTCCACTGATACCAGCACAGTTGGAATTTTCTCTCTATCCTCCACCATTACCGAGCAAAAAGCGCAGTTAGTTTTCATGCCTGTTGTGCTATTTAAGTTCTGTAATGTCAGAAGGGCAGTGTCAGGCAGGGGGACATGATTCAGAGCTCCAATCAGAGCCAGCCAGTGTCAGAGCACAGAATCACACTCCTTGCCTGCTCCTGCCTGACACCTCCCTCCTGACAGTACAGAACCTAAATAGCATATCAGGCACCAAAACTAACTGCATTGATTGCTCAGGAACAGTGGGGGCTAGAGAAAAATGCCAGAATAGTAGCTCAGTTACTAAATGGTAAGAACTGGAGTGGGTGGAGGTGGTGAAAGGTCTCCTTTAAAAGGTACTGTCCAGTTCTGTAAATGTCGCCTCAATTGCTATATTAAAGACATGTTCACATAAGGCTGAATTCAGAAAGCGCAGGACTGCCTGACAGCTTTTAATCTCATTGTTGCAAAAAATACAGCATATGGCACCAATGCAGAATTGTATTACAGCCCTCTGAATGCAGCCTCATAGTTTCCTAAGAATGAGATTTCCCATAACTCAAAGAAGAGTTGAGCTATATGTTCAAGGTTTCTTGGAGCAGTTTTATATGTAGTAGAGTACTTAAAAAGTATAATTGATAAGCTTCTATGTCTAGCCACAATATCTCAATTCAACAATGATTCAGTATAATAAAGCTGGAACAAGGGGCAAAAGTTTTAAAGAAAACCCTTTACCACCACCACCATCAATTGCAGCTCCTAGCATCTGTTAATAGGCGCTGTTCCAGTGATTCCAGCACAGTTGGAATTTTTTCTCTAGTCCCCACCGTTCCTGAGCAGTTAGTGCTAGTAATTTTAGTATTAGACTTTCTAATGTCAAGTGGGCAGTGTCAAGCAGGGGGGTGTGATTAAGAGCTCCAATCAGAGATGAACAGTGTCAGTGTCACACCCCTTGCCTGCTCCTGCCTGACTCTACCCATATAACAGTACAGAGCCTAAATAGCATATGAGACACCAAACTAACAGCACTGATTGATCAGGAATGGTGGAGGTTAGATGAAGGCGCCTATTAAATGAAGCAAGGAGCTGGACTTAGCAGAGGTGGTGAAACGTCTTGGATACCAAACAATTATCCTAAAGGGAATATATAACTCATATTTTCTCTTCATGATCATGGGGCAGCCAACTTGCCTGAGGTGCTGCTCAGAGACATGATTTACAGAAACCACATGGAACCTGTAGATTAGAGATAAACATTACCTTTCATGGCAGTGGTATGCTCTGAGACCAGTGCAGAGGTCAGTATGCAGGAAGGGGGAATCTGTGTTTATAACCAATTGTCAGTGATGGATTTTGTGTTATTTGTCTTCAGTTTTATGGTAAAGGTGTTATTATAATCATTATAAAGTTGTTATCCTGCCTGTAATGATGAGATGACTCCTGAAAAGTGATCTCAGCAGAGGAAGTGTCTGTCTACTATGCAGCTTAGTAACCACAGTTTTCTGATTTCTTTTTCTATATAGGTAGAGAGGTATAAAAATTTAATTAAATAAGAAGGTCAATTAAATCACTGGCATATCTGCACCTATATCTCCTAGAATGTATCTTTTGATGATCTGGTTATGAACTAGCCATCAGCATGTGAAGGCCACCACGGCAGTCGCAATCGGAAATGTTTACTCAATATCCACACTCCCCCTCCTCTATCAGGAAGATATTTTACCTAATGAAGCAGCAGAATGGAGACAGTTTGGCAGGAAAACAAGCCTTGAGCAGACATACATATGAGGGCAGCCACAACGTCTCCGTTAACTGTACAGTTCACATTTACTCTCAATGACTATATTTAACCAGCTGGTGTTTCAAACACAAAAGTCAAAAGGTACTGATTTCATATAAACAAGCTGGAATTCCTTCACAGGCACAACTAGACTATTTATTTACTATTTATCACCATTTCAGAACATATTTCTATGAAAAATATGTAGAATATAACACAAAACTATCAGTAATAAAATTAACAGACTATGCAGACTAACACATGCACTATAGCTACACATATGTCCCATACATACAACGCCAATCTGAGGTTCTTTTGGTTACCTTAAATGTGTCGTCTGGCATCTGAACATTTTTAATACTGATGAACCTATTCACAGGGTAAGTCATCTGTATCAGATCAGATCAGTCAGGGTCCGACACCCAAACCGATCAGCTGATGCGGACCCCAGAAGTCGTATATTAAGTATATGGCCGGAAGCAGCCCTGATACTATTCAAGTGAATGGGAGCGGGCTGCAGTTCCAGGTGCCACTGTACAGACTAGGAGCTCCATACACAGTGGCACCTGGAACTGCAGCCCGATCCCATTGACTTGCTATGTCTATGCTAATAAATTCCACACCATTGCTACTTTTCATCTGAATGTATATGAAAGGATTATCTACAGGGTGGAAATCAGGGACTCAGGTACCATAACTATAGTGGAGCGATATGCAGCCCTATCTTCTACCTGTAAATAGGTCATTAGTATAAAAAATGTTCAGGTCCTGGCAGCATTTGTATCTTTAATAAATATTATAATACACTTGAATTGTCTCCTTAATATGTAATCCTGAAATCCACGACCCTAGAGATGTCAGTCAGGCTGCGCTGCAGTATCTAAAGCCATGACTATACTTCGCAGAGTGCGTGAGTAGCACAGTTCCTGAAATGTAAACATTACCAGTAGCCATGCTGTCCCAGAACCTCGTAAACCTAATATTGATGCCCTATCCCAAGGACAGGCCATCAATATTATAAAGAGGAAAACCCCTTTAAATAACATGATCCTAGGCGAGGAAAGCCACAGGGCCAGATGACATCAGTGCAAGGCTAATTAAGACTTGTGGGGACCAGCTGTGTGGTATAATTACATATATGTATAATATGAGCCTGAGGCAGGAAATAGTCCCTGAATTATGGAAATCTTCTTGTGTGGTACCAGTTCCAAAGAAACCTCACCCTATGGACCTCAACGACTACAGACCTGTAGCACTGACATCCCACTTGATGAAGATCTTAGAGAGATTGGTTCTCACACATCTTCGCCCTCTAGTGAGCCCCGCTATGGACCCTCTCCAGTTTGCTTATCGACCGGGCATTGGGGTAGATGATGCCATCATCCACCTTCTGCACAGGGCTCTGTCTCACCTGGAAAAAGCAGGGAACACGGTGAGAATAATGTTCTTTGATTTCTCCAGTGCTTTTAACACCATACAGCCCAGGTTACTGAGAGACAAGCTGGGCCTTGCTGGAGTGGACCACCACCTCTCCAACTGGATCCTAGACTACCTCACAAATCGACCTCAATACGTGAGAGCCCAAGACTGTGTGTCAGGTACCGTGATCTGTAATACGGGGGCACCTCAGGGTACGGTTCTCACCCCTTTCCTCTTCACACTGTACACTGCTGATTTTAGGTGCAACTCATCCAGCTGCTACCTACAGAAGTATTCTGACGACTCTGCAATAGTAGGCCTCATCACAGACGATGATGACAGGGAGTACAGAGAACTGAACCGTTTTTTTGTGGACTGGTGCCACCAGAACCACCTGAAGATTAACGCAGGGAAGACCAAGGAGATGGTGGTGGACTTCCGTAAAGGCAGATGCCCTCCAAAATCAGTGGACATCCTGGGGATGGGCATCGAGATTGTGAACACCTATAAGTACCTGGGTTTGCTCCTTAATAATAAGCTGGACTGGGCAGATCATATGGAGGCCCTGTACAGGAAGGGCCACAGCAGGCTCTACCTGCTTAGGAAGCTGAGAGCCTTTGGAATCCGGGGGGCACTTCTTAGGACTTTCTTCAACTCGGTAGTGGCATCAGCCATCTTCTTTGGAGTGGCCTGCTGGGGGAGCAGTATATCAACCAGGGACAGAAATAAACTTGACAAGCTGATTAGAAGGGCCAGCTCTGTCCTGGGGAGCCCACTGGACCCAGTGCAGGTGGTGGGTGACAGAAGGATACTGTCCGTGGTGAGCTACATGCGGGAGAATAACTCCCATCCCATGCATGAGACTGTGATTGCGCTGGACAGTACTGTCAGTGACCAACTGCTCCACCCTAGGTGTGAGAAGGAGCGCTATCGGAAGTCTTTCCTCCCCACCGCGGTTAGGCTGTACAACCAACACCGACCTAAGCGGAGATCATTACATACAGAGAACTGAAATATCTCTCTGCCTGTTAAATCCCCCCCCCCCCCCGCTACGTCCTATCTGTCTGTCTGCTATTAATGTAATGCCTCTCACCTTGGAACATTCCTGTACATGTTGTATTTGTATTTGTATCTGCTTATCTTATCTTTGCTGCTGTAACACACTGAATTTCCCCACTGTGGGACTATTAAAGGACTATTATTATTATTATTATTATTAAAATACAGCAGTCACATTGTATGATTAGAAAAACAATGGGACTACAGTATACTCAACTAGAATGGGTCAACTATTGGTGGATACACCAGTCAGACGTTAAGTCGATCATTTAATGGATTTAATCAAAAAATGTTGCCGTGTTCCCAAAGTCAGGCAAGGAGTCTTCTGAGTCCAAATCAAGCAGCATAAGAAGTGAAGTGTTCCAGATTGAGTCAGCCTGGTATTGCCAGATGACATCATGTAATCAAGCAGTTTGTTCTGCTTCGATCCCAGAGTGAACAGAGGTTTTTTGGCATTATATCATCCCTGGCCAACTTCCTACAGAAAAGTATTCGGATTTAACCCATTCAGACTTTGTAACACTAAGTCCACTATATTAATTATGAGCATAACAAGCAACCCAGGTCATTTCCTCTAAAATGCACAACAGGGAAATGCTGGATTACAATGAAAGCTATTTCCTATGTGACACCATAGTGTACATTATTAAAAGCTTAAAGGGAACATGTCACATCATACATGAAAACATATTTGTGGGCATCTTGTTATAGAGCAGGAGGACGTGAGTAGACTCATACTTATAGTTTGGTGGGAAAAGAGCCAGTGTATCTTGCCTAGTCCAGATATTGTTTGTACACATTGACTAACAACTATTTTAATCATATATAAGCATAGACTTAAATGAATAAAATACAAGTTATACTGAATCTTTTCCCGCAAAACAATATACTGTATGTGTCTAGTCTATCCCTCTATAACATTCTGCCTACAGATTGGACAACACTTTCATGTGACAAGTATCCTTCAAGGGGGTATTCCTATCTCGGGCTCTTATGGCATATTTATAAGATATGCCATAAAAGTCTGAAAAAGAGGTAAGTTTTACCTCTAGAATCACACCTAGCTCAATAGTGGGCCACTTTTAACAGAAACAGCCAAGTGGGTTGTCTTACACCATTTCCATAACTCCCATAAAAGTAAATAATGATTATAGGAATAGCATAGTGCAACGAGCCATGATGTTATCATAACTTCTGTGAATATGATATATATATATATATATATATATATATATTCACACACACACAAATACTACATGTGTTTGTATTACATGCAGATGTTCTAATTTGCAGTATGTGTCACTCTATGCATTGCAGAGTGCAAAATCCTCTTCAAAAAA
This sequence comes from Leptodactylus fallax, assembly GCA_947044405.1. Classification (NCBI taxonomy): domain Eukaryota; kingdom Metazoa; phylum Chordata; class Amphibia; order Anura; family Leptodactylidae; genus Leptodactylus; species Leptodactylus fallax. The sequence continues at coordinate 2,996,514 of CAMRHE010000108.1, read as the reverse complement.
TTCAACCACAAGCCGATAAACTGTGGCTTTCTGCACCACCTGAAAATTTCCATGCAAAAAACGCATAGTTTTTCCATTGTTTGGATGACTTTTGTTTAATCCTCAACCACTTTGCTGCTACTGTAATATACTGCATATTTTTCTCTTACAAACCCTGGTGGAAAATCTGCAGCATATACACCATGCAGCAACATACCCTAACAGGTGAAGGACCTGCTTTCCTAATGACAACTGATCTTTTCCATATATATCAATTTTGAAGAAGAGAAATGTCAAAATTCACTTTGGAAACTGCACAAATGATAGCAATGGAAAAAGTGACATGACGAAAAATGATTAAAAAACCATATGTCCGATGATTTTCACCTGGGTGCAATTTTCCAGTTAATCTGGAAAGCAGATACAAAAGAAGTGTATTGGGAATTCCTGCATACTGGGCCATACAGAAGGCATCTCTCATTGCCAGAGTAGAAATTACCATGAACAATTTAGGCCGGGTCCAGACATTAGTAAATTTGCCATAGATTTGCTTTCAATCTGCGGCTAATTTATGATTCTACTGAAAAAACACAGGTGCTACCCTGTTCCTCCGAAAATAAGCCCTAGCTTGATTTTGCAGGGTTTTTGGAGTAGGTTTGAAATATAAGTTCTACTCCAAAAATAGGCCCTAGTTATAACCCAGCGCTGGAGGCACTGACTGTATCACGTGGCGTCACGGAGATTGAGAGTATGCCTACCACAGCTCCCAACCGTCCACGCTACACCGCGACATGGCAGGGCAAAATCCGCTCACCTGCTCCTGAGCCCTGCTACACAGTCCCGCCTCTTACCTTCCAAGTCTGCTGCGGGCTTGGCTACTCAGGTGACCAGACGTCAGGTGCCACCCCTGCTCGCTCCCAAAGACGTAGCCACTCCACTACAGCACCTCCCTCTTCGCATAAAGGAGAGCCTAAACACTGCCACACAGTGTTTAGAGAGAGAGAGAGAGAGAGAGCCAGTAAGTTTAAGACCCACTGACACTGCCCCATCAATTGTGAATGTAAGTTAGGGTTCCTAACCTTAACCATTTTACAAGATTCGTCCAGTGCGAATTAGAAAAGATTCTGATTTGCTCCAATGCCTGAAAAATCAGACCTACCCCGAAAATAAGCCCTAGCCCTTTTTTTTTGGAGAAAAAAAAAAATATAAGACCCTGTCTTATTTTAGGAGAAACATGCTACATACAGATTTTGTTGTGGATCTTGCTGTGATACAAATCCATTGCATTTCTACGAAAGAATGAGCATGCTGTGGATTAGAAAACCCACAGTATGCTGTAAAGTGAAATTATGGCCATGTGGATGTGGATCTCAAAATGCTATCCACGTATGTTGTACTGTCAGACCCCAAAATTAACTCAGACCCCATACAGCAAAAACTAGAACCCTTAATAAAGTCAGAATATAAAACCGCACAATAAATTCAGACCCCACCATTATTTAGATCCCCACACCAGACCCGTATACCATTAGATTTAATGCACATCCAGAGCTTCACCCTCGCTCTGCATTAGGTTGGGTTTACACAACGCTTTTTTTTGCTACTACTTGAAGTTTCTAATTGGAATTATGAGCAGTATATTTCACTATGCCAACGAACCAGAGGTTTTCATTTAGCTGCTGGTCACATACAGCTGTAATGTATAGTAACATGCTACTCATAAATGCATGCAGTTGTTCAGCGATGTGTAAACACAGTCCAAATCAAGTTCATGTACAGCCCCACCCCAAAAAAACAAAAAAAACCCTGACATATACGATGATAAAGGAGGCCATTCTTGATCCTCGATTGCACCAGCATGGTTCCGTTCCTATCCTATCCTATCTCCCAGCATGCCTCCACCTATTACAGTCAGTGGTGCATGCTCCTCCTCCTGCTTACTGTGCACCAATGAAACCGCGCAATTCTGGAGCTTCTCCACCTTCAAGTCCCTTGCACGCCTCAGGAACCTGGTAGTGCACTGTAGCACAGTGATGCGGCGCTAGGTGGACCTTCATCCAGATGATTCAGAGAACTTGGAAGTTCAATATTTGGTCTTTTCAAAAGGGTTTCCACTCTAAAATGTGGCTTTTGGCTAGAATCAGGGGTGATCTGCTTAGGGGTGGTCTTATGGGGAAGTTTCACTATACATAACAAAACTGCTGGTCCTCAATACAGGTATTAAGTATATCCATATATATCATCTCTTTAAAGAAGTGCAATGTGTATTAGGGGTAGCTGAAAGGTGTCCTTCCTATGAAAAAGTTATAAGAAAATGCCCTAGTATAACTCAGAGAATTCATTGGATTTATCTGACTTTGTAACAAAGTGCCTATACTCGCTCAACCACGTGGTCAAAACCTTTTTCTCCATGTTAACCACAGCTGACCTGCAATTCACTTTTTATCCATTGTCAGCATTTTTGTTTCCTCTATGAAAAACTATATTTTGGGTAGAATCCGTTCTCTGTGCTGCAACTAGAAGTCGCAATACAGCAAAAAGTAAAGCTGTAAAGAAAACAATCCTTTCAGATTTATAAGAAGGGATAAAATGTGAGAAAATGATTTGATAATGAGACGAGGGTTCATGAGAGGACTCGTGTGCTTCACCAAGATTTCACAATCTCTCTAAAGTACTCCCAGATCAGTCAAAAAGCAGAACCCGTGCCTGGCGCCCCTCCTGTTTGTTTCTTCAAGTGAAGAGAGAGGTACCGGAAGCAGCCCATTACAACACAGTGAGCTGTGGGGTGAAGCATAAATGATATATATACTTTATCAAATATAGATTATATCCAGTGAAATCCAAAATGACCACGCCTTCCTTCTCCTGACATCCCTATATACATAAGATGGTCGTCCAGTCCAGCCAACATTAACCGAACAGCAGATCTGCAGGGATCTCGGCTGTCAGACATTTTTAAAGAATTGATGATTTTTGTTTAATGTTATCTATATTGTGAAGGAAATAATTATTTGATCCCTTGCTGATTTTGTAAGTTTGCACATTGACAAAGACATGAACAGTCTATAATTTTAAGGGTAGGTTAATTTTAACAGTGAGAGAATATCAAAAATAAAATCCAGAAAATCACATTGTATAAATTGATTAGCATTTTGCAGAGAGAAATAAGTATTTGATCCCCTACCAACCATTAAGAGTTCTGGCTCCTACAGACCAGTTAGACGCTCCTAATCAACTTCGTTACCTGCATTAAAGAGACAGCTCTCTTATATTGTCACCTGTATAAAAGACTCCGGTCCACAGACTCAATTCATCAGTCAGACTCTAACCTCTACAACATAGGCAAGACCAAAGAGCTTTCTAAAGATGTCAGGGACAAGATCATAGACATGCACAAGGCTGGAATGGGCTACAAAACCATAAGTAAGACGCTGGGTGAGAAGGAGACAACAGTTGGTGCAATAGTAAGAAAATGGAAGAAATACAAAATCGACATCAATCTGGGGCTCCATGCAAAATCTCACCTCGTGGGGGTATCATGATCATGAGGAAGGTGAGACATCAGCCTAAAACTACACGGGGGGAACTTGTTAATGATCTCAAGGCAGCTGGGACCACAGTCACAAAAGAAAACCATTGGTAACACATTACGCCATAATGGATTAAAATCCTGCAGTGCCCGCAAGGTCCCCCTGCTCAAGAAGGCCCATGTGCAGGCCCGTCTGAAGTTTGCCAATGAACACCTGGATGATTCTGCGAGTGAATGGGAGAAGGTACTGTGGTCAGATGAGACAAAAATTGAGCTCTTTGGCATTAACTCAACTCGCCGTATTTGGAGGAAGAGAAATGCTGCCTATGACCCAAAGAACACTGTCCCCACTATCAAGCATGGAGGTGGAAACATTATGTTTTGGGGAGGTTTCTCTGCTAAGGGCACAGGACTACTTCACCGCATCAATAGGAGAATGGATGGAGCCATGTACCGTAAAATCCTGAGTGACAACCTCCTTCCCTCTGCCAGGACATTAAAAATGGGTCGTGGCTGGTTCTTCCAGCAGGACAATGTCCTAAAACATTCAGCCAAGGCAACAAAGGAGTGGCTCAAAAAGAAGCACATTAAGGTCATAGAGTGGCCTAGCCAGTCTCCAGACCTTAATCCCATAGAAAACTTATGGAGGGAGATGAAGCTCCGAGTTGCCAAGCGACAGCCTCAAAATCTTAATGATTTAGAGATGATCTGCAAAGAGGAGTGGACCAAAATTCCTCCTGACATGTGCGCAAACCTCATCATCAACTACAAAGAACCTCTGACTGTTGTGCTTCCAACAAGGGTTTTGCCACCAAGTAGTAAGTCTTGTTTGCCAGAGGGATCAAATACTTATTTCTCTCTGCAAAATGCAAATAAATTTATAAAATTTATACAATGTGATTTTCTAGATTTTATTTTTGATATTCTCTCACTGTTAAAATTAACCTACCCTTAAAATTATAGGCTGTTCATGTCTTTGTCAGTGGGCAACTCAGCAAGGGATCAAATACTTATTTCCTTCACTGTATATATACACTAATACGCAAAATATAGCATTTTTCCACTCTGGCCACTGATCTTTAATATATTCTGATATATCCTATTCTGTAGAGATCGCTTTTAAATCATCAACTTATTATCACAGGTACAATAAAAGATATGGTAACGCCAACTTATAGAGAACATAAGTTAAAAGGGGTTGCCCAGGGAGTCCCCATTGGCTTAATTGGTCACTCCACCTCCTTCCCTGATCTCACAGGTAATTGCCTGTGCTATGGGAGCTACCTGATTATATTAAGGCCAAACTCCATAGCACAGGCAATTACCTGTGAGATCAGGGAAGGAGGGGCAGAACTACCCCAGGGGTTGGAGTGCTGGTTCCAATCACGCAACCCAGGAGTAGGAACCAGACCAGAAACCCCAGATCCATCATCAATTAAGATAATCTGAACTCCCCTAACAACTGCTTTAGGGCCAGGGCCCCACACTGCGGAAATGCAGTGGCAGCGAAAATGCTTGCGTTTTTGTAAATAGCAGCATGTCAATTATACCTACGGAAATGCTTGCGTTTTCCATATAGGTATAATAGAGGCAGGAAGTCTGTAGAGGAAAACTCTGCGGACTGTGAAAAACACTGAGGAAAAAACGTGATGCATTCGCGCCGCGGTCTCTTCCACAGTGTTTTTTTGCAGTGATTCGCAGCATGGGGCTTTAACCTAAAACTGTTATTCCTATCTTAGATAAGTATGGCATATTCCTAGTGACCTGCTGCTGTGAAAGTCAAAGTAACTGCACATAGAGACTTGTCAATCAAACTGAGTCACATGAGAAGATGGCCGCCCTGCAGACACTTTTCCTGATACCCACCTCTTTTTAAAACTGCTTTTTGTATAAAAAACTGCAGAAAAGTATACCAAGGATAGTGGAGGCCTAGACCCCTCAATATGCAGCAAATGTACATAGTCAACCCCATTCCACTGGTAGCATTGTTCAATTTTCGATTTTGACTCCCTGCCTTCCAAACCCCCAGGCGGGGGTTAATGTGTGACTGCAGACATTAGAGCCAGAGCTCTCCTGTATAATACAGCAAAGACCCAGCAGCTATGGCAGCTGCTCAGCAACTGAGCGGCCGCTATATTGAAATACTCAACATCCACCGTACTATTGAAGAAAATTGATGAAATCACAATTTACTCAGTCTAAAGATCTACTTGTCAGAAGGGACAAAAGATGTAAGATTTATTGCACAGGATTTAAGATGTCTTTATAGGTAATGATTTTGTCATTACAGTTCCGGCAACCCCATAGAAGTGAATGGAGAGACAGTCGCAGAATTCCACTGTTGCTCTTTTCACAAGGAGGTCTTAGAGGGACTTTCGGTCCACAGTCTTCTTGATCACTAGGGGACACGGCGATTGGGCCCCCAGTGTTTGCACACTTATAAGTGGCCATAGCAGCACAACCCCTTTAAATTGACACATTCCACCTAGAGGTATGCCAAAAGGACACCCTGTTCAGTGTGAACAAAGACTTAAAAGGAATGTGTCACCAATATCTGTGGCCTATTTTTTTAAGCTAAACATATTTAAGAATTTTCGATTTTTTTTTTTTTAGAATTTTCTATGACACTATCTATATTTAAAAAAGGTACTACAGTATATCCAGCAATTTTCACTTGTCCACTTAGCCTAATAATAACCTGACACTTGTTAATTCTGTAGGAGTTTTCATTGCAGTAGTCACCTCATTTACATCCTAGGCAAAAGAGACAGCATTACAATAGAAAATCACAACTCTATAAATAAGACCTATAATGACCCATAATTGCATCCTCTACAGACAATAGATGATGTCACAACTTCCACTACTCTCTTCTTGCAAAGGGCATACCTAGAAAATTCTCCCATAGATTTCAATAAATTGGCTCTAGAATATTGCTGTCTATGGCCATGGCTGTGATGTAAAGCAAATCATTAAATGTTGTCAACAGAGCAGAGAAGCTCAGGCAAGATGGCAGCCCCATAATCATGTATAGAGAATAGAATAAAAAAAATCTACAATCTGAAAATAAAAACAGATTAGTAAAAAGAGATACATTTCACTATCTGGTTGTAATAAATACATAAAAAATGATAAACACATTCCTTTTACATATATAAAACAATAGGTAGAACAAAAGTAGTTATCAATGATGCATATACATATATAAAAAGTGAAAAAAAAAAAAAAGACTATTACTACTTTATCAGCATAGTTTTACATGCTAAAGAGTCCTAAAAAGGGTTACAAAGAAAGTGGAAAATCAGAAGAATAAAAAAAAATGGAGTTAAAAAAAAAAGAGAAAAGAAAAAAAAAAAGAAAATGAGTAATGACGAAGATGCCAGGAAACAAAGAGATTTCTCCTCTTGGCTGGGATAACTGCTGGCTTGAGTCCACGCCCTCACGAGCACTCGTCCAGGTCCCACATTAGGAGTCCAAGGCTGCATAGGAAAACACAAACTCTGCTTCACTACTGCTAAACAGTCTCATCCAACTAGGACAAGACTTGCAGGCTTCATAAGGTAACATTCAGTTACCAGCTGCTGCTATCACCCAAGCGAACTCTTGGAGAGGAGCTATTTTTGCATTTATGAAGAATTTAGCATAAATGGTCAGAGCTAACTGTACTATAGCACAAACCAATGCACATAGATCATTGAATAAACAGTATTCAAGCACCCGAGCCCCGCATGTGCCTCCACTTTCTAATATTCTAACCTGTTTCTATACAGTGCAAAAACAAAACCACTGGGAACATGAGCTAGTAGACAAAACTTCTGAGCCCCAGGGAATGTATGATGCAGCAAAACAGAGGGGATAAGGCAGGCACTTACTTGCTAGGTTTCATCTACATGTGTAGGAAAAACAGCTTGCTTTTTTTTTTTTTTGCAGCCCTGACAATTTTCCACAAAGAGCCATGCCCAAGTTAATATCCTATAAGGGTGGGTTCACACTATCATTGGAAATCCGTTATGACAGGGTCTATTAAAACAGACGCCTATCATAATGGAAAATAACAGACACTAACTGATATTAATGTGCAATTTTTTCGACTGATCCATTTAAGTGGGTGTTTTTGGGGAGGGTGTTTCATTCTGCTGAAGACTGGTTAAAAAAAATAACCGACAGTTCACATCAGTTCAAGTCCGTTATTTTGAACAGAGCCAAAAGTCCTATACTCTGCGCTATTATCTTCGCCAAAATAATGAAACTGCTACAGATTTGGTGAAAACGGACGCTCATGGACAACAGATCAAATCCCATTGAAATCAATGGGATCTTTAACGGATCTGTTAGTGTCAGTTGGTAACATTTTCTGACGAATGTGAACAATGAACATTAACAATGGTATTGTGAACGCCCCCTTAGTTTAATAGGGTTGGTTGCTGAATGCCTTTCCGTATGTTGTACTTCGGGCTTCCTCTTAAATGCACCAGAACAGGACCCAACCCAATCTTCATGAGCATACATATGGTGTTGCCATGTGCAATAGAAGTGCAGTTCTATCACACCAGCCAGTGTAAAGTACCTTTAGTGTAAAGAATCTTTACTGCTTTTGTCTGGACCATGGCTACCAGTCATTTATGAAAGAGTCAGAGTAGGAGCAGAAGTTGGTGGAAAAATAATTCAGAGCCAAAAACCCCCTCCAAGTAATAGCCAGGCCCTCTCCTCTGGTGAGCTACCATGATGCATCTTCGGTTGACATGGTGCTACATATAGGCAGCATATTTCCTGATGGTGGATTACCGTACTGTCACCACATGACTGCAGCTATGTGCTCACTGTCCCCTCCTAAAGGATTGCTTCTGCAGGGACAGATCTATGTGAAGGTCATAAGCCTTGTTGCCAGGGCCAACTTTTATGCTGGTTTAATCATAACATAAAAGTTGGACAACATTTTAATACATTTTGTGTTTCAAGTCTTCACCACTATAAAGAAAGATCTTTTGGTCCCAAACACTATGTTCTTTCTAACTGCGGTCCTGCATGGTCACACATGACCTGTCATTAGAATGTGTGACCATCACTCTATGGCAGTGATAAACAACATCCCTTTGTTATATATGTTACTTTGTAGAATTGGAGAAAAAAAAAACTGCAAATGAGGCAGTTGGTGCACTGGGGGCGGGCCTTTAGCTCCACAAAGCACTGCTCTTGCTGCTCAGACAGCTACCATCTCCTGCCAGCACCACCCACTGCTATGACATTATCCATCCTACTTGAGCGGCAAGAGCAATGCTCCCAGGGCTGAAGGCAGTATGCCGGATCCAAATATTTTCAAGAGAGATAAACCACTGCTAGAGATGACTGGCAACAGCTTAATTCTCTCTCTCTACAGTGAACACATGAATGTTTGGCCTAGCCAAGCATGCATGTGCATGGGATTGTTAGCAGACTAATGTAAATTATCTAAGGTGTATGGCCACCTTTCAGCCACGTTCAAATGTTCAGGAACCATGCCTAAACCCTCATATCCCCTACCTTTCATATCCAATACAAGTGAACAGGGTATTTCATCCTTGTGCAGATCTGCTGGCACATCTGCAGCAGAAATCCAAAAAGTTAGCCTTAAAATCCTCACACAGATTCTTTCAAACAACAACAGACTTGCCAAGGCAAATCCATCAATTGTAAACTTAGGATAGGTGAAATTCCAACTCTACCTTGAAATACACCACCACTGACCATAGATCTCAAATACCTTTCGTTTCCTGGATGTGTCTATGGGGTTTACAGCTCATACTAGCATCATATCCCTCCCTTTCCATCTCACCACAAATAAAAACAGGAACAGATTCCAGCAGAGGTAACAAGTAAACCATTTCCTTTGGAAAAGATACTTCTACCACTGAACATTAGTCGACTCTACCAAAAAGTAAATGGTAGGCAGGAAGAAGGTATTGAACATACTAACTATGCCTGATTTTTTACTCTTCAACTACTTTCTATGGCTAACACGGTACAACATTATACTACTATTAACAGTGGCAGACACAGTTTTTTTGATGGTCCTTTATCCATTAGAATGTAGGCAGTATTTTCACACTTGTTTTAGAATGAACTTTTAGTCCATTTGAAGGGGTGACGCCCCAGTGAGGTATGCCCTTTTGCCCATTTACAACATGTTGGGGTCCCCTCCAGATCTCCCACCTCTATCTTACATATACAACAGGGGGTCTGACTTAAGTGCCTCCTAGGCATTGCATAGCCTGTTAGAAAAACCGTAGTCTATCCAATCAGAGGACCTAAGTCTTGGCCATCTCAAGTAGTCTCCAGGAAGCTGGATACAAAATCCTTTCCTGTTGGTACTTTACCTGTTGGTGCCCTCCTTAAGTTGGCTCCAGTCAATAACCGCCCACCAGACACTACATGCCTAATTAGCATATTGGGTGCTGAAACTAATAGTGTCAATTTCTCCGGTATGTTTGGGGTCTAGAAAAATATTTCAACTGCGCCAGAATGAGAGTGGATGATCATTTGAAAAGATGTAAAGAATTAAGACTCGGTGGAGGTGGAGAAAGGTCTTCTTTAGTCAAAGTCAAGTCAAATACAGACACTTCTGTGATATATACATTTAACATGAGGGGAATTTTCAAAGTCAGTTTTACTAGAATCTGCATTGCTATAATTTGTGCCAAATTCATCAAATGTTGCACAATGTTTTGTTTTGATGCATCTATGTTTCAGGGTGGGTTCAAACTACCGATGGATATCTGTTATGAAGGTGTCCGTTAAAAAAACCAAAAACGGACACCTATCGTAACAGACATTAACGGACACTAACTGATGTTAATGTGTCCGTTTTTTTTAACTGATCCATTTAATGGACACCCATTAAAAAATAACGGACGCTTGACGTCCGTCATGAACCTTTTTTTGTTTTTTTTTTCTTAACGGACACAAAAGTCCTGCATGTAGGATTTTTTGTCTGCAAAAAAAAACAAAAAAAAACTGACATGTGACAGATTGGGTGTATAATGGACACTAACAGTCACTAATGGACACAAGATAAAAGCCCATTGACATGAATGGAAATTTTAACAGATTTGTGACGGTTCAGCTATTGTCCGATGCTAAAATCTTGTAACTGACAATAGCAATGGACACTACTAACGGTCACCAGCAGTAGTGTGAATGCCCCCTAACACTTCTGTTCTGAGATGTTACTCTACCATTTTACTGGAGTGATACTGCAACAATTTTTGCGACTTAGTCAAATATCAATTTGGTGTATACTGATAAAAAGGTTAACCATGCCCATTTTCTCACCCATTTTTCAAAAAAGTGGAGAAAGTACAAAAAGTCAAAATATATTCCAAAAATAAGATCAAAATGTTGTAAATCCTTGTTTTTGTGGCTTTATTACAGCAGAATTCTTGTCTTGACAGCAGGACTTAATAAATCCTCTCCAGTCTTTTATGCCATGCAATAAATAAATAGTGTGTGCGCTTCCGGACTATAGGGATACAGGACAAGAAAGTTTATCACCTCATCAGTTAGTTCTTGAATTCCTAGTTAGTGCAGCATGTACCTACATGAGAACCTGCTATTGGTTGAAAAGTCATGTAATAAAAAGCCACAAGTACACCAAGAAAAGGACATGTAAATCACATACAGTACTAGGAGTACAACCAGGAATAATTCAGGTAGAAAAGTTAAACTTTTCAATCTTACAAACTAAATAATACCTAGAACTAATAAGAAAGACAACAAAATAAAAAATATAGGTACAATTACAAAAAAGCCAATGAAGCTCTTCACAGATCCATAAAGGCTGTGTTCAGAAAATGTTATACTGTAATAATCTCATATGTCTATAGGGCAAGCGTATGTCAGAAGACTGGTGTCCTTTTGATGTTTTAAAGGGTCACATTTGTTTCTCAAGGCACTGAAAAAGCATTGCTGGCTATGCAAATTAGCACAAAAAAAGGGAATGGGAATGCCAATACTATTATAAGGCATACACTTGTAATATAGGTGTTTGGAACCAGAAAAAAAAAAAAAAAGTATGGTTTGCCTGGACTGTATGGACCAAATGCAATATGTTTAAAAATACTCATTGGCAAAGTGAAGACGACAGTCAGCTAGCTAGTCGAGACCTGTCCATGTGGGAACAATGCCAGGAAAGGATTCCACAGATGTGTGTGGGATAAGAAGTCATCAGTGACCTCCTGACCGTTCCTTCCAGATATTTGTTTCTCTGATCTCCTCCATAGTTTTGCCAGTACTGTGTAGACAATCCAGGCTGGGGAGTTGGATACAGGTGGGAGTTCCCCTTGTCTTGCCTCTAGAGCTGTATAACACTCGTATTTCTCTTCTATACTCCCATTTACCTTCTAGGAGTGCTACTATAAAACATCAAATCTACTTTTAAACACTTTTATTACACATCGCTGAGTAATAAATTCTGCATTCGGTCAGTGCATTCATAGTGCTTTGGAGAAGCCGAACACACTGACATCTGCTCCAATCATTCGCTCACCTACATTTATTAAACTAGAACCATACAAGGAATTTGGACACCGATACACTTCATTCTGCTAGAGAACAGAAAATAGGCAAGAATAACAGTGAGCACGCACCGTACCGCTATCCATAGTGGTGCCAGCTGAAAGGCTTCAGTTCTGTAACTCTTACTCTGTATTTTTCACCTCATCAGAATTTTTCATGCCAGTTTTCACAGAGAGAGTGGCCCAAAGTTTTGACAGTGCTTAAACAGGACATGGACAACCACTTGGCCAGAACTTTTGTACAGTACAAACTATGACTCAACTATTACTTAACCGTAAGTAACATTTCTGCAGCTGGAGGCAAACTACAGCAAACACATTTATCGGTCACAAACAGCTATTTTAGCAGAATTAGGCTCCATTCAGATCAGGGTTTTTTTTTTTTTTTTTTTTACATCCGTTTAGAACATCCATGTAACGCATGCAAAAAACGGACACAAACACATGGCCATCCATTTACATAGAAATCAATGTTAGCAACAACAGACATAACATACTTATTTGTCCCTCAATAAATCTGTTTTGTTGCTTCTTTGTTTCTTTAAATGTAGACGGATGGCCATCCATTTGCATCTGTTTTTTTTTTTTTTTTTTTTTTTTTGGAGTCTGTTAAACGCATGTAAAAAAAAAAGGTGATCTGAATAAAGCCTTATTGGGATGTTTTAAAAAAGAAGAGTCCTTTGCATATGCAAAGCATGTTTTATGTTTATAACGCCCAAAAAGAAGCGGTTTGGTTTGTTCTTCATGGCTGCCAAAAGAGAAGAATCAACCAATGATTTCAGTGGGGCTGGACTGCTATCTTATGTGTAAGGGTGCTTCCTGATTCTGCCCTGACATATGATGTCAGAGAAGGAAGGATGAGACATGTTGTATTTTACTACGCCCGATCTTTTGTTCCCCAAATGATAAGATGCCGCCACAGGTGTCTAATATCAGCTTACTCGCCTCTCTCTATTAAGGCCAGAGCTGCACAATGACTATGGCTGTGACTCCCATTACAGGACCAGAGAATGCTGTAACAAGCACTGCTTGATTTTTTTGCTACTAGAAGTCGCAGCTGCAGCCTCAAGGTTACAATGTGACAGTCGAAGGGCAACACAGCAATCTTTGGTCACAACAACAGTCGCAGCTAAAATCCTTATATAGTCCTAGCGTAAAAACACACACTCACTTGGCGAAGCTATGTGTATGGTGTCGTACGACCACTACTAGAGTTGTATGGTCAAACTTTGAGATTTATTCTAACTGCAAATTGACAGCATTTCCTCTGTGAAAACAGAATAAAAATCTATGCCAGCTTTTTTTTTTTTTTTTTACTGAGGTTTCCTTGTTCCCCATGGTGGTCTATGGTGAAAAATCTCATCCACTTTGCAAGGAATGTGGATGTGCAGCATCCAAAACAGCAAAAATGCCACGTGTGTCCCAGCCTTGAGGGTTCAGTGGAAGAGAGTCTATAGAGCTACAGATAACACATATAACTTACAATGCGCTCTGTGTTGTATCAGACAGGAAACATGTTTCACCATTTGTTCATCTAAATGTGCTTGTATACGCTTTGCTTCATAGAAAAGTCTGGGGTAATGGAAGGGAAGGAACTGGTGTAGCTAAAACCATCAGAAGAGGATATATTACATCCACCATCGGATGTATTTCTCCTTTGGGAATATGTTGATTTTGCTACATGCTATAAACATTTCTAACAACTCCATTAAGGTTATTAACATCTCTCTACCACCTGATACAAGGCTATGTGCTGGGAACCGGCACATCTCTTATCAGCTGTGTTAAAGAAAATGACTAAAAAGCAATAACTTTTAGATGTACAAATGCTGTCAGAAAACACTGACTGTCCTATTGGAGATGTTCCTGGATATGGATTTATTAATTCCTGTTATTCACTCTAAGCAAGGCCTCATGCATACGACCGTGTACACTGTCAGTGTGCTGTGGTTTTTATGGCTAGCACACTGACCCATTCATTTCTATGGCCCCATATATACACGACCGTGTATTTTCATGGTCCCATATATGAGACCGGGAGCCTGAGGCAAAACTCCTGTCCGTTTTGCAGCCTTTGCTCACTGACATTAGTGAATTGAGCCGTGGAGGTATGGGCGGCACACGCATGTCATCTGTGTGCTGTCCATGCTTATCAATCACAGTCTGGTTACATGTATGCAGTTGTGTGCATGTAGCCTAAAAGGACTACTGAGTTATAGGATTAAAAACTGAATTGTTCCTAGGGTGGCCATAAGAAATAGAGAACTGCTGAATATATATATATATATATATATATATATATATATATATATATATATACATATACATCACACACACATATATATATACACACACACACACACATACATACATGGTCTTCTTCCTATCGTGTGCAGCGCGCAGGACTCCTGGCACAAAGGTGTCCCCACTGCAGTCGTGCCACATAACTGTGGGTTTCTAATCTTTATATGACAGTAAATGGTCATTACCTTCTATTTTTTCATAGATAAATGTGTAACAGCCAGCTTTCAGTGCAGGCTATACTCTAGGAGTTGGGAGTTTAATATCAATCTTATTTAGGTCATATAAATTTGATTCCATTATTCAATCTTATGTGACAAGAATCTGTATAAAAGACCGTGAGACAGTGACTAAATAATTTTTCCATGTCCTCAAACGAAAGTAAAAACTGGATCTTCACAGCAAATGTAGCTCAGCATAGCAACCATATGAGGCTAAGATGCTCTGTCACTATATACAAACTATCCTCTAGCCCAGTGATGACAAACTGGTCATCGTGACCAGGAAGCCAAAAGTAACCCATTTGTGCTTCCTGGCAGAAAACTCTACCCGACCATAGAGAACAAAGAAACGGCTTTTTTTCACAGCTAGAAGGCAGCCAGGGCAATGTATACAATCTGAAAACATTTCTGAGCCTTGGCTGCAGTAAAAAGGGTGTTTGGAGAAGAAATCACAGCTTTCCATGTATTTAGGTAAAAAGATTATCCTAGATACATCTTTATGAAACTATGTGAATCTACTTTACAGTTCAAGCACAAAGATAGCAAAGTAAAGGAGTACATGGAGTTACTAATGCATATAGTTCACAGATGTCAAGGTAGAGAAGTGCCACAAAATGGGCATACCTGGAAATTTCTTTTATCTTCACTGTGTGAACAGGGATTACAGCTTGAGATGAGTGAACAGGTTCAGTTCAACCAGATTCAACACAAATTTTCCATAAATTTCGTGTTTATCCCAACACATAACTTTTGGTGTTTGTCATTGGCGAACCGAAAGTGAAATTATTATACTGCGTGGCCTCTTCAGATTCGAGAGTATAATAGGTGGAGGCTCAGGGGAGGTGTTCAGACATAGTCACCTTCCCTCACCTTTTTCTGGGCCTCCTTGCGGCATTCAGTGCTCTCCCTGGTTCCTCTTCTTGCCTCCTAAGTGACATCAAGTGACAAACAGGGTCACTGTAGTGGCCTGTGATTGGACTTTAGCGGATACATGGAGAGCACCAACATCATGACATTTGGCATGACCCATGTGACTGCTGAAGCCCAATAACAGACCTCTGAAATGAATTTCACTTCTAGTTCTAGCCGAGCAATTTCAAAACAAAACGAGTCAACTCATCCGAACCCGAAACTAAACAAATGTTCAGAGGTTCACCCATTTCTATTTATACCAATGTAACATGTGGTTGCTGTGGTATCAACATTTCTGTCAAAGAAACCATAGTCAGCTTTGGCCTAGAGGCCACCATATCAGCATAGGAAGACTAAGAAGCCAAGTATGCTCCCAAATCAAGTCACAAAGTTTCTTTGAAAGCTGGCCATTGATTTATGGGAAGCGTGATGGCACTAGAGTCATAGTTTTCCTTAGTTTTTCTTGTTAAAAAAAAAAAAAAAAATTTGCATACCTTTTTTCAGAATTCCTAAGAGAGCATACATGGCTTCTAAGTTTCCCTAAGTCCCCCATGGTCTCTTCAATGAGACAAAGTATCCTTTCTGACCCATGTCAACAACTTCTCACCTAGTTGACAAGTACCCTGCTCTGCACTGACAAAAGGCAAGAACCCCAAAATAGCTGTCTGTGGATGGGTGCATTTTCCTTATATCCCAAGTCATGTCACAAGGCTTGTTTCAGAGTCAGACATTGATTTGGGGGGGGGGGGGGGGGGGGGGGGGGGGGGGGGGGGGGGGGGGGGGGGGGGGGGGGGGGGGGGGGGGGGGGGGGGGGGGGGGGGGGGGGGGGGGGGGGGCGGGGGGGGGGGCCCCGGGGGGGGGGGGGGGGGGGCCCCCCCCCCCCCCCCCCCCCCCTTATAGAGAGGTACCATCCAGCTGGCGGTTCTAGAGTCATGGTTTTCCTGTTTACTTCAACTAAGAAAATTAATTTACATACCATTGTTCAACAGAAGAAATAAATGGGATAGGGGAAGCCCAATGGAAAAACATAAGAAAAATTGAACCGGCAGTAAAACCTAAGTCCAGGTTGATCATAGTGAACTCTTGTGTTTGTAGCTCATCATATAGTGGTAACATATGCTGTGGTGTTGAATCCAGCAAGCCTTTGAACTATTCATTATAGAATCCTTCTGAAAGTTAAATGTAAGATAGGGGAAATGACATCATATTAATGACCTCCGCTTTGTGTCTAGCTCTGTAATTACAGCTCTGGCCATGAAGTCTGCTCATGGCTTAGTCATAGTATGATCAGACTGGATGTGTCTCTTAGCATAGCTTATTGATTCTATATAGTTAGCCCCAGTGGCCCTTAAAGGGAATCTACAACCTCCCCCAACAATGCTCAGCTGTCACCACTATGTCACAGAGCACATTACAGTGATAAATAATATACCCTTGTTACATATGTCTGTTTTGCAGATTGGAGAAAAGCAACTTTGAAGTATTATGCAAATGAGGCAGTTGGTGCACTGGGCGTGGCCTTCAGCTCCCTGGAGCACTGCACTTGCCACTGACCCCTACAATCTTTTTCCTGCACCACCCCATTCAGTGAGAGTTGATCCTCCCACTGCTAGAACATCCCCCATCATACCAGAGCAGAAAAACAATTCATTTTTATTATACATCAGTAGTAAAAATTAAATACAAGAAACTGTGTAATATTTCTTATCAGACAAAAGTGCTTCTTTCTCTACTTATGAGGCACCTCTCCTACTACCCCCAGCCTCTTAAACTCAATTCTGTAAAGACAGGCTTCAGCACACAGAAGTTTACAGAAAAAAGGTGAAGTGGAAGACAAGAAATAGGAGTGGCATGAGAGAGACACAAAACTAAAAACTTACTGCTAGCTGCAGCAACATTACTCCATTCACTTATACTGGAGTTCTCAAAATAACAGAAACTGCCTGGACTCCTGTTCCCACATATATATATAGTACAGACCAAAAGTTTGGACACACCTTCTCATTCCAAGAGTTTTTTGTATTTTCATGACTATAAAAATTGTAGATTCACACTGAAGGCATCAAAACTATGAATTAACACATGTGGAATTATATACTTAACAAAAAAGTGTGAAACAACTGAAAATATGTCTTATATTTTAGGTTCTTCAAAGTAGCCACCTTTTGCTTTGATTACTGCTTTGCACACTCTTGGCATTCTTTTGATGAGCTTCAAGAGGTAGTCACCTGAAATGGTTTTCACTTCACAGGTGTGCCCTGTCAGGTTTAATAAGTGGGATTTCTTGCCTTATAAATGGGGTTGGGACCATCAGTTGTGTTGTTCAGTGGAGTGTTAGAATTTGTATTATGGCAAGAAAAAAAGCAGCTAAGTAAATAAAACCGAGTGGCCATCATTACTTTAAGAAATGAAGGTCAGTCAGTCCGAAAAATTGGGGATACTTTGGGAAAGTGTCCCCAAGTGCAGTGGCCAAAACCATCAAGCGCTACAAAGAAACTGGCTCACATGAGGACTGCCCCAGGAAAGGAAGACCAAGAGTCACCTCTGCTGCGGAGGATAAGTTCATCCGAGTCACCAGCCTCAGAAATCGCAGGTTAACAGCAGCTCAGATTAGAGACCAGGTCAATGCCACACAGAGTTCTAGCAGCAGACACATCTCTACAACAACTGTTAAGAGGGGACTGTGTGCAGCAGGCCTTCATGGTAAAATAGCTGCTAGGAAACCACTGCTAAGGACAGGCAACAAGCACAAGAGACTTGTTTGGGCTAAAGAACACAAGGAATGGACATTAGACCTTTGGAAATCTGTGCTTTGGTCTGATGAGTCCAAATTTGAGATCTTTGGTTCCAACCACCGTGTCTTTGTGCGACGCAGAAAAGGTGAACGAATGGACTCTACATGCCTGGTTCCCACCGTGAAGCATGGAGGAGTAGGTGTGATGGTGTGGGGGTGCTTTGCTGGTGACACTGTTGGGGATTTATTCAAAATTGAAGGAATACTGAACCAGCATGGTTACCACAGCATCTTACCACAGCGGCATGCTATTCCATCCGGTTTGCGTTTAGTTTTACCATCATTTATTTTTCAACAGGACAATGACCCCAAACACACCTCCAGACTGTGTAAGGGCTATTTGACCAAGAAGGAGAATGATGGGGTGCTACGCCAGATGACCTGGCCTCCACAGTCACCAGACCTGAACCCAATCGAGATGGTTTGGGGTTAGCTGCACCGCATAGTGAAGGCAAAAGGGCCAACAAGTGCTAAGCATCTCTGGGAAATCCTTCAAGACTGTTGGAAGACCATTTCAGGTGACTACCTCTTGAAGCTCATCAAGAGAACGCCAAGAGTGTGCAAAGCAGTAATCAAAGCAAAAGGTGGCTACTTTGAAGAACCTAGAATATAAGACATATTTTCAGTTGTTTCACACTTTTTTGTTAAGTATATAATTCCACATGTGTTAATTCATAGTTTTGATGCCTTCAGTGTGAATCTACAATTTTTATAGTCATGAAAATACAGAAAACTCTTGGAATGAGGTGTGTCCAAACTTTTGGTCTGTACTGTATATCAGACATTTGTACCTTTACCCTGTGGATAAGCCATAAATGTCAAAGATGGGAACACTCCTTAAAGTTTAGAATCGACCCCCAAAAAAAATTCAAGTAACTTTGCATTCACACAGCTTTCTTTCGTACTGTTCCAGAGTTACAACTTTCTCATATCTGCTTGTATCCCCTGCTTGTTTAATGTCTGACCAGAACATGCTCTAGTAACTTGCATTATACTGTATAGGAATCTGACAAAGAATAGAAACAACTCTCCCACAAGGCAGTGTGGCATAAAGCATTGCATTATACTGTAGTATGTACAGTACAGACCAAAAGTTTGGACACACCTTCTCATTCCAAGAGTTTTCTGTATTTTCATGACTATAAAAATTGTAGATTCACACTGAAGGCATCAAAACTATGAATTAACACATGTGGAATTATATACTTAACAAAAAAGTGTGAAACAACTGAAAACATGTCTTATATTCTAGGTTCTTCAAAGTAGCAACCTTTTGCTTTGATTACTGCTTTGCACACTCTTGGCATTCTCTTGATGAGCTTCAAGAGGTAGTCACCTGAAATAGTTTTCATTTCACAGGTGTGCCCTGTCAGGTTTAATAAGTGGGATTTCTTGCCTTATAAATGGGGTTGGGACCATCAGTTGTGTTGTTCAGAAGTCAGGTGGATACACAGCTGATAGTCCTACTGAATGGAGTGTTAGAATTTGTATTATGGCAAGAAAAAAGCAGCTAAGTAAAGAAAAACGAGTGGCCATCATTACTTTAAGAAATGAAGGTCAGTCAGTCCGAAAAATTGGGAAAACTTTGAAAGTGTCCCCAAGTGCAGTGGCCAAAACCATCAAGCGCTACAAAGAAACTGGCTCACATGAGGACTGCCCCAGGAAAGGAAGACCAAGAGTCACCTCTGTTGCGGAGGATAAGTTCATCTGAGTCACCAGCTTCAGAAATTGCAAGTTAACGGCAGCTCAGATTAGAGACCAGGTCAATGCCACACAGAGTTCTAGAAGCAGACACATCTCTACAACAACTGTTAAGAGGAGACTGTGTGCAGCAGGCCTTCATGGTAAAATAGCTGCTAGGAAACCACTGCTAAGGACAGGCAACAAGCACAAGAGACTTGTTTGGGCTAAAGAACACAAGAAATGGACATTAGACCTGTGGAAATCTGGGCTTTGGTCTGATGAGTCCAAATTTGATATCTTTGGTTCCAACCACCGTGTCTTTGTGCGACGCAGAAAAGGTGAACGAATGGACTCTACATGCCTGGTTCCCACCGTGAAGCATGGAGGAGGAGGTGTGATGGTGTGGGGGTGCTTTGCTGTTGACACTGTTGGGGATTTATTCAAAATTGAAGGAATACTGAATCAGCATGGTTACCACAGCATCTTGCAGCGGCATACTATTCCATCCTATTCCATATTTAGTTGGACCATCATTTATTTTTCAACAGGACAATGACCCCAAACACACCTCCAGACTGTGTAAGGGCTATTTGACCAAGAAGGAGAGTGATGGGGTGCTACGCCAGATGACCTGGCCTCCACAGTCACCAGACCTGAACCCAATCGAGATGGTTTGGGGTGAGCTGGACCGCAGAGTGAAGGCAAAAGGGCCAACAAGTGCTAAGCATCTCTGGGAACTCCTTCAAGACTGTTGGAAGACCATTTCAGGTGACTACCTCTTGAAGCTCATCAAGAGAATGCCAAGAGTGTGCAAAGCAGTAATCAAAGCAAAAGGTGGCTCCTTTGAAGAACCTAGAATATAAGACATATTTTCAGTTGTTTCACACTTTTTTGTTAAGTATATAATTCCACATGTGTTAATTCATAGTTTTGATGCCTTCAGTGTGAATCTACAATTTTTATAGTCATGAAAATACAGAAAACTCTTGGAATGAGAAGGTGTGTCCAAACTTTTGGTCTGTACTGTATATCCAACAAATTGCTGAACGCAGCACTGGATATAGTAAAGTTAATGCGGTAAGTCAGGATGAGCTCAAGATAAGACAAGACTTAAAGAATTTAAGTCATTTTCATTCGGACTCTAGGTATTAAGGATAATATTTTGCATGTATGTAAACACCCTAGACTTTAACAAGCTTTATGTCCTGAGATATAACATGGAAGAGCCAAGGAAGACAAGAAAACAGTTTCCTATGGAAATGTCACTCTGTGAGGGAACATATGCAACAGCCTCAAAGTGAGCGGCCGACACACAAAACTATAATAGACTGTCAGCCCCAGATGGAGTAAATTAACATGTACACATGGGCAGTGATCTCTTTCATCTTTGACTTATGTTAGGAAGGCCTCTGTACTGTAGCACTTCAATGGCGAGCCTTAATCCTGTGTCTTTGCAGTTTGTCTGTACGATCACAGAAAAGTGATCGATGGCGTCTGAAGTGTGGATACCTAGAGTGAATCATACCGCGTTCACATCTGAGACATAGCTGCACAATCCTACAATGCCTTAAAAAGTATTAATCCCCTTGGACTTTTCCGTGTTTTTATGCAGGACAATATTACATCATGGTGAATTTATAGGGAACCTGTCAGCACGATTATACCCCTAAAACCATCAGCAGTACCTGACAGGGCAATTCACCTATTGTCCAACTCTGAGAACTACCTCTATCCTTAGAAAAAATACTTTTATTCGATATGTAAGTGAAGGTTTTGAAGTCAAGCTCTCCACGCCCCATTTCCTCCCTTCTGCCCCGTTCCTAGCCCCTGTGACGTACCCGCTCCAGCCCACTTAAATCACACTCACGTACAGCAGTTGTCAAGCTCAGCTCTGAAATTGGATTCTGAGGATGGTTTTAGGGGCAAGATCATGCTGACAGGTTCCCTGTAAATACCCTGTCTAAACATTCGGCTACTGCAGGAGGCAAGGCCTTCCCCAGCAAAACTAGCTGGTTGGAGTTCTCAAAGTGGGACCTGTGATGATCCTTTGATCGCTGTGGCTACAGTATTAAAGGGGCTGACTATGAATGGGAAACCACTTTCCATGGGTTTGCTACAACTTCAATAGGTCATAAGTATCTGGTCGTTTGGGGTCCAATAACCAGGATCCCAACTGATCAGCTGGTTGTAGAAGCAGCAGTACTCGGGTGAGCTCCGCTTCTTCTTTACATGCTAGTGACATTCATCATGTCATCTGTCTGCAAGCTAGGTCCCATTGAAAGGAATCAGGCTGAATTGCAATACCAAGCAAGCCCCTATGCAATGTATAGCAATGTGCTTGGTAGTCAGTGAAGACGCCGCAGAGTTTACCTGCAGTCTCTTCAAACAGCTGATCCAGTAGGTGTCCTAGGTGTTAGATACCCAATGATCAGGTGTCGAGGACCTATCTTAAGGACAAGGAGCAAATAAATAAGAGGGACATTCAAAGCACTAAACTCGATCACATCAATCCCTATAAGCGGTGCATTATAGAGATGGGATCAACCAATAGGACAATAGGAGGCAAGAGTGTGACTATTACTGCACATCACTGGGAGATCAAGAAAAGTAGAAAAGGCACAGGAGACAGATTGCAGACCAAAATAATCATAAGTCGTTGCAAGTGGGGACCCAGTGCAAGTTTTGCTATTGGGCCTTAAACATACTCAACGTACTTAAAATGAGTATATTTGTTTATGGTCATACTTTGTGTCTGTGACTTTAGCAAATAGTGTATCAATGTTTTCTTAATTGTGGAAGAAAAGAATAATATACAATAGGTTTCTCAGGTGTCCAGCAGAGGGCGCTGTTCAGTATCACATTCCAAAACACCATCCAAAAAGTTCAAAGAGGTCACCGCAGACAAAAGCAGCCTATCACTAAAATCAATATCCTCCAGGCAAGTTTCTGGGAGCCAAATAAGGAAACATTATTCTGTGTATTGTGTGATCAAACCTGCCAGAGATAAACATGTAGTAACTTATCAGAAAACAACCCAATCACAGCACAATACACAACTATGATGAGAAAAAAAAATCACCAGCAAGTGTTAAACCTTCACATTGCACTAATAATTATTTGTATTAGGGAACTGAATCATATCATATTGATGAACATGCTCCTTTGACAAGTGGGTATGATGGCAATAACGTGGGATAGATGGCACTGGCAGTGGGATAGATGGCCCTCTATTCCACTGTACCAGTTGGTCTCTGTTAGCATTATCTGTTTTGTATATCTGGTGTACCATATGTAAATCCGCAAATGTAAAGCACCATGGAATTAATGGTGCTATATAAATAAACAAATAATAACAAATAATAATAATAACCCAAACCTGAGAAGTTTAAAGGAAGTATCTGCTTTTTGAAATGAATGCCCTATCCGAAATATAGGACATAGATTGGCACAGTACTACTGTCAGGACCCAGAAGATAAGTTATTTCCCCCAAAAGCACTCGAGCTGCAGTACTTGCTCACCATACATTTAAAGGGAGTCTGTCAGTAGGAAAATGTCATCAAACTAATGACAGTACCTTGTAGGTCAGCCTCTACACTTTCAGAGAGGTCTTTCTTATTCTGCTTTTAAGCTCAATTTTCATTAAAATCAGAATGTTATTATTTTGTAAATTAACAGAAAAATGCTTCAAGGGTGTTTCTGCCAGGGCTTCACCTTTAAGATAACCGACCCTAATTGCCACCTAGCCAATTCCCAATTGTGTGAAATCTCCAACTTTGTCACTCTTGTCTGCATCTGCCTACGTCTGAATCTAGCCTTCTTCTCTTCCGGGTGCAGCCTGGCGTCATCAGGCATGCACAGTACAGTAGATACTGCACTTGCCACATGTGATTCAGACTATAAGAACAGGGAGGTAGACATCACTCAAGCAGTGCTGGGAAGTAGTTAGGGGCAGTTACCTACAGTGGAGAAGGCTCTTTTTGGCCAATTTGCTTAAGAATAAAATGCTGATTTTCATGATAATGGAGCTGAAATGCAAAATAAAAAAGGCATCTTTGGAAAGTGGAGATGCCGCCCTACAAGGTACAGTCATTTATCTGATACCGATTTTCCTGCTGGCAGACTCCCTTTGATAGCAGTGGTTGTGAGTACTGCAGCAGTTGTTCCATTCAAATCTATGGAACCTGGGCTCCAGCACTCAGAATCGCTGCTATTAAGTATGACGACTGAGTGCTACAGGTTGTGTACTGACAAGAGAACAGCTGATCTCTGGGTTGGTCTGAGCAGTCGGACCTTCCCTGATCCAAGATTGATCTCCTCTCACATGGATAGATTAAAAAAAAAAAGCACAGAACTCCTTTAATAACAGAATACAGATGTAAAGATGGAATTCCATTTAAAATCTAAAAAATTATCTATCTTAGGCTAGGTTCACATCTGTGCCAGAGTCTCTACCACAGAAACTGCAGAAAATCAGCAAAGAAAAAAGACCTGCACAGAATAATTTTCTCTCCACCAGTTTCAATATAAAAACATAGGAAATCCGACAGACCCCGTTATAGTCTATGGGGTCAGCAGGTAACTGTTTTAGCAGTCTTTCTCTCAGTCGTTCGGGTCCCTCGGGGACCTAGCCTTAGACATTATCATTTAGCTGAGGTTGCTTTGTTGTTTAATGTCCTTAGGGTGCTTTAACACTGCACTTTGCAGTGTCCATTTGAGACATACATCATAAATTTTCCAACCTATACTTCCAAATGATGGCACTGTAGACAGCATACAACGGCATTTGTTGCCTGTATGCTTTTGTTGTCAAAAAACATATCTTATGCTATATAATTTTTTTGACTGGATGCCTCCGTATGCAGAGTATTGTATCTCATAAAACAAAACAAGAAATAAAGAGTAAAAGGACACTCTTTTGCCTTCTGTTGCAAGAATAGGAGCTATGGATCCGGTTAACCAGAGAGAAGCAGACTATCTAGTAGTTGCCACATTTAGGGGCTATCCATGGAGCTCCTCTATAAAGCTTCATGTAAAGGGCGGGACACCCATAACACTATACTAGGAACCTGCTCAGAATTCAATTCCCTGTACTACATCAAGTGGTTCCAAATGGGGACTTCACTTCAGGAATGCAACCAGTAGTCAATTACACAGAGTGTCCTTGCTAAATGTCTTTCCCATTATTGATCCGCAGTACGTTGGTGGAAGTGGTGAGCTCTTTGCCACAAATCAAATTGTTAGGGTTGGTCCCAGCAGTGACAGATCAGCAATGAACTGCATGCCAATAAATCTCCTTTGTGGAGAAGCGGCTACTATCCAGTGACCCCCCAATGTTGAATAGGTGACCCCGTGAACCCATCCAGGGCCTGCCATGGCATATCCATCTGCACTTTTGCCTCTACATATTTCATAGCTATATCCAGCCAGAAAACACAGTGTCAGCTCTGCCGGGAGCATCATCTGCCAAGTCAGAGCCAGCGCTAGTCTGCAATTAGGAGGATTAGTCTGTTGCACACTGGCAAACACACCCAGCCGTAGAGTCCTGTTTACACTCAGCGATTGCCAATAAGCCGCTGCCTAATATCATTACATTGTTCTCTATGTGACCTGTAGACACATATGTTACATTTCTAGCAGTTTTAGGAGTGATCATTTATTGCTCAAGGTGTGATGTACACCCCTAGAGAAAGTGAACCCCAAAGACCTAGTGAGGTAAGTGCCATACATCTCTATGTGGCAGTGCCACTACATACCATGGTGTACACCTAGGTATACAGAGGGATTTTGGCTATACAGGAGCAGCTAGGGATTGTGCACACCAGGAAATGACTGTGGCTGTGGACAGTACAATGCCTCCCAGCCCTGCACCCCCTACCCTGACTGCACCCCTGAAGTAAGCGTCCTCCCGGCGGTGCCCGCTGCTCATTCTGGATACAAAGGCCACTTACATAGTGCTTGTTGGGAATGCGCCGCTTCTGGACGTTCTGCACGCTGACTTGCACGATGCTTTTCCTGGGCATGGCTCAGCCGGGCGGCGGACAAAAGGGCAGAGCTGGCGGTGTGGTCCTCGGGGCTGCGCGCTCTTCACATACGCCGCCTGGTGAGCGGGTCCTGAGGTGACGATGAGGGAGAGAATGAGAGAGCGGCTCCGTAGCCAGGTTCAGCGCCCAGCTCGTCTCCTTTCTTCCCTCAGTGCCTCTTCCCTCCCCTCTGCCTGTGAGGAGGAGCAGCCCACTCTCTCC
The DNA here is from genome assembly GCA_947044405.1 of Leptodactylus fallax. Lineage (NCBI taxonomy): Eukaryota > Metazoa > Chordata > Amphibia > Anura > Leptodactylidae > Leptodactylus > Leptodactylus fallax. The sequence goes on along the minus strand of CAMRHE010000108.1, from coordinate 2,970,303 downwards.
AGCACTGCCCCTCCATGGGATGCAGACTTTACTACATTCACATACGTGTTAACCCCCTCATTTACCGGCGCAGAGTACAACGTGCGGACACCAGAGCTTACACTCCAATCTCCATGGACGGTCATGTGCCCAAATCCTCCGGCTACATACAAGTCCTTCAGTTGTCCTCTGATGTCCATTACTTCTTCCCATCCAGTCACTTCACTTACAAATAGGTCTTCTCTTCCTGCTGTCCAGAGTGCCCAGTTTTGAGGTACTGATGGAATTTATCACTGTAGAAAATGGCAGACCCTGGCTAGAGGATAGAAAGAGGGAAATAAAATCTGCAGCGCACACAGGTAGAGTGGGACTGGGGTACCTAGGGCTCGGCAGGAAGATTCACTCTGGGGGCCCCTATACAGATACAGCAAAATATTACCTCACACTCCTTTGCAAGCAGGACTTTTCTCTCCGCATTTTTTGGGCAGAAACCCAATGGACCCCATTATAGTCTATGGGTTCCGTGAGATTCTGCGGGTATCTGCTTTTTAAGCGGGTTAGGTTTCCCCAAGCACACCCGAGGAACAGAAAGCCGAACGCTAGTGTGAACCTAGCGTCAGTTTATTTTTCAGTAGCAGCTTGTGTGGGATTGTTTCCTGGGTCCCTGTCAGTAGTCAGTGAACTGGCTCTTGCCATGAACTAGGGGCCTCTTAGCTCTGTGTAGCCAGGATATGTGACCAAACAGAGGCAGACCTCAGGCAGCAGCAACACGACTGGTCATTGGTGCCCCTGCAGGGTGATTGAGAAGATGGGGCCCAGGGAGGAAAGACAATGACACCAAAATGTCATCTCAGCCAACCAGTGTCTCTACAGTATATGAAATAAACTGCCAGATATATAAGGGTAAGTTTACAAGGTGGAAAATGAAGAGAAATTTGGCCACGGGTTACCCACAATGGGATGCAGGGCATTGGCTTTTCGCTGCTGATTAGAGCCAGAAGAATAGGCCTAATCAGCAAGGAGTCTCAAGCCGCTGAATCCGCGACAAGATCAAGCAGGTGCTTATGCTTTCAGCGTCTTGCTGCAATCTCTGCCTCCCATTGAAAAAAATGGGAGACAGAATCTAGACGGAATCCGCCTCCACGTCCGTGGCAAATTCCCCCTTGTGAACCTACCCTTATACAGATGCATAGCCCGATTGAGATGCTGTACAATGAGTATCTGTGAATACAGTGAGTGTACTGTGCCATGCCAGGGTGAGCTGGGGGCCCACCTGTTCAGGGGGGCCCACTGTGGGATTCACCTCTGGTTCAATCAGAACATATACACAGCGGCAAATTTACATATGATAAGCCATGTCTCTAACCCTATCCCTCCCAGTCCCCCTGTGGCCCTCACTGTAAAAAAAAAAAAAAAAAAGTAAGGCTCCCCTTCTCCTGGAGTTCATGTTGTAGCTGAAGAGGAGATATACTACCACCACCCAGAAAAGTACCTGGAATCAGGACTGTCACACTGAATCCAAAATGATCGGGAGGCAAGCACAGTGGCTGACAACCCCTGGGTTCATGTTTTTTTTTTTTTTTTTTTATCTTAATTAAGAGTAGCACATTTCATTATGCATTGCAGCTGAGTAGCAGTAAAGTAGAGGCTTTCAATCTGATAATGTCGCAGGTAATGAAAACACTGCTATCTGCAGGGACATTCTGCAGCATTTTCCATTACAAAATCCACCCAAAATTGGGTTACCTGCAGACTTCTCTCCAGTCTACCCACTTTTCAGAGAGCCAAATCACTTTGTGCTGCAGTTTTTTTTATACAACATTATTGTTTAGAGGACCTTTCATGCACTCTGACATCAGTTGTATTATATACCGCTAGAAAGCTGACCGTGTGCTGAATTCAGTTTAGTTTTGGCACTGATATGCCTCCACTGTCAGAAGGGCGGACCTTACAGCTCAGTGTCATTTAGGCTAAGGCCCCACACGTAGAGGGCTGCAGCGAAAAACCGCGGAAGAAACGCATTGTGGTTTTTCCCACATCGCTTTTCACAGAAAAACTCTGCAGACTTTCTGCTTCAATTATACCTATAGGGAAACCGCCGGCGCTTCCATAGGTATAATTGACATGCTGCGATTTCCAAAAACATGACAGTTTTCAAAATTGCAGTATTTCCACTGCAGGTATTTTTCTGCAATGTGTGGATAGGATTCAATAGAATCACATCCACTTTGCAAGGACGATTACGGCACATGGGGCTTCAGCCTCATATATATATATATATATATATATATATATATATAAATATTATTATTCAAAAGTTTTTATTGAGTTTTTTACAAGTATAAAGGACAAGTACAAATATTGGTAAGTAACATTCAATAATAATAACAATAACAATACATAACTGCATATGATCCATTCAAAACAAACAAATAGCAAATGATGACAGTATATCTGTCTGCAGTATACAACTGCAATGACAGAATGGTCGAAGATCCTCACCACAAGATTTAACCACTTCAGGACCGCCCATTGGGTTTTTATGTCCGGAAAGTGGTTGTCTAGATTGTGCAGCTGCTGAAATGAGGAGCCGGCTGTAACTACAGCCGGAGCTCCCATAGAGAAGGCAGAGAAGGTTTATTACCGCCATGATGCAGCTCCCCTCTGTCCTGTCGGTCACGTGATCCGCTGGGATCAGAGCCTGTTAGAGCTGTTGGGTCCTACAGGACCCAGATCAGCTCTATAGTAACGTGCAGGAGGCTGTATTCCTCCTGCAACTGGGGCTAAATGTACCAGCCCCAGTTACATGGGAAATCAGCCTCCTCCACAAAAAAAAAAAAAAAAAGTGATCAGATGTCTCCAAAGGTCTATTATGACCTTATGGGGACACAATGTAAAAAAAAAAAAGAATGAATAGAAAAAATAAATAAAATTAAAAAAATAAATAAAAAATACGTCAATAACACGCCCTTATTAAAGGTTATAGCCCCACCCCCACCAACACCATACAAAATAAAAATTTCCATAAACGAGAGGAAAAACTATTTTATAAAGTTTATTTAGTAGCAATTTGTGCTATTAAATAAAAAAAAATGAAAAAAGTGCAAAACAGACAGGTTTTCCCTCCTCTTTTGTTTATATTTTCCAGGATATTAAAAAAAAAAATTAAAACACATGCAAAAATAAAAACAACATAAAAATAAAGCCCTATGTGTCACCGAAAAAAGACGCAGAAATTATTTGAATAACCCAAATGATAAAAATGTTATAGCCCTCAAAACCGCACAGAGAAGAAAACCCAGAAATGGTACAGAAATGGTTAAGGGCAAGGGAATGGAAAAGGTACTGGTGAAAGAAGGAAGGTAAGGTAAGAGGGAAATTAGTAAGTGGAAAAACGAGAGGGGGGAGCTAGGGAGAGAAAGGAGAGGAGAGAAGAAGCAAAGGGAAAGAAAAAGAGAAAAAGAAAGGAAGCAAGTCAAAGCAGGAGGAAAAATGTAAGAAATAGGAGGAAATGATGCAAATAAGGAGGGTTAGAAAAGTCAGCAAAGAGTCAACAATAGACTTGAATTGACGTTGGTTCAGCAGCAGTGTCAGCCCAAAAACATCTCAGTTCTGAATTAATTGTAACAGAAGTTGGTGTAGGAGGTACTCCCTTGGAGTAGATCAGCCACGGATTTTCAAGAACCGATCGTGAGTCCTAGTCGACCAGCTCATGAGTTCCTCAATGCGAGCTATTTCCTGTACTTTAGATTGACATAATGATACTGGAGGGCTATGGTCTGAAGCCAGAACTGTGGAATCAACAATTTAGTGGCTGATATAAGGTGGGTGGCTAGGCTATCTCTGGAAGGTTTGTATGCACCAGTTGGGAGTGCAAGAAATATTATGGATGGAGAAAGGGTAATGTCTGAGCCAATGGCTTTCCTCATGCAGTTGGACCAGAGAAGTTGAATGATGGGTCAAGAATTCATTTATATTTTTAACCAGAGGTGTAGCTAAAAGAACTGGACCCCATAAATATCTTTTGAATAGGCCCCTTATGGATTCAGGTACTGGCCACTTGGCCTAGAGCCCTAGGATGCTATGCAGAGCATCACAGTCAACTATTCACCCTAAATTTAAACACACAGTAACAGTTGCAACCAGGTTCTCCTCCCCTACAAATATATTTATGAAGACCACACCACCCACCCCATAACATTTACAGCAATGCCTCCACACATCTATTCTAAAAAGAAATCCCCTCCCCATACAGATTTTAACCAAAGATCCCATCCCCGACAAAAATTGATCTATAAACATACTCCATTTCTTACACAGTGTTTATAGCCAAGACCCAATCCTACAATAAACAATCTAACAGCCTGCCCTTTTATGGTCCATTTTAGCTCCAAAAATGCATGCATGTTTCTTAAAGAAAAAAAAAAGAAAAAAACATGTGTTTTAAAAAAATGAATGCGATTTTGCACAAAAATGCACCATGTAAACCCAGCCTCAAAAGTCCTAAACAGAATTGAACTGCATGTTTAAAAGAATTCCTTTACTTTGAGGTTTATTTTATTTTTTATTTTTTTACGGCCTAGGCCCGTGATGGCGAACCTATGGCACGCGTGCCAGAGAGGGCACGCAGAGCCCTCTCAGTTAGCATACGCGCCGTCGCCATGATCGCTCACTAACGGGGAATCTGGTACAGGATTCCCTGTTATTGAGCGATCACTTCTTTCTGAGCTGTCAGTGTAGGCTGATTGCAGAGTGTAACCTCTGCTCCGACGCTTTTCGTGGGACTGCAGCTCTTTGCGGAACTAGGTAAGTAGCATAAACTACTGTGGGGGACACTGTGAAGCATAAGCTACTGTGTGGGGCCCCACACAGTAGTATATGCTTCACAGTGGGCCCCAGACAGTAGTATATGCTTCACAGTGGGGCCCCCCGCACACTAGTATATGCTTCACAGTGGGCCCCCAGACAGTAGTTTATGCTTCACAGTGGGGCCCCACACAGTAGTATATGCTTCACAGTGGGCCCCCAGACAGTAGTATATGCTTCACAGTGGGGCCCCACACACTAGTATATGCTTGAAGGGTGAGGGTTGGGGGTGAGGATCAAAATGTCTGCGACTAAAACTTAGTTCAATACATGTGAATAGAGCCACTTGAGCAGTATCATTTTCTGAATGCCCCATATATAGAAAGTCACAGAAATTTCTGCAGCAAGCCTGACCTTTGCGAATTCTCCCTTATTAAAGCCCAACTGATGGTACAGAGCCTAATAACATATGAAGCACCAAAACTAACAGCACTTATTGCCCAGGAACGGTGGGGACTAGTAAAAAAAAAAAAAAAAATTCCATACGTGCCAGGAACCAGTGGAGCAGTATTTATTAAATGATGCAAAGATCTGGACTTGGTGGCAGTGGTTCAAAGTCCTCTTCATATGGTAAAAATTGGAATGTGTTTTATATCATTAAACTTCGATGGGACATACCAAGATAAAGTAGATTGCATAAATGTGACCGTTCTGATGATCAGGCATATCTTACCCTGTGGATAGAGGGATAACTATTCTTAGTGGAAAAATCCCCTTGAGTTAGGTTGGGTTCACACTTGCGCTGGAGTGCGCTTACACCCTCTGCGCCGCAAATCTAGTTTTTTTCGCTGGAAACAAAGTTCTGCATGTCCGACTTTGTTTCTGACGAAAAAACTGGATTCGCGGCGCAGAGGGTGTAAGCGCACATCCGTGCATTGCTTTAAAAACCCATTCAAATGAATGGGTTTTTAAGCAATGCGTCGCTAACCTGTCGCTATCTGGTGCCTACCCAGTTTCCCGAGATTTTCACTCAGTTTGGCAGCGGACGGACTCAAGCGCAAGTGTGAACCCACCCTTAGTATATCAGAAGATTCAGAATGTGGAACCAGAGCACTGCAGCATGTCAGCAAATGTGTGATATGCAATGTGGCTGTGACATGACAAGGACTATAATCCCTTCTTCAGTACTTTAAGGGTGGGTTCACACCTGCGTGGCCCACAAGGGCTGTTTGGGAGATAGTTGTCACAGCTTGTGTGCAGCCGTTTGCTTGCTGTGCTTACCCTTTCTTGACACCTTAGGGTGGGTTCACCCTGCGTTTAGTCCGTCCGCTGCCAATCCGAGTGAAAATCTCGGGGAATGGGATCGGCATCGGATACTGACAGGTTAGCGATGCATTGGTTAAAAACCCATTCATTTGAATGGGTTTTTAAAGCAATGCGCGGGTGTCCGATTGCACCCTCTGTGCTGCGAAGCATTTTTTTTTTCGCGGACACGAAGTCCTGCATGTCCGACTTTGTTTCCGATGAAAAAAAAAGGATTCGCAGCACAGAGGGTGCAATCGGACACCCGCGCATTGCTTTAAAAACCCATTCAAATGAATGGGTTTTTAACCAATGCGTCGCTAACCTGTCAGTATCTGATGCCGATCCCGTTCCCCGAGATTTTCACTCGGATTGGCAGCGGACGGATTCAAACGCAGGTGTGAACCCACCCTAAGGTGTCATAGAAAAGGTAAGCACAGCAAGCAAACTGGCTGTCACACACAAGCTAGCTGACAACTATCTCCCATAAACAAGCCCTTGTGGGACAGCCACACAGGCATGTTACTCCCATAAAGACCCTCTTTAGGTGCTCGACTTACCTACATAAACAAATAGATAAATAAATAGAAATGTTTATAACCCAGCCGATGGATGTCTATTGAGAGTAGAGAGTCTTTCCTAGCTCTAAGAAATCACTGTAGAAAAATAAGTGAACTCCTCACTTAATTCTAAGGAGAAACAAATTCCCTAAAACATAACTTTTAATTGATGATAGCTAAAATGGTGCAGTAATAACATATTGCTACACTTCAGCAGCAGCGTTACGCTCTGAATAAAACTACCTTTAAGGGAAGAAAAAACAAGGAGGGACGCCATCAGCAGCAGCGGTCACACTGTTTCACCAACAATCTTGCATTTGGCGTTATTCATCTCTACAGCAGTTTTTGCTGCTTAAGGCTAAAGCCCCACGTGGTGTCCCGCAGCAAAAAAGTGCTGAGGGAAAAACTGTGACTGCAAAGCATCACAGTTTTTTTCCCCACAGTGCTTTTCACAGAAAGTCCGCGGACTTTCTGTTTCAGTTTCCGTAGGTATAATTAACATGCTGTGATTTCCAAAACCACAACGGTGTGTGTGGATGGGATTCGCTAGCTTACACCACGTGGGGCCCCGGCACCTATCTTCAACAGTATCTACTAGGTTTAAATATTGGACCCCTGAGGATCTTTCTTCTTTGAGAAACGTGTAGGTTCAAGATGTTTGTAGTAGTAGAATTACAGCTCTGCTCTTTTATTATTTAGCCAGCTTTTGGGTTTCTTTGGTATTGTTGGCGTGGCACTAGGCCAGTAGCCTCACACCAAATTGACTCTTATTCACTTTCTGGCTAATGAGTAGTTCTGTATTGACTGAACACAGCCAATTCTTTTAACCTGCGATAGGGAGGATATGTTCGGGATTGCACTTAGATTTATCTAATACACTTAGCACCAGGGCTGTGGAGTCGGAGTCGTGGAGTCGGTGCCTATTTTGGTGGAGTCGGAGTCGGTATAAAATGGACCGACTCCGACTCCCAAAATATATAATAAATTGGTACAGTTAGTAGTACAATGCAGTATGTGCTGAATATATTTTCATAAGAATTTGGGAAAATGATGAAATGTTGAAAATGATGAAATGTCCTGTAAAGGTCTGTTCTATTCCTCATATAATGATGGGACTGAGTTCTGAGTGAACCTATAAGGTTTAGCACCATTATCTGGAGTAAGCAAAAGATACAAGTGTTGTGATTGTGAGGACTGAAAAGCTTGACTTTATCTGTAATTGTGCTGGAGACCCACCCACAGCCCGAGGACACAGAGTGACTGCTTGTCAGCAAGTGAATCATTGTGCTGAGACTGAGAACTCCTTTAAGGCAAGTACTTCTTCTTAGTATATCTAAACTTTCAATAAACTGCATAAATCAATTGTCCAGTGTATGTTCTCTCTGTATGCTTTGTGTTAGTTTGCTTCTCCTCTGAGCTCATGTTTGGAGAGGTTAGCTGCTCTGCTCAGATGGCTTATATATGCTATACATAGAATATAAGGGGGGAAACTGTTTTCTAACATCTCAAACTTAGAAATACAGAAACACACATGTGAGAAAGTACTATAGGTGTAGAAGCTGTTGCCACTTGCCAAGGCTTTGTTATCTAGCACTGCTAGTAGTTTCACTTTGTAGATTGTGAAGCAGTATGATGTAAAACACCCAGGGCCTGATGTATGAAACTGTCTAGGTGTAGAAGTTTCTTTGTTGTCCATAGCAACCAATCAGAGCCCCCCTTTCATGTAGTGCTCTGGAGAAATGAAAGCAGAGCTCTGATTGGTTGCTGTGAGCTCTGACTGGTTGCTATGGGTAACAAAGAAAGTCTTAGACCAAGACAGTTTTCACACATCAGGCCCTTAGTGAGCTGTATCCAGAGAAAAGTGTGATACTGAAAGTTCAGAGTAAAGAGACCTAATAAAACATATATTACAAACTTTTTATTTATCATGACATATCGATAGCTGTACTATTGATTTATGCATAGTTTGCTTTATTTCTATCCAAAGTTATACTCGCTATTCTTTCAGATATTACAATATACCTTTTTTTTTATAGGACAAAATTATTTTGAAAACAAATTTATATCATTATAAAATGTCTAAGAAGCTTCCTATGAAGTCAGCTGTATTTGAGCATTTCACACTAACTGAAGATAAAAAATATTTTGTGTGTCAGTGTAAGATAAGTGACCCAGATGAGAACAAATGCTGTGATGTCAAAATCAGTGCATACTCCGGAAGCGAGAAAAACGCTCCTACGAGAGCTTCCAATCTAAAAAGACATTTAAGCCGCTTCCACCCAGAAGTTTTCAAATCTGTGACTGAGAAGGATCAGAGTGACACCAAGAAACCAGTGCCCAGCACTTCCCGCCAGGCAACGGAGGATGAAAGATTGTCTCAAACATCAGTAACAAGATATTTTCGAAGTGACAAAATTACTGTAACAATGACAGCAGATGTGTTTAAAAGACAGCTCATAGAGCTTGTTGTGAAGGACGGTGTACCATTATCATTATTTGCTCGACCAAGTTTTAAAGCTCTTAATGGAGAAATGGCCCGCAAACTTGGTGTTTCTCTGGAAAGACAAAGTATTAGAAAATTAGTGATTGAAGAAGCCCTTAACCAAAAAGAACATCTTAAAAAGATTCTCAAGAGACGCTTAATATATCTTAAAATGGATGTCTGCACGCGTCACAGAGTGAACTATTTTGCTATAAATGTAAGATTTGTTTGTGACAACAAAAAATTTGTTACCAAGACACTGGCAGTAAAGGATACTAAAGCTCAACACACCAGTCAGTTTCTCCAGGCCTTAGTGGAAAATATTCTGGAAGATTATGAACTCAAAAAAGAACAGGTTCTTGCTATTGTAACGGACAATGCTTCAAACATGATAAGTACAATTAAACTGATGAATGAGAATAAGGAAGGTGAAGAACAGTTAGAAGAAAACTTTGGATTCAGTATGTCTGAGATGGAAGCCCACAGTCCTGTTCCTGTAACTGAGGAACAAACAGATATTACTACAGAACAACAGCAAAATGATACTTTAGAATTAGATCTTGCTGAAGCTGCTTCAAAATTCTCTGGCAATAAGAGACAGTCTGCAAGAGGGACATGCTGGAACTCTGATTGGCAAGGTGAGGAAATTGGCTATTGCTGCCCAAACCCCTAAAATTGATTCCATCTTGAAGAGACGTGCTGGGAAAGGAGCAATCGTAGATCAAGCCACTCGGTGGGGCAGCACCTATTTAATGATTGAGCGATTAGTTGAGCTGAAGCCCTTTCTTGTGGACATGGCCAACCCTCAGGTAACATTAACTGAAGGTCAATGGACACAGGTAGCTGAATTAATGGAACTGCTTCATCACCCATTCACAGTAACAAAAAAATTACAAGCTGAGGATTTAACTCCTGGAACTTTCTTAAAGGAGTGGAAGAACTTGCTGTTTTGCATGTCCCAAAGACAAGGCTTAATCGCAGAGGGCATTGCTGCTTCAATGAAAAGGAGAGAGACACTGTTATTAGATAACAAAATTCTTCTGGCAGCTGTTTATGTGGACCCAAGTCATAGTATATTGCTGAATGATCAACAGATTACGAAAGGAAAAGAAGCTCTGACTGAGGTAGCAATTAGGATGAGTGGGCTACAGGACTGCCAAGAGCAAGAGGAATTGGGTCTTGCCAGTGCTACTGCCACCATATCTTCAGCCTCATCAGATGAAGAGTTTAACTTTGAAAAGTATTTGGATGACATGGATCAGGCAAAGCGTTGCCGCAGAGAAAAAGATTCCATTCCCATAGCAAACAAACTGACTGTATTTCAGCAAAATTTTTCACTTGCTCTCAAAGAAGTAGAAGAGTTCAACCGATCATCAAAACTGACTGTGCAGGAGGCAATTCCTTTATACCCCGAGATTGTTAGAGATCTTGCCCATGTGGTCACCGCTTTGCCACCAACCCAAGTTAGTGTAGAGAGGCTGTTCTCTAGCCTTAAAATAATTCGATCCGATTTGAGGTCATCTTTGAAGGAGGATCTGATGGAGGCGATACTTTTTCTCAGAACAAATTCATAGACTCCACAAATGTTATTCAGGACGTTTTTGTTGAAAACTGTTTTTTTACCACTTACTGCACAGTTTTGCATATTTGCAATTTATTAAAGTTTTTTGTGTTCTAAAGTTGTATCCAATAAATATATTTTATGTTCTACCTAAATAGCTTGATTATTGTATCATAAGGATGATAAAAAGCTTAAATTAAGTTATCTCTTAAACATGCGCCATGTATGTCGGAGTCAGGGGAAATTGAGGAGTCGGAGTCGGGGCTTTGGCGTACCGACTCCACAGCCCTGCTTAGCACTCCCTCCTTGTTCTTTCTTCCCTTGAAGGTAGTTTCATTCAGAGAGTAATGACAGTTATATCTCTGGCATTTTACAACCTAGGATAGAAAATTTTGGTGTCATATGAGAGATGAGATTCTCAGCTTTCATATGGCAAGATAAAAAAAAAAAAAACAACCAAAAACACAGTTCTACCTGTATTTTCTAAAAATCATATCAGCATAATTGGAATTGGCATTCTTCTATGTAAACTGCACCCAACGTGTTCTCAACTGGTGATACCTCCGGAAATAATAAAGGTGGAACTGAAATCTGAGTGTCATCTTTCATACACCAGAATCACTATTCTATGTTATAAATGGACCAAGATATACCTGAGACCCCCCACCCACAGCTACCCTGCGTTGTAAAAGCAGTTTACAGACCTCAGCTAGCAATACAGAAATAAGGGAAATAACGTGGATTTTAGTGCAGGATTATGCAGAAAGGAGCCAAAATTTGTGAAATGGTCACTAACTTTTTAGACAACTTTGTCTCATTTCATAGAGCATGTGTTTGTGGACCAATATGTAATGCACTTTAATTAAAAATGTTGCTGCTCTTTGCCCGAAAAACCTCTCTACTGTAAACTTACTGCTATTAGGTGTCTCCCCTCTAGCTAATTTGCTTTACTTGGAAAGTTCCTCTGTAGCAGCAAGAAAGAAAGAAAGACAGACAGAGGGGGAGGGGTTTTCTCTCTTCACACAGTGAATGCAGATGGGAGGGGCTGATTTTCTTCACAACCTTATACAGGTCTGCAAACTGCAAGGACTGAAAATTCTGCACTACCCACAGCTTACAATCTAAGAAAAAAAAAAAAAAAAACTTTGTGCTTCTTGTATGTTTACAGCAGCTTTAACAACTGTGCTCATAGATGGCTCATTTCTGGTGTCATGCCTGCATGATGCTAAAATGGAGTGGGTAGCTGCTCTATATTTCTAGTTATGATAGGGGAGGGGCAGTGGCGTAACCAGGAATGGCTGGGCCCCAACGCAAACATTTGACATGGGGTCGCCCCCCCTCCCCGGCACAAACCGCATTCCTGCACACACTATTATGCCCCATAGTGGTCCCTGCACACACTATTATGCCCCATTGTGCACCACCAATGAACAATTATTATACTTTGGGGTCTTTTCAGACCCCAGAGTTTAATGATTGGAGATCCAGGGGAGGTGACAAACAATGTTACTTACCTCTCCCTGGCTTTGGTGCACTCCCCGCTACTTTTGTCCGTCTTCAATGTTGGACCAGATGTTACGTGAGCCAGTCCAGCGTTGTGACGCATACTGTAATGCTGGAGCGCAGGAGAGGTAAGTAACATTGTTTTTTATGTTCCCTCACCTCCCCATGGCCTCCGATCATTATACTCTAGGGTTTGAAAAGACCCCGATGTATAATGATAGCAGTGTGTGTGAGGTTCGCGGCCCACGGCCTTACTTACCGGATCCCCGCTCCTGCTCACAGCCACCTCCGCTTCCGCAGAATGGGAAGCGCAGGTGGCCGTGATCAGGATCAGGGATCGGTAAGTAAATAGGGTCTGTTACCTGCTGGCCCGCCGGGCCCCCTAATGTCCCAGGGCCCTGTGGCAGCTACCGCAGCTACCCCGGTATTTACGCCACTGGGGAGGGAGCAGACTGCTCCATATTGTACATACCCATAAGAATAATGAGCCATAATATGATTAGAGTAGAAAAACTGATAGGAGACCATGTATGAAGGTTTATACAGTCATAGAACAGACTGCCCAGCAAGACCCTGCACATATTTCAACTTTTCATGAAAACTCAGGTACCCTTTAAGAAGTTATATTATAATATTTATTAATTTCACAAATGCTGCCAGAAAATCAAAAGTTGTTTGAAAGCTTAGTTACACTTTAAAGCTTTTGCTGTGTTTTTTTTTTTAGCCCAAGCCAAGAGTGGACTGAGCAGAAGTATAAGAATTTCCTAGATATCTCCCATTCCTTTTGTAACCACTCCTGGCTTTGGGTCAAAAAAACGCAACAAAATCTGCACCAAAAAAAAAAAAAAGCTGCCTTTCTGCAACCTGGAGCCTTAGCATAAAGGGGTTATCCAGCTTCAAAAAGAATTCTGCAATTACATCCACAGCAGTGCTAAATGCTCACTGTTCCCTTGTTCACCCTTTTGCATGGCTTTATTTTACTTGCTGCTCCTTGTATCACTTATTTACGTGCAGTGAATCTGTAGACAAACTAATCTCCCTGCTCTGCCCTGCAATGAAATCACTGGTAACAAATCACTCCCATATCTGAGGTCACATGCTGCTGTAATGTTTCCTTTGAAAGCTCACTGTCCTCCTGCACCCACCTGTGAGCAGCAAACATAGAAAGTAAGAGCAGGCAGATGAATCATGGGAAATGTAGTTTGTTCACAGATTTACTGCATGTAAAAAACAGTGATACAAGGAGCAACAAGAAAAATAAAGCCAAGAAAAGGCTGCACAAGGGAACATTGAGAATTTAGCACTGTTGTGGATGTATTTGCAGATCGTTTTAGGAAGCTGGATAACCCCTTTAAACGTTATTCTGGGAGGGGGGAGGTTCAGGGGGAGTATGGTCAGAATTCGCAGATCTACTATTTGCGGCATACTTTATTATACTGATAAGAATTCTCTCTTAAAATATTAAATTACATTTCAATGTTTATTAGGACATCTGGGTTAATAGACTAAAGTGTTTACTGAGCTTTTACCGCTATTAACAAAATTATATTCTAAGTGGTAAGACATTTTGTCTTACAATAAGACTTTGTAACAAGACCTACAGAGAAGTCATTTTGATTTGTGCGGAGACCACAGGGATTGAATACAAAGATGAACTGTTCTTATGTGGGTTAATGAGGCACTTGAGAGCCACACTTTGAGACGTGATGAGGTTTTATGAAACACTATGACCCCACAAATTAACACACCCAGTTCACAAAAGATGCACATTCCAAGCTTCTTGTACATTATTCTCCTGCTGTAACATAATAAGGGTGGGTTTCAGGAGGAAGCATTGCCTTTCAGACCATACACTGTTGATTTGACTCTCCTTTGCCCCCAAGTGTTGAATAATAATTCTGCAACTTAAAACAGCAGTTCCATATACATACACACTTGGACAAAATTGTTAGTACCCCTCGTTTAATGAAAGAAAAACCCACAACGGTCACAGAAATAACTTGAATCTGACAAAACTGGAATTTGCCAAACTACATGTTGACAAGCCACAAAGCTTCTGGGAGAATGTCCTATGGACAGATGAGACAAAAATCTAAATTTTTGGCAAGGCACATCAGCTCTATGTTCACAGATGGAAAAATGAAGCATATCTTGAAAAGAACACTGTCCCTACTGTGAAACATGGAGGAGGCTCTGTTATGTTCTGGGACTGCTTTGCTGCATCTGGGACAGGGTGTCTTGAATCTGTGCAGGGTACAATGAAATCTCAAGACTATCAAGGGATTCGAGAGAGAAATGTGCTGCCCATGTGAAATGTGGCCTTCTATGAGCCCTGACCTAAATCCTTTGGAAGGAGCTGAAACATGCCGTCTGGAAAAGGCACCCTTCAAACCCGAGACCGAGCAGTTTGCTCATAAGGAGTGGGCCAAGGTACCTGTTGAGAGGTGCAGAAGTCTCATTGACAGTTACAGGAATCGTTTGATTGCAGTGATTGCCTCAAAAGGTTGTGCAACAAAATATTAAGTTAAGGGTACCATCATTTCTGTCCAGGCCTGTTTCTTGAGTTTTCTTTTTATAAAAATTCTGTTGAAGCATGGTTGAAAAGCAATGTCTGACTTTCATTTGTTCATTTTCATAGAATTTTTATATATTATTACTTTTATCAGATTCAAGTTATTTCTTTGACCATTGTGGGTTTTTCTTTCATTAAACGAGGGGTACCAACAATTTTATCCACGTGTGTATATTAATGGGAGTCTATCATTAAGATTTTAAATTTTTTAGCTAAGGCTATATTCATGTAGCCCTTATAAAGACTATTGTAAGCATACCTTTTATTTCCTGACTCTTCCCGGCGTTTTTCAGAAAAAGTCTTTCTTGATATGTAAATTAGCTGTGGAAGCTAATGCAGGGAGAGGGTGATGACGCAGGGGGGTCCTCGGAGTACAGGGGGAACGCTCTCTGCGCTCTGTGGAAGCTAATTTACATATCAAGAAAAAGGCTTTTTCTGAAAAACGTCAGCAACAGTCAGGAAATAAAAGGTATGCCTACAATAGTCTTTATAAGGGCTACATGAATATAGCCTTAGCTAAAAATTGAAAATCTCAATGATAGACTCCCTTTAAATAAATGCAATACTCGCCGTATAGATTTCTTTATACAAGAAATGCATTGCAGGACAGTGCTGGTACATCATTTCTTAGTCATACTAAAAGTCTGCAGAAATAATGGTGGAGTCTGACAATTCCTTTATGCTGAGGCCCCACGTTGAGGAAATACAAATTTTGTTGCCGTTTTTTTGAGCCAAATCAAGAATGACTACAAACCCCCCCCCTCTTAAGGCCAAATATATCCCACCCGTGGGGCCCCCCCAGGATCACGCTTAAGGGGGCTGGGGTACCTGCGCGAGGTGAGCCTCTTCTATCATGCACATTTTGCGTGCGGGCACTCAGCCAAATAAAGCAGGTTTCAAAAAAAAAAAAAGAAGTGGTGTCAAAAGTTGGGACCCTTGATCTCATATTGATGACCTCTCCTAAAAATATTAAAGGGATACTTGTTACTGAAATGCTTCCCAGTCTCCCAGCAGCATTTTTTAGGGGAGGATTTGCTGATCAGTTTCATGTATACGATGTAGGAGTATTCCATAGCTCATTTCCGCTGTGAGGCTGTCAGAGGGGCGGCCTCGTGTCCGTTTCTCTGTATACATAATCATAGCAGGGAGGCTGTCAACCTGTTGGTCCGCCTTCTTGACTTCTCAACCTAGAAAGAGCTGGGATCTAAATAGAGAAATCACAGATTACAGTAATACCTCGTACACTCGCGTTTCCGAATTCACAGATTCGCGATATTTTTTTGGCAACTAACATATATAGATTTTGCTCTTTTTTTCTCAGATCTGTGAAATTTAATTAAAAAAAACACCTTCGCTATTGGGTAGTAGCGTCCTGTTCGTTACGTACCCGGTAATTAGTTTCATTTTACTGTGAGTGTATAAGAAAAATGAATGAATGTATTAATATACAGTACTGTACAGTATACTTTAGTATACTGTACAGTACTGTAGGGTAAAGTTTATTGATATTTAGGGGTTAGACATTAAAAATCGGCATTGTAAGCGCTTCTAAGCGCTTGTACCAAACATTCGCGATTCCTCGCGATCCGCGACCCGCTCTGTAACCTAACCTCGCGAATGTACGAGGTATTACTGTATACTAAATCTTTTCCCACTACAAACTATACATCAGTCTGCTCAGCTCCTCCTGCTCTATAACTTGCTGCCTGCTGTTTTCTACATCATTTTCCATGTGACAAGTTCCCTTTAGCATGAAAATCCCAGAACACTTCATATAATGAATATTTAGCAATGGTGAATTTATTTAACAACTCACATAAAATGCAAACAAATACTTCTAATATTTCTTGCTTATACATTTACTCTCTTATTATTTTATTAGAATCTTATTTACATTTTACAGTGTTTTACCCATAGCAGAAAACCCTTAGGAAAATAATACACATTTGCATTAAAAGTAATATAGAACATTGCTCTGTTACTGTATATGAAAATAAGCTTGTAATACGGAGAGAAATATGTTATTATTAACATATACACTTCGCCACTGGGCACTTGTTATAGAAACTTCGTGGGAAATTAAGTTAGTAGCGAAAAGGAACTAAGAATAGGATATGCAACTTTCAAGTATCACAACGGCGGATAACTATAAGAATCTATATGTAAAGATCACTTCATCGGTTTCAGAACAGATATATTTTTCTATGCAAATATATTTTTCTAGGCCGAACATGTGATACTTTATAGCAAAAGACCTCCCAGGTTGAATGTAACTATGTAAGACATAAAACAATATTAGGCTGCAGGGTATTGTTAGCCAGGTAGCGCATGGTTTGGCCCAATGGTAGTCTATTTAATATATAAGTGCCCACTTGTTAAACGTGGCCCACTAGAAGACTGGCCAGCAGTCACTACTTATCAGTTGCTACACAGAAGTGCGTGCACCAGGTACACGGCTTCAAGTCCACAAAGGTTAAACCCTATATTACACCTCAACAGTCCTAACAAGAACCTCTGTGTGTGTTATATTGACATCCGCCAAAACTGTCACTATATAATTTTACAGTCCAACAAGAGATTATTTTTGGCTTGGTGTACACGGCTCTCTCAAATTCTCAGAGTTCCACGTCATTGTTCGGGCTTTGACAGGGAAACGGAAAACCTGTTTGGGAGTTTGAGGAAAAAGAGTGCAAGAGAAGAGCAGAGCAGTCACCTATGACAAGCAGTCTGCTGAGAGGAACTATAAGAAAGCATCCGAAGGATTGCTATGGACAACAAACATTTTTTTGCTCTGCTTTTGCCAAATCTCTCCCATTGTGCATCAAATCTGAATCCGTAGCGCAACATTTATTATTTCTTCTTTATTTATTATGTAAACGCACTGAAACTTTGAAGAAATAGACAGATCTTCATAAATCTTAAAGGGAACCTGTCATTACTCCTGACATGTCTGTGTCAGAAAAACTTGTCTTTTCTTATAACTCCGCATTTTGTCATTCCACTGTTACTCCTCCTAAAAGGTTAAGAAACAATACTGATAACCTATCCACAGGACGTGTCACCAATATCTAATTTGTGGGGTCCAACATAGAGACCCTGCACAAATCCACCTGCCTCTGAGCGCCAGAAGCTATAGCAGTAGACGGGGAGCAGAAGCATTCTGTTCCTATTCAAGTAAAAGGATCGGAGCTGCAGTTCCCCAGTGCCACCGCTAGAGAGTGGACAGAGCTGCAGCTCCGCTCCTTTTACTTGAATAGAAACAGAATGCCTTCCCTCCCTGTCCAATGCTATAGGATCATTGGGTCTCTAGGTGTTGGGCCCTCACAGATCAGATACTGATGACATTTCCAGTGTGTCCCTATAAAGTCTAGTATAGCCAATATTGATAGGACACTGTCAAAGTATACAGTGACACACCCCAACTGCCAGTTGTCAATTTATTCATACATTTTTAAGAGGAATAACAGAGGAACAGCACAATGTACTGTCCGGGTCCTAAGAAAACATATTCTATAAATTTTTATAATTGGGAAGGCAAGAATTCACTAAAACTGGTATGTCAGGAAAGGTGATGGGGCCTTTTAATAAAATGTTTATTTTAGAATACCCATAAGTGTGCAAAATCCATAGTCTGAATACAGGTCAAGCAATAGGTGGATAATGTAGGTGCAATCACATATGTTGTTTCCCACTAAAATGATATCCTGTGATCTACCAAGTGTAAGGAGTGCTTTAGAATATGTACTTAAGTGCCAGAGGTTTAAGCAAGAGCCATACACATGGTGAAAGACAGATACAAGGAAGGCCATGTGGTTATACATGGTGGCACCGTGAAAAAGATGCCACTAAAGGGAAAAGCAGATTGTAGATTTGTTCCATGATGTCCCATGCACAAGGAGAACATTGTTTGGCACACAATTTATAGGATGGACAATTTACAGTCCAGGTGACATCTATACTATAGTCAATTGCCAAGCAAATGACATCACTGATTCCAAGATAGGCTATCATTTTTGTGGTTGACTCCCCTTGCTTTATGTGCAAGTAAAGGCAGCTTTATGTTTTATAATTATGGATATGGCATTTCCAGATCTTTAATGTCCTCTGACTTCCAAGACGCCAGGCAACAGCACTACTCACTCAGTTTTCTGACATGTTCGGGTGTGAGGTGTTCCTTCATATTTTTTACTTGCACCTTAAGTGCAAAAATAGTTCATTGACAAAGTTGTAACAAAACCATTTCCAGATCTTTCTGGAGATGGGTATTAAAGTCTGCATATTTCTCATCATTATGAAGCTTCAGCTGAACCGTAGGCATAGAACTTCGCAGGTTTCTGAGGTGTTCCATTATGTCCTGCTGCCTCCTCGCTCATGCGGAAAAACATTTCCTGCTCCAGCTTCTTCTGTTCTAGATCATCTTCCAGAGCCTGTTGCAATATAAATATAAAAGTGTGTCTTATCAGAAGCTGAAAAATATCTATAATATTATATATATAGTAATATTACATATAGGGGGCATGCAACTCTAACTCCAATGCAAAATCAGCATCTGCCCCCCATAACATGACATCATATAGTAGTTTCCACCAACTGTCAACATCAATGGAGGTACATGGTGATCACACCCATTTTTTTTTTCTTTTTTCTTTTGCTACAATTAAAAAGTGCACTAAACCATCCTGATGGACCGCTGGTTTAGTGTCTCAAGTATCTCTATGCCAACACTACTATGCTATCCATGGAATAAAACAAAACTATTTAATACTTGCCCAGCTCCTAATACAGCTCTTCAAAGAAGCCGGAGTAGTACACTTCAGCTTCAGAGAACATATGTTGGACCTTGGTTGCAAAAAGCTGTGAGCGGTCTCCCAGAGCACCAGACATGAGCCCAATGAGACTCAATGACTGAGGTCTAGAAGTAGAGTTAGAAGTAGACTATTTCGGACAATAAAGCCACTGGTCCATAAGGGCCCGTGACAGGTTCTCTTCAAAGACCACAGAAATTTTTAGGTTTTTGTTATCCACATGCTGTTAGCCATGGCTTTTTTTAGTTTTCTTTTTTTTTTTTTTATCATCCTATTTTTTTGCAGGATGAGTTGCAATGTTTAGAGTACTATTTAGGGGTAACCTGCCAATTAACTTAGGATAGGTCACAAATATTTTAAGCATGGAAAAACCCTTTAGCCTAAGGCCCCACGTAATGGGCTGCAGCCAAAAAACGCTGCGGGAAAAAATACGGCAGAAACCCATCGCAGTTTTTCCCGCAGCGCTTTTCACAGAAAGTCTTCAGAGTTTGCCTCTGTGAACTTTCTGCTTTTATTATACCTATAGGGAAAACGTCAGCGTTTTTGAAATCGCAGCATTTGTGCTGCAAGTTTTTTTTTATGCAATGTATGGATGGGTTTGGCCACAATTCCATCCACTTTGCAGGTACTGTAAAACGCTGCGACGTTCACGCTATGTGGGGCCCCAGCCTTAAGGTTTACTACTTGGTATATGAAAGAAGCAATTACGCCATTGTTTTTTTTATTTTTTTTTTTTATATAGGCTTATTATGGTGATATAGGGGTGGTGTGAATTGCTACTGTCAACATGTATACTAAGAAGTGACAGGAAAACAGTTATTGCAACGTTCCTTGCTATTACCACGATTGGTTCCTATCTGCTGATGTCATCAGGACCAAACCTTCTCAGGAAAGAACCAATCAAGACAAATCACAGGGAAAGCTTAATGCCAAAGAAGGAGGGAGCCATGGGAAGCCTCTGGCACCTTTTTCCCCTACGATCACCACTTTCCTGAAGAGGAATAAGGGTGGGGAGTATTATAAAAGTCACACGAAGCCTCTGTCGGGGTGCTGGCACTGGGACTTGATTGCTTCAGGTCCTAGTGTTAGATGCAGCCATCACTTATCACTTCTGTGTTGCAGGAAGTTGGCAGTCACAATGATTCTGCAGTTCAGGAGTTTCTGACATGACTGCAATTAACTTCTTCTGT